>CM054063.1:46067919-47422919 GCA_028641055.1 Alopecurus myosuroides | reverse complement strand
AGAAAACTGTGGTACTAGTGTTTATAGGTTCACTAGTTGTCTAAGTATATGATTGAATCTCATTAAGGAATTAGACTTGGTCTTGGCTCCAACTAGCCTTAACAACAAAGGTAAACAAAGATAGAACCAACTCTAAGACTTAAACAACTAGGTGGACTACTATGATGGAAGTTTGGCTAAAATACATGATCATGGTCCAGTGGTGTCCAAAATGGTTAGGCACTTATGTCTCCAGTTCAGGGTTATCAAATGGATCAACTTTGCCTAAGAAAACAATTTCTAATTATTTATAGAATTAAATCTATGTCCAAAATACTCTAATGGCCATCTAAAATCTAAAACACTTCAAATAGGATTTTTGGCAGTGGGTACTGTTAGTACATATTGTAAGGAACCCAAAGAAATTTGGTTTGCTTAAACTGGATTTACAGAATTTGAATTATGTCAAATTTTATCAAACAAACATATTTGAATTTGAACAATTGTTAAATGTCAATTTTAATTTTGGCGAGTGCCAAAAGTTCCTACATGTTGTTCTGATTCCAGTAAGTCCAAGTTTGCTAAATTTGGGCTTATGGATCAAAAGCTATGATGATTCTAGTTTCCAGGGGCTTTTCTGCAAAATTGATATTCTATTTTTATTCGGGAATAAATCCCAGAGAGTTGGGATCAAATTTTGCTATTTTCCACGCAGGGCAATGGACAGGAGTTGGGCTTGGGCCGTCTGTGTGCTGCGCTGAGCGACGGATAATTTCGTAACGCGCATGCTGACTTGGCAGCTTCCTATTGGCCGATACCTTTTCGGTAAGTGATCTAATCTCGCACGTACGATTTAGATCTAACGGCCAGAAACATAACACCGTGGAGAGGGAGCCCACTGTCCGGCACGGGTCGCCGGAAAATGGCGGGGCGACGGCGCTGTGCTCGGTCGTGGACGGCGTTGAGGCTCCGGTGGACCTCCGGGCTCGGGGAGACCACGGGGAGACTCCACGCAGCACGTTGAGGCCTAGGGTGGGGTATTCTCGCTCCCTCTCTTCCGGGAACGACGGCGCAACACGGACGGGGTCGTGGCGGTTCCGGCGACGCACAGACGGGCTTGGCGGCGCCGATTTCCTATGCCAAAACGTCGGGCAGGGACATCAAAATAGGAACACGAACAAGGGGAAGAGGATGGGCAGGGTCTCATGCTCGGGGACGGGCTCACCTCGACGGAAAACAAGAACGACGGCAGCGGGCAGAGGGCAACTCCAGTGAGGAATTGTTACCTCCTCGGGGCACGATTATGATGGGAAACGGAGGGTATTTGAAGAGAGGGGAGGGCTTTAAGAGGGAAGAAACGGGACTACAAATGGTGGTCTTAAACGCCGGATTTAAGACAAATCAATTCGGAAGTTTCTAGGGTTCTTCGGTTACCAGAGGATGAAGACAATGTGACGTCAGCATGACGTCATCATCTTCATTTCTTTTTCTTTTTATTTCTGTTTTTAATATCTTTTGATATACAAGTCCAAATGACCTCAAACCAATTGCGAAAATTTTATAAAAATAATATCTTTCACTTAAAAACATTTTTGTAAACTCTCAACATATTTCAAAAATCATATTTTGCAATTTATAAATAAAACAATAATAGTACTTAATGTTATTTAAAACTGAAAAAAAAATACGATGTTTTTGATTAAATAAAATTTTAGAGACATTTAACATGTCAAAAACTATTTTTGAAAGTTATCTTACCTCACTTTAATATTTTATAAACTTAAGATTTTAGTGATTTACTAATAGTAACTTAGTTCCATTTTTAAAATAGAAAATTAAATAAATATAAAAGGTGGCTTAATAAAAATTTAAAATAAAAACAGAAATCATAATATTGTTTTCAAGGTCCTATTTTATGTTATTTTCAAAGTAATACATTTTATGTTCACACCTTTAGGTTTAAAACTTGGAATAACTATTAATAATTATTATTAATATCTTTTGTTCTCATAAAATAGTTTTGAGTCTTAGAACTTTATTAAGGGTTTATAAACCTTTGATTTTTGTTGCCATAAAACAATATCAAGGTAATATTTGAATTGAAAACATTTTATCTAATAAAGTTTGCTAAAGATAAAATGGTTTTCTTTATCTAATGAAAAATTATTTTGAGAGTGTTTTAGGGTTTATGGAATAGAGGTATAATGGATTTCAATTTTCATCGAGTTATGTATTATTTCCTTTTATTTCTTGCATCTCATTGGTTTTTGGTGACTTGCATAACATGAAAACAAAAAGTTTCAACTTTTAGTGATTTTTGGACTTTCCAAAAATCAGGGATGTTACAGACGCACTCCCACGCGGAGCCTTTCTCCTCCAGTCGGACGCTGCCACGTGTCCCCGGGCCGCGTCCACTCGACCGACTACGCGCATGCAGATGCCGACCCACCCACGCGCCCAGGAGCAGATCCCAACGGTGCGGAGATTCGCCACAGGGCTCCTGCTGCCTCCCGTCAGGTGGGAAGATCTTCTGTGCATTTTGCAAGTGCTGATCAGCCTGTGGCACCTGCTTCATGTTCTACTGGACTTCTTCAAAGAGGTATAAGGAAACTGAAAGATTTTTTGTATTATGTTTTAACTGCCTCCTTAGGTGAACCACGGTCTGTTGCTGAGGCTCTTGATGATAAGAACTGGAGCGATGCTATGGAGGAGGAGTACAATGCATTACTTCAAAATAAGGCCTGATACCTTGTTCCTTCAAGTCCGAACAAAAGTATAATTGATTGCAAATGGGTATATAAAATCAAGCAACAAGTTGATGGTACGATTAATAGTTATAAGGCTCGCTTAACTGCAGAAGGTTTCAAGGAGAGGCATGGCATTGATTACGAGAATACTTTAAATCCAGTTATTAAGGAAGCTACCATCATAATTGTCTTAGCCATTTCAGTTTCTCGAGGATGGAGTTTGCGGCAGCTAGATGTCAAGAATGTGTTTCTTCATGGTGTTCTGGAAGAGCAGGTTCATGTGAAACAACCACCAGGCTTTGGAAGTCCTCAAACTCCTCATCACATATGCAAACTTGATAAAGCTCTCTATGGTTTAAAACAAGCTCCTAGAGCATGGTATTCTAGACCGAGCACAAAGCTACAAACACTTGGTTTTACTCCCTCCAAGGAAGAAATCTCACTTTTCTTATACAATAGAGTTGATGTGATGATCTTTATCCTAATCTATGTTGATGACATCATAGTGACCAGTTCTTCAGGTCAATATTTTTCTGCATTGCTTCATGACCTTAATGATGATTTTGCTCTCAAGGACTTGGGCGATCTTCATTTCTTCTTGGGAATTGAGGTAAAAAAATGTCACTATGGATTGTTGCTCACTCAGGAAAAATATGTTGTTGGGCTGCTTGCAAAAGTAGGTACGACAAAGTGTACTTTGACTCCCACACCTTTTTCATCAACAGAACAATTGTCCTTGATTGAAGGCTCTCCTCTCACTGATGATGATAGTACACAATACAGAAGCACTGTGGGTTCCCTTCAGTATTTAAGATTGACAAGACCTGATATATCTGTCTCAGTTAGCAAAGTGTGTCAGTATCTACATGCTCCCACAACTGCACACTGCACAACTGTGAAAATGATCTTGAGATATGTTAAGGGTAAATTAGATGTTGGACTTACTTTTTAGAAATCTTCCTCCAGTTTGCTTAGTGCTTTTTCAGATATAGTTTGGGCAGACTGTCTTGATGACAGATGATCTAATGGAGGGTTAGCCATATTCTTTGGTTCGAATTTGGTTTCCATGAGTGCATGAAAACAAGCCACAATGTTAAGGTCTAGCACTGAAGCAGAATATGAGGCCTTGGCTAATGCTACAGCTGAGTTGATATGGTTTGAAGCTCTAGTTCGTGAGCTTGCTGTTCCACTAAAGAAAAACCGTGTTTGTAGTGTGACAAGTTAAATGCTACCTACTTGTCAGCAAATCTTGTCTTTCATACCAGAATCAAACACATCAACATAGATTATCACTTTGTTCGTGAAAGAGTTGCAAGCAAACTGCTGAAGATTAAATTCATATCAAGCAAGGATCAGATTGCAGATGGTTTCACAAAGACTCTTGTTGTTAGAGATCTTCATGAGTTTAGACGTAATCTCAACCTTGGAGAAGGTTGTGATTAAGGGGGCTGTTAGATGTAATATCATATGGGGTCCGTTTTGTTTAGGATACGTGTTGTGTTGTACACCGATCCGTCTCTTCCTTTCCCTTTGTACCCCTCTCGTCTGTACACCTCCGGAGTAATTCTGATGCACTATATAACACGTAACCCAATTCCTCCGAGAGGTCATCGTTTCCGCTCTAGGTATTTGACAATTGACACAAAATAGGTTAGGACGATTTATTGCGGACAACAATGTACCGGTCTGCGTGTTTTAATGGCGGAGCGGTTTCCCTGGCGGGTGCAGAGCAAAGAGACACATCGTCGGTGTTAATGGGTGGCATGGAAACCGATGCTCGGTGTTAATGGCAGACACCCAACCCTGCTCCCCCCGCCATCTATAAAAACATCGCACACTCCTCCCTCCCTCTCCACAAACAGTTCGCCGGCACACACTGCTCCCCTTCTCTGACAACCCTCCCAAGCCACGAAGACATGATGGAAGAAGAAATTTGTCGTGGTGCTCAAGCCACTAGAGACCGCGTCACACGTCATGAGAGGCAACCTGTCGTGGTGGTATCACGGCAGATGCCATAGGATGGCTAAAGATATGGCCGATGAACGTTGTCGGAACCGAGGAGGGATAGCGCGCTAAGAAACGCACACGAAAGACAGAAAGCACACACTCGGTCTACCCAGGTTCAGGGCCCTCATGAGGAGGTAAAGCCCCTTTTCCTTCTTGTTTTTCTGTATATATGTGGTAATCCGGGATACAAAGGAACTCCCTGAGCTGTTCTAGCTAGAGGAAGAAGAAGAATCTCTAGAAGCTAGCAGAATGAATCTCTCTAGCAGCTAGCAGAATGAATCTCTCTATATCTTGTATCGTGTGTCGGATCGTATCCGTCCCTCACGTAGAAGGGCTTGGGCATCATATATAGTGGTGCCCAGCAACACAGTTACATGGTAGGGGCGAAGAACACTGTGGCGTAGTGCACGCCTCCCAGCACAGAGCCGAAAGTCCAATGTGTGTCATCATGCGGCGCCCTTGTCACCTCTGTCGTAGACATGACATGCCTTTGCCCATACCTGGCCACTGCTCCCACGAACGTTCCATGTCAACGGTACAGGATTTCCTAGTAACTTGAACCTGCACGCCTTTGTGATATCTGGGATACGCTTACACCATTGAATTTCCTCCGGGATTATAGGTACCACTTCTATCCCCGTATCTCCAAGAGTAACTCGGATAACCCAGGCGATTCTCGCTTGCAAAACATCATACAACAAAGTATGTTCTGACATACCAAATTTATGTCTGTCAGAGTATGCTGGTATGGCTATATGTCGGTCAATCTAGACCTTGCCCACACCTTGGACACCATTTTATACCTTCCATGACTCTACCCGAGGTAGCCCCCCGACACACCCCCAGCAATTACAGCTGCTCTAGGAGGTGGAGGCCAAGGAGGCGAGGCGTCATGGGCATCGCAAAGTTGTTGTACGTAGAGGTGGAGGCCGGCGAGCGGCTGCGCCAGGAGATGGAGGCGGGCGACCTCTGTCTCCTTGAGAGGAAAGCTCAATAGCGGCTCCACAATGACAGGGATTCCCACGAGCAGGTGCGGTGTCGATCTTTGTGAGGCTGGTCTCTTCACGCGTTGCCTCGTGGTATAGGCAAGCTCATCTATCGCACCAACTTTTGTCGTAGTAGCTTCCGACGGACAATGCGTCTTGTCGGAGGAGTTCTTGCGTCCCTACATGGTGCAGAACATACCGGTGTATGGTGCCAACAGACGCCTACTGGACGGGTGGGCCATCGACTTCACCAGCATTCTCGTCGCGCCGCCAGTAAAGGGTAAGGCACGTCTAGACTTCGTCAAAGAGGAGAGGCAGCGCCTGCCGCTAGAGAGGCGCCGCAACCCGAAGTATCGGTGGTCGGCGTCCTGTTGAAACGCCAAGGCGCAGGAGGAGTATGAGGGGCCCCACTACAAATTCTCCAGTGAGGGTGACGAGGAGACCAAGGAGGGGAACGTGGCAGCAGCGCCTGCTGCAGGAGATACGCTGGTTTAGGAAAACGCCACTGACGACAACGATGACAATTGGCTCGAGCCCCAATAGCGCAGCATGTAGACGGTGATCGAAGCATCCCTGGGCCACCCACCTCCACCATCACCGACTGACTATAGTCATGCAATTTTCTCAAGACCGGAGCGTAGACGCCACCATCATCGAATCCGACGGGCCAGGAGCCTGCAAGTTCCTCAAGGTCGGAGCAGAATTCACTGCTAGATCTAGGGTTTAGTTTAATTCTGTTTAATTTCGTCGAATTGCGTCAAAGTTTATAACAGTTCATTCAAAATTTAATGAAAAATGGACGTTTCGTTTTTATTCCTTATTCGTTTTTTTCAAACAAGCTATTAAGACGCGCTGGTGGGGGGACGCCAAGGACGATAACGTGTGCTACGCTCTCAATAGCATTTGTCTGGCACACTTGGTGGATGCTGACTGGGAGCGCAGGTGGAGATGCTCTAACAAGGGCTCTCATAAGGACGCGAGACTCATGTTCAAATAGTATTGCCATGTAGACAAATTTTAAACATATTAGTGATATGTGGCATGGATACAAATTCAAATGCAACTTGAATAATTGAACAAATTACGCGAGCAAATGTTTCGTTGTTCTATCATGCGGGAAAAACAACATCGTTTGCTCCCAAGTGAGTTGCACATAGCGAGGTTTTCTTTTGTTAAAATCACCTCAGTCGATACATTGCACTTATTCCAACACCGAGTCCATGGCGTAGTGGTCCTGTGAAACATCTCAGGCTGGGTAATTATCGTTGTAAAGGCTTTAACAAACTATTTTTCCTGGTTGTGTGGAAGGCCTGGCTTGAGAGGAACTCATGGGTGTTCGGAGACAAGCCTTGGACGGTGCGCTAACATCGCCAAGAATGGTAACCTTTAGAAGTTGGTGGGTGTGAAAGGTCTCTCTGTCCTCTAGAGCTCCTATACTAGACGCTTTCAACGCCGTCTCCATAGCCGGTGTGTGAAAGAATCATGATGTGGGCCTAGGACCATTCCGCTCCACAGCACCAACATCACACCAACCGCCCGCGCACCATCCTCTCCATTGTCGATCCCTAGCTACTGCTTTTGGTGCCCCCTGAGCTCCCTGCCCTGCTCGACATGTCGTGGTTCAACTGTCGCCCTAGCCTTTCGTTAGCCTCCCCGACTTCTCGGTGATGCCGGACCTTACCACACCGATAGCAGAGATGTCAAAACCATCATCGGTAAATAAACACAGTAACAGAGATGTCACAACCATCAAACAGTCTGGAGTTGAAGATCGTTTCCATGCTCGTGATTGGCGAGTAAAGATATGAAAGGAGTTCCCTTCTCTTGGCTAGCTGATGTTCTGCTTCAATAAGTCATGACTTCAAATCCTCACAAGTTCTAGCCAGTGCAATCTTAGGCTTGGACACTCGTCTGTTTGGTAAGCAAAACACAAGATCACAAGAAAATACGAATACCTGTTGCTGTCTTGATCTTTTTTGTAAACATAAAAACAGAACTGTAAATCTAGCGTACTTATTAAAAGAACAAAAATAGTTCTTTTTCAAATAGCCAATGTTTCGGAGTTGTGAAGACAAGTTCTGAAAATACGCACACTGTTCATCTGTGACTCGCGACATGAGCGGGGACATCGGTGGCGATAGCGGAGGGGACTCCATAGTCGGTGCAATCGACAAGGAGATCGCGGCGAACACCGTGGTGGGCACTCGGGAGAGGCCGTGGAGGTCACCGCGGGGCGTGTATCGGGAGAGGACGTGGTGGGCGCTTTCGAGGGTATTGGTGGCAGCACCTCTGTGCGCCGCGGAGGTAGTCGAGAGTGGGATCACGCCGCTTGTTCGGAGGGAGGAGATCAATGTGAACTACCGAGGCGGCCACTCGTCTGTCGGCGGCCAGTTCTGGGCGTTGGCCGATGATGATGAAGACTCCGAATCCGAGCCGGACTGTGCATCCAATTCGCAGGTCGATCTAAGATCCATGAGTTTTGACAAGTTCGTCGAGACTCCGTCTTCCATGGCGTCTAGCGTGCTACGATCTTGCGAAGACAGGAGGGGGAAGAGATTGAGGAAGTGATGGGCACAAAGGTATGTAGCTAAAGTTTTCACTACATTCTCCCCTATTGTTGCTCTGTCACCTGGTTCAACCTCGCCAGAGGTTCTTCAAAATTCTGGTCGTTTGAAGGTTCCATGCCTTGAACCGTCGGTGTTCACGGTGTCGGACGATGATGAGTCATCTTGGAATGTGGTTCAGAGACGGCGCAAGAGATCGCCGGTCGTTCGCTAGAGATCCACTTTTCCGGTATCAAGAACTTGTTGGGAGTTTCAAAATTTGAACGAGGATCGATGTTTATCTAATCGGAGACGTTGTCAGGATGTGGGTCCGAGCGCTTCTGACCGATACACTGCGGGCCTTCAGTTTTTGGGCCGTACATGTGTGCGAAGGGCTACGTTACCTGTGGGGTACGGTACGAGGAGGAACATAGGGTTTTCCTCGAAACATCGAGCAGCCGCCACACCGAAAGCTGCGCCGCTGGGGCGCGATGCTGCACACTCTGCGGCTGCACCTGGTCGCGGTAGGGCGCAAACTAGGCACAATCCGGCTGCTGGACGTGGTGCCGTTTCTGCTGCGGGTTTCGGACAGGCGGCTGGGCGCGGACTGCCGGTTAACTAATCTGAGTCGGGTCCAAGTGGTACCGCGGGGGTGGCTGCTGCGACGAATGGAGGACCTGGTAATGCTCAGTTCGCGTTCAATGCCGCTGCTGGAGGTGGTCATGGAGCTGGATACCGAGGCCAAGCTGGGTTTAGGGGGCGTTAGCGATATGACAATTTTGGCCGTGGTTTTGGCGGTCGCAGAGGTGGCTATGGTTATGGTGGTCAGAGGAATAACAATAGGACGGGCAGTGGTCAAGTCCGGTATGCACCGGTGGCTTCGAGTACCAATGGTGGTGCAGCCAATGGAGCATTGGTAGCGGATACTCAGCAGCAGGTGTTGGTTCAGAATCAGCAACTTGTGGCGAATGCTCCAGCGGTGCAGCTGCAGCAGCCGGCTGTACCTGTGAACAACCTGGGAGGGGCACAAGAGGGCCGTGCTCTTGGGGAGAAGCAAGTGTCCGCTGATCAGCTTGCGGCAGCGGTAGCAGGGGCAGTGCAGAAGAAAGCCAAGAAATTCGATAAATTGAAGTGTTTCCGTTGCGGTGTCGCTGGTCATTTTTTGGCGGATTGCCCGCAGCCAGTCTGTGTGTATTGTGGAGGTGCAGTGCATGTGAATGGTCCATGTCCGCTTCTTGCAGCACCTAAGCCTCATCCAATCATGTACCGGTATATCCATGAGGAGCTCATGATTTTTGGTCTACCACTTTCGCAGAATTATCTGCTAAGGTGGAAAATTTAAGGTTGGCTTCGATCACTGTATCTAGAGGAGTGTTGTCGATTCCTCAGCTGATAACTCAGTTACAGAGGCTGGTGCCTACCGAGGGTTTTGTATGGGATGTTAGCCAAGTTGGACAAAATATGTTCAAAGTAATGTTTCCATCAAAAATTGAGTTAGATAGGCTGAGGGTGTTTGGAGTTTGTAGGATTCCAAACAGGGACTGTGAGATTGTGGTGGACAGTTGGGGTCATAGGATAGAGCCTCTTGACACTCTTCCCGATTTCTGGATTAGAGTATCTGGAATTCCATAGGAGTATAAGGGAGATTTTCTGGCTCTTTGGTCTATTGGTTATCTGCTGGGGGTCACTCGGAAGGTGGATATGGAATATACTCGTAAGCATGGTGTTCTGGGAATCCTAGTTGGCTGTTTGAATTATACAAAAATTCCACCCACCTTCCCGATGCTCATCAAGGATGCATTTTAGGAGATTTCTTTTCGTGTTGAGGGTGAGGAGAAGGGCAAATCCTATGATGATATGAATGTGGACAAAGTGTTGCCTGATGACTATGACGATGAGCTTCCGTGATGCGTTAGCAAAAGCATCTTTGAATGATATTGGCTGGGCTCGGGTGGAGTGGTGGCTAATGTTGATACTCCTATGGCTGATGTAGGAGGAGGGTCTTCTAATGGGCCAGTGGATAGCATTATGCCAACTAGAGGTGTAGTCTTCTCGCTGATGCTACGTCGGCAGTTCGGGTGGGATGTTATTTCTCCGGCCGTGGGTGCTGCGGAGAAACCACGTGAGCTGCTGTCATCTCCTGCCAAGCTCGTTCATGAGACGACTGTGACTTTCGCATCACACTCGGTTTCCGTGTTGCCATGTGAGCTGGGAACACTGCCGGGGAACTTTCTGCATGTTGACAGTGCACCGAGGCTGGTCTCGACGATTCAGGAGGCTTGCCAGCTCGGAGTCGCGCGGGAGACGATGGCCGCTTGGTCTCCTTCTGCTGCTGGCGTCAGTGCGACGGAGGAGGTGGTGGGCCATGTGCCCGACGCGGATGCGGCTAAGGACACTGCTGCCATCGTTACTGATGTCGTTGTACCCTCTCTATTCAAGCCCAGGTCAGGTGGACCGGGGTCGTTCGAGCGGGAGGCGGTATGGCTCCTGCACCGACGTTGGGCGGCTCTCTATCTAGCCCTAACTCGGCACAGTCAGGTGGACGGGTGCGGGGGATAGATGGGAGGACCTCTCCATTCACTCCATCGACGTCTAGGCAGGCGTCTAGGGGGCAGCGCTGCAGTGCGCGGCTTCGAGCTAACCCAGACGTCGATGTACCTGCCATGGAGAAGGCAGAGCGACTAGCTGCTCGTCGCGATGAGAAATTTGCAGGTATTTCGCCAAAAGCCAATCTCCCTTTTTCTGCTCTTTCTAATAACTGTATAATTGAGAGGGCTTCTAGGTTGGGGATTTCTTTGGGTACTTCGCCGTCAAAAGTAGAGGGTGCGGTTAATGAGCTAAAAAAATAGAATGTGCGCGTCAGCTTAATTTTGTGAGTAATAATCTAAGCAGTGTGGTTGATTTGGAATCTACCAGCTTAGTAGTGCATAAGGCCTCCAACTTGTGTGAGGATTATGATGATGATAAGGAAGAGGGTCTGGTGGATGTACTTGGGTCATCTATCCAGGGTGTAGCGGCCAAAAATCCTCGCAGAGGCAAGAAGATTGTCAATTCAAGATCGAAAAGAAGAAGTGCTAGGATAAAATCGTTTAAAAATAATAAGCAATGAAAGAGATGTTTTGGAATAGTGACGGGTTTGGGATCCGGCTAAGCATCGTTCGATCAATAAGGCAGTGAGGAATTGTAAACTTGACTTCGTTGAAATTATGGAAACAGGGCAGTCCAGTTTTCATAATAGTTTACTTAATCATTTGGCCGGGGGGTACGACTTCTGTTGGTACTGTCTACCCCCTCATGGTAGATCGGGTGGAATTCTGGTTGGTTTTAATTCTGAAAAGATAGTTGTGTGGACAGTTATTGCGGGAGATTTTTCTGTTAAATTTCATCTATGCACAAAGAATGATGATTTCCTTTGGGCATTGGTAGTTGTCTATGGAGCATCTGAAAGCTCATGATCCCTCTAATGATTTTGGTGATGATGATAACACGGGTATCTTCTATCTAATAGTGTTGTTTTAGACTGTACAGCTATTATCTCAGATGCTTATTGTTATATTCTTGACGGAAGATCAAAGAGAAGGCCTACACTCTGGATTAACTGCCACCGAATTTTTCAGTACGCAGCCCGGAAATTCCGGTGTCTTTGCGGCGGAATATCCGGCCCCAGCACCGGAATATTCCGGCCCTCTTCTGGCATCTCCAAAATGACTAAGAGTTTTCTCTGCCCGCGCACAGAAGCCAGGGCGGAAATTTGCCCCGGAAATTTCCGGTGCAAAGATCCGCCCCTCTGGGACTTAGCAGAAAATGGAGCAATCTCAGCTGCCCGCGCACAGAGATGGGGGCGGAAATTCTGTCCGGAAATTTCCGGGCCAGGATATTTCAATTATCCGCCCCCCGGATATTCCAATATTCCGGTCTTCTGGTCCTTAGAAGTTTTCACCAATTGGCTGCTGCCCGCGCACAGAAGCTGGGGCGGAAATTTGCCCCGGAAATTTCCGGTGCAAATATCCGGCCCCTGGTCCTTAGCAATTTTCGTCAACGAGCTGGTGCCCGCGCGCAGAGAGGGGGGCGGAGTATTGGGGCGGAAATTTCCGCCCCCGGATATTTCAAAATTCCGCCCCCCAGACTATTCAAAAATCCGGCCCAGGCAGACCGGAAATTTCCGGTGCTTACACCGGAATATTCCGGTCCTACAGGACTGCAACGGTCAGAAATTGGAGGAGCCTATAAATAGCTGTCTTCTTCCTCTAGATAGGTAGCTCGTCCATTCCTCTCTCTCCTCCATTGTTGTAGATTTCAAAACGCCCCGATCTCCCTCCTCCTCCAACCAAACTCGATGCCCTTCAAGGATCTCATGGAGGAGGACTAGATCTACCTTTCCACCAAGCCAAAACGTGTGTACCCACACCACAACTCTTGGGATCTTGTAATCTCTTGGTTGCTTTGTCATCCAAGGGAAACCCTAGTGCTTGTAGCTTCCACCTTGTAGCAAGAAGCTTCGATTGTTGAGAGCCTCCATCTCACTTGTGGAGTAGCCTCAACCCCTTGTAAAGGTTTGGTCAACGCCTTCAAGTCGACCTCATAGTGGAAACGAGAATCTCCCTCACCGGAGAAGCTCAAGGAGAACAAGGTGTGCACATCCGTGCTATTGAGGAGCGCCTAGGTGGCTCCCCACCTCTCCAACGTAGATGTACTTCTTTTAAGAAGGAACTACGGGAAACATATCCTTGTCTCCGTGTTTTTCACTTGTTGTTATCTTGTACCGTTCCTTTATTTCCGCTGCTACTTGTTCCGTGCCATCTAGGGTGTTCACTTAGTTGCACATTTAGATAATCAAGCATTTACTCGCGGTGAGTGCGGTGTGTGCCTAGGGCGGGTGTGGGTGCGGACAGGAGAGGGGAAGGGGAATACGGAGCGCTCACCACGTTCTGTTTGTCGAGGAGGCGCTGCCGATGGAGAGGAGAGCGACGGTGGCCGGCGACGGCGCGGCCACCACAGCGTCTCCCAGCAAACGGCGAAGGGGCGAGGCGGTAGAGGGGATAGCCGCGGTTCCATTCCCGCCGTCAGCGGCCCGTGGCAGTTGCCCAGCCCCCGGCGCCGAGCGCCTTCTTCTCCGGCCATGGAAGGTTCAGAGGAGAGGCAGGAGGTGTGGATGCAGGTTCAGAAGAACAGAAGAGAGATGGAGGGCGGCGCTGTGGAGGATGAGGAGGGGTAGGGTTTAGGCAGAGGGGTGAGGGGAAGCTATATGGGGGGGCGAGCTCGGTACGGCGGTCATCCAGGAGGGGAGGCGATCGATCGGGTGGTTCTGCTGCTGTCGTACGGTGATGACAGCAACGAGGGGGAAGACGACAAGGAAGGAGGGGGGTACTGGGCCAGGAAGAGATGGGCTTGGGGGAGAAATAAGGGGTGGGCTTAGAAAAGCAGGTGGGCTGGCTGCCTCCCTCTACTTTGTTATTTTCTCCTTTTGACTTTTTTTTGTAAGGAATAAAAGGGAGAGAGGGATAGAAAAGGGGTTAGGGTTTTCTTTTTATTTTATAAATAAATTTTGTTAATTTGCAAAACATCAATTAAAAGTAATGTTAACATTAACTTCAAAATTTAGAGTATTAATTTAATTTCTAATTTGTTATTTGAATTCCAAATAAGGTTTGATTATGGAAATTTTGGAAATTTTGGAAATAAGCAAAGTTTTATTTAATAAGCTCAAGAAATTTTGCAAGCATCATTTAATTTAATTTGTTTGCAAAATTTTAATTTTTAAACCCACATTGAAAATATGATAAGTAGGATTGAGTTGCTTTGAATTTTTGAATTGCCATTAGGGTTTTAATAACAGGGAAAACTTTACTTAGCAGGCAATTTGAAATAAATTCAACTTCAACTTATTGAAAACAATTTGAGTTGCAACTTTCAATTGAAATTTTTAGACATGTGTGAAGGTTTAAATTGTTTTGAATTTTTCAGTTGTGATGCAAACATGGTGCAATGCAATATGATGCATGTGATGCAAGCAAAAAGGAAACAAACACTTCCTATTAGGGTAACACCCCAGGTGTTACAGACGACACCACTAACAAGGGATTGCGCCCTCGCAATCCACCTGCTAACCCGGGAGGGGAAGGAAGTTCGACTATCGTTCGTGCTTCCAGTTGATCTCCTCGACGCCACTAACAAGGGCTTCTCGACACCACTAACAAGGGATTCTTGCTCGGAGTGACGACGATGTTCTTCCACCAGGAATCTTCCGATGATCGAACCTATTAGGTTAAAGGCTCAGAAAACGTCCACCCACGTAGGATCCTTAACACTTTGAAAGATAGACAAGGGGGGAAGACTCCAAAACAAATAAGATGGGAGGGGAAATATGTGACGCCCCGAGATCAGGCACTATGCAGATTTCAGCATTCCCGCCAAAATCCACATAATAACCGATTCCAGGTTGCCACTTGTGATAACATTACAATAGTTCACGAATATTCCACAATTACAACAGAAACAGATAGATACAAGATGACTCAGACAAGCCAGGGATACAACTGATACATTACAAAGATCCAAAATAACAGCGGAAGAAACAACATATCGTCCGTCTACGGACAAGATCCAAATTGGACTAAGAGTCCTGAAGATAACCGAGAGCGTCCAATCCCTGCCCAGGCCAAGCCGGAGGGATTCCCAAGCTAACGTCGTCAGACTTCAAACCTGTTGACTGCAAGTTGGAATTTGCAGCCACGAAAGAGATTCGTGGGTCAGTACGATTAAGTACTGGCAAGTGGATAAACTATACTCACAAGATACCGGCGTAGCCAGTCATCACAAGATACAAATACTTTGGGATCAACGGAAAGGAAGGGATTATTGCAAATAAGCGACAGCGGGCTGCACTAACCAACTACAGAAAATTCTACCACTTCCGGCTAACAGAAAGAAGATAAGATCGAGGATTGTAACCAACTGAAAGTAAATCCAAACAAACCCATCCTGGATCTCGCCCCTTATCCGAAGAAGCAATCCGAGGATAACTCACACAGTTGAATTAATGAATAATGGATCAGGTTGTTGTGTCAATAAGACTATTACTAGTCAAGTTATCATTAGTTAGGTGTAAGTTGTTCTGAGTACTTGTTAGCCAGTACTTTCACCAAGTCGCCACATAACCGTGGACAACACGGCTTCTCGAGAAGATTTATCCCTGCAGGGTGTGCTCCAGTACCCGTACACACTCAAGCCACCAACTAAAACTCAGGTTGGCTTGACACGACCCAAACCATCTCTACAACCCATCCTAGGAGCCACGGAGCTATAAGGTCCCAGCCACGCAGCCGAATACTCAGCGCAGGTGTGCAAAACTCCCGCAGGACACAACACCCCGGCACTACAGGCCTCGCCCTATATGCATCATCATCATAACCAGTAACCAAGGGGGGCCAACCCATTATGCAAGGATAAAATGGAACACCCGAACTAAGTGTGGCTCTTCGGACAAGCTGCAGATCAGGTCTAAGTCGAGGGGGGTCCCATACTACCACCCGGATGCGGTGAGCACGCTCATCATGGATCAGTAGACAAGACCCTTTTCCTATTAGGGTCGACACTAGCAGGCCTCAAAACCACTTAGGGCCTCCTGCCGGTGCCTTATCAACATATTATTAATAACAGGTGGATTGATTAATATCGAGCCCCCAGAACATAATAGAAGTAACAACAGAAAGTAACGGGTAACAGACTCGAGCAAAACAACCTAGGCATGCTAGTAAGACACGGGCACAAGCAATGGTTATAGGTGTGGAGGTGAGGCAATATCAGGGTTAAAGGATTCATGTGATAGGTTCGTAACAGGAACAACTACTACTAAGGCTAGCAGAACAGAACAACGGAAAGTATCGGTAACAAGTGATGAAAGGCATCCATATGGCAGCAAGTGAGTATACTTGCCTGAGATCCCGCAAGGTAGCAGAACTTGTCGTTGCTCACATCATCTCAGCGTCCTATCCGGGAAGAAGCAACGAACCTCGAACAAACACCGGATGCAACAATTACTACTACGGCAAAAGATCCAGCATGATCAAGATATGGATGCATGACAAGTTAAAGATGCATCAGAATAAACTAGTTGACAAGATAAACAGATTTAAATGGACCCATATGCAATTTGAGTTGCATATGAAAAGCCCATGAATTATGGTTGAAACAATTGTTTTCCAACTAGTCAACAGGTGTAGGTGGATTAGCATGATGCATGGATGAGGAAAACAACAAAATAACAACAATAGAACCAGTTGAAATAAGGTTTAACAAGTTTGGAAATTATTGGTTAAGTGTGGAAAGTTTGGTTACTTAAGCATGTCACACAAGCAATTGTTGTTTTCATCAAGTTAAAGTGTTCAAAACAATTAACAAAATTTGTATTTGAAAATAACATCAAATTTTAGTTGGATTACATGTTTCAAATATTGAAATTGGAATTAGGATAATTCAATTATGAATTAAACAATATTAAACAAGTTTTAATTGAATTTAATTCAAGTTTGAATATTATTTGAATTTTATTTGTTCAAAACATAAATTCAAATTCATATTTGAAAAGTTCACACTTTGATGGTTTGAAAACATATTTTGCATGTTCAAAATTATTTTATTTTGAGCAAGTTATGATTTTATCAAATTTAAATGAATTAAACAAGTATTAAATTATTAAGGCAATTTAAATTATTCAAACCATGAAACAAAATTTATATTTGAAAAGGTTATTCAAAATGGTATGGAAAACATATTTTATTTGCCTTATTTGGAAATAGTATGAATTATTTATGAATTGTTGCAAATTACAATTGAATTATTTGAATTCAAATTTGAATTGCATTTTGAAAATCCAAAACAGAAAACAAATGGCATATTTGAAAAGTAAAGGAAATTTGGAGTGGGATACATATAAAGTTTGTGTGATTTGGATTTATAAATTGGAAATTACATCCATTTGAAATCTAGGGTTATTAATCATTTTTGGAAAAAAAGAAAATAGGGAATTAAGCACTTTGCACAGCGGCTGGGCTACCCACACTGGCTGACCAGTGGGGCCACGCCAGGGTGGCGCTGACTGCTCGTGGGTGTGCAGCTGACGGGGCAACAGGGAGTCAATGACCCGTGGGGCCGGATGCGGGCGATGGGAAAAAGGAAAAAAAGGGGTTGCGCCCCTGTGATTCGATCCCAGGATCTGCACCGCGCGCGAGGGGAACTGAACCAACTGGGCTGTGAAGCGTTTTGTGAGTGGTTCAGTGCAGGTGACCAGTTGAGGTGTGATTTCCGTCAGTTTAACTGACTGACGAAACTGAACAATGGTTCTGTCGCTCGCCGGACAGAGGCGGACGCGCGGGCTCCTGCTGCGGCCGCGCTGGGCGCTGCCCGTGCGGGTGCTCGCCGGTGTGTGTCGTGTGGGTGCGGAGAGCGTGGAGATGTAAGGAGGGAAGGAGAGAGGTGGGCCCTGCTCACCTCGTTCTGTCTGTCGATGACGAAAGCCGACGGCAGGTAGCAGCGGGGCTTCTCCCGGCGACGGCGCGGTCCACACCGTGGATCCCAGCGAGCAGCGAGGGGGCGGGGAGGTCCAGGAGGACGCCGCGGTTCCATTCCCGGGATCCGTGGCTCCTCGAGGTGATCAGATCGTGGCCGCGATGAGAGGGGCAGTGGTGCTCACGGTTGCTACAGACATTCAGAGGACTAGCAGAGAGAGGTGGAAGATAGGGAGGACGGCGGCGATGGATGGGGGGGCTCTAGGGTTTCTAGGGCTAGCAGAGGGGTGAGGGGAGATATATGGGGAAGGAGCCATGGGTACGGCAGGCCATCCAGGGGGTGGAGGAGGATCATACGGTTCTGATGATGATCGTACCATTGCTGACGTCGAGGAAGAGGATGACAGGAAGGGGGTAACGGGCTGGAAAGAAAGGTGGGCTTAGGGGAAGAAAAAGGAGAGGATGGGGTGGGCTGGTTCTTCTCCTTGGCTTTTATTTTTATTTTTTTCTACTAGTTGGTTTTTTTTGTAAAGAATAAAAGAGAGAGCTAGAGAAGGGTTAGGGTTTTCTTTTAGGACTTATTTGTGATAATTTCCAAAACAAATAATTAAAGCAAAAGTTAATCATTGTTTCACAATTTTGAATATTTAATTTGGTTTAAAGGTTTTAGGTGAAATTCAAACAATGTTTGATTTGGGAAATTTTGGAAATAGGCAAATTCCATTTAATAAGTTCAAACCCTTATGCAAACATTATTGAAAAATTTGTTTTGCAAGAATTTAATTGTTAAACCTCAATTTTGGATCATATCAACTATGATTTTATTTGAAATTCAATTTGCCATTAGGGTTTTGATAACAGAGAAAATTTTATTAACAAGCAATTGGATTAAAACAAATTCAACCAGTGAAAAAACAATTGAGTTGGTTTTTAGTTTGCAATTTTGGTTAATGTGGGAAAGTTTAATTTGGTTTGAATCTTTGATTGGTTTTGCAAACATGATGCAAGGCATATGATGCATGTGAGGCAATGCAACAACCAATTTTCTATCTAGGGTAACACCCCAGGTGTTACAGACGACACCACTAACAAGGGATTGCGCCCTCGCAATCCACCTGCTAAACCCGGGAGGGGAAAGAAGTTCTACTATCGATTCTTCATGCTTCCGGCTGATCTCCTCGACACCACTAACAAGGGTTTCTCGACACCACTAACAAGAGATTCTTGCTAGGGCTGACGACGATGTTATTCCACCTGGAATCTTCCGATGATCGAACCTATTAGGTTAAGGGCTCAGAAAACGTCCACCCACGTAGGATCCTAACACTTTGAAAGATTGAGTACGAGAGTAGACTCCAAAACAAATAAGATGGGAGGGAAAATAGAATAGGGGTAAGGAGAAAATAAGAATCCTAATGATATGTTTTTCCAAAATAGTTTAGCAGAAATAGTTTTTGACATTCTAGAAACAACGACCGTTAGCGAGGTTATCCTACAGGCTTTGCGGACCCGTTGCTTCGATAACCATTCGTATCGAAACAATCTCGGGAATCGGAACCAAGGCTCTGATACCATTTGTGACGCCCCGAGATCGGGCACTATGCAGATTTTAGCATTCCCGCCAAAATCCACATAATAACCGATTCCAGGTTGCCACTTGTGATAACATTACAATAGTTCACGAATATTCCACAATTACAACAGAAACAGATAGATACAAGATGACTCAGACAAGCCAGGGATACAACTGATACATTACAAAGATCCAAAATAACAGCGGAAGAAACAACATATCGTCCGTCTACGGACAAGATCCAAATTGGACTAAGAGTCCTGAAGATAACCGAGAGTGTCCAATCCCTGCCCAGGCCAAGCCGGAGGGATTCCCAAGCTAACGTCGTCAGACTTCAAACCTGTTGACTGCAAGTTGGAATTTGCAGCCACGAAAGAGATTCGTGGGTCAGTACGATTAAGTACTGGCAAGTGGATAAACCATACTCACAAGATACCGGCGTAGCAAGTCATCACAAGATACAAATACTTTGGGATCAACGGAAAGGAAGGGATTATTGCAAATAAGCGACAGCGGGCTGCACTAACCAACTACAGAAAATTCTACCACTTCCGGCTAACAGAAAGAAGATAAGATCGAGGATTGTAACCAACTGAAAGTAAATCCAAACAAACCCATCCTGGATCTCGCCCCTTATCCGAAGAAGCAATCCGAGGATAACTCACACAGTTGAATTAATGAATAATGGATCAGGTTGTTGTGTCAATAAGACTATTACTAGTCAAGTTATCATTAGTTAGGTGTAAGTTGTTCTGAGTACTTGTTAGCCAGTACTTTCACCAAGTCGCCACATAACCGTGGACAACACGGCTTCTCGAGAAGATTTATCCCTGCAGGGTGTGCTCCAGTACCCGTACACACTCAAGCCACCAACTAAAACTCAGGTTGGCTTGACACGACCCAAACCATCTCTACAACCCATCCTAGGAGCCACGGAGCTATAAGGTCCCAGCCACGCAGCCGAATACTCAGCGCAGGTGTGCAAAACTCCCGCAGGACACAACACCCCGGCACTACAGGCCTCGCCCTATATGCATCATCATCATAACCAGTAACCAAGGGGGGCCAACCCATTATGCAAGGAGAAAATGGAACACCCGAACTAAGTGTGGCTCTTCGGACAAGCTGCAGATCAGGTCTAAGTCGAGGGGGGTCCCATACTACCACCCGGATGCGGTGAGCACGCTCATCATGGATCAGTAGACAAGACCCTTTTCCTATTAGGGTCGACACTAGCAGGCCTCAAAACCACTTAGGGCCTCCTGCCGGTGCCTTATCAACATATTATTAATAACAGGTGGATTGATTAATATCGAGCCCCAGAACATAATAGAAGTAACAACAGAAAGTAACGGGTAACAGACTCGAGCAAAACAACCTAGGCATGCTAGTAATACACGGGCACAAGCAATGGTTATAGGTGTGGAGGTGAGGCAATATCAGGGTTAAAGGATTCATGTGATAGGTTCGTAACAGGAACAACTACTACTAAGGCTAGCAGAACAGAACAACGGAAAGTATCGGTAACAAGTGATGAAAGGCAGCCATATGGCAGCAAGTGAGTATACTTGCCTGAGATCCCGCAAGGTAGCAGAACTTGTCGTTGCTCACATCATCTCAGCGTCCTATCCGGGAAGAAGCAACGAACCTCGAACAAACACCGGATGCAACAATTACTACTACGGCAAAAGATCCAGCATGATCAAGATATGGATGCATGACAAGTTAAAGATGCATTAGAATAAACTAGTTGACAAGATAAACAGATTTAAATGGACCCATATGCAATTTGAGTTGCATATGAAAAGCCCATGAATTACGGTTGAAACAATTGTTTTCCAACTAGTCAACAGGTGTAGGTGGATTAGCATGATGCATGGATGAGGAAAACAACAAAATAACAACAATAGAACCAGTTGAAATAAGGTTTAACAAGTTTGGAAATTATTGGTTAAGTGTGGAAAGTTTGGTTACTTAAGCATGTCACACAAGCAATTGTTGTTTTCATCAAGTTAAAGTGTTCAAAACAATTAACAAAATTTTTATTTGAAAAGAACATCAAATTTTAGTTGGATTACATGTTTCAAATATTGAAATTGGAATTAGGATAATTTAATTATGAATTAAACAATATTAAACAAGTTTTAATTGAATTTAATTCAAGTTTGAATATTATTTGAATTTTATTTGTTCAAAACATAAATTCAAATTCATATTTGAAAATTTCACACTTTGATGGTTTGAAAACATATTTTGCATGTTCAAAATTATTTTATTTTGAGCAAGTTATGATTTTATCAAATTTAAATGAATTAAACAAGTAGTAAATTATTTAGGCAATTTAAATTATTCAAACCATGAAACAAAATTTATATTTGAAAAGGTTATTCAAAATGGTATGGAAAACATATTTTATTTGCCTTATTTGGAAATAGTATGAATTATTTATGAATTGTTGCAAATTACAATTGAATTATTTGAATTCAAATTTGAATTGCATTTTGAAAATCCAAAACAGAAAACAAATGGCATATTTGAAAAGTACAGGAAATTTGGAGTGGGATACATATAAAGTTTGTGTGATTTGGATTTATAAATTAGAAATTACATCCATTTGAAATCTAGGGTTATTAATCATTTTTGGAAAAAAAGAAAATAGGGAATTAAGCACTTTGCACAGCGGCTGGGCTACCCACACTGGCTGACCAGTGGGGCCACGCCAGGGTGGCGCTGACTGCGCGTGGGTGTGCAGCTGACGGGGCAACAGGGAGTCAATGACCCGTGGGGCCGGATGCGGGCGATGGGAAAAAGGAAAAAAAGGGGTTGCGCCCCTGGGATTCGATCCCAGGATCTGCACCGCGCGCGAGGGGAACTGAACCAACTGGGCTGTGAAGCGTTTTGTGATAGGTTCAGTGCAGGTGACCAGTTGAGGTGTGATTTCCGTCAGTTTAACTGACTGACGAAACTGAACAATGGTTCTGTCGCTCGACGGACAGAGGCGGACGCGCGGGCTCCTGCCGCGGCCGCGCTGGGCGCTGCCCGTGCGGGTGCTCGCCGGTGTGTGTCGTGTGGGTGCGGAGAGCGTGGAGATGTAAGGAGGGAAGGAGAGAGGTGGGCCCTGCTCACCTCGTTCTGTCTGTCGATGACGAAAGCCGACGGCAGGTAGCAGCGGGGCTTCTCCCGGCGACGGCGCGGTCCACACTGTGGATCCCAGCGAGCAGCGAGGGGGCGGGGAGGTCCAGGAGGACGCCGCGGTTCCATTCCCGGGATCCGTGGCTCCTCGAGGTGATCAGATCGTGGCCGCGATGAGAGGGGCAGTGGTGCTCACGGTTGCTACAGACATTCAGAGGACTAGCAGAGAGAGGTGGAAGATAGGGAGGACGGCGGCGATGGATGGGGGGCTCTAGGGTTTCTAGGGCTAGCAGAGGGGTGAGGGGAGATATATGGGGAAGGAGCCTACGGCAGGCCATCCAGGGGGTGGAGGAGGATCATACGGTTCTGATGATGATCGTACCATTGCTGACGTCGAGGAAGAGGATGACAGGAAGGGGGTAACGGGCTGGAAAGAAAGGTGGGCTTAGGGGAAGAAAAAGGAGAGGATGGGGTGGGCTGGTTCTTCTCCTTGGCTTTTATTTTTATTTTTTTTCTACTAGTTGGTTTTTTTTGTAAAGAATAAAAGAGAGAGCTAGAGAAGGGTTAGGGTTTTCTTTTAAGACTTATTTGTGATAATTTCCAAAACAAATAATTAAAGCAAAAGTTAATCATTGTTTCACAATTTTGAATATTTAATTTGGTTTAAAGGTTTTAGGTGAAATTCAAACAATGTTTGATTTGGGAAATTTTGGAAATAGGCAAATTCCATTTAATAAGTTCAAACCCTTATGCAAACATTATTGAAAAATTTGTTTTGCAAGAATTTAATTGTTAAACCTCAATTTTGGATCATATCAACTATGATTTTATTTGAAATTCAATTTGCCATTAGGGTTTTGATAACAGAGAAAATTTTATTAACAAGCAATTGGATTAAAAAAAATTCAACCAGTGAAAAAACAATTGAGTTGGTTTTTAGTTTGCAATTTTGGTTAAGCTGGGAAAGTTTAATTTGGTTTGAATCTTTGATTGGTTTTGCAAACATGATGCAAGGCATATGCTGCATGTGAGGCAATGCAACAACCAATTTTCTATCTAGGGTAACACCCCAGGTGTTACAAAATAGAATAGCGATAAGGAGAAAAACAAGAATCCTATTGAGATGTTTTTTTTTCCAAAATAGTTTAGCAGAAATAGTTTTTGACATTCTAGAAACAACGACCGTTAGCTAGGTTAACCTACAGGCATTGCGGCCCCGTTGCTTCGATAACCATTCGTATCGAAACAATATCGGGAATCGGAACCAAGGCTCTGATACCATTTGTGACGCCCCGAGATCGGGCACTATGCAGATTTTAGCATTCCCGCCAAATTCCACATAATAACCGATTCCAGGTTGCCACTTGTGATAACATTACATCAGTTCACGAATAATCCACAACAACAACAGAAAAGAGATTTACAAGATGACTCAAACGAGTCAGGGATACCACTGATACAATACAAAGATCCAAATAACAGCGGAAGAAACAACATATCGCCCGTCTACGGACAAGATACAAATTGGACTAAGAGTCCTGAAGATAACCGAGAGCGTCCAATCCCTGCCCAGGCCAAGCCGGAGGGATTCCCAAGCTAACGTCGTCAGACTTCAAACCTGTTGACTGCAATGTTGAATATGCAGCCACGAAAAAGATTCGTGGGTCAGTACGGTTAAGTACTGGCAAGTGGATAAACCATACTCACAAGATACCGGCATAGCCAGTCATCACAAGATACAAATACTTTGGGATCAACGGGAAGGAAGGGATTATTGCAATAAGCGGCAAAGGGCTGCTCTAACCATCTACAGAGAGATACTACAACTTCCGGCTAACACAAAGAAGATAAGATCGAGTATTGTAACCAACTGAAAGATAACTTCAAACAAACCCATCCTGGATCTCGCCCCTTATCCGAAGAAGCAATCCGAGGATAACTCACACAGTTGGATTAATGATGGTTCAGATTATTGTGTCAATAAGCCTATTACTAGTCAAGTTGTTAATCATTGGGTGTAAGATTGTTAATCATTAGGTTTAAGTTGTCCTGAGTACTTGTTAGCCAGTACTTTCACCAAGTAATCCATAACCGCGGAAAACACGGCTTCTCGAGAAGATTATCCCTGTAGGGTTGCACCAATTTGGCCGTACACGCAAGAATAACCCGCCAGACGGGGGATCAACCCACCAAGCGAGGTACTCAACACAACTCAACTCTTCTTCGCATCAAGCCCAAAGCACCTTGGGCGCACGGCTAATCGAGCCCAGAAGAAAATGGACCCTCATAGCACTCTAAGAACGTGTCCTCCTATATGCCGACTACGAAAGTTCCACCCGGGATCCAAGGGCTCGCAAGATCATGCATGCAGCAAATGGAAAACCCGAACTAAATGAGGCGATTTGGACGAGATGCGAATCGAATCAAATTGAGGGGGGCGCCCATACTCGCTTCCCACATGCGGTTAGTGCGCTCATCATGGATCAGTAGACAAGACCCTTTTCCTATTAGGGTCGACACTAGCAGGCCTCAAAACCACAAAGGGCCTCCTGCCGGTGCCTTATCATCAAATTATTATTACCATTAGCATTAACAGGATTGATTGATTAACATCGAGCCCCCAGAACGATAATAATAGTAAAAGAAGTAACCGACAACAGACTCGAGCAAGAGCAACCCTAAGCATGCAGCTACGACACGAAGGCAACGAGGTAAACAATCAACAGTTAATAGGAAGTGGAAGGAAAGGCTATATCATGGCTGCAAGGTAAACATATAATAGGATCGAGACACAAGCATCGTATCAACAGGCTAGAACAAGAACAACGGAAAGAATCGGTAACAAGTGATGAAAGGCAGCCATTTGGCAGCAAGTGAGTATACTTGCCTGAGATCCCGCAAGGTAGCAGAACTTGTCGTTGCTCACATCATCTCAACGTCCTATCCGGGAAGAAGCAACGATCCTCGAACAAACACCGGATGCAACAATTACTACTACGGCAAAAGATCCAGCATGATCAAGATATGGATGCATAGAAATAAACTAGTTGACATGATAACATGTTTAAATGGACCCATATGCAATTTGAGTTGCATATGAAAAGCCCATGAATTTTGGTTAGATTATTTGTTTTCCAACTAATCAACAGGTGAAGGTGGATTAGCATGATGCATGGATGAGGAAAACAACAAAATAACAACAATAGAACCAGTTGGAAATAAGGGTTACCCATTTTGAAATTCACTTATTAAGTTTTGGGAATTTTGGTTACTTAAAGGTGTCACACAAGCATTTGGTTGTTTTCATCAAGTTAAATTGTTCAAAACAGATAACAAAGTTCATATTTGATTAGAGCACAAAATTTTAGGTGGATTACATGTTTCAAATATTGAAATTGGAATTAGGATAATTTAATTATGAATTAAACAATATTAAACAAGTTTTAAATGGATTTAAAACAAGTTTGAATTTAATTGAAGTTTTATTTGTTCAAAACATAAATTCAAACTCACATTTGAAAAGTTCACACTTTGATGGTTTGAAAACATATTTTGCATGTTCAAAATTATTTTATTTTGAGCAAGTTATGATTTTATCAAATTTAAATGAATTAAACAAGTATTAAATTATTTAGGCAATTTAAATTATTCAAACCATGAAACAAAATTTATATTTGAAAAGGTTATTCAAAATGGTATGGAAAACATATTTTATTTGCCTTATTTGGAATTAGTATGAATTATTTATGAATTGTTGCAAATTACAATTGAATTATTTGAATTCAAATTTGAATTGCATTTTGAAAATTCAAAACAGAAAACAAATGGCATAGTTGGATAGACAATTTAATTTAGAACAATAAACATATTTTACTTTTGTTATTTAGAGTTATATTTTGAGAGTTATTATCAATTTAGAATAGAGGACTAATCTGCAATTTTTAAGGGCTGAAAATTAAAACAGCAAAAATTAAAACCTTTTGTTACTCTGCAGTGGCTGTACACAGCCACTGACAGAGGGCCCAGGCCACGCTGGCGCTGTGTGGGCGCGGTTAGGAGGTGACAGGGCACCGCGGTCTATGACTAGTGGGCCCTGCTGCGCGCTGACGAAAATCGCAAAAAGGGGGGGTTGCGCCCGCGGGGGATCGACCCCGGGTCGCTGCGCTGCGCTGAAAGGAACTTAACCAGTGCGGTGATGCGGCTGTTGTGTTCAGAGACAGGTCCGCGGGTTTTTGACAGGTTTCGGTGGCGTTTACTGAACCCGAACAGGTTCAGTCTGAACCTGACGATCCTGGTAGCGCTCGCCGGCGGCAGAACAAGGAGGCGCACGACGGGGAACAGTGCTCGCGGTGAGTGCGGTGTGTGCCTAGGGCGGGTGTGGGTGCGGACAGGAGAGGGGAAGGGGAATACGGAGCGCTCACCACGTTCTGTTTGTCGAGGAGGCGCTGCCGATGGAGAGGAGAGCGACGGTGGCCGGCGACGGCGCGACCACCACAGCATCTCCCAGCAAACGGCGAAGGGGCGAGGCGGTAGAGGGGATAGCCGCGGTTCCATTCCCGCCGTCAGCGGCCCGTGGCAGTTGCCCAGCCCCCGGCGCCGAGCGCCTTCTTCTCCGGCCATGGAAGGTTCAGAGGAGAGACAGGAGGTGTGGATGCAGGTTCAGAAGAACAGAAGAGAGATGGAGGGCGGCGCTGTGGAGGATGAGGAGGGGTAGGGTTTAGGCAGAGGGGTGAGGGGAAGCTATATGGGGGGCGAGCTCGGTACGGCGGTCATCCAGGAGGGGATGCGATCGATCGGGTGGTTCTGCTGCTGTCGTACGGTGATGACAGCAACGAGGGGGAAGACGACAAGGAAGGAGGGGGGTACTGGGCCAGGAAGAGATGGGCTTGGGGGAGAAATAAGGGGTGGGCTTAGAAAAGCAGGTGGGCTGGCTGCCTCCCTCTACTTTGTTATTTTCTCCTTTTGACTTTTTTTTTGTAAGGAATAAAAGGGAGAGAGGGATAGAAAAGGGGTTAGGGTTTTCTTTTTATTTTATAAATAAATTTTGTTAATTTGCAAAACATCAATTAAAAGTAATGTTAACATTAACTTCAAAATTTAGAGTATTAATTTAATTTCTAATTTGTTATTTGAATTCCAAATAAGGTTTGATTATGGAAATTTTGGAAATTTTGGAAATAAGCAAAGTTTTATTTAATAAGCTCAAGAAATTTTGCAAGCATCATTTAATTTAATTTGTTTGCAAAATTTTAATTTTTAAACCCACATTGAAAATATGATAAGTAGGATTGAGTTGCTTTGAATTTTTGAATTGCCATTAGGGTTTTAATAACAGGGAAAACTTTACTTAGCAGGCAATTTGAAATAAATTCAACTTCAACTTATTGAAAACAATTTGAGTTGCAACTTTCAATTGAAATTTTTAGACATGTGTGAAGGTTTAAATTGTTTTGAATTTTTCAGTTGTGATGCAAACATGGTGCAATGCAATATGATGCATGTGATGCAAGCAAAAAGGAAACAAACACTTCCTATTAGGGTAACACCCCAGGTGTTACAGACGACACCACTAACAAGGGATTGCGCCCTCGCAATCCACCTGCTAACCCGGGAGGGGAAGGAAGTTCGACTATCGATTCTTCATGCTCCCAGTTGATCTCCTCGACACCACTAACAAGGGCTTCTCGACACCACTAACAAGGGATTCTTGCTCGGAGTGACGACGATGTTCTTCCACCAGGAATCTTCCGATGATCGAACCTATTAGGTTAAAGGCTCAGAAAACGTCCACCCACGTAGGATCCTTAACACTTTGAAAGATAGACAAGGGGGGAAGACTACAAAACAAATAAGATGGGAGGGGAAATAGAATAGCGATAAGGAGAAAAACAAGAATCCTATTGAGATGTTTTTTTTTCCAAAATAGTTTAGCAGAAATAGTTTTTGACATTCTAGAAACAACGACCGTTAGCTAGGTTAACCTACAGGCATTGCGGACCCGTTGCTTCGATAACCATTCGTATCGAAACAATATCGGGAATCGGAACCAAGGCTCTGATACCATTTGTGACGCCCCGAGATCGGGCACTATGCAGATTTCAGCATTCCCGCCAAATTCCACATAATAACCGATTCCAGGTTGCCACTTGTGATAACATTACATCAGTTCACGAATAATCCACAACAACAACAGAAAAGAGATTTACAAGATGACTCAAACGAGTCAGGGATACCACTGATACAATACAAAGATCCAAATAACAGCGGAAGAAACAACATATCGCCCGTCTACGGACAAGATACAAATTGGACTAAGAGTCCTGAAGATAACTGAGAGCGTCCAATCCCTGCCCAGGCCAAGCCGGAGGGATTCCCAAGCTAACGTCGTCAGACTTCAAACCTGTTGACTGCAATGTTGAATATGCAGCCACGAAAAAGATTCGTGGGTCAGTACGGTTAAGTACTGGCAAGTGGATAAACCATACTCACAAGATACCGGCGTAGCTAGTCATCACAAGATACAAATACTTTGGGATCAACGGGAAGGAAGGGATTATTGCAAATAAGCGGCAAAGGGCTGCTCTAACCATCTACAGAGAGATACTACAACTTCCGGCTAACAGAAAGAAGATAAGATCGAGTATTGTAACCAACTGAAAGATAACTTCAAACAAACCCATCCTGGATCTCGCCCCTTATCCGAAGAAGCAATCCGAGGATAACTCACACAGTTGGATTAATGATGGTTCAGATTATTGTGTCAATAAGCCTATTACTAGTCAAGTTGTTAATCATTGGGTGTAAGATTGTTAATCATTAGGTTTAAGTTGTCCTGAGTACTTGTTAGCCAGTACTTTCACCAAGTAATCCATAACCGCGGAAAACACGGCTTCTCGAGAAGATTATCCCTGCAGGGTTGCACCAATTTGGCCGTACACGCAAGAATAACCCGCCAGACGGGGGATCAACCCACCAAGCGAGGTACTCAACACAACTCAACTCTTCTTCGCATCAAGCCCAAAGCACCTTGGGCGCACGGCTAATCGAGCCCAGAAGAAAATGGACCCTCATAGCACTCTAAGAACGTGTCCTCCTATATGCCGACTACGAAAGTTCCACCTGGGATCCAAGGGCTCGCAAGATCATGCATGCAGCAAATGGAAAACCCGAACTAAATGAGGCGATTTGGACAAGATGCGAATCGAATCAAATTGAGGGGGGCGCCCATACTCGCTTCCCACATGCGGTTAGTGCGCTCATCATGGATCAGTAGACAAGACCCTTTTCCTATTAGGGTCGACACTAGCAGGCCTCAAAACCACAAAGGGCCTCCTGCCGGTGCCTTATCATCAAATTATTATTACCATTAGCATTAACAGGATTGATTGATTAACATCGAGCCCCCAGAACGATAATAATAGTAAAAGAAGTAACCGACAACAGACTCGAGCAAGAGCAACCCTAAGCATGCAGCTACGACACGAAGGCAACGAGGTAAACAATCAACAGTTAATAGGAAGTGGAAGGAAAGGCTATATCATGGCTGCAAGGTAAACATATAATAGGATCGAGACACAAGCATCGTATCAACAAGCTAGAACAAGAACAACGGAAAGAATCGGTAACAAGTGATGAAAGGCAGCCATTTGGCAGCAAGTGAGTATACTTGCCTGAGATCCCGCAAGGTAGCAGAACTTGTCGTTGCTCACATCATCTCAACGTCCTATCCGGGAAGAAGCAACGATCCTCGAACAAACACCGGATGTAACAATTACTACTACGGCAAAAGATCCAGCATGATCAAGATATGGATGCATGACAATTTAATGGATGCATAGAAATAAACTAGTTGACATGATAACATGTTTAAATGGACCCATATGCAATTTGAGTTGCATATGAAAAGCCCATGAATTTTGGTTAGATTATTTGTTTTCCAACTAATCAACAGGTGAAGGTGGATTAGCATGATGCATGGATGAGTAAAACAACAAAATAACAACAATAGAACCAGTTGGAAATAAGGGTTACCCATTTTGAAATTCACTAATTAAGTTTTGGGAATTTTGGTTACTTAAAGGTGTCACACAAGCATTTGGTTGTTTTCATCAAGTTAAATTGTTCAAAACAGATAACAAAGTTCATATTTGATTAGAGCACAAAATTTTAGGTGGATTACATGTTTCAAATATTGAAATTGGAATTAGGATAATTTAATTATGAATTAAACAATATTAAACAAGTTTTAAATGGATTTAAAACAAGTTTGAATTTAATTGAAGTTTTATTTGTTCAAAACATAAATTCAAACTCACATTTGAAAAGTTCACACTTTGATGGTTTGAAAACATATTTTGCATGTTCAAAATTATTTTATTTTGAGCAAGTTATGATTTTATCAAATTTAAATGAATTAAACAAGTATTAAATTATTTAGGCAATTTAAATTATTCAAACCATGAAACAAAATTTATATTTGAAAAGGTTATTCAAAATGGTATGGAAAACATATTTTATTTGCCTTATTTGGAATTAGTATGAATTATTTATGAATTGTTGCAAATTACAATTGAATTATTTGAATTCAAATTTGAATTGCATTTTGAAAATTCAAAACAGAAAACAAATGGCATAGTTGGATAGACAATTTAATTTAGAACAATAAACATAATTTACTTTTGTTATTTAGAGTTATATTTTGAGAGTTATTATCAATTTAGAATAGAGGACTAATCTGCAATTTTTAAGGGCTGAAAATTAAAACAACAAAAATTAAAACCTTTTGTTACTCTGCAGTGGCTGTACACAGCCACTGACAGAGGGCCCAGGCCACGCTGGCGCTGCGTGGGCGCGGTTAGGAGGTGACAGGGCACCGCGGTCCAGTGGGCCCTGCTGCGCGCTGACGAAAATCGCAAAAAGGGGGGGTTGCGCCCGCGGGGGATCGACCCCGGGTCGCTGCGCTGCGTTGAAAGGAACTTAACCAGTGCGGTGATGCGTCTGTTGTGTTCAGAGACAGGTCCGCGGGTTTTTGACAGGTTTCGGTGGCGTTTACTGAACCCGAACAGGTTCAGTCTGAACCTGACGATCCTGGTAGCGCTCGCCGGCGGCAGAACAAGGAGGCGCACGACGGGGAACAGTGCTCGCGGTGAGTGCGGTGTGTGCCTAGGGCGGGTGTGGGTGCGGACAGGAGAGGGGAAGGGGAATACGGAGCGCTCACCACGTTCTGTTTGTCGAGGAGGCGCTGCCGATGGAGAGGAGAGCGACGGTGGCCGGCGACGGCGCGACCACCACAGCGTCTCCCAGCAAACGGCGAAGGGGCGAGGCGGTAGAGGGGATAGCTGCGGTTCCATTCCCGCCGTCAGCGGCCCGTGGCAGTTGCCCAGCCCCCGGCGCCGAGCGCCTTCTTCTCCGGCCATGGAAGGTTCAGAGGAGAGACAGGAGGTGTGGATGCAGGTTCAGAAGAACAGAAGAGAGATGGAGGGTGGCGCTGTGGAGGATGAGGAGGGGTAGGGTTTAGGCAGAGGGGTGAGGGGAAGCTATATGGGGGGGCGAGCTCGGTACGGCGGTCATCCAGGAGGGGAGGCGATCGATCGGGTGGTTCTGCTGCTATCGTACGGTGATGACAGCAACGAGGGGGAAGACGACAAGGAAGGTGGGGGGTACTGGGCCAGGAAGAGATGGTCTTGGGGGAGAAATAAGGGGTGGGCTTAGAAAAGCAGGTGGGCTGGCTGCCTCCCTCTACTTTGTTATTTTCTCCTTTTGACTTTTTTTTTGTAAGGAATAAAAGGGAGAGAGGGATACAAAAGGGGTTAGGGTTTTCTTTTTATTTTATAAATAAATTTTGTTAATTTGCAAAACATCAATTAAAAGTAATGTTAACATTAACTTCAAAATTTAGAGTATTAATTTAATTTCTAATTTGTTATTTGAATTCCAAATAAGGTTTGATTATGGAAATTTTGGAAATTTTGGAAATAAGCAAAGTTTTATTTAATAAGCTCAAGAAATTTTGCAAGCATCATTTAATTTAATTTGTTTGCAAAATTTTAATTTTTAAACCCACATTGAAAATATGATAAGTAGGATTGAGTTGCTTTGAATTTTTGAATTGACATTAGGGTTTTAATAACAGGGAAAACTTTACTTAGCAGGAAATTTGAAATAAATTCAACTTCAACTTATTGAAAACAATTTGAGTTGCAACTTTCAATTGAAATTTTTAGACATGTGTGAAGGTTTAAATTGTTTTGAATTTTTCAGTTGTGATGCAAACATGGTGCAATGCAATATGATGCATGTGATGCAAGCAAAAAGGAAACAAACACTTCCTAATAGGGTAACACCCCAGGTGTTACAATACATCTCCGCGGCGAGTTGTTGTGATCAATTACTTTGGATGCGGCAAACATTGAGAGATTATGGTATCGTCTTCGACAAAGTTCCTCTCTTGTGCGACAATGAGAGTGCCATCAAGATCGCCTACAATCCCGTTCTTCACTCCAAGACGAAGCACATTGAGATACGACATCACTTTATTCGGGATCATGTTGAGAAGGGTGATATTGACCTCTCCTATGTAGCAACCAAGGATCAACTCGCGGATATCTTCACGAAGGCCCTTCATGAACCAAGATTTCGGGGTTTGAGGAATGAACTAAATGTGATCGATGCGTCTAACTTCTCTTGAACCCTTGCATGAGTACCTTCACTATATGTGCTATCTAGTTTAGATGCAGGCATGGGCATAGGGGGAGCGTAGTTCAACTCATGAACAAACACTCCACCTATCATGCGCAAAACAACCAAAACGTCATGCATATCTAGTCAATTTGTGACTTATAGTGCTTAAAACGTGAGTTATACTTTTGAGTCCAAGATACATCTTCGCGGCTCCTTGGTATCACTCAAACACGGTGGCTTCGGCCACCAACCTTTTCTTTTGTATTTGTACTTGATGTGTTTTTATGTCTTCCTCGTGTTCGTGCGTTCGTTTGTGTTTTTCGTTTTTGGAGGCTCACGACTTGTTCCATCTTCCACAAATACTCGGATGGCGTGGGAACACCGTAAATTCCGGCCTAGGGCCCGGAATATTCCGGCCCTCAGACATTTGTCTCAGAAATTTCGCCCATTTCCGATGTGCCCGCTCACAGATGGCACACCGGAAATTTGAGCGGAAATTTCCGGGGACCCGGAATATTCCAGGCCTTAAGCCCCGGAAATATCCGGGGTTCGAATTGGACTCGAATAATCCCCCAACTATCCAGCGTGCCCGCTCGCAGAAGGCACACCGGATATTTGGGCGGAATATTAAGGCCCAAATTTCCGGACCCCGGAATATCCGGCCTTAATACCGGAAATTTCCGGTGCGGTTGGTCTGGGGCTATATAAGGGCGATGTCGCACCCGGACTTCTAGAGGATACTCGCCGTTCCGTTGAACAGTAGTAGATTGGATTACGGGGCTTACCGGCACCCGCGTCCTCTTACGAGTAGGCCAACACACGTATGTGTGACAACCAACCCCTATTTGTTCAGCGTCGACGTAAACTATCCCATAGAAATCAGGACACTACCATTGACGTACTTCATACCATACACACATGGTACGTCAACGGTTTGTAACAGAATGATAGCACGACATATCTCTAAGACACAAAAGATTGAAGTAAGTTGCAAATGGCTCTCACTAGAGCAGAGATAGCAAATACAATCATCCAGAGGACACATGTCCCAACATAACATCATTACATCTCAGCGGAAGCATTCAAAGGGTCTGAGTACAGACAAATCCAAATAGGCTTAAGAAGCCGGGAACTGAAAGAAAGACGGAGCCCATCCACGATGTCTCGGATCCTGCCCGGGTCCGCTACCTACTCGTCAGCAGCCTCGTCAAACTCCACGTAGTAGCCGTCACCTGTATCCTCGTAAGCGTAGTCTGCGGAAACCACAGCCCCAAAGGGGTCAGTACATAAACGTACTGACAAGCAAGACTCACAGTTCACCAAAGTGTAGCCCGTCAACACCAAGCACAGATGCCTTGGGTTCAACGGAAGAAAGGGGATATAAAAGATGCTGCAACTGGCTGCGCTAACCAACTACAGAAAACTACAACTTCCAACTAACAGAAAGGGGATAAGATAGCGTATAGTGACCAACTGAAAGATAACATCAAACAAACCCATCCTGGATCTCGCCCCTTATCCAAAGAAGCAGTCCGAGGATAACTCACACAGTTGGATTAATGAATAATGGATCAAGTTGTTGTGTCAATAAGTCTATTACTAGTCAAGTTATCAATAGTTAGGTGTAAGTTGTTCTGAGTACTTGTTAGCCAGTACTTTCACCAAGTTAACCATAACCGCGGAAAACACGGCTTCTCGAGAAGATTTATCCCTGCAGGGGTGCACCAATTTGGCCGTACACGTAAGAATAACCCGCCAGATGGGATGCTTCCCACCAAGCGGGGCACTCAACACAACTCAACTCTTATTCGCATCAAGCCCAAAGCACCTTAGGCACACGGCTAATCGAGCCCCGAAGAAAAGGGACCCTCATAGCACTCTAAGAACGTGTCCCCCTATATGCCGACTACAAAAGTTCCACCCTGCGCTGGGCTCGCAAAAACATGCATGCGGCAAATGGAAAACACGAACTAAATGAGGCGATTTGGACGAGATGCGAATCGAATCAAATTGAGGGGGCGCCCATACACGCTTCCCACATGCGGATAGTGCGCTCATCATGGATCAGTAGACAAGACCCTTTTCCTATTAGGGTCGACACTAGCAGGCCTCAAAACCACACAGGGCCTCCTGCCGGTGCCTTATCAGCATATTATTATTAACAGGTTGATTGATTAACATCGAGCCCCCAGAACATAATAGAGTAGTAACAGAAAGTAACGGGTAACAGAACTCGAGCAAAACAACCTAAGCATGCTAGTAAGACACTGGCTCAAACAATAGGGTTGTAGGAGTGGAGGTGAGGCAATATCAGGGTTAAGGGATTCATGTGATAGGTTCGTAACAGAAACAACTATACATAGGGCTAGCAAAATAGACAACGGAAAGTATCGGTAACCAATGTTGAAGGAACACAATGGTTCATGTGAGTGATAACTTGCCTGCAAACTCAGCAGCCTGGTACTGAGCTAGATCCTCAGAAGGGGTGCTGTAAAGATCGTCTGTCTCAACGTCGTCGTCTATTCGAGAAGAAGCAAAAAAACAAGACAGAAATATAAACAATCAATATCATGGCATAGTGCACAATCATGCGATGATGCATGTCAAGTTAATGGGATGCATCAAAATAAACTAGTGGACTTGGTAACACAATTTAAATGGACACATATGCAATTTTGAGTTGCATAAGAAAAGCACATGAATTTTGGTTGGAACAATTGTTTTCCAATTAACCAAAAGATGAAAGTGGATTATCATGATGCATGGATGAGGAAAACAACAAAATAACAACCATAGAATCAATTGGAAATAAGGTTTACTAATTTAGAATTTTAGTTATTAAGTTAGAGAAATTTTGGTTCCTTAAAGGGCTTACACAAATAGTTGTTGTTTTCAACAATTTAAATTGTGCAAAATAAATAACAAAATTCATATTTGAAAAGAATACAAAATTTTAGTTGGATTACATGTTTCAAATATTGAAAAAGGAATTACAATGATTTAATTATGAATTAAACAAGATTAAACAAGTCTTGAATGAATTTTAAATAAGTTTAAATATTATTTGAATTTTATTTGTTCAAAACATAAATTCAAATTCACATTTGAAAAGTTTATAACTTTCTAGTTTGAAAACATATTTTGCATGTTCAAAAATAATTTAAATTGAGCAACTTATGATTTTATCAAATTTAAATGATTTAAACAAGGTTTAAATTATTTAAGCAATTTAAATTATTCAAAACATGAAACAAAATTTATATTTGAAAAGTTTATTTGAAATAGCATGGAAAACATATTTTATTTTCATTATTTGGCTTAAGTATGAATTAGTTATGGATTTTAGCAATTTACAAATGAATTATTTGAATTCAAATTTGAAATGTATTTAAATTAGTCAAAACAGGAAACAAATGGTTTAGATAGATAGGTAATTTAATTTAGAGCAGTGCACATATTTTATTTTTATTATTTGGAGTTATAATTTAAAAGTTATTAAGGTTTTCATTTTGAGGACTAATCTGTGAATTAAAAGGGCTTAGATTTAAAAGAAACGTGCTGGAAATAAATTGTTACCGCACTGCTACCTAACCCCAGGCACTGCCAGTGGGCCTGGGGCCAGCGTGGCATGCGCGCGTGCTGGTGTGGCAGCAAGGGCCACAGACAGGTGGGGCCTGCCTGTCAGCCGTGGGCGAAAAAGATTGGCTTTAATCCGCAGCGCCAGGGATCGAACTCGCGACCGTGCGCGAGCGAGCGATGCACTGTAACCAGTGCAGTAAGCGAATGTTTCTGTCAGAAACAGGGACGCGGACAGGTTGTTCTTCAGTGTTGTGGTTAACTGAAATTTTCAACGCGCGCTCGCAAGACTGAAACCTGACAGACACGATGCCGGCGGCGATCAACGTGGTACTGCTGCGCCGTGGACGGAGGGATCGTTGCTGCTACTGGGATCTGGTGCGCGCTGGTGTTACGCTCGTGCAGAGAAGAGGGAGGTGGAGGACAGGTGACGCTCACCGGCGAATTGTAGTCGAGCAGAGGCTCGGTGCAGATCGTCGACGGACACGTGGAAGATGGCGGCGACGGCGTGGACCTCCTCCTCGGCTACTGTGGTGTCCAACCGTTCGCGGGAGAAGTGGTGGTTCAATCCCCGTGGTCAGCGAGGGAGATGGGGGGCTGCAACGGCGGCGGACATCGGGATTTCAGAGAAGAACTCCGGTGAGTAGCAGAGAGAGGAGATCGCGGCGGGCAGAGGAAAACGGCGGCGGTCTCAAGGGGATGGGGGGTAGGCTAGGTCTAGGGCTGCGCGCAGGGTCCTAGGTAGTCTTATAGGGTCTAGGGTTGCGCGGATCGCCGTCGCTCGGCCGCGGTCGTCGACGTGGCTCCGGCCAGATTGCTGCCGTACACGATGACGAAGGGAAACAGAAACGAACCGGTATCGGGCCAGCTGCGGGTAAGTTAGTTGGGCTGGGCTCGCGATGGCTGAGCCCACAGCCTCTCTCTCCCCTCGTTTTCTTTTTCTAATTTTTTTTCTCCTGTTTTTTTTTTGCTGAAAATAGAATAGGAAGAAAAAGATGATTTTGGGGTTAGCAAAAATTTTATAAAAATTTGGGTGGGCTATTTAGGTCAAGCACAACCCAATGTTAACTTTGGTTTTGTAAAAATTCAACTTTATATGCTGTTTTGTAATTGCTTGCATTTGGATGAATTTTACTATTAAGTGCATTATTTGAAACAAAAATCTTAAATGGCATGAACCTTGGAGTTTGAAATAGAAACAACAAATTAGAATGTTTGGTAATTTGCACATATTCAATTGGGGTGCTGTTTGAATGTTTTTTATTTGAATTTGAATTACCAGTTGGAATTAATGGGTTGATTAAAAGCCCTCATTATTAATAGTTGAAAATTATGGAATAATTGGAAACAACATGAGATTTTGGTTTGAACTTTTGATTTGAAAATATTGTAACATGACAAGTATGAAACACAGCATTTGAAATTGTTTGAATTACCATTATGAAAACAGAATAAAAACAGATGCAAAACAAATGCAAACAAGGAAATAAATATGATGACATGATGCAATACTTTAATTAAACAAGAAAACAAACATTCTAGGGGTATTTTCATACTTGGGATGTTACAAAACGCCCCCCCCCCTTGAAGGAATCGCGCCCCGAGATTCCTTACTGAGAAGCGAAAAGGTCCGGATACTTCTTTCGAAGATCCTCTTCGGTCTCCCACGTTGCCTCTTTATCGGAATGATGCGACCACTGCACTTTCAAGAACTTGGTGCTCTTGTTGCGAGTCTTACGCTCGGCCTCATCGAGAATACGAACAGGGTGCTCCTCATAAGATAGATCATCTTGCAGTTCAATGGAATCATGATCAACTGCACGATCTGGATCTTTGAAACACTTCTTGAGCTGTGACACGTGAAACACATCGTGCACCTTAGATAGTTTTTCTGGAAGTTCAAGACGATAAGCATTTTCCGCACGCCTTGAGAGAATGTTGAAAGGACCAATGTATCTTGGTGCAAGCTTTCCTTTCACACCAAAACGATGAGTGCCTCTGAGGGGAGTTACACGTAGATATGCTTTGTCACCAGGTGCATAGATCATATCTCTGTGCTTGCTGTCATAATAGCTTTTCTAACGAGACTGAGCAATCTTGAGATTGTCACGAATGATACGAACTTTCTCTTCGGCTTCCTTAACAATGTCAGGGCCTAAGAGTGAACGTTCACCAGCTCCAGACCAATTGATTGGACTCCTGCATCTGCGGCCATAGAGTGCTTCAAATGGTGCCATACCTAGGCTTGCTTGGAAGCTGTTGTTGTAGGAGAATTCAACATATGGAAGGCAATCCTCCCATTTCATGCCAAAGGAGAGACCACATGCTCTGAGCATATCCTCGAGAATCTGATTGACTCTTTCGACTTGCCCCTGAGACTGAGGGTGATAAGCTGTGCTGAACAGAAGTTTGGTGCCCAATGCATCTTGGAAACTCTTCCAGAAATGAGAAGTGAATATGCTTCCACGGTCTGAGCTTATTTCCAATGGAACACCATGAAGGGGAACAATCTTTGTTGTGTAGAGCTCTGCTAACTGGCTAGCTGAGATTGTTTCTTTGACAGCAAAGAAGTGAGCTACCTTAGTGAGACGATCAATAACAACGAAGATTGCATCGTTGCCCTTCTTGGACTTTGGAAAACCAGTGACGAAGTCCATTTCAATCATGTCCCACTTCCACTCAGGAATTTTCAGAGGTTGGAGTAGACCTGCTGTTTTCTGATGGACTGCCTTAACACGTTGACAAACGTCGCATTCAGAAACGTATTGAGCAATTTCACGTTTCATGCCAGGCCACCAATACAGTGTCTTAAGATCCTGGTACATCTTTGTACTTCCAGGGTGGATGGATAGAGGAGTTTCATGAGCCTCCTTGAGAATGACATCTTTGAGACTTTGAATCTGAGGAACTGCAATGCGTCCTTCAAAGAACACAGTTCCCTTGTCATCAATTGAGAAGGACTTGAATTTATCATTGCCTTCTTTGATGTGCTCTACAATCTTCTTGATTTCAGCATCACGAAGTTGTTCAGAACGAATCTTGTCCTCGAGAGTTGGACTAGCTGTCAAGCTTGCAAGATATCCTTGAGGAACAAGACCAAGATTCAGCTTCTGGAATTCTTCATGAAGTGGAGGTTGGATTTCCATGATCATGAGATTATTGCAATAGGACTTGCGACTGAGAGCATCGGCCATAACATTAGCCTTGCCTGGAGTGTAAGAAATGGTGAGATCAAAGTCTTTAATCTTTTCAATCCATCTCCTTTGCCTGAGGTTTAGATTTGGTTGAGTGAAGATGTATTTCAGACTCTTATGACCGGAAAAGATTTCAGTGCGGTTACCCAACAAGTATTGTCTCCATTTCTTGAGGGCAAACACAACTGCTGCAAGTTCAAGGTCATGTGTGGGATAGTTTTGCTCATGTGCATTCAATTGACGTGAAGCATAAGCCACAACTTGACGTTCTTGCATAAGAACTGCTCCTAGACCTTGGAGAGATGCATCGCAGAATATCTGGAAAGGTTTGGTAGTATCTGGGCCAACCAGAACTGGGGTGGAAGTGAGTTTAGTCTTCAAGAGATTGAAACTCTCATCACATTGTGGAGTACAAACGAACTTCTTGTCTTTCTTTGTGAGATCAGTGAGAGGTTTAGCAATCTTGGAGAAGTTTTGGACGAAACGACGGCAATAGCTAGCCAAGCCAAGAAAACTTCTGACTTGCTTCACCGTCTTAGGAGGTTTCCAATCAACAATTGCCTTAACCTTTTCTGGGTCAATGGCTATGCCTTTGGCAGAGATGATATGACCAAGGTAAGCAACTTCTGGAATCCAGAACTCACACTTGGAGAACTTGGCATATAGACGATGCTCGCGAAGTTTCATGAGAGTGAGACGAAGGTGTTCTCCATGCTCTTCCTCGGATTTGGAGTAGACAAGAATGTCATCAAGATTTACCACAACGAACTTGTCGAGGTATTCATGGAAGACAGAATTCATCAGTTGAGAGAAAGTCGCCGGTGCATTGGTTAGACCAAAGGACATGACGGTGTATTCATATAGACCGTACCGAGTGGTGAAAGCTGTTTTTGGAATATCTTCCTTTCTGATCTTTATCTGATGGTAACCCATCCTCAAGTCCAACTTTGAGAATATTGAGGCTCCAGCAAGTTGATCAAAAAGATCATCGATACGAGGAATTGGATACTTGTTTTTGATGGTTTTCTCGTTGAGAGGACGATAGTCAACCACGAGTCTCTTTGTTTGATCCTTCTTGGCAACAAACAGAGTTGGGCAACCCCAAGCGGAGGAACTAGGCTGAATGTAACCTTTCTCCATGTACATATCGATTTGCTCCTTCAACAATTTCAGTTCAGGAGGAGCTATCTTGTATGGATGCTTAGAGATTGGAGCAGTACCTGGCTCAAGCTCGATCATGAACTCAACTGCTCTGTCCGGAGGCATTCCTGGCAATTCTTCTGGGAAGACGTCAGGGAATTCACAAACCACCGGAACATTTTCAAGTAGAGGTAGAGGTTTTGCATCGAGGTTGAACAGCTGAACAGAACTTGATCCATATGGAGAATAGACTATCTGTCCAGAAGGGTGAGAGAGAGTTATTGACTTTTGAGCACAGTCAATTTTTGCTTCGTTGGTCTTCAACCAATCCATGCCCAGAATGACATCAATGTCAGAATTTCCCAGCAACATGAGTGAAGCAAGGAATATGCAACCTCCAATTAGGATTTGATTGTCCATACTTATCTTGGAAGTCAACATTTGAGATCCCGGAGAGTGAACAGTGATTTGATTGCTTAGTGGAACCAGAACTAGGTTGTACGTTGTTGCAAAGATCTTTGACACAAAAGAATGCGATGCTCCGGTATCAAACAACACTTTAGCTGGAAAAGAGTTTACGGGTAATATACCGAGAACGACGTCAGCAGCTTCCTCAGCTTTGTCGGCCTTGATATGATTCACCCTCGCGGTCCTCCCGACAGGCCTGTTGTTGGAGTTGAAGGCTTTAGCCGGGGGAGCACGAACCATTGCCTGGATGGTGTTGGGGCGAGGAGGTGGAGGTAGCTGCCTCTGAGTGCACTTATCAGCGTAGTGTCCAGTCTCCTTGCACTTGTAGCAAGTGACGACACGAGGAGGACCTGGCCTTGGCTGCCCCATTGGAACCCTCTGACCATGCATCTGAGATGGGTTGGGTGGGCGGGGAGCAAAGCCTGGAGAAGCTTGGTCATATGGAGCCCGAGTGACAGCACCATTTGGCACCCAGATGCGGCGCTTCTGCGGAGGGGTGGTCATGTTGGAGGAGGAACCACCCTCACGCGAGTGCTTACGAGACTCCTCGAACGCCTTGGCCCATTTTCTTCATTGAGCGCGGTGTTCACGAGCTCCTCGAAGTCTTTGCACTTGATGTTGGTGAGTGCGTACTTGAGTTCCGGGTTAAAACCTCGGCGGAACCTTGCCATCTTCTTAGCCTCAGTGGACACCTCATCACCAGCGTATCGAGCGAGTCGATTGAACTCGTTCTGATAGCCGATGACGTCCAGCTTGCCTTGCTTAAGAGAGCAAAACTCTTCACGCATCCTTTCCATGAGACCATCTGGGATGTGGTGCTTCAGGAAGGCATCCTTGAAACAACCCCAGGTGATTGGGTATCCAGCTCTCATGGTCTGGTAGTTCTCCCACCAAGTAGCTGCCTGACCCTTCTGTAGGTAGGTGGCATACTTGACTTTGTCTTCCTCAGCAATGTGAGCAATGTCCAGAGCCCTGGCCATCTCCCGGATCCAGTCATCAGCATCCAGAGGCTCACGTGTTGCCAAGAAAGCTCTCGGACCCAGACTGAGGAACTCCTTGATGCTGACCCGTGGAGCATTCTGGTTGTTGTGCTGGTTAGTCTGAAACTGGGCCATCTGCGTCACGACCTGAGTCATCTGAGTCAACAGCTCCGTGATTGGCGGTGGCTCAGGCGGGTTGTTCCTTGTTGGCGGCATCCTGAATAGACATGCATTTTAGCACAATAACAGAAAAGGATAGACTTGGTAACCGAAAGAGAGATTATTCCGACGCATGAATAGATAACCAACAGGTACATCATCACATGTTCAAATACATCAGAATATCCAACAGACCAATACATGGTTCCAAAGCCAAAGGATAACTAAACATAGCTAGGAATGGATACATCGGTACTCTCATGCTCATCACGCAGGACGGCGGTGAGTAGTACGACGAGGGGTACGGTGAGGTGCACGCCCACGAAAGTAGGTAGAACGACGATCCACATAGATCTGATGTGGCCTGAGAGCGACTCTAGGTGTGGTGAAGTACATAGCGTCGACTCCCTGTGCTCCAAAGCGTGGAATCCCAGTGTAACCAGCTCCGAGGTTGAGGAGTGGACCTCTGATCGGCTCGTAACCTCCAGCATCTGGCAGACGACGACCAACTGGCTGATCGAAACGTGCAAAGCGCTCATCTCCAACAAAGTCTGTGGTGTACGTAGCCAGACGAATCAAAGCAAGGTAGAGCTGCTCTCTGACTGAGGCCAACTCCTGAGAAAGTGTGGTGGCAACTGCGTCACTGTGCCTCACAAACTGAGCGGTGGTGTGCAGCCTGGTGTTATCATGCTCGTAGACATCCAAGTTGTCGTAGAGAGTGAAGTGAGCTCCCTCCGAAGTGATGTAACCACGGGGGATGTGGCGATAGATAGAATCGTCAAACCCCCAGTAGTCAGCACGAAGGACGGTGAGACTCACATAAGCTGCCTGCTGCACAGCCATATCCACTGTGGAACCTACTGCCTCGTAGCGGTGGACAACGCTCATGCCATCATCTGACAGAATGTAGACGATAGCCTGGTAGTAGGTCTGGTCAAACTCTCGCTGCTGCTCGTAGACCTGGTACTCTGGTGCCCAACGGAACCCCAGATAAGTGACCATGTCTCTCAGCATCTCCGGATAACCGGCAGTGCTCTCGCAACGAGTCATCCGAACTACCTGCGGGTAGAACCTGAGATCCATCTGCAGATGATCGGGGAAGTTTTGATTAGACGCCGGTAGAGAACTGAAGTGGAAAGCAACAACAAGGTTTGAACGGACGATAAGGATGTTGAAAAGAACAGGATATTGAAGCAACATCGGGAAACACGAGACCAAAAACTCCTGAGGTACTACGGAGAACCCAAAACACGTGAAAACCTAACTTGAAAGTTTAGATGAGAAGAGAAAACAACGTTGCACTTCCTTACCAGAAAAGGGTGGGTGGGTGGGGAAAGAAGAAAAATGGCAGAATTCCTACTCTCACGTTTCATTTTTCCTATATAGCTACAAAATAGTTTCTAGACTCAATTGCGACCAGTAAAAAGGGATCCTACAGGCAGACAGGCTCTGATACCATTTGTCGCACCCGGACTTCTAGAGGATACTCGCCGTTCCGTTGAACAGTAGTAGATTGGATTACGGGGCTTACCGGCACCCGCGTCCTCTTACGAGTAGGCCAACACACGTATGTGTGACAACCAACCCCTATCTGTTCAGCGTCGACGTAAACTATCCCATAGAAATCAGGACACTACCATTGACGTACTTCATACCATACACACATGGTACGTCAACGGTTTGTAACAGAATGATAGCACGACATATCTCTAAGACACAAAAGATTGAAGTAAGTTGCAAATGGCTCTCACTAGAGCAGAGATAGCAAATACAATCATCCAGAGGACACATGTCCCAACATAACATCATTACATCTCAGCGGAAGCATTCAAAGGGTCTGAGTACAGACAAATCCAAATAGGCTTAAGAAGCCGGGAACTGAAAGAAAGACGGAGCCCATCCACGATGTCTCGGATCCTGCCCGGGTCCGCTACCTACTCGTCAGCAGCCTCGTCAAACTCCACGTAGTAGTCGTCACCTGGATCCTCGTAAGCGTAGTCTGCGGAAACCACAACCCCAAAGGGGTCAGTACATAAACGTACTGACAAGCAAGACTCACAGTTCACCAAAGTGTAGCCCGTGAACACCAAGCACAGATGCCTTGGGTTCAACAGAAGAAAGGGGATATAAAAGATGTTGCAACTGGCTGCGCTAACCAACTACAGAAAACTACAACTTCCAACTAACAGAAAGGGGATAAGATAGCGTATAGTGACCAACTGAAAGATAACATCAAACAAACCCATCCTGGATCTCGCCCCTTATCCAAAGAAGCAGTCCGAGGATAACTCACACAGTTGGATTAATGAATAATGGATCAAGTTGTTGTGTCAATAAGTCTATTACTAGTCAAGTTATCAACAGTTAGGTGTAAGTTGTTCTGAGTACTTGTTAGCCAGTACTTTCACCAAGTTAACCATAACCGCGGAAAACACGGCTTCTCGAGAAGATTTATCCCTGCAGGGGTGCACCAATTTGGCCGTACACGTAAGAATAACCCGCCAGATAGGATGCCTCCCACCAAGCGGGGCACTCAACACAACTCAACTCTTCTTCGCATCAAGCCCAAAGCACCTTGGGCGCACGGCTAATCGAGCCCCGAAGAAAAGGGACCCTCATAACACTCTAAGAACGTGTCCCCCTATATGCCGACTACAAAAGTTCCACCTTGCGCTGGGCTCGCAAAAACATGCATGCGGCAAATGGAAAACACGAACTAAATGAGGCGATTTGGACGAGATGCGAATCGAATCAAATTGAGGGGGGGCGCCCATACACGCTTCCCACATGCGGATAGTGCGCTCATCATGGATCAGTAGACAAGACCCTTTTCCTATTAGGGTCGACACTAGCAGGCCTCAAAACCACACAGGGCCTCCTGCCGGTGCCTTATCAGCATATTATTATTAACAGGTTGATTGATTAACATCGAGCCCCCAGAACATAATAGAGTAGTAACAGAAAGTAACGGGTAACAGACTCGAGCAAAACAACCTAAGCATGCTAGTAAGACACTGGCTCAAACAATAGGGTTGTAGGAGTGGAGGTGAGGCAATATCAGGGCTAAGGGATTCATGTGATAGGTTCGTAACAGAAACAACTATACATAGGGCTAGCAAAATAGACAACGGAAAGTATCGGTAACCAATGTTGAAGGAACACAATGGTTCATGTGAGTGATAACTTGCCTGCAAACTCAGCAGTCTGGTACTGAGCTAGATCCTCAGAAGGGGTGCTGTAAAGATCGTCTGTCTCAACGTCGTCGTCTATTCGAGAAGAAGCAAACAAACAAGACAGAAATATAAACAATCAATATCATGGCATAGTGCACAATCATGCGATGATGCATGTCAAGTTAATGGGATGCATCAAAATAAACTAGTGGACTTGGTAACACAATTTAAATGGACACATATGCAATTTTGAGTTGCATATGAAAAGCCCATGGATTTTGGTTGGAACAATTGTTTTCCAATTAACCAACAGATGAAAGTGGATTATCATGATGCATGGATGAGGAAAACAACAAAATAACAACCATAGAATCAATTGGAAATAAGGTTTACTAATTTAGAATTTTAGTTATTAAGTTAGAGAAATTTTGGTTCCTTAAAGGGCTTACACAAATACTTGTTGTTTTCAACAATTTAAATTGTGCAAAATAAATAACAAAATTCATATTTGAAAAGAATACAAAATTTTAGTTGGATTACATGTTTCAAATATTGAAAAAGGAATTACAATGATTTAATTATGAATTAAACAAGATTAAACAAGTCTTGAATGAATTTTAAACAAGTTTAAATATTATTTGAATTTTATTTGTTCAAAACATAAATTCAAATTCACATTTGAAAAGTTTATAACTTTCTAGTTTGAAAACATATTTTGCATGTTCAAAAATAATTTAAATTGAGCAACTTATGATTTTATCAAATTTAAATGATTTAAACAAGGTTTAAATTATTTAAGCAATTTAAATTATTCAAAACATGAAACAAAATTTATATTTGAAAAGGTTATTTTAAATAGCATGGAAAACATATTTTATTTTCATTATTTGGATTAAGTATGAATTAGTTATGGATTTTAGCAATTTACAAATGAATTATTTGAATTCAAATTTGAAATGTATTTAAATTAGTCAAAACAGGAAACAAATGGTTTAGATAGATAGGTAATTTAATTTAGAGCAGTGCACATATTTTATTTTTATTATTTGGAGTTATAATTTAAAAGTTATTAAGGTTTTCATTTTGAGGACTAATCTGTGAATTAAAAGGGCTTAGATTTAAAAGAAACGTGCTGGAAATAAATTGTTACCGCACTGCTACCTAACCCCAGGCACTGCCAGTGGGCCTGGGGCCAGCGTGGCATGCGCGCGTGCTGGTGTGGCAGCAAGGGCCACAGACAGGTGGGGCCTGCCTGTCAGCCGTGGGCGAAAAAGATTGGCTTTAATCCGCAGCGCCAGGGATCGAACTCGCGACCGTGCGCGAGCGAGCGATGCACTGTAACCAGTGCAGTAAGCGAATGTTTCTGTCAGAAACAGGGACGCGGACAGGTTGTTCTTCAGTGTTGTGGTTAACTGAAATTTTCAACGTGCGCTCGCAAGACTGAAACCTGACAGACACGATGCCGGCGGCGATCAACGTGGTACTGCTGCGCCGTGGACGGAGGGATCGTTGCTGCTACTGGGATCTGGTGCGCGCTGGTGTTACGCTCGTGCAGAGAAGAGGGAGGTGGAGGACACGTGACGCTCACCGGCGAATTGTAGTCGAGCAGAGGCTCGGTGCAGATCGTCGACGGAGACGTGGAAGATGGCGGCGACGGCGTGGACCTCCTCCTCGGCTACTGTGGTGTCCAACCGTTCGCGGGAGAAGTGGTGGTTCAATCCCCGTGGTCAGCGAGGGAGATGGGGGGCTGCAACGGCGGCGGACATCGGGATTTCAGAGAAGAACTCCGGTGAGTAGCAGAGAGAGGAGATCGCGGCGGGCAGAGGAAAACGGCGGCGGTCTCAAGGGGATGGGGGGTAGGCTAGGTCTAGGGCTGCACGCAGGGTCCTCGGTAGTCTTATAGGGTCTAGGGTTGCGCGGATCGCCGTCGCTCGGCCGCGGTCGTTGACGTGGCTCCGGGCTCCGGCCAGATTGCTGCCGTACACGATGACGAAGGGAAACAGAAACGAACCGGTATCGGGCCAGCTGCGGGTAAGTTAGTTGGGCTGGGCTCGCGATGGCTGAGCCCACAGCCTCTCTCTCCCCTCGTTTTCTTTTTCTAATTTTTGTTCTCCTGTTTTTTTTTTTGCTGAAAATAGAATAGGAAGAAAAAGATGATTTTGGGGTTAGCAAAAATTTTATAAAAATTTGGGTGGGCTATTTAGGTCAAGCACAACCCAATGTTAACTTTGGTTTTGTAAAAATTCAAATTTATTTGCTGTTTTGTAATTGCTTGCATTTGGATGAATTTTACTATTAAGTGCATTATTTGAAACAAAAATCTTAAATGGCATGAACCTTGGAGTTTGAAATAGAAACAATAAATTAGAATGTTTGGTAATTTGCACATATTCAATTGGGGTGCTGTTTGAATGTTTTTGATGTGAATTTGAATTACCAGTTGGAATTAATGGGTTGATTAAAAGCCCTCATTATTAATAGTTGAACATTATGGAATAATTGGAAACAACATGAGATTTTGGTTTGAACTTTTGATTTGAAAATATTGTAACATGACAAGTATGAAACACAGCATTTGAAATTGTTTGAATTACCATTATGAAAACAGAATAAAAACAGATGCAAAACAAATGCAAACAAGGAAATAAATATGATGACATGATGCAATACTTTAATTAAACAAAAAAACAAACATTCTAGGGGTATTTTCATACTTGGGATGTTACAGGCGACGAGAGGGAGCAGTTCCAGATTGCTTCCCTCCCCTCGCCTCCACTCGCCTCCAGCCGCCGCCGCCTCCGAGACCTCCGGGAGGCCCCTTCGCCTCCCCTCCTCGTCCTCTAATCACCTTTTGCGGATCAAGAGATTGCACGTCCGTTCCTATTCATGGATCCCGGTATGTGTCCGTTTTCTCCGCAATCTTGGGTTGATTAGATGATTTGATCTCATATCTAGTGTTCTTCATGGTATTGCACGGTTATTTGTTCACACAAGTATCACCGGTTTCATCTCTGTACTAGATTCCTCGTTCTAGATTCGTTATAGGCCCAGATTCAGATCCGGATTCGAAAATCCTGAAGGCCGGAAATTTCCGCCCCAGGACCGGAATTTCCGCCCCCGGAAATTTCCCCTGAGGCCGGAATTTCCGCACCCTTGACCGGAATTTCTGGCCTGTACTGAATCTTGAACAGAGATCCACTTTCTCCATTTCCACAATTCGTGAGCTCCCGTTTTTTATTCTTGTTTGGTTTTCTTTGCATCTTTTCTGCTTTCCTCGCATATGGCTCAAGCTCTAGGCCCGGCAAGCTGACCAGTTCCCGCAAGCGACTCCGTCACCTGAGGGAAAATGAGGAGGGGACCTATGTGGATGAGAATGAGACTCGCCGGCGTGCGAGGGATGCTGAGAAGGAATATGAGCGCCAACGTGATGCTGACAGGGCTGCTCGCAAAGCTGGGAAGCAGCAAGGGAAATCTGCTATGAACCTGGCCACCATGTCCATCCCTAAGTTCAAGGCATGGCGGGGCAAGGCCTGGTACACTGAGGGTCCTCAAGACCCCACTATTGATTCCTGCTTCTGGCACGTTGAACAGGAGACCCTTTTCAAGAAAGTGTACACTGTCATGAGCAAGCCGGTGTGCCCAATGAAGGTTATCAACTTCGCTCATCTGCCAATCCTGCCTACTTCAACAACTCAGTTTAGTTAGCGGAACTCCTTGGTCTGCGCCCTCTTATGGAGACTAGATGCTCCTACAACACCACATTCATTCAGCAGTTCTTCGCCACTCTTGTCATTGATGATTCTGAGGAGATTGGGATGTCTTGGATGTCTGGCCCCCACTTGCTCACCGCCAACTTCCATGACTTTGCTACTGCGCTCGGGTACCCCTTTGCTGGCCTCAACACTCCCCAGGGTCACCGCATGCATATTCACGGGGTTGGGTATGAGAAGAACAGGCTGGCTGAGTTGTATGGTTCCACAGGTGTGATTGGCTCGGCCAAAGGGTTGTATCCCATATATGATATCCTGCTGCGTATGTTCAGGGAGTCTATTGCCCCAAGTGGTGGCAATAATGATGCTATTCGTGGTGGCTTGGTCAACCTCATGTACCACGCCTACCTGACCTTCACTGAGGGTGACATGGATGACCTGGAGGCCCACAAGGTTGATGTGATGGATTTCATCTTCAATGAGATCCACTTTGCTCTCTTCCACCGCAAAGTGCCCCCATATGCCCCATACATCATGAAGCTCATCAAAGCTCGCTATCCCGAGGCACTCCGTGAGGACCTGGAGCTGGACTGTGAGGACCACAAGGATGTTACACTGTACAAGAAGGCAGCTCACACACAGCAGACTGCACATGATGTGGGTGCCACAGGTCAAGGCCACCGTGATCCTCGCATGCGTCCTCCTCCCCCTGGCAAGAAGAAGCGCTCATGGCTTGTTCGCGCAATTGAGAAGGTGCTGTGCATGAATGTGTGCCTCCACAAGGAGAACTACAGCGCCTATGTGGAGCGCCGCAGCATCCTCGAGAACCAGCACCACATCATGACTGCTCTTGGTGCTCCCAATGTGCCACCACTTCCTCCTCCCAGGATTGCCTACAAGAACTGGAACAACCGCGACGTTGACTGGGATATCGGTGTGGATGATGATGAGGACATGGAGGATGTCACCGAGGATGAAGCGGAAGAGGAAGACGAGGACACCCAGGCCTAGAGTTTGCTCCATGGGACGTAGCTCTCTCTTTTCTCTTTTTGGTATCCTGATGCCAAAGGGGGAGAAGATCTAGATGATCGCGGGGATTTGCTTGGGTGGGTTTCGTTCTTTATTTGCCTGTTTTTATCATCTCGTGCGTCTTTTCGAACTTCGTTCTATCGTACTCGTTATTCGTTGGTGAACTATTATTATTAGGAGGCATGTCTCCTATATATGCTATCTGTGATGTTTTTCATATCTTGCACTGTTAGTTTAATTCCCTGCAAATACCCGTGTTGTCATCATTCACCAAAAAGGGGGAGATTGAAAGCTCATGATCCCTCTAATGATTTTGGTGATGATGATAACACGGGTATCTTCTATCTAACAGTGTTGTTTTAGACTGTGCAGCTATTATCTCAGATGCTTATTGTTATATTCTTGACGGAAGATCAAAGAGAAGGCCTACACTCTGGATTAACTCCCACTGGATTTTTCAGTACGCAACCCGGAAATTCCGGTGTCTTTGGGGCGGAATATCCGGCCCCAGCACCGGAATATTCCGGCCCTCTTCTGGCATCTCCAAAACGACTAAGTGTTTTCTCTGCCCGCACACAGAAGCCAGGGCGGAAATTTGCCCCGGAAATTTCCGGTGCAAAAATCCGGCCCTCTGGGACTTAGCAGAAAATGGAGCACTCTCAGCTACCCGCGCACAGAGATGGGGGCGGAAATTCTGTCCGGAAATTTCCGGGCCCGGATATTTCAATTATCCGCCCCCCGGATATTCCAATATTCCGGTCTTCTGGTCCTTAGCAGTTTTCACCAATTGGCTGCTGCCCGCGCACAGAAGCTGGGGCGGAAATTTGCCACGGAAATTTCCGGTGCAAATATCCGGCCCCTGGTCCTTAGCAATTTTCGTCAACGAGCTGGTGCCCGCGCGCAGAGAGGGGGGCGGAGTATTGGGGCGGAAATTTCCGCCCCCGGATATTTCAAAATTCCGCCCCCCGGACTATTCAAAAATCCGGCCCAGGCAGACCGGAAATTTCCGGTGCTTACACCGAAATATTCCGGTCCTACAGGACTGCAACGGTCAGAAATTGGAGGAGCCTATAAATAGCTGTCTTCTTCCTCTAGATAGGTAGCTCGTCCATTCCTCTCTCTCCTCCATTGTTGTAGAGCTCAAAACGCCCTGATCTCCCTCCTCCTCCAACCAAACTCGATGCCCTTCAAGGATCTCATGGAGGAGGACTAGATCTACCTTTCCACCAAGCCAAAACGTGTGTACCCACACCACAACTCTTGGGATCTTGTAATCTCTTGGTTGCTTTGTCATCCAAGGGAAACCCTAGTGCTTGTAGCTTCCACCTTGTAGCAAGAAGCTTCGATTGTTGAGAGCCTCCATCTCACTTGTGGAGTAGCCTCAACCCCTTGTAAAGGTTTGGTCAACGCCTTCAAGTCGACCTCATAGTGGAAACGAGAATCTCCCTCACCGGAGAAGCTCAAGGAGAACAAGGTGTGCACATCCGTGCTATTGAGGAGCGCCTAGGTGGCTCCCCACCTCTCCAACATAGATGTACTTCTTTTAAGAAGGAACTACGGGAAACATATCCTTGTCTCCGTGTTTTTTACTTGTTGTTATCTTGTACCGTTCCTTTATTTCCGCTGCTACTTGTTCCGTGCCACCTAGGGTGTTCACTTAGTTGCACATTTAGATAATCAAGCATTTACTTTCCTAAAGCCCCCATTAAAAGTGAAAAAGAAGTAAAATTTGTAGGTCACCTATTCACCCCCCTCTAGTTGACCATATTGCACTTTCAGCAGCTCAGGATGATAAAAAACCAGAGTTCCTTTCCGAGTTAGTGCGGATTTGCGAGGGGGAGCCCTTGCCTATGATTGTTGGAGGGGATTCCAATATTATTAGAAGGCAAGATGAGAAAAGTAACGATAATTTTAACCCTCGATGGCCGTTTATTTTTAATGCCATTATTCAGAGCCTTGACTTGAAAGAATTAGAGATGGCAGGGAGACAATATATGTGGACTAGCAGACGGGACATTCCAACTCATGAAAAGTTGGATAGGGTTCTGGCTACCATATCTTGGGAACAAAAATACCCTCTTGTTCCAGTTCAGGCGATGGTTCACACTGAATCAGATCATGTGCCACTTCTCATTGACTCAGAATGTTCGGCTCATGCAGGGAATAGATCGATATTCTCTTTTGAGCTGTCTTGGTTGCGTCAAGAAGGGTTTTTTGAGATGGTTAAAGAGCAATGGAACTCCGTGTTTACGGGGGAGACTCCTATTGAGAGATGGCAGAATAAAATCAGACATCTCCGTAGTTTCTACGAGGGTGGGGAAAAAAATTAAGTGGCGAGTATAAGAGGTTGAGGGAGAAGTTGATTCTCCTTATTCATGAATTAGATTTGAAAGCGGAATGTGGTCCTCTTTCAGACGATGAAATGAGGGCTAAGAGAGAGAGAGGCGAACTCTCATTTATCTAAACTTAGACGTGATGAGGAGTCCAAGTGGGCTCAACGTGCGAAGGTTAGACACATTCAGGAGGGTGGAAATAATACTAGATATTTTCAGATAATTTCTAATGGTAAACGTCGCAAGAAAATGCTCTTTTAGTTGGGAAAGGATGAGGGAACGATCATTGGTCAGGAAAACCTTAAAACATTTATATCCGAGTATTATAAAAAGATGTTTGGGGCGCCGGTTCCAACTACTGTTTCGTTCAATGAATCGAGAGTGGATGATATTGCTCAGGTATCTGAATTGGAGAATAATATTTTAACACAACCTTTTTCTGAAGATGAGGTGTTCGATGCGATTTCTCAAATGGAATTAAATAAAACATCGTGGCCAGATGGGTTCCCGGCAGAATTTTATAAGAGATTTTGGGTTGTACTTAAGGATGATCTTATGGCACTATTCTCTCAGCTGCATGCTGGTGATTTGAATTTGTTCAAACTGAATTTTGGTGGCATAACATTGCTTCCTAATAATGAGGATGCTAGCCGTATCGAGCACTATAGACCGATATGTTTTCTTAACGTTAGTTTCAAGATTTTTACGAAAGTTGGGACAAATAGGGTGACTTCGATTGCACAGAGGGTGATTAGACCTGCTCAATCGGATTTTCTTCCAGGCATAAATATTCTGGAGGGAGTAGTAGTGCTTCATGAAATGATTCATGAACTGAAGCGTAAGAAGTTGGATGGGGTTTTGATCAAAATTGAGATTGAGAAAGCCTACGATAAACTTACTTGGGAGTTTCTTCAAGAGACTCTCCGCATGAAAGGATTCACACCACAATGGTGTGAGTGGGTTGGCAGGTTTGTGCAGGGAGGGAGCGTGGGGATCAAGGTTAATGATGACATAGGTCATTTCTTTCAAACTTTGAACGGATTGCGTCAGGGTGATCCATTGTCCCATATCCTTTTTAACTTGGTAGCTGATATGTTAGCGGTCCTAATTGCTAGGGCTAAGGATGAGGGTCAGATAGGTGGTTTGGTTCCACATCTTGTTGAAGGGGGTGTGTCCATTCTGCAGTACGCTAACGATACTATTTTATTCCTTGAGCATGACCTAGAGAAGACGGTTAATATGAAGCTTTTGTTAGCCTTTTTTGAAAAGCTTTCGAGCTTTAAGATTAATTTTCACAAGAGTGAGATTTTTTGCTTTGGTAAAGCGGCCGAATCTCAGGAAGACTATAGGCAAATTTTTGGATGTGACGTAGGATGCCTTCCTTTTAGGTATTTGGGTATACCTGTTCAGTACAGAAAACTTCTTAATAAGGAATGGAAATCGACTGAGGATCGGTTTGATTCAAAGCAAAGTTCATGGGTAGGTAAGTTGTTATCCTACGGGGATCGCTTAGTGCTTATTAATTCGGTTTTGTCTAGTTTACCGGTGTTTTTTATCTCCTTCTTTGAGATACCTGTGGGGGTAAGAAGAAGGTTAGATTTCTACAGGTCTCAGTTTTTTTTGGCAATATGATAAGCTCAAGAGGAAATATAGACTAACTAAGTGGAACATTGTTTGTCGTCCCAAAGATCAAGGAGGTCTTGGGATTGAGGTTCTTCACGTAAAAAATAGATGTTTACTAAGCAAATGGATTTTTAAACTGTTAACTGAACAAGGAGTGTGACATGAGTTGCTACATAACAAATATTTATAGGGGAAGCCTCTTTCTCAGATTGACGCGAAACCTACAGACTCACCTTTTTGGAAAGGTGTGATGAAGGTCAAGGGAGATTTCTTTCCACATGTTACCTGTGTGATTAGTTATGGGAAGAATGTCAGGTTTTGAGAGGTCATTTGGCTAGGACAGACTTCGCTCGTAGTTCAGTACCCATCGCTCTATAATATCGTTAGACATCGGAATATTTTAGTAGCAGATGTTCTAAGTGGGGATCATCCCAATATTACTTTTAGGAGGTCCCTCTTAGGGGATAAATGGGAAGTTTGATTAAATCTTGTGGAAAAATTGATGGGTGTTGACCTATCAAACCATGCTAATTCTTTTCGATGGAACTTAACACAATCAGGTGTGTTTTCTGTAAAGTCCTTATATGAAGATCTAATAAATGGAAACACTAGGTTTTTACGTAAGTATTTATGGAGACTGAAGGTTCCTTTAAAGATTAAAAAAATTATGTGGTTTTTGTACCGCAAAGAATTGCTCACTAAAGATAATCTAAAAAACGACAATGGTTAGGCTTTTCTAAGTGTGTTTTTTGTGGGGATGAGGAGACTGCGGAGCACTTGTTCGTTAATTGTACTTCTGCAAGAAAATTTTGGAGGTTAATTCACTTACTTTCAGTATTTCACCAGCTCTTTCGGTAACTAATTTATTTGGAAATTGGCTACAAGGGGTGGATAGAGAAACTAAAGCTAGTATACGCGTTGGTGTATGTGCTTTTTTATGGACAATTTGGAATCGTCGAAATGATGTGATTTTTCACAACTTGAAAGTTGGTCATTTTTTTGCAGACCGTTCATTGGATCCACATGTGGTTTTTACTGCTACCAGAAGGCCAACAAGGACGTTTGGATTCTCGATGCACCATGTTGATGGCGGTAGTACGGGTTATCTTCAACCAGGGTGGCTGTTTGCACGCTAGAAGAATACAACATGCGTAGTTGGCATATGTTTCCGCTGGATGATTTTTGTTGCCACACTTTAGTATCCCGTGTGCATCTGCTAGATGCAGAGGCTGGGTTAACTGTTTCAAGAAAAAGAAAAATGCACAGCATGAAGCTTTCGGAGTTGAGTAAAATTAGTGTGAGATTATTAAAAATGCTGTTCAACCCGTGTCGGATTGCCGATGCAGTATGCAGTACTGAAAGTAAACTGAATATATAATCAGGATTTGTTGATAGCTCATCGTGCTTACCGCACGATGCGTTCCTGCTTCCGAGGCCAACTTATAAGCACGCCTGGTGTCATGTACGGGAGCAGTGTGGTACTAAACGACTGAGAAACGCGGAGATTGTGCCTCGTGCAGTGCTAACTGGGCCGTGTTCTTACACAGATTATAGGCCTACTCAAGGGGCTAGCCGGTACGGACGTGGTGTGGCAGAGATAAACCCAACAATACTGCATGATCCCCTTGACAAAAAAAAAAAAAAAAAAAGAGAGAGAAAGAAACTCCTAGAGCGCCACCTACCTAGGGTTTATGGCTCCATCGGCGATCTCATTGCCGATGTGAGATTTGTTTTCCGACGAGGACTTGATCCTGCAGACCGAGGTCGAATCCAAGAAGGGAGGCTTGCAGTCGATAACCGGAGGCGCGGGGCGTGCTTCCCTGAACACAAACGGACGGAGGAAGAACAGTTTCCGATCTCGCTGAGACGACATGGCAGGGATGAGACAGACCACTTCCGGGGATAGTGGAGAAGGGAGAAAATCAGGAGAGGATGCAGCGCTGGCCAGGGCAATGGAGAATCTAGAACTCCGAGAAGGAGAACTCGACGATGTACTGATCGAGGAGGAGGTGCTGCGGGATCTGAAAAAACAAGCACGGTGGCTAGCGATTGCGAGAGTGCACACATCAAAATCTTTCAGTTCATCGGCGTTGTTTGAAACACTGAGGGGGATACGGGGGCTGGCTCATGATCCAGAGATGCGAGAAGTGGATGATAATCTCTTCACGTTCAAGTTTTTTTGCCTCGGGGACTGGAATATAGTGATGATGCAAGGGCCATGGTTGTTTAAGAAGCTAGTGGTTGTCATGGCGGAATATGATGGCATATGCAACCCTTATGAGGTTCAACTTGATCGGATCTCGGTGTGGGCTCAAATACACTCCATCCCGGAGTTGTACCGTGTGCAATCAGTAGTGGATCAACTCGCCAGACGGATTGGACGAGTCCAAAGCGTAGAGATGAATCCGCATCGGTGGTTTGAAGGTGATTATGTGAGAGTGCGAGCAAGTATAGACGTGAGGGCACCACTGATCCGTTTTACACCTCTGAATGCTGCGGGAAAGGAGAGAAAATTACTTCATGTGAAGTATGAAAAATCGGGTATTTTTGTGATGTTTGTGGAATAATGGGGCATGATATGGAGGAGTGTGGGGATGGAGTTCATGATGACAAGGCAGTGCAATATGGGAAGTGGCTGTTAGCAAAGAGACGGATTCAAACACCAGGACAATTCTCTTTTAAAGCTCCAATGCAGGGGAGGTTTGGAGCTAGGGGTTTTGGGAGAGGCCGTGGTGATGAGAGAAACATGGCCAGGAAGCGTCCATCGGAAGACTATGAGCAGGCAGATGATCTAGAGGACACTGCTTCAAGTCCCCTAAAAAATCTGATGGAAATTCAGGATACGGATGATACAGAGAGGGTAGAAGGACTGAATAATAGCAAGAGATTGAATTTTGACGATGAAGTGGTGATGGCTGATAACAAGGGTACTGTGGCAGAGGCAGATACGCGGGTTCCTCCACCACCCCCGGGTTATGATCCGCCATGTAGAGGCAAGAAGAAGCTGAAAAAGCTAGGTGATGGAAGTCAGACTAAATCAAATGATAGTATATCGGCGGCGCCCTCCGAGGGTGACCGCCGGGAACAATGAGTGCCTGGATTTGGAACTGTCGTGGAGTGGGCAATGACGCGACAGTTCGAGAGCTCCGTGGTTTCGCACGGGAATTTGCCCCCCCCCCCCCCTATTCTGTGTATTGTGGAGACGCAAGTCCATAAATCACAAGTAGAGGGATTGACACGGTCACTTGGGTATGATGGGTGTTTCGCGGTGAGTAGCGATGGTCGAAGTGGAGGTTTGGCAATTTTCTGGAAGACATGCACAAATTTTCAGTTAATAAGATACTCGCGGTATCATATTGATGGGAAGATTACTATGGGGGATCTACCTCCGTGGAGGTTCACACTGATATACGGAGAAGCCCAACGTAGTGAGAGGCATAAAACTTGGGATCTCATGAAGTTTATAAAATGTGAGTCCGATCTGCCTTGGCTTTGCGCAGGAGATTTTAATGAAGTGTTACACGTCGAGGAGCACAGAGGAGTTGGGAGAAGGGATGATAGTTCGATGAATGGTTTTAGGGAGGCAGTGGATATATGTGGGTTTATGGATCTAGTCTTTACGGGCACGGATTGGACGTTTGAGAGAAGAGTGGCTGGGGGTAGCTATACTCGTGCAAGATTGGATAGAGCTCTAGCCACAACGGATTGGCTTGATATGTTTCCAGCAGCATCGGTGAGGCACATGAACTCAGTCAAGTCTGATCACTCGGCACTCCTCCTGCATTTTGAAAATCCCGACCCCATGCAACGAAGAGATTGGTTACCTAAACTTTTCAGATATGAAAAGATGTGGGAGGAGCATGAGGGGTTTGGAGACTTTGTGAAACAGCTATGGGAAAATACACGGGCGAGCAATACGAGTGAACTTCATGACAAAATGTCCAGATTAAGTCTGAGCATGGGTGCTTGGAGCTCTGATGTTTTCGGCAGTGTTGCAAAGGAGATAAAAGAGCTGAAGGTGAAAATAAACTCTCTCAGGTCTGCCCCCCTCCGAGTGGGACCTTCGAGGGAAGAAACAAAATGTCAGGACAGATTAGTGGAACTTTATCACAGGGAGGAGGTGATGTGGAAGCAAAGTTCGAGAATTCAGTGGCTCCGTGAAGGGGACAGCAACACGAGATTTTTCATCAAAAAGCAACTCAACGCAAAAGAAAGAATAGAATTTCTCGATTAGCCCGCAATGATGGGGTCATTACAGAGGATAGACATGAGATGAAGGGTATGACTAAGGAGTTCTACGAATTCCTTTACTCTTCGGAAGGGTGCAATAATACCGAATCTGTTCTGGATGTGGTGCCACAGAAGGTTACGGCAACGATGAACATGGAGCTCTCCAAACCGTATTCGGAAGAGGAGATAAAAATTGCACTTTTTCAGATGTATCCTCTCAAATCACCGGGCCCTGATGGTTTCCCGGCGCATTTTTTTCAGAAGCATTGGAACATTTGTGGAAGAGAAGTAACCATGGTGGTGCTTCGGATATTAAGGGGAGAGGACAGCGTGGAGAGTCTTAATAAAACTTTCGTGGTTCTGATTCCGAAGGTGAATGATGCTAGCTCTCTTTCTCAATTTAGACCTATCAGTTTATGTAATGTTCTCTATAAGATAGCATCAAAGGTTTTGGCAAATAGATTAAAGAAAGTATTACCGGTGATTATATCAGAGGAACAGTCTGCCTTCGTGCCAGGGAGATTAATTACAGACAACATCATTTCTGCTTATGAGAGTTTACACTTCATGAAGATAAACAAAGCAAAGAGGAATAGGGCGTGTGCACTCAAATTGGATATGATGAAAGCTTATGATCGTGTGGAGTGGGAATATTTGGAGAAGATTATGCTAAAGTTGGGGTTTTCTGCAGCTTGGGTTTCGTCGGTGATGAAATGTGTTCGAACTGTGTCTTTTTCAGTTTTGTTTAATGGAGAGCAACTTGAGGAATTTAAACCGACTCGTGGAATCCGACAAGGTGACCCCATCTCACCATATTTATTTCTCCTAGCAGCGGAGGGGTTTTCATGTCTTATGAAATCCCGAGAAGAAATAGCAAATATTGGGTTACGAATTGCTCCTACAGCTCCAGAAGTAAGCCATCAATTATTTGCAGATGATAGTTTTCTATTTTTTTAAAGCAAATAGAGAAGCTGCGGAGGAGGTTAATAATATTCTTGAGATTTACACACAAGCTTCTGGACAACGAGTGAACTTGTCCAAATCTTCAATATTTTTCAGCAAGGGGTGTCCCAATGGGATCAGAGAAGAGTTGAAGGTAATTTTAAATGTCCCTAATGAGTCACTCAATGAGAAATATCTTGGCATGCCTTCGGATGTGGGAAGATCGAAGGCAGGTACTTTCAAATACTTGAAGGATAGGGTATGGAAGAGGATCCAAGGTTGGTTAGAACAATGCCTTTCGATGGGAGGGAAGGAAGTGCTAATTAAATCCGTGGCTCAAGCACTGCCAACCTATTCAATGTCGTGCTTCTTATTACCAAAAGGGCTGATTTCACACTTGAATATGATGATTCGGAAGTTCTGGTGGGGCAGTAAGGAGGGAAGAAGGAAAGTGGCGTGGATTTCTTGGGAGGAGATGTGCCAGCCTGGCTCGGTTTCCGCGACATGGAGCTGTTTAACTTAGCATTACTGGCTAAACAAGGGTGGAGGTTACTTGAGAATCCATCCTCTTTGAGTGCTCGGATTTTAAAGGCTCGATACTATCCCAATGAGTCTTTTTTGGATGCTAGAGTGGGTTCTAAACCCTCTCAGATATGGAGATCAATTCTTGAAGGTAGACAAGTACTTACTCAAGGCTTAATAAGGAGGATTGGTAATGGACTTTCAACTCAAATTTGAGCTCAGAATTGGATTCCACGAGATACTCATATGAGGCCTATTTCACCTGTTAATGATGAGAGTCCTTTGATGGTGGATGAGTTGATTGATCATTCTAGTGCTAGCTGGGATCTGCAGAAACTTGAACATGCGTTACTGCCAATTGATGTTGATGTCATTAAGCAAATACCTATTCCGACTATTCATATGGATGATTATTGGGCATGGCATTTTGAAAAATCAGGTGTTTTTTCTGTACGGTCTGCGTACAGAATGCTTGCGGCGGTCAGGAGAAGGAGAGGAGCTTGACTGGCGAGTACATCTGAAAACCCTAATACTACTGAAACAGCGAGCCTGTGGTCAAGATTGTGGCGGATTAAAATCCCTTCTAAAGTCCGAAATTTCGCTTGGCGTCTAGCCAAACTAAGTCTGCCGACAGGTGAACTACTCCATCACCGTAATATGGCGAATGCGCCTGTATGCAAAATCTGTGGAGTGGCCAATGATGACTGGAGACACAGTTTGATTGAATGCAATATGGCGCGGTGTGTTTGGGCCCTATCGGAGGGCCAGATGGCTGAGCATGTATTGCACTGTGCTATACCGGATGCCTGCAACTGGATATTTAACATGATGGAGACGCTAAATCATAAAGAGTTTACAGCTATGATAGTGACACTATGAGCAGTTTGGACGGCACGTCGCAAAGCTTTGCACGAAGAAATCTTTCAAAGTCCACTATCAACTCATGGTTTCATCGAGAGTTATCTGAGGGAGCTCGAGGTATGCAATATCTCTGTACGGTCTACACATCAACCTAGGGGGGAAAGAAGAAAGGAGTGGATTAGGCCTCCTCAAGGACTGTCAAAGGGGAATGCTGACGGCGCTGTCAACCGTGAGGGAACAAGTGGCGCAGCTGCAGCTATCTTCAGAGATGAAGATGGACAGTTCTTGGGTGCATCGGCTTTGGTGGTTTCGGGGCTCACTGACCCGGCAGCTTTGGAGGCAATTGCGTGAAGAGAGGCTCTCACCCTGGCGCAGGATATTGCTGTCAATAGAGCATGCATTGCTTCCGATAACTCGAGTGTGGTTCGTGAAATTTCAGAGGATTATAAAGGTCGATATGGAACTGTGATTAGGGAGATCAAACAGAGGATGGAAGGGCTAGAGCACATACAGTTTAAACATGAAATGAGAGAGTCCAATTGGGAAGCACATGACATTGCAAAATTCGCTCTAGGCCTGGGTGGTGGACGCCATGTTTGGTTGATCCATCCTCCTGCAGATGTAAATTTACCTATGTTTATTAATCAATAAAGTTCGTGTGGTTTTTGCTCAAAAAAAAAAACAAAAAAAATGAAGAACCTGCTAGAAGGGTATGCCTTTTTTTTTTTTTGTTCGGGAGCTCCTATTCAGCTCCTTTGCTCGTACTGATTGTTAGGCTAGGACCAGGAACTGCTTTATTGTTTCCCGTCAAAGCTTTCTGTGCAAGGGGTTGGCGGATGCGGTTCCCGGATGATTTCCCCCGATCTTGAATTCTTGAATGCAGCAAGATATTGCGTACCACATTATCCACACGTCACTGACGCAACCTGCGTGTAAACGGGAAGACGATGACAACGACCACGCGCCAAGGTATGGAAGAAAGGGCAGCCAAAGCCGGCCGGCAACCTTCTGGAGCCACACAACCGGCCGCACTCCACTCCAGCGTGCTACCTAGGTCAAGATTCATACATCATCGCCCTCATTCCTGAGATCCAAGAGAACAAATGTACATGCATGCATGTACTGTAAAAAAAAAGTAGTCCATGCATGCATGGTTCCGGAGCATTTCCAGCATGACGATACATGCAATGCATATCCCCTCCCATGTTAAATTCATTCTCCCCAACTCAGATTTGAGGGGTTATTAAGCGGTCGGTCAGCAATCATACTTGGAAGCGCGCACTCCAATTGCTTAGAAGTATTTTTTTTAGATAAACAGAATTTGTATATAAATGTTGACCCAATTGTGGTATCAAGACAATATACACAAAATGGGTTCACGTATGTGGAAACTGCGCCGATGTCGGATAAATACATTCTTGGGCGCCCGCGCCATTTGGGTACAGAATACCCATGAAAAGCTCCTTCTCTGTCCTGTCACTGAAAAGAGACGAGGTATGGAGATAGCTGTACACAGGTAGATCTTCTTCTTTGTCAGAACCATATCATGACAGTGAAGCCACGTTGCCACAAGGCCCAACATAGGGCTGCGGCTCTCATAAGGATGCGAGATTTGTGTTCAAATAATATGCCATGAAGCCAAATTTTAAACATTTTAGTGATATCAGGGGTGGATATATACAAATTCAAATGCAACTTGAATAATTGAACAAGTTACGTGAGCAAATGTTTAGTTGTTCCTATCATGTAGCAAAAACAACATTGTTTGCTCCCAAGTGAGTTGCACATCGCGAGATTTTCTTTTACTTATAACTGTAATGAGGAGTCCCTCGCGGAGTGGTGGCATGTGGCACTTCTCGGGCTAGGTAAGTCTTGCTGTAAAGGGTTCGACAACCTCATTCTCCTGGCCGTGTGGAAGATCTGGCTTGAGAGGAATGCCCGGGTGTTCGAAAACAAGCCCTCGACGATGCTATCCCTCAGCGCCAACATCGAACCGAGGGTCACCTTTCGAAGTTGGCGGGTGCGGAGGAACTCTCCGTTCTCTGGAGCTAGCCTAGTTGTCATCACCGCACAAGTATAGGACCGCCCATCTTTAATCTTGTGCCCACACCCCCCTCTTTCGCACTGTAAGAATCTTTTTGGCCCACTCCTATACTCGTTCTTTCTATCTATACACCTGACACTTCAAGCTAATGCGTGTCCACAAAAGTACTTATAACTTCAACCATACACAATATTTCTTTTCTTGTTATTAATAGGGCGTGTCATTGAGCATAGTACTTATATTTGAACTAGATTTAGTCATTCGGTTTAGATTCTAATGCAACATGTCATATCCAAGCACTAGGTTAACAAAATGTATCCGTTCCTCAAAGCATTCCAAGCTAAAAAATGATTACCTAGCAAGTCTCGCCTAAGAGTTGCATTTGGAGATGATGTACCATACTTGTGTCGAACAACATGATAAAGTCCTATCACTATACATGTGTGTCCACAACTCAGGTGTCGTCCTACTCGCAAAAGAAAGTCAGATGTCCTCCAAGAATCCTATTGTTTTGAGCTGTTTAAAGAAGAGCAGTAGTAATTAATTACTCCCTCCGTTTCATAATGTAAGATGTTTTAGGTGTTCTACATGTTATCTAGATTCGGACTAAAGTAAGTAAACACATATACTTAAATATGTCTAGATACATGTGTATGTATATGAATGTGGAATATGTCTAAAACATCTTATATTGTGAAACGGAGGGAGTACTAATGTTTGTTTCTAGATGTAGGGTGTATAGTTTTTGACACAGAAATTATAAAAACCTTCATGGAAAGGAAAATGACATCAATTTTGGACGGAATTACCTCTAGTTAATTGACATGGGAAAAAGAGGAGTTTGCATGAGACGAGGGAAATAAATCTAATGCCTACAAAAAAAATCGTATAGATGACTGGTGGAATACAATACACCATATATTTTGGATTTTTTTTTCTCAAAAAAAAATACACCTTATATCTAGAAACAGAGGGAGTAGTATACACTAAAGAAGTAGATGAAAAACACATGCATATAAGTGCCATTTTATTCTCTCTTTTGTTCATATAATTTAAAACGTACATGAAAAAACACTGAAATATGATATAGTATGAAACTATTTAAATTCAACATGAGCCAAAACATAGAAAATAGGAGTTGTCTGGTTGGGCAATAAATTACAAGCGGTACATAACTTCCAAGGGTACCATCTGCATAGGCGACACGCGTGTGTGAAAAGACACAAAACTAATTGTTTTCCATGCATGCGTCCTTCTCTGAAAGCTTGACATGGATCGAAAGGACAAGCTAGGTTGTAGTGGGCATCTTGTAACAAACCGGCCATAGCTTACCAAATCGCCATAAAGGAAGGCTTGGAGCTATACGCACATATGTGTGGCCCATGAATCTTCCAAAGGACCATGCATGCATGCTAGGTGACAAATGTACTTGGATCGCCATGACATCAGGGAGGTGCGTGGTGGTTAGGCATGCCAACAAAAAGTTCCAACTAATTAGAGAGAGAAACTCAGAGGTGCACTCACGGGCACACGCTCATGCTAAATTACCAATGTAAACAGAAATTAGTGCACAAATAAACTCTAAATCCCCTGAGTTGAGAAATGCTATTGCTGCCCCTTTTGCAAAAAGAAACATGTTTATCACCTCAAAATTATTCTCAGCCACCCCATTTGTTCTAGAAAAAGTTCTCGTCCACAAACGATTTATTATGAATGTTTCTTCAAAAAATTAAAACTATTTTTCTCCATTTTATTGCAATTTTGCAAATATGGCTCCCATAGTACAAGATTAGTTTGTGTATGTGTGATAAGGATGTGCTGTGTCTCCCATAGTACAAGACCCAAAAGAGGAGGAAAGTGTGGGCAATCATGCGTGCAAAGGGGGATCATGAAAAGATGGATGGACGGCAGTTTCATCCTTCAAGCAAGAGCCAATCATTCAGCTCTACTGCTACCAGCTCTCCTGTAGACCTATCTTGCAAGCAAGAATTGATAATCCATTGTCCTGCTGAACATTGACGTGACAACACATTTCATAGTTCTTTTCCACTCTCTCCCTTGTATATATTTTCTGTCCCTTGTGGAATAAGACTAATCATATCACCTTTTGTTTAAACTATTACACGAGCACCATTGTTGACAAGACCAGAATGAATGAATGAATAGTAGTCACCACTGATTAAAAAAAAATCAGAAATTCACTAACAATTGTTTTATGTAAGACCGGGAAGGTGGCATTATAAACATACGCACACATCGCATTTGCATAGCTAATGGATAAATACCAAAGGAGAATGACGTAGATACAAATCATTAAACAAAAAAATTAATCTATCTCTAGTTTGATGTACTAATATATGCTGTTCAACTACTCAAACAACTCCTTTATGCCCCTAAGAAAACGATTGTACCTAAGATATTTGAGATTGACGAAATGAGCAAGCGATGTCATAGACAAGGCACTAAACCCTCTTCACGCCAGATCTAGAAAATTGTACTGTTGGAGTACTTGGGCAGTTAGTTCTCATCTCCAACCTGGAGATGCTCTTGAAAAAAATATGACCTACAGCAATTAGTTCGCTATGAATGTTAGGTTAACATCTAAATCAAGAAATGACGAATAAGTACATACGCTAACCAGAGTAATGAATAACAGTACTAATGCCAGAGAGGCTGACTAAACAGTCACAGTCTACAAAATCCAACATAGTAAGCAAAATAAAAATAGAAAAGACATAAAATCCCGACCGTAAAGAATCCCAACTCACAAGATCGATTCAGATATTAACTACCACCGGCACAGGTCAATTTAAACGTCACCCTCAGAAAAGAAAACTTTGCACTCAATCGGTAAATCTTGCAGCTAGCGGTAAGAAAAAGGAATAATCGCCGCAAGATCTAAAGAAAACTACACCAGTAATACCCAAGAATCACAGATCCGCTAGCTCTACGAATCGAAGGAGAGTAAGAACATGGAATCAACAAGCCTAGAGGCAACACGATCGACCATGCGAAGAATATCAGTCGCACACCTTGACGATAATCAGGCAGTGAGAGCTAGCAGTTGGATGGATCTCACCTTGAGGAGGATGACCCGAGGTCGTCAATGGATATCAATCCATGGATGGATTTCACGAGATTTTAGGGTTTCCCTTGTGCTTCCACCAGCAGATGAAACTCCAGCATGACCTGATTGATCGATTCTGATCCTGCAGTTTTTCCCCCACACATCAGTTAGATCATCAGATCATGCTGGCAGCTTCAGCAACTTGTGGTGCACCTCTACCCATGGCAGCGAAAGAAGCTTGAGAGATAGACACAGAGGGAGGAGAGAGTTGTGAATAATTGGGGGAGCTCGAAGAGAGAGCAGCAAGTGGCTGCCATATATAGACGGCCAAGCGGTCAGGGAGAAAAAACTGGGAATTGCTCTCATTTCTCTCCATTTTTTTCCCTAGGTAGTACTGGAGCGATAAGCACTGGGCAGGGTTGGAAAGGGAGAGAATGGAACTGGCGCTACTAGCTAGTACTGTCAAAGTGTGAAAAATCACTGCTGCACCAAACCGCCAGCTACCGTGAATGAAATGTACAAAGGACGACATTGTTTTTAGTATGGAGCACACATGCATACTCAGATTACATGCATGTTGCAAAATTTCCCTATCTTTCTTCTACTCAATTTATGTCAATCAATCGACAAAATAACATATATATGTGTGGTGCCAAAAAATAGATCCGAGCAAAGCAGGCTAGAGACGAAATGTCATCGATGGAATCGCTGGATCAATATTAAGATATGAAAATTTGCGGTCCCAAAATTGAAGGCATGCCACCAAAGGCTTGTTTCTTCTTTCCCTTCTCCGCAAGATTAATTTAATCAACTTTTTACTGTAAACCAATATTTTTTTTATTAGCTGTGATTCCGTCTAGCAACTAGCTAGCTATAGGGACCATTTCCCTGCATGTCAACATCACAATAACTTGACAGCGATTTCTCATGTGGAGTTTTAATCGTACGCCTGTCCACAAAAACAATATTTAAGGCATTTAATTAATTCGTTCATATGTGTATGTTGCGAACACACCTAATTAGTCCTTTTTGCCCTCCCATTCCTCTTTTTCACTTGATCTGAAGAATCCAGGTACTGAAGTTATTCTAATCGATTACACAAAACGAGTCTGGACTCTGGAATCATAATTAAGAAATTTTGTTGAATCATATACAAGGTGAGTGATTGTTACTGATGGAGTACCAAATGTTTCACCAACAAACTTGATAGGTAAATAATAATTTAACTATCATGAGAAACTAGGGGCTGCTCAGAATGGCAGAACGGTTGCGCAGTGACTCAATTCGGGAAGCGAGAAAGTGACGAGATCGACCGATATATCCATCAGTAACTTCCGTTGCAGAGCTTGGAAGTAATGACTAGCTTTCTTTATATATCCCCATATGTAGCTTGGTAGGTATGCCTAGATCTTTTCTTAATCTGGCTAGCAAGCTCTTAATTTATTTCTAGTAGTGCATCTGTAAAGCTAATTATGTCAATATAGACAGGGATCGAGAGGAACATACTTGACCCTACCAGCGCAAACTAAATACTTGGCTAATGTCATACCCTCTAAAGAAATTGCTTGGTTCATGTCTAGATATATGCTAGTATTGTATTGTATTGAACTTATATATGGAAATCAATGTATGCGCATGTTTTAGATCGAAGTTGTATTTGCATGGTAGGTGTTTCTAGAGTTGATATCATGTGAAAATGAAATGAGCAACACCACTATATCGTGCAAACAATTAGAATAGTATGTGTTTAATTTTGGTATATGTACATGTGATAGCAAGCTAGTGTGCAGTAACTCAGTACATGATGTCCCTATCATGAAATCATCATGTATAGAGCTAGCTAGAGTTTAACATATACTGCGGTAGTTAGTTGCGGCCAAGTGCTTATTTTACAGCTTTTACTAAATAATTGTACACATAAGGGTAGTTAGTTCTTGGTAACTTTACACCCATCAGTAGCTAGCTAATTAAATAAGTACTTAAGATGTATTGTGGGGGACAATAAACTTAATATAATGCATTTTCACACACATTATAACTCATTAAAAATATGAGCCTTCTGTATACCAAATGAAGTGATGATCCCCCACAAATTAAGTACCTAGCTACTCTATCAACCAAGTAGAAAGGTTGTGCAAAACTTAGAACAAAACTGTTTCCCTTGCTTGATCTAGCATGAATGTCTGGTTCTGCAACAGCCCACAGCTCATATATGCAGTAGTACTGCAAAGTTATTGAGATTAGATCTGAGTTAGCTAAAGATGAATTGCTGAGTAAATTGAAGAGAGCTAACTAATTACCCTTGGCCCGGGAGGATGACTCTGCTGCATAAACGTATGCCCATTGCTGTGAAGAAATGATGCTGTCAGTCATGATCTAACAATGATTCACATGCAGGACCTAACACACACGACGAATCAAAGCTAGATCATGCTGGCAGCTTCACTCATTCACATGGGCATCTGATCAAAGAACTTCCTCGATCTCCCGGCCGTCTCTCTTTAATCTCCCTCCTCCCCCCTCCTCTCTCTCTAGGAAAATCTCAATCTTCCAAGGGGATTAGCTAATTGAAGTGTGTAGCAGGAAAGAAAAGGCTTCGAAAGCAAGAGAAAACCAAATGGATCAACTAGGAGAGACTCAAAAGGAGATTCTTCCTTGAACGATTCGCCATGAACACAGGCAAAAAAAAGTGTTAGGATCAAACAAAAAGAGAATAAGGCCGTTTGCTCTGTGTCAAAGAGCTGGATGGGCGCAGCTATTTATAGAGGAAGTGTGCGGAAACGAGATACTCCTACATGGCTACATGTATACGTGAGTACGTGGCGTCGGTTGATTGGGTGGGATGGTGGCGAGGGATGCAGGACCTATTATGGTATTCCCTTGAGGTTGTAGACGCAAAATAACACAGCTGGTGGTCAAACTATAAAATTTCAAAATAACATTAGAAAACTGGCTGCTACTAGATTGTTTAGTATACACATATAGGGTTTAGATTGGTAGCTAGGCAGGGAGCTGATGCAGGAGGTGTCTCCACAGTGGAGAGCAGAGAGACAGATAGGTGGTAGCTTAGCTTAGGATGCGGCTGCGTGCATGCATTCAACACGATCCATGCATATCGAGCTAGCGATCCATGCATGTATCGAGCTTAGCTTAGGGTCGTGTGGATCGATGCAGGCCTACATATAGTGTCTAGTAAAAAAAAAGGCCGTAGGAGAACCATGCATGAATCGCTGTGTGGAGGGTTTTTTTTGGGGAACTAAACTGAGTATCTGTGGTGGCATGCGTACGTACACCTAGCTGTAGGCCTTGTCGATTAAAAGCGTTTGATTATCGGAACGAGGCCCATGTTTAACTCCCTTCGTGTTTAACTGTTTTCTGCACTTGACCAGCAGATTAAACTAAATGAGTGTACTTCCAATCAGCGAAACCCACGGCATATGTAGCGATCTCACCTGTTGTGAATACATTCGTCGACCTTTAAATTAATCCCAAAGTACCCAGATGTAAGATTGTAAACTAAGACAAGAGGAAAGTTCACGGAGCTAGCGTTATCACAGATCGCGTGTGTCCACGTACCCCTTCGTCTCTCTGGCGACAGAATAGGCGATTAGGGTTCGGTGGCTTGGCGGCGCCCGCGGATCTCATCGGCGGGGCGCAGAGGGGGTTCTCGCCTGGACGATGGCGTCATCGTCTGAGGCAGGGAAACGAGCTAGCAAGGAGGCTAGGTCGCCGGAGGAAGTTAGGGCTTTCTTGTCGGAGGCCCTAGGGAAACTCGACATCACGGATGAAGAAGCAACACCGCTGGTGATCGATGATAGAGAGGAGGGTGCGGTGCAGAAGTGGATGCTTGCAGGGAAGGTTCTCTTCCGCAACACTTTTCATATCCAGACCATCGCAAGCGCTCTCCGTCCCGCGTGGGGAAATCCCAGAGGATTAGTCTTCAGATCCTTTGGAAGCAATGTTTTTGTGGCTGAATTCGAGAATCAACGTGATCGTGATCGAGTCTGGGACGGCTCACCATGGCATGTTAGCAAAAACGCGGTGATTTTGGCTGAATTTAGTGACTGCATGAAGCCATCAGAATTGAAATTTGACCGGCTCAACATCTGGGCTAGGGTAATCAATCTTCCTTTCAATCTGAGGACAGATTCTTGGTGTAAGGCTATTGCGGCGCAGATAGATAAGCAGGCCACTGGCACGTTTGATCATGTGGGTGGTTATCTCCGATCCAGGGTTTCAATTGATATCACCAAACCACTTCGGAGATGGATCATAATCAACTCGGCGAAGAGACAAAGCACAGATCTGTATGAGATTCAATATGAGCATCTCCCACACTTTTGCTTCTCTTGTGGCCGTCTAGGACATGCTGACATGCTGTGTTCTACGCCTGGGACCCGTGACGCAGATGGCAATCTGCCGTTTGGCGTGGAGCTTCGACCTATGGAGGAAAGACCGAAGAAATCTGGTCCTAGCTCCAGTGGAAATTCAGCAAAAGAACAATTTACCTCGCATCAGAGTAAGAGGGAGACGAGGCAGTCCAGTTCTGATGTAGAGAAGGGGGTAGAAGTTACGTCCCCGCTGAAACAGAAGGGCAACAACAAAAGGAAGGGGGGTTCGCCTACCAAAACCTACAGACGGGTTAATAAACCTCTGCTGCTCAATGTTGTACCGTTCAACCCAGAAGATGGATCGGAGACAGCAGCTTGTGAGCAACTTGGAGAAGATGGAGTGCACACAACTCAACGTGACTCAAAAAAGCAAAGATCTACTCCTATTGGTTCGGAAAACTCAAATTCGGCAGTGGCTGTTGATCAGCCCTGCCCAGCCCAATGAATGCAATGAGTTTGAACTGTCGGGGGCTTGGGAACCAGCCGACAGTTCGCGAGCTTCGCAAGATTGTGAAGCAAGAGGGCCCCTCCCTTCTTTTTGTTATGGAAACCAAGATCAAGGGAGTTCGAGTGGAAGCACTACGAAATTCAATGGGTTTTATAGGCTGTTTTGCTGTTGATAGTAATGGCCTAAGTGGAGGCATTGGACTGTTCTGGAATAATGAAGTTGACGTGGATATCATGAACTTTAGCAATGCGCACATTGATGCAAGGGTCCGATGGAGGAACCATGATCTTCCCCCGTGGAGATTTACTGGGTTCTATGGGGAGCCTCGAGTGGAAAATAGGCACCACAGTTGGTCCTTTCTACGTACCCTACATGGCATACCACATGATGGCTGGCTTTGTATGGGCGACTTTAATGAAACGATGTATGCATCAGAGCACTTCAGTATTCATGACCGTCCAGAGGGGCAGATGTGTGCTTTTCGTGAGGCAGTAGAAGATTGTGCTCTCCAAGATTTGGGTTGGCGAGGAGTTCCGTTTACATGGGATAACAAGCAAAGTGGAGAGGCAAATGTGAAGGCCAGATTGGACCGCGCGCTTGCAAATGCGGCCTTTCTTGAGCTTTTCGAACACTCAAATGTCAAACACATAAGTTCAATAGCATCTGATCATTGTTATGTGGTGACTGAGATGAGATCGAAGCCTGAGGGATCTTGGCGTCGACAACAACGTACTTTTCGGTACGAGAACGTTTGGCAGTCTCATGCAGATTATGACACACTGGTTAAAAATCTGTGGCATGAAGGAGCTGGCCAAGAGGGTTTATGTGGCGTGGTGACTGCACTAGCTGCTATACAAGAGGGACTCGGATCATGGGGTGATCGCGAGTTTGGAGACTTAAATAAAAAGGTCCGGAAATTACAGAAAAACCTCGAGTTGTTAAGAGGACGGTCAATGGGCCGTGGCCCAGTAGAAGAGGAATTGGCTGTTGAAGCCCAGCTAAGAGAAACTCTACGGCAGGAGGAGGTGTGGATGCTGCAGCGTTCGCGAGTGAACTGGCTCCGAGAGGGGGATCGGAACACAAAGTATTTCCATGCTCAAGCTGCCCACCGTAAGAGAATTAATCGCATTACGTCTCTCGTAGATGCTAATGGTGATTTGTTAGAGAATCCGGAAACAATCACGCAAGAAATCCAAGGATTCTACCAAAATTTGTACCTTTCTCAGGGTTACACGGATACTTCTGAACTTCTCAATTTGGTCGAGCCCAAAATCACAGAGCTGATGAATGAGGGGTTAGAGAAGGATTTCACAGCGGAGGAGGTGAAGTGTGCTTTATTCCAAATGGCTCCTTCAAAGGCTCCTGGTGTGGATGGGTTTACTGCCGGTTTCTTTCAACGTCATTGGGATATCCTTGGTAATGATGTTGCAAAAGCCACGCTGGAATTCTTGAATGGGGGAGAGCTACCGTTGGGATTGAACGGCACGTCCATAACACTCATCCCAAAGGTACATAATCCACAACGTATTTCTCAATTTCGACCTATTGCTCTTTGTCCTGTCCTTTAGAAAATTGCTGCTAAGGCATGTACTAATAGACTCAGAGGGTTGATGGATGAGATAATTGGGGTGGAGCAAAGTGCTTTTGTCCCTGGTCGTTTAATAACTGACAATGTGATTGTGGCGTTTGAGAGTGTTCATGCCATGAAAAGAAGAAAAAGAGGGAAGAACACCTCATGTGCTGTCAAGCTAGACATGCTCAAAGCATATGATCGAGTCGAGTGGCACTACTTGGAATCCATGATGACACGGCTAGGCTTTGGAGATAGGTTCACTCGTTTGATTATGAAATGCGTCACTTCGGTACGGTTTGCTGTCAAAGTAAATGGTTCATTGCTGCCTTACTTTTCACCATCGAGGGGCTTACGGCAGGGAGACCCTGTGTCACCCTTCTTGTTTCTGCTCTGCGCCCAAGGGTTCACTGCTCTTCTTAATCACTTTGGGGGTGCCTTTGTGGACAGAGGTATACGGGTCAGTGTGAGATCACCGTGGGTAAGCCATTTACTCTTTGCAGACGATAGTCTGATCTTCATGAAGACTACCAGCTCCAGTGTAGACAGACTAAACGAGATACTACGGATCTATGGGGAGTGCTCGGGCCAAGCTGTTAATCGCGAGAAAAGTGCGGTGTTTTTCAGCCCGAACACACCTCTTGCAGTTCGCCACTCAGTCAAAACTGGTTTGGGCATTCAAGTGGAAGCATTCACAGAGAAGTACCTGGGGCTTCCGACGGCTGTTGGTCGAATTACAAGTGATACCTTCTCCCACATAGGAGAGAGGTGCCGTTCGAAGATGCAGGGATGGTCTGAACGGAATTTGGCTTGTGCGGGGAGAGAAACATTACTGAAGTCAGTAATACAGTCGATCCCAGTTTATAGCATGAGTTGCTTCAAACTTACTAAGAAGGTTTGTAAGCAGTTGGTCTCCTACATGGCAAAATTCTTCTGGAGCAGTTCGATTGATAAACGAGCACTACACTGGTTATCTTGGGACAATCTGACTACTCCAAAAGCTCGAGGTGGCATGGGTTTTAAGAACCTGGAACTCTTTAATATAGCATTACTTGGCAAACATGGGTGGAGGTTATTGATGAATCCCAACTCCCTGTGCTCGCAAGTCCTAAAGGGAAAGTATTTTCCCGAGTGTGATTTTATGCAGGCCACGATCACTTCGTCGGCGTCGGCTATCTGGAAAGCTATTGTGGCAGGAAGATCGGCTCTTCTACATGGCCTTATTACACGAGTTGGGGACGGCTCATCGATCCCTATTTGGACTTCTAGATGGATACCAACTACCTCCACGCACATACCGATGGGTCGTCTACCATCAGTAGCGGCGGAGCCTCTGGAAATGGTATCTGATCTCATTGATCAACGGACTCACATGTGGAATGTGGAGAAAATTCGTAACAATTTTCTTGCACCAGATGCAGATGCCATACTCAATATCCCACTCAATGCATCTGGTGGCGAGGATTACTTGGCTTGGTCTCTTGAAAGAAATGGACTGTATACTGTCAAATCTTCCTACCGTGCTCTAATGATCCATAACGAGATTCATACTCTAGGAGAAGGGTCGGTAGTGGGTTCTTCATCGTCTGATAAACAGCTTTGGTCCTCCTTATGGAAACTCAATGTTATCCCAAGAGTCAGAGTCTTTTGGTGGAGAGTTATTAGAGGTATTTTACCTGACTATACTACTCTCAGAAATCGTCATATTCGACGGTCAGCGCGTTGTGATCTCTGTCAAGCATTGGATGAAGATTTACAACACGCGCTTATTCACTGCTCCTTTGCTCAACAATATTGGTTAGCAGCAACAGTGGCTCTGGGGATCAGACTTCCACGACTACATCCAGCCACATGGGCAAAGGACATTATCCTTGATGGCATGTTCTCTGATGAAGAACGATGCAAGATTACCACGGTGATGCATTCTATTTGGAACGCAAGGAACCGGTGGACACACGACCAGGAGTGTGCAGATCCTTCAACTATTCTAAAGAAAATTAAGGAAGACCTCTCCTTGATCGAGCTACCTCGGAGACGCACAAGAATAGTAAACCAATGCTGGAGACCACCTGATCCGGGTTGGGTTAAAATCAATGTGGATGGTGCTATCAACATTGATATTCGTATGGGAGGTGCAGGAGGAATTGCGAGATCACATGCAACCTTTTTAGGTGCATGGTGCAAACCACTGATGGGGGTCACCGACCCTCTCATTGCGGAAGCTAAGGCGCTAAGGGAAGGAGCGATCTTTGCCCAGCTTCGTGGCTTCTCGCATGTTATCATGGAGTCAGACTGTTTGGAGGTGGTTAACCTCTGGAATTCGCGTCACGGTTCTCGATCCGTTGTGACGCCTATCTTACAAAATTTGGGGGAGATTGTTACTAGTTTTACTTTCTTTTCAGTTAAACATGTGAGGAGGGAGGCTAATCTTTCTGCGGATAATTGTGCTAAATTACCCTGTACCTTAGCAGATTCTGAATGTTGGTTGCGGGACTGTCCGCCCTTCCTTCAGCCGTGCCTCCTTTCTGAATGTAACCGTTCTTTCATTGATCAATAAAGCTCCCAGGGTTTAAGTGCAAAAAAAAAAGAGGAAAGTTCACGGCAGGTACCCGGTCAGAAGGCAGCACAGAGAGCTGATCCATCGACTGAAGATTGTAAGAGAAGGGAATGTAATTGGGGATGAGGCCCTCAATGCCTACCTCAATTTGTTCGCCCACCCTTTACCACAGAAGCACATCGACGTGATTCTCAGTCTGTTTGGGTGGCAGCCGGAGGCTTTGCCGTTGTTAGAGGACGAAAGTTCACGGCAGGTACCCGGTCCGAAGGCAGCACACAGAGCTGATCCATCGGCTGAGGATTGTAAGAGAGGGGAATGTAATTGGGGATGAGGCCCTCAATGCCTACCTCAATTTGTTCGGCCACCCTTTACCACAGGAGCACATCGACGTGATTCTCAGTCTGTTTGGGTGGCAGTCGGAGGCTTTGCCGTTGTCAGAGGACTTACCGGTGGACTGCCTGCTTTAGGGCGTGGAGTGAGTATCTAAGTGTTTTTTGAGCGTCCTGTTTTGAGCTTTGCAAATTCTTTTGCACTCTATGTTGGATTTCGACGTGATCTTTGCCATCTGGAATGCTTGTCGACTAAATTCGGTGGCTCGAAGAGCTACGATGTTTCAGGTGCTCTCTTCTACGGAAGCGAAAATTGTTTATCTTCACGAAACTAAGATGAAGATAAGACTAGTGGAAATAAGGCCTATAGCCCTGGCTGGTGTGAACCTTTTGCACCGGCCGGCCAACCGGGGCTGAGAAATCGTGGCTAAAATCCCCCATTTAGCCCCGGTTACATTACGAACGAGGGCTAAATGGGGTACCACGTGGGCGCTATTCAGCGAGCGGGCCGGCCAGCCTTTAGTCCCGGTTAGTAATACGAACCGGAGCTAAAGGTTTGCGCTGTTTTGGATTGTTTTTCTACCGGGCAGTGTTTTGCGATGTTTTCTGCCGCGGCAGCGTTTTGGGTTGTTTTTTCAGCCGCAGTAGGAGGGTCTGGGAGGGGTTTGTGCGCAAATGATATATATATTATATTAGTTCCACATTGACAATATATATAGAGATCATTACATGGAACTAACTGAGATCCACTTACACACTAAGACTATCTAAATGGATGGAGATCGTTGTCGATAATGGAATGCTCCCTTTCGATTAATGACGTCATTAACCAAAAATATCGCCAATTTCTCTTGAATTGCTTCCAGGAGGTCATGCGGTAGGAGCTCCCTCCGCGTGTCGTGAATCATTAAATTCTTTATACTCGTCCTCCGCTCATTCACGATGATCCTCATGTCCTTCATGGCATAAAATCCACATAAGTTTGTTCCCGCTGGCTGCTGAGGGCACTTTACGATAAATAGAATTCAATCAAAAAATGCTCAAGCAATTAAAGAAATGCGTGGATCTAGCAAGTGCTACTTACATCGATTGTATCAACTAGCATATTAGTTTGTGAAAGACCGGCTTGGTGCTTCCTGAACCGCTTCCAAGCCCTGAAACAATTTTACTGTAGTGAAATACTATTTCCGTACAGACACGGGTGATAGTTTCTCCAAAAACATTAAGATTGTTATTCTCTGTTTCGCTGGGGTATTGCTTTAACATTACATCATTGATGACATATGGGTCAATGAACCCAATGCCACCGCTTCCTTGACATTCCTGAATTTCAATCTGCATAATATATATCGTACAGTCAGGATAATAAGAAGCAATGATAGAACAAGCTGAGGTAAAGACTTAATTACAAAAATAAATTAATCACTTACAGACAATAGGTGCTGATGATCGATTTGTCGAGTCGTTAATGAAGAAATGCTCCTCTCCAACTTTGATCATGAGTGTATCCAGCCCATGGTTTGAGTCTTTCATGTACCACATATGCAGTTGACGCTTATGTGTTGTTAGAGAGCCGAGCAGGTCAGGTCTGACGAGAGACTTTACTGACTCATATTTCCATGTTGTATTAGAAACTTGGAAGCTCCCATTGCGACCGCTTAGAAATTGATCAACAGTGATACCATAAGATCTGGCAAACCTCCTAACTTCATCCATGTTAATTGACTCGGAGGGTTTTTGTGCAGCGGGTACCACCTTGAGCGGGGAGATCGACTGTTTTTTCTGCTCCCCGAGCTGGGGAATTGTGTTCCCCTTCTTCTTTGCCTTGGAATGACTCTTAAATAAACTGCGAACATAGTCATCATTTAGATTTAGCTGAAGTTGGGATGACATGAGCAGCATATCCTTAAAGTGTTTCCGTACTGCCAGATCTTTCGGCTCCTTTGGCGGTGAGGCGGGTTTTTGCCCACATAGCCATCTGACGTTTCGTGTCCGCAACAATTCACGCAGCGGTCTACTCGTCAGTCCTATCGTAAGGCAACACCTCTGGCGGCGGCTTGGGTTTCTTCTTCTGAGTCGCTTTCTTCTTTGTTGATGACTTAGAGGCAGCGGTGGTACCACCCTTCCGCTTTTGCCCGCGGGACTTAGTGGACGGTGGAATCGTTTGAGGCAACGGAGATTGAGGCGGATGATACATCATAAACGTATCTATAATTTCTGATGTTCCATGTTGTTTTCATTCCATAAGCTACATGTTTTGCTTACACTTTATGTCATTTTTATCGATTTTCCGAACTAACCTATTGACAAGATGCCACAAAGCCAGTTACCGATTTTCCGAAGGTTCCACGGAGTCCCGAAGAGGCCCGGAGGGGGCCCACACCATAGGGCGCCGCGCCCCTGGCCACGCCGGGGGTGGTGTGGGCCCCTCGGGAATCCACCGCCAACGCCCTTTCGCCTATTTATTCCCCCCGATACATCAAACCTAAAAAGATACCACTTCGTCCCGAGAAACACCCGAGGCCACCGTCGTCGTCAACCCGAGATCGAGAGGGTTCTGGAGCTCTCCCCGGCACCCTGCCGGGAGGGGAATTCATCACAGGAGGGGTCAACACCACCATGCCCACCTCCGGAGTGATGCGTGAGTAGTTCATCCTTGGACTATGGGTCCATATCAGTAGCTAGATAGTTGAACTCTCCACTTTATGCCTCGTGTTAGGATCTCGTACATGATCAAGATCATCTATTTGTAATGCTACATGTTGTGTTTGCTGGGATCCGATGATTATTGATGCTATGTCTGCTGATTATCAATCTATCATGTTATCTGCATGTGTATGCTATTTATGATATTGCATGCTCTCCGTTGTTAGTAGATGCTCTGGCCAAGTAGATGCTAGTGACTCCAAGAGGGAGTATTTATGCTCGATAGTGGGTTCATGCCTCCTTTGCATCTGTGCTCGAGTGATAGAAACGTGACGGATGGAGGATGTGTTGTTGCAATTAGGGAGAAAACAACGATGTTTACTTAGTTTACATTGTTTACATTACACACTTTTCTTACTGCGATAATATGTTGCTTGCAACTTAATACCCAATGTTTGTATGGATGATATTCTAAGGGTGGATTATTAGTCATAGATGCAGTTGAATGACGATCTATGTATTTTGTTGTAATGTCGGATGAATCTCATAGTAATCTTTATGTCATGCATGTTCTTTATTTGTCAATTGCCCAGTTATAATTTGTTCACCATGCATGTTAGCTATCTTTTATGGAGAGACACCTCTAGTGAATTGTGGACCCTGGTCCATTTTCTCATTATGATAATACACACACTTCTTCCACTGCTTTCACACTTCTGCTATTGTTTTCATACTGTTCTCATATTTTTTTGCACACCATATATTTAACCTCTTTGTTATCAGCAAAACCGGTGAGATTGACAACCTCACTTCTTCGTTTGGGGCAAATTGAATTGTTTGTGTTGTGTAGGTTCCACGTTGCTGCTGAACTGGCAGTGCGTCCTGCCATCTCAGTTGCATCAACCTTCTGAAGTTACTCCTTCCTCCTAATAGTCGATTCAACCTTGATTTCTTTCTGAGGGAAAACTTGTTGTTCTGCTCATCAAACCTTCCTCTTGGGGTCTCCCAGCGAGTGCAAGTCCTGCACCATCAAGCATATTTTCTGGCGCCGTTGCCGGGGAGGAAGAGAATTTCTGCAAGGGGAGTCTCTCACTTCCAATCTCTTTATTTTGTTTTTGTTTTTCTTATTTTATTTTATTTTGTCTTATTTTCTTCTCTTTATCAAAAACACAACAAAATTTGTTCTCATTCTAGATGTAGTTTTTATCCAGTTTTTAGTCTTGCTAAAAAAGACTACTCCTGAGAACACTAAGGTGTGTGACTTTTCTAACACCAACAGCAATGATTTCATTAGCACACCTATTGCTCCACCTGCTCTTACTATTGATTTTTATGAGATAAAGCATGCCCTATTAAACCTTGTTATGAGAGAGCAATTTTCTGGTGTTAGTACTAATGATGCTGATGCCCATCTTAATAATTTTGTTGAACTATGTGAGATGCAAAAATATAAAGATGTAGATGGAGATATTATTAAACTTAAATTGTTTCCTTTCCCTTTGAGAGGAAGAGCTAAAGAATGGTTGCTATCTTTGCCTAGAAATAGTATTGATTCTTGGACTAAGTGTAAAGATCCTTTCATTGGAAAATATTATCCTCCTGCTAAGATTATATCTTTAGGAAGTAGCATTATGAATTTTAAGCAACTTGATAATGAGCATGTTGCTAAAGCTTGGGAAATAATGAAATATTTAGTAAAGAATTGTCCCACTCATGGACTGACTACTTGGATGATCATCCAAACCTTTTATGCAGTTCTGAATTTTTCTTTAAGAAACCTTTTGGATTCAACTGCTAGAGGAACCTTTATGTCCATTACCTTGGGGTCAGCAACAAAGCTTCTTGATGATATGATGGTAAATTATTCTGAATGGCACACTAAGAGAGCTAAAACTGGTAAAAAGGTAAATTCTGTTGAAGAAACTTCCTCTTTGAGTGATAGACTTGATGCTATTATGTCTATGCTTGTGAATGAAATTCATTAAAAATAATAATTTCAACACCAATGCTTATAGGAATAATTTTGGTAGCAACAATTATAGGCCATATCCTCCGAATAATACTAATGATTATGGTAATTCTTATGGTAATTCCTACAAGGGTCAAGAGAAGAGGGTGATATAATGTGATCAAGAAGAGTGCAAAGGAAAAGCTTGGGGATGCCCCGTGGTTCATCCCAGCAAATTCTAAGAAGACTCAAGCATCTCCCAAGGCATCCCCTTCTTCATCAAGAATTTGTCAGGTCACTTCTAGTGAAACTATATTTTTATTCTGTCACATCATGTAAAGTTTACTTGGAGTGTCTGTTTGTTTTTATTTTGTTTTCCTTTGTTTTCCTTGCTGCAATAATATTGTTGGACCCTAGCATTCTTTGTGTTGGAGAAAGACACGCTCCGCTTTTTCGTTTGAATACTCGTTATGCTCGTATTCTTAGTTTTTCTTCTAGTTGCTGCAAAATTCTTGTTTAGCTCTTGTTTTTCTTGCATCTATTATTTAGAGCTGTTAGTTTTAGTAGAGTTGTGTTATTACTCTCTTGTTTCATTGATGTATCTCATAGATATTTTTTTTAATTATGACATGCTTGGTGTTGGAAAGCAGTAGTACAGTTTTCTTGCTTATAACGGTGCAAATAGAAACTTGTTTAGATTGTGGCTAGACTTTTTCATGCCATGCTAGATGTTATTTTAATTCTAAAGCCTAGTGGTTATTTTTGTAGCATGATTTGTCTCAAATAGCTGAGAGTGTTTAATGTGCCTTAGAAAGAATCATGAGTTGTTCTTGTCATTTTGAAGCATAAATTTGTGGTGTTCTTCTTTGAATGTTTTATTTGGTTAACTTGGTGCATGCTCACACCATGTTTATGACTACGAACCAGTCACTTATAGCCTCTATGACCATGTAGTTTTTGAACTTGTAGTACCACTTATGCTTTGATTAATGATGTTTTTGTCTCTATGCATGATTATGGCCATTATTGCTCTCTTGATTTGTCGCTCCCAGTCTTTTGCTAGCCTCCACCTGTACTGAGTATGAGCTCTACTCGTGCATCCAACTCCCAAAATCCAAATTTTTCCAAATGTGTCCACCATACCTACCTACATGTGGTATTTAACAGCCACTCCAAAGTAAATTGCTCATGTGTTAACTTTAAAACTTTCAAAATTACTCCTGTTTTGTGCTCCCGTTTTAGCTCATGAGGACGTAAATAGAGAATATTTATCTCACTTGTTGATTGGACTTTCACACCCTGAACTAGTGGCTTCATCCGCTTATCCAATTCATAGAAGAGCTGGCAGCGGGGTGCCCAGCGCCAAAGTAATACAACAAATTCTCTTCACTATTTTTTCCCCCGATTTATCAGTCCAAGCATAATTGTGTAAACGAAAGAGAAAGACGGATGACCTTCTACCTAAATGCGTCCTTCTATGGGAGCCGCTCTTGTGAAGTCTAGTTGGCTTGTGACGTACTGTATTTTCTGTTTACCATTCGTTGACATAAGCATACATCTTAAAAATGTTTTTTATACCTCTGTTTAACAAAATAAAAGCTCTAGCACATGAGTGATCCCTGCTTCCCTCTACAAAGGGCCTTTCTTTTACTTTCATGTTGAGGCTCCATCTTCTATCTTTATGCACAGTTGAGAGAGCATGGTTTCCATTCTGAGTTTAATGTGCATTTGTCCCAGAAACATTATTAATTGATTCCTCATGTGTTGTTGTTTGTTCTCTAATTATTTGTTCTAGTCTGCCTCGTGAACTTTGAAGGTGTCCTGGCATTTATATTTTTTCCCACTCTTAAGGACAAGCGAAATATCACTTTCCATGTTATCTCTATGTGTGAAACAAACGGATATCTTTCGAGTGCATTATTATTCATAATCTTTTATTTGTGTCACTTCTCATGATGCAAGGTGATTGCTATGCTTTATTATTAGAATTATACTTACCATGTTTGTGTTTAAGTTCTATAATCTCAGCTATGCTTATGCTTTTGCAATTTAGATGATCAAGTTCATGTTGGTAGCATGTCACCTCAGAACTTATGTGATTTTATTGTTTACCTACTGGAGGACGAGTAGGAACTAAGCTTGGGGATGTTGATACGTCATAAACGTATCTATAATTTTGTGATGTTCCATGTTGTTTTCATTCCATATGATACATGTTTTCCTTACACTTTATGTGATTTTTATTGATTTTCCGGACTAACCTATTGACAAGATGCCACAGAGCTAGTTCCATGTTTTCTGCTGTTTTTTGTTTCAGAAAAGTTGTTCTGAAAATATTCTCGGAATTGAAAAATTCGAAGCCCAGAAGTCTTAGAGTTCCCTAAGAGGCCCGGAGGGGGGCCACACCATAGGGCGACGTGGCCCCTGGCCGCGCCGGGGGGTGGTGTGGGCCTCTCGGCCATCCACCGCCATCTCCCTTTCGCCTATTTATTCTCCCCGATACGTAAACCCTAAAAAGATACCACTTCGTCCCGAGAAACACCCGAGGCCGCCGTCATCGTCAACCCGAGATCGGGAGGGTTCTGGACCTCTCCCCGGCACCCTGTCGGGAGGGGAATTCATCACCGGAGGGGTCTACGCCACCATGCCCGCCTCCAGAGTGATGCGTGAGTAGTTCGTCCTCAGACTACGGGTCCATAGCAATAGCTAGATGGTTGTACTCTCCACTTTATGCCTCATGTTAGGATCTCGTGAGCTGCCTCACATGATCGAGATCATCTATTTGTAATGCTACATCTTGTGTTTGCTGGGATCCGATGATTATTGAATGATATGTCTGCTGATTATCAATCTATCATGTTATCTTCATGTATATGTTATTTATGATCTTGCATGCTCTCCGTTGTTAGTAGATGCTCTAGACAAGTAGATGCTAGTGACTCCAAGAGGGAGGATTTATGCTTGATAGTGGGTTCATGGCTCCTTTGCATCTGTGCTCGAGTGACAGAAACGTGACGATGGAGGATGTGTTGTTGCCATTAGGGAGAAAACAACGATGTTTACTTAGTTTACATTACACACTTTGCTTACTACGATAATCTGTTGCTTGCAACCTAAAACCCAACGTTTGTTCGGATGATATTCGAAGGGTGGATTATTAGTCATATATGCAGTTGGATGACGATCTATGAATTTTGTTGTAATTCCCACATGAATCTCATGTTCATCTTTATGTCATGGATGTTCTTTATCTGTCAATTGCCCAGCTGTAATTTGTTCACCATGCATGTTAGCTATCTTTTATGGAGAGACACTCTAGTGAACTGTGGACCCCCTCATTCTGATAATACACACACAGCTTCCACGGCTTTCACACTGCTTCCACTGTTTTCACACTGCTGCTACTGTTTGCATACTCTTCTCGTATTGTTTTCCACACCATATATTTATCCTCTTTGTTATCAGCAACACCGGTGAGATTGACAACCTCACTTCTTGGTTGGGGCAAAGTGAATTGTTTGTGTTGTGTAGGTTCCACGTTGCTGCTGAACCGGTAGTGTGTCCTAACATCTTAGCTGCATAAACCTTCTGAAGTTACTCCTTCCTCCTACTGGTCAATTCAACCATGGTTTCTTTCTGAGGGAAAACTTTCTACTACGCTCATCAAACCTTCCTCTTGGGGTCTCCCAACGAGTGCAAGTCATGCACCATCAGCGGACTCGAGCTGCTGAGGTCCATGGAGTCGAGGTGTGGACTCGTTGTAGGTGGTGATAGTGGATGGGCTCTCGGAGAAGGAGGTGGAGTAGGAGGTGGTGGTGGTGAACTGCCTCTCGGAGAAGTTGGGTGCTTTAGGAGACGGTGGCTTTGGAAACACTATATTTTTCTTTTTCGATACTATGAAGCTATTGACGGCTTTTTCCAGTGTCTCTATCTCACCTACGGGAAAGTCAAGCTGCAGTACCCTCCAATCTTCATGAACATCATCCACACAGACATGAGCATAGCCAGGTGGGATCGGCTGACCATGGCAGGTCGCTCCATCTACACAAGGTAAAGCATAGCCGTCTTCCACCTTGATGGATACGTTCGACACGGACACATGGAGCTCACAATTTGTCTTCTCCTTGATTGAATCTATGGCCTCCATCGGTGCAGCAGCATCATGTATCACCTGTGTACTATGCATCACCGCTACATCGTCAGCCGGTACCTCTGTTGAAGCCACGCTGCTCCAGCATTGAGATGGGCCTCCGTCGAGTGTATTGTCTTGCTACCGGGAGCGCACTCCTTTAAGCTCGTCAATCTGCTGCTGCACCTCTTATATTTGGCTTCGAGTTCCCCAAACCGGTCTGAGACTTCCGCCTCCTCCCATTTCTTTCCTCTCTCTCGGCTTCTATATGCATATTTGGATTCTGCCGCGGTAAACCCTGTTGACCACGGGTATCCTCCCCAACCTCGTGTCCAATCGGTATGTTCCGGATTACCAAGGGCCTTCGTCAGATCGTATTTATCTCGTTCCGGCATGAACTTTCCCTCTTTAACCTCTTTGAACACACTAACAAGTGTCGCAAAGGGGGCCGCGATTTTTTCATTCACAATAAGATTCCTTGTGCGTCAAACTTTGCCCCATGCCCAAATAACCAATTTCTTGACCTCATCGGAAAATCTTTTGTAGATGTAGTGATCCACTAATCTCGCAGATCTGGCTCAAGTTTATGAAACTTAGGCACTGAAACTCTGTAGACGCCTGGACCCATAATATGGTGATATTTCTTCTTAGCCGCATTTGCCTTATTCTTTGCTGACCTTTCCATACCCTCTTCTGATTCCTTGTACGCCTTAAATGCTGGCCAATGTTTCCTCTACTTCTTTAGAGGACCCTCGAATATTGGAGCTCTTTGTTTAGTCTCATATTATTTCCATAATATTTTCTTGTAAACATTAAAAGCCTCGGCCATCTTCTTAAGAAGCCAGTGCTTGACTTTCTGGAGCATTTCCGCAGCTTCCTCTTCTTTATCACATGGTGGTAGGGTGAAATGTCTCATAAGAGAAAAGAGTTTTTTTTTTACCTATCAGAGACAAAAGTAACACCAGGACGATTTTCTATTTGTGTTGGCTAATTCCAATCTTGAATACTTATCGGGATGTGGTCCCTAACAATAACTCCACACTGATTTTTAAAGTTAGTTGTTGCCATTCTGATAGACTCCATCGATTATGAGATGCTCTCTAGAGGCCATCTCTTTAGCCGGGCCTCGTTTTGACTTCTTGGTAGACCACATCGATGTATAGGTCTTCTTGGAAGCAGTAGGTTCCCCGGCCGGCACTAAGGCTTGTTCATCGCAATTATCACTGCTTTTTCCAGCAGCCACATCTGATCCTTCCGATTGCTCTTCTTCCTCCATTCCCTGACCTAACTCGTTAAGGTACTGCGAGCCGTCATATTGATCTCCACCATCATCTTTATCTCCACTGTCAATGGGTCCACCGGGTAGTGTACTATCTTTTATTATCGCGAACAGGTCTTCTTCACCCTCTCTGCCATCCATAGCACAACTAATACAAATGAAAAAAAATCAATAATGTGGAAAACACTAAGTGATATCTCTATTTCAACAAGTCAATATAGCAGAATAATAATTCAAAGTGTCACTAATACAAATGAAAGACAATTATTTTAATAATGTGAAAAACACTAAGTCATATATCTATTTCAACAAGTCAAAGTAGCGGAATAATAATTAAACTATCACTAATACATCGATATCACGAATAATAATTCAATTACATATAGCTCGGGTCTATTTATATTTAACTCTAATACATCGAACTAACTTCGACCGGGTCCTAAGTCGCGGGTGGTGCGCGTCGACAGATACGGAACCCTAACAGGGTCATAGCTAACATGGTAAGGTTCCCTCCGTATAATCGACCAGCTATTGTTACACTCCCTATGCATCAAGTAGACGTAGTGACGACATGCTCGTCCTCCTCCCTGATATGCTGACGTGCCACCACCTCGGGGGCCGGCTCCCTCTGCACCGACTGTGGCCCACGCGATCGCCATCAAAGAACTTCCGGGTCGACCACGTCACCCGGATTTCTTACCAAGATGCGTGTCTCGGTAGGAAGAACCTCTCAGTGCCAGCCCGGCAGGGCCCAGTCCCAGACATCGCCCGTTGGATCCAACAGGGACAGCGTCGCCAAAAAAAATAAACTAAAAACATATGATATTGGACATAGCATTATTAGTTTGGTTTAGGGACTGAGCAATTATTCCAAATTGGTCAAATTTTCTATTTCAACAAGTCATATCTGTAATAATAATTCTATATGATATATCTATTTCAACAAGTCATATATAAAAGTAATAAAAATTCTGTATCTATAGCAAGTTATAATCACTATATCTAATTATATTCTCTATGAAAAATTATAATTATTATATCTAATCCTAAATTCTATATCTATAACAAGTTATAATCACTATATCTAATTCTAAATTTCTATAAAAAATTATAATCACTGTATCTAATTCTAAATTATAAATCTATAACAAGTTATAATCACTATATCTAATTCTAAATTCCTATAACAAATTATAATCACTTTATCTAATACTAAATTATATATCTATAACACGTTATAATCACTATATCTAATTCTAAATTTCTATACTAAAATTATATAACCATGATATCTATTTCTAAATTTCTATATCTAATCGTAAAAAATTCTATACTAAAAATCCACTAAGTCACTATAATTACTATATCTAATTCTAAATTTCTATTTCTAAAAATTCACTATAACTAAATCTATTTCTAAACTATAACTAAATCACTATATCTATTTCTAAACTATAACTAACTAAATCTATTATATATAGAAAAATAATTAATACAAAATAACAAGAAAAAAAGAAAAAAATCTCTCTTACATCGGGGAGGATGGCCGGAGGTGCGGAGGAGGGCGACGCCGGAGGATGGACGGAGGCGCGGAGGAGGGCGGCACGGACAAGGGCGGCGTCGGAGGAGGGCCGAGGGCGGCGGCGTCGTCTGGGCACGGGCTCCGCGGGCGTGGCGAGTGCGGGACGGGCGCGGAGAAGGGCGGCATCGCGGCGGCACAGACGGGGGCAGTGTGGCGGCGCCGGATTTGGGCAGCCTGATGGCATCGTCGTGTGCGGCCCTCCGGTCTTCGTGTGTGCGGCGGCGTGGTCAAAAATGGCTAAGTGTCCTGGGCGGGGAGACGAACTGGGGGGGTTTGGGCGTTTTGTTTGCGCGCACAGCCCCCTTTAGCCCAGTTGGTGGCTGGGCTCGGGGCAAAAGCCCTATTTTTCGATTTTTTGTTTTCTCCCCCAATTTTTTAAACTTTTCAAACATTTTTAATATCTAGTCTTTGCATTGTTTCGAATTTGGAAAAACTTTCAATATAAAACATGTTTCAAATTGCATAAATAATTCAAATACATTTTTCTGTTTTAGAAAATTATTAGTCTAACTATTTAAACTAATAATTTTTTTTGAATTTTCATATATTTGAATTGGCTTTTTTTTGCACCATTTCGAATTTGACAAAACTTTCAATATGAAAGGTATTTAAAATTACATAAATAGTCGAATTACATTTTCTGTTTTCAAAAATAATTATTTTAACTATTAAAAAATAATGAATTTCCACATATTTGAATAAACATGGTTTGACCGGTGCCCGAAAGGGGGTAGAAATGTGAAACTAATTGCTTGGTTGTGTTAATATGGACCCTAGGAAGCCCCAAAACAATGGTAGGGCCCACTTCTATAGAAGATTCCCCCGACAGTTCGTTTCCAGGGTTTCGGCCTCATAGCACATAAACTCTAAGAGAGAGAAGTTGTTGTGGGCTTAGAAAATTTCAAAAAATTCAAAAAAAACCAAAATGATGTAAGACCTTAGCGTGGTGTTATGGCCAAGTAATGTATCAAACCTTTTATGTATTGAATACTCAAAAGAAGTTGTATCAAACCTTTTATGTCGGAGATAGACCAAAACAATCGGTATCGCCAGCATACAGCCCGATCGTGGCTCGTGATTGCATATATGCATATCAAATGCACGGTCGGACGTATGCTGACGAATCTGAATGATTTGTATTCGGTCGATGAACTGAACGATGTATACAGGGAATCCGAGAGGTGGGCTATATATAGGGTCGTCTGCCTCACAAAGTGATTGTGCTAGTTTCGATCCAACGGCTCACACACGCTCGAAAGAAACACACCCCTGATCCAATGGCGCACAAGCGCTCAAAAGAAACACACCCCTGATCCAACGGCTCACAAACGCTCGAAAGAAACACACCCCTAACCAAACGGCTCAGAAGATCTCGAAAGAAACACACTCCTGATCCACCGGCTCACATGCGCTCAAAAGAAACACACGGTCCATGCGATTCTTCCTGATTGTTGGGATTCAGACGCTCGATAACCCCTCTCCGACGAAACCCTAACCATTTAGTCCTGGTTGGTAAAACATGCCCAGACTAAAGGTCTGTTTCTTCCCGGCTTATTTCTTCCCGCGCCACCATGTTCCCGCCTAACTATTTAGTCCCGGTTGGTAAAACAGGCCGGGACTAAAGAGTTTCTGGAGGAACTCTCATATCTGCAACCTCATCAATCTGGAGAAGGTTTTCTGTTTTCTCATATAAGTTTTCAGTTTTCAATAATACTTATTACATGAACCATGAAGGTTTAATACATTATTACATAGTAGAGTCATAATATTACATGAACCATGAAGGTTTAATACATTACGTCCCCAACTAGTGCCGCCATTGTTTTATTTCCTGCCGTAGCCAAGGAGCATCTTCATTATTTAACGGGATGCTTGGGTCAGTTTTCACTCTGAAGGGCGGAATTTCATCAAAGTTATTATAATCTTATGACATGTCTGTCTTGTCCTCCACTCTCACGGTGTTTCTTTTCCCTGAAAGAACTATAGGGCGCTTCGGCTCACTGCATGATGTATTCGTTTTCTTATCTTTTCTTTTCTTCAGTTGGGTAGACATCTCCTTCACATAGAAAACCTGAGCCACATATTTGGCTAGGACGAATGGTTCTTCTTTGTACCTAAGATTATTGAGATCCACTGTTGTCATTCCGTACAGCTGGTCTACCTTTACCCCGCCTCCTATCGTCTTGACCCACTAGCACCGAAACAGAGGGACCTTAAAATTAGGTCCATAGTCAAGTTCCATATCCCCTCTATATAAACATAATATGTCTCCTTTTGCACATTGTATCCCGTTGCATCAAAATGGACACCACTGTTTTGGTTGGTGCTCTTTTTATCTTGGGCGATCGTGTAAAATGTATTCCCATTTATCTCGTACCCTTGGAAAAGTCAGTATAGTCAGAGGTGGTGCACTGGCCAACAAGTACAGCTAATCTCCAACAGTGGTGTTAGTCATGAGTTATGTCTGCAACCAGCCGCTGAAAGTCTCCATGTGTTCAAGATTAATCAAGGCGTCAGACTGCCCCAGGCTTTTGGACCGTATAATATTCTTGTGTTCCTCGATATAGGGAGCCACCAAGGTGGACATTTGTAGAACTGTGTAGTGTGCTTTAGTGGAAGAATGCCCGTCCATACATATCATTACTTTCCTTCCTAGCGTGCCTTTTTCACTCATTCTCCCCTCATGTCGCGATTCGGGAACACCAATTGACTTAAGGTTAGGAATAAAGTCAACACAAAACTCAATGACCTCCTTTGTTCTATAACCCTTGGAGATGCATCCTTCTGTCCTAGCACGGTTATGAACATATTTCTTTAAGACTCGCATGAACCTCTCAAGTGGGAACATATTGTGTAGAAACACAGGACCGAGAATGGTAATCGCTTTGACTAGGTGAACTAGTAGGTGTGTCATAATATTGAAGAAGGATGGTGGGAACACCAACTCGAAGCTGACAATACATTGGACCACATCTGACAGTAACGCTGATAGGCTTTCTGGATCAATTACCTTCTGAGAAATTGCATTGAGGAATGCACATAGCTTCACAATAGGTAGTCGAACATTTACCAGTAGAATCCCCCTCAACACAACCGGATGCAATTGCGTCATCAGCATGTGCCAGTCATGAGACTTTAGGTTTTGGAATTTTTTCTCTTCCACATTTATTATTCCCTTTATATTCGATGAGAAACCAGGCGGGACCTTGATACTACTTAGTACTTCAAAAAAGATTTCCTTCTCTTCTTTGGTACGAACGTAGCAGGCAGGACCACCTTGAAACCACTTAGGATTCATGTCGTCTCGTCCTTTCGTGTGTTGTTGGTCCTGCCGTGCTTCAGATGTATCTTTTGACTTCCCATACAAGCCAAAGAAGCCTAGCAGATTCATGCAAAGATTCTTCGTCAGGTGCATCACGTCGATCGTAGAGCAAACATCTAGGACTTTCCAATAGGGTAGATCCCAAAATATGGATTTCTTCTTCCACATTGGTGCGTGTCCGTCAGCGTCATTCGGAATAGGTTGTCTGCCATGACCCTTTCGAAATATTACTTTCAAATCCTTCACCGTATCAAATACATCATCCCCAGGTCGGAGGATAGAAGTCTCCCGGGTATCTTCCTCACCATTGAAATGTTTGCCCTTTTTTCTTAACGGATGCATGTGTGGAAGAAAACCACAATACCCTAGGTACACAACCTTCTTACATTTATCCATAAATAGAATTTCGATATTATCTAAACAGTGTGTGCATGCATTGTATACCTTGTTTGTATGTCCAGAAATGTTACTAAGAGCAGGCCAATCGTTGATGGTTACGAACAACAACGCTCGTAGGTCAAATTCCTCCTTCTTGTGCTCATCCCACACACGGACACCTTCTTCGTCCCATAACTGTAAAAGTCAATCAACTAATGGTCTTAGATACACATCAATATCGTTGTCGGGTTTCTTTGGGCCTTGCATGAGCACTGACATCATAATGAACTTACGCTTCATGCACAACCAAGGAGGGAGGTTATAGATACATACAATCACATGCCAGGTGCTATGGCTGCAACTCTGCTTACTAAATGGATTCATGCCATCTGTACTTAGACCAAACCATAAGTTCCTTGAATGACCTGCAAAGCGCGGGAACTTTCTCTCAATTTTTCTCCACTGCGACCCATCAGCGGGGTGTCCCAACATCTCGTTTTTCTGACGGTCTTCCATGCACCATCGCAACAGTTTGGCATGCTCTTTGTTTCTGAAAAAACGTTTCAGACATGTTATTATTGGAGCATACAACGTCACCTTTGCAGGAACCCTCTTCCTGGGGCGCTCACCCTCAACATCGCCAGGGTCGTCTCGTCTGATCTTATACCGCAATGCAGTGCATACAGGGAATGCTTCCAAATTCTTGCACTGCTCGCCGCAGTAGAAGATGAAGACATTAATGCAGGCATGTATCTTCTCCACTGCTAATCCTAGGGGGCAGACAACCTTCTTTGCTTGGTATATACTGTCGAGCAATTCATTCTTTCTTGGAAGCTGCTTCTTCAATATTTGTAGCAACTTTGTAAATCCTCTATCAGTCACGCCGTTCTCTGCCTTCCATTGCAGCAATTCTAGTGTGCTACCCAACATTTTCTGGCCATCTTCATAATTTAACATCTGGTTGAACGTCACCCTCACCTTTGCAATTTTTCATTCTACCTTTGCATCCGTAATGGCCTGGCCAAGATCATCGATGGGCTCATCTGGTCCCTGGTCTTCTGCTTCTTCTTCATCATTTTCTTCCATTCCAGTACGAGTACCGTATTCAGGGAACATATCATGATAGCTGTCATTATTCTCTTCTTCTTCGTTGTCTTCCATCATAACCCCTTTTTCTCCGTGCTTGGTCCAACAATTATAGCCGGGCATGAAACCGGACTGAAAAGGTGGATGTGGAGGACTCTGTGGGAAGAGTGTTCCTTCTGATTCCGACATACAAATAAAATTATCATGCTTGTTTGTCTGGGCCACATCGAGAAAATAACCCACACCTTTCATGAACTCGGGAGAGCGTCAGTCAGCGTACATCCATTGCCGGTTCATCTACATTATATAATTATTATCAAAAACATTATAGAACATCGTGATTACAGATATGACCACAGTACATCGACAGATGAAAGGATAAAGTTGGTACCTCAACGTAGGAGGAAAGAACGAGGAGAAAGCTTAATTAAGTGTGGATCGGACAACTTCAACCATGTTTGTTTTGTGCGAGCAAAAGTGACATCGTGTCCCGGGAATTTCATCGAACACCTTGTATGCATAGGAGGGGAAAAAATTAGCACACACCCTCTCACACCTTTCTCCCTCCAAAATGAGTTAGTGGCTAAGGAGGAAAGTGTGGCTGGTTGTTTTATATACAGACAGGAACCTTTAGCCCCGGTTCTAGACATGAACCAGGTCTAAAGGTTGTTGACTTTTCCTAGAACACCTTTAGCCCCGGTTCCAGACACGAACCGGGTCTAAAGGCCCCCATTTAGCTTTTGTACACGACCCCGGCCGCTGGAACACAGCCTTTAGCCTCAGTTCATAGCGGAACCGGGGCTAAAGGTTTTTTTTGGCCTAAACAAAAGGTGTGTTCTCTACTAGTGTAATAATGACACATGTGGTGCGTATGAGTTATGGGCCGACATTCGATGAGTTTTTCTTCTTGTCGGCCAACAGTACGCATGGAGGCATCCTCCTGGCTTGGCAATCTACCCATGTGACAGCTTCGAACTCTCACTTCTCGAAGAACAATTTAATTAACCTAGACTATTTCGGTTGGAGGGGAGCAAGGCTGGTGGTTCACCTGGGTGTATGGCCCGCAGGGTGATGACCCACAAGTATAGGTGGTGTATCATAGTACTTTCGATAAATAAGAGTGTCGAACCCAACGAGGAGCAGAAGGTGTTGACAATAAGGTTGGATGGAGGATTCACTGTAAACACTAGCAAACAGGTTTTTGGTGGTTTTTGATATAGCAGATAAATAAAGTGCGAGTAAATAAATAATAGTAATAATAATTGCAGCGAGTGGCCCAATCCTTTTGAGAGCAAAGTACAAGCCAGTTGTTCTACTTATGATTACCAAAATTTCTCGAGGACACATGGGAATTTCGTCAAGTGCTTTCGCTTCATACGGTGGATTAATATTTATTGGTTCGTGAAGTGCCTTACGGTTAAGGGTAATGGCTTCAAACATGGCCAGCTCCTATAGTGTGACGGGCGGTGTGTATAAGGCCCGGGAACGGATTCACCGCCGTATGGCTGACCGGCAATTACTAGCGATTCCTGCTTCATGCAGGCGAGTTGCAGCCTGCAATCCGAACTGAGGACAGGTTTTTGGAGTTAGCTCACCCTCGCGAGATCGCGACCCTTTGTCACGCCCATTGTAGCACGTGTGTCGCCCAGGGCATAAGGAGAATGATGACTTGGCCTCATCCTCTCCTTCCTCCGTCTTAACACCGGCGGTCTGTTCAGGGTTCGAAACTCATAGTGGCAACTAAACACGAGGGTTGAGCTCGTTGCGAGACTTAACCCAACACCTTACGGCACGAGCTGACGACAACCATGCACCACATGTGTCCGTGTTCCCAAGGGCACCCCTCTCTTTCAAGAGGATTCGCGGCATGTTGTGTCGGTGAACCTATGCTAATGCACCTCCGAACTAGGACTAATACATACTTTTGATTATACCCCTCATAAGCATCCTCAAATACAAGAAAGTAATTAAGATAAATCTAACCATAGCCTTAAAACTCCGGGATCCTACACTCCCTCGTGCATCGGTTTTCTAACGGGGTTTAGGTTTCTGTCACCCCGGCAACCCCCAAATTAGTAGCCAAATACAAAATGCATCCTCCTAGGCCCATAAAGGTGAAGTATCATGTAGTCGACGTTCACATGACACCACTAGAAGAATAGCACCACAACTTAAATACCGAACCACGAGATATTACTTCAACATAATTCCACTACTAACATCAAGACTTCTCCCATGTCCTCAAGACTTAAACAAACTACTCACAAGACATCATATGGATCATAATCAAGGTGATATAATGGATATAACAATCTGTTCATAAGTGTAAACACCGATAAATCTCACAAGCATCAACTACGAACAAGTAATCCACACCGGGAGAGAGATCTAGTTGAGAGCAACGATAAAGACCCCTAACTGTTACAGCGGGATGAAGGTGAATGATGAGGGTGATGGTGCTGGTGGTGATGATGACGACGATGAAGATCTTGATGATGCACAGAGTGATGACGGTGATGATGGCGATGATCCCCCCCACTCGAGGGAGGAATTTCCCCGACAGATATCTCCCTGTCGGAGAGTTTTTCTCTCTCTGTTGTTTTCTGCCCCGAAGCGACGGTGGAATATTTCTTCCATGACCCTCTCGGGCTTAGGGTTCCCTGGGGGTCAAGTACGCCAAAGGGGGAGCCTGGAAGTGGGCCATGGGGAACAGACCACCCCCAGGCGCGGCCAAGGGGGGTGCGCCGCCTGGTGGTGTGGGCCCCAGGTGGCCCCCCTCCGGGTGCCCTTCTGGCTAGCTTCCTCCTCGATACTTCTAAGACTCGTACGGTATCCCCCTCTTCTTCTGATCTTCTGAAATAGGGTATATCGACGGTGCTTTTTCCATCAGATTTCTGGTCCCGGTGTTTATTCTCCAAAAATTATGAACATGCAAAATAAGATAAAATGACATAAGTAATGCATCATAACATGAAATATATCGATGAATAACATAAAATAATAATAATAGTCATACAAAATGGACGTATCACAGGGTGTGGCAGAAAAGAGGGAATTCTTGCAAGATTTGAGTGACGTAAGGGACCTGCATGCGGGCCCGTGGATGGTTGCCGTGGATTTTAACCTCATCACCGACCCGCAAGACAAAAACCAAGACTCTTTGAACCGTCCTATGATGAGTTGTTTCCATCGTACGCTGGCACCACTCGAACTAAAGGAGCTATACCTTAACGGTCGTAGATTCACGTGGTCAAATGAGAGACATCAGCCTACTTGTCGAAAGGCTTGATATGGCCTTTACGACCGTGGATTGGGATGAATGCTTCCTGAATGCTTTCTTGTCGGCTGGTTCGTCGGGTCCCTCTGACCATTTCCCTTTGATTCTAATTCGAGCTCCTGACTTGCATACGGGGCGTAGATTGCAGTTCCGATCATTCCGGACAAAAGTGGATGGCTTCCTTGACGTGGCTCAGGAGGCATGGGGTTCGGTTGAGCATGATGCAAACCCCTTCAAGTTGATGGATAAGAATCTCATGGCAACGACCAAGCGTCTGACCAGTTGGAGCAGCAAATTTGTCGGCAATATTAAGTTGCTGATCCTACAGGAAAATGAAGTTATTTTGCGGTTGGATGTGGCTATGGAATCAAGAGCTCTAACAGATGAAGAAAGGGCTCTGAGGAGGTTGCTAAAGCGTAAGCTGCTAGGCCTCACCTCGCTGGAAAGATCGTTGGCTAGACAACAGACACGGGTGTTGTGGCTTCGAGAGGGAGATGCATGCACAAAATTCTTCCACCTTCAGGCTAGCCACCGCGACAGAAAGAACTTCAGCGGGCACCTCATGGTGAATAGGGGTGAGGCAGTCAGTTCATGACGAGAAGGCATAAGCCATAGATATCTTCTTTGACGGTATTTTGGTTGTGGAAGTGGGCAGACATTTCTCAGTGGACCTAGATTTCTTGGAGCTCCCCACGATTGTGCTCAATCAGGCTCATGCCGAGTTTACCAGAGAGGAAGTGTGACACACCATTCAAGGGATGCCGTTGGATAAGAGTCCTTGGCCAGATGGGTTTTCGAACAGTTTCATCGTGGCCTGCTGGAGCATCATTAATGAGGACGTTATGGAGGCCTTTAGATCTTTGGTGCGAAGGGACGTCCATGGTTTTGGTTCATTTAACCATGCCTTTGTCACGCTGCTGCCAAAGAAGCCACGAGCGGAGTAGATAAAGGACTTCCGACCAATCAGTCTCATTCACGATTTCACATAGTTAGTTGCAAAGGTTCTTGCTTGCCTAATTACACATGTGCTGCCTCAGTTGGTTGGGACGCACCACAGTGCATTCGGGCGTGGAAGATGTATTCATGACGGTTCGAGAAACAGAAAGGAAAATTCATAAGTTATCTACCCCGACGGTTCTTCTAAAGCTAGACATCACGAAATCATTTGATAGGATCAATTGGGCCTTTCTCCTCGAGGTGTTGAAGAAGATGGGGTTAGGGGACTCCCTTATGACCATTGTATGCACTCTCCTATCCTCGGCTTCTACAAGGGTTCTACTAAACGTCTAGGCCGGGGCAACAAAATTTAACAGAAGATATCTTAGGCAGGGAGACCTGCTATCCCACAACTGTTCATCTTGGTTCGGGTGGTGCTACACTAGATGATTAAGAGGGCTACGGCCTGTGGATTGCTTTCGCACTTGATGCGAACAGGGTTGAGGCACCGGACTTCCATTTACGCAGATGACATGGTTAATTTTCTGCGGCCGACCTTGCGCAATTTTAGAGTATTTTTTTTAGATCCTGGAAGTGTTTGGGAAGGCATCAGGCCTACAATTTAACTTAGAAAAATGCTCGGCGCAATTGATCCGATGTGGAGAGTTGGAAACTGCAATGGTAGCGCAGAAACTCAAGTGCTCTATTTTGCCATTTCCTATGCGTTACCTCGGGCTGCCGATCACCCCGAGGAAGCTTACGGCAGCTAAACTCCAATTCATTGTGTACAGTGTGGCCGGCCACTTGCTGGGTTGGAGGGAAAATCTTCTAAACAGAGACGGTAGGTTGGAGCTGATCAAATCCACATTGGCGGCAGTCTCGGTCTTTTCCATGATGTTGTTGGACCCACCCGCAAAAACAATTGTGGATATTGAAAAGATCCTTAGTGGATTATTATGGAAGGGGAGAAAGGAGGTGCACGGTGGACACTGCTTGGTGTGTTGGAAGAGGGTGTCTATGCCCGAAGCACTTGGGAGGCCTCGGGATAGCTAATCTCTGGTGGATGAACCACACGCTCACGACGAGGTGGCTTTGGCTTCATAGGACCGACACCACGAAGCCATGGAATGAAGTTAACATCCAGGTTCCGAGGGTGGTCACGCAACTGTTTCATGTAGCCACTACCACTGTGCTTGGCCATGGGGCCAACACATTATTCTGGAGCGATAGATGGTTGGTACAAGGTAGGGTGAAAGATATCGCGCCCAACTTGTTAAAGAAAGTACTAGGAGCACTTGAGTGAGTCTTCGGGTAAGGGAAGGGATTGCCGAGGATTGGCTAGAGGATGCCCCCCCGAGACTTAGATGCAGTGAAACTGCATGAGCTACTGATCCTGGCAGACAGTATAGCAGGGATGGACCTCAGATAGGGTGTGGGCGATGATTTTCATTGGAATTGGGTAGCAGACAATAGCTACTCAACGAGGTCGGCCTACAGAGCCATGTTCCAAGGGGAGGAGGGTCTGGACGGGATGGAACAAGTGTAGAGGTCTTGCTCACTAAACAAATGCAAGTTCTTTATGTGGCTTGTATTGAGAAACAGGTGATGGAGCGCAGATAGATTGGGTCATAGGGGCATGCCACATCCTGCGGTTTGCCCATTCTGTGACCAACAGGGAGAAAATATTGACCAGCTGTTGTTGGTGTGCATACTCACTAGAAAAGAGTGGACGGAGCTGATAAATCTTTGGGGTCTGGCCAAGTGGCTCCCGGACCCTGCGGAATAGAGCAGTGGAGTGGCTCCCGACTCGGACATTGGTGGAGCAGATCAGAAGGACATCTGGACGGCTGTCATCCTTGCCCGCTGGTGCCTATGGAGGCATCAGAACAGTGTTGTCTTCGAGGCACATCAACTGTCATTGGAGAGAGTGCTTAGGATGATTGAGGAAGAAGCCACTCTGTGACGTTCTTCTGGGATATTTAGGGGTAGTCTTCGTGAGGTAGAAAAGTGGAGGGTTGGCGAATAGTCGCTTAAGGGTTTTGAGTGGTTGCGTTATGTGCACCTGTCAGCAACGTTGTATTTCGGCCTCTTGGCCCCTTCTTTCTATGAAACTGACACGTCTACCTAGACATATCCTTGAAAAAAGACAAGAGGAATCAGGTAGTATGCCATATAACCTTAAAAAGCTTCAACTGAAACCTACCCTTCCCACCACGCCCCAGCGGAGCAAAAAATGTACATACCTCCTTGCTAGAACACATCCCAACAACACGTGATCCACGATTTCCTCCTTTTGATCATAGTAATGACAGGCTGTAGGATGGGTGAATGTGCATATCTCACCTAAATATGTTTTGTGTATTTGATCACAAAATTAGTATAGTTCTAACAATGTACGTATTTTTCTAGGCCCTCTTGATACATTTTATTAATGGTGGCTGTTTCCAAAAAGGGAGAAAAGTTCTAGAGGTGTTGGCTGAAATCTTCAGACAAGAGTCTCCGGATTCCAGACCGGAGTCTCCCGACTCAGGATTAGTGTCACCCACAGTTATCTCCCGGAATGTTGCCGGAGAGTGTCCGAAGTTTCCGGCTTGTCCGAAGTCTCCGGACTCAGGTTTTTCTTGCGGATTTGGCGAAGTGGTGTCCGCCGTAGAACACAAGACAGAAAGTTTGCGGAGTCTCCGGTCCATAGGGCTTGGAGTCTCCGCCCTCAAGCTTCCTTTGCTTGAAGTCCAAGTTGGTGTCAGCCACATAAGCCAATCCAGAAACTTGTCGGAGTCTCCGGACTTTGGGTAATATTTCCGGCCCTCTCGAATGTTCCCGGAGTCTTTGGAAGGCCAGAGTCTCCGGTGTGACAAAGACAGAAACACCTCCAACGGCTAGATTTTGAAGAGTGGGTATAAATACCCCCTCCCCTTCTTCCACCTCTAGCTAGCTCGTCCAACATTGAAGTCCTCCATTAATTGAGCTCACCTACTCAAGGGATCTCCCAATCCCTCCACCCAAACTCATTGATCTTTGGAGGATTGAAGGAGAAGGCCCCAATCTACATATTCACCAAGTCGTTCTTCATTTGCCCCTCATTCACTTGAGGGATTTGTGTCTAAGGTTTATTTGTGGAAAACCAACACCTCATTGTAACTCACTTTTTGTTTGTAGCAGATTTTTGGTGTTCTTGAGAGCCCCAACTCAGTTGTGGGTGTGTGCCTCAAGCTCATTGTAAAGGCTGCGGTTTCCACCTCGAAGGATTCCAAAGTGGGAGGTGAAATAGGCCTTTGTGGCAAGGTTCATCGGAGAATATGGTGAGACCTTTGTGGAGTTTAGTAGGCCTTCGTGGCTGATACTGAACGTACAATGATGTCGCCTAGAGGGCTGAATAGCCGATTAAAACTTTTCCGGTTAAGGATTCCTAAATGCAGAAATAAACTCAGGTGTTTAAATTAACAAGCACACAACCTAAATTATCTAGGGTCAACTAGGTGCACCAACAACTTATGCTAAGCAGTACAAGTAAAAAGGTGATAGCAAGATATATAACTTCAAGCACGAAGGCTATCACAATGTAAATTGCATAAGTAAAGAGATCGGGTATAGAAATAACCGAGGCACATGGAGACGATGATGTATTCCCGAGTTCCTCCCACAAGGGTAGTATGTATCGTTGGAGGGGTGTGAGCTCACCACAAAGGCCTACTCAACGCCACAAAGGTCTCACCCTATTCTCCGATGAACCTCGCCACAAAGGCCCAGTTCACCTTCCACTATTGGCAACCTTTGATCGAGGCATGCATTCACAACTTAATTGGAGGCTCTTGATGTCACCACAATCCTTGGGCACACATCCACAACTCAATTGGAGGCTCCGAGAACACCACATGTCGTCTAGGGTACAAGACCCAAGAGTAACAAGCTACCAAAATTTCACTTCCACGAATCCTTGTGGAGAGAGCAAACCGATGCAACCGATGCAAATGGCAAGACCACACGTGCTCAAATCCTTCACTCTCAAATTCCAACAAAGCAACAAATGCTTATGGGGGAATAAGATAGGAAGAACAATGGAGGAGAAACACCAAGAACTCCAAGATCTACATTCACTAAGTTCTCCTTACAAAGAGGAGAGATGGATTGGTGGAAATGTGGATCTAGATCTCCTCTATATTCTCCCTCAAAGATATGCAAGAATCATAGGAGGGATTGAGAGAGGATCAAGCTTCACAAGGTCAACTATGGTGGAGAAAGAGGAAAAAACGGGCTTGGAAAGTCTTAGGAACTTTGGGGAAGAAGGCCCCCGTAAATAGGTGCTAAAAAAACTAGCTGTTTTGCATTTTTTCCGTCGAATCCAGACTGAATCCGGCTCACGGAATGGCCCGGAATGAATCCGAATCCTAAGGGAGGTTGGCACGTTCATTCCGGAATGGATGCGGAATGAATCCGAGTCCTCGAATGACCCTGGAATGGACTGAACATCGGTACGAGAAATGCCATAACTTTTGCATACGAACTCTGTTTTCGATGTTCTTGGGATCTTTGAAATCGCAACAAAGAGGACTACAAGAATATAAAGAAAAACATCATCGACAAACAATGGAAGATAAAACCAAATGGGGAAAGGTTTTGACCTCTCAAAAAGGAACAACCGGTAAAACCTCCGACACGAAAACACACATAACTTTTGCGAATAAACTCCGAAAGAAGTTAATCCAATTGGGTTGGAAATATAACAAGAAGCACTATCCAAAAAAAATAGGAATGAAGAATTTACCACACATGGAAGGTGTGGAAACATTCTCAAAGCTGAACCGCATGATTTCACCACCAAAAATGGAACAAGCTTTTCTTACCAAAATCGTTTTCGATAAACCTCGGCTTGCCATGAAGATCACGACAAGCACCAAAATTCCATGGAGATAAAATCCAAATAAGAACGAAGAAATATGATATGCAAGTCTGTAAAGGTTTGATCTCTCCACAACGAGTCGATCAAGTTACTCATTTGAGAGCCCCTCTTGATAGTACGACTATCGATCCTATAACCCGGTCTCCTAAGGACATGCAACCGGCAAAATAGAAAACCTATCAAGATCATACCTTTGAGTTGAGCATTCCACTTGAGCTAGATGATGACTATCTTGACTCTCTAAAGTTGGATCCTCTTTCTTGATCGTGCTAGCTAGCACAAGCTCCGCTTGATGAAGACTTGCAAGTTGCTCCCCCATACACCATAATGGGAGAGACCCTTCTCGGAAAATATTCACATGGACACAATATCCAAATGGGTGGCAAGAATAAAGCATAATATTTCTTCGAGATGCTTTACTTGAGCTCCCACGTCAAGCTCGATGACGAACACCGCTTGACGACGACATAGACCATGGGCTATATGAAATCTTTCTTTTGATGCAAGCTCATGGAAAGATACCTAGCCACACATAGAGATGAAAGACACACATCATGGGTTAATTCACAAAGATATATGGATAATTTCTTACCATACCACGAGATACATAATCCCACTTGGTACATCTTGTAGCTTTGTGTGTTGATCACTTGCTTGATCAACCTTATATATTTTCTTCTCATTTCAAACAATAATGTCTTGAAGATAATCACAAAAGATCACCTAATCCTTTTCTTCAAGACACACTAGCAATATTCACAACTCTATAGATGGTCATTCTTCATATAAATCCTTGCATATAGCAATGTGCAAGCTTCTAGAGTTCAACACATGAACTCCAATCTTCACCATGAAAGCTTCTGGAGTTCAACACATGAACTCCAATCTTTCCTATGGACAAGATCGATAAGAATATCTGAATGCAACCATTATTCCATAAGGATTCTCATTAATTACCAAACCACATATCAAACGTATCTATAATTTTTGATGCTCCATGCTTGTTTTCTATCCAATGCCTTTATGTATTCCACACGTTTCGTTTGTTTTCTGGATGTTTTCATACACTAACCTATTAACAAGATGCCCCAGGCAAGTTGCCGTTTTCTGCTGATTTTGTATTTCGGGAAAGTATTAAAAAACTATTCTCGGAATGGGCTGAAAATCCACGAAGATCATTTTTTACCCGAAAGAAGACATAGTCCAAAGGAGACCCGGAGGGGAGCCAGGTTGCCCCAAGGGGGGTGCCAGGCGCGGCCGCACCCTAGGCCGCTTCTGGTGGGACCCTAGGCACCCTCGCCACCGCCTCTCGTCGCCTCTTCGCCAATAAATTGCTCTTAACCCTAAAAAGTTTGGGGACTAAATTATTTTCCACGAAACAATGGTCATCTAGAAAGCTTCTAGAGTTCAACAAATGAACTCCAATATTCATCATGAAAGCTTCTGGAGTTCAACACATGAACTCCAATCTTTCCTATGGACAAGATCTATAAGAATAACTCAATGTAAACATTAGTCCATAAGGATTGTCATTAATTACCGAAACCACATATGGGGGGACCATGCGCTTTCAATCTCCCCCATTTTGGTAATTGATGACAATCCCTTTTTACGAGGGTTTATATGATGAATTAAGAAACCATGCAAAACGAAGAGCAAGTATGCAATAGCATGGAAGGAAAATGCTTAAGAACGAAACCAAAGCATAAAACCAAATTCCCTTAAACCCTATAAAATTCTCCCCCATTGGCATCCGTTGCCAAAATGGGAAGAAAGATTAGAAGGCCAATATAATAATAGCTCCCCCATAGTGTATGCATTCCTCATTATATGAGTGAAATCAAGTGCATATATCCAACTATGAATAGATGGAGGGAGATCAAACTATATTGAGGATCCAAAGATTTCCGAAAATATCAAATTGAAGAATCCTTTGACAAAGAAGCAACCAACCAAAGGATAAAAAAACAAATTGACCAAAACAATAAAATGATAAGATCAACCAGGTGTTCTAGAAAATCATGAGGGAAATCCCCAAGGTACATGCACAATGTTAGATTTGTATTGCTATATAGTGCACAACATGGAATCATCACTCCCTTCTAGATAATTTTGAACAAAACAAGAGCAAGAGAATAGATGGGAAATGAATCAAAGCAACTTGCAACAAGAAAATAGGTCCACAAGCTTATTAAGATGCAAAAGGAAAACTTAATGAAAAGAAAAGCTTGTGCCTTAGGAACCAACAAAGAATATAACGCAATAAAAGGTGGTTACAAAAATAGAATGCCGATTAAAGATGTAACTATTCTCGTGTGTATAAGTTTCTAAGTGGACACCAATCACAAAGATTTACATCCACAAAGAAACATGCACACACAAAATAGGTACGAAGGTGAAGAACATGATATCCAAGACAGGTTCATAAATATACCAATAAGATTTTTGCTTGAAAGAAAAGCACTAAGCTTAATTTAATCTTAAAGGGATATATATGAAAAACCAACAATATCATCAAAGCATCACAAATATCACAAGGGAAAAGTGATAGTTGGAATGCTTCGAGAAAGGTAACACGTATCACAAAAGGAAAATAGTTTTCGAGAATTCATCAATATTGCATATGAGAGACTTCGAGTAGAAGTTGCTAGATTAATATACTTGGTATTGGTGAATAATGACAACGATTATAAATATCCCCTTGATATGTATCATCCCGGCTTACTCATATTTTCAACAAAGATGTTATTTAAGACATTTGCATGAACCAAATGAAATGCAACAAATGGAATTCATGCCATGATGAAACCTACACAAGGTTGAGCTAGAAATGTATGCATGAGATAAATACTTGTTACCGACATGATATTGGTAATGAAGAGGATGCGAGTTTGTTAATCACTATAGCTTGACTCATATAATCCCATGGTGAGAAAACCTTCCTTATGAATGAGGCAAGCAACCAATGTATCTCCATTGTACCTAAAAACAAAATTCAAGTACAAAATGGTTCCCAAACTCACTAGGTCCAAAGTAGTTAGAACAACTACAATACATAGGACAAACTCCACAAACTATGTGCATATTGATATGAAATTAAGTTTCATGCACATCTTAGCCATTTAGGATTTGATGGAGTTTATCCTATCTATTGGATCAACAAAAGTAAGCATTCCAAAAGATATACATATAGTAAATACACATGCACAAAACTTTAAAAATCAAAACAAGATACAGATTGGACAAAACACCAATTAAACCAAGAAGGCACTCACACGAGTGAAAAGCAAGAGAACTGTCCAAATTATATCGAAAACAAAATCAACACATGATTTGAGGATACCAAATAGAGAAGATACCAAAAAAATATCAAAGAATAAAAAAACCCTCTACACTTTTCATGATGACACACAAAGTACCAAGAGGAAAAATGTTTATCTTCCAAGGAGACAAGACATTGGGATAAAATACCAATTTCAAGACAACAAGTGTTCAAACGCATATAGGATAGCTCTTCCAAGAATAGTGAATTAATTATTATCTTGCACTAGAGTACAAAATGCACACAATGGAATCATTACTCTCCATATATATTGTTCAAACACTAGTCAAGCTCAAGAAAAACAATAAGATGCAATACCAATTTAAAGAATGGTGATCTACTCAAAGTAGAATAGCTTCCCCAAGAAAAGTGCAACCCAAAGAAGTATGACTTTGAATGTAAGTGCACAATAATGTGATCATTGCTTTTCCTAACTCAAGAAAGCATAAAACAAATTTTTTGTAGAGCAAAAAGGATACGAAAGGTACAAGGAAGACACAAGAGAGTTTAAATCAAAATAAATCTTTAGCAAGAAACAAGACAATTTTCGAGCAAACGCCAAAGTAAATATGATGAATAAACTTACCACAAATTATTATCACTTGTCAAAGACAAGAGATGTATGGAGATATTTCTCGGTGGTAGATGATTTGTTAACAATCATATTCACAAAACATAAGCATGTGGTAAAAGGTAGGAATAGAAAAAACATGCTTAAATAGAGATTCTTGAAGGCTTCAAATAAGAAACGAAAATGCAAAGCACCAAGAAACTCTCACAAACAAGATACCAAAAGAAGAGAGATAAAACACATTTAAGAAAACATGGAACTTGTTTGAGAAACATGCCACATAAGAACACGATTATTGACAATATCAATTCTAGGTGGAAATACCTCACATGTTCACATTTTATAGGTTTGTAATATGCACATAGCTTATTACTCCCCCATAATGTGATAATCCATTTTTAAACAAGAGGAAAAGAAAAATAAATCCAACTAGAGAAAGTTAATGGACATTAGAATTTAAATTTCTCATGAGAAAGACATACCACATAGAGACTAGATAATATTGATATAAACACTAAGTGGTTTTCCTCATGTACACACATTTTAGGATAGTGAAGTGCCAAGAGAATATTACTCCCCCAAAATGGGATAGTCCATTAATCTCCCAAAGATCCAACTAAAATAAAAGAGTTGCAATGAAGGCTCAACACAAAACACACAAGTACATGGAGTGCAAACCAACAAAGATAAACTAGATTACTCAATATAGGTAAGTAGTAGGCACACCCTATACAAACACATGCTAGAAATAAAACAAACACATGCAAGGGGCAAGTAACTTTCAATGAAAATATGATTTAGATACAAGTTACCACATGGAGGCACATTGGATATAAGATAGACAAATGATAATACAATTGACTTGGCTTGAAGAAATATAATTGATGGAGATCCCTTAATTCTTCATGAGATAGCCAAGTCTCGAATGCCCTCCATAACACCTAGTGCTCAAGTTTGAGCTTGTTGGTCCCCAACCAAGGTTGGTCCTAAGAGGTTAGTCACTATAGGTTTGGCAACCCAAATGGTTCTTTTCTTCGCCACTTTGAGTACCAATAGACTTGGCAAACACATTGCCCACATTATCCTTACGAATGGAATACACATCATCAACAAGGATATGGTTGGATAATGTATTATTAGTGCATGAAGAAGCAAAGTGTCCCTTCTCTCGACAAAGATAGCAACATTGACTCTTTTCTTTATTCTTCATAGGCTTCTAAACTTGAGGAGAATTGGCTTGAGTCTTATTAGGAGGTGAACTTTGTTCAACTCGTGGTTGAGCATGATATTTAACAAGAGGCTGCTTCCCTAGTTGCTTCTCACTAAGAGGATTCTTCTTCAAAGGGCAGGATCTAACATGGTTCCCTTCAATCTTGCACTTGAAGCAAATAATCTTGGCCGAGTCTTTATTTGTTCTTGTCCCTTCTTCTTGTCAACCTTGGACTTGTTCTTGATATTGGAGTTGAACCCAAGACCAGTCTTGTCATTGGGAAGTCTTCGCACTCTCAACATCTTGTCAAGGGTGGAACTCCCTTCAGACACTTTTCCAAGTCTTTCTTCAAAGAAGTGACTTGGGCCTTGAGCTCTTTGATTTCCTCTACATGGTTAGAAACAACACAAGGGCTAGATGAAGTAGATGCTTCATTGTTAGAGCAAAAAGGCAAGGAAAGAAATTCATTACAAGATGTAGACACATTATGAGAGGATGAATTAGTAGTACTAGCACAAGGCAACATAGCATTATTAGAAGAGATTGTGCTAGTAACCAGATAAGGCTCACAAGATCTTACCTTTGTAGAGATAGCCTCAAGAGCTAACTTTAGCTTAGTATGGGATGCTAGAAGATCCTCATGAGAGCTAGATAGCTTTTCATGGCTTTCTTCCAATTTCCCACACTTGCTAGTCATCAAGTCAAGTTGAGCCCTTAGCTCAACATTCTCCTTCAAAATAGATGCTTCACAAGATGTGGATTTACTATCACAAGCATCATTAGAAATAGAAGAAGACAACTTGGCAAGCTCATTATTCAACCTAGAATTTTCCGCAATTAGATTGGCATTACCAACAACAAATTCAACCTTTTACTTTTTAAGGACTTTACATTTAGCAATAGTATGGTCACGTGCTTTAGTGAGAAAGTCTAGTTGTTCATTATGGAGCTACTCAATAGATTCAAGTTTCTCCTCAAGAGTAACTCGGAGCTCATACTCTTCCTCAAGATACATAGTGAGGGATGCCTATTCATCGGTATCCCTTCTTTCAGTCTCACCCTTGTTCTCAATGATTTTAGCGCTACTAATAGCAAAAGCCAAAAGTTCACCCAAAGTAGAGATAGCTTTCCTACCTTTAGGGAGATCAATAAGAACCAGCTCACCCTTCTCCATTAAAGAGACATCATCATCATACTCTCCATAAAAGAAATCCTCATCCTCATCATCACAAGATGTAGTCAGTTCCAAAGGTGGAGATATATTCGAATCCTTAGCCATAAGGCACAAGTGATGATAGGAAGGTGATGAAGAGAGAATGCTTGAAGCTACATTGAGGTCCATGTATTGTTCCAACAAATGTTGTGATTCCTCTACATTGTTAGCCACACAAGTACTAGAGGAAATGTAAGCATTGTTTTCATGAAAACAAGATATAGGTAGCATATCATCATGCGATTTAGTTAAAAAACTAGTACATGATATGAAAGGACTACCAACACTAGCATGTAAGACATTTGGATTGCTAGATGAGTTTAAGTCCAAAGATGGAACATTGCAATGGTATAGAAATGAAGTATCAACAAAGAAATTTCTATCAACACTCACCATATCATTACCTTGTGAAAACTCACATGTTGGTCGAGTGTAAAAAAGATGTGAACTCGTCGCGACCAGAGGTGGAAGGAGAACAATCATCCTCAATTATGTTGGACACATCATATATATCTTGAATTTTTTTCCATAGCTCATGAGTGTTCCGAAAAGGCATGATTGACGCAAGAACTACATCACTCAAAACATAAATGAGACCATTAAATATTTGAGTATAGAGATGGGAGTTTTCCTCATCCTATAAAGATATATTTTGGGAATTCTTTGGAGGAGGAAAATCCACATCTAGAATTATCTTTACATAGTTTGGGCCCATGGCCCTAAAAAGATCAAGTATGCGAATTTTCCAAACATCATAATTTGTGCCATCGAATTTAAAAGAAGGATCGTGCCCTAGTTCCCTAAACGACATCATACTCTCTAGGATGTAAAGCCTAATAATGAGAGCCCAAGCTATGATACCAATTGAACGGACAACGATATCGCCTAGAGGGGGGGTGAATAGGCGATTAAAACTTTTCTGGTTCAGGCTTGCTAAATGCAGAAATAAACTAGGTGTTTAGGTTAACAAGCACACAACCTAAATAATCTAGGGTCAACTAGGTGCACCAACAACTTATGCTAAGAAATACAAGTAACAAGGTGATAGCAAGATATATAACTTGAAGCACGAAGGCTATCACAATGTAAATTGCATAAGTAAAGAGCTCGGGTATAGAAATAACAGAGGCACACGGAGACGATGATGTATTCCCAAGTTCCTCCCACAAGGGCAGTACGTCTCGTTGGAGGGGTGGGAGCTCACCACAAAAGCCTGCTCAATGCCACAATGGCCTCACCCTATTCTCCGATGAACCTCGCCACAAAGGCCTAGTTCACCTTCCACTATTAGCAACCTTTTATCGAGGCACGCATACACAACTTAATTGGAGGCTCTCGATGTCACCGCAATCTTGGGGAACGCATCCACAACTCAATTGGAGGCTCCCAAGAACACCACAAGTCGTCTAGGGTCCAAGACCCAAGAGTAACAAACTCGCAAACTTTCACTTCCACAAATCCTTGTGGAGAGAGCAAACCGATGCAACCAATGGAAATGGAAAGAGCACAAGTGCTCAAATCCTTCACTCTCAAATTCCAACAAAGTAACAAATGATTATGGGAGTATAAGAGAGGAAGAATAATGGAGGAGAAAGACAAACAACTCCAAGATCTAGACTCACTAAGTTCTCCTCACAAAGAGGAGAGATGGATGGGTGGAAATGTGGATCTAGATCTCCTCTATCTTCTCCCTCAAAGATATGCAAGAATCATAGGAGGGATTAAGAGAGGTGCAAGCTTTTCAAGGTCAACAATGGTGAAGAAAGAGGGAAAAACGAGCTGGGAAAGTCTTAGGGACTTTGGGGAAGAAGGCCCCTTAAATAGGTGCTAAAAAACTAGCTGTTTTGCCCTTTTTCGTCAAATCCGGACTGAATCCGGAATGAATCCGGGTCCCGGAATGGCCCGAAATGAATCCGAATCCTAACAGAGCTTTTCACGTTCATTTCAGAATATATCCGGAATGAATCAGAGTCCTGGAGTGAAATCCGGAATGAATCCGGATTGCCCCGGAATGGACTGAACATCGATACGAGAAATGCCATAACTTTTGCATACAGACTCCGTTTTCGATGTTCTTGGGCTCGTTTAAATTGAAAAACGAGCACTACAGGAATATACAGAAAAAATCATTGTACAAAAATGGAAGATAAAACAAAACGAGGAAAGGTTTTGACCTCACAAAAAGGAACAACCGTTAAAACCTCCAACACGAAAACGCATATAACTTTTGCGAATAAACTCCGAAAGAGGTGAATCCAATTTGGTTCGAAAGATAACAAAAAACACTATCCAAAAAAAGTAATGAAGAAGTACCACACATGAAAGGTGTGGAAACATTCTCAAATCTGAACCGGATATTTTCACCACCGAAAACACAACAAGTTTTTCTTACCAAAACCGTTTTCGATAAACCTTGGCTTGCCATGAAGATCACGAAAAGAACCAAAACCCCATGGAGATAAAATACAAATAATAACCAAGAAAGATGATATGCAAGTATGCAAAGATTTGAGCTCTCCACAACGATTCGATCAACTTACTCATTTGAGAGCCCCTCTTGATAGTACGACTATCGATCCTATAACCCGGTCTCCTAAGAACATGCGACCGGCAAAATAGAAAACCTATCAAGATCATACCTTTGCCTTGAGCATTCCACTTGAGCTAGATGATGACTATCTTGACTCTCTAAAGTTGGATCCTCTTTCTTGATCGTGCTAGCTAGCACAAGCTCCGCTTGATGAAGACTTGCAAGTTGCTCTCCCATACACCATAATGGGAGAGACCCTTCTTGACAAATTTTCACATGGACACAATATGCAAATGGGTGGCAAGAATCAAGCATAATATTTCTTCGAGATGCTTCACTTGAGCTTCCACGTCAAGCTTGATGACGAACACCGGTTGACGACGAAATAGACCATGGACTATATGAAATCTTTCTTTTGATGCGAGCTCATGAAAAGATACCAAACCACACATAGAGATGTCGCACACACATCATGGGTTAGTTCACAAAGCTACATGGACAATTTCTTACCATACCACGAGATACATAATCCCACTTGGTACATCTTGTAGCTTTGTGTGTTGATCACTTGCTTGATCAACCTTATATCTTTTCTTCTCACTTCAAATGATAATGTCTTGAATATAATCACAAAAGATCACCTAATACTTTTCTTCAAGACACACCAGAATATGCACAACTGTATATATGGTCATGCTTCATATAAATCCTTGAATATAACAATGGTCATCATGAAAGCTTCTAGAGTTCAACACATTAACTCCAATCTTCATCATGAAAGCTTCTAGAGTTCAACACATGAACTCCATTATTTCCTATGGACAAGATCTATAAGAATAACTCAATGCAAACATTAGTCCATATGAATTTTCATTAATTAACAAAACCACATACGGGGCACCATGCGCTTTTAGTTATGTTACAAACGTGTCTATAATATTTGATGCTCCATGCTTGTTTTCTATCCAATGCCTTTACGTTTTCCACATATTTCCTTTGTTTTCCGTATGTTTTCATGCACTAACCTATTAACAAGATGCCCCAGGCAAGTTGTTGTTTTCTGCTGATTTTGTATTTCACAAATGTTCTTAAAGAAATATTCTCGGAATGGTCTGAAAATCCACGGAGATCATTTTTTACTCGGAATGAAGACGGAGTCCAAAGGAGACCCGGAGGGGAGCCAGGTAGCCCCAAGGGGGGTGCCAGGCGCGGCCGCACCCTAGGCCGCTCCTGGTTGGACCCTATGCGCCATGTCCACCGCCTCTCGTCGCCTCTTCGCCTATAAATTGCTCTTAACCCTAAAAAGTTCGAGGATGGAATTATATCCAACGAAACATACAAAGAGGCGTCATCACCTTGAAAGTTCAATCTTGGGCTTCTACATCCCTGTTCTGGTTCTCTACCGGAGGGGGGATCATCACCAGAGGCCTCTTCATCGCCATTCTTGCCTCCACGATGATGTGTGAGTAGTTCATCTCGGGACTATGTAGTCCTCTCTGTTATGCCTCCATGTTTAGAGTCTCATGAGCTTCCTCACATGACCGAGACCATCGTTATGTAATTTTCTACGCCTCGCTGGTGCCAGGATACTTGCTGCTTGTGATGGTGTGTTGGGAACCCCAAGAGGATGGTGTGATGAGTGCAGCGGTAAGAATTTCCCTCAGTTAAGAACCAAGGTTATCAATCTAGTAGGAGAAAGAGGATCTTTGGAAGGTTGATACCACTGACGGTGATGATGGCGCCTCACCGGTGTCAGCAACAACGCGGAACCTGCACACAACAGACCAAAATACTTTGCCCCAACGGTACAGTGATGTTGTCAATCTCACCGGTCTTGCTGAAAACAAAGATTAGACGTATAGTGTGGAAATGGTGTATGCTTGCAGTAAGTAAAGAAAGCAGGGAATTGTAGTGCTTTGTTTAGCAGTGTAGGAAAATGGACCAGGGTTCATAAGTTCACTAGTGTTGTCTCTCCATAAAAGATAGCATGCTGGGTGAACAAATTACAGCTGGGCAATTGACAAATAGAGGTTGCACTGTAGTGCACATTCATGACATGATGACTGCTATGATATTTAGTGTGGGCATTACAACAATATACATAAACCGTAATCCAACTGCATCTATGACTAATAATCCACCTTAAGGTTATCATCCGAACCCCCTTAGGTATTAAGTTGCAAGCATCAGATAATCGCATTAAGCAATGTGTGTAATGTAAGCAATGATTGTACACACGGGCACTCACACCGCTGTTTTCTCCCTAGTGGCAACAACACATCCTCCCCCATCACTTTTTTGTCACTCGAGCACAGGCGAAAAGGGGGCATGAACCCAACTATCGAGCATAAATACTCCCTCTTGGAGTCACTAGAAACTACTTGGCCAGAGAAACCACTAGCAACGGAAAGCATGCAAGATCACAAATAACATATGCAATAAAGACTATAATCAACTTGGCATAAGTTCAATATTCATGGGATCCCAGCAAACACATCACATAGAATTACATAAGCACAATCTCGATCATGTTAGACAGCTCACGAGATCTAAACATTGAGGCATAGGAGGAGAAGACAACCATCTAGGTATTGCTATGGACCCGTAGTCCAAGGATGAACTACTCACGCATCACTCAGAAGGCAGGCATGGTGATGAAGAGGCCTCCAGTGATGATCTCCTCTCCGGCAGGGTGCCGGGAGACAGCCTCAGAACCCCCTGATCTAGGGTTGATGACGACGACGGCTGCGGAACATTGGGGAAATTTTTGACCAGGTTCGTAGGGTTTTCCTTCGGAGGGGAATAAATAGGCGAAAGGGCAAAGGCGATGGAGCCTTGGGGGGCCCACACCACCCCTCTGCGCGGCCAAGTGGGGGCGCGCCGCCCTATGGTGTGGGCCCCCCTGAGGCCTCCCTCCGGGTCTCTTCGGGACTCCGTGGAACCTTCGGGAATTCTAAGACTTCAGGGCTTCGAATTTTCCAATTCTGAGAATATTTCCAGAACAATTTTTCTGAAATAAAAAACAGCAGAAAACAGGGAACTGACACTTGGCATCTTGTTAATAGGTTAGTCCCGAAAAACTTATAAAAATTCTATAAAGAAGGGAGAAAACATGTAGCAATTGGCATAATATCATCATGGGGCATCAAAAATTATAGATACGTTGGAGACGTATCATAATTTTGCATGTTGTGTTTGCTGGGATCCGATGAACCATGAGATTATGATTATTTTGTTCATGTCAAACCGAGATGCTTCACTTATAACTTTAGAGTGTTTTAATGTTGTCTTGAAATGCTCTCCGGTGTTTACGATTACCTTGGCCATGTAGTTGTTTTCACCTCCAAGAGAGGGTTTATATGCTAGATAGTGGGTTCATGCCTCCCTTACATAATGCTCGGGGGACAAAAACGTGACGGGTGAGGGATATGTTGTTGCCACTAGGGAGAAAGAAGCAGTGATCTTGTCTATGAACGAGAACCATTGCTTAAATTACGTACTTTACTTAATGCAATTGTCTGTTGCACATAAAGCAGTCACTTTGTTGCTGCAACTTAATACTAGATAGATTTGCTAGATAGCCTTCTTGAGTTGGACTTTTAGATATGGATGCATGCTGGATAGCGTTCCATATGCCTTGACGTAATTCCTACTATGTTAGAACCCGTGAACTATATCTCTTTGTAATAGTATTGTTATACGTTCACGATTTTTCAATTGCCCAGCTGTAATTTATTCACCCAGCACGCTTATTTTCTTTGGAGAGACACCACTAGTGAAACTATGGCCTCCGGTCCTATTTTTCCTCATTGATACAATCTTCTTTCAAGCACTTCCATCATTGTTTCATAGCTGCACCATTTTTGCTTCTATTACTTTTCTTTACTCTATACGTTTAATTCTCGAGTTTTCAGCAAGACGAGAAGACTGACAACCTTCTCGGAAAGTTGGGGACACGAGAGAGTTTGTGTCTTGTGTGCACTTTTTACGCTTGTTGAAGCACCTGACAACAAGCAACCTTCTCCAAGTCTTCGAATTCCTACTGGTCGATCCCTGATTCCACAATTGGGGGAAATGTCTGTTAGACTACATCATACCTTCCTCTTGGGGTAACCCAATGACCATATGATCACATCTGAGATCATTAGTGGCGAAACTCACACCCCTCCAACGAGACGTACTCCCCTCAAAAGAAGGAACTCGGGAATACAACCTTGTGTCCGCGTTCTTCCGCTATCGGTTCCTTCTATCCTTTACCTTTATTTTGTGTTTGTATCTTGCTTAGTGTATCCCTTGTCATATAGGTAAATTCAATGTAGTTGCATATATAGAGAATTTACTTTGTGTCCAGACTAAATAAAAAAAGTATTAAAATTTGGAAGTAGCACCTATTCAGCCCCCCCTAATGCGGGAATCTTTAGTGGTTAGCACGCTAGGACAATAGTTTACGATGTATAATGTCTAAGGCCTGCGAGCAACATGTTTTGGCCGAGCCTTCTAAATGGGTCGGTTTATATCCAGTTTGAGTCCAATTAGTTTAGGAGTCGGTTTGGGCATGTCCAACCGTTGGGTGTTGGCCTCCTATATAAAGAGAGACAAGGGTTAGGGTTTAGATTAGGTTGAAAATTACATAGAACATTGTGTTCAGATTACCATCGTCCCTAGGGGAACGACGTGTAGACGGTGTCTCTGACGTTCGTCGGTTATCTTTGGAAATAAAAACATGAGTCTTCTTGGATCTTCCAAGGGTTATCGTGCGTGGCTAGAAGGCTCTTTATCTGAGGCATGGTGTTCATACCTTGTTGCTCACCTAAATGTATCAAGTTCTCCAAGTTACGTCTATTGCGCGTGGTTGGAAGAATAGTTATCATCGGTGGTTCTTGCATAGAAACATCGGGCAAACACCTACATCAACCCCCCCTTAGGTGCCCATACTACCCGTTCAATTGGTATTAGAGCCTCAGCTCTTAATTCGGGCTTAACTGCCTAAGAGTTGGTATGGCCATCGGAGAGGAAGCTACCGTGCCCGTGGCTCCGGCCACCATGGATGATCTCAAGGAATTGCAACTTTCCTTGACCTCCTCCATGGAGACCCAAATTCAAGGGTTGTGTGATATGTTAACGCAACTCATGAAAGCCAAGGACACGGCTTCTCCCTCACCAGCGTCACTAGAAGAATCTCTTCTGGAGGACAAAGGTGAGGAGGAAGAGGGTGAAAAAATAAAAATGATTCTCCTCCACCTAAGAAACCTTCACATTCTAAGGGAGAGGATGGGAAGGAAGATTATCATAAGTTTCTCGGTTGGTATTCTTCTCCTATCACACATCGCCATATAAACAATAGGTGTGACCCACCTAAAATTGATGCACATTCTTTTGGACAATGGCAATATTTCCTGAAAACTCACTTGAACTCTTCTTGCATTGAGCTATGGAGAGCCATTGAAGATGGATACAAGACCGTTGATCCAAAGAACTTGACAAGAAGATAAGTGGTTTATTGTCAACTCAACTTTGTGAGTTTGCACATGATCCAACAAGCCACGGGTGAGAAGATAATGCCACACATTCAACAATTCTCCACGGCCGAGGAAACATGGAATGCCCTTATCTCCATGTTTGAGGGAAATGAAAGCATGAAGAGGAATAGGTTTGATGCTTTAAGCAATGAGGCCGAAGGGTTCTATATGCATGACGGTGAAAGCCATGAGGACACGAACTGAAGACTCAAGACCCTTGCTATCGCCTTTAGTGGTCTTGGTGCCACTTATGTTGATGATGCTTGGATCAAGAGGAAATATGTGGGTGTACTTGATACGTCTCAAACGTATCTAGAATTTATGATGTTCCATGTTGCTTTCATGACATTTGCTACATGTTTTCTATACACTTTACATCATTTTTATGGATTTCATGGGACTTTTTTACCTATTAACAAGATGCCACAGCGTCAGTTCCTGTTTTTGTTGTTTTTGTTTCAGAAAAGGTGTTCTGGAAATATTCTCTAAATTGGACGAAACAAAATCCCAGGGTCTTATTTTTCTGTCATGTACACGGAGTCCGAAGGAGACCCGGAGGGGTGCCACAACGTGGCCACACCATAGGGCGGCGCAGACCCCCCTTGGCCGCGCCACCTAGTGGTGTGGGCCCCCTGGCCGCCCACTGACATCGCCCTTTCGCCTATTGATCTACATCATCTATCTGTAATGCTACATGTTGTGTTTGATCCGATGAATATTGAATGCTATGACAAGTTGATTATCAATCTATCATGTTTATGTTATTTATGATCTTGCATGCTCTCCATTACTACTAGATTCTCCGGCCAAGTTGATGCTTGTAACTCCAAGAGGGAGTATTTATGCTCGATAGTGGGTTCATGCCTCCTTTTCATGTGTGCTTGAGTGACAAAAACGTGACGGATGGGGGATGTGATGTTGCCATTAGGGAGAAAAAAACAATGCTTTGTCTAAGGATAATTTTATTGTTTAAATTACGCACTTTACTTAATGCAATAATCTAGTGCTTGCAACTTAATACCCTAAGTCTGCTTGGATTACGTTCCGAGGGTGGATTATTAGTCATAGATTCAGTTGGATTTTGGTCTATGTACCATGTTGTAATGCCCACATGAATCTCATGGTAATCATCATGTCTTGCATATGCCCTACGGTGCAGCCTTTATCTCTGTCAATTGCCCAGCTGTAATTTGTTTACCCAACATGTTATCTATCTGTTTTAGAGAGACACCACTAGTGAACTATGGATCCTGGCCCATTCTTTTACACTGATAATACAACCACTGAAAGCACTATTCTTTTTACTGCTGACACTGTTTTCCTTTCATTCATTGCAATCATACATCATTTTTCACATTATTCATATAATCCTTTGTGTTAGCAAAACCGGTGAGATTGACAACCTCATTGTTTCGTTGGGGCAACATATCTTGGTTGTGTTGTGTGCAGATTCCACGTTGCTGCTGAGCCTGGTAGTGCGACCTTCCAACATCAGTTGTCATCAACTTTCAGAAGTGATTTTTTCTCCTACTGGTCCGATTAAACCTTGGTTTCTTACTGAGGGAAAACTTGCTGATGTACTCTTCATACCTTCCTCTTGCGGTCTCCCAACGAACGTGTCCTTACACGCCATCAAGCTTGTTTTCTAGCGCCATTGCCGGGGAGGAAGAGGATTTCTGCAAGGGGAGTCTCTCACCTCCAATCTTTTTACTTTGTTTTTGTTTTTCTTAGTTTATTTTATTTTGTATTGTTTGCTTCTCTATATCAAAAAGACAAAAAACACTAGTTCTTATTCTAGTTGTTATTTTTATTATTATGTTTTAGTTCTTGCTAAAATGAGTATTCCTGGAGTTGAGGTTCGTTCTTTTAAGCAACAAGGGGGAGAAAGTTTGAAATATGCTCGGTATAGAATAAGTGATGCCCATCATAGATGTACTAAAAATATTCTACCTTGATTCTTCTTAGGAATTTTTATGTTTGTATTACTAGCTGGTACAGGTATGTTCTAGACACTCTTACAGGTGGTAATTTTCTGGGAACTCCTGCTTTGAAAGTCTGTAATTTAATTGAAAGCTTAGTAGGAACACCACCTACTAAGGTTGTTAAAACTGAGATCACATTAGAAGATGTTATAAAAAAGCTGAACTCTCTGGAGAAATTTTTACCAAATTCCCTTGATAATGCTAGGAAAGTTAATGAATCCATAGTAAGTATCAATAAGAGAATTACTATTTTAGAGGCTAGCAAGAACCATGATAATCAAAACTTCAGGGTTGGTAAATTAGAAGAGGCTATGGAAACTTTAAGTTCAACTTTGTCTTCTCTTAGATTTAAGAGGGAGAAAGCTTTTGGGGGAAAAGAGCAAAAATTCATGTATGTTCCCAAGGTGTCTAAACTAAAACCCCATAATAAGCTTAAGATTGGTAAAACTTTTAATGAAATTAAGAGTGATTTATATGTTGAATCATGTTCAGGGGTACCTAAAGTACCAATTGCTACAAGCTATGTTTTAGAGGAAATTATTGATTTGGATGCTTCTTCACTCGAAAACAATTGATTCTTGTTTTCTGGGCCTAGCTAAAAGGCGTTAAAGAAAAGCACTTCTTGGGAGATAACCCATGTTTTTATTTTTGCAATGTTTTCTTCTGTTTTATTTGAGTCAAGATCTTGTTTACTTCTGTAGCAACTCTTTTTTATCTTTAATTTCTCGTATTTGTTGTGCCAATTAAAGTCTCTAGTGAAAAGTTGATGCTAGATTTGGATTTCTGCACAGGAACAAATTTTTGCTGTCCACGGTTTAATTCGTATAAATTCACAGAAAAATCGAAACTACGTGGAAATTTTTGTGCATGATCCTGAGATATTTCCGAAACTTTTCTAGTTCTGAATTTTCTTATCTGAGCAATGTAAGTGCCTTGAAAATATTTGTCTTTACAAACTGTTCTGGTTTTGACAGATTCTGCCTTTTTTACTTTGCATTCTCTCTTTTACTATGTTGAGTGGATTTCTTTTCACCACAAAACATCAGTGGATGTAGATAATGTTTTAAAAGTATTAGTAATTCTTGTATCAATGGAGAACATGCGAGAATTTGATTGTGCACTAGCCCTCTAATGAGAATTTCTTTGAGTTTGGTGTGAAGGAAGTTTTCAAGGTTCAAGAGAAGAGGATAATATAATGTGATGAAGAAGAGTGAAAAGCCTAAGCTCGGGGATGCCCCTGTGGTTCATCCCAGCAAATTCCAAGAAGACCCAAGCGTCTAACGTTGGGGATGCACAAGGCATCCCCTTGTTCCTCAGCAACTTATCAAGTCACTTCTAGTGAAACTATATTTTTATTCGGTCACATCCTATGCACTTTACTTGGAGCGTTTGTTTGTTTTTATTTTGTTTTCTTTTCTTTGCTATAATAAACTTGGTTTTAACCCAACATTCTTGTGTGGGAGAGAGACATACTCTCCTTTTTTCGTGCGAATACTCGTATTCTTCATTCATCATACTCGTATTCTTCGTTTTTCTTCTAGCTGCTGCAAATCCTGTTAGCTCCTATTTTTTATGCATCTCTTATTCAAAACTGTTATTTCTTGTAGATTAGTAGTACTCTCTTGTTTCATTGATAAATTATTTGGAGATTTTTTTTAAAATAAAGTGATTGGCGTTGGAAAGCAATAAAATATTTCATGCTTATAAAGGTGCAAAAAGAAGCTTGTTTAGACTGTGGCTAGACTTTATCATGTCATGTTGGATATTATTTTAATTCTATGCTTAGTAGTTATTGATGTAGCATGACTTGTCGCAAATATCTGAGAGTGCTTAATGTGCCATTGAAAGAATCATGAGTTGGTTTTATCATATCGAATCATAATATTGTGGTATTCTCCTTTGAATGCTTTATTTGGTTGACTTGGCGCATGCTTACACCATGTTATGACTACAAACCAGTCACCTCTAGCCTATGTGATAATTGTTTTTGAATTTTAATACCATTTATGCTTTGATTAATAATATTTTTGTCGCTATGCATGATTACGGCCATTATTGCTCTCTTAGTTTGTCACTCCCAGTCTTTTGCTAGCCTCCACCTGTGCTGAGTATGAGCTCTACTCGTGCATCCAACTCCCAAAAAACAAAGTTTGCCAAATGTGTCCACCATACCTACCTATATGTGGTATTTAACCGCCACTACAAAGTAAATTTCTCATGTGCTACCTTTAAAACCTTCAAAATTATACATGTTTTTGTTCTTGTTTTAGCTCATGAGGACGTAAGTAGACGATCTTTATTTCACTTGTTAATTGGACTTCAAACACCTGGACTCGTGGCACATCCGCTTATCCAAATTAATAGAAGAGCTGGCAACGGGGTGCCCAGCCCCAAGCTTGGTTACTATAAATTCTCTTCACTCTTTTTGCCCCTGATTTACCACATAAAGCATAATTGTGTAAACAATAGAGAAGAGGATATGATCTACTGACCCCAGTAGAAAGAACATCCTTCAATGGGAGGCGATCTTGTAAAGTATAGTGAACTTGTGACGTAATGTATTGTTTATTTACTATTTGTTGACAAAAACATAAAGCTCTCTTAAAAAATTTATTTTCAATACCTCTGTTTATAAAATAAAAACTCTAGCACATGAGTTAATCCTTGCTTCCGTCTGCGAATGATTTTTCTTTTACTTTTATGTTGAGTATACATCTTCTAACTTTATGCACATATTCAGAGAGCATAGTTGCCATTCTGAGTATAATGTGCACCAGTCCCAAAGATTATTATTGGTTGATTCATGATGTGTTATTACTTGTTCCCAAATTACTCCCTCCGATCCTAAAAAAGTGTCGTCACAAATGAACTAATCCTATACAATCTGTAGGTATAGCTTCCGACACTTTTTTAGGATCGGAGGGAGTACTTGTTTCTAGTCACCACTTCAAGTTTGAACGTGTCCTGGCATTTATTTTTTTCTCTCACTTTTAAGGAGAAGCGGGATACCACTTTGCTATGATTTCTTTATGCTAAAAGAACATATAACTTTCAAGTGCATTATTATTCATGATCTTTTGTTTGTGTTACTTTTCATGTTGCAACATGGTTGCTATGTTTCATTGTTAGAATTATATTTATCATTGATCAAGATTATGTTGGTAGCATGTCACCTCAGAAATTATTTTGTTTTTATCATTTTACCTACTCAAGGACGAGTAGAACTAAGCTTGGGGATGTTTGATACGTCTCAAACGTATCTATAATTTGTGATGTTCCATGTTGTTTTCATGACATTTGCTACTTGTTTTCTATACACTTTACATCATTTTTATGGATTTCCTAGGACTAACCTATTAACAAGTTGCCACAGCGTCAGTTGTTGTTTTCTGTTGTTTTTGTATTCTAAAAATTTGTTCTAGAAATTCTCTCGGAACTGGACGAAACAAAATCCCAGGGTCTTATTTTTCTGTCACGTACATGATGTTCGGAGGAGACCCGGAGGGGGGCCATAGGGTGGCCACACCATAGGGCGCCACGACCCTCCCTTGGCCACGCCACCTGGTGGTTTGGGCCCCTGGTCGCCCACCGACAATGCCCTTTCGCCTATTTATACTTCTTCTTGGGAAAACCCTAAGTACCCCATCCTCCATCCACGAAAAGTTTCGTAGCCGCCCTCATCGTCAACCCTAGTTCGGTAGGGTTCTGAAGCTCTCCCCGGCACCCTGTCGGGAGGGGAAATCATCACCGGAGGGCTCTACATCACCATGCATGCCCTCTAGAGTGATGCGTGAGTAGTTCATCCTTGGACTACGGGTCCATAGCAGTAGCTAGATGGTTATCTTCTCCTCTTTATGCCACCATGTTTAGATCTTGTGAGCTTCCTAACATGATCAAGATCATCTATCTGTAATGCTACATGTTGTGTTTGCTGGGATCCGATGAATATTGAATGCTATGTAAAGTTGATTATCAATCTATCATGTTTATGTTATTTATGATCTTGCATGCTCTCCGTTACTATTAGATGCTCTGGCCAAGTTGATGCTTGTAACTCCAAGAGGGAGTATTTATGCTCGATAGTGGGTTCATGCCGCCTTTTCATCTGCGCTCGAGTGACAGAAACGTGACATACGGGGGATGTGTTGCTGCCATTAGGGAGAAAACAACAATGCTTTGTCTAAGGATAATTTTATTGTTTACGTTACACACTTTACTTAATGCAATAATTTGTTGCTTGCAACTGAATACCCGAAGTCTGCTTCAATTACGTTTTGAGGGTGGATTATTAGTCATAGATGCAGTTGGATTACGGTCTATGTATCATGTTGTAATGCTCGCATGAACCTCATAGTAATCATCATGTCTTGCATATGCACTACGGTGCAGCCTTTATCTATGTCAATTGCCCAGCTGTAATTTGTTTACCCAACATGTTATGTATCTCTTTTGGATACTAGATCCACAACAAGCACTGTTCTTTTTTACTGCTAATGACCCACAAGTATAGGGGATCGCAACAGTCTTCGAGAGAACTAAAACCCAAATTTATTGATTCGACACAAGGGGAGCCAAAGAATATTTATAAGCCTTAACAACTGAGTTGTCAATTCAGCTGCACCTGAAACTAGACTTGCTCGCAACAATTTATCAGTGGTAATAGTTTTATAGCAGTAGTAGTAGTAAAATAACAACAGGAATAAAATAGTATCAGGAGTAGCAATCGCGGAAAACAGCAGAATGGAAGTACCATAGGAACAGGGAATGGATGAATGGGCGTTGCATGGATAAGATAGTTCATGTAATAATCTAAACATGGGCATTGCATATAATAATAATAAAGCATCCAAGTTCTAGGCAAACCATAGGCATGTGTTCCAATATAGTCATAGGTGCTCGCAATGAGAAACTTGCACAACATCTTTTGTCCTACCAGCCCGTTTGGAGCGAGGCCTCAAGGGAAACTACTGGTAATTAAGGTGCTCCTTTTAATAAAGCACCGGAGTAAAGCATTAACACTCCGTGAACACACATGATTCTCACATCACAACCATCCACACCGGTTGTCCCAATTTCTGACACTTTGGGGCCTCGGGTTCCGGACAATCACATGTGTAAACAACTTGCAGATATGATCAAGAAAGATAATTATACTCATGAAACAATAACATGTTCAGATCTGAGATCATGGCCCTAGTGACAATCATTAAGCATAACAAATTGCAACAACGGTAGAAAACACTAACAATGGATACTAGGCACTATACCCTAACAATCTGGCATTATTACATGATCGATCTCATCCAATCCCTTCCGTCCCTCTCAGCCTACAGCGGTGTTTACTCACACATGGATGGGGGATTCATCGATGGTTGATGGAGAAGTGGTGGCGGTGACGATGGTGATGATCTCCTCTGAATCACCGTCCCACTAGGGGGCCGAACAGGAACTTATGATTCCCGAATTGAGTTTCAAGGTGGCGGCGGCGCTCTGTGGTGTTTCTCTAGAATACGACAAACCCTTGTTGTTTTAGGGTTACGGGGAATATGTAGTCGAAAGGCGAGCCTGAGGGGGTGCCTGGGAGCCCCACACCACCAGGTGGCGCGGCCTAGTGGGCGCGCCCAGGGGTGGTGTGGCCCCCTCCGGTCTCCTTCTGGCTCTGGGGGTCTTCGGGTGAAATAAGGTCTTTGGGATCTTTTCTGGGCATTTTCCCGAAAGTTGTTTTTTCTGCACAAAAACAAGACACCAAGGTAATTCTGCTGAAAACAACGTTAGTCTATGTTAGTTGTATCCAAAACTCACAAGTTTAGAGGCAAACAATAGCAAAAGTGTTCGGAAAAGGAGATACGTTTCGGACGTATCAACTCCCCCCAAGCTTAGCTGATTGCTTGTCCTCAAGAAATTCAGTGACAACTGTGTGCGGTAAAAGAACTTTTACGAACACATTTGTTTCATATGATGTAAATATACTCACTATATGATCAAGTGCTTAGGCAATTTATAATAATATGTATGCAAGATAAAATCACCTAGTAGTTATGCAAACCATGAAGAGAAACCAACAAACTAATAATAAACAATATGAAACATATCCATCTCAAGATTGCAATGCTCATAATAGGGTATGATAAAGTGTGCTCTCTTTCCCTCGATAATGGAGCAAAACATAAATGCTAGGGCACCTCTGAAGTTCAAATGAATACTAGAAGTAAAGATATCAAAGATACAAGCATCAAAGTTATACCACAATCACCGTGTTCTGGGACAAGCATATTATACTAAGAATGACAGCCATGCTCTCAAGAAGGTGCATAAAGTGAGAAGGTGAAGACTCAGCATAAAAATAAAAGAAAGCCCCTTCGCAGAGGGAAGCAGTGATTAACTCATCTGCTAGAGCTTTTTATTTTATAAATAGAGGTATTGAAACCATTTTTTAGAGAGGTGTATGCTTATGTCAACGAATGGTAAACAGACAATACAGTACGTCACAAGCCAGCTAAACCTTGCAAGAGCGGCTCCCATTGAAGGATGCATCCGGTATAGAAGGTCATCCATCTTCTCTTTTGTTTACACAATTATGCTTTGATTGATAAAACATGGGCAAAAATAGTGAAAAATTTATAGTAACCAATTTTGGGGCTGGGCACCCCACTGTCAGCTCTTCTATCATTTGTATAAGCGGATGAAGCCACTAGTCTAGGTGTGCAAAGTCCAATCAACAAGTGAGATAAAGATTCTCTATTTACGTCCTCATGAGCTAAAAAAAGTGGCACAAAACAGGAATAATTTATTTGAAGGTTTTAAAGGTAGCACATGAGAACTTTTCTTGGAGTGGCGGTTAAATACCACATATAGGTAGGTATGGTGGACACATTTGGAAAACTTTGGGTTTTAAGAGTTGGATGCACGAGTAGAGCTCATACTCGGTACATATGAAGGCTAGCAATAGACGGGGAGTGATGCGCGTGTAACATACGTTCGTTGGGAGACCCCAAGTGGAAGGTATGAACAGAACAGCAGTAAGTTTCCCTCAGAAAGAAACCAAGGTTGAATCGACTAGTAGGAGAAATAAGCAACTTCCAAAGGTTGATGCAGCTGAGATGTCAGGGCGCACTACCGGTTCAACAACAACGTGGAACCTACACAACACAATCAATTCACTTTGCCCCAATGAAGCAGTGAGGTTGTCAATCTCACCGGTTTTGCTGAACACAAAGAGGTTAAACTTATGGTGTGGAAAATAGTATGGGAACAGTATGGCAACAGCAGTAGCAATATGAAAACAGTGGAAGCAGTGTGAAAACAGTGGAAGAAGTGTGAAAATAGTGGAAGTAGTATGAAAACGGCGGAAGCAGTGTGTGTATTATTCGTAAGAGAAAATGGACCGGGGTCCACAGTTCACTAGTGGTGTCTCTCCATAAAAGGTAGCTAACAAGTGTGGTGAACAAATTACAGCTGGGAAATTGATAGATAATGAAACGTGCATGGCATACATATTACTATGAGATTCATGCGGGCCTTACAACAAAATACATAGATCGTCATCCAACTGTATTTATGACTAATAATCCACCCTACGAATATCATCCGAACAAACATTGGGTATTAAGTTGCAAGCAATAGATTATCACAGTAAGCAAAGTGTGTAATGTAAACAAAGTAAACATCGTTGTTTTCTCCCCAATGGCAACATCACATCCTCCATCGGTCACTCGATCACAGATGCAAAGGAGGCATGAACCCACTATCGAGCATAAATACCCCCTCTTGGAGTCACTAGAATCTACTAACAACGGAGGGCATGCAAGATCATAAATAACATACACATGAAGACAACATGATAGATTGATAATCAAAATACATATGATTCAATAATCATCGGATCCCAGCAAACAAAACATGTAGCATTATAATAAGATGATCTCAATCATGTGAGGCACCTTACGAGATCCAAACATGAGACATAAAGAGGAGAGGAAAACCATCTATCTACTGATATGGACCCGTAGTCTAAGGATGAAATACTCACGCATCACTCTAGAGGCGGGCATGGTGGTGTAGACCCTCCGGTGATGATTTTTCCTCCCGGCAGGGTGCCGGGGAGAACACTAGAACACTTCCAATCTCCGGTTGACGATGACGGCGGCATTGGGTGTTTTTTGTGGAAAAGTGGTATATTTTTAGGGTTCACGCATCGGGGGAATTATATAGGTGAAAGGGAGATGGCGGTGGGCGCCCGAGGGTCCCACACCACCCCCAGGCACGGCCAGGGGGCGTGCCGCCCTATGGTGTGCCCCCCTCCGGGCCTCTTCGAGACTCTGTGGAATCTTCGGGAATTCTAAGACTTTCGGGCTTCGAATTTGCCAATTCCGAGAATATTTCTAGAACAACTTTTCTGAAACTAAAAATAGCAGAAAACAAGAACTGGCTCTGTGGTATCTTGTCAATAGGTTCATCCCGGGAAATCGATAAAAATGACATAAAGTGTGAGGAAAACATGTAGCATATGGCATGAAAACAACATGTAACATCAGAAATTAAGGATACGTTTATGACATATCAACATCCCCAAGCTTAGTTCCTACTCGTCCTTGAGTAGGTAAACGATAAAAAACACATAATTTCTGAGGTGACATGCTACCAACATAAACTTGATCATCTAAATTGTAAAAACATAATCATAGATGAGATCATAGAACTTTAACAGAAGCATGATAAATATAATTCTAACAGTAAAACATAGTAATCACCTTGCACCATGAAAAGTAACAGAAATAAAAGATCATGAATAAAATGCACTCGAAAGAAATACGTTTGTTTCAAGCATAGATATAACGTAGCGAAGTGATATTTCGCTTTTCCTTAAGAGTGGGGCAAAACATAAATGCCAGGATCAATTAATAATGTTTCTGGGACAAATGCATATTAAACTCAGAATGACAACCATGGTCTCTCAACTGTGCATAAATTTAGAAGATGGAGACTCAACATAAAAATAAAAGAAAGGCCCTTCGCAGAGGGAAGAAGGGATCACTCATGTGCTAGAGCTTTTATTTTGTTAAACAGAGGTATTGAAAACATTTTTAAGGGAGGTGTATGCTTATATCAACGAATGGTAAATAGAAAATACAGTATGTCACAAGCCAACTAGACTTCACAAGAGCGGCTCCCGTAGAAGGACGCATCTGTGTAGAAGGTCATCCCTGTTTCTCTTTTGTTTACACAATTATGCTTTTACTGATAAATCAGGCGCAAAAATAGTGAAGATAATTGTTGTATTAGTTTGGGGCTGGGCACCCCGCTGCCAGCTCTTCTATCAATTGGATAAGAGGATGAAGCCACTAGTCTAGGGTGCGAAAGTCCAATCAACAAGTGAGATAAAGATTCTCTATTTACGTCCTCATGAGCTAAAACAGGAGCACAAGACAGGAGTAATTTTGAAGGTTTTAAAGGTAACACATGAGTAATTTACTTTGAGTGGCAGTTAAATACCATGTAGGTAGGTATGGTGGACACATTTGTCATACTTTGGTTTTTGGGAGTTGGATGCATGAGTAGAGCACATACTCAGTACAGATGGAGGCTAGCAAGAGACTGGGAGCGACAAATCAAGAGAGAAATAATGGCCATAATCATGCATAGCGACAAAAACATCATTAATCAAAGTATAAGTGGTACTACAAGTTAAAGAAACTAAATTATCATAGAGTCTATAAGTGACTGGTATGTAGTCACAAACATGGTGTGAGCATACGCCAAGTCAACCAAATAAAACATTCAAAGGAGAACACCACAAATTTATGATTCAAAATGACAAGAACAACTCATGATTCATTCAAAGGCACATTAAACACTCTCAACTATTTGAGAAAATTCATGCTACAAAAATAACTACTAGGTTTTAAATTTAGAGTTGTTAGTTTTAGTAGAGTTGTGTTAGTACTGTCTTGTTCATTGCTGCATCTCTTGGAGAGTTTTTGTTTATTATGAAATGCTTGGTGCTGGAAAGCAGTAGTACATTTTTCGTGCTTATAACGGTGCAATTAGAAGCTTGTATAGACTATGGCTGGACTTTTTCATGGCATGCTAGATGTTATTTTAATTCATGAAATACAAGAATTTTGTAGCAGCTAGAAGAAAAACTAAGAATACGAGCATAACGACTATTCATACGAAAAGGCGGAGCATGTCTCTCTCCCACAAAAAGAATTCTAGGGTTCAAATATATTATTGCAGCAAGTAAAACAAAGGAAAAAAATAAAAATAAACATATGCTCCAAGTAAACTTCATATGATGTGACTGAATAAAAATATAGTTTCACTAGAAGTGACCTGATTAATTGTTGATGAAGAGGGGGGTGCCTTGGGCATCCCCAAGCTTAGATGCTTGAGTCTTCTTAGAATTTGATGGGACGAACCACGGGGTCACCCCAAGGTTTGACCTTGCACTCTTGTTGATCATGTTATATGACCCTCTTCTATTGACCCTTGAAAACTTCCTTCACACCACACTCAAAGTAATTCTCATTAGAGAGTTAGTGAAACAATAAAAAATCCATGGGTTCTGCATGGAAAAAAGTTATATTAATACTATTAAACATTAGCTACAGCCACTAATGTTTCATGAAGCAAACAAATCCACTTGACATCGTAAAAGAGCAAATGCAAGAAAAATGGAAGAATCTGCCAAAACTAGAACAGTCTGTAAAGACGAAATTTTTCAGGGCACTTACGTTGCTCAGATCGAAAAACATAAATAACAAAAAAGTTTTGTAATTAGCTAAGGAATAAGCACAAAAATTATCAGGTCATTTTGATATTTCCGGAATTTTTACATTTTTTTACGGTGGACAGAAGAAATCTGTTTCCTGCGCAGAAATCCAAAACCAACTCCAACTTTCGCTAGAAACTTTACTTGGCACAACTAAAACATGAAAATAAAGATACAAAGGAGTTGATACACAAGTATACAACCCCTTGACTCAAAGGAAACAGAGAAAAATAAAGCAAAAATAAAACCATGGGTTATCTCCCACGAAGTGCTTTTCTTTAACGCCTTTTAGCTAGGCACAGAAAAATGGAATCAAGTGTTTTCAAGTTAAGAAGCATCCAAATTGTAATTTCTTAGAATAATAGAATAAAAAGGCAAAATCATTCTATTTATAGGAAATTGTTTCATACCTTTCTTGAGTGGGAATTGAAATTTAATATTCCCCTCTTTCATATGAATAACAACACCAACAATTCTAAGAAAAGGTCTTCCGAAAACAATTGGACAACAAGCATTGCATTCAATATTCATAACAAAAAAATCAATGGGGACAATTATTAACCATGATAAGAACATAATGAACTCTCCCCAAAGGTTTCGTTCTAACATTATCAATAAGACGAATATCCAAATAACAGTGCTCCAAAGGTGGAAAATCAAGAATATCATAAAGTTTCTTAGGCATAACAGAGATACTAGCACCAAGATCACATAGAGCATTGCAATAAAAATCATTCACTTTCATTTTAATTATGGGTTCCCAACCATCATCTAGCTTCCTAGGGATAGAGGCTTCAGATCTTAATTCATCCTCTCTAATTTGCATGAGAGCATTTGTAATATGTTTTGTGAAAGCCATATTCATACTACTAGCATTAGGACGACTAGCAAGATTTTGTAGGAACTTAATAACTTCAGTTATGTTGCAACCATCAAAGTCAAGATCATTTTTATCAAAGGTAATGGGACCATTGTCTCCCTTGTTTCTAAAAATTCCAACACTTTTATGAGGAACATTTTTAGCAGTTTTAGGCAGTTTTCCATTTTTAATAGCAGAAGTGGGAGTACTTTACCATTGATAGTAGAAGGTTTACTAGCATGTGAAGCTTTAGTTTTACTAGTGGTGTTAATGGTGCAAACATTAGCTATATTATTCTTTCTAGCTGTTTCATCTTCTCTTTCCCATCTAGCATGCAATTCAGCTAACATCCTAACAATGTCATCAATTCTAATTTGGATGGAATTCAGAGTTTTTCTTTCTTTAACATCATGAGGCATAACCTTTAGTTTCAGAAAATCAACATCAAGAGCAAGGCTATCAACTTTAGAAGGAAGAACATCAATTTTTGCCAAACTTTTCCTCAACAGATTTATTAAAAGCAGTTTGTGTACTAAGAAAATTCTTGAGCATGATTTCAAGATCAGAGGGTTATTGTTGTTGTAGGAATTACTATAACAATTGAAATAACCATTATTATTATTAGGACGATATAGCCTATAATTATTGCTACCAAAATTATTCCTATAAGCATTATTGTTGAAATTATTATTTTTAATGAAGTTCACATCAACATGCTCTTCTTGAGCAACCAAAGAAGGTAAAGGAACATTGTTTGGATCAATAGGAGCATGGACATTCACAAGCATAGACATAATAGCATCAAGTCTATCACTTAAAGAGGAGGTTTCTTCAACAGAATTTACCTTCTTACCTGTTGTAGCTCTCTTAGTGTGAAATTCAGAATAATTTACCATCATAACATTAAGAAGCTTTGTTGCTGCCCCCAAAGTAATGGACATAAAGGTTCCTCCAACAGCTGAATCCAGAAGGTTTCTTGAAGAAAAATTCAGATCTGGATAATAGGTTTGGATGATCATCCAAGTAGCCAGTCCATGAGTGGGACAATTCTTTACTAAAGATTTCATTCTTTCCCAATATTTAGCAACATGCTCATTATCAAGTTGCTTAAAATTCATAATGCTACTTCTTAAAGATATAATCTTAGCAGGAGGATAATATTTTCCAATGAAAGCATCTTTACACTTAGTCCAAGAATCAATACTATTTCTATGCAAAGATAGCAACCATCCTTTAGCTCTTCCTCTCAAAGAGAAAGGAAACCATTTCAGTTTAATAATATCTCCATCTCCATCTTTATATTTTTGCATCTCACATAGTTCAACAAAATTATTAAGATGGGCAGCAACATCATCGGTACTAACACCAGAAAATTGCTCTCTCATAGCAATATTTAACAAGGCATGCTTTATCTCATAAAAATCAGCAGTAGGAGCAGGTGGAGCAATAGGTGTGCTAATTAAATCATTGTTGTTGGTGCTACTAAAGTCACACAACTTAGTGTTCTCAGGGATAGTCATTTTAGCAAGACAAAAAACAGGATGAAAAACAACAACTAGATTAGGAACTAATTTTTTTGTGTTTTTGATAAAGAGAAGCAAACAAGAAAAAATAAAATAAACTAAGCAAAACTAAACCAAAGTAAAGAGATTGGAAGTGGTAGACTCCCCTTGCAGAAATTCTCTTCCTCCCCGGCAATGGCGCCAGAAATTTAGCTTGATGCGCGTGTAACACACGTTCGTTGGGAGACCCCAAGTGGAAGGTATGAAGAGCACAACATTAAGTTTCCTTTAGAAAGAAACCAAGGTTGAATCGACCAGTAAGAGAAAGAAGTAAATTCCGAAGGTTGATGCAGCTGAGATGGCAGGGCGCACTACCGGTTCAGCACCAACGTGAAACCTACATACACAATAAATTCACTTTGCCCCAACAAAGAAGTGAGGTTGTCAATCTCACCGATTTTGCTGAACACAAAGAGGTTAAACGTATGGTGTGGAGAATAGTATGAGAACAATATTGCAACAGCAGTGTGAAAACAATGGAAGCAGTGTGTGTATTATCAGTATGAGAAAATGGATCGGGGTCTACAGTTCACTAGTGGTGTCTCTCCATACAAGGTAGCTAACAAGTGTGGTGAAAAAATTACAGCTGGGCAATTGATAGATAATGAAACATGCATGACATAAAGATTACTATGATATTCATGCGGGCATTACAAAAAAAATACGTAGATCGTCATCCAACTGCATCTATGACTAATAATCCACCCTCCGAATATCATCCGAACAAGTGTTGGGTATTAAGTTGCAAGCAACAGATTATCGCAGTAAGCAAAGTGTGTAATGTAAAAAAAGTAAACATCGTATTTTTATCCCTAATGGCAACATCACATCCTCCATCCGTCACGTTTCTGTCACTCGAGCACAGATGCAAAGGAGGCATGAACCCACTATAGAGCATAAATACTCCCTCTTGGAGTCACTAGCATCTACATGGCCAGAGCATCTACTAACAACGGAGATCATGCAATATCATAAATAACATACACATGAAGACAACATGATAGATTGATAATCAAAAGACATAGCATTCAATAATCATCGGATCCCAGCAAACACAACATGTAGCATTACAGTAAGATGATCTCGATCATGTGAGGCAGCTCACAAGATCCAAACATGAGGCATAAAGAGGAGAGGACAACCATCTACCTACTTCTATGGACCCATAGTCCAAGGATGAGCTACCCACGCATCATTCCGGAGGCGGGCATGGTGGTGTAGACCCCTTCGGTGATGATTTTTCCTCCCGGCAGGGTGCCGGGGAGAACTCCAGAACCCTCCCGATTTCGGTTTGACGATGACGGAGGCCTCGGGTGTTTTTCGTGGAAAAGTGGTATATATTAGGGTTCACGCATCGGGGGGCTATATAGGCGAAAGGGCGATGGCGGTGGGCGCCCGAGGGGCCCACACCACCCCCAGGCGCGGCCAGGGGGCACGCCGCCCTATGGTGTGGCCCCCCTCTAGGCCTCTTCGGAACTCCGTGGAACCTTCGGGAATTCTAAGACTTCCGGACTTCGAATTTTCAAATTCCGAGAATATTTCCAGAACAACTTTTCTAAAACTAAAAACAGCAGAAAACAGGAACTGGCTCTATGGCATCTTGTCAATAGGTTAGTCCCAGGAAATCGATTAAAATGACATAAAGTGTAAGGAAAATATGTAGCATATGGCATGGAAACAACATCGAACGTCAGAAATTAAGGATAGGTTTATGACGTATCAGGGAGCGACAATCAACAGAGCAACAACTGTCATAATCATGCCATCGACAAAAGAAAATTAACAGGGGCATAAAAGTGATAGAAATACTCTGAGGAAAAATAAATCATCGAGGCTTAATTGACGTTTTGTTTTCAGTCTTATGCATGCGTGATCATGTGCCAAGTCGATTCAAGCAAAACAATCAGAGAGAGATACCACAATGTCATACCCTTCTATGAATAAAACACTTCAAGCAAACATTTATACGGCATGCTATCTAATATTAATAAGTTGGAACTAAACATTTGAGAGAACAAACTACTAAGCATTAATTAAATAACATACAAGTTACACGAACAAACTAAGCATGTCCACATGGATGAGTATATGTACAAAAATGAAAACAAATAGAGTTCATACTAGCCTCTCACCACAACTTGAATTGTTGTAAATCGTCATTATGGCTCTTCACTCGTGTGGACTGAATAATATAGAATGATAACAAACGCCAATGGAGGCACGGAAGACCGATGAAATATGCAACAAACTTTACAAAACCAAAGTTGAACAACAAATATTTTTGGGTTTTCGAATTAAACAAGAATAGAAAGAAACAAGCAAACAAAGAAAAATATTTTTGGATTTTTGAATATTAAACCGAAACAAGAAAGTAAAGAAAACCAACAAAAGAAACTAAAGAAGCAAATAAAGACAAACAACAGAAATATTTTTGGTATTTTTGTGTTTTGGAAAGCAAGAACAAAACAAAAAAACAAAAAGAAGCGAAAGAAATGAAAAAAAGCGATAGAAACGAAAACATGGATATACAATGAACCGACAGAAACATGATATATAAATGAGTGCGATGCCGGTATACCTCCCCCCAATCTTGGTCTAAGTGGAGATCAATCACGGCATGGGAAGTGTCCCCACTGTGCTGGGTCGTCCCTACCATTGTCGTACTCGGGCGCCCATGAATAAGATAAAGCAGCAGACGCATAATCATAACCTAGGTGCTTGTATGGAAACCCCGCGGTGTTAGAGGGCTGGACGAAATCACTATCGTCCCCCTCTCCAGCATCCTCTACATGCTGGGGGTACTGCGCAATGTATGCATCCAGCTCACTCTCCGGAAGTGACCATCCTTGCCTGCCATTAAGGTTAAACAAAAGAGGTGCAGACAAAAGTACTACTCTATTAGATTTAGTCACTCTCCACCTTGATTGTTTGAGAAAGTTATTCCATAAGATAAATTGTCTAGGTTACCATAGGTGGAGAGAAACTTATGTTGAATCATGGAAATAAGGTCCAGCCTCTCTACGGGAAACTGAAGGTCTAAAGGATGTGGCTCCACACCGTGCAAAGCTAGCAACCGAGAGGCAATAAGACCTCCACAAATTCCTCCCTTCTCACGGTTAAGTGATAGACGGAAACCAATTAAAGCACCAAAGTTATAAGACCTATCATGTCTTAAAGCAGTTGAGATTAAAGCTAGATCATAAACAGATAACTTGTTGGCAGTTTTTCTAGCTAGCACACATTTGGAAATAAAATAAGCAATGGGAGTTGAATTTCTCGAATTTTACCACTCTCGCCTGTGAAGCTTCCACCTTGAGAAATATCCTCATATAAATCGAGCAGTGGTTTGGCTGCCCTCTTATTTTCTCACATGACCCCCATTGTGGCACCTTGATAGCTGCACAAAAATCATTGAAAGGCAAGTCTACAGCTTTATTATAAATTTTGTAATGGACCATAGGATTAGGAAAGGACCAACTAAAGCGAAAATCCTGCACCACAGACATAGTTAGTTTAATATGTTGGGTAGGTTCATCCTCAATGAAACGATCCAATCCTGCATTTTGCACAAGAGTATAGAAATCCTGCAGAATTCCCGTAGCATTCGTGAATTCCTGGCATGGATAGATTGATAGAAATACTCTTTCTTCACGGTGTACAAGAATGTCCTCATGTAATTCAACTTGTGCTAGTTAAGTTGATACACATTATGCTTCATCTCTGAAATTTTTAAGCAAGCATTACAAAAATTGGTTTAGAGCAACTATAAGGTGGAAACTACTATAGAAACTTATAGGAGAGCTAAACATGCATCAAAACTATATTATTTCAACTTAAATCAAGCATGCAAACTCACATAAGATGTCACCTATAGTACCAAAATACTCAAGAAATACTCCACCAAATAAAATTCTACTTGGATAATCGGAGGAGTCACATACCGGAGAGCAAATGCACCAAATTTCAGCAACAAATGTGGGCTGAGCAAAGAGACTGAAAATCTCGAGGAAGAACAATAAGAACTCAGGTTCCAGGAAATGTTTTGAGTTTAGGGTGAGAGAAGGGAATCTTTGGCAGGGGAGAGAGTAAGTGGAGGGCTAGGGGCCCCACACCATGTGCTGACGCCACTAGGGGCTGACCGCGCCACCCTGTGGTGTGCCTGACTGGTGGGTCTCCCTGGGGTGCCCCAGGTGCCTCTCCGCCTCATTTTTAACGTAAAAAAATATTATAATTTTTCTGGAATTTTTCGAGAAACTTTATTTTCGAGGTACTTTCAAAATTTAATAAATAACTAGTTGAATGCCCGTGCGTTGCAACAGTCGCTTAAATTTTTTCGATCGCTGGATGTCGCAGTAAACATAATACACGAAAAAAGGCGTGTGCATAGAAGAAGAGAGACATGGTATTCGATAAAAATCACTTCGCTCCAATGCATCTCGATAATTCAAAGTCGCTGACGCTCTTACATTTATTCTGGTACAACAATAAGGGTGTTGTCTTCGGTTCTATTTGAATGATACTCCGTACTTGTGTAGGTGTATCAAAAAGTTTTTGTTCTGTTTGTAACAATCATACAAGATGAGGCCAAGAGCATGCTAAAATTGACATGAGTTTAAAATGGTGATGATTCACTCGTAATTTCCTATACTGGGAGTTGAAACAGAAAATAATGTTTATTGTCCAAGAAAAAATGGAATCATCGTGCTTTGCTTTTTGGGCTCAGGTGTCATGACTGGAGCCTCACGGTCGAGACATATAGGAGAATCAACAGTACAACTCTGTGAACTGAAGGAGTATAAAGTTGGAACTAATTCATTGAGCAACATATTCCTCGTACTAACTAATCACATGATCAAGACATCTGAACGATATAGAGCTACAGTTCACTAAATGTGTATGAACCAGAACACTCAAAAAGAAGTTCTACTGCTGCACACAAGAGCATTTGGAAGAAGTGTGTTCTTCTCACCCATCCATTGTGAGTGGGGCAAACGAGTGGAATGAGCTGATGAAACATGACAGCAGCAGAGATAATGAAGAACTACTTGAGTGTCGGCCCCGTAAAAGCCCCAGGGAATCGGGTTCTTGGTTTGTCAAAACATAATGGATTAAGCGAGATAAGATTCAGATGCACAGAATTTTAGAGCAAACTGGCAGTGCCACTTACTGTGGTGTAATCCTGGCAGTGCTTCCATGCTACCGCATCAACAGCTGCAAATGGTGAGCAGAGCATGTTAATTAGCATATACACTATAATATAGTACTTTTTTCACACAATGTGCTTCAGTTTGGTTTATAGTAGTAGCTTACGGGTCCAGGATCAAATATATTTCTATAATTATATATCGATATTAATCAGAACTTCACACTCCTCCACCAGCTTTCAGAAAACATGATAGATTTATATTACAAGAGAGTTTCAGACATTGTACTGAGTGAAGGGCCAAGTCAAAATAAGATGTTCAAAATCAGACTGAAAATTTGGTAAAAAGGGAAGTTGCAATCATTCAGGAGCAATGGTGTGATAAACGGGAGTCTTTGTACATCTACCATGTACAGCCGGGGATTTCAATCAATCAGATACGGAGCAGCGCTCTTCCGTATACAGCTGGAGCTTTCGCTCAATCGGACAAGGAGTAGCGCTCCTTTGATGGCCTTAGGGATGTCAATGGGGACCCGTTCCCCGCAAACCCGTGGGGAATTCACCTATTAGGGGACGGGTGTGGGGAAAGTTGATCCCCGCCATCTAAAATGGGGATGGGGATTCAAAGGTCTCCCCATCCCCGTTCCCCGCTATACCCGTTATCTATTCTTATTGTATATAAATCGATACAATTTTATATGAAAAAAGTAGTAATACTATGTCTAGCATAGTGTGTTTTAATAATACGTAATATATTATCTAATCTTTCGTACTTTTAACCACGTGCGTGTTGTACAAGTTGTATATCTCTGTGTGTCAAAAGTGTAAGTTCACGAAAATGTGACAAAATTATTTGAATTTAGCTTCTTAGTGGGGAACACGATCCCCGCCCCGACCCTGATGGGGATGGGGATGGGGATGGGAAAAAAGTCTCCCCGATTGCTAAATAGGGATGGGGATGAGAAGGCACTCCCCGGTGGGGAGCAGACCCATTGCCATCCCTAGATGGCCTTGCAACCACCCTGCTTCTTCCCCTACCTCGCCGACTGACAGGCTGTAAGTATGGCTGCTCCTCAACCGAAGCTGGATTCCTCCACCTAACTAAGCTCCTCACGAACCAGCAGATCGCCGAGGCTGCAGGGCGCCAGTGTCAGCGTGGTTTTCGAGGCCGTCGGTCGGATAGCAGGTAGGCGGCGACTTACTGTATAGGGGATCTTGTAGATCAGCAGTGTGTGGTTCCATTCCTCTAGCCGGACGAAGGAGGCGGCGACACTCGCCGGAGATCCAGGGGTGGCGGCCGGTTGGGAAATAAGCTGTCATTCTGTGGTCGATGGAGAAGAGAAGGAAGGAGGGAAGGTAGGAGGCGGGCTGGACTAAAGTGCAAAACATGTGATAATGGGCTGCGGGTTGACAACTTACTCTACCGGGGGCTAAAACGCAAATCGGCCGACGTACCTACGGTTGTTAAGCTGCATTATATAGTAGAGATTAAAAACCATAAAAACAAATGTGGAAAGATGGAAAAAATCAAAACCAAAACTACAAAGGTTCTATGACACTTTAAAAGGCGATTGGCTAGGGAAAACAAAGGTGGAAGTGGTGAAAACAAAAATATGGATGGTGAAAACATGCATAACCGCAGTAATAAAGATGAAAACATGATGGAAACATGACTATGGATGGTGGAAAACATAATTATACTAAAGTAGCATGGTGAAAACATAAAGGGGAAGGTGAAAATATAGTTAAAACATTGTCCTCTTAATTCAAAATCACTTTGTTAACAAGGTTGATCAAGTCTTGTTACCAGAACAATTTTTATATGAAGCAAAACTTTGTTTGTCACTAAATAATCATGTTACCTCAACCTTGATAGACATAGTCCCAATCATAATAATTTCATATTCTTTCGGCGGCATTGGAAAGGGACAATAAATCTCTCCAATCTTGATGGTCTCAATATTTTCAATGGAATTTAGACCATATCTTCTATCAATCTTCTTGGGAAAATAAACGATATGCTCTTTATCATTAACATTAAAAGTTACTTTTCCTTGATTGCAATCAATAATAGCCCCTACAGTGTTAAGAAAAGGTCTCCTAAGAATAATAGACATATTATCATCTTCAGACATTTCCAACACAACAAAGTCAGTTAATATCAAACAATTAGTAGTCACTTGAACAGGAACATTCTCACATATACCAACAGGAATAGCAGTGGATTTATCATCCATTTGAAATATATATCAGTGTGCATTAGTTTTTCCAGAGAGACCCTTTTATAAAGAGAGAAAGGCATAACACTAACTCCTGCTCCCAAGTCACATAAAGAAATTCTAACATAATTATTTTTAATAGAACAAGGGGTCTTAGGAATACTAGGATCTCCAAGCTTCTTTGGAACCTTTCCACTGAAAGAGTAAGTAGCAAGCATAGTGGAAATTTCCTCATTAGGAATCTTCCTTTTGTTAGAGATAATATCTTTCATATATTTAGAATAAGGAGGCAGTTTAAAAGCATCAGTCAAAGGAATTTGCAAAAATAAAGGTTTCATCCACTCACATAATTTATTATAATGTTCTTTCTTCTTTGATTTATGTTTCTTATTAGGGAAAGGCATTGATTTTTGTACCCAAGGCTCTCTTTCATTACCATGTTTATTAGCAATGAAATCCTCCTTAGTATACTTTGCAGTTTTAAATTGCTTTTTGTAACATCCCAAGTATGAAAATCATCCACTTAGAATGTTTGTTGCATGTTTATTTAAGTATTGCATCATATCATCATATTGATTCAATGTTGCTTGCATTTGTTTCTTATTTATTGCAATTGTTTTCCACTGTTCTCACAACTCAAATCCAAACCTTTTTCAAACATTGGTTTCATACTTGCTCTGTTACAACTTTTTGAATAAAATTCACAAGTAATAACAACCATTTTGGTTCCATGTTTTCCTCAGTGATCACTTGTGAAAATGATCATTTTAAATCAATTATTTATTTTCCAAACACAATTTAAAATTCAAATCCAATCACCCAAACAGAACCATTTTTGAAATTATGTTGTTAACAAATCAAATCAACTCAATTTGCTTTTTACCATAGGGGTTACCCTATTTGAATGGTGGTTTTTATTAATGTTTATTAATATTAACCATTTCACTCAAATTTGGTTCAAATTTCAAAAAGCAATCAAATGTTAAAATTTTTGAAAATGAAAGTTGCCAAATGGTTGCATTTGGCCTAAGGAGCCTATCTGAATTTTTTTAGATTTTTCCCTAAACTAAAACCTATGATTTTCTTCCAAAAGCAAAAGCTACAAAAAAAACAGAAGGAAAAAATAAAAATAAAACAAAACCTACAGCGCGCGCAGCAGATAACAAAACCCAGCCCGCTATCCTAACGCGCGCGCCAGCCCAACCCAACTAACCCGCGCGTAACGCTTGGAGATTCGTGCGTACGTTCTAATCGCCTTCGTCACCCCGTACGGCAGCGCATCGGAGGCGCCACCGCACCCCCGCGTCGACTCCGGCGGCCTCCAGGCGCATCCACGCCTATAAGAAGCCCCAGAGCCCCCGCACCTAACCCTAGACCCCCTAGGTTCCCTTTCCCCTCTCCGCCGCCGTCGATCGCCTCCTCCTCGACGAGATTTCCTCCTCTGCTCCCCCCACCGGCGACGACACCCTCTGAATCCGACCACCGCAACGTCGCCATGGCTCACCACTTCCCCACCTAGCCCCTGAAATCAAAAGCCCTCTGCTCCCTCTACGGTTTGGACACGCGAGCTCAACCGGGGAGCATCTCCTTCCTTGACGCCGTCCGCGACAACGCCGCCGTCGAGCTCACCTTGGTCATGTTCTCCAAATGTACGCCAAGTTCTCCAAATGTGAGTTCTGGATTCCAGAAGTTGCTTACCTTGGTCATGTCATCTCTGCCAAGGGAATAGCCATTGATCCAGAAAAGGTTAAAGCAATTGTTGATTGGAAACCTCCTAAGACGGTAAAACAAGTTAGAAGCTTTCTTGGCTTGGCTAGCTATTGCCGTCGTTTCGTCCAAAACTTTTCCAAGATTGCCAAACCTCTCACTGATCTCACAAAGAAGGACAAGAAGTTCATTTGGACTCCACAGTGTGATGAGAGTTTCAATCTCCTGAAGACTAAATTCACTTCTACCCCAGTTCTGGTTGGCCCAGATACTACCAAACCTTTCCAGATATTCTGTGATGCTTCTCTCCAAGGTCTAGGTGCAGTTCTTATGCAAGAACGTCAAGTTGTGGCTTATGCTTCACGTCAGTTGAATGCACATGAGCAAAACTATCCCACACATGATCTAGAACTTGCAGCAGTTGTGTTTTCCCTCAAGAAATGGAGACAATAATTGTTGGGTAACCGCACTGAAATCTTTTCCGATCATAAGAGCCTGAAATACATCTTCACTCAACCAGATCTAAACCTCAGGCAAAGGAGATGGATTGAAAAGATTAAAGACTTTGATCTCACCATTTCTTACACTCCAGGCAAGGCTAATGTGATGGCCGATGCTCTCAGTCGCAAGTCGTATTGCAATAATCTCATGATCATGGAAAGCCAACCTCCACTTCATGAAGAATTCCAGAAGCTGAACCTTGGTCTTGTTCCTCAAGGCTATCTTGCTAGCTTGACAGCCAGTCCAACTCTCGAGGACAATATTCATTCTGAACAACTTCGTGATGCTGAAATCAAGAAGATGGTAGAACACATCAAAGAAGGCAAGGAGAAATTCAAGTCCTTCTCAATTGATGACAAAGGAACTGTGTTCTTCGAAGGACGCATTGCAGTTCCTCAAGTTCAAAGTCTCAAAGATATCATTCTCAAGGAGGATCATGAAACTCCTCTTTCCATTCACCCTAGAAGTACAAAGATGTACCAGGATCTTAAGACACTGTATTGGTGGCCTGGCATGAAACGTGAAATTGCTCAATACGTTTCTGAATGCGACGTTTGTCAACGTGTTAAGGCAGTCCATCAGAAAACAGCCGGTCTACTCCAACCTCTGAAAATTCCTGAGTGGAAGTGGGACATGATTGAAATGGACTTCGTCACTGGTTTTCCAAAGTCCAAGAAGGGCAACGATGCAATCTTCGTTGTTATTGATCGTCTCACTAAAGTAGCTCACTTCTTTGCTGTCAAAGAAACAATCTCAGCTAGACAGTTAGCAGAGCTATACACAGAAAAAATTGTTCCTCTTCATGGTGTTCCATTGGAAATAAGCTCAGACCGTGGAAGCATATTCACTTCTCATTTCTGGAAAAGCTTTCAAGAAGCATTGGGCACCAAACTTCTGTTCAGCACAGCTTATCACCCTCAGTCTCAAGGGCAAGTCGAAAGAGTCAATCGGATTCTCGAGGATATGCTCAGAGCATGTGGTATCTCCTTTGGCACGAAGTGGGAGGATTTCCTTCCATATGCTGAATTCTCCTACAACAACAGCTACCAGGCAAGCCTAGGCATGGCACCATTTGAAGCACTCTATGGCCGCAGATGGAGGAGTCCAATCAATTGGTCTGGAGCTGGTGAACGTTCACTCTTAGGCCCTGACATTGTTAAGGAAGCCGAGGGAAAGTTCACATCATTCGTGACAATCTCAAGATTGCTCAGTCTCGTCAGAAAAGCTACTATGACAGCAAGCACAGGGATATGGTCTATGCACCTGGTGACAAGGCATATCTCCGTGTAACTCCCCTCAGAGGCACTCATCGTTTCGGTGTGAAAGGAAAGCTTGCACCAAGATACATTGGTCCTTTCAACATTCTCTCAAGGCGTGCAGAAAATGCTTATCGTCTTGAACTTCCAGAAAAACTATCCAAGGTGCACGATGTGTTCCACGTGTCACAGCTCAAGAGGTGTTTCAAAGATCCAGATCGTGCAGTTGATCATGATTCCATTGAACTGCAAGATGATCTATCTTATGAGGAGCACCCTGTTCGTATTCTCGATGAGACCGAGCGTAAGACTCGCAACAAGAGCACCAAGTTCTTGAAAGTGGGTCGCATCATTCCGATAAAGAGGCAACGTGGGAGACCGAAGAGGATCTTCGCAAGAAGTATCCGGAACTTTTCCTTTCTCAGTAGGAATCTCGGGGCGCGATTCCTTCAAGGGGGGGCGTTTTGTAACATCCCAAGTATGAAAAACCACCCCTAGCATGTTTGTTTCTTGTTTAATTAAAGTTTTGCATCATGTCATCATATTCATTAAGTTGTTTGCATTTGTTTACCTTGTTTTCCATTTGTTTGCTTCTGTTTTACTCTGTTTTCACAATTCAAATTCAAACTTTTTTCAAACATTTATTTCATACTTGCTCTGTTACAATCTTTTTCAAATAATAATGTCAAATCAAACCCTTATTTGTTTCCATTTTATTCCATAATGCTCACTTATTAAAATGATGGTTTTAATCAATCAATTAAATCCCAAATCCCATTCAAAATTCAAATCAAAGCATCAAACAGCAACCAATTTGAATTCATCCAAATTATACAACAATTCTAATCAATTGTTTCTAATTAAAAAATAGGGTTCCAAATAATTAAACCTTTGTTTTCCATAATTAAATCAATACTCAAATTAAGTCAATTTGAAACCACTTCACAAACAGCAAGTTAATTTCAAACTTTTTGAAAACAAAACTTGGCATTGGTTTGATATTGACCTAAATAACTTACCCTAATTTTTCTAAATTTTTTACTAACTTAAAACCCTACCTTTTCTTCCTATTCCAAATTCTGCAAAAAAAAAACAGAAGGAGAAATTTTAAAAATAAAAACAGGCGCCAAGGGTCGTGGGCTGCGCCCAGCCCACCTTTTTCTTTTCTCCCGCGCGCAGCCGGCCCTTTTCTTTCTCTCCCAGCCCGGTACCGCTTCGCTCTCTTTTTCCTCCTTCGTCCTCGCGTACGGCCGAGCATCCGCGGGTGCCACGGCGGCAGCAGCCCGCGCCGACGGCCGATGCGCCTCCCTAGCGCCTATAAAACCCCCCTAGGGCTCTGCGCCGCTGCCCTAAGCCCTAGGTTCCCCTTCTCCCTCGAGGGCGCCGCCAATCTCCCTCTCCACGTCGTTTTCCCCTCTCTCTGCACCTCGCCGGAGACGCGCCTCCCTGAATCCACGATGAGCACCGCCACCTCGTTGCGCCACCACCCTAGCTAGCCCCTGGAATCGACTCACCACCTCTCCCTCCTCCGTTTGGACACCGCAGCCACCCCGGGGAGCCTCCACAGCGACGCCGCCGTCCATGACCCCGCCGCTGTCGCCGTCGAGCTCGTCGACCCCGAGCCTCTGCAGCGACTCCATCCGCGGTGAGCGCCACTGACGGGGGGATGATAACCCGGTAGGCCAAACTCCAAGGAGTAACCCGGCCCAAAGGACGGTGCGCAGGATCCGGCTAAGGATAAGGAAGCTTGTGGAGGCCCAAGTTTGTAGGCCCAGCAACCCGGATTGTGGGTTATTGTAAAGGAAAGCTAGGGTTTGTGCGCCGTGTCCGGGTAGGACCCAGGGTGCGCCTTGGGAAATAAGCCAGGGGGTACGGGTGCTTTATAAACCGACTCCCAGGTCTAGTTTTAGACAGAGGTCCAAGAACCCTAGCAATATCGCTTGATATCGAGCATCCAGTGTAATCCCATAGTTGAGTTGTTATATCAAGATCGGAGACTCGGCGACTTTGATTGCCGGCTGCCAGATCGAATTGCACCATGTTTTCCTCTGAGCTAAACCCTCTCCCAAACACCTGTGTCGTCTTGCCCCAAGATCAGTTACCCCTGGTAACATCTGCCGTGATTATCCCACGACAGTTGGCGCCCACCGTGGGGCCTGCGTCCAAAGGTGTTTACATCACGGGAGAAGCTCGGAAGAATATGGAGAATCTCGTCGTCGGCGAAATCTACATCGACCGCAGAGGAAAAAAGATGGTGGACGATTCCGGCTGGGGCCCAGAGTCGGATCACCTCGAATCCGGATCCGTCGTGACGATCGGCCGGATCAACATCTTCGTCGGTATGGTACGAACGACTAATTTAAAAGGACAATATCATGTGCATACTACAGGAACTTCTAGCAGGAACAAAGAGACGTCAAAGCAAGCGGCAAACTCGGTTTCATCGGCCGCGCCGGGATACCTTAGATGGGCAGAACAAGAGATAACGTGGAGTAGAAGAGATCATCCAGAAAAAGTAGAGCGTCCAGGAGTCTTGGCATTGGTGGTTGCTCCACAGGTTAATGGTTACGAACTGAAGAGGGTCCTGATGGACGGTGGAAGTAGCATCAACATCCTTTATTGGGAGACCTTCTTACGGATGAGTCTCAAAGAGTCCCAGTTGCAGAAAAGTTCGACAATATTTCATGGGATCGTACCGGGTCACTCGGCGAGCCCCGAGGGAAAGATCACCTTGGAGGTTGCCTTTGGAGAATCGACGGATAATTATCGAGTTGAGTGGCTCACGTTCGAGGTGGTCAAATTGCGCAGTCCTTATCACGCGCTGTTTGGAAGACCGGCTTACGCCAAATTCATGGCTAGGCCGTGCTACGTGTATTTGCAGCTAAAGATTCCGGGTCCTAAACGGACCATCACCATACATGGGAACCGGGATATAGCGGCCGAGTGTGACGAAGGAGATTCGGTTATGGCTGAGCAAGCATGCAGAAAGGAAGAACTCGAATATTACCGGTCTCAAGTGAACCCGGATGATAGAACAGCCTTGAACAAGCCGAATACCGAGGACGAGAGAGCAAAATTCAAGGCAGCACAAGACACCAAGAAGATAGATTTTGTTGAAGGCGATTCCACTAAGCAGTTTACCATAGGGTCTAACTTGGGAAAAGAGCAGGAGGAAGCACTTGTGGAGTTTATTCGTTCAAATGCAGATGTGTTCGCCTGGACACCTAGCGATATGCCGGGTATCCCTACGGAGTTGGCCGAGCACAGTTTGCATGTGGATCCCAAGTCCAGGCCCGTGAAGCAGGGCTTGAGGAAAATGAATGAGGAAAGAAGGAAGGCTATAGGCGAAGAGATCGCTCGGCTATTGGCAGCCGGCTTTATCATGGAAGTATTTCACCCGGATTGGCTGGCAAACCCGGTTCTAGTGATGAAAAAGACCAATGAGTGGAGGATGTGCATTGATTTTACGAGTCTCAACAAACATTGCCCAAAGGATCCGTTCGCACTACCCAGGATAGATCAGATTATAGATGCAGTAGCTGGAAGTGATTTATTATGCTTCCTGGACGCATATTCCGGGTATCATCAGATTAAGCTCAAGAGGGAGGATTGGGAGAAAACATCATTCATAACCCCTTTTGGGGCCTTCTGTTATAAAACCATGACGTTTGTATTGAAGAACGCCGGTGCAACTTACCAACGATGTATTCAAAAGTGCTTCGAAGACCAAATCGGACGCAACGTCCACGCCTATGTGGATGATGTGGTCATCAAGACCAGGAAGGCGGAGACGTTTATCGATGATCTAAAAGAGACGTTCAAAAACTTGAGGAGGTGCCAGATGAAGCTTAACCCGACAAAGTGCGTGTTCGGAGTTCCAGCCGGGAAATTACTCGGCTTTATAGTTTCCGAAAGAGGGATCGAGGCAAACCCGGATAAAATCAAGGCCATCCAGGGTCTGAAAAAACCAGAAAATTTGAAGCATGTTCAAAAGCTCACGGGCTGCGTAGCAGCCTTGAGCCGATTCATATCCAGACTCGGAGAAAAGGCAATACCCTTGTACCGGCTCTTGCGGAAATCGGACAAATTCGTGTGGGATCAAGAGGCGGATGAGGCATTCGAGGCACTAAAGAAGCAGTTATCCGAACCACCAGTACTAGCGGCGCCGGGTCCTAAAGAGCCTATGTTGCTGTACGTGGCAGCTGGCCCCCGAGCCGTCAGCGCAGTAGTTGTTGTGGAGCGTAAAGAGGATGGGAAAGGTTACCCGGTTCAGAGGCCGGTTTATTATGTCAGCGAGGTATTATCAGAAGCCAAGCAGCGCTATCCACATTGGCAAAAGCTGGTGTTTGGGGTCTTTATGGCTAGCCGGAAATTGAAGCCGTACTTCCAGGAACACCCCATAACAGTGGTTAGTTCAATACCAATGTCGGATATCATCAGAAACTCGGATGCGACGGGAAGAATAGCCAAATGGGCGATAGAGATGGGGGATTATCACATCAACTACGAACCCAGGTCAGCAATCAAATCTCAAGCTTTAATTGATTTCGTTAACGACTGGACACATACAGGCATGACTACAACGGTTCCAAATTCCGAGTCATGGATCATGCACTTCGATGGATCTAAGCAATACGAGGGATCAGGAGCTGGGGTGGTGTTGACGTCACCCAAAGGAGATAAACTAAGTTACGTACTACAAATCCACTTTGACTGTTCCAACAACGTGGCCGAGTATGAGGCCCTATTGCACGGCCTAAGGGCAGCTAAGGAGATGAACATCAAAAGGATACGGTGTTTCGGAGATTCGGATCTTGTGGTACAACAGGTGTCAGGAACTTGGGATAGAAAGGACGCAACTATGGCAGCATACCGCAGGGAAGTTGATAGGGTTGCAGGATGTTTTTCCGGGTATGAGGTGGAGCATATAGACAGAAGAAAGAACGAGGCAGCCGACGCGCTCGCTAGACTCGGCTCGCGCAGAGAGCCGGTTCCACCTAACGTTTTCCTGGATGAATTATGGCAACCATCGGTTAAAACCGAGTCAGAGGAGGAATTGGCAAACCAAGACCCGGATTCAGGACTTGTGGCTACAGTACGTACTGTTCCCGAATGGACAGAACCGTTTTTGGCCTACCTATCGCGGGGCGAGTTACCACAGCAGGAGGTGTTAGCAAGGCAAATTTTGAGGCGAGCAAAGGGATATTCTATCATCAATGGAGAATTATACAAGAGAAGCGCAGCAGGAGTCTTTTTGCGCTGCGTAGCGCCAGAAGAAGGCCGACAGATTCTCAAGGAAATCCATGAAGGCGACTGTGGACATCATGCATCCACAAGGTCCCTTGTGGCTAAAGCTTATCGACACGGATTTTTCTGGCTCACGGCTCTAGCGGATGCGGAACGATTCGTAGCAAGGTGTGACGGATGTCAAGGGTACGCTCGCCAAACCCATGTGCCGGCTATGGAGTTACGGACCATCCCGTTAACTTGGCCGTTCGCTGTCTGGGGTATGGACATGGTTGGCCCCTTTCATATGTCACCATGCAAGAAGACACATCTTTTGGTGGCTATTGACAAGTTTACCAAGTGGGTTGAGGTTATGCCAGTTACTAATTGCGAAGCAGCTACAGCAGTCAAGTTCCTGAAAAGGATTATCTACCGGTTCGGGTATCCCCACAGCATAATTACCGACAATGGAACCAACATGTCCCTTGGTGAGATGGAGAAGTTCTGCGGCAACAATGGAATCCGGCTTGATGTTGCATCGGTGGCTCATCCGCAGGCCAATGGACAAGTGGAGAGAGCAAACCAAGAATTGCTTCGCAGGTTAAAACCACGATTGCGAGTTCCCTGTGTCAGGGCTGCTGGTGCATGGGTCGAAGAACTTCCTTCTGTGGTTTGGGGTATCAACACTACACCTAACAGATCCACTCAGATGACGCCCTTCTTCATGGTCTATGGTGCGGAGGCAGTGTTACCGAGTGACATTATTCACGACTCACCGCGAGTATCAGCTTACGTTGAAGTGGAGAACGAAAAAACCCGGCAGGACGTCGTAGATATGTTAGAAGAGCAAAGAGAACAAGCCCTGGAAAGATCAGCCATATATCAGCAAGATCTACGGAGGTATCATAGCCGGCGCGTGAAAACCCGGGTATTCCAGGAAGGAGACTTGGTTCTGCGCCTGGTACCGTCAAATGAAGGAAAACACAAATTATCGCCACCATGGGAAGGACCATTTATCATAAGCCGGAATCTGCATAATGGATCATATTACTTGATAGATGCAAGGGAAGAGTCGGCTACAGTTAACGACACCGCACATACCACTTCATCTATGCAAGAAAGAGATAGACCATGGAACGTGGCTCAGCTACGTCCATATTATGCTTAAAAAAAGACTATATTGGCAAGTGGAATTGCACGATGTAATAGGCAGCAGGTTTTCAGACGTACTCTTTTCCTATCCAGGGTACCTTTGGGGACTGGACGGGTTTTTAACGAGGCGGCTTGCTGACCTAGATTTTTTATATCAAGTAAAGAGGTGGTTATCAAGAAAAGAGATGGTTATTATCAGGTTATGTACTCTCAGTATGATGCGTATATCTAGGTCTTGGGGGTTGGTCGCTTGAATAGCACAGTTACAAACTCAAAGACCCGGCCATGATGCCTATGAGTTATAAGGGCCGATTACTTGCAAACGAGTACGGCTACAATCTTATAACCGGACAAAGAAGTCCAAATTCCTTGGCTATTCTTACTTAAGCTCGATGTGACTCGCATTAAAGTGGCATGATTTGTTCGCTTACGATTGCAGTCAGTCATGAACCCGACGGGGCTTGGCTGGCTACGCTTTCGTATGGATGTAACAACATGGTATCCACGCGAAATCCGGCTTACAGTACAAGATAGTAAAAAGGGTCATCTAAACCACAAGTTACGCAGAGTACAAGGCCGAACAGCTGGAAACTCAACGACTATTAAGCGTAACTTCAAAACATATGTGAAACAGCTCAGGGATCTTTGTGAAATTAGCAGTAGGCAGTTCGTTCCCCTTTCAAGATCAAGTGTCCTAGACTCGGCGATCCGGGTCCGGATGGCTTGAAATCTTGAAAAGAGAAAAAATGGCTTACTTGTATAATTCCAAAAACACAATTATCCGAGTCTTGGGGACTTGGGGACTTAGAAGCAAAATCCGCTTGTCAATACCCATGAGACCCGGAAATTGCGTTTTCACAAAAGGAACAATAAAGAAAGCCAGATATCGAGAACAGATGAGCTCAATAATGGATAAACTTAAAAAGGCCGGAACATGCATCGAGTATATCAAGACCTTAGCGTGCATTACAAAATCCTGGTGAAAAGATATCAAAGGTGCACAGGCGCACCACCCAAAATATAACTGTTTTAAAAAGTATGTTGACCGACCGGTGCATAAGAAGAGGCATTAGAAATCATATATCACTCGGCGTTCATCTTGGCCTTGCCCTTGCCATCATTGGTGGTAGCAGCAGCACCCGGATCAGCGGTACCAGCCCCTGCAGGAGGTGGAACGACTGGTGTTGAGGTAGCAGGGGCAGAGCCGGCTTCAGCTTGCTTCTTGGCAGCCTCCGCCCTTATCGCAGCAGCTTCCTCCTTCCACCGAGCCAGCATATCATACGGCTCAGGAAGATCTGACTTAATTGCTTCACCGGCAGCATCGTATGCTGGAACAAGTATATTAACATCCAGTTCATCCGCAATTACGCTGGCCGGGTAACGGACCTCCTTCTGGACGGCCTGAAAATCCTTCACCGAGAACTTGGATCCGTCAAGCTTGAACTCTGGGAAGCCGCCCATAAGCTTCACTAGCTCGAGCTTGGGGAGATAAGCCTTGGCAAGCGCAAGCCCCCGGGTCACTCCAACCCGGCAAGACGAGCGCTTCCAGTGCCAAATCCACTCGGGAATAGTGGAGAAGGCATCCAGCATCCTCTTCAGATCAACATGTCCTCTACCCGGCCACCGCAATTCCTCAAGGATCCATTTGGTTCCGGCACATAGCTGCCGGATAACGCTCTTCATGGTTTTCAGTTTGGCCATGTCATCCTCTTCCGGCATGGTTTCGTCCGGGCCTGAAGAAATGGAGACGTAAGTCGGGAAACTGCTGCTATCTATCAAAAAGATAAACCCGGAGGAGGAAACGTACCAAGTAAAGCACGATATGTGTCCGATATTTGGACGGAAAGGCTTGTTAGGTCATCTTCTGCTCGGTGAGCCCTTTTCCTATATTTCCTCATTATCAACCTATTTCTCCTGGCTTCGCCTTCGGCTGCTTCACGTAAAGCTACCTCCTTTTCGATGAGCTTGGTGGCGTCCGCCAGTTTTTCCTCAGATTGAGTTACGAAAGCCTGCATGCATGCAAACAAGGATCAGTTGGGCAGAGGAGCAAGTTATCAGTCGCTTGTATAATAAAGTCCCAAGTAAATTATGAATCAATTCACTCGGAACTTGGGGACTGGACAAAGGCATAAGCAACATTAGTCGGATTTACCTCGTGTTTGGCTATCAAAGCTCCCAAGATGTTTTCTTCACTAGCCCTTAAAGTGCGAAGGGTTTCCAGCATCTGGGCAAATGTCAGTTCCTCGGATCGAGTACCGGAAGAGCCGGCAGCTTGGTCGCTTGGTGGGGGGCTCTCCCCGCCCTTGGAGTTGAGACCCGGACAGTTTGGGTGGCCGGGTTGGGAGAACTCATCCTTGTATCTAGAACTTCGATCTCCTCGTCTACTGGTTCCGATGAGGAAGGAGATCCGGCAGCTCGGGGAAGTGGATTGTTCAGATGGCCTTGTCCCTGGTTATTCGCCGTGTCACCGCCAGTCGCGGCGTCTGCATTGTCAGTCGGCTTCTCCGCCTGATGGTTATCTGCTTCTATGTTTTCCGGGTCACTGACGACGGCTTGAGCGCTAAAAGAAAGATGAGAAAAGGCAGTTATTAGTGATGACGGTGGCTTGAGTGGAAATTTGTTAGGTGTAAAAGGAAATCATGTAGCACAAACTTACCCGGTATTCACGGTGTAATCAGGCGGGAGCTCGCCGCTGGAAGCAGATGAGGTCGCCACGGGGACCACTAACGGGACCCGGAATTGCCCGGCACGTGGATGGTTAGGAGAAGGGTGGCGTCGAGGAGAGTCGGAAGGACGAGGCGGAGGAGCGCCGCCACGAGGGACCGAGGGAATAGAGATGCCCGGGTTAAGGGGATCTTCACCCGGGGAGCTCCGAGTTACTCTGCGTTTGGCTGGGAAGGAATCCTTCAAGCACGACGAATTTGATAATTGATGGTTAAGTTGTCGCATGGCGTCAAAGGAGTAAGGTTCAGAGGATAATGAGGAAAAAGGAACCTTGGACACTGCCCCCTGGTCTTCCTCTTGGCACCCACTGTTGCCTCTTGGTCAGACTCGGTCGCCTCCGGGTCATCCTCATTGGCCTCGCCTTCGTCCTCCAGTCCTGTGAATCGGGTGTGTGTTCGTTGGAAAAAAGGTGAACGGGAGGAAGTGATGCAAGTAAAGATATACAAATGCTGTGCAAATACCTTCACTATCATCAGCCGGCTCGTCCTCTTCTTCCGGGTCTCTGGAAGGGGGAGAAGGTTCAACCCTCCAGAAAGGGTCATCAGCCTAAGAAAAAAGAATGAGATTAAGGGTTAGAAGCTATATCAAGCCAAAATGTGGAAATAAGCTATGAATACCGGGTATTACCGCTGGAGCCGGGTTTTCCCGAGTAAACGGGGGTAACCCGGTGATACCCTTTATCACCTCCAGCTTCTCTGTCAGGAAGCCTTTGATGGTCTTGTTACTATCGCCGGTCGCGAAGCTCTTGGTGGAGTATCGGAGTGCATCCGTGGTATGCCCCGAGTACTCGCGCATCAATTTGGTGCGGATGGAGTTGGGTTGGATCCGAAAGTCCACCCATGTTTTTACTAAATTTAGCCCGAGGAGGCCTTGGGCTGAGAGGATGGCTATCTTGGCTAATGAGGGAAGGATCGCCTCCCTGTCTGAGTCTGGTGCAAAGGCATTGAAAGACTCGGAAGGTTCGAGGGGGTTTTCCGAGTAACTCGGCAGTTTCTTTTCGCCGTCTGGGGAGGTATCGTGGCAGTAAAAGAAAGACAGCTGCCAATGTTTGACGTGGGAGTTCAAATTGAGAGTGGGCATTGGTGAATTCTTGCGGCGTTGGATGGATACCCCGCCACAAGTAAGAAGTGCACCGTCACCACTTTCACGGCACGGCTTACATTGGAATAGTTCGATGAAGAGAGTCAAACTAGGCGGCATGCACAAGTACGACTCGGATAGAACGATGAAGTGGGTAATATTCAACATAGAGTTAGGCCCTATGTCGAATACCCGGAGGCCATAATGGCTTAAGACCTCCCGGAAGAAAGGGTGACCCGGAGGACGGAATCCCCGGGTCACGTGCTCTACGAAGCAGATTACCTCGTTATCGGCAGGTGTGGGCCGGGTCTCGTTGCCCGGCACCCTCCAGTGAATGTCCTTCTGGGAAGGAAGGATCCCTAATTCGGCTAGCTCGTCCAATTTGGCCTTTGTAGCTGTGGAACGCCCCCAGTTGGCGGAAATGGTTTGGGTAGTCCTCGCTTGAGCCGGCTGTTTTCCTTGTCGTTTGGGAGCCATGGGATCAACCTGCGAAAACGTAAGAAAAAGAGGCTCAGGAAATAAGACTCGGAAGTATTGGATTATCCGAGTATAAGGTATCAAGAAAGTATAAAGCTAAGAATTATCCGGGTGACACGCTATGAGGTGGAGATTACAAGGTATCCGGGTGTTAAATACAATCATGAAAATTATTGGTCACTTACGTATGGAAAAGCATTTGGGGAAGATGGGTGGTTGCCCATGCGTCTACTGCAAGCAAGATAGCTGGAAAAGGAAGGTTTTCCGGGTGTTAACGCAATGAGCGGAAAATCAAGGAGAAGTGGATCTAGATGGGAAAGTTTGCGAGCGGTTTTTCGGGAGATTTGGTGATTAGTGAGGGTAGGAGGATGAGTTGTAGCTATCTAGCAGACGGTTAAAGGAGTTGGCGAGCATCGAATCGATCTAATTTGATGAAATCGGAAAAATGATTCACGGGTTGACCTAGATCCGATCTTGGATGAATTGAAAAATTAAGGGGCTAAATTAAACGGCTGCGAGAGGCTTACTGGAGAGATTGGAGTCTAGCGCGGCGGCGGCAAGCGGTGTGGCTCGAATGCCCCTCCGCGATTCTTGGCGAGAGGAGCAAAGGCGTGACGGCGACACTTGACGGCGGCGCGGGATGGCTCGAGAGCGGGCGCGGCCGGCGGCGGTCTTGCTACGATGACAAGTGCGAGTTTCTTGCGGTGGTGCCGCGAGGGTGAAAGGAGCAAGGAAGGAAAGTGGAAACTGAGGCGCAGTGATGAATCTAGGGTTATCCCTTGAGTGCTATTTATAAAGTAGGGGTGAGCCTAATCTAACGGCCAGAAGCCGGAAATCGTGGGGTGACGGTTATCCACGTGGATTCTGCAAGATATGCGCCAAATATTGAGCAAGGCATCTGGATAAAAGAGAGAAGGAAATCCATCCCGTGATATCAGGATCGATTATCGAATATGGAATTTTGGCATTTTTATTAGGGTTTAGACCTGGAAAATTAAAGGTGTTTGGAGGAAAAAACCCGGGTTACTACATGGCCGCCGTGGAGTAAGGCCTAGCTGAATATCAGAGCATCTTAACCCGGCCTCCATATGCCTGTATGTTTAATATCTTTGCAGGGAATAGCAAGCGCTTCAAGGAGGATCCATGAAGCCCAGGCTATTATGGGGACTACTGACGGGGGGATGATAACCCGGTAGGCCAAACTCCAAGGAGTAACCCGGCCCAAAGGACGGTGCGCAGGATCCGGCTAAGGATAAGGAAGCTTGTGGAGGCCCAAGTTTGTAGGCCCAGCAACCCGGATTGTGGGTTATCGTAAAGGAAAGCTAGGGTTTGTGCGCCGTGTCCGGGTAGGACCTAGGGTGCGCCTTGGGGAATAAGCCAGGGGGTACGGGTGCTTTATAAACCGACTCCCAGGTCTAGTTTTAGACAGAGGTCCAAGAACCCTAGCAATATCGCTTGATATCGAGCATCCAGTGTAATCCCATAGTTGAGTTGTTATATCAAGATCGGAGACTCGGCGACTTTGATTGCCGGCTGCCAGATCGAATTGCACCATGTTTTCCTCTGAGCTAAACCCTCTCCCAAACACTTGTGTCGTCTTGCCCCAAGATCAGTTACCCCTGGTAACATCTGCCGTGATTATCCCACGACAGCCACCGTGTCCACCTCCTCCCTCCTTGTTCCTCTCCGTAACGTGAACGAGCACAAGCACGCAACACAGCACACCCACCAGCAGCAGCACGAGCACGACGCCACGGTGATCGCCGCCGGTAGCTCTGTCGAGTTTCAGTCGGGCGCGATTCAGTTAAAAATTCAGTTAACGTTTTGGAACCTTATCTTGTCTGCGCGTCGTGTACTGACAAGCAACGCTCAAACACCGCAGTGGCAGTGCACTGCATCGCTCAATCGCGCGCCCGCGGGTTCGAGTCCCCTCGCTGCGGAATAAAAACCACATTTTGCCCTGAGTGCTGACAGGGTGGCCCCCTGTCAGCCACACACTTGCCACGCAAGCACACAGTGGCCCTAGGCCCACTGGCAGTGGCTAGGGTAGCTTTGTGTGCGGTAACAAATGTTTTTCCAACTTTCTGTTTTAAAAACAAGTCCCTCCAAATTACAGATTGGTCCTTAAACTTAAAAAGTGAATCACTTTTGTTTTATAATTCCAAATAATAAAAATAAAATATGTGCACTGCTCTAAATTAAATTATCTACCTATTGGTACCATTTGTTTTCTGTTTTGAATTTTCCAAATGCATTCAAAATTTGAATTCAAATAATTCAATTGCAATTTGCTAAAATCCATAACTAATTCATAATTAATCCAAATAATGCAAATAAAATATGTTTTCCATACCATTTTGAACCACCTATTCAAATATAAATTTTGTTTCATGTTTTGAATAATTTAAATTGCTTAAATAATTTAAACCTTGTTTTAAATCATTTAAATTTGATAAAATCATAACTTGCTCAAATTAAATTATTTTTGAACATGCAAAATATGTTTTCAAACTATAAAAGTATAAACTTTTCAAATATGAATTTGAATTTATGTTTTGAACAAATAAAATTCAAGTAAAATTCATGCTTGTTTTAAATTCATTTAAAACTTGTTTAATTTTGTTAAGTCATAATAACTTCATCCTAATTCCTTTTTCAATATTTGAAACATGTAATCCACCCAAAATTTTATGATCTTTTCAAATATGAATTTTGTTATTTTTTTTGCACAATTTAACTTGGTGAAAACAACAACTATTTGTGTAATCCCTTTAAGGAACCAAAAATTTCCTAACTTAATAACTAAATTTCTAAATTGGTAAACCCTATTTTAAATTGGTTCTATTGTTGTTATTTTGTTGTTTTCCTCATCCATGCATCATACTAATCCACTTTCACCTATTGGTTAATTGGAAAACAATTGTTCAACCTAAAATCCATGGGCTTTTCATATGCAACTCAAAATTGCATATGTGTCCATTTAAATTGTGTTACCATGTCAACTAGTTTATTTTGGTGCATCCATTAACTTGACATGCATCATCCCATGATTGTGCACTATGCCATGATATTGATTGTTTATCTTCCTGTATTGTTTGTTTGCTTCTTCTCGGATAGACGACGACGTTGAGACCGGCGATCTTTACGACACCCCTTCTGAGGATCTAGCCCAGTACCAGGCTACTGAGTTTGCAGGCAAGTTATCACTCACATGAACCATTGTGTTCCTTTCAACATTGGTTACCGATACTTTCCGTTGTCTATTTCTGCTAGCCATATGTATCGTTGCTTCTGTTACGAACCTATCACATGATACCCTGAACCCTGATATTGCCTCACCCCCAATCCTATAACCCCGTTGCTTGGGCCCGTGTCTTACTAGCATGCTTAGGGTTGTTTTTGCTCGAGTCTGTTATCAGTTACTTTCTGTTATCATATTTGTTTATATTCTGGGGCTCGATGTTAAACAACAACCTGTTAATTTGAGGTAATAATAAATTGCTGATAAGGCACCGGCAGGAGGCCCGGCGTGGTTTTGAGGCCTGCTAGTGTCGACCCTAATAGGAAAAGGGTCTTGTCTACTGATCCATGATGAGCGCACTATCCGCATGTGGGAAGCGTGTATGGGCGCCCCCCCCTCAATTTGATTCGATTCGCATCTCGTCCAAATCACCACACTTAGTTCAGGCTTTCCATTTGGTGCACGCATATGCAGGTACGAACCCGAGGCCAGGGTGGAACTTTTGTAGTCGGCATTTAGGGCGGCGTGGTCTTCCAGTGCTATGAGGGTCTCCTTTTCTTCGTGGGGCTCGATTAGCCGCGCACGCACAGCACGTGGTGCTTTGGGCTTGATGCGAAGAAGAGTTGAGTTGTGTAGAGTGCCTCGCTTGGTGGAAGTGCATTTCCATCCTGGCGGGATATTCTTACGTGTACGGCCAAATTGGTGCACCCCTGCAGGGATAAATCTTCTCGAGAAGCCGTGTTTTCCGCGATTATGGTTGACTTGGTGAAAGTACTGGCTAACAAGTACCCAGAGCAACTTACACCTAACTAATGATAACTTGACTAGTAATAGGCTTATTGACACAACAATTTGGTCCATCATTAATCCAACTGTGTGAGTTATCCTCGGATTGCTTCTTTGGATAAGGGGCGAGGTCCAGGATGGGTTTGTGTGGTGGTTAGTTGTAGTTGGTTACGATACGCTATCTTATCCCCTTTCTGATAGCCGGAAGTTGTAGTATGTTCTGTAGTTGGTTAGTGCAGCCAGTTGCAGCATCTTTTATATCCCTTCCTTCCGTTGAACCCAAGGCATCTGTGCTGGGTGTTGACGGGCTACATTTTGGTGAACTGTGAGTCTTGCTTGCCAGTACGTTTATGTACTGACCCCTTTGGGGATGTGGTTTCCGCAGACTACGCTTACGAGGATCCCCGTGACGGCTACTACGTGGAGTTCGACGAGGCTGCTGACGAGTAGGTAGCGGACCCGGGCAGGATCCGAGACATCATGGATGGGCTCTGTCTTTTCGTTTCCGGCTTCTTAAGCCTATTTGGATTTTGTCTGTACTCAGACCCCTTTGAATGCTTCCGCTGAGATGTAATGATGTTATGTTGGGACATGTGTCCTCTGGATGATTGTATTTGCTATCTCTGCTCTAGTGAGAGCTATTTACAACTTATTTCCATCTTTTGTGTCTTAGAGATTTGTTGTGTTATCATCTTGTTCAAAGCCGTTGACGTACCATGTGTGTATGGTATGAAGTACGTCAATGGTAGTGTCCTGGTTTCTATGGGATAGTTTACATCGACGGTGAATAGTAAAGATTGGTTGTCACACATAAGTGTTGGCCTACTCGTAAGAGATGCGGGTGCCGGTAAGCCCCGTAATCCAATCAAAATACTGTTCAGTTCGTACGGTGAGTATCCTATAGAAGTCCGGGTGAGACATCTATTGAGGAGTCACATAATGATTTATTGTCTAAACTCACTAAGGAACGTGACCGTGCAATTGGTAAATATAAAATGGCTAAAAATAAAAAGGTTGAGTTTGGTGTTGGTCATGATAAACTAACCGAGGAGCTAGAGAAGCTCACCAAGTCTCACAAGACCTTGGACAATGAACATTCTACCCTCACCAAATCAAATGAATAACTTCAAACTCAACTAGAACATTTCAATATGCTTAGTACTTCTACTTCTTCTTGTGATCATGCTTGAGGAGAATACTACATTGAAGGATGAGCTTGGAAGACTCAAGGGAAAGGGCCCCATTGTTGATAATGTGGTTTCTCCTAGGCCACAAAATGTAAAGCAAGGTCTTGGCTATGTTTTTAAGAGTAAGAACAAGCAGAAGAAGGGCAAGCCCGCACAAGAAAATAAGAATATTGGTGTGAGTGGACTCCACGGAACTAACAAACCTCACCACTTTTTATTTTTAGATTATTATCGTGGTGTGAAAGCTAAATATGTTGGTCCCTATGATGGTTACATTGACTAACTATTTGGGTTCTAGTCCCTTATTGCTAACATGAGAGGATCATCCATGGGTTCTAACTCAAGGCAATTCTTTCTTGTAGGACTATGCTTCCTATGGCTTGAGATGGATACTTGATAGTGGATGTACAAGTCATATGACCGAAAGCAAGGAGCTTATGATGGAGTTGAGACCAGATATAAATCACGCAACCGTCACTTATGACGACAATTTAAAATCTGAGGTAATGGGTTTCGGTAAGGTGGTGCTCCTAACATCATTCTTGTGAATGTCATGCTTGTCGAATCCCTTGGTTACGATTTACTTTCAGTTCGTGCTTTAGGGAAGATGGGTTTGTCCATCTTGTTTGAACCTAACATCGTGGTCCTCTTGTGGAGCAAGACTCTTGATGTCACTTTCGTGGGGCATGTTGAAAATGGGTTGTATGTGGTAGACTTTTTGAGCTTAACCAACACTCAAGCGATGTATCTCTTCGAAAAGTCCGAGGTGGGGTTGTTATGGCATCGCGACTTATCCCATGTCAACATGATAACTTTGCAAGGGTGGCCACATCCTCGGACTAAAAGAAAATGTTTCCTTTACGAAAGATCTTGTTTGTAGGGCTTGTGTTGAAGGAAAGATGCATGATTCTCCCCACCCAAGCAAAACGATCATTTCATCAAAGAGGATATTGGGACTTCTTCATGCGGATCTCTTTGTTGTCATGCCCAAAGCTAGTCTTGGTGGGGAGAAGTATTTCTTGGTGATTTTTTATGACTATTTAAGATATACTTGGGTTTATTTCTTCAAGTTTCATAGTGATACCCAACAAGCCGTCACGGACTTCTCCAATCAATTTTAACATCAACACAATGTTCCCATCTTGGCTATTAGAAGCGACAATGGATCCGAGTTCAAGAACTACACCCTAAATGAGTTTCTAACTGAAGCGGTAATTCGTCATCAATATTCTGCTGCATATACCTGATACGTCTCAAACGTATCCATAATTTCTAATGTTCCATGTTATTTTCATGCCATATGCCACAAGTTTCATATACACTTTATGTCATTTTTATGGATTTTCTAGGACTAACCTATTGACAGGATGCCATAGAGCCAGTTCCTGTTTTCTGTTGTTTTTGGTTTCAAAAAAGTTGTTCTAGAAATATTCTCGGAATTGGACGAAACAAAATCCTAGAGTCTTAGAAAGTTGTCATGTACACGGAGTTCAGAGCCGGAGGGGCGCCTCAGGGTCCCCACACCATAGGGCGCCCCCCCTCTGATCGTGCCTGGGGGTGGTGTGGTCCCCTGGCCACCCACCGATGTTGCCCTCTCGCCGATTTAAGCTCCTCCACGGTTTAACCCTAAACACCCGAGCCTATTCCACCAAAAAGATCCATAGCCGCTGTCATTGTCGACCCTAGTTAGGGAGGGTTTTGGGGCTCTCCCCGGCACCTTGCCAGGAGGGGGATCATCACCGGAGGGCTCTTCATCACCATGTCTTCCTCCGGAGTGATGTGTGAGTAGTTCATCCCTGGACTACGGGTCCATAGCAGTAGCTAGATGGTTGTGCTCTCCTCTTTATGCCTCATGTTTAGAGCTTGTGAGGTGCCTAACATGATCAAGATCACCTTATTGTAATACTACATGTTGTGTTTGCTGGGATATGATGAATATTAAATTCTATGTCCAGTGATTATCAATCTATCATGTTCTTTCATGTGTATGTTATTTACTATCTTGCATGCTCTCTACTACTAGTAGATGCTCTGGCCAAGTTGATGCTTGTAACTCCAAGAGGGAGTATTTATGCTCGATAGTGGGTTCATGCCTCCCTTTCACTCACGCTCAAGTGAAAGAAACGTAACGGGTGGGGGATGTGATGTTGCCATTAGGGAGAAAACAACAATGCTTTGTATAAGGATGATTTTATTGTTTACATTACACACTTTGCTTAATGCAATTATCCGTTGCTTGCAACTTAATACCCAAGGTTTGCTCGGATGACACTCTGAGGGTGGATTATTAGTCATAGATGTAGTTGAATAACGGTCTATTTATCTTGTTGTAATGCCCGCATGAATCACATAGTAATCAACATGTCATGCATATGCACTACGGTGCAGCCTTTATATCTGTCAATTGTCCAGCTGTAATTTGTTTACCCATCATGTTATCTATCTGTTTTGGAGAGACACCTCTAGTGAACTGTGGAACCCGGTTCATTTCTTTACACTGATATACAACCACTCTTTTCCCTATGTTTTCCTTCTGCAATTATTGTTCTCTTTCATCTACTACAAATAAGTACTATTTTCCAAACTATATGTCTAATCCTTTGTTTCAGCAAAACCGGTGAGATTGACAACCTCACTGCTTTTTTGGGACAAAGTAATTTGATTGTGTTGTGTAGATTCCACGTTGCTATTGAAACGATAGTGCGCCCTTTCAACATCAGCTGCATCAACCTTCAGAAGTGATTTCTTTCTCCTACTGGTCGATTCAACCTTGATTTCTTTCTGCGGGAAACTTGCTACTATGCTCTTCATACCTTCCTCTTGGGGTCTCCCAACAAACGTGTGTTACACGCCATCAGTGCCCCTCAACAAAATGGTATATCCGGAAGGAAGAACCAGACTCTTATGGATATGGCTAGGTCCATGTTGGCAGAGTTTAATTCTCCTCCATATATATATGGGCTGAAGCCATCTCTATGGCATGTCATTCATCAAACCGACTGTATCTCTGCAAAGTCTTAATGAAGACTTCATACGAGATTCTCACCGGAAACAAACCAAATATCTCCTACTTTTGTATTTTTTGGTTGTAAGTGTTTCTATTTGGTAAAAGGAGTTCGTTTGCCTAAATTCCAGTCTAAATATCTTTAGGGTACATTTGTTGGTTATGGCGTCGAATCCCACACTTATAGAGTCTTTGACAAGGCCCGCACTTATAGAGTCTTTGACAAGGCCCCTCGCATTGTCATTGAATCTAGAAGTGTGGTGTTCGAAGTAAATGATGGCTCCCAAGTGACGCAATTTCATGTTTCTAATGTAGATGTTGAAATGCCTCAAGAAGCCCTAGGAATAATGGGTGTGGTATTTTTTCACCCCATTGAGGGACACGTTGTGGCAGATCAAGAAGATCTATGCTCTACTCAAGTGTAGCCCTCGTCTACACTAGAAGCACATTCCAATGGAGTATGTGACGCACCAACCAAAGAACAAGTTCAAGACCCTCATCTTGATGATCAAGTTCCTATGCAAGAACCAAGTTATTCTATCATTCAAGCTAGACAAGATCAAGGCCAAGATCAACCATCTTCGTCTCATGTTGAAGCAATCCATAATGATGATCACGGCCAACAAACCGGTCAAGAGAGTGACCCAAATAATCAAGATGATCAAGTGATTCCTCCTTGCAACAATGAGGAAATCAAAACCCGCCGTGAAGCAAGGATTGCTACAACTTTGAAGAAAATTGATTACTCGGATGATAAAGTGTTAGGTGATCTAAGAGGTAATAGAACCACACGAGCTCAATTGTTAAGTTTTAGTGAGCATCAAGCTCACATATCCATAGTGGAACCAAAGAAAGTGTTTGATGCTCTTGAGGATCTGGATTGGTTGGAAGCTATGCATGGTTAACTGAATATGTTTGAGCGCAACAAGGTGTGGAAGCTAGTTTAGAAGCCAAAGATTGCCACAATGTTATTGTCACCAAGTGGATATTCAAGAACAAGCAAGATGAGCATGGTATTGTCATGAGGAACAAGGCAAAGATTGGTAGATCAAGGATACTCCCAACTGGAAGGCATTGACTTTGATGAAACCTATGCTCCCGTGTCTCGCCTTGAGTCCATCTGTATCCTTTTTGCATATGCAACTTCGCATAACTTGAAATTGCAACAAATGGATGTCAAAAGTGCTTTTCTAAATGGTCCATTGAAAGAGTTGGTATATGTTAAGCAACTGATGTGTGTGAATACACGTTCGATGGGAGACTCAAGAGTAAGGTATGATGAGTACATCAGTAAAGTTTTCCCTCAGAAAGAAACCAACGTTTAATCGACCAGTATGATAAAGAAATCACTTCTGAAGGTTGTTGACAGCTGATGTTGATAGGGCGCACTACCAGGCTCAACAGAAACATGGAATCTGCACACGACGCAACCAAGATACTTTTCCCCAAGGAAACAGTGAGGTTGTCAATCTCACCGGTTTAGCTGAACACAAAGGATTAGATGTATAGTGTGGAAAATGATGTATGATTGCAGTGAATGAAAAGAGAACACTGTTTGCAGTGAAAGAGAACAGTGCTTGCAGTAGAAAGAACATGTTTGCAGTAGGTTGTATTATCAGTATAAAAGAATGGACCGGGGTCCACAGTTCACTAGTGGTGTCTCTCCAAAACAGATAAATAACATGTTGGGTAAACAAATTACAGCTGGGCAATTGACAGAAATAGAGGCTGCACCGTAGTGAATATGCAAGACATGATGGTTACTATGAGATTTATTTGGGCACTACAACATGATACATAGACCGTAATCCAAATGCATAATAATCCACCCTCAGAACGTAATCCAAGCAGACTTCGGCTAGTAAGTTGCAAGCAACAGATTATTGCATTAAGTAAAGTGCGTGATGTAAACAATATAATTATCCTTAGAAAAAGCATTGTTGTTTTATCCCTAGTGGGAACAGCACATCCATAATCTTAGAAGTTACTGTCACTCTCCCAGATAACTGGAGGCATGAACCCACTATCGAGCATAAATACTCCCTCTTGGAGTCAGAAGCATCAACTTGGCTAGAGCATCTACTAGTAACGGAGAGCATGCAAGATCACAAATAACATATAAAAGATAGATCTATAATCAACTTGACATAGCACTCAATATTCATCGGATCCCAGCAAACACAACATGTAGCATTACAATAAGATGATCTTGATCATGTTAGGCAGCTCACAAGATCTGAACATGATGGTACAAAAGGAGGAGAAGACAACCATCTAGCTACTGCTATGGACCCGTAGTCCAAGGATGAACTACTCATGCATCACTTCGGAGGCAGGCATGGTGATGTAGAGCCCTCCCGTGATGATTTCCCGTCCCGGCAGGGTGCCGGGGAGATCTTAAGAATCCTTCCGGACTAGGGTTGACTATGACGAAGGCTATGGAACTTTTCATGCATGGAGGCTCGGTTCTTCAGGGTTTTCCCGAGAATATCAATTTATAGGCAACATGGTGATGTCGGTGGGCGCCCGAGGGGTCCCACATCACATGGTGGCGCGGCCAGGGGTGCGCCACCCGATGGTGTGGCCGCCTCGGATCCCCCCTCCGGGTCTCCTCCGGACTCCGGGTACATGACAGAAAAATAGGACCCTGGGATTTTATTTCGTCCAATTCCGAAAATATTTCCAGAACAACTTTTCTGAAACAAAAAAAAAAACAAAAAACGGGAATTGGCGCTGTGGCATCTTGTTAATAGGTTAGTCCCAGAAAATCCATAAAAATGATATAAAGTTTATTGGAAAACATGTAGCAACTGTCATAATATCAATCATGGAATATCAGAAATTATAGATACGTTGGAGACGTATCAGCAACCACCGGGGTTTGAGGACCCCAACTTCCCTAACCATGTCTACAAGCTCGATAAGGCACTTTATGGACTTAAACAAGGACCACATGCGTGGTATGAGCACCTTAGAGAATTCTTATAAGATCGTGGATTTGAAATTGGGAAAATCAATCCCACCTTTTTCATAAAGAGGGTTAAAGGGTTCTTTTCATATGCCAACTATACATGGATGATATTATCTTTGGCTCAACTAATCAAGCTTTCAGTGATGAATTTTTAAAGCTTATGACTGACAGGTTTGAGATGTCTATGATGGGAGAGCTCAAATTCTTCCTTGTCTTTGAGATCAAGCAATTGGCTCGAGGAACTTTCATCTCTCAAGACAAGTATACCCAAGACATGCTCAAGAGGTTCAACTTCCAATGCAAACCAAGTGTCATATCAAGCCCAATCTGAATGGTAAATATGTGGACCAAAAGTTGTATAGTTCTATGATTGGTTCTTTGCTTTATCTTTGTGCTTGTAGACCTGATATTGTGTTAAGTGTAGGAGTGTGTGCAAGGTATCAAATGGCTCCTAAAGAAAACCATATGACGGCGGTCCATAGGATCTTTCGATATTTGGTTCATACCTCAAGGTTTGGTTTGTGATACCCAAAGGGGGCACAACTTTCTCTCAGTGGGTACACGGACTCGGATTGGGCTGTTGATCAATATTATAGGAAATCGACTTCCGAGGCTTGCTAATTCCTTGGTAGGTCCTTGGTGAGTTGGCCTTCTAAGAATCAAATTTGCATATCTCTCTCTACCGCCGAAGCCGAGTATGTGGAACTGCTAGTGCTTGCACCCAATTTTTGTGGATGAGGCAAACTTTTAAGGAATATGATGTCCATTGTGACAAAGTGCCTCTTTTGTGTAACAATAAGAGTGCTATCAATATTTCTTACAACACGGTGCAACACACAAGAATGAAGCATGTTGAGATTCCTCATCGCTTCATTAGAGATCATGTTGCCTGTGGTTATATTGAGCTAGCATATGTGCCCACCAAAAATCAACTTGCTGATATATTCATGAAGCCCCTTGATGATACAAGACTCATGTTCTTAAGGAATGAGCTAAATATCATCGATTCAAGGAGCTTGACTTGAGGATATTGCATACACACCTATAGTTGACTATGTGTTGGGGTGTAGGAGTAGGCATGGCCATAGGGAGTGTTGTCCTAATACATTGGATTCTTCCTCCCCCCCCCCCATTATGCCCAAAGTAAAAAAAAAAGTCATTGTTATCTCTATGTTCTATTATTGAATTGCGAGATAAAATGTTGAGAATTTGCCATGCACCCATGATACATATTTGCCGTGGCATACCATACTCTCTTACATGGTGTCCTAGGCTACCAACCTATTCTTTTATTTTGAAGAGTTGAATCTTGTTTGGATCTTATTTGGATTTCATTGCATATCTTTTGTATCGGTGGTTTTATGGAAAATACACTTATTCTTGACTTTTCATGTGATTGCATCTTGCAAGTTTTGGGTATGAAGTACCGTTCCAGTTTGGGTTCTAATCCCAAGCCAAAAAAATCCCATAAAAACATTGTTCATCTAGCCACATGCATGTCCCACACAGAATCTGCAATTTTCTACAGAGTTGGGTCCAGAGAATCCGGCGTGCCACACTTGAGACTCCGGTCTGACCAAAGTATTTGCTCTAAACACGGAAACTCCGGTACACAAAAGAATCTGGGGTTTAGGCCGGAGACTCCGGTCTGGGCGGTTTATGGAAGAGTTAAAAGGGTATTGTAGTGAGGAGTTTCCTCACAACTCCTCTTCCACCCCGACCCAAAATCACTCCTACGACGCTGCCGCTCCCCAGGACTGCCTCCGCCGTCGCCGACAACCTTCCACCACTCCATCGTGGAAGCCTTCCTTCCCCGATTTGGATCACAATGTAGCACAAGGGTTTTTTTTCTCTATCTCTTTAGGTCCTGACCTAGGTAGTTGTTGAGATGCTATTTCCCTAGACTTTCATGGTAGAAACACTCTTAGGCGACAATGTTCATTCTATGAGTCATCTAGCAATAGTGGGTACCAAGTTTCGAATATGCTCTTAGTCCCAGCCGTAGGGCCGGAGATTCCGGTCCCCCAGACCAGAGACTCCGGCAGTCTGGAGACTCCGCCCCTGCGACCGGAGACTCCGGTGTAGATCCACCTTTTTCCCCAGAATTTCTTGATGGTTCCTCAGTTGGCTTCCTGGACATGCATGCTTATCTTCCTGCTATCTTTCTGCTCTTTTTGTTTGGACCAAGGCCTCCTCCTCAAATACCAACATTGAGCCAAGGAAATCTCGTCAGCATCATGGTCATGCATGCAACTATCTAGTTACCGACCCATAAAGTGGTGAACAGAGGCATAGAAGAACTATCACTCAAGAATGTGAGAGGGAAGAAGTTGAAGCTGAGCTTCAGAGGCAGGAGCTTTCTAAAAATGCTAGTTTTGACCGCATCACTACTTTGACAGACATGAGAAAGAGTCAGTGCAGGACAATGAGGATGCAGCCTTTTTTCTCCATGCCTCGCACTTCTCAACATCCCCACAATTGGAGGAAGGAGAAAGAGATATTTTAGACCGAGATCTATGACAAGCTGCATCATCTTGTTTGTGAGAAAAAAGTTCTCAACTTAGATACTCTGGGCATTAAGGACTATTTCATGGAAGCAGTTTGCGTGGCAAGAAATCTTGGGCTTGAGAAGCTCATTGACACACAGGAAGACTTCAACATCCCGGTTGTCCAACAGTTCTTCGCCACATTCACCTTTGGCTAGGATGATGATATCCCTTTGAAATAGATGACTTGGCGCATCTTGTGTGAGTCTTCCATGAAGAGACTGTGTGAGATTCTAGGATATCCTCTACATGGTCATGGTATTGGGAAGAGGATGCATGTTCATGGGGTTTCATACAACAAAAATCAGCTAGATCCTCTTTATGACAATAAGGCAAGTGTTGGCACCAACAAGGATCTCAAGTGTGTGTACAATGTTCTCATTCGCTTGTTCAGATGCAATATTCCTCCTCAAGCTGGCAATATGGATGCTATCCATGGTGGTCTAATGAATCTTCTTCACTATGCCTACAAGTGTCGCCGTACTTGAGAAGATTGTGAGGGTTAAAATATAGATGGCATGGACTTTATTGAGGAAGAAATCCATCATGCCATGAATGAGAATAAGAAAGTGCCTGTCTATGATCCCTATGTGATGATTCTCATTCTTGACAGGGTCCCTAGACTTTCCACTAAAACACATCACAAGGTTGGCACTCTTCAGGTTCTTCAAGTTCATGCCCCACAGCGTGTTTCCTATCAGGACATTGAGGAGGATGAGGACCTCTCTATCTTTGATGTTGAGCCTCTCATGTCTAGGAGGAAGAATGTTGATCCTCCTTCCCGCCTTAGTGAGAAGTAAAGGGTTCGAGCTGAGGAGAAGAAGCTCGCATGGTTCCAGCTCAACATCCTTTGCATGACCATTGTGGTCCATAAGGAGAACCATGATGCTTACAAGGAAAGGAGGAAGATGCTTAAGAGTCGTCAAGACAATGCTAGCATTGTGCGTACCCCTCCTGTTGATCCTTCTGAGGAGTCCCACACCGCGTCTTATAATTAGTGGAACAACTCTTCTTTTCGTTGGGGTGATTTCAGTGAGGTTACCTCCGCTCCATCCACTTCCTGTAATCGTGCCAAGGCTCATATCACTAAAGAGGAAGAGAATCTGGAAGAGCAGCATCCTAGAAATGATGACGATGAGGATGAGGATGAGGATGATCAGGAAGATTATGCTCAGGATAAGGAGTCCGAGGAGGAGGATTGATCCCTTGGGTTACGTTTAGCATCACTCTCTTCCCTCCTTTTGGTGTCTCGATGCCAAAGGGGGGGGGGGAAGTTGCTCAATTAGGCTATATCCGGGGATTTGCATGGGCTTGCTCAGAACACAAGCTTTTCGAATTTGATTTGATGCCTCCATTTATCTTTTGTTTCGAACTTCTCGTATTGAACCATGTGCTTATGTGTGGTAAGATTACGTTTGTGGGATTATCTATATGTTGTTGTGTTAATCCTTTATCGTCTTACATGTCTTACCTTACTTGTCCAATTATTATTTGTTGAATTTTATGAATTATTGCACTTGCTATGAGTTTGTAAAATATGGGGGGGGGGGGTCATCCTTGTTGATGTGTTCCAATTTGGTGCACACATCAAGGGGGAGCCCGTTTATATTTTCTAAACTTACCATTATCACTGCAAATACTTATGTTTTCATAGAACACCAAAAAGGAGGAGATTGAAAGTGTATATCTCACCTAAATATGTTTTGTGTGTTTGATCACAACATTAGTATAGTCCTAAAAATTGTGTTGATGTTGCTAGGCCCTCTTGGTACATTTTATTAATGGTGGTTGTTTCAAAAAGGGAGAAAAGTTGAGGTGTTGGCTGAAATATCCAGGACGGAGCCTCCAGGTTCCAGATCGGAGTCTCCGGACTCAGGATTTCCCAGCATGGAGACCAAGTTGTGTCACCCACAGTTGTCTCCCTGGAATGTTACCGGAGAGTGTCCAGAGTTCACCAGAGACTCCAAATTCAGTTTGTTCCTGTGCATTTGGTGAAGTGGTGTCAGCCATAGAACACAAGACGGAAAGTTGGCGGAGTCTCCGCTCAGACCGGAGTCTCCGGTCCATAGGGGTCAGAGTCTCCGCCCTCAAGCTTGCCCTGCTCAAAGTCCAAGTTGGTGTCAGCCACCGCAGCCATTCCAGAAACTTGCCAGATCCTTTGGACTTTGGGCAATGTTTCCGGCCCTTCGGAATGATCCCGGAGTCTTTGGAAGGCTGGAGTCTCCGGTGTTCAAGCCAGAGTCTCTGGTGTGACAAAGGCAGAAACACCTCAAACGGCAAGATTTTGAGGAGTGGGTATAAATACCCCCTTCCCTTCTTCCACCTCCTGCTAGCTCGTCCAACATTGAAGTCCTCCATTAATTGATCTCACCTACTCAAGAGATCTCCTAGTCCCTCCGCCCATACTCATCTTCATCTTCACCAAGTCGTTCTACATTTCCCCTCATTCACTTGAGGGATTTGTGTCTAGGGTTTCCTTGTGGAAAACCTAGACATCATTGTAACTCACTTGTTGTTTGTAGCAGATTCTTGGTGTTCTTGAGAGCCCCAAATTTAGTTGTGGGTGTGTGCCTCAAGTTCCTTGTAAAGGCTCCGGTTTCCGCCTCGAAGGATTCCATAGTGGAAGGTGAACTAGGACTTTGTGGCGGGGTTCATCGGAGAATATGGTGAGACCTCTGTGGCGTTGAGTAGGCCTTCGTGGAGAAACCCACACCCTTCCAACGAAACGTACTCCCCTCAAAAGAAGGAACTCAGGAATACATCCTTGTCTCCGCGTGCTTCCGCTATCGGTTCCCCTTAGTTAAGAACCAGGGTTATCAATCCAGTAGGAGAAAGAGGACCTTCGGAAGGTTGATGCCACTGACGGTGGTGCTGGCGCTTCACCAGTGTCAGGAACAACGTGGAACCTACACAGAACACAACCAAAATACTTTTCCCCAACGGTACAGTGAGGTTTTCAATCTCACCGGTCTTGCTGGAAACAAAGATTAGACGTATAGTGTGGAAAACAGTGTATGCTTGCAGTAAGTAAAGAAAGCAGGAAATTTTTGTGGTTTGTTTAACAGTGTGGAAAATGGACCGGGGTTCATAGTTGCACTAGTGGTTTGTCTCCATAAAAGATAGCATGTTGGGTGAACAAATTACAGCTGGGCAATTGACAAATAGAGGTTGCACCATAGTGCACAATATTACATGATGATTACTATGATATTTAGTGCGGGCATTACAACAAGATACATAGACCGACATCCATCTGCATCTATGACTAATAATACACCCTCAGGTTATCATCCGAACCCCCTTAGGTATTAAGTTGCAAGCAACAGATAATTGCATTAAACAAAGTGTGTAATGTAAACAATGATTATGCACGCGGGCACTCTCACCGATGTTTTCTCCCTAATGTTAATAGAACATCCTCCCCCTTCACGTTTCTATCACTCGAGCAAGGCGAAAAGGAGGCATGAACCCACTATCGAGCATAAATACTCCCTCTTGGAGTTACTAGCAACTACTTGGACAGAGTAACCACTAGCAACGGAAAGCATGCAAGATCACAAATAGCATATGCAAATAAAGACTATAATCAACTTGGCATAAGGTCAATATTCATCGGATCCCAGCAAACACAGCACAAAGAGTTACATAAGATCAATCTCGATCATGATAGGAAGCTCACGAGATCTAAACATGGAGGCATACGAGAAGAAGACAACCATCTATCTACAGCTATGAACCCATAGTCCAAGGATGAACTACTCACGCATCACTCCGGAGGCAGGCACGGTGATGTAGAAGCTTTCGGTGATGGTCTCCTCTCTGGCAGGGTGCCGAAAACAGCTTCAGAACCCCCCTGGTCTAGGGTTGACGGTGACGGTGGCTGCGGAACTTTTCGGGGATTTTTTATCAGGTCTTTAGGGTTTTCCATCCGGGGGCTTAATTAGGCGAAAGGGAAAAGGCGGTGGATCTCCAGGGGCCCCACACCTATAGGTGGCGCGGCCAGGCGACCCGCGCCACCCTATGGTGTGGCCCCCCTGTTGCCCCTCTTCGACTCCTCTTCGGTGTTCTGGATGCTTCCGGGAAAAATAGGAACTTCGGGCTTTGTGGGGTCCAATTACGAGAATGTTTGCAGAACAACTTTTCTGAAACCAAAAACAGCAGAAAACAGGGAACTGGCACTTAGCGTCTTGTTTATAGGTTAGTCCCAGAAAACGTATAAAAATGCTATAAATAAGGGAGAAAACAAGTAGCAATTGGCAAAATATGATCATGGAGCATCAGAAATTATAGATACGTTGGAGACGTATCAAGCATCCCCTAGCTTAGTTCCTACTCGTCCTCGAGTAGGTAAACGATAAAACAATAATTTCTGAGGTGACATGCTACTAACATAAACTTGATCAATCTAATGTAAAAGCATATGCACGCTGAGATCATAAAACTTTAAACACAAGCGTGACAAATAAAACTTTAATAATAAAGCATAGCAATTACTTTGCATCACGAACAGTAACTCAAATAAAGGATCATGAATAGTAATGCAAAGGAAGGTAAACGTTTGTTTCAGGTATAGAGAAAGCATGGCAAAGTGATATTTCGATAGTCCTTAAGAGTGGGGAAAAACAAAAATGCCAGGACACCTTCAAAGTTCATGAGGAAGACTAGAACAAATAATTAAGAACAAATGATATCACATCATGAAGTAATTATTGATGCTTATGGGACAAATGCACATAGAACAAAGAATGGCAAAAATTCTCTCTCAACTGTGCATAAAGTTAGAAGATGGAGACTCAACATAAAAGTAAAACAAAGGCCCTTCGCGGAGGGAAACAGGGATCACTCATGTGCTAGAGCTTTTATTTTATTAAACAGAGGTGTTAAAAGTTTGACACTCCTCCCATCCATCTTTCTCAAACCATGGCTAACCAAATCCTCGGGTGCTTGCCAACAATCACATACCATGGAGGAGTGTCTATATTTTGGGAGATGTATGCTAATGTCAACGAATGGTAAACAAAAAATACAGTACGTCACAAGCCAACTGGATTCACAAGAGCGGCTCCCATGGTGAAGGACGCAACTGGTGTAGAAGGTCATCCATGTTTCTCTTTTGTTTACACAATTATGCTTTGACTGATAAATCAGAGGCAAAAATAGTAAAGAGATTTTTTTTGCATTAATTTGGGGCTGGGCACCCCGCTGCCAGCTCTTCTATCATTTGGATAAGTAGATGAATCCACTAGTCCAGGGTGTGAAATCCAATCAACAAGTGAGATAAAGATTCTCTATTTACGTCCTCATGAGCAAAAACACGAACATAAAGCATGAGTAATTTTGAAGGTTTTAAAGGTAACACATGAGCAATTTACTTTGTAATGGCAGTTAAATACCACATGTAGGTAAGTATGGTAGACACAATGGGAAAAACTTTAGTTTAAAGGAGTTTGGATGCACGAGTAGAGCTCATACTCAGTACAGGTGGAGGCTAGCAAAAGACTGGGAGCGACAAATTAAGAGAGCATAAGAGCCATAATCATGCATAGCGACATACGCATCATTAATTAAAACATAAGCAGTATCACAAATTCAAAAACTAAGTGGTCATGGAGGCTATTCGTGACTGGTTTGTAGTCATAAACATGGTGTGAGCATGCGCCAAGTCAACCAAATAAAACATTCGAAAGAGAATACCATATACCGATGCTTTACTATGACAAGAACAACTCATGAATCTTTCAATATACAGATTAAACACTCTCATCTATTTGAGGATAATCATGCTACTCAATAAACACAAGGCTTTAAAACTAAAATAACATTTAGCATGTCATGAAGAAGTCCTAGCCACGGTCTATACAAGCTTCTACTAGTACTGTTATAAATTCTACTTCAAGCAGCAGTTTTCTTTGTCCCAACAAGCACCATACAAAACATGCTTTAACAAAAATAATCTTTATGATACAGCAAGCAAACATGAGAGTACTCACATAACACTACTAAAACTAACAGCTCTAATAAGAGATGCATGCAAAACAGGAGCTAAATAAATGCAGCAGCTAGACAGAGATTAAGAATACAACGTATTCTCATGAAAAAGCGGAGCGTGTCACTCTCCAATAAAAGAATGCTGGGGTACAACCAAGATTATTTAAAAATTAAAAACAAACTGAAAGCAAAAGCAAAATAAAACTGAAAACAAAAATAAAATACGCTCCAAGCAAAGCACATAAGATCCGACCGAATAAAAATATAGTTTCACTAGAAGTGACCTGATAATTTGTTGATGAAGAAGGGGATTCCTTGGGCATCCCCAAGCTTAGACGCTTGAGTCTTTTTGGAATTTTCTTGGATGTACCACCGGGGCATCCCCAAGCTTAGGATTTTCACTCTTCTTGATCACATCATATCATCCTCTTCTCTTGACCCTTGAAAACTTCCTTCACATCAAAATTCTCACAATCTTTATTGGCAACGTTAGTGCAATTGAAATAATAAATTCACATGGTTCATTTTCAACACAAGTCTAACACTCAAAAACACATTATATACTGTCACAACTTATTTCAAAACTCTTTTTCTCAAAAGAACACCAAAAGAAAGAGATTAAGATGCAAAAGCGATAAATGGCAGAAATCTGTCAAAACAGAGCATCAGGTAAAGATCGATTTTTTCAAAAACTTTTTGTTGCTCAAATCAAAAAGTGATATTCTAAGAAAATTTGTGTATATAACTTAGGATTAATCACAAAACAGTTCAGGTCATTTTGAATTTTATGTGATTTTTAACGGAATTACTAGTGGACGGCAGAAATCTGTTTCCTGCACAGAAATCCGAAATATAGGCTCAACTTTCCACTAGAGGCTTTACTTGGCTCAACAAAAAATCAAAATAAAAGATACAGCGGGGTTTCTAAGGAAATATACAACACCCAGGTGCAAAGCACACCAAAGAAAATGAAGTAAAACGGGTTGAAAACAGCGAAATAAAACGGGTTGTCTCCCGGTAGCGCTTTTCTTTAACGCCTTTCAGCTAGGCATAAAAGGGAAACTCAAGTATTTTCAAGTGAAGAAGCATCATCTATACCTTACTCTAAACCATTATTTGCAGCAATAGGCACTCTAGATGTTTTTGAAGATTCAACATGAAGGTCACTCTTAGTCTCATTAATTGTTTTAGCAATTTATTGCACATATTGAGATTTGGGTTTAGCCATCTTAGGAGCATACATGAATCTTTGCTCCTTTCCCACAAAGGTTTCTCCTTTTTGAATTTTAGAGATGAAAAGGTTGATCTTAAAGTTCCCATGGCATCCTCTAGTTTACCAATCCTAAAACTTTGATTATCATGAGTGTTGCTAGCTTCTAGAGCAGTGATTCTTTTATCAATAGTAACTAGTAATTCATTAACTTTGCTAGCATAATCCAGGAAGACTAATAAGTTCATTTCCAAAGAGTTTAGTTTATCAATAACATACTCCAAAGTGATCTCAGTTTTAACAGTTGTAATGGGGGTGCTCCTACTAAACTTTCAATCAAATTGCAGGCTTCGAAAGCAGGAGTTCCTAGAAAATTTCCACCCGTAAGAGTATCTAACACATGCCTATACCAGCCAGAAATACCAACATAAAAATTTATCAGGAGTATCAAGGTAGACTATTTTTTTGTGCACCTCTTATGAGCATTATTTATTCTATACCAAGCATCTTTTAAATTTTCTCCCCCTTGTTGCCTAAAAGAACGAACCTCTACTTAGGGAATACTCATTTTAGCAGAATAAAAGCAAACAAGTAAATAACAACTATGAAGTAAACTCATTTTTTTGTGTTTTCAATAAAGAGAAGCAAAACAAGACAAAAATAAAAACAAGACAATAAACAAAATAAAGAGGTTGAGAGTGAGAGACTCCCCTTGCCAGAAGACTTCCTTCTCCCCGGCAACAGCGCTAGAAAATATCCTTGATGTGCTTTGTTGGGAACCCCAAGAGGAGGGTATGATGAGCACAGCGGTAGGAGTTTTCTCCTTTGTTAAGAACCAGGGTTATCAATCCAGTAGGAGAAAGAGGACCTTCGGAAGGTTGATGCCACTGACGGTGGTGCTGGCGCTTCACCGGTGTCAGCAACAACGTTGAACCTACACACAACACAACCAAAATACTTTGCCCCAACGGTACAGTGAGGTTGTCAATCTCACCGTTCTTGCTGAAAACAAAGATTAGACGTATAGTGTGGAAAACAGTGTATGCTTGCAGTAAGTAAAGAAAGCAGGAAATTGTTGTGGTTTGTTTAACAGTGTGGAAAATGGACCGGGGTTCATAGTTTCACTAGTGGTGTCTCTCCATAAAAGATAGCATGCTGGGTGAACAAATTGCAGCTGGGAAATTGACAAATAGAGGTTGCGCCATAGTGCACAATATGACATGAAGATTACTATGATATTTAGTGCGGGCATTACAACAAGATACATAGACCGACATCCATCTGCATCTATGACTAATAATCCACCCTCAGGTTATCATCCGAACCCCCTTAAGTATTAAGTTGCAAGCAACAGATAAGTGCATTAAACAAAGTGTGTAATGTAAGCAATGATTATGCACGCGGGCACTCTCACCGCTGTTTTCCCCCTAATGGCAACAGCACATCCTCCCCCTTCACGTTTCTGTCACTCGAGCAAGGCGAAAAGGAGGCATGAACCCACTATCGAGCATAAATACTCCCTCTTGGAGTTACTAGCAACTACTTGGCCAGAGTAACCACTAGCAATGGAAAGCATGCAAGATCATGAATAGCATATGCAAATAAAGACTATAATCAACTTGGCATAAGGTCAATATTCATCGGATCCCAGCAAACACATCACAAAGAGTTACATAAGATCAATCTCGATCATGATAGGCAGCTCACGAGATCTAAACATGGAGGCATATGAGGAGAAGACAACCATCTAGCTACAAATACGAACCCATACTCCAAGGATGAACTACTCACGCATCACACCGGAGGCAGGCATGGTGATGTAGAAGCCTCCGGTGATGATCTCCTCTTCGGTAGGGTGCCGGAAACAGCTTCAGAACCCCCTGATCTAGGGTTGACGGTGACGGCGGCTGTGGAACTTTTCTGGGATTTTTGATCAGGTCCTTAGGGTTTTCCATCCGGGGGGCTTAAATAGGCGAAAGGGAAAATGCGGTGGAGCTCCAGGGGCCCCACACCTATAGGTGGCGCGGCCAGGGGTCCCGCGCCACCCTATGGTGTGGCCCCCCGTTGCCCCTCTACGACCCCTCTTTGGTGTTCTGGATGCTTCCGGGCAAAATAGGAACTTCGAGCTTTGTGGGGTCCAATTCCGAGAATGTTTGCAGAACATCTTTTCTGAAACAAAAAACAACAGAAAACAGGGAACTAGCACTTGGCATCTTGTTAATAGGTTAGTCCCAGAAAACGTATAAAAATGCTATAAATAAGGGAGAAAACAAGTAGCAATTGGGAAAATATGATCATGGAGTATGAAAAATTATAGATATGTTGGAGACGTATCAGTGCCCATACTACCAGTTCAATGGGAAAAGCCTCTATGCCCCTACCTATCCCCGTCCAACATTTGTTCCTCAAAGCTAGCCAGAGTTCGGAGCCCCCGACCTTCAAATCTGTTGGGCACCGACAAGTCCCACCATTCCTTCGAACAAAGTGCGATAGGAATACCTCATTGAGTACTTATTGGAAGTTCCCAAGTTCCATCAGAACTTGTCATCCATCCCCTCCATCAAAGTGATCCCTGCCAAAAGATCTTCCAATTCCAGCAACCCCTAGATCTCTACTGCCCCAAGTCAACGGGGGTATCCTCCAGCCATCCACCTTCCAACCTCTCACGCACAAACCGTGTTCTGCGGGCATTCCAGGGCACCTTGCTCAAAAGGTTGGGTTCTAGATCCTTAACCCTTATGACAGTCAACCACATATTTGACCAAAACAAGGTGGCCGCTCTGTCTCCAAGGATCGAGGTGCTATTCTCCTGGAACAGCTTGGTCACCTCCCTAAGGACTTGGATGTTGAACTCCTTCCACGGATCTAAAAAATCTATAACTTTGCTTGACATAGTTTATGATAAGTTCTTCGCTATCAGTCGTTGAAGAAAACATACACCACTCAAAGTTTATTTTCATTTCTCTTATATTTTTTCAAACTAAAAAAACTCTAACACGTGAGTAATCTCTGCTTCCCTCTGCGAAGGGTCTATCTTTACAATTATGATTGAGTCAGTTTTATCCATCCTTTCTGTTCTCCACAAGCAAACTTATGATGTTGAACTGAGATGCACTGTTATATATCCATGATGTTATTAACCATATCTTATTGCAGTTGACATTACCATCAAGGTAAACAAGTTAAAAGTTTTGATGACTTACATCTTCCTTAGTGTTGGTTTTTTTTCACTTCCTCATTACTTATCTTCGAGAAGCATTATGTGAAAGGTTGTTGTATTGAATTGTTAGTGTTTGATGAGTAGTTATTGATACTTCATGTTCATGTTCTTCCTTATCTACACTTCACTCCATAAAACATGTGGTCATGTTTTCCGAGCTCAGTTTTTTGCTTGGGGAAAAGCAGAGTCTAAACTTTGGGGAGTTGATACGTCCATTTTGCATCACTATTTATATGTTAATTCTCTTCTATTCATTGATATATTTCACATTAGAGTGTAATATTTATGTTCTTTTGTGTGTTTAAAGTTTTTCAAAATTATTTATCAGAGCCAGAATTCAGAGGGACAAAGCACCTGTCAGAGGGGGGTATCTTCCGGACGTCGGAAAATTCAAGAAAAATCAGAAAAGGAGGTTTCTCCAAAAATCACCCGGGGAGCCGCTTGGTAGAATTTTTCCGCCACCTCTTCATGACAAAAACGAGGAGGATAAGAAAATACCTTCCTGGAAGGGAGATTCCGCCGGGGAAATTCCTTTTCGGAGGGGAAATCATCACCATCGTAATCGTCATCACTCCGGGCATCATCGGGATCGTCATCCCCATCATCACCACCATCATCATCCCATCTCATCTTGCTGTAACAACTAGGGTTCTATATTATAATATTTCATTACAGATCTCTACCAGTGTTGATTACCACTTCGTAGTTGATACTTGTGAGAATTATCGGTGTTTACTCTCTATGACCAGATTGTTATTCATCGTTATATCACCTTTGATCATGATCCATATGATGTGTTGTGAGTAGTTTATTTAGTTCTTGAGGACATGGGAGAAGTCTCGTTATTAGTAGTCATGATTCGTTGATAATATTTACCGGTTTGATATTTAAATTTTATGTTGCTATTTCTCTAATGATGTTATGTGAACGTCGAATACATATCACTTCACTTTTATGGGCCTAGAGAAATGCATTGTGTATTGGATTGCTAATGGATAGTTGCTGGAGTGACAGAAATCTGAATCCGGTTCGTAAGGCCTTACATAAGGGAGTAGTAGATACCAGGAGTTTATTCCTACGGTTAGATCTATTTCTTAATTACTATCTTATAGTTGCGGACGCTTGCAATTAGGGTAATCAGAAGTGTGCATTTGTCTTGTATGAGACGGTGCACTAGCATAGGTCTACCCACATAATACTTACCAAAACGATAAACATTAAACAACGACGTATGGTAAAAATAATTTGACGAATCCTCCCATGTGTCCTCAGAAACATTTTATTTAATATAAGAAACACCACCGACTTGTTCTTTGTGCTAAAAAGTATTGGGACACTTGCATCAACTATTTACCTTTATTGTTATTGCTTTGTTTACTATTACAAAAATCTCTGAACATTTGCTCTCTAGTGTTTACAGTAAAATCCTGCTCAAGACTATTTATCAATATCTTTTACTCCTCGTTGGGTTCGACACTCTACTCCCTACACTTGTGGGTCATCACCTCTTAACCAAATAAATATATCAGTGTTAAGCACGGTAACTGAATCATCGGAAATAAAATAAAGTTCGGAGTACTCAAGTAGTTCTAGCTAAGACGATAAACATAAGCTTCAATCAGACCGTAAATTACTCAAGTATCAAAAAATCATGTATGTCATCCATGATGCATCAATCCAAGAGGCATAAGGTTTCACGGACTAAAGAACTAGAATCAACATATGTTTTAGTGAAGCTATGGCTAGTTCTGTCTCATGGTGCATCATTCACCATACTGACACGCAAGAGATTTCCAACAATTGGTTTTTGTAGATTACGAGTCTAACTGAGCACCCAATAGTCCTAGGAGATCAAACCTCAATTAATAGTACGGTGTTCTCTACGAATCAAAAGCATAAAACCGAAGCAAATATCCTAAGTCCTCACGTTTTGAACCCTTAGTTTCTCATCTCCGCCTTTTAGTCTTCTTCAATTCTTGGGTCCTCAATTTCCCTCGAGTCCTTGAATTTTTCTTCCACGCTACTTTTACTCCATTTTGAGGGGTCAATTTACTCTTTTAGAAGTCAACTTTCTCGTGGTTAATCCAATCACCTCGGGACTAATTTAGTGTGTGGACTCACAACCACATTAGTCCCTTCACCATTTGTCATCTATTCCTTCGCCAAAAAGTTACCACGCCAAGATTGATAGGTCTTGCGGGTGGTAAAACCCGAACGAGCCCGTACATTATCTATAGTGTTCCAAGTTTTCTCATCTTTCCACCATGGTGGGCCTATTTCTTAATGGGCCTTCTCTTCGGCTTTCTCTTCTTTATTGATTTATTGACCATGACAAATGGTATGTTCTTTGGTTGGGCTAGCTAAATGACTTTGTCAAATGGCCATGTAGATGTAGGAAAAAGCTTTGTATGGATCAATGAATAAGGTCAGCAATCATAGGTAGAAACACGAAATAGTTTATGTAGTTCCTCATACGAAATAGTACTTTGGAGGCAAGTTGACCTTGTGCATGTAGGTGTGCTAGAGCTAGAGCTAGAGCGGAGTAACAAACAGCAATTCATTGATCCAGTTAGCTAGCTAGGTACCTGCCGGGATGTGGACCTGGATGAGAAGGCACCCATGAATGCGAGGATTGATTTCGAGCAACCTGCTCATAAGTGGCAAGGATTCTCTTCCTGGAAATGGAGCAGTGCATGCACACTCCTCTCCCTCTCCAACGGCCAAAAGTAAAACCCTAGCTAGCGGCCAACAAATCACTGCTATAACCACCACCTTTTGCTTTCGCATACTTATGGCAATGTAACCACGCTATAACCACCACCCTTCACCGGCCAAGCATCGTCTCGCCTAGCGATCCAGGAGTCTCTCTCCCTCTCTGCCTTTCCCATGCTGCATGTGGTGGTCCCTCTAGACCTAGACGAGAGAGATCGATCCGTCCGGCTGGGTGATTCTGTCTAGGTTTTCATTTTTCTTCCTTCCTTTTGGTGCGCGCATGCCATGCCGTTACTGCGTGGTCACCACATTGGCAAAGCTTTGGCCTTTGTGTGAACCTGCGAGTCGATGGCAGATAGAACTGGCCTTTGCCTTTCTACTGGAAAGAAGAACCTAGCTAGCTGCTAGCTACTCTGTGTGACACATCATATACACATATTACTAGCAAGCCGGTGGATCGATCTCCAGTATTTGTTTTCTAGCGTGGTCCATGCATGGCAAGCTAGCGCATGGATGTACGGAGTACTCCTACAATACTACAATCGCATTTTCTTTACGCGCATGGCGCAAACAAAAGCTGCTCTAGCTACGACGCATCGGCTAGCTAGTGCATGCTCATCTTTTCTTTGCTCAGGAGTATCTAAGCTAGCTAGGAGTACGTAAAATAGAATCTCTTTTTACAATATCTTTTTGAATGCTAAGGTAGTAGCTAGAATCGAATCCCAAGCTTCCAACGCGGAGACATGCTTGCAGCTTTGTACAGGCCGCGTGCATACGCGCGTATGTATTGTACTGTGCGCATGCATGCACGCGCCTTGCACAGTGGAAATCTCGCGGGAGATCGATCGTGTCGTGCCGTCGTGGGACGTGGGGCGATCGGCGTGCTAGCTAGCTAGGTGCTCGCGTGCTACTTGCCTCGTAAGAAGAAAACACAGGGATCGATAGCATATTGCCAAGTGCCTCGGTATCTTCTCTATATCATTAATAGGAGGAGTACAAGCTATAGACACCTTTCAAAAATTATAGGTACAAGTACAACTAGCTGAATTTTGTCCCTTTTTTACTTTATTTTCCCAGCATAACCGAATAATGCCCTGTCACAAATTTAAACTTTATCCATCAACAATAAAATTTGGACGAATTTATTGCTAACACCAAGAACTATGGTTTGCAGAAAACAATGCGCGTACCTTTGGCAAGCTCCGGCGACGCCGCGACGGTGTCGAGGGAACGGGGATCCCTTTTCACCTCTCCTGACCCGATGCGGCTGCTCAGATGAGCCCTATTCACCCTCCGTGTCGCTAGAGATCTTGAGGATGAATGGTACCCAACCAGCGGACTAGGAGCTGGTCGCCGGGGACTGCACCAGGACAGAGCTCTCCCGGAGACGGCAACTTCGTCAGTGACGGGGCGGGATGGTGGCGCGGCGGTGGGGTTCTGGTGTAGAATGGCGCGGCGGCGGGGCGGGACAGAGCTCTCCCAAACGTGTATTCGCGGCGTTCCATTTGGAGGGCCCGTTGGAATGGTTTTTTTTTTACCCATCTATATTGTTATTGAATTTTGGCAACATTTGTAGCAGTTGGTGTGCCCATCCTGACATGCATCGGCATTAACAGGCGCGTGTGGTTGAGGCATCGCTGTTGCGTTGCCCCTGCGTGCACGCCAATCAACATATAACCTACTCCATAGCCGTAGCGTCCATCGATCCACGCATATCTTACTACTCTATCCCTATGTAGGCAACCAAGCTAGCGCAGCATGCATGCTCCCGGCGGCATATATGGAACCTGCAGAAATTAATTAATCGTAACCGGTGGAGAGCGAGAGCACCGGCCGGCCGGAACGCGTGCAATGCCGTTGCCGTTGGCACAGATCCATCGGATCTCGATCGATGCGTGTGCTGGCCGCGCCGGCCGCGCGTGGTCCGTTCGTTCGTGGCATGCATCCACCACCATACCTGCACTGCATGCGCACGCACCAGCTATGCCCCGTAGCTAGCTCTCTAGCTACCCAGCTACTGCTGCTGTAATGGCGGTCCTGCTAGCTGCTTTAGGTTGCTAGATAGCTACCACTACTCTTCTTGCTCTAGCTGCCTGCTCCATCCTGCTTTTGCAACTGCCAGCAGCTGAAAGCGAGCGGAGGATCGATCGAGGTCCATCTAGCCTAGGCTCCCACCCTCATGCTCTCAGCTCAGAGAGAGACTGCATGCTCAGCTCAGAGAGACTGGCAAATGGAAATTAAATTTCTGCCTGGCGATGGAGGCACGCAGCTCGATCACCGTCGCTTTCTGCGCACCGAACGCCGCCACCGGTTGGCTAAACAGGTTTTCTTTCTTTTTCTCAGAGAACGATGAGGTGACCCTGCTCTGCTACTCTGCTAGAGCCGCACGGCACTCCACGAAACATCTCTGACGCCGGCCCACGGTCACCGGCAGGGCGACGAGTTGATTTCATTCCTGCACGCGGCTTGATGGCCCGCCGTTTGGTAGTTCTGTCAACTGTGAATAGTTTTGCTTGGTGGGCTTCAGCTTGCATGGACCAACCAGGCCTTGCTTTAATTTCACTTCTAGCTCTTCTTTGTTCTCAGTTCTTTCCTACTCCCTCTGATCCGAAATTTGTGTAGTCGGCTGTTCAGGACATTGTACTACTCTAGTAATGTTTTTTCGACACTTAATTCGGATCGAAGGTAGTATTTCATTTTTATTCGTTCTAATTTTGTATGGTTCGGAGTACTAGAATAGAAGGACCCCTGGCAAATGCTAAATACGGCCCGTTGGCAGCGATTTTTTTTGTTGCGCCGCCTAGAGACAGGCTTTAGTGGGCTGGCCCATCCAGGTCCGAATCTTGGGGTTTTTTTTCTGTGTTTCTTTTTTTTATTTTTTTGTTCAATTTTTTAGTTCATATTTTTTTGTTTCCTTTTCTGTTTAATTTTTTTGTTCCCATTATTTAATACAAAAGGAAAAGATGCTTAAATGGGCTGGCCCAACTGTCCTGCAGGCGACGGGAGCGAAGTAGCACCCGCGGGCGGTATTTAGGAGCCTCCTAGAACCCCTGCTGACACGGGTATTTAGGCCAGTTCAATTTGGGCTCCATTTTGTATTTTTTTCCTTTAGATTTGCTCGTGTACATTACTATGGAGATGTCACATGTGTACTCTTTTCGTGCTGTATCTTGTTTGTTTTTTTTTCTTTTGCCAATGTCTACCGTCTGCAGCTGAGGTGCATTTCTATTTTCTATGTGCACGTGTACTAATCATGTTAATGTATTTCCCTTCGTTTAAAATTAATTGTCATAAAGATAGACAAAAGTGTATGTATCTTTATTACAATTAGTTTGAGATGGAGGGAGTATGTGTATATTTCCCTATGAAATACTTACTTTTCTATGGACATGTGTACAGCGTATAGTGCCCACCAAAAATGTTAATATGTACTCCCTACGTTCAAAAATAGATGACTTCCTTTTGTCCAAATATGGATGTTTAAATGCATTCATACTTGGATAAAAGGAAGTTATTTATTGTTGAACGGAGAGAAATATTATGTTACATATATAAATATTTATATTTAGTTTACCCCATAACAGAAAAATTCAGCATAAAAATATGACATATTTTACCCCATAACAGTAGTGTAAAAGTCATAAAAAACAGCATAAATATGTATATTTTAATCATATTTTTTTGTAGCATCACGTGAATAAAAAAATTATGTCATGTAAATATTTTTTTTTTACGTTCTACTCAATGTAAGGAAAATGAGAAAATTTACGTGACGTAGAAATCATGTACGGTTATGGAGATAGATGGTAGGTGTAGAATAACTATTCTATACCCTAGGTATCAAATAGCATATATATAAGTATATATAAGTCAGATTTAATTTTCAAGATATCGTTACGGAAACAGCTATGTGAATTGAAATAGTACTCCATACGAGAGGGCCGCGCGTTCGGTAGGTACATGGTATGTTCTCAATACGTGATGGCCGCGCGTGCGGTACTTACATGATATACTACTCCGTTCGTCTCATATTAATTGTCTCAAAGTTAGACAAAAGTGGATGTATCTAGACATGTGTTAGTGTTAGATACATCCACTTTTGTCAAATTTGGAGACAATTAATTTGAGACTGAGGGAGTACATGCATGCACATCAGCACATACATACGGAGCGGTGTGTTGTGCATGCTCTCTGGGTTCCGTTATTATAATGAGGGCTCTGTTATTATAACGAAGCCCTTTTCTGAAGGTGTCGTATGTAAAAAAAAATTATAGTGTGAAAACATGATCGCAGGGGCACCAATATCTAAAGACCGTTGGTTGAACGCTGCCCTTGACACGCCTCCTCCCGCTCCCATCTTACGTACCAGGAAGACTCGTTCGTTTCTTAATAAAATAAACGATGACGTTATTAATTTTGTCGTGGATGAAAATTCATATTGCGACCGAAGATCTGAAGGAAAACGATGCCGTCTACGTACGACCGATGGAGATGCGTGCACCCGCGGAGGGAGAACGATGAATGGGCGCGTACGCATAACTGTGGGTGGGGTAGGGAGAATGAAATACGCGGATCCACGTACGTCGACGGGAGAAAGAGTCGAGGCCACCTTTCTGTGGCGGTAGCTCCCCGAGTCCACCACCACCGATCGCTGTTGCCCCCGGATCGCCTGCCGGACCGGTTCCATGCACCCTGCCTGCCCGCGCGTCGGGCTCACTCCCTTCTCCTTGAATTTGATTCGACCTGGTCAGACGCACCGCCACCGCGCGATCCAGGTATCCCCGTACATCCGACGGGTTCCCGTGACCGTGACCCGGTCAGATTTGCCGGGTCAAGCTACGGTAAATCCTGGCCGCACGGCTGGCTCGCTTTCATGCATCGCACCGATTAATTGCACCGTAGCAGCCCTGCCATGCATGTCTCGCTCGCCCATGAAACTCTGCATGCATGCATGTGGATGTGACGTGTGGGGGGGCAAATTAGGGTGTGCCTGGGAGCAGATTTTTTTTAAAGCATTCTAAGGATACGTGGTTTCTGACAATAGTATCATGGTTTAAAGTTGTTTGTGTTTAGCAAAACCTGTAATTTATATACTTTCAGTATTGACAAAATTGCACTAATTTTCAAGTACATGAAGAAGTGGTTCAGACCTTTTTTTTTCAAAAGCCAAGTATTTGCTTGCTGGGCACATATATGGAGTATATTTTTCGAATACTCTGGTTTTAGAAATACTTTCACAGCCAACTAAGCGCATGCACCGTTATCAAAATTTAGCCACCATAGTAAAGCGCATGATGTACCGTTGTAGAGGTGGTGGTGTAGTAATACACGTGCCGAGCTTCCAAAAAAAAAAAATACTCGCGCCGGGTCGGTGTACTACTTTTCCCCTCTTTGACGGCTACGTGGAGTCGTACCGCGTACTGTACGTACGTGCGCCAAAATATATACCACGGTCCAAGGGTACAATGTTTACGACAACATGGAGTCGTTAGGTTGAAAAGTACGTACAGGTACATGGCAAAAAAAAAACACGTACAAGTAGGCGGTAAAAGTCTATGCAACGGCTGAGCACTCAGGGACAAGCGGTACAAGTTTTTTTTTTCTTTTTTTTGCGACTTAAGCGGTACAAGTGTCCGTTGATTCAGCATGACCGCGTACGTACCTAACGCATATATACACTTCTCCGTTTTGTCACTTGTTTGAAATTTTAGCTAGTGCGTCTATACGGATGGAAGGGTCGGGAGACCAGCCCTAGTGGCGATTGATTCATCGACACCGCGTATACATGTACCACCCCAAGTTTCTCCGTTTAGTCACCGACAGTTTAGCTAGCGCGCGTGTATGCGGAAGTGTCGCCCTACAGAGAAACACGCACGCATCGTTATTCTATTCCCGTGCTGACTAGCGGACAGTCCTACAAAGAAAATGCATGTGTGTCGTTGTTAAATCTGGGTACAAGCACACGTACGCACGCTCGGACGTATCGGAAATTAAGTAGGAACTTATACTCAAAGAAAAAAAGAAAAAAAACGTAGGGTGCAGTTTGAGCTGGGACTCGATCGGCGACAATGAATCTAGAGGATAGTACGAATCCAGGTTTGTTCGTAGCTAGCGGACACACCGCGCCGACCGAGTCCGCTGTCTCCTCCACCTCCGACCTCTGCTGCTCTCCAGCTGTGCACAGCTAAGGTAGCCGTGCACGACCGCCCATCCCGTGGACGACGCGTCCTCCCAGATTAACAAAACCACACATCACGTACGGTACGGGCCGGTGCTCTCAGAGCATCTTCACTCGCGGCGCTCGGATCGGCCTTTTGGGCTTGTCCGAATGGCACAGCGTCGGTGAGGAGCGCGGCTGCCCACACTCGAAGCCCCTAAACAAAAAAAAAGACGTTCAAAATTTTTCAACGACGATTCCATTCAAATATTTAGATTATATCGCAACATTCGAATAAAATTTAAATTAAAAATAAAAAATTTAAATTAAAAGCCGAACCTCCGGCGACGGGCCTCGCGTAGCGGAGGCCGAACTTTTCTTTATATTCATATGAATTTGGATAACCATAAAATAACACTATGGGCGCAGAGCGGCGAGGGGAGAGGCACAGAACGTCGGGAGAGGCAAAGAGCGGCGAGAGAGGAGTGTGCGCGGCGAGAGCCCGGTAGGCTGAAAGGCCGCCACCGCAATAACACCGGCGCACGCGTGGGGAGTTGCGCGGCCGCCGCGTGGGTTACACGACTGGCCGAAGCGACGGCTCACTGCGCCCCCTGCGCTTCTGCGCCGTCTCGGGAGAAGACGAAAACCGGGCGCCGCTTTGACTGCGCGTCCGCCTCGCTGACGGGGCGGGCCTGTGGATGCCACGCTCCCGTTTCTTCTCGTCCGGTGCCCCCACGGGAACACCTACGCGGCGGGGTTGTGCTATATTTGCCGGACGAAAATAAGGGAGCGTCCGGACGGAAATGCCTATTGAGGGACGCGAGTGGGCGCGCTCGGGACACGTCCGGACGGGAAAGACCTTAAGGGCGGCCTTTGGGGGGCGCGACTGGAGATGATCTCAGGCCGCCACCAATTTACTACTTACTACGTGCCAGATCACGTATTCGACACATTTCAAAAGAACAAAAATGCAAAGGTTGATATTCCGGTCGCACAACATTTTGCACTTTGCCCTTTTATTCGTTTATTCTATCTTCAGCTCTGAGAAGATTGTGCACTTTTCTAAACCTTTTTGTTTCTTTTCCTACGTGAATATTTTGCGCTTTTTCAACATCTTTGTTAGCTCTGTTTAGACTGCTGAGATTTTGGCACTGTCGAGACGCGCGCGTGCGTGCATCCATCTCATTTGACTTGGCCAACCTCGGCCAAGCGAAGACGGGGTTGGAATGAATGCGTGCGCGCCACAAGTCAACACTCCGCGTTCAGATGCGTCTCCGACATGCATGACCGTTCCTGTTTCCCCGACCTATATAAACACCGACCGCCCTCACCTCTAAACCCATCCAAATCTCACCTCACCTCACCTTCATCTTCATCTTTGTCTCTCTAGCCACATCGCTTCGTCATCATCTCCACGCCAGCTCCCAGCCTGCCACACCGATCAACAACAGCAAGCAGTAGATATATATAAAATGGCTGCAAGTGCGGCGCCGGCGGCGATCAGCTCGGACCAGCTCCGCGAGTTCCGGGAGGCGTTCGCGTTCTTCGACAAGGACGGCGACGGCCGCATCTCCGCCGAGGAGCTCTCCACGGTGGTGCGCTCGCTGGGCCAGTCCCCGACCCCGGACCAGCTCCGCGACATGGTGCGCGACGTCGACGCCGACGGCAACGGCACCATCGAGTTCGCCGAGTTCCTCGCGCTCATGTCCCGCCAGCGGGACGCCGCCAACGCCGACGGGTCCGCCGACGAGGAGCTGCGCGAGGCCTTCAGGGTGTTCGACCGGGACCACGACGGCCTCATCTCCAAGGCCGAGCTGCGGCACGTCATGATCAGCCTCGGCGAGAAGCTCACCGACGAGGAGGTGGAGGGCATGATCGCGGAAGCCGACCTCGATGGGGACGGCCAGGTCAACTTCGACGAGTTCGTCAGGATGATGACGCTCTCCGACCAGCAGCAGCAGCAGTGACAGACATAGTCCTTTTTTAAATTAGAGAGAGATCGCAATGGCGCGTGCATGCAGCAGATCGAGACTTTTGTTTGACTACCTGACATCCAGATCGATGTGGAACCAAATGAGATTAGGTCCAACTCATTGCTAGGCATAGCATAAATGCATAATAGTATGACATGCGCGTGCCGTACATGATGCATGTACTGGGCGGACTCAAGTATTTGGGATTCCCCTTGTATTTGTTCATATTTCAAAGAAAAAAGATTCAAATTCCACAATTTTGTACATGGAATTCCCCTAGTCAACTGATTTGCCCCCTCTCATAATTCTTTCCCGGAGCATATATAGTTTATGCAGTACATATTTTTTTTTTTTTTTTGACAACCCGTTTATGCAGTACATATGAAAACATGAGTACATGAGCACCAAAATTGAGAAACCGTTGGGTGTGCTAGAATCGGTCTTTACACGTGGTTGTCACAGGCCGCCCGCAGGCCGTGACCCAACAAGAGGAGACAAGGCCAAGCCCATAAGGGAGTAGTGCTGCTGCGTCAGCGGTGCGAGGCCTTGCCTATGTATTGGAGTGTAGGAAAGAATTAAGCATCGATGATCAATCACGTGTAACGTGCTCCTCCTTCCTGTTCTTCTTCGTTCCTCTAGAACTCTCTCTGGATCTGAACTTGATCCATGTATCCGTGCTAAAGTGATGATCTGAATCTATTTGGTGAGTTGCCATTAGCAAGGATCGTTACATTTGGTATCAGTAGTCACTCGATTGAGGGGAGAAAACCACGAAAATTCTCACAATTTTTTTCCCTCTCTGCCATTCTTGACGGATTTGAGGGGAGGTGACGGAGGTGAATCAAGGCAGAGGCGATTAGGTTGGGATCTCCCGTAGAATCCCTAATCGTTCTCATTCCTTGCGGCGGCGGTGGGTGGCGCCTCTCTTCTGGCAGCACCGGCGGCGGAATCAGGGCGGCGGTGACAAATTCGGCCACGGATTCGACGGCGAGGGAAGGTTCTTAGGGAAATAGGGAATTCCCAGCTCTAAGGTAAAATCCCTGTCTACTTGGTCGATTCGGCGTGGTACAGGAGACAGACTGTGGCCAATTGTAGAGGAAAGGGGCTCCGAGTACTCGTTGGCCAGGCAGCGGTAGATCTCGGTGACTGCAGAGCTCCTCGCAACGGCGCGCCCTCCTACTCTCACGGTGCGCGTCACCATGGTGGAGCAAGGACTTGCGACGACGACCATGACGGTGGCGGAGTTGGACGCCCAAATGCGCAATGCGTTGGCAAGTCTCGCTTCGGCAACAGCTACGGCAACACAAAATGCCACATGCTGCAAGGAGCTTCGTGTACAACGGAGCGAATCCTGAAGACTCAAGAGGAGGTATCGACCAAAGTTTCTGCCATGGAAACTCAAGTACAGGATATTGGCGCTCGTCTCACGTCATTAGAGGGCACAATCACTACTGTATTCCCTTCTTCAACCAGACCAGATGGCCGCCGCGAAGACACTACAAATCAGGGCACTGCTCTTGAGAGTGCTCTGGGCAATGGTGCGTTTCATATTTCCCGTAATCAGCATGAATCTGGTCCCTCTAATTACACTCAGAATAGGCGTGCTCGTGATAACGACAATTTTGCTTTTCGAATGCCTAAAACAAATTTCCCTAAGTTTGATAGTACTCACCCAAAACCGTAGAAAGAAAAAGCAGAAAAATACTTCCATGTTCCTGAAGAATATAAAGTAGATTATTTCACACTTCACTTCACAAGCTCTGCTGCCCTCTGGCTGCAGACATATGAGGCACAACATGATATAGATAGTTAGGCACAACTCTGTGTAGCAGTGTGCCAGAAATTTGCCAAAGATTTATACTATACTGATATGAGTAAAGCTTTAAACATTAGGCAGACAGGAGATGTTGATAGTTATCAAAGAGAATTTGAGCATCTCATGCATCAATTGCTAGCACACAATAGTTCTTTAGGTGATACCTTCTTTGTGGCAAAATTTGTTAAGGGATTAAAGAAAGAGATTAGAACAGCTATTGTCTTACACAAGCCTATAACTGTTGATGCTGCGATATCCTTGGCTCTCTTACAGGAAGCACAATTGCAAGATGCCAGAAATAATACATATGAGTACAAGAGGTGGCATAATAATGCTGGTGCTGGGAAATTGGGAAGTCATCCAGCTGAGGCTCCTCCTGACACTACCAAAGCAATAACCGCATCTGTTCGAGCAAAGATCGATACCCTTCGCGCTCAACGTCGAGCTAGAGGAGAGTGCTTTAAGTGTGGAAGAAAATTTGCTCCTGGTCATAAATGCCCCAAACAAGTTCACTTAGCTGTTATGGATGAAATTTGCGCTGTGCTCTAGATATAGATACTGATAGTGCTCCCAGTGATACTAAGCAATCAGACAATGAAGAAACTGACTCTGAAAAAGAACAAGCTTATAGCTTATCTGGGGTAGCTGCGGAAGGGACTGTTAGTAGGAAGACAATGAGACTATTGGGACATATTGGCAAACAACAAGTGCTGATCTTGATTGATTCAGGGCGCTCTGGTAATTTCATAAACAGTGATCTAGCCCATAAGTTGGACTTATCGATCCAACAATTATCTCCTGTTCAACTATTGCTGATGGCACCAAAATGTGTAGCACAGAAGGAATTCAGCAACTGAAGTGGGGTGTTCAGGATGCCAAATTTATTACACCAGTGAGAGTGTTACCCATCAAATGCTACGATATAATATTGGGAATGGACTGGTTAGAAACTTGTAATGGTGGAAAGATGTTTGTAGATTGGAAGAGAAAGAAAATGCGGTTTCTGCATGAAGGACAACGCATTACATTGCGTGGACTTAACTCCAATCATTCTCATTGTCCCAACATTTCTGCCATGGAAGTGAACCAGCTTATCGAACAGGATGCTGTGGCTCAGATAGTAACCCTGGAAGCAAGATGAGATGGTGCTTCTTCCTCCACTGTACTAGTTATGATCTAACAAGTGATTGACCAACACACTCATATTTTCCAAGAACCTGATGGATTACCTCCTCAAAGGGAATTTGACCATCAAATTCCACTCATACCAGGTGCTGTTCCTATACAGAAAAGGCCATATAGATATGCCCCAACACAAAAAGATGAATTAGAGCAAAAAATTGTAGAAATGCTACAGAAAGGGGTTATACAACCTAGACACAGTCCCTATGCTTCTCCTGTCATCTTAGTGAAAAAGAAAGATGGTGGGTGGCGCATGTGTGTAGACTACAGATACTTGAATGCGCTAACTATGAAGAACAAGTATCCTCTCCATGTTATAGATGAGTTATTGGATGAGTTAGCTGGATCATGTTACTTCACTAAATTGGATTTGCGAAGTGGATATCATCAAATCCATGTGGCGGAAGGAGAAGAATTCAAAACGGCGTTTAAAACCCACCACTATCATTGGGAATTCAAAGTAATGCCCTTTGGCCTTACAAATGCTCCAGCAACATTTCAGATGGCAATGAATCTAGTTTTTGCTTCCTTACTCAGGAAAGGAGTACTCATATTCATGGACGATATTTTGTTGTATTCCAAGAATCTCCAACAACACAAGGAATTATTACATCAAGTGTTAAAAATTCTAAGTGACCACCAGTTTATTTTCAAGCAATCTAAATGTTCATTTGCACAGACTAAGCTTGAGTATCTAGGGCATATTATTAGTGCTCTAGGGGTGGCAACGGACCCTGTAAAAATTCAAGCTATTCAAAATTGGCCCACTCCTGCTACAGTCAAACATGTGAGAGCATTTTTGGGATTAGCTGGTTATTACAGGAAGTTTATTGCTCAATATGGTACTCCCTCCGTCCAGGTTTACGAGTCCTCTAAGCAAATTCTATTTGTCCAGCAATGAACTGGCCACAAGGCCCGTAAAATTAAATTCCTAAAAAAGCGTTCCGTGATTATGATGAAATTGCATGCGGAATTTCCACTCCTTGCTCCGTTTCCCTGTTTGTGCCCGTGTGAAAAGAACATTTGCATGCGGATTGGTACAGCCTGGGTCCCTTGCATGCGGGTGTGAAAGAGATTGCATGCCTAAAATAAATGCGGTAATTATAACAAACTTGGAAACTGTCAACTGATTGGTACTCCACGCAGCCACTCAAATCTCACCTTGGTCGCGGTGAATTTGCTTAGAGGACTCGTAAACCTGGACGGAGGGAGTACAATTAGTCGTCCCTTAACTGAATTATTGAAGAAGAATAGTCAGTTTATCTGGTCTTCTGTAACTGAACAGGCATTTCAAGCACTCAAAACGACCTTAATGAATGCACCTGTCTTGGCCCTTCCGAATTTTCAACTCCCTTTTGAAATCTATACTGATGCATCAGGAGTGGGCATTGGTGCAGTTCTGTCTCAACAAGGACATCCAGTTGCTTATTTAAGCAAGGCATTGACTCTAAGAGCTCAGGCATTTTCAACATATGAGAACGAATGCATGGCCTTAATTATGGCAGTCGGTAAATGGAAACAATACTTGCATCACCAGCAATTTACTATATACACTGACCATAAGAGTCTAGTTCACTTGGAATCTCAGCAACTTACAAATTCTATGCAGCATAAAGCTTTCTGCAAGTTATTGGGACTCAATTATCAAGTCAAATACTACCTGGGAACTGCTAATATTGCGGCGGATGCGCTGTCATGATGTCAGCCTGTTGAGGAGTTAGTTGCGATATCTGTGAGTAAACCGCGATGGTTGGAAATTGTGGTTGAAAGTTACCCCTCAAGCTAAGGAATAACTAACACAAATCAGTCTTGTCAGTCCTGATAATAAAGGGTACTCCCTACACGATGGCATTATCAAATTTAGGGACAAAATTTGGCTTGGTAACCACAATGAAGCAAAGAAAGCTGTTATGTTGGCATTGCATGATAGTGGTATTGGTGGTCATAGTGGATTCACGACCACATACCATAAAATTTGAGCTCTCTTTACTTGGCCAAATCTGAAACAGGATATTCAGCACTATGTGGCACATTGTTCTGTGTGTCAACAAGCAAAAGCAGAGCATGTGGGTTTGCCCAGATTGCTTCAACCTCTGCCTATACCCGCAAGAGCCTGGAAAATTGTAAGTTTGGAATTTATGGAAGGATTAATCTTTTTGCGACAGCTTACATCGGTGTGTATTTCATTGGCAGATTTTCGGCCTGCTACAAAGGCTGAAGCCCAAGCCCAAGCCTAAGCGGACGACCTATTTTAGTGAAACATGGTGGCCTTGTTTCACCGTGGCCCAAGCCCACTGAAAGTTTCGTGATAAAAGAGCTACCGCGTTGTCTTAATACAACTGTTGTTTCGGCCTGTTGGTGAGCTACTTGGTTGGCCGACGCGGAGGTCGCGGGTTCGAATCCTGGCATGCTCATTTTTGCTGATATATTAGACTGGTGCGTTGTGTGCGTGCGTGGCGTTGCATTCGTGTGGCTGTGGCTGATATTTTAGACTGGTGCGTTGTGTGCGTGCGTGTGGCCTACCTATTAGTGCGTTGCGTGGCCTAACAAAATTCCCAAAATGACACGTAGACAGGAAGGTAGACTGGTGCGTTGTGTGCGTGCGTGGCGTTGCGTTCGTGTGGCTGTGGCTGATATTTTAGACGGGTGCGTTGTGTGAGCGCGTGGCGTTGCGTGCGTGTGGCCTACCTATTAGTGTGTTGCGTGGCCTACACATAATTCCCAAAATGACACGTAGACAGGAAGGTACCCCAAAATAACACGTAGACAGGACATATAATCATATAATTCCAAAAAATGACATGTAACCTGTCATGTAGGAGAAACTAATGATGTGACCATGACACGTAGGCAAAATCCGCCTACTCATATCTTTGCATCCCGTCATGACGATTTGAAATCGTCGTTATTTTTTGGGGTTTTGATCCCCTCAAATGACTTACGACGATCTTGTGTGGAATCGACGTAACTTTATGACAGTTTCATCCATCGTCACGAGAACGTCATGTATCAACATATTTCTTGTAGTGTCTTTGCATCCTCGTATAGCGGCCTCTTAGCCGAGGCCATCATTTCAAGTAAGGCCTTCGCAGTTGGCTCAGGTTCATCCGGTTCATCCGGGTCCTCCGGTTCTGGAGGTTCCTCCCCTTGAGGTGGCAAATCCGGCATGTCGGCATCGTGGAAATCATCTAACAAGTTTCTAATCCCATCGTACTCAATGTCATTGATCCGCTGCCGCATCACTCTCCTCTATCATGTTTGTAGTGAGCAAAGTCGATAGTCGTGACATAGTTCTGCATATATCCATGCAACCAGAGGTGTTTAGTCATTTCTACCTTTCCATGACGATGCCGCCTCCGTCAATGAGAGCAAGAGCAACTTGGGCGAACCGCTGACTTTGAACCACGCGCTAACTCTTTCACTAACAAGTTGGTCTTCCATTCCCACTCATACGTTCTTTCAGTCGCAGAAATATGGACGCTGTAAATCCACTCATTACCGGCCATCCTATGCTTTATTGGGAGACAAACAACGACGCATTTCATAAAATGCAGCAAGTAATAATAATTTTTTTACAATGTCACCGGATTAATTACGACAAAATTTTATATTTTACAGCATGCAAGGGTTCACCTACGTCCCTAATAGGTAGGGGCCTAATCCCACCCGGGTACGTGTAGATCGGGTCGTGTCCCATGTTCTACCCCGACCCAAGAGGAAATTTCGGAAGAACCTTCCCGCTGTTCTTCAGAATACATGTCTCGAGCTTTCCAAGCCGAGAGGGTTTGCATCCGAAGAACAACGGGGGGTGCTGCCGAAATCCGTCTCAGGAAGGAGCAGAACACAAGACACGACCCGACCTACACATACCCGAGCTGTCCCAAACGTGGACAATCCGGAAGAGTTACGGTAATAAATATTCAGAGACGGACAGTCCTGCATATTTATAAATTTGCAACCTGTCCGAACGGGAGACGCCTAGGGTTATGCGAATAGACATGAATTTAAATGTGGCATCGGCTGGAAGGCCGGGGCAAAGCAAGGGGCGAAGCCTGGAGGAGATGAAAATATAGCTCACCTCGAGAGCGTACAAAGCTGCAGGTGTCGGAGCTGCAAGGGAGCAAAATGTCGACGACGCGCCCCTCGAAAGCCGGAGAAGAAGCTCGATAAGACCACGGCGGTGGTGGCCGGAGCTACGCCATCTGAAAACACACAATGAACATCAACTAACAAATTGCAACAATTTTTACGAAATTGCATTAAATTTTCAAATTCTATCAATTTTCACCACCGGGGCGCGCCATCGACAGTGACCACCGGCTCCCGCCCTCGCCATCGACCGCCGGGGCGGGCCCTCGACATCAACCACCGGGGCGCGCCAGGGACAGCAACCACCAACTTGCGCTACCGACACCGACCACTGGCTCCCGGCCTCGCCACCGACCACCAGCGCCCGCCCTCGCCATCGACCACCGGGGCGCGCCATCGGGACACCCCAGAGTGAAATCTTTGCCATCCAAAACACACAACACACCTATACTAACATGGTATGGCACCCCCTAACTTGTGTTGGGATTCAGACGATCCGAAACTCCCCTCCGATGAAACCCTAGACCCGCTGGAGAAATACCGAATTTATACGGATACACGCGGTAACGGTTGTGAGTCTATGTATGTTTAACATAAAATATAACCAAGTGAGAGTAATAAATAAATAATGCTAAAAGAAGAAGGAAAAAATATGTGCCAACACAAGCCATAACAAGACGGAAAAAATATGTCCACATGTGCCGTCGGCAAAGCCGTCGGCATAGAATGTGGGCAAACCCTAACCCCACAGGCTAGACGGCTAGAGTGGCGCCGAGGGCCGCCGTCGGGCCGTGCTCACTTACGCCGACGGCCGTCTCTGTGCCGACGGCCGCTTTGTCGGGCTGGTCTTCCGGCTACGTACGCCGACGGCCCCGACATTTTGCCGTCGGCACCTTGTGTGATTCCTGTAGTAAATGTAGCCGAGAGGAGCATATCAGCCAACATGATGAGTTGTTGGGCGCCTTCCTGGACGAGTGCAAAGGCGTGTGTGAGTAGGGGTATTGCACCTACGCATCACGGTCGAAGGCGGAGCTTCAGGCGGAAGATCAACGGGTGAGCGTCTTGTAACCGAGGGAGGGACACACACGCGCCAGGGGAAGGGAGGGTTGCACGTGGCGGTGGCACGGAAACCCTAGGAGGAGGGGCGCACATGTGAGAGAGCATGGCGACTGCTTAGGATTTGGGGAGCCAATTTCGGCATAATTACTCCAAAGAACAACGACTTCGGTTTTTTGTGGAGAAGTCCCATATTATAGTCTCTCTTGTAGCTTCTCCGGAGCGTGGTTTTACACTACCGAGAAGCATAGTGGTAGGAAAAGCATACCAAAAGTTGTAGTACTTTCTTTCAGTTTCAAATGTTTGGGTATTAGAAGTTACTCTGTCTGTTCTAAAATGGATAAGACTTTCATTTGTCCAAATAGGTAGTATATAAATAGAAGTCATCTATTTTAGAACGGAGGGAGTAGGAGTGAAGCCCAGAGAAACTGGCCCTACTTTATTTCCGTAAAATGACGATATGACTAATTTTCCATGTTTTTTTTAACAAGAGAAGGGCCTGAAGGACCCAGATGATGCATTCATAGAAACCAAGGTAGCAGGTACAAAGTGTGCACTGTCACTTTTACAACGCTCGCCCTGAGATACCTAGAATTTGAAAATAAGGACAATACAAATATAAAAAGGACCCTAGAACTAAAAATGAAAAAGCAATCAAGTCCTTGGTCCTCCCCACCACCGATCGCCGGCAACCTCGGGGCGCTGATGCCAAGGTGCGAGAGCAGGATGCTCGGGCGCTCTCCAAAACCGACGATGAGCCCTTGCCACCGGCTGCGAAGAGGAAGGCGGGGACGAACCACTTGCCTTCTTCTCAACAGCGAGCTCCGGGACAAGACTCGGAAGACCTCCGCCATGGAGGAGTTGAAAGGGCCGCTATCCCGGCCGAAGATCACGCAGGCGGTCGTCTCCTCCGTGTGATGCGCACGAACATGCAGCTTGCAGTGGCGCTCGCATCCTGCAGCGAAGACCAGGAACCGAAGAAAACAACCACCACATCTATGACCTCCGCGGCTATTAGGAAATGGAGTCCTCTTCGCTTCGATCCACACCGAAGAACAAGCGCCACCAATCCCTGAGGTAAGAGATTGACCATCGAGCTTAAGAGGGAGAATGGAGGCGGCACCTTCACTCCCTTCCTCTACTGGCTCCAACCATTGAAGCACTAGGAGAAGGAGAAGGACGAGCACCATCGTGGCGGAGCGGCTCGGTCGGCACCTCTACGAATCCTCCTCGGTATGACACCAACCTGCACAAAGGCAAACTGAAACGACAACCTACTACTACCACCTAAACTACTGCTGTACAGGGGGCGGCACCCTAAACCATCTCCACACCAACCGGCAAAGAGACCGGCGGCGGGAGCGGCCGGAGAGAGCTCACTCGGCGGCGGACTCTCAAGGGCAGAGGAGCGGTGGGAGAGGATAAGGTGTGAAAGCCTTCGACTAAGGGCATCTCCAGCCGTCCCCCCAGAGCCCCCCCAAGCGGCGTTTTTGGCGCCGTTTCGCGCCGTTTCGCACCAGTCGCCCCCCAGGAATCGATTTAGCGCCGCTTTCCGCCGTTTTTCGCGCCGTTTGGCGCCGCCGAACCTAGGCCAAACCCAGCGCGCTGGGTTCGGCCTGGGGGGGCGAAATGCTCGCGTGGGCCACGCCTGTCGGCGACGGAAGACGATTTCCCTCTCTTTTTCGGCGCTTCCCTCCACTTTCCCCCCACATGTACCTCTCCCCCCGGTTCATTCCCGCCATTTCCCCCCGCACCCGAGATCTACGCGCCATGGCTCCCGCTCGATTTACAGGACCCCGCGCCGCCGCCGTCTCCATTCCCGCGGCCTCCGAACCGGCCAAGAAACCCCGCAAGCCAAGAGCACCGAAGGAGCGACCACCCGACATGTCGAACAAGGAGTGGATCGCCGAGATTTCGCGGCTGGAGACAGCCAACATCAAGCGCCGGGGTAGGAAGGCGGCGCAGCGGCAGAGGCAGCTCATGGCGCAGCTGCAAGCGGAGGAGCAGGCATCCGCCGAGGAAGACGAGCTGGAGGAGGAGGAGGAGGTCCCAAACGAGCCACCTACGCCGGCCGCGGCGCCTCTCGCCAAGAAGAAGGGCCCTTTCGGCCCACGTTTCGCCGGCTGGAAGCAGTCGCCGTCACCGTCGCCCCGCATGTCACCGCACCCGCCGCCAGCATGGTTCGTCGAAGGTGATTCGCTGGGAGGTTTCAACCCCAACCTCACCTTCCCCTACCACCCGCCGATGATGTATGGCAACGTGCCGGGCTACGCAGCTTCCCCATCCCACCGCCGCGCGATTCTCGCCGGACTGCAGCCCCAGGACAGCTACATGGAGGAGATCATCGCGTCCGGCTCGATGGCGGCGGCGGCGAGCCCGGGCTTCCTCGATGGCAGCGGCGAGTTCTTCACGCAGGTCGGTGGCGACTACGGCGAAGGCGGCTCCGGCTCGCAGGCGACGGAGGAGCAGGGCGAAGACGACGACGTGGACGAGACGCCCGTGGTGCCAGAGGGTACAGATCCGGCCGGCGAAGGACGGAAGCGCCGTGGCCCTGGCCGCCCCCGCAAGGAGCCCAAGGTGCCCCTGCCGCCCGCCGAGCCTCGCATCAAGTGGCTGAACAGGGAGGACTCGCTCCTCGCCGAGGCGTGGAAGACGGTGAGCTTGGACCCGATCGTCGGCGCGAACCAGCACGCCGACAACTACTGGAAGCGGGTGAAGACGGCCTACGACGAGCGCCGCATGATCGATCCCTACTACGCCCCATGCGTCCTCGACCGCGGCCAGAAGGCCATGGCGAACCATTGGGCCAACATCCAGGCGTCGTGCAACAAGTGGCACGGCATCCAGGAGGAGATCTCGGCGAGGCCGCAGAGCGGCGCCAACCGCGAGATGGAGATCGTCCGCATGCTCGAGGCGTACAAGAACGACGAGGGAACCGACTTCAAGTTCCTCCACGTGTTCGTCCTCATCGAGACTTGCGAGAAGTGGGCGGAGGTGCGTCGCTCGATCGGCAAGGGCAAGGAGTACGTCCCCGACGCGGTGGCTGCGTGCGCATCCGAAGGGCGTCCGCCGATGGGCCACAAGAAAGCCAAGCTGGCTAGGGACGGCGCGCCTGCAGCGGCAAAACTCCAGGCATCCATCGAGACCTGCATCGCCGACGCTCAGGTCCAGGCGGGCAAGAGGGAGGAGGTCTCCAAACGGCGATGGGCGGCGCTGTAACATCCAAGTATGAAAACATCCCTTAGTTGTTTTATTTCTTGTTTACTTTTAAGCGATGCATCATGTCATCATCTCATTGCATTTGTTTTATTTATGTTTGCATTGTTTCCATAATGAATCAACAGTTGTTTTCACACTTGTCTGTTACAATCTTTTCGAACAAAGAATTGCAAAACAAAACCTCCCTTGTTTTCCAAATAATTGACTAAGTTTCACTTCTCAAATTGTTGGCTTTAATCAAACCGTTAATCACTCAATTAATTCAATCAATAGTTCCCAAATCATCTTTTAAATTCCAAACCAAGTTCAAATCAGTACCTATTTGAATCCATGAAATTCACCACTATTTGGAATTCTTTAAATCACTTTTAAAACTCTAGGGGAGACCCTATTGTTATTGCCTTGTTTTTCCAATAATAACTAATATTGCAAAATTCAATTAATTGGGTTTAATTTTAAACAACAAGCCCACTTTTGAAATTTGGAAAACCAAAACTACCAAAAGGTTGCATTTTTCACTAAGAGATTTATCCTATTTTATTCCAAACTTTTCTTTAAACAAAACCTTGCTTTGTTTTCCTTTTGCTTAACTACAAAAAAAAAACAGTACAAAAATAAATAAATAAATAGGAGAGGAGAGGGAGGCAGTAACAGCAACCGAAACCAGCCCAGCCCGTACCCCCTCACGGTCCTTCTCCTACCTCTGTACGGAGTCATCTCCAGTTGCCCACGTCGACATGATCGAGCAGGGAACGGTCGATCCGAGCTCGACCCCCTCCTATTTCTTGCCCTCAAGCCTCCCTCCTAACCCTAGTCTTCTTCCTCGCTCTTCTCCCTCTAGCGCCGCCACTTCTCCTTCTTCCTCCCTCTGGTTTTCTGTTCTCTGTAACTCCTCCCGAGAGCACCAACTCCGACGCCCTCTCCGGCTCGCCGCCGGCACCACGGTACCCGCCCGGCCGCGGTAGGGCCGGGAACGGAACCGGCCGAATCCCCTCTCTCGCCTCGTGCCTTCCGTTTCCCTCGACGACCGCCGGATCGCCGCCGCCATCGCCGGATTCCGCCACCGAGCGCTCCTCTCCGCCCCCTCGCTGTAAGCCTCGCCGCCTCCCTTCCCTCCTGGTCGCCTCCTCTCCTCCGGGCCCACGGCCCCACGGCCGCCCCGGCCACCCGCCGGCAGCGCCGGCCGGCCACCGCGCGCCACCGCGGACAGCGCCCGCGAGCAGCCGCGGCCGCTGGCCCGCTCGCCGGCCGCTCCCTGTCGCTCGCCCCTGCTTCTGTACCGCACGATAACGATTCAGAAGGTTCAGTTATTTTTCGTTTACCTGAATGCTATCTCCCCTCGCTGCTACTGTCTAACACGAATCTGAAACCAGCCCAACTGGCCAAGGAACCGTGCGCCCAAGGCCTAGCTCCCTGGTTCGAATCCTAGGGGAGGCAATTGCCTCCCCAATTTTTTTCCTGCGCGCAACCCCCGTGGGACCCACCCGTCATGGACCTTGCAGGCCACCTCACCCCAGTACTGCCACCTAGGTGCCACGCAGTGACGCTGACCCCACTGTCAGTGGCTGGGGCTGGATACTGCGCGGTGCAGATTGTTTTTCTGCACGTTTTCCTTTAATTTCAGTCCAGTTTTTATTACGGTTTAGCCCCTAAACTTCAAACCCAAATAACTTTTAAATCCCAACTCCAACAAAAATAAATAAAATATGTACACCGCACCAAATTAAATTCTCTATCTATCTATAGCATTTGTTTTCTGTTTTGAACATTGCAAATAATTTCAAATTTCAAATTCAAACTATTCCTTTCACATTTGATAAATTCCATAACTAATTCAATATTAATCCAAATCATGCAAATAAAATATGTTTTCCATACCATTTTGAACCACCAATTCAAATATAAATTTTGTTTCATGATTTGAATAATTTAAATTGCCTAAATAATTTAATACTTGTTTAATTCATTTAAATTTGATAAAATCATAACTTGCTCAAATTAAATTATTTTTGAACATGCAAAATATGTTTTCAACCTAGAAAAGTATAAAATTTTCAAATATGAATTTTGTTATTTGTTTTGCACAATTTAAATGGGTGAAAACAACAACTATTTGTGTAATCCCTTTAAGGAACCAAAAATTCCATAACTTACTAAATAAATTTCTAAATTGGTAAACCCTATTTTAAATTGGTTCTATTGTTGTTATTTTGTTGTTTTCCTCATCCATGCATCATACTAATTCACCCTCATCTGTTGATTAGTTGGAAAACAAATAATCTAACCCAAAATTCATGGGCTTTTCATATGCAACTCAAAATTGCATATGTGTCCATTTAAATTGTGTTACCATGTCAATTAGTTTATTTTGATGCACCCATTAACATGACATGCATCATCCCCATGATTGTGCACTATGCCATGATATTGATTGTCTACCCTTTCTGCTTTGTCTGTTTGCTTCTTCTCGGTTAGACGACGACGTTGAGACCGACGATCCTTACGACACCCCTTTCTGAGGATCTAGCTCAGTACCAGGCTACTGGGTTTGCAGGAAAGTTATCACTCACATGAACCACTGTGTTCCTCTCAACATTGGTTACCGATACTTTCCGTTGATTCTTTTCTGCTAGCCATAGTGGTAGTTGTTTCTGTTACGAACCTATCACATGAATCCCTTAACCTTGATATTGCCTCACCTCCAGTCCTATAACCCCGTTGTTTGAGCTCGTGTCTTACTAGCATGCTTAGGGTTGTTTCTGCTCGAGTCTGTTACCCGTTACTTTCTGTTATCATATTTCTATTAGGTTCTATGGGCTCGATGTGTAAACAACAACCTGTTAATGCTTGGGTAATAATAATTTGATGTTAAGGCACCGGCAGGAGGCCCATCGTGGTTTTGAGGCCTGCTAGTGTCGACCCTAATTAGGAAAAGGGTCTTGTCTACTGATCCATGATGAGCGTGCTCACCGCATCCGGGTGGTGGTATGGAACCCCCCTCGGCTTTGATCTGATCCGCAGTTTGTCCGAAGAGCCACACTTAGTTCGGGTGTTCCATTTGGCTCATACGCATAAATGGGTCGCTCCCATGGTTTCTGATGATGATGTTCACGCACACATATAGGGCGAGGCCTGTAGTGCCGGGGTGTTGTGTCCTGCGGGAGTTTTGCACACCTGCGCTGAGTATTCGGCTGCGTGGCTGGGACCTTATAGCTCCGTGGCTCCTAGGACAGGCTGTAGTGATGGTTCGAGTCGTGTCGAGTCCACCTGAGTTTTAGTTGGTGGCTTGAGTGTGTACGGGTACTGGAGCACACCCTGCAGGGATGAATCTTCTCGAGAAGCCGTGTTGTCCGCGGTTATGTGACGACTTGGTGAAAGTACTGGCTAACAAGTACTCAGACAACTTACACCTAACTATAATAACCTGACTAGTAATAGGTTTATTGACACAATAACCTGAACCATCATTAATCCAACTGTGTGAGTTATCCTTGGATTGCTTCTTTGGATAAGGGGCGAGATCCAGGATGGGTTTGTTTGGTGGTTAGTTATAGTTGGTTACGATACGCTATCTTATCTCCTTTCTGTTAGTCGGAAGTCATAGTATGTTTCTGTAATTGGTTAGTGCAGCCCGCTGCCGCATCTTTTATACCACCCTTCCTTCCGTTGAACCCAAAGCATCTGTGCTTGGTGTTGACGGGTTACACTTTGGTGAACTGTGAGTCTTGCTTGCCAGTACGTTGGTGTACTGACCCCTTTGGGGCTGTGGTTTACGCAGACGACGATTCCGAGGATCTCCATGGAGGCTACTACGTGGAGTACGACGAAGCTGTTGCCGAGTAGATAGCGGACCCGGTCAGGATCCGACGACTACGTGGATGGGCTCCGTTTTCCTTTCATTGCCGGCTTCTTAAGCCTATTTGGATTTGTCTGTACTCAGACCCTTTGTTTGCTTCCGCTGATGTAATGATGTTATGTTGGGACATGTGTCCTCTGGATGATTGTATTTGCTATTCTCTGCCTTAGTGAAGGCCATTTGCAACCTTATTTCAATCTTTTGTGTCTTAGAGATATGTTGTGGTATCATTCCGTTTAACGCTGTTGACGTACCATGTGTGATTGGTATGAAGTACGTCGACAGTAGTGCCTATGGTCTCTAGTGGATAGTTTACATCGACGGTGGAATAGCAGGGCTTGTGTTGTCGCGCATAAGCGCAGGCCTACCAGGAAGCTGGGACGTGGGAGCAGTTATGCCCCATAATCCAAGCATCTGCTATCCAGTTCGGCCCGATGAGTATCCCCTAGAAACCAGGGTGCGACAAATGGTATCAGAGCCTGTCTGCCTGTAGGATCCCTTTTACTGGTCGCAGTTTGAGTCTAGAAACTATTTTGTAGCTATATAGGAAAAATGAAACGTGAGAGTAGGAATTCTGCCATTTTATTTCTTTCCCCACCCACCCTCCCTTTTCTGGTAAGGAAGTGCAACGTTGTTTTCTCTTTCTCATCTAAACTTTCAAGTTAGGATTTCACGTGTTCTGGGTTCTTCTGTAGTACCTTAGGAGTTTTGGTCGCGAGTTTCCCGATGTTGCTTCAATATCATGTTTCTCTCAAGAACCTTTCGTCCATTGATGTATCCATTCCTAGCTATGTTTAGTTATCCTTTCGTACTCGAACCAATTATGGTGAACGTTGAGGGTAGTATATGTTTGATCCATGCTACCTTCTTACCGTCTGAAGTAATCCTTTTAAGCACTCATATTGGATTTTGTTATCCGGTTACTGTGTTAATCTTGGTATCCTCTTCAGGATGGAAAGTGGTGACGAAGAACTCACACTGCCACCTGAGATGGGGAAAGTGCTGTCTCAGATGACACAAGTTATAAAGCAGATGCAGCAGAACCAAGACCTTGGGAGTAATGGCAACACCCGTATGTCTATTAGGGAGTTCCTTGAGCTCAATCCGCGCACGTTTGATACCGCCTCCGAGCCATTGGATGCTGATGACTGGCTCCGTGAAATGGACCGTACTCTTGTGGTAGCTCATGTGGCTGACGAGGACCGTGTTCCTTACGTGACCTACCTTCTCCGTGGACAATCCATGTCTTGGTGGGAGAATTTCCAAGAAATGAGAGGTCCTAGTGTGGCAATCACATGGGAGGATTTCAAGCAAGCCTTCGTGCGCCATCACATTCCCGATGGGCTCATGGAGAAAATGCGTGAGGAATTCTATTCTTTCACACAAGGCAAATTGGACGTTCTCGAATACCAAAGAGAGTTCAATCGTCTGGCTCGCTACGCCGGAGATGAAATCTCCACGGAAGCGAGAAAGATGGCAAAGTTCCGCAGGGGTCTCAACCCGGAACTCAAGTATGCTCTCACCAACGTCAAGGCCAAGAATTTTGAGGACCTCATCAACATCGCCCTAAAGGAAGAGCATGGGCGCAAATTGGTTGAGGAATCTCGTAAGCACTCTCGTGAACAGGCTAATCTCTCGAAAGCTATCATGCCTCCACAAAAACGAAGAGTTTGGGTTCCATATACCACTACAACACCGCCCATCTGCTTGCCAAGCCCGGCAGGATTTCTTGCCCTCCCTCCCACCCCAGTGGTGTCGGGGGGTTACCCCCGAGTAGGGTAAAGACAGGTGGTAAAGGCCGCTTACAGAAGAGAGGTTTGGTCGAGTAGCCGACTACCAGGTACTCGCTACCCGGTCGACTGCTACTCGGTCTCACCTCAAGATGACCAGAAGGAGATATCAATCAAGTTCTACCCTGACGAGTAGAAGGTTTGGCCCGAGTACAATTGGCGGGAACCATTGGCGGGAACCTACTCGGGCCAGAAAGTCAAAGGAGCCGTTCTGACACAGGATCCCCCGTATCCTGGGTCCGTACTTGGCAGCATTCGAACTACTGTTCACGTGGGGACGGCCTGCCTGACAGTGACAGCATGGAAGCAGGCCGTGGCAGGATAAGGGGGGCCTACTCTGTGCCTAGGTACAGTGATACCAGTCTGTCCCCTAGTTTTTCCCAACGACTTTACGGAAGCAGCCAAGGTTAGGAACCAAAGCTGTCAGCGGGTACTCGGGGAAAGGACGGTGTGCACACTATGTCGACACTTGTCTAGATTTGGACGTATCCGGCTGGGCACCGTGTATATAAGGTGCCCCGCCGCCTCCTGCGCGAGGGACGATCTCATTCCATGCTCTGATAGATGCTCTCACATGCTCATAGGGAACCTTAGAAACCCTAAGTTCTTGACCTAGCTCTACTCGGAGAGGAGAGAGAGGCTACTCGGTAGCGATACCATTTGTACTGTGACTACTCGGAGAGACATCGAAATACATAGAGAAAGGCAGGAGTAGGGGTTTTACCTCCTCACGAGGGCCCTGAACCTGGGTACATCCTGTTGTTTGTGTTGTGTGGATCTTATCTCACGCGGCTACTCGTCGCGTGATCCCTCCCCGGACACCTCCAGCGTCCATCGTCCCCACATCTTTAGCCATCCTATGGCATCTGCCATGACACCACCACGACAGTTGGCGCCCACCGTGGGGCAACCAGCGGCGCTGGCTGGAGTTTCTGTTCGGACGGGATCTTCATCAGCGGAGCGCGTAGTTTGTGGCCTTGTCCATAGATTCGGCTCCTTCGACTTCGTCACCGACAACGCCGGCTGTTTCGGCGGCATGGCCATGCCCGAGGGCGGCTCGGTGATCTCCTTCGGCTCTCATCTCGTCTACGTCGCCACCGTCGCCAACAGCACCTACCCCGAGCTGGTGCATGACGCGGAGGATCCTCCCGCGGTGGTTGCTGCTCGCGGAAGGCCTGCATGCAGCTCTGCATGCTGTGCTGAGGTGATGGTGACGGGCTTGGCGGCAAACGCTGGCGCAGCCGCTACTCGCGCTGCGGCCGTCGTCGAGGAGGTTGACGACCCGCCTGCTGGTGGCAGGAACCACCGGCCCTACGAGAAGGAGAGCAACCTGCCGCCTTCCACGTCTACGGTCATCCCCGCGTCTGCAGCGCGAACCGGCATGCCCACTCCCACCGATGTCGAGCTCCTAGCCGCAAGGGAGCAACTTGAGCGGCAACGCCAGGAGCTGCTTGCCGAGCAGGCGGAGTTGGAGAAGATCAGGCTTGAGCTGAGTTTGGACCAGCTCGAGTACAACAAGGCTCATGGCTTCACGCCGGTGGCCAGGAGGCCCAGCAGGGTAGGCGCTACGCGGCGCAACCTGGGTGTCGAGATGGCGACAGTTGCGGAGGAGCCCGCGCAGTCCGCCACCGCGAACACTTTCACAAGGCCAAGGTACAGCACACCCGCCAAGACGCTCAGGGCTGCGCAGGCCGTGGCTGCCGAGTTGCCGCGCCTGGATGGAGAGGCGCGTCTCAGGCAACAGGAGAGGCTCAACGAGTTGGTGTTGGAGGCCGCCAGGCAGAACGAGGAGTTCCGCAAGGCCAACCCGGGAGCTGGAGCTTCGCAAGTGGTTCACTCGCACGCGGCTAGATCTAACGATCAGGCCTCGTCTCCGCATCCCAGCCGCGAGAAGAGCCGCAGCGGGCGCTCGGGTAGAGACAGGCAAATGCAGGTGTATGACCCGGCTGCTGCCGCGAAACAGGTTGCTGTGCCGCAGCAGCCCGGGCAGGAACACAACGCTGCAAGAGCAGGCTCTCAAGCCCATCAAGCTCAAAGCCGTGTCCGAGAAGCCGCGCGTCCGGGTACTTCTCGGCAACCCGCAGCTCCGCCTACTCGGCAGAGGCAGCAGCCGCGCCCGGTGGCAGCAGTCGCCAACCCGGTGGAGCAGCCTGCAGCTATGCAGGTGGATAGGTATGATGATGGCTACTCGGCTATGGAGATGGCTGGTTATGACATCCATGACCGTGTTGGTGAGCGTGTGTTGGCGCCTGGAGATGCAAGGCACCAGTTGGACCGTATCAGCTTGTCGGCGCGGCTTGAGAGCACGGGTCCTCCCGGCCCCGAGTGCTTTGGCCCGCGCATCATGAACGAGCCTTCCGTGAAGGGCTTCCAGCTTGCAAGAGGCACCAAGAGCTACAATGGTAGCACCAAGCCTGAAGATTGGCTCAACGACTACGTCACCGCAGTCCATATTGCGGGTGGCAACAGGAGATGGGCAGTGCGGTACGTCCCGCAGATGCTAGAGGGTCCAGCTCGCACTTGGCTCAACAACTTGCCCAAGCACAGCATAAACTGCTGGCTGGACTTCTCGGACGCTTTCGTCAGCAACTTCACCAGCACCTACAAGAGGCCGAATAGGCCACAGCAGCTGTCGGCTTGCAGGCAGCGAGAAGACGAGACGGACCGCGAGTACCTTACTCGGTGGAGCACCTTGAGGAACACCTGTGAGGGTGTGAATGAGGCACAGGCCATCACTTGGTTTGCGCAGGGTTGCCGACATGGCAGCATGCTTTGGCAGAGATTGCAGAGGGAGATGCCGAACACCCTGGCCGAGACCATCAAGATTGCGGATCAGTACGCACTCGGTGATCCCACTCAGCCACTGATGGACTCCTCTGAGCCGAGAAGAAACTTCAACAGCAGCAAGCGCAACGAGTTCCGCAACAAGCGCCGAGTAGATACTCGGTATGATCCCGAAGAGGTGAATGCAGTGAATGTCGGAGGCGGTGGTGGCCAAAGGCAGAAACCTGCTGGAGCCTACGGGCAGAACCAGAACCAGGGCCAGGGCAACAAGAAACCGTTCCGCACTGCGCAGCCGGGTAGCGGGAACTCCGAGCAGCCGAAGAAGTTTGTCTTCGATGACATGAAGGATGGCCCATGCAGCTTTCACACCCATCATCCCTCGAGGCCAGCTAACCACACTACTCGGCAGTGCGAGTGGTGGGATGTGATCAAGAATGATGGCTTGCCTCCTCCTCCTCCTCTGCCGGCTGCCAATGCTACTGTTCAGCCTACTCGCGCGCCCGCAGCTCGGCCGCGAGTGTACCCGAGAAGAGAGAATGTCAACCAGGTGGCTTTAGGAGCCAACCGGAACTTCAACAACGAGAGATACCGCAGCAACAACAACAACTACAACCGCAACAACAACAACAGAGGCAACAACAACTATCAGGGCAACAACAATGGCAACAATGGCAACAATGGGGGCAATGGCTCCAACCAGTACCAAGAGCACCATGAGAGCTATATGATCTTCACCTCTGAGGCAGTCGACAAGCAGTCACAGCACAGGCGGGCCATGGAGGTCAATGCAGTGATTCCGGCTGTCCCTCACTACATGTATTGGTGTGACCAGGAGATCAGGTGGACTCGGGCAGATCACCCCAAGGTGATGCCCAACCCGGGTACCTATGCCTTGGTGCTGGATCCTACCTTCCTGGGCCCCGAGAAGAATGTGAGGTTCAGCAAGGTGCTGATCGACAACGGCAGCAGCATCAACATCGTGTACAAGGACACACTCGAGAAGCTTGGCCTGGCCGAGAACATGATGCTGCCCAGCAAGACCACCTTCCATGGCATTGTGCCCGGGATCTCATGCAACCCGATTGGCCGAGTGTGGATTGATGTGCTATTCGGTACTCGGGAGAACTGCCGCACAGAGCGCCTGCAGTTTGAAGTGGTGGATCATCAGAGCCCCTATCATGCGCTACTCGGCAGGCCTGCTCTGAGCAAGTTCATGGCCTCTACTCATGTGGCTTATCTGAAGATGAAGATCCCCGGCCCCAATGGCATCATCACCATCTCGGGAGATTACAAGAAGTCCATGGAATGTGCCTCTGCTAGCTCCCAGCTGGCGGAATCGATGGTGATTGCTGCCGAGAAGAAGAAGATGTACGAGGTGGTGGCCATGGCTCAGTCCGCACAAGCAGGCGCACAAGGTGTGCCGAGTACCCAGCATGGTACTGCTTTCCAAGCTGCCAAGGAGACCAAGACAGTCCAGGTTGACCCCGAGTTCCCGGAGCGCGTGGCTATCATTGGTTCCGGGTTGGAGGAGAAATAGGAAAGCGCGCTCATCCACTTCCTCCGTGAGAATCGGGATGTTTTCGCCTGGACCAATGAAGATCTACCAGGAGTCCCGAGGGAGTTGGTTGAGCACTCTTTGCATGTGCGCCCTGACGCCAAGCCCGTGAAGCAGGCTTTGCGCCGTTTCGGGGATGAGAGAAGGAAGGCCATCGGTGATCAAATCACCAAGCTGCTGATCAGTAACTTCATCATGGAAGTGCTGCATCCGGACTGGTTAGCCAACCCGGTCATGGTCGAGAAGAAAAAGGAAGATCCCAAGGCTGCCACTGCATGGCGCATGTGCGTCGACTACACCGACTTGAACAAGGCATGCCCCAAGGATCCTTTCCCGCTACCTCGCATCGATCAGGTGATCGATTCCACTGCCGGCTGTGAACTGTTGTCTTTCATAGATGCCTACTCTGGTTTCCACCAGATCGCACTCAACCCTGCTGATCAAATAAAGACTGCTTTCATTACCCCGTACGGGGCTTATTGCTATCGTGTCATGTGTTTTGGCTTGAGGAATGCGGGTGCAACCTATCAGAGATGCATGCAGAAATGCTTGCACGACCAGCTCGGCAAGAATGTGCAGGTGTACGTAGATGACATTGTCATCAAAACGAATAAAACACATACTCTGCTTGCCGACCTGGAGGAAACCTTTGCTAACCTACGCAAGTACAAAATGAAACTGAATCCGAGTAAGTGTACCTTTGGTGTACCAGCTGGAAAGCTACTCGGTTTTCTGGTTTCTAGTCGGGGCATTGAAGCCAATCCGTCTAAAATAAAAGCTATTGAGAGCATGTCTTTGCCGAGATCGCTGAAGGATGTGCAGAAGTTCACGGGTTGTCTGGCATCTCTGAGCCGTTTTCTGGGCCGAATGGGCGAGAAGGCTCTGCCTCTGTACCAGCTGATGAAGAAAAGTGACAAGTTCGTCTGGACTCCGCAGGCGGACGTGGCATTCAATGAGCTGAAAGCAATGCTGGCTAGCGCTCCCGTCTTGGCTAGTCCGCTACCCAAGGAGCCTATGCTGCTGTACATTGCTGCGACTAACCGAGTAGTCAGCGTGGTGATAGTGGTGGAGCGAGAAGAAGAAGGCAAGAGTGTGCAGCGTCCAGTCTATTATCTCAGTGAAGTGCTGTCCAGTTCCAAGCAAAACTATCCTCACTACCAGAAGATGACATATGGTGTGTACCTGGGCGCCAGGAAGCTGAAACAATACTTTCAGGAGCACCCCATCACTGTTGTGAGCTCTGCTCCCATCTCGGACATCATGGGAAACAAGGAGGCGAGTGGCAGAGTAGCCAAGTGGGCAATCGAGCTGGCCGCGTACGCTCCCGGGTACGCGAGAAGAGAAGCAATCAAGTCTCAAGTCCTGGCGGAATTTCTTGTGGACTGGGCCGAGATGCAGTATGAACCTCCTGCTCCAGTTTCCAACTATTGGAAAATGCACTTTGATGGCTCAAAGGTGAAAGAAGGCCTTGGTGCTGGCGTGGTGCTTACATCACCCAAGCGGGATCAGCTCAAGTATGTGTTGCAGATTCATTTCAAGGCATCCAACAATGTAGCCGAGTACGAGGCAGTGGTGCATGGTTTGCGAGTAGCAAAGGAGGTTGGTGTGCAGCGCATTATATGCTACGGCGACTCAGATCTGGTGGTGCAGCAAGTCTCAGGTACCTGGGATGCTCTGGATGCCAACATGGCATCGTATCGATTCCTGGTGCAGTCAATGACTGGGTTTTTCGAAGGCTGTGAGTTCCAGCACATTCACCGAGCAGAGAACGAAGCAGCAGACGAGCTGTCCAAGTTGGGATCTTCTCGGCAGTCCATCCCGGCAGGGATTGCTTTGGAGCATTTGAGGAAGCCATCCATCAAGCCTTCCCCCAACTCGGAATCCATCTTTGTTCCTTCCCTGCCAAGTGAAGAATCTGACCCAATGGAGATTGACTGGGAGAGTGCTGCAGGGAACCCGGGGACTGCCGTCCTCTACTCGGGGACTGCCGTTCCCTACCCGGGGACTGCCACTCCCTACTCGGGGACTGCCACTCCGTACTCGGGGACTGCCATTCCCTACTCGGGGACTGCCACTCCCTACTCGGGGACTGCCACTCCCTACTCGGGGACTGCCACTCCGTACTCGGGGACTGTCGCCCTCAACCCAGAGGCTGTCGCGTTTATTGAAGAAGTTCTCGCCAATCGGTCTGGGCTGCAGAGGAGCGCTACTACTCCTCCTGTGCAACCGCCAGAGCCTGTCCCAATGGAACTGGACGAACCAGTGTTTCCCATACGGGAGACGCCGAGTTGGGCTATGCCCATATTATCCTTTCTAAGGGACGGCACTTTACCTGAAGATGAGGTGACTGCGAGGCAGATTCGGAGAAGGTCCAAGGGCTACACCATAGTCCGAGATGTGCTGCACAAGAGAAGTGCCACCGGCGTGCTGCAACGCTGTGTGAGCCCAGAAGAGGGAGAAGAAATCCTGGTGGAGATACATCAAGGGGAATGTGGGCATCACGCCTCTTCTCGGGCTCTGGTCAAGAAAGCTTTTCGGCATGGTTTCTACTGGCTCACTGCACTGCAGCAGGCTGAAGATATTGTGAGGAAGTGCACCGGCTGCCAGATGTTCGCAAGTAAGATTCACATGCCAGCTTCCGAGTTGAAAACAATTCCTATCACATGGCCATTTGCTGTTTGGTGTTTGGATATGGTGGGTCCCTTCAAGCCGGCTAAAGGCAATATGACACATATCTTGGTCATGGTGGATAAGTTCACCAAGTGGATCGAGGTGAAACCTATTCGGAAGTGTGATGGGGTCACAGCCGTGAAGTTTGTGAAGGATGTGATCATGAGATATGGCTACCCGCACAGTATCATCACCGACAATGGCACCAACTTTGCAGAGGGGGCAATGGTGCGATTCTGCAGAGATAAGCATATCCGACTAGACGTTGCGTCAGTCGCGCACCCTGCCTCCAATGGGCAAGTGGAGAGAGAAAATGGGATGGTACTCGCAGGCATCAAGCCAAGGCTGATGGAGCCACTACTGAAAACACCTGGGTGTTGGCTAGAAGAGTTGCCAGCGGTGTTGTGGAGTCTAAGGACTACCCCTAACCGGTCAACCGGCTACACGCCATTCTTCTTGGTATACGGGGCTGAGGCCGTGTTGCCAATAGACTTAGAGCATGACTCCCCCCGAGTAGCCCTCTACACTGAGGTGGAGGCGAGAGAAGCTCGAGAAGACGACGTTGACCTGCTTGAAGAAGCAAGAGAGCTGACTCTGTCACGTTCGGCTATCTACCAGCAAAACCTGCGGCGCTATCATAGCCGAAAGGTGAACCCGAGGGTTTTCCGAGAAGGAGACATGGTCCTTAGGCTTGTGCAGCGCACAGCCGGGATGCACAAGTTGTCTCCTCCATGGGAAGGGCCCTTCATTGTCAGCAAAGCGTTGCACAATGACGCGTACTATCTTGTAGATGTGCGCCCATCGCAGGCGAACAGGGCAGATAAAGCTGGAGAGGAAACCAAGCGTCCCTGGAATGTAGCTCTACTTCGTCGTTTTCATTCGTAAGCAAAGATGTGTATGTACCCTCTTATCCGAGTTGAAATTCTACTCTGCAATCTGAAATTGTTCTCGGGGACTGCCCTCGCCCAAAATTGCTCTAAGTGTTTTTACTCGGCTTGGTCCTTTGTCTATTCGGTTGCTCCACTTCAGAACTCACAAGTGCATTGAGTACTGTGTTTAAACCTATATGCCAACTCTTCGACTTTGCTGCTGTCCGAAACCCGGCTTCATGGCAAGCAAGAGAACAAGCAAAAGGTCAATGAGCACACGAAAATCACTAAGGAAGAAAGAGTGCAGGAACCGAGTAGATTGTCAGTTACTGTTTGTTCCCTGTTTTCGTCTTCTCGGCTAAGTGGTGGGCTGCGTTACCATGATTGTTTCTAGCGGCTAAGTACTTGCAGCCCTGCTACTTGATTCTTGTGACTCGAATACCAAAAAAGCGACAAGTCGCAGGTAGAGCAGAGATGAAAAGACAGGGTGAATAAGAAATGCTACTCGGGGACTCGCATGGAAACACAACTCGGCATTAAGCCAGTGTCGTTCAAATTGATTAAAGTCAACATAAACAGAGTGGGCATAAAAACTGAGTAGCAAGCAAGATAAAGGTAGTCTGTTACATCTGCTCCCGGCATCCCGGGGGTCTGATAAGTTTTCGAGTAAAAAGAGAGTGCAGGTTGCTTCAAGATGATGAGGCAGTGTTCTCGGCGCTGGCCTTGGCTGCTGTTTCTTCGGTGGCGGTCTTGGCAGCAGCTTCTTCGGTGGCAGTCGTGGCAGCTGTTCCCTCGGTGCTGGCATGAGTGGCATCCGCTTCCGTCTGGACGGTGGCGGATCCCTTCATCTCGGCATCATCCTGGGTGGCCGCCTGCTCGGAAGTGGCCGTGGCCACCGAGACGGGTCCTGGAGCCGAGGAGGAGCCTGAAGCGTGGCCAGGAGGGGGCACCGTGTCGTCGAGAGCAGCACCTGAGGAGGTGCCGAAGTCGAATGGCTCGGTGTCGATGTGCGCCCCTTCGTCTTCATCGCTACTCGCGACGACGGTGGCTTTTCCCTTTCCGGCCTTGCCCTTGGGAGATTCGAAGAAGTCGCCAAGGTCTTCCTCTTCGTCATCATCTCCTTCGTCCTCGTACTCGGTGTCGGTTCGGGGACGCCCTCGATGTAGACCTCCGTCTCGGCGCATTCTGCGACCTCATACGCAATCTGCTTGCGCAAGGCCACGCTCTCGGCATCCATCTCCCACTTGGAATTATTGCGCTTCCCGCGGATGCGCTGCATATCCAGGTTTTCATACCAAGATGCTATGCAGAGAAGCATCACGTCCGCACCGGCACGGGCTCCAGAGGCTCGCCATTTTTTCAGCTCGGCCTTCACGTTCTCCAGCTTGAGGGCGAGATCCCGCATTTTTCTTGGCTGGGGATCATGAGGCCAGAACAACCGGTGGAGCTCAAAGCCCGCATGCACCAAGTCAGTTCCGACGCCGGCCAGCTGTTCGAAGTAACCGTTGAGCACCAGCAAGCTGTCCTCGATATCAGCCCTGGTGTCGATTGGCTCACCCAGCGAAAGGCGAACTGCTCGGGCCTTGGCTACCGTAGGCGCAGAGGAAGAATCAAGACGAGGCCAGATATCTGAAATAGCAAGTGGCAAGATCAAAAAACGAGAAGAAAGAAGAAGCCGAGAAGGAACAAGACCGAGAAGAAAAGATGCAATGAAGAGAAAACTTACCGATCAGTTGGCGGCGCAGCTGCTGCAGCTTGGTTTTCCAGGACTCCTCGTTGCCAATGTGCTTTTCCTGGATATCGCGCAGGGTGGTCATCTGAGCGAAGAGATCAGCATTGGTCTTCTTCAAGGTTTCACATTCCTGCTCAAGGGCCCTCTCCTTGGCCTTGAAAGTGGTCTCGGCCTTGGCCTTCTCGGCGATGGCCTTGTCCCTCTCGGCGCCAATCTTGATGGCATCCTGGAGTGCCTGTTGTAGCTGGAGTTGCAGCTTCTCGGTCTCCGTGGTGTGGTCCTTCAACAACTCAAGGGCCTGGTCGGACAGCTGCCTCTGCACCTCTGCCGGCTTGACACAATCTTGGTGTGCCTCAGCAAACAACTTGTAATCTTCTGCGAAGAGATAGATGAGGTTAGCAGAGGAGCAGAGAAGAAACAAACTTAAAGTCAAACCGAGTAAACAACAAGCTTACCTTCTAGCCTTTTGATGGTGGCCTCGGAGTTTTCCACGAAGCTGCGGCATTTCTCATGCTCGTCTGCTAAGGCCTTCAGTTTTTCTGCAGAGAAGGAGAGGTTAGCGCATAAGAAAGCATAAGCGAGCGTAAACAAAAACGCATGAATCGCACAGCTAAAGGCGTACCTTGTACTTCAGTCAGCTGCTGGGAGCTGTCCTTGGCGTTCTTGCTGGCTGCCTCCGCAGCTGCCTTTTCCTTCTCTAAAGCAGCAATTCGCCTCCTGGCGATGGAGTGGTTCCAGAGAAGATGGCGGTATAGGTTGGTCCGCTTCAGGACGCTATCCTGAGAAGCGAGAAGAAAATGAGATAGGCAAAGCAGAGAAGATTCAGCCCGAGTAGGAGGCTACTCGGAGAGTATCCACCTGCTCGACCCGAATCTCGGGGACTGGGGGTGATGGTAAGAAAGAAGACAGGCGAGTAGAAGAGAAGAAAATTCAGCTCGGAAAAGGCAAGAAGGACTTACTGCGTAGGACTGCTCGATGTCCTCGGCGTTCTTGCGATGCAAGAACATCTTGGCTGCGAGCGTTGCGGTCTCGGTGGAGACGGACATGGGATTGCGTCCCAGGTCAACCTTGTTCCAGTCCACGCGCATGTGGTCGATGCCGCCAAGGCTAAGACCATGCCACTTATCCACGCCGAGAATCTTGCTATCCCATTTGGCGTCGATGAAGCCAATGGTGTCCAGTACCTGCTCAAGGCCTTTGGAGGTTATTGGTTTGTCTTGGACTCCACGAGAAGCGATGTTGATAGACTGGGGTTGGCTTGGATCTGGAGGAGGGGAGTTCACGGCTACAACCTTCCTTCCCCTCTGGATAGCTAAAGCTTTGTCCTTGGGAGGGAAGCCGATTGAGTGCTGTTGGCTAACCTCGATCATGTACTCCGGGTAGCAGGGCTGGCCAGCAGCGCGAGCATCAGCCGAGAGCGCAGCAGGAATCGGGCCGGACTCGCGGATCACGAGCGCTCCGCCTGAGGATGTACTATGGTCTCTGGCCCGTTTCTTCGTTTGCTCCTTCTCAACCTTCTGCTTCTCGGGATCCTCAGTCGTCTTCCCGTCAGTCTTGGCCTTCGCCTTCTCGGCGACTGCCTTCTCGGCAGCTTGCTTCTCGGCCTTCTTCTGTTCAGCCCTGGCTTTCTTCTGCTCGGCCTTGGCTCTCTCAGCAGCTTCCTTCTCAGCCTTGGCCTTCTCGGCGGCTCCCTCCTCGGCCTTGGCCTTCTCAGCAGCTTCCTTCTCGGATTCCCTTCTGACAACCTCGTCCCTAAGAGCATCCAGGGCTCGTTGCCTGGTTACTCGCCCGGCAGGAGGGCTGGATGTATCCTTGGTTTTCGGCGGCGAGGAGGAGGTTGGCGGTGTAGGGCCTTGCGCAGTTGGTGGTGTAGGGCCTTGCGCAGTTGGTGGTGTAGGGCCTTGTGCAGTTGGTGGCGCCGCAGATCCGTCGCCTTGCGCAGCTCCTGACTGGGCGCTACTCGGCGTCACGCCCGGTTGCACGCTGCTCAATGGATAAGCAGTGGCATCCGTGGCGGTGGTGTCTTCTACTCGCTGCGCGGCAGCGAGGCTCTCTTGTGCGGCAGCCCCTGTGGCGGGCTGCTCTTGCTCTACTTCAGGCCGCTCGGCGGCGGCGTTGTCTTGCATCACTTGGTCTTGGTTCTCCTCGGCATTGCTGGCCGGAGGAGAAGGGGGTCTCTCATCGTGGACAGCAGTGTCCTGTGCTGCTGGTCCTGACGCTGCGCCTTGTGCTGGATTGGCAGCAGCAGCGTTGGCGTCATGGTCCTCATCATCATCGTCCAGATTGACCAGAGGCACTGGTTTTTCCTTGGCTTGGTCGGACGCAAGAGCTGCATTCGCGTCCATAGGAGGACTGCAGAGAAAGAGAAATCGCAAATCAGAAGAAGATTGGGGAAAATAGCACAGTGCGAGAAGGGAGGCGACCGAGAAGAAAGCTTACGCGGTGGTGCACTTGAGCTCTCGTCTGGTTCTCTTCACAACCGCCTTCTTCTCGGCGGGCTTCCTCTTCTTGGCAGGAGGCGCTGGTGCCCCGCTACCAGCCCGTTTGCGGGTCTCAGGAGCGGCGATGGACAGGGGCTTGACGACTAGGGGCGCATCGCCCTCGTTCTCGTCTTCGTCCTCGTCGTCCTTGTCCGCGGCAACTTCATATGAGAATCCAAGAGAAAAGAGGAAAGAATCAGAAACAGCACACGAGGGATTGGTGCTTCTCGGAAGCAAACAGAATGGAAGTATACTTACCATCAAAATCCTCGTCGGACCAGGTGCGGAGAGCGTCGCGCTTATCAGGGACGGGGGAGCGAGAGAGGTTGGGCTGCTCCACGGCATCAAAAGAGGGCACATCATCCTCCTCACGGTCAGGAGACCAGTTGCCCTCAAAAACCTCGCAGCTCTCAATTATCTGGCGAGTGAGAACCTGAAAAGCAGAGAAGGATCACAGACTAGCCGAGAACCAGGAAGGAATCCTACTCGGATAGGCGTGCAGGTACAAAGCACACGAAGCCTAGGAGGTTTATTAAGCACTCTACCCGGATAGGCATGCAAACACAAAGCATACTAAGCCTAAGCATGTTTGCCGTAAGGTGTTACTCGGAAGGCCGTGCAAGTATAAAGCACATCGAGCCTAAGACTTGTTCTCTAATAGGCTATCCGGCAAGGCGTGCAAGCATGAAGCACATTAAGCCTATACAATTCGGCTAAGTGTCCTACTCGGAACACAAGGCAATTGCTAGCTAATGCAAGGAAGAGAAGTTATCTACTCGGAAAATGTATGCAGAGAGCAAAGTAAGGAAGGCGTACCCGCTCAATCGGCTTTGTGCGGCTGTACGGGACGAACCCGTATTGCCAATGGTCGCCAAGGCTTGTCGTCAAGATGTTCCTGGCGTGCCAGGGAACGTCGATGTTGTCGATCTCGATGGTGGTGGTCCTGGTGCAGTCGCGGGGCCCTCCCATGTAACACATGAGATGGCACCGCTCCTGCAAGGGTAGCACTCGGCGCTGGATCCAGCAGGCCACCGGGTCGTCGTTCTTGAGGCCCTCCGCCTTCAGCCAGCCGAGTCGATTCTCCATCTCGATGGCGTCATCGTCGTTGACGGGCTTGTCCTTCCAGTACATCCCGATTGGAGCGCGATTGCACCAAACGGGCAGATTGATTCTGTCGTTCACCGGGGCTCCTGGCTCGGCGGCAACGTTCCTGACGTAGAGGAACGTCTTCTGCCATAGCTTGACGGAGTCCAGCCCCTTGATGCGGGGGTGGTTCGTCCCGGACCGCTGCACCATCATGGCGCAGCCGGTGTCGGTGGCGCGGGCGACGCCCGCGGAGTCTTTCTTCCCGGTAGATTGTTGGCGCAGATGGAAGTACCTGAGCCACGTCTCCCACGTGGGCCGGATGCCGAGGAAGGCCTCGCAGACCACGGCGTGGTAGGCGAGGAAGACGACGGCGTTGGGCGGCAGATGGTGCATCTGGATTCCGAAGTGATTGAGGAACTTCCTCATGAAATCGGAGGCGGGTAGCCCGAACCCGCGCTCGAAATGCGCCAGGAAGACGACGCGCTCCCCTTCGCGCGGGGACGGCACGATTTCGCCGTCCGGCGCCCGGCACTCCACGCCGGGAGGGACTCGCCGGGTATTGACGAGCCAGGCGCAATCCTCCGCGGTGACGCAGGAGCCGGCCCAGCCTGACTTGGCCATTGTGGTGAGCTGAGAAGGTGGAAGATTTCGAGTGGAGTTGGCTGGTGGATTGAGTCCGCGGCGGCGCGAGAGCTTGCGCGGCGGCGGAGAGCACGGTGGCGGAGAAGAGCAGGAGACGAAGAAGGAATAGTGCGAGGGAAGGGGAAAAGGAACTTACCGGCGGGGGTATTTATATCTCCTCCGCGAGTTTACCGTTACCGTCGAGGGAGTGGGATCGATTGTGCCGTGTGGTGGATCCTGCGGCCGGCTAGAAACGCACACAAGCGCCGGTTGCGCGCGTAATGGCCACAGTTGATCCCACCACCGAATCGTGGCCTATAACTGCACTTGATGGGACATGACGGCCGGTGGGCCCATTGCGTGAAAACTGGACGCGTGGCGGGTCGTGTCCTGGGCAACCAAACGACAAGGTCGTGGATGCTTGACACGTGTGCAGTTGCTGCGCGAAGGGCTGGATTGTGCTCTGTGCCGCAGAGGCTCAATCTGAGAAATTTCTTTAAGTCCTTTTACTCGGTTACAGAGTAGAAAGCAAGTGCTACCCGGAAGAGAGGAGACTCAGGGTACTTTTCAGATAGCTACTCGGAGGTTCTACTCGGCATCTTGAGGTTCAAGGGTTGAGATGCAAAGGCTGGTTTTAAGCTGGCAGAGCCTAGTGAACAAGTTCGCAAGACTCAACCAGCTTCGGGGACTGCTGTCGGGGGGTTACCCCCGAGTAGGGTAAAGACAGGTGGTAAAGGCCGCTTACAGAAGAGAGGTTTGGTCGAGTAGCCGACTACCAGGTACTCGCTACCCGGTCGACTGCTACTCGGTCTCACCTCAAGATGACCAGAAGGAGATATCAATCAAGTTCTACCCTGACGAGTAGAAGGTTTGGCCCGAGTACAATTGGCGGGAACCATTGGCGGGAACCTACTCGGGCCATAAAGTCAAAGGAGCCGTTCTGACACAGGATCCCGCGTATCCTGGGTCCGTACTTGGCAGCATTCGAACTACTGTTCACGTGGGGACGGCCTGCCTGACAGTGACAGCATGGAAGCAGGCCGTGGCAGGATAAGGGGGGCCTACTCTGTGCCTAGGTACAGTGATACCAGTCTGTCCCCTAGTTTTGCCCAACGACTTTACGGAAGCAGCCAAGGTTAGGAACCAAAGCTGTCAGCGGGTACTCGGGGAAAGGACGGTGTGCACACTATGTCGACACTTGTCTAGATTTGGACGTATCCGGCTGGGCACCGTGTATATAAGGTGCCCCGCCGCCTCCTGCGCGAGGGACGATCTCATTCCATGCTCTGATAGATGCTCTCACATGCTCATAGGGAACCTTAGAAACCCTAAGTTCTTGACCTAGCTCTACTCGGAGAGGAGAGAGAGGCTACTCGGTAGCGATACCATTTGTACTGTGACTACTCGGAGAGACATCGAAATACATAGAGAAAGGCAGGAGTAGGGGTTTTACCTCCTCACGAGGGCCCTGAACCTGGGTACATCCTGTTGTTTGTGTTGTGTGGATCTTATCTCACGCGGCTACTCGTCGCGTGATCCCTCCCCGGACACCTCCAGCGTCCATCGTCCCCACATCTTTAGCCATCCTATGGCATCTGCCGTGACACCACCACGACAAGTGGTATCTTCAGGAGGTGCTCCATCTCAGCCAAGTCCAACAGATCCTCGTTCTGCTAGTACATGCTTCAAGTGCGGTCTATCAGGACACTACTCTTACAAGTGCCCGCAGAACAAGCTACCATCACTACCTACCTCTAAGGTCAATCATGTGGTGGTACCCACTCCTTCGCCTAGGCCCCGCAACAAGAACAAGTCTGTCTTGAGAACTGTGAAGGTGAACCATGTCAAGGCCCAGGGAGCAGAAGAATCTCCAGAGGTTGTAATGGGCACACTTCTTGTGAACTCGTTTCGTGCTAAAGTCTTGTTCGATTCTGGTGCTTCACACTCTTTCATCTCTCAATGCTTTGCAAACAACAGTGGAATCAACTTCGAACAGTTGTCTATCCCTCTCCTAGTGAAATCACCGGGATCTAGCTGGCAAAGCAATAAAGTTAGCCAGAACATCGAGATCACAATTGGAAACCTTCCATTCCAGGCATCTCTGATAGCTCTCCACTCTTCAGATATTGATGTCATTCTTGGGATGGATTGGCTTGTAGCCAACAAAGCAGTCATTGATTGTCCTGCTAAGTCTGTCAAAATCACACACCCTTCTGGCCAGATAGTCGACTTCCATGCTGAAAATCCAGTTGCTCAACTCTACACCCTCAATGCAAATCCTCTACCATCTATTGAAACTATTCCGGTGGTTTGTGATTTCCCTGACGTCTTTCCAGAAGAATTGCCAGGAATGCCTCCTGACAGAGCAGTTGAGTTCGTGATCGAACTTGAACCAGGCACTGCTCCAATCTCCAAACATCCATACAAGATAGCTCCTCCTGAACTGAAGTTGTTGAAGGAGCAAATCGATATGTACATGGAGAAAGGTTACATTCAACCTAGCTCCTCGGCTTGGGGATGCCCAACTCTGTTTGTTGCCAAGAAGGATCAAACAAAGAGACTCGTGGTTGACTATCGTCCTCTCAACGAGAAAACCATCAAAAACAAGTATCCAATTCCTCGTATCGATGATCTTTTTTATCAACTTGCTGGAGCTTCAATATTCTCCAAGTTGGATTTGAGGATGGGTTACCATCAAATAAAGATCAGAAAGGAAGATATTCCAAAGACAGCTTTCACCACTCGCTACGGTTTATATGAATACACCGTCATGTCCTTTGGTCTCACCAATGCACCGGCGACATTCTCTCGACTAATGAATTCTGTCTTCCATGAATACCTCGACAAGTTCATTGTGGTATATCTTGATGACATTCTTGTCTACTCAAAATCTGAGGAAGAACATGGAGAACATCTTCGTCTCACTCTCATGAAACTTCGCGAGCATCGTCTGTATGCCAAATTCTCCAAATGTGAGTTCTGGATTCCAGAAGTTGCTTATCTTGGTCATGTCATCTCTGCCAAGGGCATAGCCATTGATCCGGAAAAGGTTAAGGCAATTGTTGATTGGAAACCTCCTAAGACGGTGAAGCAAGTCAGAAGTTTTCTTGGTTTGGCTAGCTATTGCCGTCGTTTCGTCCAAAACTTCTCCAAAATTGCCAAACCTCTCACTGATCTCACAAAGAAGGACAAGAAGTTCGTTTGGTCTCCACAATGTGATGAAAGTTTCAATCTCCTGAAGACTAAACTCACTTCTACACCAGTTCTGGTTGGCCCAGATACTACCAAACCCTTCCAGATATTCTGTGATGCTTCTCAACAAGGTCTAGGTGCAGTTCTTATGCAAGAACGTCAAGTTGTGGCTTATGCTTCACGTCAGTTGAACGCACATGAGCAAAACTATCCCTCTCATGATCTAGAACTTGCAGCAGTTGTGTTTGCCCTCAAGAAATGGAGGCAATACTTGTTGGGTAATCGCACTGAAATCTTTTCTGATCATAAGAGTCTGAAATACATCTTCACTCAGCCAGATCTAAACCTCAGGCAAAGGAGATGGATTGAAAAGATCAAAGACTTCGATCTTACCATTTCTTACACTCCAGGCAAGGCTAATGTTATGGACGATGCTCTCAGTCGCAAGTCATATTGCAATAATCTCATGATCATGGAAAGCCAACCTCCACTCCATGAAGAATTCCAGAAGCTGAACCTTGGTCTTGTTCCTGAAGGTTATCTTGCGAACTTGACAGCCAGTCCAACTCTCGAGGACAAGATTCGTTCTGAACAACTTCGTGATGCTGAGATCAAGAAGATTGCAAATAAAATCAGAGCAGGCAATGTGAAGTATGAGTGCTTCTCAATTGATGACAAGGGAACGGTGTTCTTCGAAGAACGCATTGCGGTTCCTCAAGTTCAAAGTCTCAAAGATGTTATTCTCAAGGAGGCTCATGAAACTCCTCTCTCCATACACCCTGGAAGTACAAAGATGTACCAGGATCTCAAGACTCTGTATTGGTGGTCTGGCATGAAACGTGAAATTGCTAAATACGTTTCTGAATGCGACGTTTGTCAACGTGTCAAGGCAGTTCATCAGAAAACAGCCGGTCTTCTCCAACCTCTCAAAATTCCTGAGTGGAAGTGGGACATGATTGAAATGGACTTCGTCACTGGTTTTCCAAAGTCCAAGAAGGGCAACGATGCAATCTTCGTTGTTATTGATCGTCTCACTAAGGTAGCTCACTTCTTTGCTGTCAAAGAAACAATATCAGCTAGCCAGTTAGCAGAACTCTACACAACAAGGATTGTTCCTCTTCATGGTGTTCCTTTGGAAATAAGCTCAGACCGTGGAAGCATATTCACTTCTCATTTCTGGAAGAGTTTTCAAGAAGCATTGGGCACCAAACTTCTGTTCAGCACGACTTATCATCCTCAGTCTCAAGGGCAAGTCGAAAGAGTCAATCAGATTCTCGAGGATATGCTCAGAGCATGTGGTCTCTCCTTTGGCATGAAATGGGAGGATTGTCTTCCATATGCTGAATTCTCCTACAACAACAGCTACCAGGCAAGCCTAGGCATGGCACCGTTTGAGGCACTGTATGGTCGCAGATGCAGGAGTCCAATCAATTGGTCTGGAGCTTGTGAACGTTCACTCTTAGGCCCTGACATTGTTAAGGAAGCCGAAGAGAAAGTTCGAATCATTCGTGACAATCTCAAGATTGCTCAGTCTCGTCAGAAGAGTTACTATGACAGCAAGCACCGGGACATGGTCTATGCACCTGGTGACAAAGCATATCTCCGTGTAACTCCCTTCAGGGGCACTCATCGTTTTGGTGTGAAAGGAAAGCTGGCACCAAGATACATTGGCCCTTTCAACATCCTCTCAAGACGTGCAGAAAATGCCTATCGTCTAGAACTTCCAGAAAAACTTTCCCAAGTGCACGATGTGTTCCACGTGTCACAGCTCAAGAAGTGCTTCAAGGACCCAGATCGTGCAGTTGATCATGATTCCATTGAGCTGCAAGATGATCTATCTTATGAGGAGCACCCTGTTCGAATTCTCGATGAGACCGAGCGTAAGACTCGAAACAAGAGCACCAAGTTCTTGAAAGTCCAATGGTCGCATCATTCCGATAAAGAGGCAACGTGGGAGACCGAAGAGGATCTTCGCAAGAAGTATCCGGACCTTTTCACTTCTCAGTAGGGAATCTCGGGGCGCGATTCCTTCAAGGGGGGGCGTTTTGTAACATCCAAGTATGAAAACATCCCTTAGTTGTTTTATTTCTTGTTTACTTTTAAGCGATGCATCATGTCATCATCTCATTGCATTTGTTTTATTTATGTTTGCATTGTTTCCATAATGAATCAACAGTTGTTTTCACACTTGTCTGTTACAATCTTTTCGAACAAAGAATTGCAAAACAAAACCTCCCTTGTTTTCCAAATAATTGACTAAGTTTCACTTCTCAAATTGTTGGTTTTAATCAAACCGTTAATCACTCAATTAATTCAATCAATAGTTCCCAAATCATCTTTTAAATTCCAAACCAAGTTCAAATCAGTACCTATTTGAATCCATGAAATTCACCACTATTTGGAATTCTTTAAATCACTTTTAAAACTCTAGGGGAGACCCTATTGTTATTGCCTTGTTTTTCCAATAATAACTAATATTGCAAAATTCAATTAATTGGGTTTAATTTTAAACAACAAGCCCACTTTTGAAATTTGGAAAACCAAAACTACCAAAAGGTTGCATTTTTCACTAAGAGATTTATCCTATTTTATTCCAAACTTTTCTTTAAACAAAACCTTGCTTTGTTTTCCTTTTGCTTAACTACAAAAAAAAACAGTACAAAAAATAAATAAATAAATAGGAGAGGAGAGGGAGGCAGTAACAGCAACCGAAACCAGCCCAGCCCGTTTTGGCCAAAAGCCCGTACCCCCTCACGGTCCTTCTCCTACCTCTGTACGGAGTCATCTCCAGTTGCCCACGTCGACATGATCGAGCAGGGAACGGTCGATCCGAGCTCGACCCCCTCCTATTTCTTGCCCTCAAGCCTCCCTCCTAACCCTAGTCTTCTTCCTCGCTCTTCTCCCTCTAGCGCCGCCACTTCTCCTTCTTCCTCCCTCTGGTTTTCTGTTCTCTGTAACTCCTCCCGAGAGCACCAACTCCGACGCCCTCTCCGGCTCGCCGCCGGCACCACGGTACCCGCCCGGCCGCGGTAGGGCCGGGAACGGAACCGGCCGAATCCCCTCTCTCGCCTCGTGCCTTCCGTTTCCCTCGACGACCGCCGGATCGCCGCCGCCATCGCCGGATTCCGCCACCGAGCGCTCCTCTCCGCCCCCTCGCTGTAAGCCTCGCCGCCTCCCTTCCCTCCTGGTCGCCTCCTCCCCTCCGGGCCCACGGCCCCACGGCCGCCCCGGCCACCCGCCGGCAGCGCCGGCCGGCCACCGCGCGCCACCGCGGACAGCGCCCGCGAGCAGCCGCGGCCGCTGGCCCGCTCGCCGGCCGCTCCCTGTCGCTCGCCCCTGCTTCTGTACCGCACGATAACGATTCAGAAGGTTCAGTTATTTTTCGTTTACCTGAATGCTATCTCCCCTCGCTGCTACTGTCTAACACGAATCTGAAACCAGCCCAACTGGCCAAGGAACCGTGCGCCCAAGGCCTAGCTCCCTGGTTCGAATCCTAGGGGAGGCAATTGCCTCCCCAATTTTTTCCTGCGCGCAACCCCCGTGGGACCCACCCGTCATGGACCTTGCAGGCCACCTCACCCCAGTACTGCCACCTAGGTGCCACGCAGTGACGCTGACCCCACTGTCAGTGGCTGGGGGTGGATACTGCGCGGTGCAGATTGTTTTTCTGCACGTTTTCCTTTAATTTCAGTCCAGTTTTTATTACGGTTTAGCCCCTAAACTTCAAACTCAAATAACTTTTAAATCCCAACTCCAACAAAAATAAATAAAAAATGTACACCGCACCAAATTAAATTCTCTATCTATCTATAGCATTTGTTTTCTGTTTTGAACATTGCAAATAATTTCAAATTTCAAATTCAAACTATTCCTTTCACATTTGATAAATTCCATAACTAATTCAATATTAATCCAAATCATGCAAATAAAATATGTTTTCCATACCATTTTGAACCACCAATTCAAATATAATTTTTTTTTCATGATTTGAATAATTTAAATTGCCTAAATAATTTAATACTTGTTTAATTCATTTAAATTTGATAAAATCATAACTTGCTCAAATTAAATTATTTTTGAACATGCAAAATATGTTTTCAACCTAGAAAAGTATAAACTTTTCAAATATGAATTTTGTTATTTGTTTTGCACAATTTAAATGGGTGAAAACAACAACTATTTGTGTAATCCCTTTAAGGAACCAAAAATTCCATAACTTACTAAATAAATTTCTAAATTGGTAAACCCTATTTTAAATTGGTTCTATTGTTGTTATTTTGTTGTTTTCCTCATCCATGCATCATACTAATTCACCCTCATCTGTTGATTAGTTGGAAAACAAATAATCTAACCCAAAATTCATGGGCTTTTCATATGCAACTCAAAATTGCATATGTGTCCATTTAAATTGTGTTACCATGTCAATTAGTTTATTTTGATGCACCCATTAACATGACATGCATCATCCCCATGATTGTGCACTATGCCATGATATTGATTGTCTACCCTTTCTGCTTTGTCTGTTTGCTTCTTCTCGGTTAGACGACGACGTTGAGACCGACGATCCTTACGACACCCCTTTCTGAGGATCTAGCTCAGTACCAGGCTACTGGGTTTGCAGGCAAGTTATCACTCACATGAACCACTGTGTTCCTCTCAACATTGGTTACCGATACTTTCCGTTGATTCTTTTCTGCTAGCCATAGTGGTAGTTGTTTCTGTTACGAACCTATCACATGAATCCCTTAACCTTGATATTGCCTCACCTCCAGTCCTATAACCCCGTTGTTTGAGCCCGTGTCTTACTAGCATGCTTAGGGTTGTTTCTGCTCGAGTCTGTTACCCGTTACTTTCTGTTATCATATTTCTATTAGGTTCTATGGGCTCGATGTGTAAACAACAACCTGTTAATGCTTGGGTAATAATAATTTGATGTTAAGGCACCGGCAGGAGGCCCATCGTGGTTTTGAGGCCTGCTAGTGTCGACCCTAATTAGGAAAAGGGTCTTGTCTACTGATCCATGATGAGCGTGCTCACCGCATCCGGGTGGTGGTATGGAACCCCCCTCGGCTTTGATCTGATCCGCAGTTTGTCCGAAGAGCCACACTTAGTTCGGGTGTTCCATTTGGCTCATACGCATAAATGGGTCGCTCCCATGGTTACTGATGATGATGTTCACGCACACATATAGGGCGAGGCCTGTAGTGCCGGGGTGTTGTGTCCTGCGGGAGTTTTGCACACCTGCGCTGAGTATTCGGCTGCGTGGCTGGGACCTTATAGCTCCGTGGCTCCTAGGACAGGCTGTAGTGATGGTTCGAGTCGTGTCGAGTCCACCTGAGTTTTAGTTGGTGGCTTGAGTGTGTACGGGTACTGGAGCACACCCTGCAGGGATGAATCTTCTCGAGAAGCCGTGTTGTCCGCGGTTATGTGACGACTTGGTGAAAGTACTGGCTAACAAGTACTCAGACAACTTACACCTAACTATAATAACCTGACTAGTAATAGGTTTATTGACACAATAACCTGAACCATCATTAATCCAACTGTGTGAGTTATCCTTGGATTGCTTCTTTGGATAAGGGGCGAGATCCAGGATGGGTTTGTTTGGTGGTTAGTTATAGTTGGTTACGATACACTATCTTATCTCCTTTCTGTTAGTCGGAAGTCATAGTATGTTTCTGTAATTGGTTAGTGCAGCCCGCTGCCGCATCTTTTATACCACCCTTCCTTCCGTTGAACCCAAAGCATCTGTGCTTGGTGTTGACGGGTTACACTTTGGTGAACTGTGAGTCTTGCTTGCCAGTACGTTGGTGTACTGACCCCTTTGGGGCTGTGGTTTACGCAGACGACGATTCCGAGGATCTCCATGGAGGCTACTACGTGGAGTACGACGAAGCTGTTGCCGAGTAGATAGCGGACCCGGTCAGGATCCGACGACTACGTGGATGGGCTCCGTTTTCCTTTCATTGCCGGCTTCTTAAGCCTATTTGGATTTGTCTGTACTCAGACCCTTTGTTTGCTTCCGCTGATGTAATGATGTTATGTTGGGACATGTGTCCTCTGGATGATTGTATTTGCTATTCTCTGCCTTAGTGAAGGCCATTTGCAACCTTATTTCAATCTTTTGTGTCTTAGAGATATGTTGTGGTATCATTCCGTTTAACGCTGTTGACGTACCATGTGTGATTGGTATGAAGTACGTCGACAGTAGTGCCTATGGTCTCTAGTGGATAGTTTACATCGACGGTGGAATAGCAGGGCTTGTGTTGTCGCGCATAAGCGCAGGCCTACCAGGAAGCTGGGACGTGGGAGCAGTTATGCCCCATAATCCAAGCATCTGCTATCCAGTTCGGCCCGATGAGTATCCCCTAGAAACCAGGGTGCGACAGGCGCTCATGGCCAACTCGCAGGTCAAGATCGACCTCCTCCGGACTGGCACCACGGCGAAGAAGAGGAACAACGACCTCGCCTTCCTCACGGGCGGCGATCCGACCGCGATGACCCCCGAGGTGAGAGCTTGGTTCCTGGCGCAGTGCAACCTCATCCTGACCGACATCAGCGCGCCCCCGGCCCCGACATCGTCTGGCGGCGCCAGCTACACCACCGCGCCGACAAGCCCGCACGCCGACCAGGAGGATGCCGCCGTCGACAAGGATGCCCAGCCCGTCGTCGACCTGGAGAATGGCGAGCCCGCTGTCCGCTCCGACGCCGTCATCGACCTGGATGCTGCGCCGAGCTCGTCGCCTGCTCCGACGCCGGCCGACGCGTCTGTCTGATCGCCTACGTCTGCCAACGCCGTGCGCGCCCGTCTATGTGATTCGATCTGAACTATATTTGATCGCCCACCTGTGGCGTTTTTTGTAATATGATCGCCCGAAACTATGGCTGCCGATCGCCGAACTAGGGCTCTATTTTTTGGGGGCGGGAAGAAACTTTCGAATGATATCGGTGCTTTATTTTCTGGGACGCTGAACGGATGGTGAAATCGCCCCCCCCCCCAGGTTTTGGTGCGGGCCGGCGCTATCGCTAAAAAGCGCCGATCTGAGACCTGGGGGGTCGAACGACTGGAGATGCCCTAAGTTTCCATGTATGACAGAAAATCTGAAGGAAACAAGACACCGGCCGCTACCTGCGTACAACTAACGAGAGAAACCCAGCTGTGCGCGAAGAGAGAACCGTGCATGCATGGGCTCGTGGGTCGCTGTCGGTTGTACGGTGCATGCATACGCGGGTCCAACGGAGAAAGAGTCTACGCCACTTTTAAGTCGCGCACGTAGGCGCTCCCCAAGTTCAACATCACCAATCGTTGCCCATGCCCCGTGATGAAGCTAGCTCGGCTGATGGACCCGTTCCATGGGCTCGTCGGGCTCAATCCGTCTGCTCTCCTAGGCTCGATCTGGTCAGAAGCACCGGCACCGCGCTATCCAGGTTCGCTGGACGCGGTCCCTGTGTTTCGAATTTGCCGCGTCAAGAGATCTGGACGCCCGGCTGGCTCTCATGCGTCTCAGCGATTAATTGCACCGTTAGCAGCCATGCATGTCGTGCGACGTGGGGGTAAATTAAGGGCGCGCGTTTGGGAACTCCATTTTTTTTTGAAATATTTTTTTATAACATTTCATTTTTTTAAAGATGCTAAATTATTAAATACTCCCACGTCCACTTTTAATCTACATTCTAGGATTAGAAATTTATCCCGTTTTAATCTACATTCTGTGTTTCTACACATTAATCCTTTTCTTGGTATAATCAACACCAACACAATCAGTTTCGATTTCTCTATTGAATGTCATTCACATATCTAGGTACTCCCTCCGTCCGGATAATTAGGTTCTGCACGTATTTCTAGGTCGTCAAATTTGCCAATTTAAAATAAGACATACATAACAAAAAAAATACCATTCCAAACTTTAGATGTTGTATTTTCTAAGGATATAAATTTTATATTATATAATTTAGATTATGTTTGTCAAATTGATAACTTAGGGACACACACGGGACCTAAATATCCGGACAGACGGAGTAGTAAATTTAAATGTCTTCTTAAATTGTCTTGAACCTTGTAGAATGTAGATTAAAATAAGACGGAGGGAGTAGTTTAAGTCGTTTGGGTCCAATAAATATTTTGATTATATATACTTTAGTATTTCAAGAAACTGCACTAGTTTTACGGTATAAAAAAGAGATGTCTTGATTGAGAAGACGGCCATCCAAATCAAAACGGCAAAAACGTTTCAAGGAAAAAGGCTCTCGTCCATGTCGTCCTCCTCATGGGCGACCGGGGCCGTCCCCTCTGCTCCGCCCGGTTCTTCTCCCCCTTCCCTCCTCTCCCGCCGGCGGTGGCGAAAGCCGACTGTCTTGGCCGGCGCGGTGCCACTGGCGGCGGAGCGGACTTTCCCTGCGCGCGAGGAGGGCCCAACAGGGAGGTCCCATCCTTGCAGCGGTGCGTTTAGGGTGGCGGCGGTTCAGTTCCTGCCGGGTTTGGTGGCGCAAAGGCGCTCCCGTGGGGCAGTGAGGCGACACTGCGTGGCGGGGCGACGCCGGTTGATCGACCTAGATCTGGGCCCTTCGGGCCCCATCTGGGTAGGGTGGGCCTGCCCTGCGTATGCCCCGATATGCGGGTAGAGGTAGTGACACCCATGCAAGGTGAAGCGGCAGCGGTAGCCGCCCTTGTTGGATCGTGGCGGCAGGCATTACAGGGCCGATTTGGACTCATCCGGACCCTCTTGGGACTGGCAGTGTGGCCAAACCTAATTGGGGCTTGTGTGTCCTGCGGCGACGTTCGGTCGACTACCATATTCGGCGGTGGAGGCGGTTCCCTCCAGCGTGACCGTTTACCGATGTTCCCGCGTCGAGCGTATCAGCACCTTCATCTTGCGGACCGCTGGTCAGTAGCTTCGGGGAGACAACGGTGGCGACTCCGTGACCGTATTGGCGCAAGCTTGTGGGCGGCGAGAGTGGGATCGAAGGCTTCGTCCTTGGCAGGGTTCTTGGGCTTTGGATCGTCGGGGGTTGTGGATAATGTTTTTCGGGAGTAATCCTTGTTGTTTCATCTGACACCGACGCGGTGTCGTCTTCGGGTGACATCATTCCTTCCTGGAGGGCGTCGTGACTACCCTCCATCCACTTCCCTCTATGTACTTGGGGAAACCCTTGGACCAGTCCATTGGTCCTGACAGTAGCGATTGCTTTCCTTCTTGACGGTATTGATTGGTACTCGACGATCCGGTGCTATGAGCGTGGTGGTACTTCTCCGGAGGGCGCAACGGTCACGGGTCACCTTAGTTAGTTTAGTCTTCCCGCCGATGTCTCCATTTTTTTCTTTTCTTTGTTTGGCATGTGTTTGGTGGTGCCTCGGCATCTCGGTTCGTGAATGCTGTTGGTTGCATTGTTTGTTTTCTATATTAATATAGCGGGACGAAATCCTGTCTCGAGACCTCTTTTTCTAATACTGAAGCGTTTGTTGTCTAGACATGTAAATACCACTACTTTACAATTTTTCTATTTAAGAAAAACTATTTTACCAAACCAGGTCTAAATGTTTCGCCCGTACGTATAGGTTTGGACCCTTTCAAGAAGACCGAATCATGGAACAATCACTACTGCCTAAGTTACTTGCTGGAATGCACTGTTGTAGTAGAAACCCCTCCACTGTGTGGGTGCAGTACTTTTCCTTCTTGACGGCGACGTGGAGTCGTACTCGTACGTCAACATGCTAAGTCTTACGACGACAACATTGAGTAGGAGTACTAGTTTGGAAAGTACAGTGGGCAGTAAAAGTCTAGCTAGCCACAGCACTAGTGGCAATCGAAATCGATTCACCGTGACCGGGTACGTCCTTAGCTTGGTTTCTCTGTCTTGTCGCTCCGTTAGCGCGTATATATCCATGTGTCCCCGTCCAGAGAAACACGTATGCTCTGCTCGCCGGACAGGTTTCACAACCGTATGGTCTGCTACTCTGCTTGCCGCAAAAACAACAACAAAAAACAGTGCTAGTTTTAGTTGGTCGTGTATCCAAATTACAAAACCATTCTTAAATCCGGAAAATTCTGGTGTGCACAGGCACACGTACGCACTACGAAGTTAATAATGCAAACAAAGGAAACAATGCCGTTTGAACTAGGATCACAGTGCTTCCTTGTTTGTTTCATTGTTGGAGTAGACCGTGAAGCTAGCGGACAGCGCACCGACCGAGTCGGCTGTCTCCTCCGCCTCCGACCTCTACAGCTGTTTACAGCTAAGCTAGCCGTGGACGACCGCCCATTCCGTGGACGACGCGTCCCAAAGATTAGTTAACAAACTGATCCACAGATCACGTACTCTGCGTCATGCATCTCGTGCCGCCACCAATTTACTACTCCCTGACAGGTCACGTATTCTGCATTCTGCTACTCAAATCGCACAACATTTTGCTTTTGCCCTTAATTTTTGTTCCTCTTGTTTTCCTTTGCACTTTTCTGAACCTTTTATTTCCTTTTCCATTACAAAGATTTTGCACTTTTCAAAAACTTTGTACAGGCGCGCGTGCATCGACGAGACGAACCGATCAATCTCTTTTGACACGGCCGGAGATGGAATTAATGCGGAGTACGTGCGACAAGTCAACTTCGCCAGCACTCCGCGTTCAGATCCACCTCCGACGTGACAGCTCGTGCAGCTAGCTCCTATATAAGCCCCGACCTCCCTGGCCTCTAAACCCATCCAAATCTCAGCTCACCTTCCACATCCTTCCTACGCCATCATCTCCGTGCTACGAGTAGCTCGCTGCCACACCAATCAACGGAAGATACAATGTCAGGCGACGGAGCAGCGGCGACGATCAGCTCGGAGCAGCTCCGCGAGTTCCGGGAGGCGTTCGCGTTCTTCGACAAGGACGGCGACGGCCGCATCTCCGCGGAGGAGCTGTCGACGGTGGTGCGCTCGCTGGGCCAGTCGCCCACCCCTGAGGAACTCCGCGACATGGTGCGCGACGTGGACGCCGACGGCAACGGCACCATCGAGTTCTCGGAGTTCCTCGCGCTCATGTCCCGCCAGCGGGAGGCCGCCGACGCCGACGGGTCCGCCGACGAGGAGCTCCGTGAGGCGTTCGGGGTGTTCGACAGGGACCACGACGGACACATCTCCAAGGCCGAGTTGAGGCATGTCATGATCAGTCTCGGCGAGAAGCTCACAGACGAGGAGGTGGAGGGGATGATCGCGGAGGCGGACCTCGATGGAGACGGCCTCGTCAACTTCGACGAGTTTGTCAGGATGATGATGCTCTCCGACCAGCAGCAGCAGTGACAGAGATGCATGGATAGGTAGTCCGTTCAGCTTTTCTTCGATGGAGACAGGTGGAATTAGTTCGCCATTGCCAGTGAATGCCTGAATGGGTTGACGACTTGACGGGAATAATCTGGCCGCGATCTAGGACTGTTTTTCTTTCTTCTTGGTGAACCTTTCTCTGCATTGCCAGTCTGTCGGTATCTCGCTGCAAACTGCGTGTATTCTAGCTAGTGGCTGGACCATGCATAAACCAAAATTATTTATTAATATATTCTTTCTGTAAACTTTGTTTTATTTCAACGAAACGGGGCGATCGATGAGCCTGTTGATCTCATTTGATTTTCAGTCTTTTCAGTTGTTGTATGAACACAACATTCTTTCTTTCAGAGATCAATAACGATGCCAGGAGCCCAGGACTAGCTTTGCACAGTTGCACGTTCGTGTCTGTCCGTGTACTACGAGTTTCACTATATCTTGACAACTAAGTTGAGCTTGATGATAACTTTCTATATTATACTTAGGCATGCTGTTCATGGAAACAACTGAACAGTCTGTTCAAGCAATAGAGTCAAATCATAAGATATGTACTCGACTGCTCAACAGTGCTGCTGCTGACCAAAGTATAATTAATCAGAGGCAAAAAAGTCAATCACCCTAACTAATACAGTACCAGGTGGGTGGCTTAATTCTACGAGGATAGATGTGAGCCATGATTTTCGAGCGGTTAATTTTTGTGCCCATCTTATGTGTCTTATGTGATCCGTGAGCTGTAAACTATATCCAAACTTTTGATATTTTGCTTAATAAAGACCGACTATGTGCATCACTTTGATGCAGAGGCTGGGAGCTAACGTCTTTCATTTCTTTTTAAAAAAACCCTGATACGATACTTTGCATCAACTGGGATGGAAACATGCCCTTATCTTATCTTTAAGGCTGGTGCCAGTGCACCGCCCGTTATAGACTCGCCACGTCAGTTTTTACCCACACTCTCACCCCACCCTCACCACACTCTCACCCTACGGTGCCAGTGCCACTAGTGAAAACAACCCCTTTCGTCCAGGGGGCAGGGGCATCTGTCCCGGTTGCACCAAAATCCGGGACAAGTGCCATGCATTGGTCCCGGTTCGTGTGCCCGAGGCAGCAGAAACCACCTGGGGGCATCTGTCCCGGTTCGTGGGGAGCCAATGGTCCCGGTTCGTGGCACGACCCGGGACGAATCCCTAGCCATAGGCCACGTGGCACGCGCATGGGCATTGGTCCCGGATCATCCCCCAAACCGGGACCAATGCCCCTTTCCCTACAAATGCGGCCACAGCCCCCATCCCCCTTTTTTTTTTTGCTTGGGGGAGTGAGAGAGAGGTGTGGGTGGTAGTGTGTATTGTACCTCGTGGCGCGGGAGTCCTGCCGCGAGGCGCGGGAGTTGTAACGCGTGGCCACGAATGCGCGTTATAAACTGCCGCGCCTCCACTCCACGCACCGTCGTGCCACCACCATGCCTCCGAGGAGGAACAACACTACCGGTTTCCGCGGCGTCCGATCGCGGCAGAACGGAATGTTCACCGCGACTATCCGCTTCGGGGGCGACCGCATCCCCCTCGGCTCCTTTGCGACGGCGTCGGAGGCCGCCCGCGCTTGGGACGCGGCGGCCTGGCGCCTCAGCCGCCCGCGGTCGTTGATGAACTTTAACGACTGCCACACCCTCTGGGAAGCGGAGGCCAGGGCGCCGACGCCGCAGATCGTCATTGCCGCCGACCACCGCCACCTCAGGCACCGCGCGTTTCAGGGCCTAGTCGACGCCAGGGACGACCGCGTGGTCCGCGAGTATTACCGGAACAATCTGGGTGAGGAGAGCGCCGACGGGGAGCTATGGCAGACCCGCGCGGCTGAGCGGGCGGAGCGGCGCCTCGAACGCCACCTCGAGTTAGATGCCGCTCGGGAGGCGAGGACGAAGGCGCTGCAAGAGCTCCGTCGGGCCGACCACGCCGGCGAAGTCTGGGCCTCCGACGATCCGAGGTGGGGGCCTATCTCGGAAATACCATCATGCACCTCCTCCGACGACGAGGAGGTCACCGACGACGACGAGGACGAGGAGTAGCGCGCTAGCGCGTCTGTTTTCTATTGGCTGTTTAATAAAATAATTTGTTGTATTCCGGGAAACAGTGGCCCTCTAGCTCGTCTGTTTTCTGTTTTTCCGTGTGATTTTTCCTGATTGGTTGGATTCAGACATCTAATGGCATTTCGATAGACGTTAAAAAGAGGGGGACATGCATTTCGATAGATAAACAAGGCACAGTACACATAATGGCAAGATTGGATCTAAATCTAAATGGAGAGCATAGATCTAAATAAACAAGGCAGTACATAATGGCAAAAGTGCATCGATCTACTAGTCATACTCCTGCCTAGGCCTATAGTACATGTACTCGTAGTCGTTGTAGTCGCCGCCGCCGTCGTCGTCACTATCGTCTGACGGTGCTCTGCACTCCCTCGGAGGATCACGACTCCAGGACTGGGCCTGAGGGTAGCGCAGGCGGGGGATATCGCCGGCCCTGATGTAGTCCATGACGCTCTGTAGAGTCCGGCCGGACCACCATAGCCGACGACCGGCCTCGTGAAAGTTCCCAGGAGGCAGACCGTCCTCCTCATACCTGGCGAGCGCCCTCTCACGCCGACTGATGAAAAAGGCATCCCAAGTATGCTGGTTATCGGGATGCCAACTTGGATTCCTCCGCTGCTCCGGTGTGAGCTCGTGGTAGTAGTGGTTCGTGATGGCCGCCCGACGCGCCACACCTTGAGGAAGAGGAGGGACCGGCACTCCTCCGGCGCTCAGCATCCAACCGGGGGGAACGTTGTAGCCGCACGGGCAGGGGTAGTTCGAGGCGGAAAGTGCCTCCGCCTGGATAAATGTTAGAGTGGGTACGGTAGAAGCCATGAGAGAGTGGTGAGTTTGTATGTGTTTATGTCAATGGTGTGGCAATGCATACATATATATAGCGAGAAGAAAACATCCCTTTAGTCCCGGTTGGGGACACCAACCGGGACTAAATGGGTTAGGGTTTCATTGGGAAACGGATCATCCCTTTAGTCCCGGTTGGGGACACCAACCGGGACTAAATGGGAATTAGGGTTTCGTTTGGACCAATCAGATAGAATCACACGGATCGTGTGTTTCTTTCAAGCGCTCGTGAGTCGTTGGATCCGGGTGTGTTTTTTTCGAGCTGTTGTGAGCCGTTCGATCAGGGCTACAGTGTGTTTCTTTCGAGCTGCTGTGAGCCGTTGGATGAGGTGTTTCTTCACCGTTGGATCAAAACCCTAGCTCAACACTTTGTGAGCCAGAGGACCCTATATATAGCCTAGCTTCATACACCGGTCAGTTCATCTCCCAAATACAAAACATCCGGATTCGCCATCATACGTCCAGCCGTGCATTTGGTATGCATATATGCACCCAGTAGCCACGGTTGGGCTGTATGATGGCGATACCGTTTGTTTTGTTCTACACCCCTTTAAGGTTTGATACATCATATATTCAGTTCATCGAGCAAATACAAAACATCCGGATTCGACATCATACGTCCTGCCGTGCATTTGGGTCAGTGTTTAACACATTCATCCCCCTTTAACACATTCATCCATGCATGCTTGGGTCAGTGTTCACTTTGAGCTCGGGTAGTAATGTGTACGGGAACATCACCACCGGCTTCCGCGGCGTCCCGCAAGATGAAAAAAAACATTTTATTATCCATCTGCTAGATAAAACAACTTCCATATTTGCCAATAACCACTTTTTTTTTGGAGTAGACTTCTGTATATACATTCAGATTTTCGTTTGATCGGACTGGTTCTCCGTCAGGTAGTGAGAAGTAATGAAGCTCGAAGAGGAATAGTAGATGGAGGCCAATCAAGAGGATCAGCCAGTATGTTTGCCCAAATCTGAGCTTCATCCGCTGGCTTCATTGTATGCTTGGCTCAGTGAGGAGCTACCACCTGTTCAATGAATGTGCAAAACTGAGTGCAGGGCTAAAATAAGTGTTCCGTATTCATTCGACAATACACACGACAGTACATGGTAAATCTTAAATATATGTGCAGATACAGTATATGATATTAGCACTATGATAAATATGGCGTCATTAAGGATACAGAATGCATGCTTGGGTCAGTGTTCACTTTGAGATCGGGTAGTAATGTGCACGGGAACATCACCACCGGCTTCCGCGGCGTCCGAGCACGGCAGAACAGAATATTTACCGCATCCCCCTCGGTATTCGTTTGTTTTCTCTTTTTAATAAAAGAATTTGTATTCCGGCGACACTGCGGCGCGCTAGCGCGTCTGTTTTCTGTTTAATGTAATTATTACTAATTTTAAAACAATCTAAGATATTTATATTTAAATTAAGTGCAAATAGTGAAATAGTTAATAGTTTGAATAGTTAGAATAATTATTTAGGTAAACAGAAAACGGATTTGAATTAGTTATGCAAATTCAAATAATTTTCATGTTGTAATTTTTTTCAAATTTGAAAGATAGAAGTTATTCACGTGCATATTTAAGATATTCAAATTTTGGCGCTAAAACAATTGGCGCGCCCGGCCCAAAAGTACTTCTGGTCCCGGCGCGCGCGACCAGCCGGGGTTTTCGTCCCGGTTGTTGCCACCAACCCGGACGGAATGGGCTTTCGTCCCGGTTGTTGCCACCAACCGGGACGGATGCTAGATAGATATATACACGTCACCGTCCCTCCCAGTTCCAGACCGCGCGCAGGGACGAAATCGACGCCGCCAGGCTGTCCATTTTTCCCGCCCCCCCGCGCCGCCCCTCGCCCCCGTCGGCGTCCTCCTCTGTGGCGCCGCCCCTCGGTCGCGTCGCCCCTTGCCCCGTCGGCGTCCTCCTCTGCGGCGCCGCCCCTCGGTCCCGTCGCACCCGCGCCGCCCCTCGCCCCGTCCTCCTCTGCGGCGCCGCCCCTCGGTCGCGTCGCCCCCGCGCCGCCCCTCGCCCCCGTCGGCGTCCTCCTCTGCGCACCCGCCCTCGATCCCGTCTCGCGCCGGACTCGCGCCCCGCCCTCGATCCCGTCTCGCGCCGGCCTCCACCGCCCCGCGCCGCCGCTGCCCCGCGTCGCCGGCCCGTCGTGCCCCGAGAGGAGGTAAGGCCTGCCTCCATCTCGCCCTAGCCCGGGGCCTTTTTTGTTTTTTTCTTTTTTTTTACTTAATTACTGTTTTTATTAGTGTTACAAATGTTATAATTATTTGTTTATGAATGTTAGAAATTTTAAATTAAATTTAAGAATGTTAGAATTATTAGTTGTGAATGTTAGAAATTTTAGATTAGACTTAGAAATTTTAGATTTATACGTTTAGAATTGATATAGGAAATTTAAGAATGATAAAATTATTAGTTGTGAATGTTAGAAATTTTAGATTAGACTTAGAAATTTTAGATTTGTACGTTTAGAATTGATATAGAAAATTTAAAAATGTTAGAATTATTAGTTATGAATGCTAGAAATTTTAGACTTGTACGTTTAGAATTGATGTAGGAAATTTAAAAATATTAGAAATTTTAGATTTGTATGTTAGAATTATTAATTATGAATGTTAGAAAATTTAATTAAGATAGTGTTATAAATTTAAAAATGCTAGAAATGTTATCGTACGTTTAAATATTTCATGAATATGTTGGTCTTTTTGTGTATTATCTATAAACAATTTTGATGAAAATAATTGATCATTAGTTAATTATTATGTATAAGCAATTTTAATGAAATTGATCTGAAATATATACTTACTCTTTTTGTATAGTATGGAGCCAAGAGACGAAGATGCCGAAAATATGATCGAGGGTTTAATCCGCGGGCCCGACGTAGAGAACGATGTGAGCCAGTGGATGAACGACTCCGGTGAGGGAGATCCGGTGCTCACCCCGGGAGACGACTCCGATGAGGGAGAAGCCGACGGCCCCGATATGGGAGCAGCCGACGGCTCCGGTGGAACCATACAAATTACAAACACCGGCTCCGAGGTGCATATATAGATACGTTAATTAATGAAGCATCCGTTGTCTATATACATGTATTAACAGTCTTTATATTTTTAGGCATCCGGTTCAAGTATATCAACCGGAAAAAAGACTAAACGAGGCGCAACAAAGAAGTTGAAAGATACAGAAAGATACAGGATCGATACGATCGCAGCAGACGGCGCACCCGAGCTTCCCGCTGATGTTGCCCAAAAATTTGTGAAGCAATGCGGAGTGCTAGTTAGAGATCACATCCCGATCATTGTTAGTGAGTGGAATAAGCCAAAAGATCCACGGAAATAAGGAATTTCATATGTCGGCAAAATAGCCAAAGATCATCTTTTCTCAAAGATTTTGGCTAATTTCAACTTACCCGTGCCGGAGGTGGACGAGAATGAAGCGGCTGTGAATGAGGCCGATGTTACTAAAATGAAACATGAGATACGGGAAAAGGTCAAAGCGTGGACCCTGAAAAAGATGGCCGAGCAATTCAAAAACTGGAAGAAAAGATTGAACCTTGATTATGTTAAGAAGAACAAGACTCCTGATTTCACTCAAGGGTATGAGAAAATAAAACCCGTATGGGCAGACTTCGTGAAGTACAAGCTGGCAGAGAATGAACTGGAAAGGACAAAAACAAATGAGAAAAACGCCGCCAAAAAGGTATATCACCATGTTATGGGGCAAGGTGGCTACAAGGGTTCCAGTCCCAAGTGGGAGACATGGGAGAACAACCTGCTTCAGAAGGGGATCACTCCCGAGCCGTTCTTGTGGGTCGAGCGGACAAGGTCATGGTTCTACGGGCATGGGGGCACGTTGGACGCCGAAGGAAAAGCAATATATAACCTAAGGCATAAAGAGAGTCCTCTACCCATAGAGAAGCTGAGAGACGCAATAAAGGACGTTAAAGATGGGAAGTTCGTGCCAGATAGAGAGAACGACGAGCTCACACGAGCCCTCGGGAATAAGGAACACGCAGGGCGTACACGAGGCACAAAAGGCACTCCACCGTGGAGTGTTGCGTTCGACTCCACCAGAAAGTTATACCCAGATAGAAGCCGTCAACGTAAAAAGGACAAGGAGGCAGCTGAAGCAGAGAATCAGGCAAACTGGAGGCGTCAACTTGAAGAAATGGTAAAGCTGACACAGGATGTAGCAAAGAAGCAGCATGACCAAATTAACACACTTAGCCAGCAGATAGTGTCTACCGGCGCATCAGTACACATGGTAGAAGTTGAAGTCGAGGCTCCCGACGCCGCACATTCTCATCGCAAAAGCAGCGTTGCGTCCACGCAGCTACCGGGTGATGATGCACCGCCGATGATTCACCCGGTGGATGAGATCACGGAAATGACATCCTGTGAGCTCCACGTGAAGGTCGTCAATATAACCATCAAGGCGGCGGCCGGCTATGTCTTACCAATTGGCAACGAACCAACTCACCATAGTCTTCCGGTTCCACGGGGCTACGCTGTTGTTGGGGTCGATGAAGTTGTCAACGGATTCGAGCGGGTAAAGCTTGATTTTCCTGAAGGTGAAGACGAAGAGTTGACTGAACTCGGAGAAGCCAAGAAATTGATCGTTTTATGGCTAAAGGAATGCATTGTGCTTACAAATCAGACGGCAAAGCCATCGAATCCTTGCCTTTCTCCAGCGCAAAAGTCTCCAGCGCGGTCGTCTTCGCAACGCATGCCGTCTCCGGCGCGGTCGCCTACGCCGTGCACGTCTCCAGCGCGGTCGCCTACGCCGCCGCGTCAACCTTCTCCGCCCACTAAGTTTCTGCCGAAACGTAAAAAATCACCGAAACGTCAACGGTCACCCATCCCGAAGGTACCAAAAGAGGTACCCAAGTTACCTTACGACTATACTCCCGAGGAAAACCAGAAAATCGCAAAGGACCAATACGAGGCGTGGAAATCAAAGCGGAAGGAGAAGCAAAAGCCAGATTTCCCCGAGACCGAAGAAGAGATAGAACGGGCTTGGAAAATGGTGAAGACTCTTCATCAACCCGAGCCGAGTCTGTCATCTGACTATGACCGCTCATTCTGAAGTCACGCCAGGAAATGGTGCGGTCGACGAAGAGTAGTAGCGCAAGCGGGAAAAAGGGAAAATCAGTTGCTCAGCTCGGAGAGCAGAAAAAACAATCCACGTCCCCGCTCAAAGTGATTTCCAATACCCAGGTGGGGCCGAGCACTAATATTGCTGACGAGCGTATTGATCCGGAGTTTATAACACTGTACGCAGACAAGGCAGCTGGTGCGGGTTTGTCCATTGCCGAGTATATGCAAACAGTGAACTACTTCCCCGCAGCTGAATGTGCGTACAAATACCAGTACGGGAAGTCTCTTGTCAAACCCGAGGAGATAAAGGATCTACCAACGAAAATGCGAAGAGTGCATAGTTGGTATATGGAAGCCGTTGAGGAATCTATGGACTGGATATGTCTCAACGTTAAGGACGAGCACTATGAAAATGGAAATAGATATGTTATGATTCAATTTGAGGAATTTTTTCAGTTATACCAGCAGCAGGCCCTCGACAAATCTATCCTTAGTGCCTATTGTCTGTAAGCACTTATTACTCTAGCTCACCTCATTCAATTGCATATTCATATATATATATAGTACACTCATATATTATAATTGCAGAATGAAGATTCTCGAATGCAAAAGAGGTGGAATCTATGATATTGGGTTCATTGATCCAAATATTATTTATGAAAAGACTCTTCGGAAATCTCCCAAGGATACAGAAAATAATATTCTGAGCGCAATAATATTTAACCAACACCGACGGGAAATACTATTTCCTTACAACTTCAAGTAAGTGTGTTACTCTGTTGTAAACATTCTGTTTTCCTTACTCGATGTTCACTGTATAATTGATGAGTTCTGCGTGCGCAGCTTCCACTATATTCTGCTAATCTTCCAAATTGACAAAGGAAAAGTAATTGTAATGGACCCAAAACGTAAACCCCTCTCAATGTGGGCTGACATGCAGGAAATGATCCAGCGGTAATTTCAATCTTTATTAATTTCAGTATTTATATATGTCAATATATCGACTACTTTGTTTCATTTTCGGATATCAAGTAATTACTAACTCTTTTTATTCTTTTTCTTTCTCGGGTAGGGTTTGGAAGAGGTTCATAAAGAAGTCTCCCGGTGAATGGGAAAAAAAGCTTACATTTGATGTTGTGCAAGTAAGTACTATCTAGATCCGCGCCCATCTCCTTGATTCTAGTGTCGATACCATTATCATGCCTGGTTGATTATTATTTTGATTGAAACAATCTTCTCGTAAAGTGCTTGCAACAAGGAGACGGGAATAACTTGTGTGGATACTACATTTGCGAGTTCATTCGTCAGACGACATCTCCCAAGGGCAGAAATTTAAAGCAACTTCATGTACGTTAGTCGTCAATTCTTCTTATTACTATCTATTTTAGTTACTTAGTTTCATTCGTCATGTAATTCGTCATGTAAAACGGCTTCGGGACGGTCTTCTACCAAGGGACCGCATACGAGCAATTCAGGAGGAAATTGCGGGCTTCTTAGATGCAGAGGTCATAAACGTAGATGGAGAGTACCATGCCTCCGGTTGGAACTAAGTTTGATTTTGTAATACACTCCATCGGTCATGTAATATGCTCGATATACTTTGCTTCCGTAATATAAGTGTTTCTTATTCTGCTTTATATACTTATTCACTCGTGCGATCCGGGAGCTCCGTGGAGGGTCCACCGAGGCTCCTCTCTTCTCGAGGTCCGGGGAGGGGCCGCCAGGAGGTCTGGGGGGCCAAAAAAACGGAAATTGTAAATTTCTGCCGCGGCAGAGAAAAAGGCAAAAGCCCTGCCGCGGCAGAAGGGGCATGCATCCCGGGTCGTATTGAGAACCGAGACTAATAGCCCTGGCTAGGTTCCAGCGCACGGGCCACGTTGTCAGCCCCATTTGTCCCGGGTCCTGGCACAACCGGGACCAATGGGGAGGGGTATTTGTCCCGGATGCCCCGTCCCGGTTGCACAACCGGGACAAATGGGGCCTACGAACCGGGACTAAAGCCCGTGTTTCCACTAGTGTGCACGGGCTGTAGTGCCAGCTCTCACTTCTCTCTCCTACCTACCGCCTCCCTACCGCCCCCACTAGCACCGTTCTCGCCTCCCTCTCGCCTCCAACGCGGGCGGTAGCGGGCACAACCGCCGGGAGGTGGATACCTCGCCCCGCGCTACCGTCTCGCCCCACTCTCGCCCGCCTATCGCCTCGCGGCGGGCGGTATCGCCCCGCCTCTCGCCCGCGTTGGCACCAGCCTAAGATTATCTCCACCGGGACCCATCAAATTCGTGTCCAGCATACCCAATTGAACCCCCTTTGGGGGCGCCGGACCAGTGTCCGCGATTTTGGTGGGCGAGTGGCACAGCGGCGTCTCCAACTGTCGATCATTTTTTTCACGTAATAGACACAAACACCTTGTGCACGCCTAAACCGGCGATTAAAATTTGCAATTTCATTTAAATTTAGAAATACTCCCTCTGATTCTTTTTTCTCTGCGCCTAAGAGCTGACCCGGAACAAAACCAAAACCAGGTTGTCCCGGAACCCTCTCTCCCTAGGCACAATTAGTCTTAAATGGTACTCCCTCCGTTCCTAAATGTAACATGTTTAAGACCTTTTTCATATTCAAACAGTTTTACATGTATCTAGACAACTTTGAGTGTATATGTTCACTCATATTAGTCTGCATCTAGACAATATGAGCAATAGGTAGAACATCTTATATTTAGGAACGGAGGGAGTATTAATTAGACTGCCGTAATCTCTCTCCACAAGCATTTCTCTCCCTTCCTATAATTGCTCCCCTCCACTCCTTCACAAACCGTTGCATGCATGGCTCATTCTCATGTGTGAACCAAAACCGTTTTGGTGGATCAGCTGGCCGCATGCGCAAGCATTAATTTTCGGATTGGCTGATTGGTGGCTGCCTGGGTTAACGGAAAAAGTTATACGCAGGGTAAAAAGGATCCGAGGGAGTATTATACATAATTTGAATAAAATTGCAAATGCGCCATCGCAGTCCTAACCCTAACCCTAGCCTACTCGTCGTCGCCCCAGTCGAAGTCGTCGTCATCGTCGCTCGCGTCGAACACGACGACTTTCCCCTTCGACGAGGCGCCGACATGGCTGGAGGAGGGGCCGGTGTCGCTGGAGGAGGGGGCATTGCGAGCGGTGTGGGTGCTGGAGGTGTGGTCGTGGCCACGCTGCTGCAACCGCCGCGGCTGTCAGATGCATCCATCATGGTGGACTATATCGTCTGCAGCCAACCCGACGACTCTGCTCCAACGTGGCCACCGCCATGTCCATAGCAGCAAGGAAACCAGCGCAGTCGCCGTCCATCGGGTCGCACAACGGCGACGGGAGGCTGTACACCGCCTCGTCGAACCGTGGCTCCTCCTTGACCCGCGGCTCCTCCTTGAAGGTGGCGTGCGGCTGCGGCTCCGGGCGCCGTTGGCGGAGGAAAGGGCGACCCCGAGGTGGAGAGCGCAGGCAGGGAGGGGTGCGGTAGCGTGAACCGTCGCAGTTGACGATGCCTGGGGCTCCCCGCCTCTGCTCGATGGGGGTGCGCCGGGGCGGCGACAGCGGCAGCAGCCGGAGCGGGTGGAGGTTCCCCGTCGCGACGTGCTGCCTCACGACTTCGATCGCGCTAGCCGTGGTGTGGCCAGTCCGATCCCACCAGCGGCGGCGCCCGATGGCGTTCCACCGCGACAGGAGGACGTCTGGGCCATCGACGAGGTTGATGACGGCCTGCCGCTCCTTCTCGAAACGGTCGATCCAGCGCCCCCAGTTGTGCCGGCCCTTGTCGTTCTCGGGGAGGCGGCACTCTGCCGGCGTCATCAATCTGCGACGCTTGGCGATGTAGCGGCGGACTTGCTCCGCCGTTCGGGGGACCGGTGGGACGACGAGGCCGCCATCGGAGACGTGCCACTCCTTTGGGATGGGGCAGTCTGTAGGGGCGAGGAGCCCGTACCGGGAGCGCCTTTTATCCTTGTTCGAAGGGCGGTGACGCCGTAAATGCCTCGCGTGGGGAAGGAGCAACGCCAGCACCAGAAGCATCACGTCGTGTCTCTCCCATCCGAAACACGTCCGAGTTTCGCCCCCATCCAAAACCTAATTTGGGGGACAAACGTCTCTATTATGTGAGTCTGCCAGGGGAGGTGCCATCGGAGCTATCTTGATTGATGTTTTTGCCTCCCACGATGATGCGGGAGTAGTCCCTCCGTGGGGCCGAGGGCTCATGCTAGCAGCTATATGGTTATCTTTCTCCCTCATGGTGTGATCTTGATTGTGAACGTTAGCTATGTTATTATAGTTGAATATATGATGTTTCCCCTTCATTATGTAATGGATGTGATGTGCTCAAGTGATTTTATCTAGTATAATCTTTTGGAGTCACCTCTGTCCCACGGTGCCACAGTGACAGTGCTGGTGCCGTGTGTGGCTCTGTGGATCATGGATTAGAAGTATACTTGTGAACGGATCATATGGGCACCTAGATGGGGGTGAATATGTGCTACCTCCAAATTTTTGTACCTTTTTTTATTTTTGACTTAACACAAAATTCTCTAGATATGCAGCTAAGGTGAATTTACTTATATGACAAGGGATACACTAAACAAGATACAAGCACAAAGTAAAACTAAAGGATAGAAGAGACCAAATTGGAAGCACGCGAAGACAAGGATGTATTTCCGAGTTTACTTATTTTGGGGGGAGGACGTCTCGTTGGAGGGGTGTGAGTTTTGCTACAAAGGCTTACTCAACGCCACAAATGACTCACCCTATTATTCGATGAACCTTACCATAAAGTACTAGTTCACATTCCACTATTGGAATCCTTTGACGCAGAATCTGGTGACTTTACAATAAGGTTGGGGCACGAACACAGAGAATCTGTTACAAGCAACAAATGAGTAACAATAGGTCTAGGTTGTCTACAACGAAACCCTAGACACAAATCCCTCAAGTGAATGAGGGGGAAATCAAGAACGGCTTGGTGAAGATGTAGATAGGGGCCTTCTCCTTTAATCCTCCGAAGACAAACAAGTTTGGGTGCAGAGATTGAAAGAATCTAGATTTTAGTTGAGCTCATTAATGGTGGAATTCAATGCTGGACGAGCTGGCTTGAGGTGGAAGAAGGAGAGGGGAATTTATACCCTATCCCAAAATGTATCCGTTTGAAGGAGCTGCAGAATCGTCACACCGAAGTCTCTAGTCTAAGTCCGGAGACTCCGACCTTCTAGAGTTTCCGGCAAGTTTCCGCAGGGCCAAAGACTTCACCGAAAGTATGGAGACTCCGACATGTTTCTGGACTGATGCCAGTGCGAGACATAGACATGTCTTGGCGTTGAGAAATCCTGAGTCTGGATACTCCAGTCCGGCCGGAGACTCCATCGAGTATCCGCCAAGTTTGCACACAGGCATCAGTGTGTGATACATAGTGGTTGTCTTTGTGATTAATCCTTAGTCCGGAGACTCTGGTCAGGAACACCGGAGACTCTGGCCTAGAGATTCTACATCCACATCGAAAAAGAATCTTCGATCTTTTATCCCTTTTTGGGAAACATCCACCAATAATAAATATAGCAAGATGGCCTAGCAACAAGAGCACATTGTTAAATCATATAAATGTTGTGATCAAACAGACAAAACATAATTAGGCGAGATATGCTCTTTCAACTTGTCATGAACTTGTTCTTATTTTGTTGGATTAACTTATGGAATTATGCGGTTTCTTGATGCTTGTGTTGATTATAATCTTCATGGTGCCAAGGTGACAGTGTGGGTGCTATATTTGTATTAGAAATATACTATTCAAGAGATAGGTTGTGGTGTTTATTAGTACTATCTTCAGATGCTCAAAGTGATAGGGCTGGGTTGTCCATTGATGGGAACGTGAACTTTAAGGCGTGCTTTTGTAGCCCTACATGATTCCCATCCTATTTGATCCACTAGGAACGATTTTCTGAGTGACATATATCATGCATGTTGTTAGAGGAAATATCACACGTTTAATTATGTTAATGTCGCTGAGAGTTACTACTAGTGAAAGTATGATTCCTAGGCCTTGTTTCCAACCATTTCTATACCGTTTACTTTCATTTTTGCTACTTGTTACCTCACAACAATTTTTAGTACAGATTTACAATACCATGTTTTACCATCCATATTATCCATATTTTATCATCTTTTCGCCGAACTAGTGCACCCATACAACTGACAATTTTATTAGACGTGTTGGTGAAACAAGAGACTTCTCGTATCTTAATTGCAGCGTTGCTTGAGAGGTATACACTCAACCTACACCTCGCTGAGTTCGGTAAACCTTGAATTACTCACTTGAGGGAAATTTGCTGCAGTCCTACAAAACTCTACGCTTAGAAGCCGAACATAGTCTATAAGAATAGAAACGCGTAGTAGACATCAGTGCACAACTTTATGGATGTAATCTCACCGAGTGGGCCCTCTGTCGCGTGGATAAATAAATTCCGCTTCTTGATACATACACCTGAATCGATTCCATTGGGTCGGCATAACTCAGCACTCCCCACTCCCCTCACCACCCACTCGTCTGTCCAGCTCTCTCTATCCTCAACCCCCGCTCCAACTCGATGGCCAGCGCTCCTCCTCCCCCGTGCCGCCCTACCCGACTGGCCGCCGTGGAAGCACACTCCCGTTGGGTCTTGTCGCCGGTGGGAAAGGCTCCCGTCGGTCTGGCAAAGATGCTCAGAGCGTCGTCTCCCATTTGTACCAGCCATCAAGCAGCAGCGGCTCAAGCCACCGCCACCGTCCTTGCAACCGCATCCAGGGTAGAATCTAGATGTATTGCCGCCGTGGCGATGCCCGGATTGCTGGAGCCATTAATGGCGCCGAACACTACTGATGATGTCCCACGCCCGTGGGTGTGCAGTCTGGCGGCGGGATATTCCTCCTCGACTATGGCGGCGAGACAGTCTTTTTCAGCTCCGATCTGCGATGTAAGTGATTGCTCGACTCCGATCTTCAACATGCAGTACTTGATTTTCCGATTGGGGGTGCTCGATTTGGTTTTTTCTTGTATGGACCACGGCGGTTCGCGGCGGTTGCTCGACATGAATGGACCACAAATGTCATAGGGATCTTTGTTCCGTAGTGTTAGAACTTAGGGCTTCGATTAACCGGCGCAGTATTTTAGTTTTGCGCAATCTGCGTTCGTAGTCCACCGACGCATTTGTCCACATGATTGTGCTTCTAGATTGCAGATATGAGTTAGGGATTTAACTTTCTTCATAGCTCATCATTGTATCCATTTGTTTGTTGCTTATCGTTGATTCCATTTTGTTCATCCCTCAATTGATTCGTTCATCGCTCAGTTGCCCTTTTTGCAGATCTCAATTGCATGAACTGCATTGTACTTTGCGCTGTCATTGGAAGCTAACGCATGTCACGGTGGTGAGTACTTTCCACGGGTGGAGGAGAAGCAGACGATGTGGCGTGCCGTCCCGGAGGCACCTCCAGGCCTGGAGGATGTGATACCAATGAAACGGTTCCTGATCAAGCCAGTAATGATAAAAGATGCTCACATAGAAATAAGAATTGAAGAACAGTAAGAAATTATATTTTGGATTTATAGAACCTGAGGCAAATTGTTTTTGGATTTGCTTTTCTGTTTGAAGCTCTGCTCGTTCCCCGACGATGATCCAAATTATACTTTGTTTCTTCTTAAATTCTCAACGTGGAAGAAATGAAGACCTGAACTGTCGAGATCGCATCAGTCTTATGTTTAAATTTTTTGTGCGGTTAGTTTACTTCTTCAAATAAGAGGTTGGTGTTAAGGGATCCCGGTGGCGATGACCTGTGGTGTTAAAAAGTAGTTGCCTGATTCATACGGTCATGGCATCTATATTATCACCCAGAGGGACTTGTAACTATGGCCTATCTTGTTTTAGTTTTTCTCATTCTTTGTTTGAGAAAGTCCTTTTTATTTGTTGTCCTGGTTCCTCCAGATTACTGCACAATTTTTTTTAAAAGTTTCAGCCTTTTCTGAAAAATATATTTGTTGATACATTTATGCAAAAGTTTCAGAGGGTGCCCTTGGGACAGATATGTAATCCTTTTTTTTCTGGTATATATCTTGGATTAGATTTAATTTTGGTTGTTGTCCGATGATGTTCAAACTAAATGCTTTCGTTTGTGTGATGTTCTATCTCATGGTGTGGTGCATAAGCAATTCTTCCAAGAGATTATATTCTCATTATGTATATACCATGTTCGCTTTCGCAGGGCACGCAGTTCTGAAATTTCTCACGGCTCTATGGATCTATTATTGCAAGACCTGATGATATATGTGCGGTAAGTTTGCTAATCATCATTTGGCCACCTCTTGTTGTATACTGCCACGATTACATTTTCAGGTGGCCAAATCGAATCGCTATCACCTCTACTTTCACTGTGTAAGGTTCAACAAACTAAGTAACTAATCTGGATGGAATTAGTTTACGGGCTCAGCCTGCAAATGTTTCAACACTTTGGAAAATGTTAAAATCAAACATATTTTCATCCATTGCTAACCATTATTTACCTAATGGATGGGCGCGGCGACGCGCGCCTACATGATAGTGATCAAGCACGAAAGAGGGTAGTCAAGCATGAACTGTAGAGAGTGCACACCACACGAGCTTAACAAAAACAGGGTAGTCAAGCATGGGGAAAAATTATTCTTGCACAGCTGCTCACTGAAGTATACAATGATCTCCTCTGAACTGAAGTAGTGAAATACTACAGCTTTACAGTATTGGACTGGATTTGCATAGAGTACAAAACAGACGGAAGCTTATCTCTATGGAATGGAATCAAGTCAAGCAGTCGTTCAGTAGATGGAAGTGGATCCAAGGAGGGGAGGAGGAGAGGTTGGTGAGGTCAGCGGATGAGGGGCGCCTTGATCCATCCGTTGGCGAATGCGATGGCGAGGATGATGAACGGGGTGGACATGCCGAAGATGATGATGTAGGGCAGCGGCGTCATCATGGGGTTCTCCCCTTTCCTCTCCCCTGCAGTCTGCCAGTACCTGCGCGCATCATCCACACCAAATGAAGCATGAAACCCACATCATCAGGATGAGCTTATGCAACGCATGCTTACTGCTCTGGTTCCTCTTCTCTGGTGATGAACTTCTTCTTGCCGTCAGACTTGGTGTCTCCGTCTCCACCACCACCGAGCTGCGCGGAGATTCTGGAGCGCCTGCTGATGAGCAGGTTGCCGCCTTTCTTCGATGGGAACGGGGTGGCAAAGGCGGCGGCACCGCTGCCGGCGGCGAGGAGGGAGGGAGAAATGACCCTAGTGGCCATGGCTCGTTTGGCTGGTCTGTGTGGAGGAGAGAAAAAAAAAGCTCTCCTCCCTGCCTCAACTGAACACGGGAGCTGGATAAGGTGAGAGCTACCCTGGCTCATTCTCTTCCGCACACAGCTTGTACGAGGGTCCAGCCTGACGCTGACACGTTATATGCAGCACTAGCCTGACGCTGTGTTATCTTTTTTCGATTATATTATCGCCGGGACGGGTTTTACACTCTGTTTTGGACTGCACGTTTTCTGTAACGTGGTGGCATGCCGATGATGAAAGCAGCAGCGCTGCGTTCTGATATATTAAGAGAAAAAGCCCATTGGCAAATACAAAGGTTTTGAACCATAGTTCAAAGGAACTACAGCAGAAAAACAGTGAAAACAAAACTGTACACTGAGACTACATTCTAGAGGTTAAGAGATTAACGGCTAGATGAAGGATGTTGCTGTCAACGCGGCCTAATCCAGGTCGCTCCTTTGAGGCCCGCTGCTGCCAAGAAGTCAAACTCACAGTTGATCTTGTCGCAGATGCTCAAAAAGCTTGTCGATGTGCTGTTAAAGATCCTGTCGTTTCGCTCGCGCCAGATGAACCACCGGACAGTCATTACAAGCGACGAAAAATGGCTGCGCCGTACTGCCTCCAAACTGTTGAGTGCATTGATCCACCACTCCTTTAGATCAGTGATGTGCTGTGATGGCCTTAGGTCGAAAGAGAACTTGAATTTAGTGAGGCAGTATCCCCAAATGCCGGCAGAGTAGGGGCATGAGGCTAGCATATGAAGAGAGGTCTCGTCTCCCAGGTTGCATAAGGGGCACGTTGGGTTGTGCGGCCATCCACGCTTGGCTAGGTTGTCTGCCGTAAGGCATCTCCCTTGAATAGCTAACCAAGCGAAGAAGCGCACTTTGCCTGGGATCTGTATCTTCCAGATGAGATCATTAAACTCTACTTCTGTCCTGCCCATAAGCTGTATCTGGTACGCAGATTTAGCGGTGTAAACTCCATTGGCAGTCCACTTCCAAGTGTAAACATCAGGGGCGTCCGTGGTAGTTGTCTCCTGCGTGAGCTGCCAGAGGGCGATGTACTCTCTGAGAATTGGCTCGCTGGGATTAGGCTTTATCAGGTTCACCCAATGTCTGTTCCTAATACCCTGCGCCACTGTGATCTTTCGGCCTCTGCTGTGCTTCAAAAGAAGGGGGAACTGGTCCTTTAGAGGAACAACATTCAACCAATGATCATCCCAAAAGGATGTGTCTTCTCCATTGCCAATGGTAATTGAGGTTGAGGCCTGGAAGAGTGAGGTCGCCTCCTTCGAGAACACCATGGGTAAGCCCCTCCAGGGTTTATCAGCACTAACCTTACTCTGCCACTGCCATCTCAAATTAAGTGCCCTTCCTTGCATTGTTAAGTTTGGAATGCCTAGACCTCCATAATTGGTTAGAGTGCATAGTTGGGACCATTTGACTAGGCATTTACCTCCGCTAACAGTGTCAGTTCCAGTCCACAGGAAGGCCCGCTGAATTTTTTCAATCTGCCTCTGAGCCCACTTCGAGAAGTCAATCGCTAGTAGTTGGTATATAGGCATGGCCGCCATGACGAATCTAACTAGGATTAAACGCCCATCGATGGATATCCACCTACCTTTCCACCCAGCAGCTTTCTTGGCTAGACAGTCAATAATGGGCTGCAGGTCGTTTTTCCTCAATTTCTTGTCCGAGAGTGGCATTCCCAGGTAATTGCAGGGGAAAGTGTCCAGCTGGCAGCCAAAAGCATGTTCCAGGGGCTGAAGGTTGACGTTATCGCACCTTATTGGGAGAATCTTACTCTTGCTCAGGTTAGTGCGAAGGCCCGTGGCGTTGCCAAACAGCTCCAGGATGGATGAAACAGCCGTGGAGTCATTCAGAGTTGGTGCGATGAAGATCATAACGTCGTCTGCGTAAATGGACGCACGGTGCTTGATCAGCTGGTTACCAAGGGGGGCAAGGATTCCCTCCACATGAGCCTTGTCCATGAGCCTTCCCAAACAGTCCATGACTAGGATAAATAACAGGGGTGATAGGGGGTCCCCTTGCCTTAGTCCTCTCTTGTGCCATATGGTGTTGGAGAGTGTAGAGTTCATGAGTACTCTAGTGGAAGAAGTTAGTAGCAAAGCAGCAATCCACCCACACCACTTCCTGCCAAAACCCCTGTGTTGCATCAAACCGAGCAAGAATTCCCAAGAAATGGAGTCAAATGCTTTGGAGATGTCCAGTTTGAGCAGAAGTGCAGGTATCTTCCTTTGCCTGAGGACCCTAGCCACTGATTGGACATAGATGAAGTTGTCGTGTATTGCTCGGCCTTTTATGAAAGAATTTTGGCATGGGGAGATCATCTTGTCCATCTTTGGTTGCAGCCTAGTCGCAAGGATCTTTGCGGTGACTTTCGCGAAGCCATGAATAAGACTAATCGGCCTATAGTCTTGCGGGCAGCAAGCGTCAGCGTGCTTCGGAAGGAGGATCATGGTTGCCTTGTTCAAAATCTGCAGATGCTGTGTGTAGAGGTTTTGGAAATGCAGGAAGGCAGCCATCCAGTCAAGCTTGATTATGTCCCAGCAGCTGCGGTAAAAGAGCCCCGTATAGCCATCAGGACCTGCTGCTTTTTCTGGGTGGATATCAAACATCGCCTTCTTAACCTCCTCAAGGGTGAATGTGCAATCTAGATCAGCAAGGTCAAGGCGAGGGAAATTGAGTGCAGCGAGGTTTAACTCGTTTTGTCTGCTGGTATGGCCACCCAGGATGTCATTGAAGTGTTCCCAAAAACAGTTCAGCTTCTGCTCATGGTCGGCAACACAGCTGCCGTTGACTGTCAGACTAGGGATCAAGCTCTTTCTTCTTCTGGCGTTCGCTTTCTGGTGAAAAAACCTGGAATTGCAGTCCCCTTCTGTGAGCCAAAGATAGCGAGATCTCTGGCGCCACATACACCTGTCAAGGGCAGCAAGCCCTAAGCACTGCATCTTCAAGTGGCCTCTGAAGGTGTGCTCAGCCGTGGAGAGCGGCCGGTGATCTCTGGCCTGATCAAGCATGAAAATGAGCTCGTTGACTATCATCATTCGCAACCTTAGGTCGTGCATTAGCGAGGCAGCCCATTAGGTCAACTTCTTGGTGCAGTGGTCGAGCTTATTGGCCAGGTTCTTGTAGGGGTCGGGGGAGCTGGGTGCGGTCGTCCACGCCGAGAGCACCACCTCCCGAAAGCCATCAAGCCGGACCCATGCGTTCTCGAACCTGAAACTGCGCTGCAGCCTGAATGATGTGTTGGTTGTGAGCAGCAGGGGGCAGTGGTCAGAGGAGGCGGAGGAGAGCGCCTGGAGGACTGCGTTAGGGAACCCGGCATCCGGGTTGTAGAGGACACGATCCAGGCGCACCTGGACAGGGGCAAGCTGCTCGTTGCTCCAAGTGTATCGCCGGCCCAGCAGGTAAAGGTCTTTCAATTCTTGCACATTGATGAAATTTCTGAAAGCGTTGATCAGGCCTCTGTTGATGTTGCCATTACTCTTCTCATCAGCCGCCGCGATCAAGTTGAAATCCCCTAGGATTAGCAGCGGCCCGGTACAAGAGTTGGCGATTGACTGAATCTCGTTCAGGAACACCAGTTTATCAGCAGCAGCCTGCGGACCATATACCCCTATCACTGTCCATGAAGATCCGCTAGCAGTGTGCGAGCAGATCGCGGAGATACAGCACTTGGAGCTCTGAATTGGGGTGACAAGCAGATCGTTCGTCCAAGCCAGCAGCAGTCCCCCGCTCGCACCATCAGAAGGGAAGAAGCTGAACCCAGAGAAATTCGAGCCACAGATATCCATCACCAGATTAATATCCATCACCGATAACTTTGTTTCTTGCAGACAAACTAGGCTAGAACGGTTGAAAGAAATAACAGCCCTAGCAGAATCACGTTTGGCCTGGGAGTTTAATCCCCTGACATTCCACACGAACAAATTGCAACTAATCATGAAAACTGACACTCCAGAGAGACAGCAGAAAGGAGAGGCGGCGCAGGGTGCTCAGGCGGTTACCGCGACAGCGGCGGCCTTCCTCCTGCCCCCACAAGCGCTGGCAGCGAGCTCGGTCAGTGCCTGGATCTGCCCTTCAGTCAGCGGTCCATCTTGGAAGAGCCGCGAGTAGCGCGCAAGCAGGGCCCCCGGGTCTGCGACTGGCTCCTCGAACTCTTCCCCCAGCTTGCGGCAGACCAGCTTCCTGGCGACGGTGAGCACTGGTCCCTGCAGCTCAGGCGGGAGATTCGCCAGTCGGCGGCTCCGCCGCACATCTGTGGCTGGTGGAATGGATTTCAGCGTGCCCGGCAGTTTGGGGAAGGGCCCAGCAAGTAGCCCTGGTGAGATGGGCTTGCCAACCTGGCCCAAGAAACGCTGGAGGGCGGTAGCGTCGCCCGGCCCGACTGGCGCAGGGTCAGCGATGACCGGGCCCTCCGCCTCGCGGAGCACGTGGCCCCCACCCAGGGCCAGCTGGGCGTCCACCACAGGGTCAAAGCACTCCTTGTCGTCAACCGCCTGAAGGGGGACCAGAGTGCCCGTGATCTCCAATCCAGAAGAGGCAAAGGAGCGTGCTGGCATCCAGGGATCAGCTTCCTCGTCAGCGACAACCATAGAGTCAACAGGGGACATCAACTCCCTGATTGGAGGAGGAACCTCCTCACGGACCTGCGCCTCAGGCACCGGCAGGACCTCAGGCAGCATCAAGGGACCCTCCAGTACTTCCAGGCAGGCAGGGGGACCCGCGACGTGGGGCGGCGCAGGGCCAGGGATCCCGATGCCATCAACGGCGCCTGTCTCTGGTAGGTTTCCGTCTGCGCCCTCCATCCGCTGCGGGGTCGCGCGACGTGAGGGGGACCCGTGCCGTTAGGCGATGCAGGGCCAGGTGTCCCGATGCCCTTGACGGCGCCAGGATCAGCAGGTAGGTTTCCGTCTGCGCTCTCCAACCGCGGCGAGGCCGCCTCGATGCACGCGGGCGGCACGGCGGCGCGTTGCACAGGGACGTACACCTGCCTGCGACGGCGGCGGCGGCTCTGCCTGTCCGCGGCACCAAGGCGTTGGAAGACGGAGCCCGAGGCGTGGCGCACAGGCACGGCCGTGCCGTCGACCACCCTCCACTGCCAGTCATACCGCCTCGTGCGCGGGTGGCCGTCGTCGTCGTCATCGGAGGTGGCTCCGTCAGGGCGGCCAGCCGAACAGGGGTAGCGCGTCAGGTAGTCGAGGTGGATGATCACGTGGTACCTGAGGGCCCGTGGTGGTGACAGCTCCGGCTGGGGGGTTGCCGGGTCCTCTTCGAAGATCTCGAAGAAACCGTCGGGGAGGTCGAGCTCCGTCAGCGGATCGATGTTCACCCGAGGCTCGATGACATCGAACATGGTGTCTGTGGGGATAGAATTCGGGTCCTCCGTCCAGGCGTAGACCACGTAATACGAGATGTCGGTGCGGCTGTCGGACTCGAAGGCGACGGCGTGGAAGCGGTAGGTTGGCAGGAGCTGGGCGGCGTTCGTCAGGTTGAAACTGTGCGGCGGCATTCCCTCGATGAAGAGGCAGACGCGGTAGCGGTACGTCACCATCTCGGCGAGGAAGCGGCGAGACCAGCCCTTGGCCACGAGCGGCGAGCCATCTAAGTTGATGACCGAGTCGATGGGGATTAGGTGCCTCCATTGCACCGAGGTGAATTGCACCAGGAACGCGTCGTGGCAGATCAAGCTGACCGAAACGCACCCCGCCGGCATCTGGGGGAATCTCGCATGGAGGCCATCCACGATCCGGGAGGGCCACAGGGGACGGCTCCCCCCGGCCACCATGAGGACCAGGGCGTGGCTCCTGAGCCTTAACTCCTCGTCGACCATCTCCTGCGCGAACTCCACGATGACATGCGAGCGCCCCGCACGTCGCATTGCTGCACCAGGGGCATAGGGGTGGGCGACAGGCATGTCGGGGGTGCTCATCCCGTGAACAGCCATGGGGTCGACGGGGTGTTGATCACGCTCGGCGAAGGTCAGCCTCTGGCAAACCGAGCCCGCTGCCGGGAAGGTAAGCCTAGCCTGCAGCGGAGGCGGAGCTGCCTCGGAAAGGGGGCCGAGGCGAGCTTTTGCAGGCAGTTTCTTCAGCAGAGGCGAGCGAGAGCTAGGTGGAGGCGGTGGTTTGCGGCGGAAGCGTGGAGCGTTGGGAGGGAGAAAGGATTTTTGCGGGAGCTCCCTGGATCGACACTCAAAGGCAAGGTGCCCTGCCTGGTGGCAGTGTCTACAGCGGACGAGGTTCGTGCAGGAGGCGACTCGGTGGTGAGGTGAGAGACACTTGAAACAGCGACCGCGGAGGTCATATTTGAAGGTGGGCGGAGCGCGGGTGCGGGGGGGGGGGGGGGTGACCTGGGGGCGGGGGCGCACAGGGAAGGGGGCGCTCCGGGATCTCTCCGAGCCTTTCGGCTTTGCACCAGGGTCCATGGCAGGGTACCATCAAGGCCGGCAGGAGCAGCATGGTCCGCCGCGGCAATAACTCCCTCGCCGCCTAAGTCAAAGGCAACTTCAATGCCTAGGCCATCAAGGGCCTCCGAGGAATCGCCCCGGCCTGGGAACAGCGGACCATGCGCCACAGCAGCGTAGGATGCCTTCGATCCAGCGGGTGGAGGAGAGAGACCCAGCGAATCTTCCGAGTCTGAACTGTGCGCGGAAAGAGAGACGCACTCTGAGGGCGACGAGCCAGGGGAGGAGGAGGAGGAGGGGGTGTGGACACCGAGCTCGGGATGGGGCTTGGGGTGGCCGAGACGTGGGAGCGTGTCGCGGGTATGCGACCTGCCCAGCGGGCCGAGGGGAGCGGCACGGGCTTGGCATGGCTGGAGGTTGGTGGGTGGTTGGCAAGCGCTTGATGGCGGCCGAGATGGCCGCCGGTGGCTGGCGGCGGAACCCTAAGGGCTCAGAGCGAGGGAGGAAGACCCTCGATTCCATGCCGATGATGTTATATGCAACACGGGGACATACACTAAGGCAGATTACATCGTAGTCGATAGTGGAAAACTCCTAATCATACAAAGGCTAATTGGTTACGAAACAACATACTAGGGCGCTGCTACATTTAAACTACAGCATGATCTGTTACACGTAAAACGGAATCCTAGATGTACAGTTTTTCTGTCTCCGCTGGGCGTACTGTCAACGGCGGTCATCATCGCTCTCATCGTTGGATGAGATAAGAGGATGATGCCGTTGTCGTCCATCTTGGCCGATGGATGGTCCTGCTCCGCTGTCTGACGATGTGGTTTTGTCCAAGGAGCTGGCCTCCTCCTCCTGCTCCTCTTTCTTCTTCTTCCCCCTCTGTTTGTGGCTAGTTTTCTTCCGGGCATGCTTCCTTTAAGCAGCCAGATCAAAAACAAATTCATGTATACCTTTTGGAGTCTTCCTTAATTTTGTTATTGTTCCTTTCACTGTCTGCTTCAGATTAAAATTTGGATTAAGTAAGGATTAAACACATAATTAGGGAAATATCAAGATAACCTTGAAAGAGTATTCATAAGTGTATTGGGTCATTTCAGTCTCAAAATCTAATTAACCAAGGAACTGTGCTCCTAGCGTATGAAGGGAACTGCAAGCTAACTTGAGGGAGGCTGGTTCTTAGTAACTTTTTTTAGGGGTATCATAATACTATTAAAAGGTGTCACAACAGAAATGTTCATTCATATAAATAGTTTACATAAAACAATGAGATCAAGGGTATTAATATCATCTCACATGCGTTCATTGCTAAGTGAGAACATGCCAAACTTCCTAAGTTAATATATGTTATCCGTGCGAACATTAGATTAAGCCGCGATGAGACATGAGGCCAATCCGTAAAATCTGAAACCAGTTTACTTTTTAGAAGCGAGATTAACAATTCTGATAATATAATATGGCATGCCATTTCCAAAAGCGACAATCTTAAAAACCCATTGTGGCCTCACATCCATGTCGTGATTAGGTCAAGTTATCAAGGATAATTCAAATCACAACAACCTGACATAGTAGATTCACGCATTGACCAGATTCATCAATCGGATGAATCAGATCACAACTAAGCATGGCTAAGCAAGACTCACAGGGTTTTGCGAAGCGCGCACAAACAAAACTATAGCTGCTAGGTGCAGTGGATCAGGATATTAGGTTATGCAGGATATAAGAGAACTCTATCTACTGAAATCAAATAGTTTGGAACCGAATGCAAAGTACGAGAACCAAAAGTCATTGGAAAACATATATGAGCAGATAAGAGGTTATGCTTGCCTTGGTTATAAGAAATCAGATAAAGGCTTTAGGAATAAGTGCTTGACTTGTCAGTTAAGATCAAGTATTCATCATGGCGTTGTCGATCTTCTCTTCGAAGTCACGTTTTGCCTGTCAGAAACAAAACACCGAAAGAGAAACAACAATCAACACATGGCATCGATGCAATGCACAACATGTATGCATGAGCAAATTAATGCACTGAAATAAATTCCTAGACAAGTTCAATGGGTTGCTAGGGTTCGTATGTCAGTTATGTATTTTTAATGAAATTATGCCGAAAATAGACCAGGAGGGTGTTTCGGGCGATTATGAAAGTGAGTACAATTTTAATTTCTCAAATGGGTTTGAAAACATCATAAAAGGATTGCATTTGTCATTTTGAGCGATTTGATATATAACTTTTAATTTTCTGATTTTATTGAATAAAATCTTATTTTCTCTATTTTAAATGAATTAAACAGTATATAAATAATGCCCAAAATTAAAATTTGTCCAACATGTATGAAAATGACATACTTGGGTTGGAAATAATTTTTTGAACAAAACCAGATTTTTATTTTATTTTCTGATTAACAGAATAAAAGTTATTAATTATTCAATTTTATTTTATTTTCTGTAATTATTAAAAGGGTGGGGTCCCCATGTTAGTCGTTTTTGAATATCTTTTCTGAAAAGAAAACCCAGCTTATGATGGGGGCCCACGGTAACGTCAGCGGGTGGCCGGAGCTCTACTGCCGTGGTCGCCGGCGGCGATTGCGGGCACTCCGGCGAGCTCAGTATAGCTCGAACGATGCGCGCCATCGTGGGGGACGTTTTGGTGGCGAAGCCGCTAATAGAATGTCGCCAAAACGCTGTCGGCGCCGAGCAACGGCGGCGGCGGAGCAAGGCGCACAACGCTAGGGAGCTACGGCGCGCGGGAAGGCAAAACAAAGGTACTGGGAGGCTCAACAGCTCACCCGGAGCATGTAGGGATGGACGGCGAGGCCGAAGGAGGTCCATCGGAGGAGATCTGACGGTAACGGCGCTCGGCCGGAGGCGAGGAAGAGACGGTCGATTCGTCGACTCCAGGCTGTCACAGCAGGCGCGAGTGAGCGGAAAGACGGAGAAACGTCCGGCGGTCCTCGTGGCGTACTCGAATGGTCGCGGGGCGTCCGGAGTCGACGACGCGATGAAGTTGGCCGGTGGCAGCTAGGGTTAGGGTTCCGGGTTCGTGCGAGGTGGAGAGCGAGAGAGATAGTGAGGGAGCGAGGAGGAGTGAGGAGAGGCGATGCGGACGGCTTTCTGCGGCCATATCCCCGCGCGGAAGGCAAGCAAGAGGTGGCTCACGCTCGCCGGCGTCGTGTCTGCCTGGCACGAGGAAGACGACGGGCAAAACCGGTTTTTCGAAAAAACCCCTGAAGGAATTTTTTTAAAAAAAGAAGTCCTTCAGAGGTTTAAAACTGAACAGAAAATTGTGTATTGAGCGCCATTTTGCAAACCTAAAATTTGGCTAAAATACTTTTTGGAATCCTCACAAAATTTCCAACCTCAACATATTTTTGTTTTCCAAATTTGAAAATGTTTTTAATTCAAATTTTGGGTGACCACTATAAGTGGTTTTTGGGCAAATTTTATTAAAAATTAAAATTCCACTCTTGTTCAAATTTTTCATGCATGTATGAGATGAACACAACACCACAACACCAGTTAGAAAAATTGGGATGTTACAACTAACAATTTACCTACTGATCTATGTTGATGAAATTATTCTTGTTGAATCCTCTATTACTGTTGTTGATCGACTTTTGTCTGCCTTGAGCGGTGATTTTGCTATCAAATATCTGGGCACTCTGCATTACTTTTTGGGTCTGTAAGTCCCTCATCCTTCTGATGGACCGACACACGCTAAGTTAGCACAAGTAGACACACACTAACTTAGTACAAGTAGACACACACTAACTTAGCACAAGTATTCTGTGGAATTTTTATGTTGTGCAGGTATGCGTGCACGTATGCTCACACTCGGTCATATGGCTGCCACTGATCGGTTACCTGTTTTTTATGGTGATCCACTCACTTTTGATGATGCCACTAAGTACCGCGGTATCATTGGTGGCTTGCAGTACTTGAATATCGCTGGGTCTGGTATCCCCTATGCAGTTAACCGTGTGTGTCGTCTCTTCATGCTCCCAGAACTTCACATTGGTGAGCAGTCAAGCGCATCTTGCTCCATATCTTTCTCAACGCCTTGTATGGTCTACACATCTGGCACGTGTGCTCCTGTGTACTCTCAGTGTTTTCGGATGCAGACTGCAGTCTTGAGAAAGTTGGGAGTCTCCCAAGATCGGACACCGGTTCTTTGGTGCGATAACATCAGAGCTATGTACCTTTTATCTAATCCGGTGTTTCATGACCGAAACAAAACATGGCTATTATTTTGTATGGAAACGTATTGTACATGACATTAATTTTATCTCTTGTGAAGATCAACTTGCTTACATCTTCTTCACGAAGCCATTGTGGCAACCTATGTTGGAATGTTGTTGGCGCAAGCGCAATCTTCAGGAAGCCGTTGTTAGGCAAGATGTGTGGCTCACTGTCGGTCGTACGGTGCATGAGAATGAGATACACGGGTCCACGGGAGAAGGAGTCGATCGACGCCACCTTCCATATCGCGCACGTACGTACGCGTTTCCCGAGTTGAGCACCACCGATCGCTGCCCCCACGCCGCCGGGATCGAGCTAGCTGGACCCGTTCCATGAGCTCGGCCCGCTTGTCGGGCCGAATCTGCTGCTCCTAGGCTCGACCTGGTCAGACGCACCCGCGCGATCCATGTCCGTGACTCGGTCTCGTCATTTATCGTACGTACTACTACGTGTTTGGAATTGGCGGGTCAAGAGCTCCCCCAGACTTGGACGCACGGCTGGCTTTCATTCATGCGTCTAATCGATTAATTGCACCGTAGCAGCCATGCATGTCCCGCTCGCCCATCAACACCTAAATACAGTACTTTGGCGCAGTACTTCTTCTTTCTTGACGGCGACGTGGAGTCCTACTCGTGTATGCGTAAACGTCACAGCGTGTAAATCCCTACTGTGCTGGGTACGATGTATACGAGTATCTTACCATGAAAAATCACAGTTCTCACCACACTTGACGAACGTTGAGCCAGAAATAATCTAGATTCGGATTTTTTTTGTTTTTGTTTTGTGCAGCGTCCGTACGGACGGCGTGGTGTTCAAATGTGCAGCGCCGTAAAGTGGAAGTGTATGTGAAGATCACCGGAGCTATGCATCTTAAAATTATATAACGATATCACTGTAGCTTGGAACACAAAACTACTTTTCGCTAGGTATTCCGCAACGACAGCAAAATTGCTTGTTTATTTTTAGTTGGTCGTGTAAAGCCAAACTGTCCAAACGTTTCGTAACACTAGTGGAAACAGGGCCTTTTGTCCCGGGTCGTAAGGGCCAGTTGTCCCGGTTGTGCAACCGGGATGGGCTGGCCGGGACAAATGGCCCGTCCCATTGGTCCCGGTTGTGCCAGGACCCGGGATGGTAAGGATAGGCCACGTGGCGAACCTGGGCCAGGGAGTTCGTCCCGGTTCGTTCAAGGGACCGGGATGGATACTTTTTTGACAAAAAAATATATATAATCGTTCAGTTTCCGCGTCCAGACCCACGTCTTTTGGGCTCCTGTCTCCCAATCCCGAGCCGGCCTCCCCTTCCCCAACCGCGTCCAGGCCCACGTCTTTTATTAAGCCCACTGGTCACATTTTTTGTCAAAAGGGCCCACTGGCCCGCGTGTTTTATTATGGTCAGTCAACGGTTCGAAGGGCCCACTGGCCAGCGTCTTTTATTATGGTCAGTCAATGGTTCGAAGGGGCCACTGGCCAGCGGCCGTTGGCTGGCTCGCCTGGTCCCTTAAATTAAGACTACAGGACGGTCAAAGGGCCACTGTCGCCTCGTCTTCCCGCCCCGCCTCGGCTTCCCGCGCCCCCACTTCCCCACGCGCGCGTGCCACGGCTGCAACCGCCGCCACGCCTCGGCTCCTGCCCGCATTCATGGCCGCCTGCAACCGCCGCCACGTCCAGGCCGCTGGTTGGCATGCCAGCCCACCCCGGGTCCTTTTTAAAGGCCCCCCGCCGCCCGTACAACCCATCCACCCCGGCCGCGCCCAAGGCAGACCAACCATAGCCACCATGTCCCGCTGGTTCGGCAGCGGCTCCGGCAAGCGCCCCAGGAACGAAGGCTCCTCGAGCGGCGCCGGCCGCGTCCCACCACAGCCGGCGGAGGCCTTCGGCTACGGCCCTGGAGGTGTCCGCCTCGGCGGGACGCCGCGCGTCCCCGCGCCACCTTCGGCTGCACGCCCGCCGCCCAACGCCGCGCCCAAGGGCAAGAGGTTCCGCCGGTACGTCCGGGTGGACGAGGCCGAGTGGCACTGGAACAACGCCACGCCGGTGTTCTATGCTGACGTCCACCTCCCGGACGGCTGGCACCTGAACCCCCAGCGGATCCCTGTGCCGCCGGCCCCGACCGGCCAGGCGCTGCTCGAGGAGATCGACCGCCGGCGCGAGCTCCTGCCGGCCCCCGTCCGCAGGGAGCGCGCGTACGCGCGCAGCTCCCCCTACTGGGGCGCCTGGCTCGAGCAGGAGCACGAGCAGCGCCGGCGCTCCTACATCCCCGCCCCCCACGAGGTGGACGTCGCGGACTACCCGCCGCCACCGCCCGGCCGGGAGAGGGAGCTGTGGCTCCTCGAGGACATCAAGGAGGACTTCTCCGGGGAGGAGGACCCCGTGCTCCGGGCCGCCATGGAGGATGCCTGCGAGGCCTCCCGCCGCTCACTCGTCGAGGACGAAATCAAGCGGTGGGAGCGGGTCGTGGCCGCCGCCCGCGCCGACGCCGCCGCCATGCCGCCGCCGCCGCCCCCCGAGCCTACCCCCTGGTGGCACGCGCTCTACGCCAAGTATGAGGCGTCCGAGGACCAGCCGCCGCCGCAGCCGCTCCCCCCCGGGCTGGAGTACGGCATGTCCTGGGCCTGGACCGGCGGCGTTTGGGCGCCGGAGTCGCCGGAGCAGGAGGAGCTGCCCCCTCCGCCGCCGCCGCCGCAGGAGGTGCTGCCCCCGCCACCACCGCTGCCCCCGCCACCGCCGTACGCGCCTCCGATGCCCCCGATGCCTGCACCCCCGGCCCAGCCGTCTGCCCACCTGTGGCAGCCACCCCCCTACCAAGAAATCTCCTCCGACGAGGAGGACAACTAGATCGGCCGGTCGCCTGTGGCCGCGCCGCCGCCCCCTATTCTATGTAAGCAAGGCCCCTAGCTACCCCCCAAGAAAACGGCCGGCCGCCTGTGGCCGCGCCGCCGCCCCTTTATGCAAGTACGGCCGGCCGCCTGTGGCCGCGCCGCCCCCTATCTATGTAAGCAAGGCCCCTGGCCTTTTTTTAATATAAGTTGTGTGCCCCCCTAGTCTACCGTGTCCCTAGCCCATACCCGCCGGCGGTGAAAGCTCATGATCCCTCTATTGATTTTGGTGATGATGATAACACGGATATATCCTATCTAACAATGTTGTTTAGACTATGCAGCTATTATCTCAGGTGATCATCTCTATATACACATCAGGAGATCAAAGAGAAGCTCTCTATTGTGGAATTTCAGCCACCGGATTTTTCAGTTTAAAGGGCGGAAATTCCGGTACTTAAGGGGCGGATTATCCGGCCCTCTCAGCGGAAATTTCCGGCCTCCTATCTGGCTTCCACGAAAACGACTAAGTGTTTGTCTGCCCGCGCACAGAAGACAGGGCGGAAATTTGCCCCGGAAATTTCCGGGCCAAAAATCCGGCCTTCAAGGACTTAGCAGAAATTGGACTACTTCATGATGCCCGCGCACAGAAGGTGGGGCGGAAATTTGCCCCGGAAATTTCCGGAGCAAATCTCCGGCCCTTGGTCCTTAGCGATTTTTCATCAACATGTTGATGCCTGCGCACAGAGATGGGGGCGGAGTATTGGGGCGGAAATTTCCGCCCCCGGATTTTTCAATTATCCGCCCCCCGGAGTTTTCAAATATCCGGCCAACTCACACCGGAATATTCCGGCCTTTACCCCGGAAATTTCCGGTCCCGCAGGACTGCAACGGTCAGAATTTGGAGGAGCCTATAAATAGTTGTCTTCTTCCTCTAGATAGGAAGCTCGTCCATTCCTCTCTCTCCTCCATTGTTGTAGAGCTCAAAACGCCCCGATCTCCCTCCTCCTCCAACCAAAATCGATGCCCTTCAAGGATCTCATGGAGGATGACTAGATCTACCTTTCCACCAAGCCAAAACGTGTGTACCCACACCACAACTCTTGGGATCTTGTAATCTCGTGGTTGCTTTGTCATCCAAGGGAAACCCTAGTGCTTGTAGCTTCCACCTTGTAGCAAGAAGCTTCGATTGTTGAGAGCCTCCATCTCACTTGTGGAGTAGCCTCAACCCCTTGTAAAGGTTTGGTCAACGCCTTCAAGTCGACCTCATAGTGGAAACGAGAATCTCCCTCACCGGAGAAGCTCAAGGAGAACAAGGTGTGCACATCCGTGCTATTGAGGAGCGCCTAGGTGGCTCCCCACCTCTCCAACGTAGACGTACTTCTTTTAAGAAGGAACTACGGGAAACATATCCTTGTCTCCGTGTTTTCACTTGTTGTTATCTTGTACCGTTCCTTTATTACCGCTGCTACTTGCTTCGTATCACCTAGGGTACTCACTTAGTTGCACATTTAGGTACTCAAGCATTTACTTTCTTAAAAGCCCCATTAAAAGTGAAAAAGAAGTAAAATTTGTAGGTCACCTATTCAACCCCCCCCCCCCTCTAGTTGACCATATTGCACTTTCAATTGGTATCAGAGCCTCGGCTCTTTTATCGGGCTTAACCGCCTAAGAGTAATCATGGTCAACGGGATGTTCCCGAAACTTCTAAGGAGGAGCTCTCCAAAATGGCCGACACTATAGCCAACCTTGAGACAACGGTTTGTACCAGACAAACCCAATTGTCCAAGGTTAGCTCTAGTGTGGGCTCGGAGGTCTCCTCCATCAAGAAGATGTTGGAGAACATGATGGGTAGAACCAAGGAGCCGTCTCACTCTCCCCATGTCACCGACGAGGATAGTTCGGATGAGGAAACAAATCCGGACATTTACGAAATCGAAGAAAACATTGCCAAAGCTAAGGCTAAAGCCGCACAAAAGGCTAAAGCCAAAGCTAAGGAGAGTGACGGTGGCTCCAAGTCTCAAACGGCTAATGGTTCGGGGTCCAATTCAAAAGTTCCACCACCACAAAACTATGATTCTATCCACCCAATTGTTTCCATGCCACACATCCTTAATGTTGGAGTTCCACCCATCCTTAACACTAACGAATTTTCCTCTTGGAAGTTTGAAATGGAATCTCATATTTCAGGATCGTGTACGGCATTGTGGAGAAGCGTGATCCATGGATTTCATCCTCATGATCCAAGCAACTTAACTCCAAGAGAGGATGTTGAATCTCAACTCAACAAAACTGCTCTTGTGATTATCCAGAAGGCTCTCCCAAGGGAGCATCTCACTCACATCCGAGGTTGCAAGACCTCCAAGGAAGCTTGGGACAAACTTGATACCTTGTTTCAAGGAAATGCTAGTATTCAGTCTTCCAAGTATGATGTGGCCATTGACAACTCCGAGAACTTCGTTATGCAAGAGGATGAGACTCCTGAAGAGCTCTATAGACGAGTTGTCACTCTTGCCAATCAACTGAGAGACTTTGGCAAGGAAGAGATCACCGATGAATGGATAAAGAGGAAGTTTGTCAAGGCTATCACACCCTTCGAGAAGAATCTCGCCACTAGCATCCGGACAAGAGCGGACTACAATACTCTCAACTCCATTGGTGTTCTTAGTGAGTTCATCGCAATCTCTCTCTCACACAAGAGTGCGGATGATGCTCTAGCTCGCTCTAGAGGGATAGGAAAATCTCCCAACCTTGCATTGAAGTCAAAGGCAATGGCTCGAGTTGATGAAAGTGAAGAAGATGATGATGATGAGGAAGACTATGAAGATACTTACACAGGAGCTCACAAGTGCATTGCCCTTGCTATGCATGGATATTGGAAGAGATGGGAAGCTCACAAGACCGGATCTCCAAGGCCTCCACGAAACAAGAACTACAAGAAGAAGGGGGAGCGACCAAGGACATGCTATAATTGTGGTAGCGCTAACCACTTCGTGAAGGAGTGCCCCTTTGAGCCAAGAGAAGAAAACGAAGGCAAGCTCATTCGCAAGAACAAGACCAAGCCTCCTCAAAACAAGAACTTTGCAAGGAAGGTGCCAAGAGCTCTCTACGTACAAGAAGGGGCGGTTCTTGAGACTTACATCTTCGGAGATGAAGGAGAAGATGAGGTAGTTGGAGTTGCTCACATCGCCAAGGCCACCGCATCATCACCTTCGATCTCTCTATTCGAATCCCCCAATGAGAATGTGGCTACCCGACCTACATGTCTTATGGCAAAAGCCACTTCGGTATGCTCTCCCAACTCTAAGACCATTGTCACTAACCCTCCTTCGTTATTGGATTGTGTTGAAAATGCTTGTGAGGAGGATAGTGAGTCTAATGAGTTAAGCATATGGCTATCTAGCCTTAAGGGTGAGACTAAGGAAAAGGTGAACTCCCTTTTGAGGCAACTTGATGAGGCTAACTCTCTTGTTGATGAAAAGGAGGAGATCATCATGACCTTAGAAAGCCATGGAGGTCACACTTGCAATGAGCAAGAGCTTGAAAAAGCTCTTGATAATGAGCGTTCCATTCGTGCCTCACTTGAGGAGAAATTGTCTTGTCTTGAAGAAAACTTTGCCATAAGTGTCTCTAAGCTTAGGAAGGAAAATGCTCAATCTCTTGCCTTAATTAAAACTCTTGAGCATGAAGAATTGAAGCTAGGAATTGCTCACGAGGAACTTGGTACTCGTTATGAAAAACTTGAAAAAGAGTTCATGTCTCTTAAGGAAATTCATGACAAGTTAACCAAATCTCGTGACAATCTTCTAGCTCAACAACCAAACAAGCAAGTTGTATCCACTTCACTTTCTAGCTTGAATGTCTTGTATAGCAATGCTTGTAGTACAACTAATCTTGTAGGAAATGAGAAGAGTTCCCATGAGATTGCTTCTCAACGTGCCAACAATGGAAAGGAGGGACTTGGCTATATAGCCAAGTCAAAGAAGAAGTACAAGAAGAAGAACAAGAAGAGAGTCACCTCCTCCTCACAAGAAGTAAGATTTGTGAAAGAGGGAGAGGTGACCAAAGGGAAGGAGACCAACACCATTGTGGGTGGTGAGACCTCTAGGGGGAGCACCACTCACAATAACTTTGCCGGGAAATATAATCCATCTTATGTTCTTATGAAATCTAGAGATGGTCATGTATATGCTAAATATGTTGGTACTTCTTATGGTGACGATTATCATTGGAGTATTTGGGTTCCTAAGACCCTTGTCGCTAACATGAGAGGACCCATTCAAAGATGGGTCCCTAAATCAAGCAACTAATCTATTGTAGGGAAGTGCTTCCGGTTCGAGCAAATGGACGGTGGATAGTGGTGCATCCCAACATATGACCGGAAGCAATGACGCAATGAGTGATATTCATCCTCCATTACCTCATCTCAATTGCGTCACTATTGGTGACAACTCCGAACTAAAGGTATTGGGACGAGGCAAGGTAGCAATCTCAAATGACTTGTCAATTGAGAATGTTCTTCTTGTTGAGTCCCTTGGCTACAATCTCATCTCGGTTCTTCAACTTGCTAAAAGTGGTTTTACCTCTTTCTTTAATAAGGAGAATGTGATTGTCACTTGGGAAACGACTCTTAAAGTAGCTTTTGTTGGGCATGTCGAGAACGGCATGTATGTAGTGGACTTCTCCAAAGGAGACACGTGTGCCGCGACATGCCTAATGGCTAAAGTTGATGTGGGTTGGCTATGGCATCGCCGGTTAGCCCACACCAATATGAGGACGTTGCATGACCTTCAAAGTGGCAATCACGTTCTAGGACTAACAAATGCTAAGTTTGCCAAAGATCGTGTGTGTAGCTCTTGCGTTCTAGGAAAGCAACATGGAGAAGCACATCCCACCAAGACGAACATCACTACATCAAGAATCCTCGAGCTCATTCACTTGGACCTCTTTGGTCCTCTATCATATGATAGTCTTGGAGGCAAGAAGTATTGCTTGGTGATTGTGGATGATTACTCACGATATTGTTGGGTGTACTTCTTCAAGAGAAAGAGTGAGACTCAAAAGCGGGTCATCGAATTCATCACTTTGGTGGAAAGACAACATAATACAAGCATCATGGCTATCCGGAGTGATAATGGATCCGAGTTAAAGAACTACACCGTTGAGGGATTTCTTAGTGAGGAAGGCATTGCTCATCAATATTCCACTCCCTACACTCCTCAACAAAATGGTGTTGCGGAGAGGAAGAATCGGACTCTTATGGATGCGGCTCGAACCATGATTGCGGAGTTCTCTTCTCCTTATAACTTTTGGGCCGAGGCCGTCTCCACCGCGTGTCATGCTAGCAACCGATTATATCTCCGCAAGATCTTGAACAAGACCCCCTATGAGATTCTCACGGGCAAGAAGCCGGATGTTTCATACTTCAAGGTCTTTGGATGCAAATGCTTCATTCGCAAAAGAGGGAAACGCTTGTCAAAGTTCGAGACTAAATCCTATGAGGGTATCTTTGTTGGTTATGCCACAAACTCACACGCCTATAGAGTCTACAACAAGTCCACCGGACAAGTTGAAGAAGCTATAGACGTGGTGTTCGATGAGGATAATGGGTCCCAAGGGGGCCGTATAGATCATGGTTTTGTAGGAGATGCAATTCCTCCCATCGTCATAAGAAGAATGGGGATTGGTGAAATAATCCCCATTGAGGGACACCGGATGACGGAGGGAGAAGGACTATGCTCTACTCAAGTGGAGCCATTGACTACATCCATTGATAACCATGCTACCCAACAAGATGCACCAAACCCTCATGCCTCACCACAAGGCCAAGCTAACAATCAAGGCCAAGCTAACAATCAAGGCCAAGCTCATGATGAAGGTCGAGCTCACAATGAAGAACAAGATACACATGGTGATGATGCAATTCATCACATAAGGGATCCACCTCCCATCAATGATCAAGATCAAGGTGGACATGTCTCCGATGATGAAGGTGATGATCAAGTCCTATCCAAGGAAACTTTGGAGGAGATGCTAGCTCGTAGAGCAAAGAGAAGGCTCGATAATCTTGCTCGTGCCGGTCACACGGAGGATATGATTCTGGGACAAGTTCGTGGAAGGGTCGTCACAAGAAGGCAACTAGCGGATTTTAGCAAAGCTCATGCATTCGTCTCTCACATTGAGCCAAAGAAGGTCTATGAAGCTCTTGAAGATCAAGATTGGCTTGAAGCTATGCACGATGAACTCAACAATTTCGAGCGCAACAAAGTGTGGAAATTGGTTCCAAGGCCCAAAGATTGCAAGAACGTCATCGGCACTAAGTGGATCTTCAAGAACAAACAAGACAATGACGGCATCGTCATCCGCAACAAGGCTAGATTGGTTGCTCAAGGCTTCTCTCAAGTCGAAGGTGTCGATTTCGGTGAAACGTTTGCTCCCGTTGCTCGTCTTGAATCTATTCGCATCTTACTTGCATATGCCTCTCATCATAACTTCAAATTGCAACAAATGGATGTTAAAAGTGCTTTTTTGAATGGTCCCATCCATGAGTTGGTTTATGTCAAGCAACCTCCGGGTTTCGAAGATCCCAACCACCCCGATCATGTCTACAAACTCGATAAGGCGCTATATGGGCTTAAACAAGCTCCACGTGCGTGGTACGAGCACCTTAAAGAGTTTTTGGTAGATCGTGGGTTCAATGTTGGTTTAATCGATCCCACCCTTTTCACCAAAAAGGTCGGAGGCGACTTGTTCATATGCCAACTCTATGTGGATGATATCATCTTTGGTTCCACTAACGTTGCATTCAATGATGAGTTTTGCAAGCTTATGACGGACAAGTTCGAGATGTCTATGATGGGAGAATTGGAGTATTTTCTTGGCTTTGAGATCAAGCAACATCCCGAAGGCACATTTATTAAGCAAGCCAAGTATACTCAAGATATGCTCAAGAGATTCAATATGCATGATGCTAAACCTATGAAGACGCCCATGTCCACGACTATTGATTTGAAACCCGATCCGAATGGTAAAGAGGTAGATCAAAAGGTATACCGCTCCATGATTGGCTCTTTGCTTTACCTTTGTGCATCTAGACCCGATATTATGTATAGCGTTGGTAAATGTGCAAGGTTTCAAGCCTCCCCAAGACAAAGTCACTTTGAAGCGGTTAAGCGTATCTTTCGATATTTAGTTCATACCCCAAACTTTGGTCTTTGGTATCCCAAGGGTTCAAGCTTTCAGCTCATTGGGTATTCGGATGCGGACTATGCGGGAGAGAAGACGGATAGGAAATCTACATCCGGAAGTTGTCAATTTCTTGGCCGCTCATTGGTATGTTGGTCGTCCAAGAAGCAAAACTGCATTGCTCTCTCCACCACTGAGGCCGAATACATCTCCGCGGCGAGTTGTTGTGCTCAATTACTTTGGATGCGGCAAACATTGAGAGATTATGGCATCATCTTCGACAACGTTCCTCTCTTGTGCGACAATGAGAGTGCCATCAAGATCGCCTACAATCCCGTTCTTCACTCCAAGACGAAGCACATTGAGATACGGCATCACTTCATTCGGGATCATGTTGAGAAGGGTGATATTGACCTCTCCTATGTTGCGACCAAGGATCAACTCGCGGATATCTTCACGAAGGCCCTTGATGAACCAAGATTTCGGGGTTTGAGGAATGAACTAAATATGATCGATGCGTCTAACTTCTCTTGAACCCTTGCATGCGTACCTTCACTATATGTGCTATCTAGTCTAGATGTAGGCATGGACATAGGGGGAGCGTAGTTCAACTCATGAACAAACACTCCACCTATCATGCGTAAAACAATCAAAACGTAATGCATATCTAGTCAGTTCGTGACTTATTGTGCTTAAAACGTGAGTGATACTCTTGAGTCCAAGATACATCTTCGCGGCTCCTTGGTGTCACTCAAACACGGTGGCTCCGGCCACCAACTTTTTCCTTTTGAATGTGTTTTGTTTGATGTTTTCCTCGTGTTTGTTCGATTGTTTGTGTCTTTTTGCATCTTTGGAGGCTCACGTTTTGATCCATCTTCCACAAAACTTGGATGGCATTGGCACTCCGGAAATTCCGGCTCAGGACCGGAATATTCCGGCCCTCCGACGTTTGACTCAGAAATTTTGCTAACTTCCGCTGTGCCCGCTCGCAGAAGGCCCACCGGAAATTTCAGCGGAAATTTCCGGTACAAACTTCCGGGGCCCGGAATATTCCGTGTCTTAAGCCACGAAAATTTCCGGAGGAAGATTTGGACTCGAATAATCCCCCAACTATCCAGCGTGCCCGCTCGCAGAAGGCACACCGGATATTTGGGCGGAATATTCCCGCCCAAATCTCCGGGGCCCGGAATATCCGGTATTAATGCCGGAAATTTCCGGTGCTCTTGGTCTGGGGCTATATAAGGACGACGGGAGGGAGCAGTTCCACCTTGCTTCCCTCCCCTCGTCTCTCCACTCGCCCCCAGCCAGCCGCCGCCGCCTCCAAGACTTCCGGGAGGCCTATTCGCCTCCCCTCCTCATCCTCTCCTCTTCCCTTGCGGATCAAGAGACCGCACGTCCTTTCCTGTTCATGGATCCCGGTACGTGTTTGTTTTCTCCGCAATTTTGGGTTGAGTAGATGCAATTGCTCCTATCTAGTGTTATTCATGTTCTAGCATGGTTCCTTGCTCACACAAAGTACCATCTAATCTCAAGGATTCATCCTCGTTCTAGATTCCTCGTTCTAGATTCGTTATAGGCCCAGATTCAGATCTGGATTCGAAAATCCCGAAGGCCGGAAATTTCCGCCCAGGGCCGGAATTTCCGCACCCCGGAAATTTCCCCTGAGGCCGGAATTTCCGTCCTCCGGAATTTCCGTGTCCATGACCGGAATTTCCGGCCTATACTGAATCTTCAACAGAACTCCACGATATTCCATTCCTCAATTCGTGAGTCCCCATTTTTGATTTGTGTTTGGTTTTGTTTGCATATTTTTCCACCTTTCTCGCAGATGGTTCAAGCTCTAGGCCCGGAAAGCTGACAAGTACCCGCAAGCGTCTCCGCCACCTGACAGAAAATGAAGAAGGGACGTTTGTTGAGGATAATGAGACTCGCCGACGTGCGAGGGATGCTGAAAGAGATTATGAGCGTCAACGTGATGCTGAAAGGGCTGCCCGCAAGGCTGGCAGACAGCAAGGCAAGGCCACTCTAAACGTGGGCACCATGTCAACTCTGGAGTTCAAGGCATGGAGGTCCAAGGCTTGGTACACAGAGGGTCCTCAGGACCCCACCATTGATTCCTGCTTTTGGCATGTGGAGCAGGAGACCCTATTCAAGCAGGTGTACACTGTGATGAGCAAGCCCGTGTGCCCCATGAAGGTGATCAATTTTTCTCATCTGGCTGCCAACCCCGCCTACTTCAACAACTCTGTTCAGCTTGCTGAGGTTCTTGGTCTGCGTCCGCTCATGGAGACTAGGTGCTCTTTCAATACCACATTCATTCAGCACTTCTATGCCACTCTTGTCATTGATGATTCTGAAGAAATTGGGATGTCCTGGATGTCTGGCCCTCACTTGCTCACAGCCAACTTCCATGACTTTGCTTCTGAGCTTAGGTATCCTTTCTCTGGCCTCAACACTCCCCAGGGTCACCGCATGCATATTCACGGGGTTGAGTATGAGAAGAACAAGCTGGCTGACTTGTATGGCTCCACAGGTGTGATTGGTTCGGCCAAAGGACTGTATCCCGTGTACGACATTCTGCTGCGCATGTTCCGGGAGTCTATTGCCCCAAGTGGTGGTAATAATGATGCTATTCGTGGTGGCTTGGTCAACCTCATGCACCACGCATTCTTGACCTTCACTGAGGGCGACATGACTGACATGGAGGCCCACAAGGTTGATGTGATGGATTTCATCTTCCATGAGCTCCACTTTGCTCTTTTCCACCGCAAAGTGCCTCCATATGCTCCCTATATTATGAAGCTCATCAAGGCCCGCTATCCCGCAGCTCTTCGTGAGGATCTTGAGCTTGACTGTGAGGAGCACAAGGATGTCACCCTGTACAAAAAGGCTGCCCACACTCAGCAGGCTGCACATGATGTTGGTGCCACAGGTCAAGGCCACCGGGACCCTCGCATGTGTCCCCCTCCTCCCGGCAAGAAGAAGCGCTCCTGGGTGGTTCGCGCAATTGAAAAGGTGTTGTGCATGAATGTGTGCCTCCACAAGGAGAACTACAGCGCCTATGTGGAGCGCCGCAGCATCCTCGAGAATCAGCATCACATCATGACTGCTGTTGGTGCCCCCAATGTGCCACCACTTCCTCCTCCCAGGATTGCCTACAAGAACTGGAACAACCACGACGTTGACTGGGACATCGGTGTGGATGATGATGAGGACATGGAGGAAGTCACCGAGGATGAAGCCGAAGAGGAAGAAGAGGACACCCAGGCCTAGAGTTTGCTCCATGGGACGTAGCTCTCTCTTTTCTCTTTTTGGTATCCTGATGCCAAAGGGGGAGAAGATCTAGATGATCGCGGGCATTTGCTTGGGAGGGTTTCGTTCTTCATTTGCCGTTTTTATTATTTCGTGCATCTTTTCAAACTTCGTCCTATCGTACTCGTTTTTCGTTGGTGAACTATTATTATTAGGAGGCATGTCTCCTTTATATGCTATCTGTGATGTTTTCATATCTTGCATTGTTAGTTTATTTTCCCGCAAATACCTGTGTTGTCATCATTCACCAAAAAGGGGGAGATTGAAAGCTCATGATCCCTCTATTGATTTTGGTGATGATGATAACACGGATATATCCTATCTAACAATGTTGTTTAGACTATGCAACTATTATCTCAGGTGATCATCTCTATATACACATCAGGAGATCAAAGAGAAGCTCTCTATTGTGGAATTTCAGCCACGGGATTTTTCAGTTTAAAGGGCGGAAATTCCGGTACTTAAGGGGCGGATTATCCGGCCCTCTCACCGGAAATTTCCGGCCTCCTATCTGGCTTCCACGAAAACGACTAAGTGTTTGTCTGCCCGCGCACAGAAGACAGGGCGGAAATTTGCCCCGGAAATTTCCGGGCCAAAAATCCGGCCTTCAAGGACTTAGCAGAAATTGGACTACTTCATGATGCCCGCGCACAGAAGGTGGGGCGGAAATTTGCCCCAGAAATTTCCGGAGCAAATCTCCGGCCCTTGGTCCTTAGCGATTTTTCATCAACATGTTGATGCCTGCGCACAGAGATGGGGGCGGAGTATTGGGGCGGAAATTTCCGCCCCCGGATTTTTCAATTATCCACCCCCCGGAGTTTTCAAATATCCGGCCAACTCACACCGGAATATTCCGGCCTTTACCCCGGAAATTTCCGGTCCCGCAGGACTGCAACGGTCAGAATTTGGAGGAGCCTATAAATAGCTGTCTTCTTCCTCTAGATAGGAAGCTCGTCCATTCCTCTCTCTCCTCCATTGTTGTAGAGCTCAAAACGCCCCGATCTCCCTCCTCCTCCAACCAAACTCGATGCCCTTCAAGGATCTCATGGAGGAGGACTAGATCTACCTTTCCACCAAGCCAAAACGTGTGTACCCACACCACAACTCTTGGGATCTTGTAATCTCGTGGTTGCTTTGTCATCCAAGGGAAACCCTAGTGCTTGTAGCTTCCACCTTGTAGCAAGAAGCTTTGATTGTTGAGAGCCTCCATCTCACTTGTGGAGTAGCCTCAACCCCTTGTAAAGGTTTGGTCAACGCCTTCAAGTCGACCTCATAGTGGAAACGAGAATCTCCCTCACCGGAGAAGCTCAAGGAGAACAAGGTGTGCACATCCGTGCTATTGAGGAGCGCCTAGGTGGCTCCCCACCTCTCCAACGTAGACATACTTCTTTTAAGAAGGAACTACGGGAAACATATCCTTGTCTCCGTGTTTTCACTTGTTGTTATCTTGTACCGTTCCTTTATTTCCGCTGCTACTTGCTTCGTATCACCTAGGGTACTCACTTAGTTGCACATTTAGGTACTCAAGCATTTACTTTCTTAAAAGCCCCATTAAAAGTGAAAAAGAAGTAAAATTTGTAGGTCACCTATTCACCCCCCCTCTAGTTGACCATATTGCACTTTCAGGCGGTCCGCCGGCGGGATCTGTCTACTCGTTCCCGCCGCCGGCAGGGCTTCGCCCAGCCATGTCCACTCGTACCTGTCCCTGGGGTGTTCGTTCGGCTTGGAGAGAGGGCCGCGATTTTTATACACCTGGGCCTCTAGTCCCGGCCCGTGCAACCAACCGGGACTAGAGCCCCTTTGGTCCCGGTTGGTACCACGGCCCGGGACCAAAAACAAATTTCGAATTTCGGTGGCACCCCTGCGCGCCCAAAATTTTTTAGCGCCAAAATTTGAAAAGGGTTAAGTTTGCACATTAACAACTTCTATATACTTTCAAATTTGACAAAAATTCCAACATGAAAAATGCTAGAATTTGCAAAACTAATTTAAATCCATTTTTCGTTTAACTAAATAATTATTCTAACTATTGAAACTATTAATTATTTTTTCATTTGTATATAATTTGAATATAAAAATGTTACAATTTTTGATTTCTCTCGTGATCTTCCTAATTCAAAGCGAGTTGTACCTTATTGACACGGTGAATTTGAGATCTTCGTCTACAACAGAAAAACCATAGTTTTCCTTCGAAGTTTTACTCTGCGCATCCACACGTATTTTCCCTTTATCCCGACCCCCGCTTGAAAACATAGTAACTTCCGTGTACGCTATCATTAGTGAGAGACTTCACGTCGGCAATCTCAATTAAAGTGCCAGTTTGTGTCTGATCCCACCAACCCCTCAAAATCCTCCTATTAACTTCACCTACTCAACTGAAATCACTGTCTTCATGTGGATGCCAAGCCTGTGCAAAGCTATCTCTCCTCCTCCAATACCGGAGAATAAGGACACCACATTAACACCATTGGGAAACATGTTCTTCAACACCGACAAGTGGCAACCCACAGTATCAATTTGGAATGAATTGCCTTCCGTGTACGCTATCATTAGTGAGAGACTTCACGTCGGCAATCTCAATTAAAGTGCCAGTTTGTGTCTGATCCCACCAACCCCTCAAAATCCTCCTATTAACTTCACCTATCTCAACTGAAATCACTGTCTTCATGTGGATGCCAAGCCTGTGCAAAGCTATCTCTCCTCCTCCAATACCGGAGAATAAGGACACCACATTAACACCATTGGGAAACATGTTCTTCAACACCGACAAGTGGCAACCCACAGTATCAATTTGGAATGAATTGCCAAGAGATTTGTACCTCTCTCTCTTCGCGACTCCCCTTGTGTGGTTTCTTGGGAGACCGAGTAAAAATTCCATCTCATCTGGCTCTAGAGGGGCAACCTTGTTATTCTCAATTGGCAAATTATGGATGTAGCCTCTTTCTTGAGCAGCTGCACAGAAGTGCTTAGAATCCACAAACTCCGGCTCTATGTCATACAAATTTCTGGAAATTTCCACCCATACACTTTTTGGAGCTAGGGCCTCATTTTCATAGTAGAAGTAGGGTGGCTTGTTCATCCTCTAGAGTCGATGTCAGTCCTGGCTGCTTGTCCATCCTCTAGAGTCTGCTCTGCTCTACTGCTCCTTGCGGCTCAGGTTGGTAACGGTCCATGTTTGCGTATGCTTTGTGAACTTATGGTTTGATTTGAGAATTTCAAAACTTTGATTTCATAATCTTTTGGCCGGAAGCACCTAGCAATATCTTTTAAACCTTGTTTCTCTCCATATGCTATTTGTACTTCTCATCGGCTCTAATGTTTCTCTACCTGATTCTACTTCTCCTCTGCCTAGTTTGGGTTGTTTATGGTGGTTAACTCCAATGAATAACAATAGAGGCATGCCATAATCACTTGTTCTATACCGTGTGTCAACACATACTACATCTCGAAAGTAGTTATAATCCTGCAATATCTGTCAGGATGGTATCCGTACTATCACTTCGAGTCGCTGGTTGAAATAATAATGAAGTCAGACTGGTCATAGTTGTCAAGCACTCAATGCTTGCCAGCTTTTGACCGATCAATACAAATTATTGGTCAAACTTGCACCTACTCCATTCATAATCACATAATATGTATAAATATCATTTTGGCTAACAAAATCTCGTTCATACTACGTTATAAGAACTATGATCATGTATTCCACGTTTATTATTACACATCACCAACAACATCCCTATCTAGTCTTCTGAATTTTCTTCGTGTCCCTTGCTTATGATCGCTTCGGCCGTAACCATGGAGCATCTTCATTATTTAACGGGATGGTGGGGTCAGCAGTTCTAAGAGTTCTTCCACTAATGGCCTTAGATACACATCAATGTCGTTGCCAGGTTGCCTCGGGCCTTGGATGAGAACTGGCATCATAATGAACTTGCGCTTCATGCACAACCAAGGAGGAAGGTTGTACATACATAGAGTTACAGGCCAAGTGCTATGACTGGAGCTCTGCTCCCCAAAAGGATTAAAGCCATCTGTACTTAGACCAAACCATAAGTTTCTCGCCTCTCCTGCAAAGTCTGGAAAGTCTCTCTCGATTTTTCTCCACTGCGATCCATCGGCGGGGTGCCTCAACTTTCCATCTTTCTTACGGTCTTCTTTGTGCCATCGCAACAACCTAGCATGCTCTTTGTTTCTAAACAGACGTTTCAGCCGTGGTATTATAGGAGCATACCACATCACCTTAGCAGGAACCCTCTTACGGGGGGCTCGCCGTCAACATCACCAGGATCATCTGTTCTGATCTTATACCGCAGTGCAGTGCATATCGGACATTCATCCAAATTCTCGTACTTCTCACCGCGGAAGAGAATGCAGTCATTAATGCATGCATGTATCTTCTGCACATCTAATCCTAGAGGGCAGAGAGCTTTCTTTGCTTCGTACGTACTCTCAGGCAATTCGTTATCCTTTGGAAGTTTTGGCTTCATTAGTTGAAGTAAACTCTCAAATGCCTTGTCAGTCACACCGTTTTGTGCCTTCCATTTCAGCAACTCCAGTGTGGTACCGAGTTTTGTGCTACCATCTTCGCAATTTGGGTACAACAATTTTTTGTGATCCTGTAACATGTTGTCCAGCTTCAACCTCTCCAATTTATTTTCACAGTCTTCCCTTGCATCAGCAATAACTCGGCCAAGATCATCATCGGGCTCTTCTGATGCCTGTTCTTGATCACCTCCTTCTTCTGCATTCTCTTCCATTGCAGTATCGTCGTATTCAGGGAACAAAGGATCTTCTTCTTCTTCTTCTTCATCGTCTTCCATCACAACCCCTCTTTCTCCATGCTTGGTCCAGCAATTATAGTTGGGCATGAAACCTCTCCGAAGTAGATGGCCGTGAAGGATTCTTTCGGAAGAATGTTCTCTGACGTTCCGACAATCAACACATAGGCAACACATGAAGCCATTATCTTTGTTCGCCTGAGCTACAGCAAGAAATGCATTCAGTCCTGCCATATACTCGGAAGTGCGTCGGTCACCGTACATCCATCGCTGCCGTGCATCCATCTGCATCATATAATTAAGTTTATCAAAATACATATTAATACAGAGATGACCACAGTACATCGACAAATAATACTTTTTTATGTATCAGTTACAGATGAAAAAGATAATTTGTTAACCTCGGTCGAAGATACCATTTTCAGTGAGCTTGTGTGCGTCTCGGGAATTTCGTCGAACACCTAGTGTGCATAGTAAAAAAAACACACTATAACAACACACTCTCTCACACCTCCAAGGAAAAAAAAATGGAAGGAGGGGGGGCTGGGGCAGTATATATAGGGGAAGGGGGCATTGGTCCCGGTTCGTGGACTGAACCGGGACAACAGGTCATGCGCGTGCCACGTGGCCTGTGGCTAGGCATTGGTCCCGGTCCGTGGCACGAGCCGGGACCGATATGCCCCCCACGAACCGGGACCAATGCGCCCAGGCGATTCCTGTTGCCCAGGGCGCACGAACCGGGACCAATGCAGGGCATTTGTCCCGGATTTGGTTGCAACCGGGACAGCTGCCCCCCGGCCCCCTGGACGAGAGGGGTTGTTTCCACTAGTGTAAGTCTCTGGAAATTACGATGTGCATACGCATACACACGCACGCTTGGAAATACTATCGAAATTAATCAAAAGAAAGCAAACAAATTAAACATACGGTGCCGCTTGAGCTAGGAGCACACTCCAGCCTCGTTTCGTTTCATTGTTGGAGGCACCGCACCGACCGAGTAGGCTGTCTCCTCCACCTCCGACGTCTCCAGCTGTGCCCAGCTAGCCAGCCGTGGACGACGCGTCCTCCCAGATTAGTTAACCAATTAATCCACAGATCACGTACGTACGGTGCGTCATCTCCTGCCACCACCAATTTACTACCCCGCCCGGCCGTGACAGATCACTTATTCTACTACATTTTGAATTAAATCCCAAAAAGAAAAGGAGAACAGTTTTTCTATTCAAATCGCACAACATTTGAGTGGGATTTGGACACACATGAGCACGAGGAAGCCCGCTCCTTGGTCGCTCCCACGCGACCAGGGCGGCGACCCCATCCATTCTCCCTCTCTCCTCCCACGTCGCTGGTGTGGGCCGCAGTGCAAAGCCCGTGCGGTGCCCGTGGCGGCGGGACTTTCTGTACCGGAGACCCGGGCTGCTGAGTCCTTCTTGACGGCCCGCGGTGTTGATTCGGTGGAGATGGCGGGGCCTGGCATAGCGATGGCCACGGGCGACCTCTTGCACATGGAGGCGGCGTTGGGGGCGGTGCTCGTGGCCGCAGGATGGAGCTGGCCAGCGATGGCGACGCTCTCGGCCTTGGCCTAGATCTAGGCCCTTTAGGCTTGGATCGGGTTAATTAGCTAGGCCACACGGGTCGTTTGGTTTTAGGGCTTCCGGCCTGGAAGCCCACCACCTTACCATGGTTGGTTGCGACGCTGGATCTGGACTAGACGAGTCTAGATCCGGCGATCATCTGAGTCCTGGTAGGGGCTATGTGGGTTCGACGGGTGGGTGCATCCTGCTGGTTGTACATGTCGGTTGGTTGGCACGTCATCTCATGTCCGCTTTGTTGGACTCGTCGTGCTGGTGCTCGGCTGCACCATGGGCTAGCGATCATGGACGCCGAGGTGGCGGCCTCGAAGGTGGACTGTGCGGTTGTGTTCGACGGGCAAGCCGACAGTGGTGATGACCTTGCCTTTTGGTCATTTGGATGGCGGAAAGCAGGTGGCGGCGTTTCGAGAAAGACAACTCCCAGATCGCATTCTGGAAGCCTGACGCAGTGACGGTGGGTGGTTCAAATGACCAGGGATGACAAAGGTTTTTCCGGATGAAAGCCCCATCTTTGGCGCCAACGACGGTGATGCGTGCGGGTATTGTTACCACCCCTTTCGTCGTGTCCGAGCTCCGAGAACCCTAGAATTCAGTCTCGACAATGGTGGCATGAGACGGCGCTAACTTCTTGAGGGCATTGTTGTCGAGCTCGACAAGTTTGGTTTTTCTGTTTTCCTTTGTCTATCTTTGATCTGATTTGTAAGAGGGTCGCCTCGTCATCTTGTATTGGTTCGGCATGTTTGGAGAGAAATCGCACAACATTTTGCCTTTTTCCCTTCATTTGTCCCTTTAATTTTATTCTCCTTTGTGAAGATTTTGCACTTTTCCAAACCTTTGTTCCTTTTCCATTATGAAGATTTTGCACTTTTCAAAAACTTGGTTCTTATTTAGACTGTTGGGATTTTTGCACTTTCAGTTTCAGACACGCACGCGTGCATCGACGGACCAATCCATCTCTTTTGACCTGGCACGCCAAAGACTGGGATGGAATTAATGCGTGCGTGCAGCAAGTCAACTTCGCCAAAACACCGCGTTCAGATCCACCTCCGTCCTCCGACATGACCGTTCGTGCAGCTGGCTCCTATATAAAGCCCCGGCATGCCTGGCCTCAAAACCCATCCAAATCTCAGCTCACCTTCCACTTCGTCACCGTCTCCGTGCAGAAGATATCATGTCAGGAGATGGCTCAGCGGCGATGAGCTCGGAGCAGCTCCGCGAGTCCCGGGAGGCGTTCGCTTTCTTCGACAAGGACGGCGACGGCCGCATCTCCGCGGAGGAGCTCTCCACGGTGGTCCATTCCCTCGGCCAGTCGCCCACCCCCGAGGAGCTGCGCGACATGGTGCGCGACGTGGACGCCGACGGCAACGGCACCATCGAGTTTGGGGAGTTCCTGGCGCTCATGTCCCGCCAGCAAGAGGCCGCCAACGCCGACGGGTCCGCCGACGAGGAGCTCCGGGAGGCCTTCGGGGTGTTCGACCGGGACCACGACGGGCACATCTCCAAGGCGGAGCTGCGGCACGTCATGATCAGCCTCGGCGAGAAGCTCACCGACGAGGAGGTGGATGGGATGATCGCGGAGGCGGACCTGGACGGGGACGGCCTCGTGAACTTCGACGAGTTCGTCAGGATGATGATGCTCTCCGACCAGCAGCAGCAGTGAGAGGGATGGATAAGGTAGTCCGTTCAACTCCATTTCATGGATGGAGAGACGGGTGGTTCGCCATGGTCAGTGAATAGGTAGACCGGAATAAATCTGGCCGCGATCGAGGATCATTTTTGTCTTTCTCCTTGGTGAAACCTCTAAGCATCGCCAATCTGTCGGCATCTTGCTGTAAATTGCGTGCATGCGTATCCTGGCTACTGGCTGGACCATGCATAAAGTAAGATTATTCATTAATTTATTCTTGCTGTAAACTTTGCTGTTGATCTAATTTCATTGTCAGTCGTCTCGGTTGTTGTAGTATGAACAGAGCATTCTTTTCTTTCTCTCCAGCGGCCGGTTCAAATTCATGGTCACGGCCGTGAGATCATCACAGAGAAATGAAGATACCAGGGCTAGCTTGCAACAATATCAAATTGAGATTGATGATAACTTTCTATATTGTTACCTAACACATGCTGTCGATGAAAAACAACTTAACAGTCTGGTCTAGCAAGAAAGTCAAATCATATGATATGATGTGCTCCACAGTACCGTGCTGCTGCAGAACAACCTATAATTAATCAGAGCCAAAGAAGTCAAACACCATTACTAATAGTACTACCTGATACGATACTTTGCATCAACTGGGAAGGAAACATGTCCTTATCACTGGCCACCTCAAAACAATCTTTAAAAAAACCGTAAAAAAATGAATGTTTACTAAACAAGTCGGTTTACCAGATAACACTTCAACAAATGAACAGGAAGCACCTAACTGAACTGAAGCTCTCAACACAAAAGAAAACGAAAAAAAAAAACTTTTCCTAGCTGCGGCAGACTACTGAAGTATCTGCAGAGAGCCGGAGACAAAAAAAGAAAAATATTGAGAGAGGCTTGAGCTAAGCCTACAGGATACTTGCCATATCCTGGGTTAATATATAATCTATCTTATGTGGGCAGTCGGGCTAGAAATTCTATTTGCAATAGTTATTGAATCATGTATTGGAGGGAGCAGCCGCCAAGCCTCGCTTCTTGGCTTCTGAGCTGCAGCTTGGCGCCAAAAGAAACTCGAACGAAAAGATCACGTGGAGCCTCCTTCTGGCAGCCACAGTTTCTTCCGGATCACGAGTATCATCTCGTTCTCCTCCGATTCCGGACTGGCCTCCGCATCCACGACTGTCACCACTTCCCAGTGGAGCGCGTTGAGGTACTTCTTGATGAATACGATCACAGGGGCTTTGTCTCTCACGATGATGAAACCGGTCGGCCTGAGGATGCGGTCCATCTCGAGGAGCAGGTCTTCAGCGCTGCAGCCTCGCTTGTCAAGGTCGGAGAAGACTGTCCACGCGTGGAGAAGATCGTATGTTCGAGGATAAGTAGAGAACGCCTCGCACCTGCAAACACATTGTTGTAGTATCTAAAGACAACACAAACTTGCCAGCAACAATACGAAGTGCATATAATTCAACACGGGGAAAAAACTGCAAAAAGTATCAGTAATGAAAAAAAATCGTTAACACTTGACTCAGATCGAGAAAAATGGGAATTTGTAAATTCAAGAATGTATTCCCCATTACTGTGTTATCTTGGAAACAGATCATGTTTCTTGAAATCATAGAGAAGGGCAGCTGGCTTAGAGCTCTACAGTTTTACTTCATATGACTAGACTTAGTAAGTGCATAGTAATACTACAACGAATGGAGCTTCTGAATTGCAACATAGAAGGTGTTCTTGTGTAGCTTGAAAAAATTTAATACGCTGAAGGGAAAAGGTAGAGGTTAACCACTGTTGTCAGTTGGTCATAACAATATTAAACGAACATCTTGGCAGTATTGGAGAAACTACCATTGTAGTAACCCAACAAAATTGTTTTGATAGCTACAAATATTCTGAGACGGAAGCTGGGCACCTAGCATAATAGACATACTTACTGATTTCACAAGGTTGCTGGAAGTTATTAAGGTGTCACAATTCAATATCAGCTTAAAAATTCTAGTTCCTGCCAAAGCAATGAGGGTTTATCCTTAATGTTCTAATCGCACATGGGCAGCTCAGCCAATGTGGAAGAAGGTTAGGAGCGCTACTGTTTCTATCATCAAAAGCTCCTTACAAGTACTACAATCTAACAAGACCATAGCCCTACAATATATTATACATCTCAAATGCAAATCCCTTATGTGAATTGATACATACCAGTCATGAGTAGAGCCTATGAGCCCTCTGTCATAGACTATCTTAAGAGTGCTTGGTCCATCATGGGGCACAACATTCATCACCCATACATCCTTTTCCTTGAGAGCAGCAGCAAATGATCCAAAGTTTGCTTTCATGTCCATGATGTTTCTAATACTATCTGGTTTTATCTTCGGGCGCAACAAATTCCAGTAATTATCTACTCTTTGCTGCCACATTTCCTGCAAAGAAAGATTTTGTCAGAGACCTCTGCTGCGTTTGTTAGTACATAATTGAAGTTTTGAAGACGTAGTAAGATTAACTTACTGTGTCCTTTTCAAATGTGTCAGCTGTAACATGCAAATCCGCAAGACGAGGAGGTGGGGTTGTTAATCGAGCAGGCCAAGGAGCCAAGCCGCTTCCTTCATCCCTGTGCATTTCTGCAAATATAAATTCAAATGTACTTCGCTTAGATGCAAAATCGTGGGAAAAAATTAAGAACGAAATGGTATAGATCCATGTGTTTCTGTTACTGACAAAGAACAGGCATGACAGTAATGAGGGACTGGGGATCAGAAGGATAAAACCGTTTCAGTACTAATTGACCATAAACCATCCTATACCCCTCCTTTGATTCATAGGATAGGTAATACGCAGGAATAGAAAACTTGCAGGTTTAGCATGTCATGGCGTTGAATCCTATAGGTAGAAGAAGTCCCTTTGATTGTAGTGAAGGAATTTTTTCATGAGGTATGACCTAATTTTTTTCCTATAGGATTTACACTACAAGATTCCTATGGGATTAATTCCTATAGGGTATGATCCTATGAATCAAACAACTTATATAGGAAATTTGCCTATAGGATTCAACCCTCTAGAAATCGTATGACATTTCTTTGAATCAAAGGGGCCCAATGTAAGCAAAACTCTAAGAAACCATGAATTAACAAAAACTGTACTTTGTTATTATTTTAATTCCAACATTACCTGGAAAGAATGTTGAGAAAAGGAAAAGGAAGGAAACAAGCAAACTGAAGATCATTTGCTTACCAGCACTGACAAGTGAGTGAGCATGTGCGTGGCTGTGTGTGGGTGTGTGTGGGTGTGAGTGCTTTCTTTCAGATAAAACAAAAAAGTAAGGCTGCATCCTTTCAGCACTCGGTGAAAATAAATTATAACATTACTGACCTGATGTAACCGAAAATCAACAAAGCAAAATGGTACATCTGAGTATGTATTGCATTTGATCGCTGAGCAGCAGATTTTATTTGATTGTTATCCAAGTGGGTGCAGTGATCAGGTTGGTAACATCCACTGTCAGTTATACTATCTGCCACACAAATACTCTAGAAAAAAATACATTTATATTATTACGTCCCAATCCTTTATTCTATATATCCATAGGTGATGTTCTTCACTCAATATATCTTCTCCACTACTCAAGAGCTCAACATTAATTTGAAGTGCAGTGAAACAAACAAAAGGAACAATTCACAAGCCGACCAGTTTAAAGCAAGCAAGAAGCACTAGAAAAGCAAGATGTCAACATCGAGTGCCCAGCCAGTAGGTAAGAACAAAATGTTAAATTCAAAGATTCGACTAGGATAAGCACTAACGTTCTGGATATGTGGTAATGCAAGCTTCCATCGTCACTCCCCATACTGAATCTGGGTCTTCACCGCTTTTGCATAGAGGTGGATTTTTACCACGTGACCGGCTCCTGTAGCAATCATTGTTCAGAGGCTTGACCCAAATAACTGTTTGGTTTTTCTTCTCTGCAATTTTCCAGCACATACTTTCTGCAAGGGAACTCATTTCTCTCCAGATTCTAAGATCCTCCTCATCCTGTGCGTATGCTTCAGGAGATGAATAAGCAAAATAACCTCCAGGCCTGAGTAACCTGTCTAGTTCAAGCATAAGAATTCCATCTCTTTGAAGCCAGTCGATCCTGCAACGAGAACAGTGGACTAATTCAAATGATCTACTGGGGTATGGAAGCCTCTTTGTTCCCAATACACCAAGATATGCAGGGATCCCCCTTTCAAGAGCAAATTGGATTTGGTTCTCGTGTACGTCATTCGGTGCCAAAGACATCGCTATGACATTAGATGAAAGAAGATATCCTCCAAAACTAGCCACTCCGCAGCCCACATCAAGAACTGTACGAAGCATTCCCTCATTGCTTATACTGTTATCTTTGAAGTTTAGCATCTGCCAGATAGTAGAAGAGATGAATCACTACACTGAAGCTTGACAATGCATGGTGCTCTGATATAATATGTCTAGCATATTTTTAGCAGAGGATTATCGTGAAGTTAGAAAAAACTTACATTTGCAATACTTGTTATATATTTGTCAGCTCCATGATGAAAATGTGTTCCACCACCTGGAAACTTAATTTTTTCACCTGCAACAATCATCCAGTTCTGGTCTTTCTTCTCTGTTGCAAGGTGAGTGTGAGGAATATTTGCTTTCCACACCATATCACGGCTTTTTGGCCATTTTATGGGGATCTGCAAAACAAGGTTTCATGACTCTAACACGGCTTAGTACAGATCTAATTAAACAGAACCAATTGAACAGAAGTACAATTTGATAATTCAGGAGATTGTAACAAGAATGTCCAGCTCAACAACAGGTGCAGGCAAAATTTTAAGCATTATCCTATGGCCAGATCAACCTAATCTACTCCCTCCGTCTCAAAATAGGATGCCTATAGTTTTTAGTTAAAGTCAAACTTTTTAAAATTTGACCAACTATATAAAAAAATACATCAACATGTACAATATCAAATCCACATGAAAATATATTTCATGATGGTTCTAACTACATTGATTTGAGATTGTAAATGTCATCATTTTTTCTATATAGTTGGTCAAACTAAAAAAGGTTGACTTTTAGCAGAAACTATACGCATCATATTTTGAGAAGGAGGGAGTATATGCCTAAAGGAAAAGGAGATCACAAAATTCAGTGGTTCATCTTGAAGATATAAGTTGAAATTGATTGTATGAACCCAACTCCAGAACATTGTAGCTCACAGATAGAATCCAAATAAGGTGAAGATATGACGAGAAAAATGAAAGAAACGATAATCTTGTGACCTTATAGCCATGTGGCGGGGGAATCAGACAATTAAAGCGCTTTTCAGGAGGAGGGCAATGCCGCTCATAATGCTCCATCAGGTTCAAATCCAGCTTCAACCTCGTCTGAAATATCATATTTCTATCCAAGCAGGGGATCAGCTCAGAATACTGATCATCGCATACCTACACACCAAAGGAGAAAAAAAGAACGTTCACGATTATGAACACATATAATACTATTAATAAAACAACTGATTGCTGATTCTGAACTCACAGGGAAGCTCTTGAGCTTAACATCATTTGCATCACCGGTACCAAAAATTGATTCCTCCGAGCCAATGTCGTCATCTGCATCGCTGCCCCACCCGAGCGACCGTGAAAACTTGGTCCCATACTCCAGCGCCGCGCTCCCGGCCTGCCCGTTGGAGTCCGAGAAATACAGGAAGAGGAAGCAGAGGCACACAACCATGACCCAGAAGAGCACGATGGGCCGCTTGCTCTGCGCCCCGTCATTTCTTCCCCTCATATCGGAGGATCCCAAATCCTAGTAGTAGCTAGCTAGTACCCTACTGCCCTCTAGTATAGGGTATCCTCAAGATTCATAAAGGGCCACATAAACTCTAGTGTTATTCGATGCACGGATCTGCATAAAGCAAAAGAAAAAAAGCCATGACGCCAGTCAGATGCCATGACTAGGTGGTAGAAAACCAAGACAATTCAAGAAATCGAATCTAACAGTTAATACGCTACAATGGGGAACAAAGGTGGAAGCCTCCCAAGAACGGAAATCCTTGGGAAGAATTAACCGCCCCCACCGAACCCTATGGCTGGTACGAGTCGGGGGATCAAACTAAACCATTGCCTGTGCGTCCAGTGCCCATTTTCACACATAACTAATCAAAGAAAGAAACATTGCAGGAATGGGGGAGAGTGACCATCACCAGGCACGGGGCGGTGCAGGTTGGAGACGGGGAAAGAGCCTCCGTGCAGGTCAAGAGATGGGAGGGGCGGCGCAGATCGGGTCCGGCGAACATACGGGAGGGGCGGTGCAGATCGGAGCCGGGGAACCTCGGGGACGGTTGCGTATGGCGGGCGACGTCGAGAGTAGCGTGGTGGCGGCGGATGGGGACGGGTGAGAGGAGGGACGGCGCAGGGGGTAGGGAGGCGACGGGGACTCGGGGAGGATAACTGAAGAAGTGAAGCGGTATGTTCAGGCGACGTACGGCTCAGATTGATCTTGGACTCGTCAAAGCAATCGTGCGACCCAGATTCTAAGTAACTGATTCCTTGATTTAGTGTACTTTTTTATAGCGAGAAATGTTTACCGTCACGCGAATGGTCGAGAATAAGTCTGGAATTAATCTAAAAAAACGAGAATAAGTCTGGAATTAAACTCGAAGCCCAGTTAACTCAGCTTTCCTCACAAATAAAAATGGGCTGGTCTAGCGAGCGCCCGCGCGCTGGGTGGGCTGTGTTGAAGCACTCCATTTTTTCGTCACGAGTAGCGGTAGGAATCGCCCTCCGATGAGAGAACAAGAGAAACACATACATACAACATTCACGCATTAAGACATGCAACCATATATATAAATATCCTCCAACGACTCACCCACTATATATCTTGCCGAGACGAAACCGAGAGTGTTTGTGTGGCTCTAGGGACCAAAAAAGATGGAGGAGAAAGTGGTAAAGTGAGATGGGTGGAGAGATTAGTGTTTAGGAGAGATTCCCCTCACATAAATATCAAATAACTTAGCTTAAACAAGTTTAAAGAGGTGGAAAAATTGGGGAAATTTGGTGGTGAGAAGGTGGGGACGGCCAAATCTAAAATGGAGTGGATAGGTGGGGGAATGAGAGGTGGGAGGTGGTCCAAATAAATAAAGGGGGTGCCAGGTTTAGTCGTGGCGCATCGGGCAGTTGGTGCGCCACGGGTATGTCAAACAGGCGTGGCGCACCGGCCATTTGGTGTGTCACGTCTATGCTGAATATAGATGGAGGGCGTAGGCGTGACGCACCACGTTCTTGTGCGTCACGCCTACCTAACTTAATTGTGGCGCACCACGAGACAGACACGGCTTATCCTAGGTACCCGTCTCCTAGGCCCACACTTAGGCGTGGTGCACGTCGTCTTTGGTGCGCCACGGCTATGTCGTTAGGCGTGGCGCACTGGTATGTGGTGCGCCACGAAGACTTAGGCGTGGCGCACGTACTGTCTGGTGCGCCACGGCTAGCCTTCCACCTATAGCCATTTTTTTAATAGTGTGTGCTCAATTGGTTTTATCTAGTATAATTATTTGGAGTCATTTTTGTTCCACGGTGACAGTGTAGGTGCCGTGTGTGACTCTATGGAGCTTGAATTAGAGGGATACTAATCATGAAATTATTTTTACTATGTTGGATTGAATTGGAATCATGAGGTTTCTTGATGCTTGTGCTTAGTATAATCTCTATAGTGCCAAGATGACAGTGCGGGTGTTGTGGATTGATTAGAAAGATACTATTCAAAAGATAGATTGTGGTGTTTATTAGTACTATCTTTAACTGCTCAAAGTGACATGATTGGGGTGTTCATTGACGGGAACGGGAACTTTAAGGTGTGGTTGTGTAGCCCTATGTGATTCTCACTCTACTTGATTCACCAGGAACGATTTTCGAGCTATGTATTTTATGCATGATAACGTTGTGAGAGGAAATATCATGTGTTTAATTATGTTAATAGTGTTGAGAGTTGCCACTAGTGAAAATATGATCTCTGGTCCTTGTTTTCCACCATTGTAACATTGTTTACTTTTAGTTTTACTATTTTTTTTTTGCTTGTAGTCATTTTTATTAGAGATTTACGATAACTTGTTTTACCATGAATATTACCTATATTTTATCATTCCTTCGCCGAACTAGTGCACCTATACAACTGAAAGGTGTATTAGGTGTGTTCACTATTGGAGGGCAGCTCTTTTGCCCCGGTTGGGGGGGCCCTTACGCACCGGCTGCCCAACCGGGTTTCGCAAACCCGGGCTAAAGGCCCACCTAATGACCTGGTGGTTGAGTTTTGGGTGTTTCTCTGTCGCGACAGAGCTTTGATTGTTTCTTTTTTGGGTTGTTTTTGGGGTGTTATTTATGTGCTGTTTTTTTTTTTGTGAGGCTGTAAATGACATATTTTATGCACATCGATAGTAATCATCATATAAATCATTGCATTGATCTCAATTAGGTCATTACATATGAATAGAGTTATACACATTGAGATCATTACATGCAGATCATTGTTATACTTAATAATGCAATCTTCCATTTTGAGCTATGACCTCCTTCAGCTAGGGCTGGAATTCGAGCCGAGCCGAGCCGACTCGGCTCGACTCGCTCAAGCTCGGTCAACTCATGAGTCGAGCTCGGCTCGACTCGTTCAACAAACGAGTTCAAAATCAAAACTCGGCTCGGCTCGGTGAACTCGCGAGTAGCTCGCGAGCTACTCGTTTAACTTATGTAATTTTATAAAACTATAAAAAGTCAATATTATATAATGTATATATAATTTTTTTGATTATTTGGGTCATGTATAATAAAATCATCACAATAATCAGTGAAAATATGTCACCATCAAACAATTTGTAGTAAAAAAATTACAATAATCAGTAAAAATATATTCAAATAACCAAGAATATCATTAAAAATTATTTTGACCGAGTTAAACGAGCTAAACGAGTACTCGGTAAACTCGGCTCGTTTAGCTTGAACTCGTTTACCGTCGAAAACGGAAACTCGACTCGGCTCGTTGGACAACGAGTTCGAGCCGAGCCGAGTCGAGTTGCGAGTTACTCGTTTAACTCGCGAGTTTCGAGTTTTAATTCCAGCCCTACCTTCAGCAGAAAACCCGTCATTTCCTCTTGAAGTGCTTGTATGCGGTCTGCCGGTAGGAGCTCCCTCCGGAGATCGTGGAGCGTTAAATTTGTCCTTCTTCTTAACTTGTCATTCACGATTGTCCTTATGTTCTCCATGGCATAGAAGCCACATAAATTTGTTCCCTGTGGCTGCTGGGGGCACTTTACGAGAAATATAATTGAGTCAGATAATGCTCAAGGAATTAAAGATAGATGCGTGATGTAGCAAGTACTACTTACAATGAGTGTGTCAAATCTCATATTCAACTCCGTTAAACCGGGTTGTTGCTTCCTGAACCGCTTCCAATCCCTGTCCGGGAAATAAAAAAAAAGAATATATGGGTCATCGTACGATAATGATTGAACAAAAGGGGACGATGTAGTGCGACAACGATTGAACTTACTCTGTGAGCATTGAAATATTGGGCGTGTACTCTTGGCCTTTATCCATAGAGTCCATGAGATCAACTATTCCGGTGTCAACGTGAATGTTGAAAAGAATCAAGTGAAAATTGCACACGTGATTATATACATAGTCATGCATAACTCATCAATTACACTTAACACCGACTTAGCAAAATAGAAATGTGAAGGAATATGCATAATACAGTAACACTCACTCTTGTCTGTAAGAAAATAGTATTTCACTACAGTGAAATTGTTTCCTCAAAAACATATATATGTTATCCTCCATCTCTTCAGGGTATTGCACTAAAATGTAATCATTGATGACATATGGGTCAATGAACCCAATGCCACCGTTACCATTACATTTCAGAATCTTCATCCTGCATAATATATATATGAAGCAATGATCGAACTAGCTGAGGTAGATACTTACAGATAATAGGTGTTGATGATCGATTTGTCGAGGGCGTCTAGATTATAGAAGAAAAAAAGATCTTCAAAATCAATACAGACCGAGTCATCGCGGAAGTAATCCTCTTCTTTAATTCTCACCATGAGTTGGTCTAGCCCCTCATTTGCGGTTTGGATATACCACGTATGCAGTTGGTGCTTGAATGTTGTGAAAGAGTTGAGCTGATCAGGTTTGACAAAAGACTTCCCTAACTCATATTTCCATGCCAATTCAGCCGGTTCGAAGTTGTCGGATTGGCTTAGGAGTTTGTCAACTGGTATACCACACTCTCTGGCAAACCTCTCAACTGCTCCCCGATCAACGTGATTGTAGGGAGTCTGTATAGTGTCCGGTACCTTGAGCGGGGGGACCGATTGTCGTGGTTGTTTCCCGAGCTGGGGAATTGTTCTCCCCGCCTTCTTGACTTTGTCATAAGTCATCGTTAATCCGCGATCATAGTCGGATGACAGATTAATCTGAACTTGGGATGGCATCTCCAGCATATTCTTGAAGTGCTTCTTTATAGCCGGATCTATTAGTTCTTTTGGCGGCTCCGAGGTTCTCTTTCCCCACGAAGCCATCTGACGTTTCGTGTCCGCAGTCACCCACTCGTGTGTCTCCTCGTCATCATATGGTGAGCCAAGTTTTCTGGCAGCTTCTTGGCTTTCTTCTTCGTAGGGCGTTTCTTCTTCGGGGAAGACTTAGAGGCAACAGCCTTCCGCTTAGAGGACTTAGTGGGCGGCGGAGTCGGCTCGGGCATCGGAGATCGAGCCGGACTCTGGATGCTGACGTCCATGGCGTCGACGTGTGCTGGCGATGATCGAGTCGGGCTGCGCCTCGGAAAAGTAGGTGGCGGTGGTGGTGGCGGTGGACTGCGTCTCGGAGAAGGTGGCGGTGGTAGCGGCTGTGTACTGATTCTCGGAGAAGTAGGTGGCGGTGGTGGCGTCAGACTGCTCGGGGGAAACACTATGCCACTCTTTTTCCATTGAATGATGGAATTGATGGCCTCTCCAAGTGTCTCTACCCGTCACCTCCGGGGATGTCAAGACGCATTATCCTCCAATCCGGTTGCACATCATCAACGCCGACACGAGCATAGCCATGTGTAATTGGACGGCCATGCGATCTCGCTCCCTCTACACAAGGTAAAGCGTAGCCGTCCGCCACCTTAATGGATATGTTTGAGACCGATACGTATAGCGCACAGCTTGTCTTCTCCTTGATTGCATCCACGACCTCCGTGTGTGCAGGGGCATCAACAAGCGTAACTGCAGCGGAAGCCGGTACCTCCGTTGAAGCTACGCTGCTCCGGCGTTGAGATGGGTTTGTTTCGTCGAATGTAGTGTCTTGCGTCTGGGAGCGCCGGCCAGTAAGCTCATTAATCTGTTTTTGCTGCATCATCACCGCGGCTTCCAATATACCAACCCGTTCTACGACCGTTGCCTCCTTCTTTATCTTTCCTCTCTCTCGGCTTCTATATGGAAAGAGACGATCTTCCGGCTTGAAGACAAAGAACCACAGATATCGTCCTTTGCCTCGTGTCCAGCCGCCATGTTCTGGATTCCCGAGGGCCTTTGTAAGCTCGTCATTCTCTTGATCTGGCTTGAACTCTCCCTCTTTAACCTCTTTGAAAACTTTCTCAAGTGCCGCAAAGGGGACCTTTATTTTTTCAGTCATAATAAGGTGCCCTTCTTCGTCAAACGTAGCCCAATGCCCAAGCAACCAATTCCCTGACCTCCGTGGAAAATCCTGAGTACCTAGAATGATCCCCTTCTCTCATAGATCAGCCTCGAGTTTGTCAAACTTAGCCACTGCAACATTGTAGCCACCTGAACCCATCTTATTGTGATATACCTTCCTCGCCGCATTTGCCGCATTCTTGGCTGACCTTTTCTGATTCCTTGTACGCCAGAAATGCTGGCCAGTGTGCCTTCTGCTTCTCAAGCGGCTCCTCGAATTTTGGGACTTCTTTTTTCTTCTGATATTCCTTCCATAATCTTTTCTTGTAAGCATTGAAATCCTCGGCCATATTCTTCAGAGCTCAGTGCATCACTGCGTCGCACATTTTCTTCTGTGTCTTCGCGGTATCACATTCTGGAAGACTAAAATGGTTCATCAGCTTGTCGAACATGAGTAATTTGGCCCGGTCTGAGACAAAAGAAACTGCCAGACGGTCAGGATCTTCTTTGTCCTTTGCTGGCGCATTCCATTCTTCAGTACTTATTGGGATCATGTCCCTAACAATAACTCCACATTGGCTTGTAAACTTAGTTACTGTCTTGATGGGCCAAGCAGGTTCGCCGGATCGATAGACTTGCTCGATTAGCAGGTGCACTTTCGAGCTCATCTCTTGAGCCGGGGCTCGTTTCGACCTCTTGCTAGACGATGTCGATGCAGTATGTTCCACGACCTTCACTAAGGCTTGTTCATCACTGCTTTTCTCCGGTTCGGCATCTGTTCCTTGCAATTGCTCTTCTTCCTCCATTCCCTGACCTGATTCATTCAGGTACTGCGAGCCGTCGTCTTGACCTCCACCGTCATTGGGTCCACCGGGAAGCGTACTTTCTTCTATTATCGCGTACACCTGTTCTTCAGCGTCTCTGCCGTCCATAGCTCAACTAATACAAATGGAAGATAAAATACTTTAGTAAGTTATAAATTCTCTTGAAAAAATAATATTTCACTTAACAATCATCACAACAGTACACTTTAGTAAGGAGTATGACTAGCAGATCAGATCGAGTCTTGCCGAATAAAGTTGCGACTCGAACGGGACATAACAGATGTAGCATCCCAGATTATCCATATCATGTGTGAAAACATTGCAGAGACTCGATCTGATCTGCTAGTCATACTCCTGCCTAGGCTTATAGTACTCTGACTCGTAGCCGTTGTAGTCACCATCGTCGTCGTCACTATCGTTTCCCTCTCGGTTCCCCTCGGTTCCCTCTCGGTTCCTGAACTTCGTGCTTGTTACGAGGTAGTACACATGATGGCGATGCAGGGGAAGGAAGGGTTTCTGGACTTCTTTGAAACTAAACATAATCATATATGTAATATAGTGAGATCCGAAAAAAATTGGACCCTTTTGTGCACATCCATAAAGGCGACATTCTTCATAACCCCGGACAGGATTTATGAGGAATGTTACCATTACGGATGTGCACCAAAGGGTCCAACTTCTTTCTGATCTCACCATATTTAGGACGGGATTACATATGGTATACTTATAGCTAATGGTATATTTAGGATGATCATCGGTTTGTGTGACTCATCCATATTACTTATAGCTAATGGTACTAAAAAAGAAAAAACCTAATAGCTAATGGTATACCTTATATCTTAATAGCTAATGGTACTTATAGCTAATAGTTAATGGTACTAAGAAAAAAAATAGCTAATAGCTAATTGTACTAAGAGAAAGAAAAAATGGTACTAAAAATGCTAACACTAAAAATGTTAACACTAATACCCGAATAGCTAATGCCCTAATAGCTAATGCCCTAATAGCTAAAAATGTTAACACTAATTAACTTATAACTAATTAACACTAAAAAATGTTAACTAATGCCCTAATTAGCTTAACTGTACTAATTAACACTAAAAATAGTGGTTAACAACTACTCCCTCCGTTCCAATGAACAAGGCGCGCACGTTTTTCGAGATTTGCCTTTGACCAAGAATTTCAATGAGTATATAGTAGTATTTGGTATAAAATCAATATAATTAGAAAGTGTTTTTCACTACGAATCTAACAATGTCAAAGTTGCACTATATAGTCAAGATATTGTTACTTAAATCTTTCGGTCAAAATTTGTCTTAAAATGCGTGTGCGCCTTATTCATCGGAACGGAGGTAGTAACAACTAAATAACAAGTAACAACAAAAAAAAACTAACAGTAAAAAAACATGCACACAAAAAATTCCGGTCGGCGGTGGGGGCACGCGCATGGGCCGGGAGGGCGCGGCCGTTGAGGGTAATCACCTCGAGGCGCAGCGGCAGTGGCGAGGAGGAGACCGGCGGCGAGGTCGGCAGCTACGCGCGGGAGGAGCACGGCGACGCGGAGGGGCACGGCGGCACGTAGGGGCACGACGGCGAGGATCTCCGGCGGTGAGGGCAGCCTGACGGAGTCGTTCTGGTTCTCGTCGTCGGGGACTTCGTCGTTCTGCGAGGGTTTGCCCTGGGCGGTTGCTCCGCCCGGGATTATATAGGTGGGGGTCTTTTGCCCCGGTTGGTAACACGAACCGGGGCAAAAGGCCCAACTTTTCCCTGCCCCGTTTAAATACTTTTTCAAATGATTTTGAATTAGGAGAAACTTTCAATATGAAATGTGTTTAAAATTGAACAAACATTTCAAATACATTTTCTATATAAAAAAATAATTATTCTAACTATTTAAACTAGTAACAATTTTTGAATTTTAAACATTTAAAAAAAACCTAGTTTATGAATGGTTTCGAATTTGGAGAAACTTTCAAGATGAAAAGTGTTTAAAATTGCGTAAATATCCCAAATACATTTTCTGTTTTAGAAAATAATTATAAGTGAGGCGCGGGAGTTGTGCCACGTGGCCGCGAGCGCGCGGTATAAAATGCCGCTCCTCGAGCGTCTTCTCCTTTACCTCTCTCCTCTCCACACACCGTCGCGCCGCCACCATGCCTCCGAGGAGGAACAACACCATCGGCTTTCGCGGCGTCCGAGCGCGGCCAAACGGAATGTTCATCGCGGAGATCCTCTACGGGAACGACCGCATCCCCCTCGGCTCCTTTGCGATGGCAGCGGAGGCCGCCCGCGCCTGGGACGCGGCAGCCTGGCGCCTCAACAGCCCCCGGTCGCTGATGAATTTCAACGACTGCCAGGCCCGCTGGGAAGCGGAGGCCAGGGCACCGACGCTGCAGATCGTCACCGCCGCCGGCCACCTCCACCTCCGCCACCGCGCGTTTCAGGGCCTAGTCGACGCGAGGGACAAGCGCGCCGTCCGCGAGTATTACCAAAACAATCCGGAGGAGCAGCACGCCGACAAGGAGCTCTGGCAAACCCGCGCGGCTGAGCGGGTGGAACGCCGCCTCGAACGCCACCTCGCGTTAGAGGCCGCCCGAGAGGCGAGGACGAAGGCGCTGCAAGGGCTCCGCCGGGCCGACCACGCCGGCGAAGTCTGGGCCTCCAACGATCCGAGGTGGAGGCCTATCTCGGACACAATATCGTGCACCTCCGGCGAAGACGAGGAGGTCACCGACGAGTTCGCCGCCGACGACGACCAGGAGGAGGTCACCGACGAGTTCCCCGACGACGACGACGACGAGTGTTCGTCAATTTTCTGTTTTTAATAAAAGAATTTGTATTCCGACGAACTGCGGCGCGCTAGCGCGTCTGTTTTCTGTTTTGTGTTTTCCATCTGATTCTTCCTGATTGGTGGGATTCATACGCTAGAAAGAAGCACACTCCTCATCCAACGACTCACAGTAGCTAACATTAGGGAGGAGGCCAGTACATTTGGATAGATAAACAAGGCACAGTACATAATGGCAAGAGTGGATCTAAACCTAAACGGAGAGCATAGATCTAGATAAACAAGGTTGTACATAATCGCAAGAGTGGATCTGATATGCTAGTCATACTCCTGCCTAGGCCTATAGTACTCCGACTCGTAGTCGCCGCCGTCGTTGTCACTATCGTCGGACGGTGCTCTGGACTCCCTCGGAGGATCACGACCCCAGGACTAGGCGTGAGGGTAGCACAGACGGGGGTTATCGCCGGCCCTGATGTAGTTCATGACGCTCTGAAGAGTCCGTTTGCCGCCCCACCACAGCTGACGACCGGCCTCGTTGAAGTTTGAAGGAGGCGGGCTGTTCTCCTCATACCTGGCGAGCTCACTCTCACGCCGATTAATGAAGAAGGCGTCCCAAGTAGGGCGGTAGTCGGGATTCCAACTGGGATTCCTCCGCTGCTTAGGCGTGAGCTCGTGGTAGTAGTGGTTCGTTATGGCCGTCCGACGCGCCACACCTTGAGGAACAGGAGGGACCGGCACTCCTCCGACGCTCAACATCCAACCGGCGGGGACGCTGTAGCCGGGCGGGCAGGGGTAGTTCGAGGAGGAAAGTGCCTCCGCCTGCAGGAAGGTTAGAGTGGGTACGGTAGACGCCATGGGAGAGTGGTGAGTTTATATATGTGTTTATGCCAATGGTGGCAATGCATACATATATATAGTGAGAAGAAACAAACCCTTTAGTCTCAGCCCGTTTTACCAACCGGGACTAAATGGTTACGGTTTCGTTGGGACCAATCACAAAGAATCTCAAGGATCGTGTGTTTCTTTCAAGCTCTTGTGAGTCGTTAGATCAGGGGTGTGTTTCTTTCGAGCTCTTGTGAGCCGTTCGATCAGGGGTACGGTGTGTCTGTTTCGAGCGTTTGTTAGCCGTTGGATCAGGGGTGTTTCTTTCGAGCGCTTCTTAACCGTTGGATTGAAACCCTAGCAGAACACTTTGTGAGCCAGCGGACCCTATATATAGCCCACCTCTCGGAGTCCCTTCATACACCATTTAGTTCATCCACCGAATATAAATCATTCGGATTCGCCAGCATACGTCCTACCGTGCATTCGATGTGCATATATGCACTCAGGAGCCACGGTGGGGCTGTATGCTGGCGATACCGATTGTTTTGTTCTACATCCCCCATTCAAGGTTTGACAAAAGGTTTGATACATCATTCAGTTCATCGACCGACTACAAATCATCCGGATTCGCTAGCATACGTCCGACTGTGCATTTGATATGCATATATATATATGCACTCAGGAGCCACAGTCGGACTGTATGCTGGTGACACCGTATTTTTTGTTCTATATATCTACAAATCCTCCAGTTCACACGCCCGAGAGTCATGTTGATATAAAACATGTCGAAAACAGAGGTGGACTAATCCAAATACATGAACCATGCAGGTTTTATATATTATCACACAATAGTCTACCAATATTACATGTTTGTTTTTGCGAGCTCAGATGGCATTATGCTCTCGGACATTTCATCGAACACCTCATGTGCATATGAGGGAAAAACAAGTGAGCACACCACACCAAAAAATGAGTGGCGTGAGGTTTGGAGAGGGTTGGCATGGCAGTGTTTATAAAAAAAAGAGAAATTTTTTGGATTTGAAGAAAAAAAGAATTCTACCAATTTTCATTTTCCATCTATTTGGTTAGTTTTTCTTAATGAAATTGAAATTATTACCTAAAGGGAAATATAGAAATAAATATACAACTTTCCATCTAGTGGGGGTATTTTGCCCCGGTTGGTGGTTTCAACCGAGGCAAAGGCCCCCCCCACCACGCGCCTGCACGGGCCCTGCTCGTCGAGGGCCTTTAGACCCCCCCACCACGTGCCCTGCTCGCCCCGGCCCCACCGCTGCAGCCTTTTGCACCAGTTGGTGGCCGAGCCGGGCGAAAGGGGTGCTCGCAACCGAGCAAAAGCCTCGTTTTCCACTAGTGGTTGGGGACATAAGAGACTTCTTGTATCTTAATTGCAGGGTTGTTTGAGAGGGATAAATTCAACCTATACCTCGCTGAGTTCGATAAACTTTGGGTTGCTCACTTGAGGGAAATTTTTTGCTTCCTACAAACCTCTGTGCTGGGAGGCCCAACATAGTCTACAAGAGTAGTAATGTGTAGTAGACATCACGACCCTCTTCAAAAACTTGTACAATCAATGCCACAAAGATAGCAGCCATTCTGGAGGAGCAATTGATTTAGCCATTTTTAGTCTTCATCTATGAGGTGTTTCATCAATTTTAGGTTCTATCAATTTTATAACAAAATATTCAACATGCGCGGACCTGGAATGACTATGCATAGATTACCACTTTTTGCGTGGTCCGTTATAGTAAAATCTTACCTACTTTTATTATCACTTCTGGCACTAGCAGGGGCTGTTACAATGTTATTAATCGATCGGAAGCCATCACTTTAGGGTTTGGTAGTTCTCATTACCATGTGGAGATCCGCCCCGCCTTTCAATTCAAAAGTGGATGGATTCATTCTTATTCCTCAATATGGGTAGCAGGTAATCAAAGGTAAGAATACTAGCACACCCCACTCACCAATTGGAAATGGAAATGCAAAATGAATAGAACCAAATTATGAAACTGTGGTTGAGCTTGACAATCATCAACGAAGGATGGTTGTGAAGTTGGTGGAAGAAAGCAAACCAATGAATGCATCTAGTGTGGTGACCCAGCACACCACTGCATGTGTAGTGCGCAAGTCGGTGACGTAATACTCATAGAAGGACTTATCCGTGTTTACATCTCTCAGAGTGGTACAACAGAAACACAGCGGGTCCAAGCAAAGCTATAGGATACAAACTTCATTACAAAATATTGAGAATCTTCTTGAAGAATCAAAGAAGATCTCATACAAATGAAACACCAGAAGAAGCAATTCGAAGCTCCAAGCTGGAGAAGAACTCTAGCTCAGAACTAATCCACTAAGGCTGATGTCAGCCCTAATCTATGGCTTGTAACAGTTAAGTCCAAGAATGGACTCCACCAACACCTAGATAGCTTTTCCTCCACCAGCGTTGTTGATGACGATGCTTTACCGACCAAGTAATAAATCACTCCACCTAGCTTCATGAGGTAGCGATGGCTCCACGATGACGGCTTCCATAGGGCTTCAACTCTAAGCAGGGGGTCAAATGGGAACGAATGAGTAATGAGCGTTACTCAGCAAGTTCATGATATACAGTGGGTAGTTTTATGCACTAACTTTAGCTTTAGACTCGAAAGAGTCATAAGCTAATGTAAGGTTTTTGTAAATCTTTCTTCAAGAGGTTGCTTTTAATTCTGAAAACTATGCCCGCCAGATCTTCATAGGACTAGAACTTCATGGAGTTACCTTTCCTGCGGCGTTCGCAGCTCCTTCCCGGAACAGGGGTAACATGCCACATCCTTTTACACCCTTCAGAGGTGCGTTACTTTACCCATGGGCGATCAAGACCATGTTGCACAACCAGGCTTAAGTTCCTGTCCACGGCCACTTAGGTGTGGGGCCCGATTGTTGATCCAAGCCAAACCATGCTTCTCCGCACAATGCATGCCCACCCATTTCCACTAGCATGTTGAACCCCTGATTCCACCCCTCAAGATGGATATCTAGGCGCCCCTGGCAGACACTCATAGCCCCCAGAGTTCGTGGGAATTAAGGGATCCCACCCATGTGCATGTAGTCCCGCAAGACCTACAGCGTACGTCTCTGGCAGTCCGTTGACATGCGAACAAGAGAAGATCACAACTGACTTACTCCCCCCATAGAATACCCATGGTTAACGCGGTATTTACGGCGCAAGAATCCTGATGACAGTTGTTGTTAATTCCTAGGTAATACTTTCCCATGCAGATGGAACCTTCCTTTGACCTATTCATCTTACCATGGTCACATCCACCCACCAAACAGAACACCACCACTCGGGTAGTCATTCAATTAGTCATATTATTATAAAAATAGGATCATGTATTCTTTTGAGAGTAGATGGTAATACGATAGGGCTTTTGCAAATAGTTCGTTATGAAATACTACAAAGGATATGAGCAAGTGATGAACTTTCCTGAGATTGAAATAACAATAATAATCCATGTCTCCGGGGTTCAAGGGTCGCGTAGAAAATCCCGACATCTGAAAGATATCAAAGTAGTCCCGGTAAGGACTACAGAAAACACTGGAAAGCTGATACATGCATCGTAATGAGATGCATCGCATAATACCCTGAAAATATACCCCAGCTTACATGTGTAAGCAACGATCGATACGATACTAAGGTCACATAGGTTTTAGGTGAATTGTTTCATTACTTATGGTGATGTTGTTACTAACTTCTTTTTGAATTATATGTGTTTCACTTTTATTCAACAAACAATGGTTATCATGTTTAGGTAGAAGTGTTATCACATGGTTAGTCAATAAGATAATAACACATGGAAATCAACTAATGAAAAGATAACAAACACATTTTGTTTTATGTTCAAAAGTGCAGAGCTAATGACACAGAGTTTAGTTAAAAATGATGAACTAATACAACTAACTCTATCAACACATGACTTTCTAATGACTATGATGATAGGTTTGGTAGGTGTGAAAACACTAGGGTTTTATTAATAAGGAAAATTAATGTTGTGATAGTTATTTCTGGTTATAATGGAATATTATATAATTCCATTATACCTTTAGAAACAAGTTTATAAGTTAAACAAATTTTTTTATGTTTGACATATTTGAATTGGAAAGGCTTTTCTCTTTAATTTGATATAACATTTTATGCTTTCTGAAAATATCTGAATAAGTTATTAATTTATTAATTTCAAATGAAATAAATGACTAGACAAAATATTGCACACATGAAAACTTGGTAAAATTACTATGAAAACATCATAAATGAGTTGCATTTTTCGTTTGGAGCATTTTGGTATATAACTTGTATTTTTCAGATTTTATGAATTATTTATTATTTTACTCAATTTTAAACGATTTAATTTAATTAAAGAAAATGTTTAATTTTAAACTTTATCAAACATTTTTGAAAAGTTGATAAACAGTTAGATTATATTTTTCTAAACATTTCCATATTTTTGACATATTTTTCTGATTATTAGATTAAAAGTTATTGAATTAATGAATTTATGAATTGTTCTGCCCTTTTTGAATTGACAGGTGGGTCCCATCTGTCATATTGATTTTAAATAAAAAAGAAAAAGAAATATACTCATGATGTCACGATGACGTCATGAACGCGCCATCAGAGGATGAATTCCTCTGGTTGCTCAGCAATTGGACGATCTAGCTCAAATTGGTTCAAATAATTGATGCTACAAGTTAAGCACGGTCACATGGAACCCATAGGTGGCGGAGATTCAACTATGGTCACCGGAGCACAGCCGGCGACCATGTCCACGGCGGCGGCGCACGGTGAATGGCGATGATGATGAATACGGCGACGAATAAAAGATTGGAGCCCACCTAGATGATCACTGGCTCACCCTGGTTGCAGTGGAGCAAACGAGGAGACACGGCGAGGTCGGAATCGCCGGCGGCGAGAAGATTTCGGCGGCGGCCGTACTTGGAGAAGATAACCCGATTCGTCTCCTCCCGGGCTTCCTAGCTTTTGCAACTTCTTGATGAGGAAGAGGAGATGACGGCGCATCCATAGGTGGTCTCGGTTGCTCGCGGGGTGACTGGAGATGACGGTGACGAGCGGCGGCTGCCCGCGGTTAGGGTTAGGGTTTTTGGTTCGGGTACAGAGAGAGAGGCAGCGAGGCGATGAGTGAGAGTGAGGAGAGGCAGTGGGAAAGTAGGAGAAGCTCTCCTGCTTCTTATCCATGAGAGGTCGCAGGCAGGAGGTGATAGCAGCCACGGTGACTTGACGACGACCGTCACTGCCTTCTGGCCGGAGACGAAAAAGAAAGGAAATAAAACCTTCCGAATAACCACCTGAAAATTTCTATAGTTTGCAAACTAGTCCTTCTGTACTCAAAACTGAAAAGAAAAGCTTGTTTTCTGGGCTTTTTTGTGAACTTAAAAATTATTAAAAATCATATTTGAATTCCTTATCAAATTTGACACCTGACCATGTTTTGTTTTGTTGGATTTGAAGAATATTTGTATTTTCTCTTTGGTGTTCAATTTTAAGTGATATTTGTTATTTTCTCTCTATTTAAATTTCATATGAATTAAAATCTACTTAGTGTATGCTATGACATGAAAACAACACCACTAACATGTTATTGATATAATGGTATGTTTTCCATTGAAGAATTTTTAGGTATAGGTCTTTTAGGAAACAATTTGTAAAACTACTTTGTAGTGTTTAATTTTTATGTAATATAGAAGAACAACCAACTATGGAATAGCATTCCAAATCCTAACAAATGTTTTGGTTACAAATTGAACGTGTTTTCTTTTAGGTGGCTTTGTTGTTTTCATATCTAAGGTCCTTATCAATTTTGGTGGACATTTCTTTATATTGTGTGTAAGCCATGTTTGTTATTTTAAGCACTTGATCAAGTGGAAAACATGTGAGACTTTGGAATCTTATTTGCTTGTTTTCCACATAGGTTCCAATATGGATATTATCCCATGTTTATTTTAGAAACATGTGATCATTTGCATGGTTATGTGTAGATGTATTTCTGTTATTATCTGTTATTCTTATGTATGAAAATGATCTGGAAAACAACGTATTAATCTTGTTACCATTAACCTCCACATATCAAGACATGTGTATGAAATGGCTTGTTATTGGTTCTCTAATATATGCTAATGATTCACTGGATAATTTCTTATGATCCATTACTGAGACAGTGTTGCTTCTTGTGGTCTTCTGTTGCTTGATGTTCTTTTCTCTAGTTGCCACTAGTCTTTTGTTATCACCTTTGTCCAATGCAGGTAGGTTCCTCTGTTGGTTTCCAACCTCAACTGTCTCACCATTGTGGTGAAGACATGCAATTACTCCAATCAAGGATTTTACTTACATGATTGTAAAAGAATGTGAGTTTATTTTATGATATCCATTTGCCATATGCATACAAGAAGAATTTGTTAACAAGTGGCCATACTTGTCTCCAAATTACTAATCATATACAATTGGCTGAGACGTACTAGGTTATATGATCTTATGTTTGTTTGTGTATGACACTCGGTTGTTTGAATATAAAAAAGTGATTTGTTAACAAGATTGCTAGTCTTGTTTCCAAACTACTTCTATATAACACTAACATTGGAATATCACACTATTTCATGAGTACTTTATAAAATCAGATTAAGATATAAAAGTTTCCAAGTACTCTTATAGTAGATTGAAGTAGCACTTCTAGAATACTCTAAATAATCTTCTTGAAGATCTTCCTGTGGTAGTTCCTCCTTTTCTTGTGGGTTGCTTCTCTTGTAGAATGTCATTGAGAAGATTAGGAACAAGATATAATGGTCTAGACAAAATAATAAGATCTAGATTAGGAGTTAGTTCATGCTTTTATTATCCTTCCATATACTTCTTATTTTATTTCCCAAAAGATATGTAATTATATCATATAGGATTTTTTTACTTAATTTTCAATTCAATTCCTCTAATAGAGGTTATAACTTGTTGTTATTCATTAGTTGTATCAAAGATACCTTAGTTGTTGAATTTTGATGTGGATAGAAATGTGAAATGCTTATGGAGTGATGAGTTAGTAGTAAGTTGATCAAATGGTTCATTGATGTGTTGAGATTTCATATTATCACTTGTAAAAGTTGATTGAAACAATGAGCATGTGAAGGTTATTGGAGTTTAATGACTTATGTCACAGTTGTTAGTTGTTTTTCTCAGGTACCATGTTGTTACTTTATATTCTTCTCTTTATTACCTTTGTCATTCATAAGCAGATATAGAGGTTTTGGCATTTCATAGGTAATGGTCAAGGTTTAACAGTAGTTTAAGAAGATTTATATCTTCTCTTAGGTACTTCTTTTCTGATTGATGAGATATGTACATATTCCATAAATATGTTAATAACAATTATTATGTCATTTCCCATTGGTGGGGTTTGAGCTAATAATTGTTTGTATCACTTGTGTTCTATTGAACCTTTGTTATATACTCGTGAAGGTTCTCTTAATAGTTATTAGATAGTTTAGAAAGATGTTGTGTGACTAGTTGATAACTTAAAGAGTTCATGATTAGAGAATATAATATCTCTACTGATGAGATGATTCAATTGTGCATTACTCAATTGTGAAAGTGTGATCATCAGTTATGTAATTTGGATACTCACCCCTCTTTGAGTTCTAGATACCTAGTGGATTATCCCAAGTCACATATAGACTTGTGGTTAAGGTTGTTGAAAGTTAATGTTGGTCATAACCAACAATGGTTTGCCTTATCAGGCGATCTGGTTTCTTAAGATACTTGCTATAAAGATCACTCAAATTGTACTCTTGACTAGATGAACTAGATCTATTTCATCATGTCAAGTGAAACATTGGTCACTTTGATTCGTTTAAACTTTCGCGCCAAAATTTCCCGTATTTTTAGATGCATGCTTTGCAAATGCACATATTATATCTAGACCCTTATCACCCCCCAAACACCAGGATATTACATCTAGTCACCCTAAAAGGCGAGCCCATGTATTTTGAGAAATTGACACAACATGTTGACTTATCTTACATGCCGGATCTGCATACTTTAAAATCACAGACTGGATATGTTTTTCTTAGTGGTGGAGCAACAATTTCGTGAAAATCGTCTAAGCAAAATCTCATGTTGACTTCGACGAATCACTCAGAAATCATAGCATTATATGAGGCATCACGAGAGATTGTATGGCTTTGACGGATGATTCACCACAGTCAGCAGACGTGTGGGCTAAACACTGTACAGACCCCCACCATTATCTATGAAGATAATGCATCTTGTGTTACAGAAGTGCAGTCAGGATACATGAAGAGTAATCTTACAAATCATATCAACCTCAAGTTCTTCTATGTGCATGAGCTGCAGAAGATGAACGGTCTGAGGATCTTGCATACTAAGTCGTGTGACAATCTACTGATTTGTTCCTTAAATCATTACCTCCATCATCTTTGGAGAGGTGTGTTTGTGGAATCGATATGACAATACTTAGAGAAATGCCAGACTCAAGGGGAGATTCTTCACACCCCCATATGTAAATCTCAATACAGATGATAGAGTACTCAACCTAATGTTGAGTGGATTGTACTCTTTTTCCCTTATGTGAGTTTTCGAGATGTTTCTCGAAACAAGGTTTTTGATAAGGCAATTTTTGCAACATGATGATACATATTCTATGTGCTCTTTCTCCATATTTTTGCCACTGGGTTTTTTCCGGAATTTTTGAGATATAGACAACAGGGATGACGAACCAAGGGGGGTGTTAGGAAACCGACGTACGTTAACGTACGACCCTACCTTTTTTTCAAGAAAACGTAAAATCTTTGCGTTTCATTGCATTAATAGAAAGAAGAGATTTAGATGCTCAATAAAGAGTAGGCACCACCCCATACAACATGACACAATCCAGTAGAGCATAAAGACCATAACTCGTTGCGAACATAGAGCGTAGTACGTACTCCACAACAGGCTAGTCCGAAGACACCCACAACTGATATCAGAACTACAAAGCTACAGACCTTTCCCTAAGCTAAGAACAACACCGCGTCTCGACCAATGCCGGTAACCTCCAAAGAACGATAGCTCCAACTGAACTTCCCTTGTCGACGCACCATCCACCCTTGATGCCGGAGGTGGCAACTAGATGGCGGGACTTGGTCGGCCCCGAGAGAGGCACCTTCTTGGACTCTCCGGCAACGGCGTGCATTCGCCCTCGAAACATCAACATAGGACATCAACAACACCGGAGGAAAGCAACAAGGAACCATGTCGTGTCTCCAAATGCGATGCTCCCAACGGAGGGACGACATCGAGGATGCCACCATAACACCGATCCAAACGAATCTAGGATTTCACCCGAAGACTTCAACCAAACCGAGAGGGTGTAAGGGAGATGGTGAGACACCTTGACGACGCCTCCAAGGAGAGGAATGGCGCCCGCGGGCGCCTGTACCGATAAGACGGACAAGACTTTCGTCTGTGTTGGCACCCACCTCCCACCCAACCCACCAGATTGAAATAACCGTCCTTAACTTTCACACCACCGACACTACAACTCCTCATCGCCATAGCTAAAAATAGTGGTCCATCCCACTGAGCGCAACCGCACACCGGCGCTACGCCGGGCGCGCCAAGGCGCTGCCTTTATTCCACCTTCCCCGTATGAACCTAGAAGGCAAAGCCAACATGGGCAAGGTGCAGCGCCCAAGGCTACCGGGGGAGAGGGAGGGCACCTCAACCCTCCACCCATGGTGGCACAGATACCTCCGCTGCAAAGTGCCTTGCCCGTCCTCCGCAGCCATGCGAGGCACGAGAACAACGAGGTTGCTGTGTGCAGCATGGAGGGAGCGGGGGTGGGAGAAGGGGGGCGGGAAAAAATGTCGGGACACCTGCCGGAGTTTCCAAGCCTCTTCCAGGCAGAGGGTAGCCACAGCCGATGCGGCTCGTTCGCGACAACCAGGGGGCCGCCCACCCAGATATGGCCCTGCAGCGCCCGGATTGGTAGCGGCCCCGCCGCCACACCACAGCCACTGCCGCCGCAAGCAACCCGCGTCAATCGCGCTGCCGCCGACCCCAAACCCCGCCGCCCAGCTCATCCTCGACGGTAGTCCCCGAAGCCAAGCTCGTAGCACCACCCAACTGGCCCAATTCCACATGTCCACCGGGAGGAGGGGAGAACGCCCCACCGCCAACTTCACTGGGGCGCCACAGCTTTGCTGGTGGCCCCTCCAGTGGCGGCGAAGCGGGGAAGCTAGGGTGGAGGTCGGGACTAGGGTTTCCGCGTGTGGGGGAGGGGGGGGGGTTGTATCCGCCCCACCTTTTCTTGGGTGGAGAGTTTTCCTTTTAGTTTTCCTTTGTATACACATACATTATATGGGGAGACACCTTTTTTTTCCAGAAATGGGAAAGCCCCCGCCTCTGCATCAAAATGATGCATACGACTTATATTACTTTATTTAAAATCCAAAGTGCAAAACCTAATTACAACTCATGGGTCACACAAGGTCGAGACATGTATCAACCATCTGAAAATTATTGCTAACATAGAGCGCCTATGCCTCAACATGTTATCCTGTGATTAAGCTGCCAGCCAAATCGGCTGAAGAACTCCCGTGCTACCGTCTCCAAACATACGCACCCAGAATCCATATCCTGGCGGCACTCCACCGTTTGGAGAAATGACCACATACGAATCCAATGGGTGGCCAGAGGTATCACCTGCAAAAAAGTCGAAGCTTTCGAATTGTTAAAGACAATTTCATTACGTACATTCCATAAAGCCCAAAGTATAGCGCAGACTCCAACCCTGATTTGAGCCTTTTATTTTTTGGGTACTCCATGCAACCAATTCCCAAACATATTCGAGATACTAGTTGGAGGAGCTATATAAAAGGTCATGTACACGACTCCAAATTAAACTCGCAAGCGGGCAATCTATAAAGAGATGTTGAATCGTTCCACTATCGTCGCAGAAACAACATTTAGTGCTCCCATGCCAATTTTTCCGTGATAAATTGACCTTTGAAAGCGGTTCTTTACGATAAATAAATCACAAGAAAATTCTGATTTTTAAAGGCACTTTTATTTTCCAAATATATTTCCGAAGGAAAACTGCGTTATCATTTAAAAGATCAAGGTACATGGATTTAACCGTATACATACCAGAGTTGGTTAAGCTCCAAACAAAACTATCTGGTTGTGTAGACAACGAAATATCCATTAGACGTTCAACAAGATTCAGCCAACGCTCATATTTGTTGCCCGTTAACGCCCTCCTAAAAGCTATATTAGGATGGGTTGCCCCGAGAACCGCTTGTACCGAAACGTCTTTTCGCTGGACAATATTATCTAGGGTCGGATATTGTGTTGATAATGGTGTCCCTCCTAGCCAAGTATCTTCCCAAAACCTTGCGTTTGACCCATCACCAATATTGAAAAAAACCCTCGAAAAGAACTCACCCTTAACTCTCATGAGACCTTTCCAAAATGGTGAATCAGAATATTTAGCCTCTACCTGAGATAGAGATTTAGAATAGAGATACTTGTTTGTTAAAAGTTCCTACCATACCCCATCCTCATTTAGGAGTTTGAATATCCATTTACAAAGTAGACTCTTATTCTTTAACTCCAAAACCTCTACCCCAAGGCCCCCTTGATATTTAGGTCTGCAGATCACATTCCACTTTGTCAACCGATATTTTTTATTATGACCATCACTTTGACAAAAGAAGCGTGATCTAAAGTAATTTAACCTTTTGCATTACCCCTTTAGGTATTTCTAGAAATGATAACACAAACATCGGCAGACTCGTAAGGACAGAATTGATAAAGAGTTAGACGATCACCATATGACAACAATTTCCCATCCAGCAAGCAAGTTTTGTCTCAAATCTGTCCTCAACTGGCTTCCACTCACCGTTTGTGAGTTTTCTAAAATGAAATGGAACTCCTAAATATCTGAAAGGTAAAGACCCAGTTTCACAGCCAAACAAAATTTTGTATTGGTTCTCATCCTCTTTGGCTTTACCAAAACAGAAAATTTCGCTTTTGTGGAAGTTAAACTTTAGACCTGATAACTGCTCAAAAATACAAAGAATGAGCTTCATATTAAGTGCCTTTTCCAAGTTGTGTTCCATAAAAATTATGGTATCATCGGCATATTGTAAAAAGGACACTCTCCCATCCACCAAATGTGGAATGAGTCCCTCTACTTGACCATCCTCCTTAGATCTTGTAATGAGAATGGCTAACAAATCCGCGACGATATTAAAAAGAATAGGTGAAAGTGGGTCTCCCTGCCTAAAACCTTTTTGAGTTTGGAAATAATGACCTATGTCTTCATTTACCTTAACTCCAACACACCCTTTACGAATAAACTGGTCAATCCAATCAATCCATTTTGTGTGAAAACCTTTCATACGGAGGGCCTGCTTCAGAAAGTTCCAATTAACCTTGTCATATGACTTTTCAAAATCTATTTAAAAAGTAACTCCATCCATATTCTTGCTCTTGAGCTCATGGATGGTTTCATGTAGCACCACAACTCCCTCAAGAATGGGGCGCCCCGACATTCGGTAGGCTTAACTACCGAATGTGCAATTTTTTATATCCTCAGCGTAGCTATTTTTGTAAAGATCTTAAAACTGGCATTCAATAAACATATAGGACGATATTGTTGGATCTGAACCGCATCTTCCTTTTTAGGCAAAAGAATTATGGTGCCAAAATTGAGCCTATGTAGTTGCAAATCTCCCTTCTGGAAATCATAAATCATAGACATGAAGTCATTTTTTATAATGTCCCAAAAAGATAAATAAAACTCAGCAGGGAACCCATCTGCCCCGGTGCTTTGTTATTCTCCATCTGTTTAATAGCTTCAAACACCTCCTCTTCCGAAATATCAGCTATTAGAATATCGTTCTCTTCCTAGACAGTTGAGACATGTCATGAGTTTTATCTTCTACCATGGTGAAATTATTTTTAGCCGGTGCACCAAATAATTTTTTGTAGAATTCAGAAATGTAAACCCTTAGGTTTTGCTCTCCTACAATAGTCCCTTCATCTTGCTCTAGTTGAAAAAATTTCTTCCTCCTATGCTTGCCGTTTGCAATGAGGTGGAAATTTTTAGTATTGTTACCCCCTTCCCGGATATGTTTAACCTTCGCACGTTGGGCCCATTTGGCTTCTTACACACGTCGAAGCTCAGCTACTTTGTCATTAGCATTCCTCAAAGACTCCCTTTCGGACTCCGTGACTAATGTAGTTTCGGCCTTTCGGTCAAGGATATCAATAATAGAGAGCAAGTAATCTCTTTCCTTTTTATACCAGCTACTGCGATCCCGTGCCCATCCTCTCAAGAATTGACGCGAATGCTTTATTTTATTCTTCCAAACCTCTAGTGGGGTAGACCCGGCCGAAATTGCAGCCCACTTATGGGCTATTATTTCGCGAAAACCATCGATGGAAAGCCAAGAAAAACTCGAAAGAAAAGGTTGCCCTGTTTCCATGGTGAGCTTGTTCACCAAAATCTAAAAGCAAAGGCGTATGATCAGACCCTGCTCTAGGGAGTGCACGGACTGTTGAGAGTGGAAACTTGTTTTCCCAATCAATGCTCACCAGAATTCTATCCAACTTTTCGAATGTTGGCATAGGTCTACGATTGGCCCATGTGAATTGCCTACCTGATAGTCTCAACTCTTTTAAGTCAAGACTCTCAATTATTGCATTAAAAATAAAAGGCCAAAGTGGGTTGAAATTATTATTATTATTCTCCTCTTGACGTCGAATAATGTTAAAGTCGCCCCCACACAACAGAGGTAAATTATCGGTCTCACAAAAGCGAACTAATTCCGGTAGGAACTCTGGCTTTTTAGCATCTTGAGCAGCACCATATACAGCGACCAGTGCCCACTCAAAACCATCAGATTTGGAAACAACGTGGAACTTGACACACGAGTCTCCTGTTAACACATTTTTTATCTTGAAAGTTGTGGAGTTAAAACCCACAAGAATGCCTCCCGAACGCCCTTGTGGCGGGAGACAAAACCAAGCACTATCCAATCCACCTGAGAGATGACTCAATAAATGTGACGCAAAACTATGCCTCCCTGTCTCTAAAATAGCGATGAAGTCTAACTTATGCTCTCTTACTAATTCGTTAACTGCCAAGTGTTTCGTGGGATCACCGAACCCGTCACTATTCCAAAAAGTACCTCTCATCTATGATTTCTGTTTATTCTTATTTAACCTCGCACTACGCCTAACCACTTTCACCTCATCTACCTTAGTCTGAAAACCTTTCTTATGCTTAGAGGTTTTATGCTCCTCCTCCACAAGATCGGTACAAAGCTTAGTTGCCTTGTGCAACACTAGGCTGGAATCATACTCTTTATTATGATTATCTACTTCATCTAATTTTTTAATAATGGTTAATGTACGCTGAAAATCAACATCTTTAATATTAGATATGGAGGTGGTAATATCATTAGGTGAATGACCCATGGACACACCTAAAGTTTCGTCTCTCTTCATTATAACTTCATCAGGTATAAAAGTAATCGAAAAAAGATGAGCACGAGAGTTACCTGATCCGAAGTCCGTATCCCGGGCTAGAGCGAGCTGCTGTGCTCTCTCCAATGCCGTGGCGTCAGCGTTTGGCTGCCCTCGTACACGATCACTGGATCGGACAAGAGCAGCTGCCTCCGAGATTCCTCCATAAGCGATGACATCCGCGCGAGAATACCGGCCACCAAGAAACACTCCTGTCCCTTGTGGTGACCGGTTCTTGGGCTCCCCACCCAAACGAGCACCCCCTTGTGGAGTACGTGGCGAGGTAGGCTGAGAGGCTACAGGTGGAACCGGCATGCTCGAGCCAGCGCTCCCTCCTGGAGCACATGGCGAACAACCGAGAGGCCCCAAAATAGCCGACATGACCACCACCTCCTGTGGCGACAAATCAAGCTGAAGAGCTGTACATGGAGAGGGCGAGCTCGAGCCAGCACTCCCTCCTGGAGCGCGCGGCGAGCCACCGAGCGGCGTCGAAACGACCGGCATGACCCCCACCTCCTGACTTGCCGAACCCGACGCATCCCCTTTGGGGTCCAAGGTGGAGACCATATTATCACATGCAATCATCTCGGCAAGCATGACCTGCACCTCATCATGGACTACCATTTCGGCCTGCACCTCGTCGGGGCGCGGAACCTCTGCGCTGGTCGCACAAAAAGACCGTGTGTCCTTCTCGCGTGCAGCTCTCTGCCTGACAGATAAAATAGCCGTAGAGTGATGGCCGGCAACAGAAAATGCAGAAGAAAACTGCCCGGCAACGCGGATATCAGGGAGAGCCCGCACCTCTTGCGGGTTACAGCGAGCGCGGACCGGCGCTGAGCGGGCAATCATCTGCTCCTCCTCCTCTACCATCTCCCACCAGGATGTACGTTGTGCAGAGAACCCTCCAGTTGCTGGTTTGAAGGAACGAACAAGAGGTGTTGCTGGATCACACACGAGAGAGCCGAATTGGAGCATAGCTTGGCCATCTTTTGGAGGCTGAGAATTGGCTGATCCCGAGCCCTCCAAAGGTATGTTCAGTTGCTGTAAGACCTGCTGCGATCCCTGGTCCTTCTCACCTCCATCACTTTCCTTCTCCTTATTCTTCTTCTTATCGTTGAAATCATCTTTCTTGTCATTGTCATCTCTCTTATCTGAGTCTTCCGGGTCATCTCCCGGTGGAGCATCATGCATATCAACGTCTCCAGATTCTACCTCTGTCTCAAGCATATAACCCACACTGTCATAAGTATGGTCCACCTTGGGTGGTATGGCGGAAGGCTCAGCACAGTCCACCCGTAGACGAACCACATTATGTGCGTGAGTAAAAGCCATATCCACCTCCTTAGTCTTGCCAATCAACGAACCAACTACAAACAGGGCAAGGCAATCACGACGTAGCTCCTCGAGGCAGCCTCTAAATCTGACCCAAAGATCCATTAAATCATATTTGTTAACCTTCTCGCTAGACCACTGTTCAAAATGCATAGTCACTCCCTTCTCTTCCACATGAATCATTCCAATCTTACGCATCCTAGCCAAATCTGCCTTGGTAGGATAAACCACACGGAATGAGCTTTCCACCGACGGGCTTACGTCCCATTGGTGATCTCCCTACACAAGCCACTCCAACTCATGAACCACTTCTTGAGCCGTGAGAGAGCCCCCAGCAATTCTGATCCGGCCTACCTTGCCACTGTCATGATTAATACGAAGCCCCTCCGACCTTTGAACGTCGAAAAACATAAGAGCCTCATTAGGCCTTCCGTAATGCATCGTTTCTTAGCGTAGTATCCTAGGTACTATTGTATTACAAGAGACAACCAAGAGACAACCATCCTAATGCATGGTTTCTTAAGCGTCGTATCTAAGAGGACTATCATTTAATGAATTTGGCCTCATACTTGCATGTGATTGGTCTAATCATATTTTTTGCCTATGATCTCGTGCAAGAGTCGTATCCTAGATAAGATACAACAACACTCTCTTTCTTCAATTAATATGGTGCCACATAAGCAATATGCCTATGATATCGTGCCAAGATACGACCATTAGAGCAAGTTCAATAGTAGAGCTAGCAGCCGGCTATAAAAAATTGCCATGTCACCTATAGCCAACTATAGAGCCAACAAGTACAATAGTGAGCTATAAAAATGGGTTACTTTATTGATACATGGCCCACATCCCACTCTTACAAGGTGCCTAGGAGCACGTGCTGCAGCTAGCTCTTGCATGAGAGCAAGTACAATAAGGTACAGTCAGCAAGCTATAAGAACTAAAATAATATTATTGTGATGACATGGAGGAGAGTGAAGAGGAGAGAGAAGGGGAGTGGGCTCTCATGCAAGAGCCAGCTGCAGCACGTGCTCCTAGGCACTTTGTGAGAGTGGAAGGTGGCCCATATTTTGATAAAGTAAGATAGCTTTATTGCTAACTATTGTACTTACTGGCTATATGTTGGCTATAGATGACATGTCAATTTGTTATAGCCGGCTGCCGACTCTACTATTGAACTTGCTCTGAGAGCCCACTCCTCTTCTCTCTCCTCTTCTCTCTCTTCCATGTCATCACAAAAATATTATTCTAATCCTTATAGCCCGCTTACATAAGCTTATTGTATTTGCTCTTACGGAAGGCCTTAGCCCACCCGTACATAGTAGCCACGGGCTTAGGTGCAGATAGCAGTGGGCAATCCTTGGAGACATGAGAAGACTTTCGGCAATAAAGGCATAGCTCCACGGTGCAATCAACTGCATAGTGTCCGGTCTGAATGCATCTAAAGCAAAGGATTTTGTCCTTCTTCTTAGGCGGTTTAGCAATCCCCTGCCTAGCAACCTCCACACGAAGCTGCGGCGCTGCAGATGTCACTGCCGGCTGCTGTACATGATCACCATGCGCCACCTGCACCGGCACGGCCACAGGCTGCTGCGCGCTTGCCGGCGGCACAGAAGGAAGCGCCGCCACGGCAGCACCATCTTTTCCGTGACCTCATCAGATGGCTGCGCCGCATGCTGATAACTCCGGCCACCACGACCCCGGCCAAACCTCCCTCTAGCATGCCGACCACCTCTTCCCCGGCCACCATAGCCGAAATTCTGCCTAGGTTGGCGAGTACGCTGTGTACCACCAGCCCCATGAAACTGACCACGACTCTGATCCCCTTCATAGAAGCCTTCATCGAAAGCACCAAAATCCCCATTGAAAGCTGCCTGGTCATTATTCTGCTCAAAACCCCAACCGTAGCCCTGATTTCGCGTGTTTCCTCCTTCGTTTCGATGATTAATAGTAAAGATTAATTACTATATACCATGTCTACTTTAGTTTTCGCATTTGTGATTGTGCCTCGTGTACGACTATTTCAATTATGCTAGCGCTTCACATCTTTTTTTTTTTTTTTTGACATTAGCGCTTCACATCTTTAGACCAGACTCGCCGACCGAACAATCTAAATTTACGGCGCGCGAGTGATTAAGACCACAAAGTTAAGTTATGGAAACTGACGGGGCTTCGGGTTGCTTGAGATGAACCGACTCCGTGCTGGTCCCGCATAGCCGCACCTGCCTTGGTGTCCGACTCGGACGCTGGATGGTTGATATTTATATGCCACAGCGGCTTCCTCTGCTCCCACCGCGATCGATCTCGAGGCAGCTGAGCAAAAGTCGCACTAGCTGAGTCCGCCGTCTTCGTCAGAGTTCAAGGTACGCTGTTGCTAATGTCTGCTATTACTAGCTACAGTCACCGTTACGATTTTTGCGCTGATGTCTAGAGTGGCTGCTGGACAGATGATAATCCACATCAAGCGGATGTGCCGCCCTCTTAGCACTGCTCTCGAGGTGGAGAGCACGGACACCATCGCCAGCGTCAAGGCCAGGATTCCGCAGGCTCCACCGCACATGCGGCGACTCATCTTCGCCAACCAGTTTCTGCAGGACGACCGCACCCTCGCCGACTACAACATTCAGGACGGGGCCGCCGTTTACTTCACTGTCAACTGGCGATGCTAATTTACTTACAGTAGTTCGACACGAACAATTAGTACTGTCGTATGATGATGATCATGTAATACTCTCGGTGGCTGTGTCCAGGGAACAATTAGTTCATGCATGTAATACTCGACCTCTGTCGATCGATTTTCATCGTCCATTTTTCTAAACGGGGTACAGACTTGCGTACGTGAAGTAGCTAGAGGATAATAGGCCGTTAGTTTATTGTGTAGTACAGCGGACGGATGTCGATTACAATTACATAATTGGAGGTTGAATACTGAGTACGACCGTAGCATAATTTACATGCGCGTGCTAGCTCTTGTACGTCGAGGTATCTAGAACGTTGCGACATGCCGGCAGGTAGCTTTGCTAGACATTGCTGCCGTCCTGGTCCAGCGAGACCGGGGGCAGGGGCACGTCGGGCGGCGGAGTCGTGTCCGGCATGCCGCCAGGACGCCCATCGTCCTCCTCCGAAGGTGGCGTGCCGGTTATCTTCTCCTTGGGCGTCGGCGTGGGAGGTCCCGCGGGGTCCGGCTCCCCGAGCCTCGGCGGCGTCTGCCGCGGCGCGTCCTCTGGCAAAGGCTCCGCTCCCGGCGGCGGGCTGGGGACCGTCGACGACGCCTGACGCGTGGCGGAGGAAGCAACGAGACGGCGCGGTGTGATGGCTGTGGCCAGAGCAGCTGGTCCTCGCTGGAGGAGGAACGTGCTGGTGCTGCGGCTGCGGATGGTGCCGCTGGCCGCTCTGAGGAGGCCGGACGAAGCCATTGAATCTTTGGGAGGCTGTGGGAGGCTTGCGTCTCGCCTTGCTCTTTAGTAGTCGATGGAAGTGACACGGTTTGCTTGTGCCGGTTTGCGTGGATCGTGCACGTGTGTCATACGTGGCAACGGCAAGCTGCTCCACCAGGGGCGCGCGGCGGTTGTGTGGCAGACTGGCAGTCCGCCTCCAACGGTTCTTATTTTTTTCCGAACAACCGGGGCCGGGCTTCAAGATAACAGAACCGAGCTCTATCCACTTTATTATCTGTTCGACTTAGGGTTTCGCGAAAGCTCTGGCGATCGGCAATCTCAAGTCTGGACTTCTTGTGAGGTAGCGATCGGGATCGGTGTCCTCCCCATTGCGGCTACCTACTGCATCTCCCTCGCCTCGCCTTGTTACTTCGCTCTCGACGGACCTAGGGTTGGAACTCTGTTGCCCCGTGCAACGGTTCCCAGACCTAGACGGGTCGTGGGACGAGTATGGTGGGCGGAACGGAGAGGGCAGTGGTGGGCACGGCAACGGCGACATCCTCGGAGGCGGTTGAGGCTGGCGATCCCAAAGGCCAGGCCCGATCGGACGGGGGGAAGAAGGCGGCGGTGAACACGGAGGGTTCCTCGTTGACGGGGGACCCGGTGGAGAATATGATGGCTCGTCTGAGACTCACGACGGTGGAAGCGCAAGCTGTGGTTCTAGATGATGAAGAAGACCTCAGCCTGGTGGATCCGGACTGCGCCCTGGTGGGGAAGGTGCTGTCTCCCAACACCCTCCACATCAACACGATCTCGGCGGTGCTGAGGCCGGCGTGGGGCAACATGAAGGGTTTAATCTTCAATCCAGTGGGGAAGAATTTGTTCATGGCGGAATTCAGAACAAAGGGTGATCGCGATCGCATCATGGACGGATCACCGTGGACCGTGGGTAGGCACGCGGTTCTGATGAAGAAATTCGAGGCGGATACTCAGCCGCAGCAGGTCAAATTCGACCAGATGGCCATATGGGCCCGTATCCTAGCCCTTCCTCACAGACTTATGAATGTGGAGAGGGGGAAGGTGATTGCTGAATCAATCGGCGCAGTGCAGAAGGTGGAGGCAGATGATCTGGGCCGCTGCTGGGGCGGATACATGCGCCTTCGGGTGGAGATTGATGTGAATCAACCTCTAATCCGCTTTGTGACAGTTTTCTCCAAGAAATTGCAGTCGACAGAGGTTTTTGCTGTCCAATATGAGAAGCTGCCACTATACTGTTTCTCGTGTGGATTCCTGGGCCACTCGAAGATGACTTGCCTCAACCCAGCTGATCCAGAAGCGGATGGGGAACTCCCTTATTCAGCTAAACGCATACTTGTGTTCGAGGAGTCTGCTAGGAGTGCAGGTGCACGTTCGAGTCACTTCTCGTCCAATGTTGGGGATCAGTCGGCACCACACTCTCGGGAATCCTTCGGGGTTCCACCAGAGGAAGGGGAAGAGGTGTGGATACCCACGCTAACCAGGGTGATGACTCTGAGGCGCTGTCACCACTCAAGGTTGGTAGTCGTGGTGGAAGAGGCCGCGGTGGAGCAGCACGTGGCCGTGGTCGGGGCCGAGGTGAAAGCGCCAGGAAGGAACTCTTTCCAACCACGGGCTCTAAAGCTGCGACAGCGGGTCAAAAGCGCAAAGCAGCGAAGGGACAAGACCAGGCGGTAACCTCAGAAGAAGGACATCATAACGAAGAGGGGGCCCTTGCCATTGTGCTGGTGAGCAAGGGTAAATCCACGACAACTACTGAGGATGATGCCAACAGCACAGACTCCAATAAGAAGCAAAGGAAGTTATCTGGATCGGCGGATCAGGCGGAGACTGCACAGCAGTCCCGCCAAACGCAATGAGTCTGTTAGCATGGAACTGTCGCGGACTCGGGTCAGACGTGATAGTGGGAGAGCTTCGCTGGCTAGTGAAGACATTTTCGACCTACAATCCTATTCTTGTCTGAAACCAAGATGTGGGATACCTCTGCTAAGAAATTCATGTGGTCCTTGGGCTACACATGATCTTTAGCTGTCAGTTGCGAAGGCCGTAGTGGGGGCCTTGCGCTTTATTGGAAGGAGCCGTTCACGGTCTCTCTTCGTGGTCTTAACCATCATTGTATCGATGTGATGGTGTCTTCGGAAGAGTTATCACCGTGGCATGCAACTTTCGTCTATGGGGAACCGAAGAGAGAACATCGTCATATTTTTTGGGACCTCCTCCGCCGTATCTCTAGAGAGGGGAGGGGGGCATGGATATGCTGCGGTGATTTCAACGAAGTTCTTACACATGATGAGCATTATGGTGCGAGGGATCGCTCTGATACTCAGATGGAACTATTTCGACAGTGTCTGGATGATTGCGAACTGATGGATCTTGGTTACAGTGGTCCAAAATTCACATGGTCGAACCGCCAGGATGCCCAAAGCAATGTACGGGTCAGACTTGATCGCGCGGTTGCTAATGGGGCTTTCTCTTCTCAGTTTGAGAATGTCAATGTGGAAAATATTATCACTACTTCTTCCGATCACTATGCTGTGTTGGTCTCACTTGACAGACGCCAACCCCGATCGGAGAGACAGCAGGCTCACCCCAGCTTCAGATACGAAGCTATGTGGAGGAGAGCCGAAGATTACAGTGATGTGGTGGAAACGGCGTGGCAGGCCAAGGAGAGTGGGCCGAACAGCCTCCAATCGACATGGGCTGGGCTCGGCCACTTGGCCCAGTCTCTTCGAAGCCGGCGCAGAAGCTCTTTTGGTTCTGTTAGGCGCCAAATACAGGATGCTGAGCGCAGGTTACGGTGCCTGGGCAATTCTACTCCGACCCCTACGATACTTGCTGAAGAAAGGGAGGTGGAGAAAAATCTGTGTGAACTCTTCGAGAGGGAGGAGATAATGGCACGTCAACGATCACGCATCGACTGGCTTTGAGAAGGAGATCGTAATACTGCTTTCTTCCATGCACGTGCTTCGGCCAGGAAGAAAGCTAATCGGATTTCATCATTGGTACGTGATGATGGATCTTCATGCACTGATCAGGCGGGCATTAAAGGGCTGGTTAAACAGTTCTATGAGCAACTTTTCACTTTGGAGCCAGTGTTCTCTATGGATCAAGTGCTAGACGCTATTCCTAATAAGGTGGACAGTGACATGAACTTCGCCTTAACTAGGCCCTACTCAAATGATGAGATTAGGGCTGCCCTCTTCCAAATGGGACCTACCAAAGCACCGGGCCCCAATGGATTCCCGACGTTATTTTATCAATCTCACAGGGAGCTCGTGAAGGAGGAGGTGTGTGATGCAGTGCGATGTTTCTTGGGAGGGGCATCGATACCGGATGGATTTTGCGACTCCATCGTGGTCCTCATTCCGAAGGTATCCAATGCCAAACACCTGTCTAAATTTTGACCCATTAGCCTTTGTAATGTTATTTACAAAATTGCTTCCAAGACAGTAGCCAATCGTTTGAAATTGTTCTTACCGGAGATTGTCTCGGAGTTCCAAAGTGCTTTTGTGCCAGGACGGTTGATTACTGACAGTGCACTGGTGGCCTATGAATGCTTACACTCTGTCCGTCGTCAACGGTCCAAGAAGCCTTTCTTTGCTCTGAAAATAGACATGATGAAAGCATATGACCGCATTGAGTGGGATTATCTTCACGGATGTCTAAATAAGCTGGGTTTTGCACCAGAGTGGATATCTTCAGTGATGAGATGCGTCACATTAGCGAGATACGTCGTCAAGGTTAATGGGGATCTCACTGATCCGGTGGTACCCTCAAGAGGGATCCGCCAAGGGGATCCGATCTGCCCTTATTTGTTTCTCTTATGCACTGAAGGGTTATCATGTTTACTGCAGAAGAAAGAGGGCCTTGGTGAGCTACAAGGAATACGTAATGGTCAACAAGGTCCCCCTATATCACACCTACTCTTCGCAGATGATAGCATTTTCTTTGCTAGAAGTGACACCAGAAGTGTGGAGTCTTTGAAATCCACACTAACCACATATTGTGAGGCCTCTGGACAGAAAATCAATCTACAGAAGTCATCCATTTTCTTTGGTAACAAGTGCCAAGATAGTGTCAGGACAATGGTGAAAGATACATTGGAAGTTCATCATGAGATCCTACATGATTCTTACTTGGGCATGCCAACTGAGATTGCGAGAGCGGCTACGGCTTCCTTCAAGTTTCTACCGGGACGAGTTTGGAAGAGCGTCAAGTCCTGGCCACCTAAACCTCTGTCTAGAGCGGGCAAGGAAGCATTGTTGAAGGCTGTGGGGCAGTCGATCCCAACATACGTAACGAGCTGCTTCCAAATCCCGGTGGACACATGTGACAAGATGAGGAAATGCATTGCGAACCACTGGTGGGGTACCAAAGATGGTAAGCAGAAGATGCATTAGCGTTCATGGGACTGGTTATCTACCCCCAAACGACTGGGGGGGATGGGTTTCAGAGATTTTGTCAAGTTTAATCAGGCAATGCTTGGCAAGCAGGCATGGAGGTTGGTAACAGAGCCATCTTCACTTTGCGCACGTGTCTTGAAAGGACGGTATTACCCAGAGACTAATTTCCTTTCGGTGACTAAACCCAAGGCGGCATCTTTCACCTGGAGGTCCATACTTTTTGGGCGTGAACTGCTGCTGAAAGGAATGAGATGGCGAGTTGGCAATGGTCAGAAGATACGGCTGTTTAAAGATAATTGGGTCCCTAACTTCCCAGCCGGTACTTTCTCTCCACAGGCTCCTATCCCGGCTGACGCCACTGTCTCTATTCTGATGAACCAGCAGACTGGGACGTGGGACTCGGAGATTGTCACGGGTCTGTTCCACGGAGAACTGGCATCAACGATTCTGAACATTCCAACTAGTACCCGGGTGAATGAGGACTTTATCTGTTGGCCACATGATAAGTTCGGCAACTACTCGGTGCGATCGGCATATAATCTTGCAAGATCCGAGACTTTCTATCTGTCAAGAAGTAGAGCAGCTGCAGGTTGCACTTCTGATCATGATACCTTGGAGAGAAGCTGGAAGGCCTTATGGAAGATCCAGGCTCCAAATAAGATGAAGATAATTCTCTGGAGGCTAGCGCATGACTGCCTCCCCACGGGACAACAGCTGCGCTACCGTCGTATTCCCGCTAATGAAAAATGTGTGTTCTGCGGGTAGATTGAAAGTGTGGAGCACCTGTTCCTGTCATGCCCCTTTGCCAGGGATGTGTGGAAGCTGGTTAAAATGGCATTTCCACTAAGTATATGCCGGAGGTCTATCGTGACGGCTAGGCACTGGTTGTTCGAGTTTCTGAACAGAGAATCTGCTACGAGTGCCACGGTGATGACAGTAACCTGTTGGCACATCTGGGAGGCAAGAAACGGAGTCCGAAACAATGAAGGTTCCCCGACCCCTGTTCGAGTGGCTGCGAAGATCAAAGGCTACGTTGATATGATCCTCCAGCACTGCTTCAAAACGGCATCAGCGTCCAGTACGGCTGCGCTGGCAAGGCCTCGATGGACTCCCCCGCCCCAGGGCGTTCTCTGCGTGAATGTGGACGCGGCTATTTTCCCGGAGGCAAGACAGATGGGCTGGGGTGCGGTAGTTCGTGATCACTCAGGTGGGTTTATACTTTCCTGTCAGGAAGGCCTCGATCTTTTTCCCCCACCTGAGTTGGCTGAAGCCCTGGCGATCAAGAGAGCGCTAGAAGTCATCCATGACCATGGTTGTGAGAATATCACCGTGATCTCTGACTGCTGCACCGTGATACAACGGATTTCTGCTACCGTCAAGGACAGATCTTCCGTAGGAGTGGTGATTGAAGACATCAAGCACCTGGCAACCCGGTTCACTTCCTGTGATTTTAAGTTTTCCAGTAGAATCTGTAATGTGGTAGCGCACACCCTAGCTCGTAGCTCTTTACGTTTGGTTTGTACTGTTTCTGTGGGTGTTGTCCCGGATTTAATCCGGGAAGAACTATGTAATGATGTGCTTTAATCAATAAAGTGGCAAGTTATCTAAAAAAACAGACCAGCTCCGCAGGGAATGAGATAAATTTCTTATCAAAACAAATTCTATTACTAGTTTTCCAAATTGCCTAGCAAAAGACAGCAATCCCAACAATATGCAGATTGGTTTTAGATGGGAAGAAATTTGCAATCCACCAAAAATATTGAGTAAAATTAGAGGGCATATTCAAAGACCCTAGAACAGAACAGACAACTCCCCACATGTAAACAGCAGCAGGGCAGGAGAAGAACAAATGGTGAATAGATTTTTTTTTGAACATAAAGGTGGCACCAAGGTGCCGATCTCATTACTCATAAGCAAGTTACAACAGTTAAGACATATCCCAGACTCCGAAGGCATTGCACCTTCTGAATAATTGGGCAAGTAATATTGCTATGAGTGATGTTCCTGCAAGAACAGATGGGCTCCGACCTAGAAGATCGAATAGCCTGCTGAGCACAAGCATGAGCTACATTGTTGAGATCCCTGGAGATATGATGAAAAGCAGCAGATGCACCACTCAGAAGATTGTTAATATCTACAACGTACGAACGAATACTCCAGGGCACATCCGAGCAGGTTGAGAAAGCAGCAGCAACTGCATTAACCAGAATCAAATTATCTGAAAAGACCTCCACAGTTGATACTGGCAAGAGATTTATGATTCTTGCAGCTAGAAGGAGACCCTCTGCTTCCGCCTGGAGAGGAGAGCCAACTTGAGGGACTTGAGCATGCACAAAAACATCTGAAACACCAGAACCAAGCTTAGCAAGCAAGAAAATGCCAACTCCTGCCGTAGAAAGCAAATGATCAGGACTGAACTTCCATGCTGCATCGAGAAACACATAAGAGCAGACATCAGAAGTCCTCCTAACAAGAGGAGGTTTTGGCAAAGGCCTGGTATGAGTCATCAAATGTGAATCCAACCGGGGAGAGGAAGCAAGGTCCTGCAAAATCGCTGATGAGGATAAACTAATCTGGTACGGATGACCTAACTTCCTGCAAGAGAGAGCATCGTTCCGAGATTTCCAAAGGCACCAAAGAAAAGTAAAAACATTTGTAATATTCATATGAGGATGCGGCATGGAGAGCAAAGAGGCAAGCATATGAGAAAAAGATGACTGATTTGCAGTAGCAATATCAACCCTAATAAACCAAGGCTTTTTTAACCAAGCACGAGCAAAAGGACAAATGAAAAAGATATGCCTATCATCTTCGAGAGACCCACATCTAGAATAAGAACCATCAACATGTTTAGAAATTCTAGCAACCCTTTTACCTGTAGGGATAGCTCTCCGAAGCAATCTCCAAGCAAAGGTCTTGATTATTGGCAGCAAGTCCTTCTGCTTCCAGATTCTGCACAACAAATTAATAGTAGTATCGTCTGGTCTTTCCACAGCAGAAGCACCTGCATTTTGGAGAAAAAGACAGGCCACTTGATAAGCAGACTTTGAGGAGCAGATCCCATTCGAGGCTGGCTTCCAACACAAAATTTCTTGATCCTACATATTAATCACTGGTGTGTTTTTAATAATGGTAGCAGTGGGATTAGAAAAAAGAGAGTCTATGAGCTGAGCATTCCAGGCCTTGGACCCCTGCAACCAAAGCTGATTAACCAGCGCAGGATAAACAAAAGGAGAGTCTTAAATGATTAAGTCATCGTAAATCCTAGTCCAAGCATCACACCATGGAGTACTCCAAATCGAAAGGTTCCCCGTAGTAACCTGATAGAAGAAATTTTGATGCAAAAGAGGCATGACCTTCAAAATAGAGCTCCAGAAGGATGATTTTGGAACAGTTGGGTTAGGCCTCCATATGGAAGAATCAGAGAAATACTTGGACTTCAAAACTACATAAATATGACTAGAGGGTTGAGCTGCCAATCTCCAGGCTGCAGAAAGAATAAGACCATAATTAACAGCTTGCAGATCCCGAATACCCAACCCACCTTCCTTTTTCGGGGTACAGATCTTCTTCCAAGCTAACAGACAAAGAGGTTTCCTTTGTTGGTCGTCTGAAATACCTGTCCACCAAAATTTCTGAATAACAGCCGTAATCTTTGCAATGAACTTCCTGGAAAAAATGATATTGGACATATAATAAACAGGAATAGAGGCAAAAACAGAGTTTATAAGTTCAAGCCTAGCAGCATGGGAAAGAGAATTTGCCTTTTAAGTGCCCAATTTATTAGCGATTTTTTCGAGAGCTTGAAGATCCCGAATACCCAACCCACCTTCCTTTTTCGGGGTACAGATCTTCTTCCAAGCTAACAGACAAAGAGGTTTCCTTTGTTGGTCGTCTGAAATACCTGTCCACCAAAATTTCCGAATAACAGCCGTAATCTTTGCAATGAACTTCCTGGAAAAAATGATATTGGACATATAATAAACAGGAATAGAGGCAAAAACAGAGTTTATAAGTTCAAGCCTAGCAGCATGGGAAAGAGAATTTGCCTTGTAAGTGCCCAATTTATTAGCGCATTTTTCGAGAACAAAATTATAAGCTTCAGAACGATTCTTTGCTGACAAAATCAAAGGATGGCCAAGATGAACAAAGGAGTCATCAATGACAGGAACTGGAAAAATAGTTCTGATATCTAGGGCTACCTGTTGAGGAACCAGCTTACTGAAAAGAATACCTGATTTTGCCCAGTTTGGAAGTTGACCAGAAAGACGACAAAAGTCGTCCACAATCTGCTTGATTTTTGTAGCCTCCAGAAAATTCGCCTCCCCACAAATTAGTAGGTCATCTGCAAATAAGAGAGAGTGAATAGGGGGCAAAGAGGGCCCAGTTTGATACCTGAAAGATGAATGGACTGCAAAGCCTCCTGCAAAGATATCGACAACTCATTAATAGCAAGGACAAATAAAGTAGGAGATAAAGGACAGCCTTGTCGGATCCCACGAGTGCTGACAAAAGAATGTGAAGCCTGGCCGTTGATCAGAACTGCAAAAGTGGGAGAGGAAATGCAGGCATGGACCAAATTTATAAAATGACCATGCAGCCCTTTACGTGCAAGAGCCGAGAGAATAAACTGCCACTCCAACCTGTCAAAAGCTTTAGCCAGATCAAGCTTAAGCATACAAGCACTATGTTTCCAAGAAGAGAGCTGAAGAGAATGGGAAATCTCCTGGGCAACAATGATATTGTCAGTGATCCTGCGGCCAGGAATGAAAGCTTGCTGAGAAGGGTGAATATAATCTGGAAGATGAGGTTTAAGCCTGTTCGCAAGACATTTGGAGATGAGTTTGTAAATAACATTACAGAGACTAATGGGGCGATAGTCAGCTGGAACAAGGGGCACTAGCTTCTTGGCAATAAGAGCAATATGCGTATCATTAAGATGAGATGGAAGAATTGCCGAGCAGAAAAAGTATGAACCAACTTACAGACATCATCTCCAATCCAATCACAAGTCGCTAAATAAAACTCAACATTAAATCCATCCGTTCCCGGGGAAGCATTTCTTTTCATCTCCTTGAGAGTATCCAGCAGCTCTTGCTTATCCGGAATGGAATTAGTAGGATCATCTTGAGGAGCTGGCGAGGTAGAGATTCCAGGCTGCAAAACCGATTGAAAGGAAGAATGGTGAATAGATTAAAAAACAGGACAAAAACTGCAAGTGTAGTCCCCTTTCCAGTTTTTTTTGCATATTATCCTTAGTGGAAATAGAATTATGCCAGATCAGTCATAGCCACACTTTGATTTTCAGAGGTATTTTAGCTTTGCAAAAGTGCGAGAAAGATCTGTCCACATTAGAGGAGGACATTTTATTATACATGGATTTGACAGATTTTTTTTCCAGATTTAGGGACACTTCTTTTAAGTTTTTGCTTATGCAGAAGCCAGTTTCTGGATTGTGGTGGGGAGAAACTGTTGTGGGGAGAAACTCCAGAAACTCCTCAGGAGAGTTCTTTTGGCTTCTCGTGTTTTTGCTTATTTGCTAGGTTGGGCTGTGATATGTCCGATATACCCCCGAATTAGATATGTCCACTTAATAAACAAATATGTATGTATCATACGCTATGTTTAAATAGAAAATGAGCTAGATATTAGCAGGACCTCATGTTTCATTCACTGGTTGTGTCGTGGACATAATTTTCGTTCATCTTCTAGCAGCAAATAGCAATATACCATACAGGTTACTGCAACTAGCAGTCTACCACACATCAAATCATCACTGCAACTAGTGGAAAATCATCTACCATACATCAACCATCATACAGCAAGCAATTGTGCAATTTTGAGAAGCATCATACAGCAAGCTTCGTACTGCAACTAGGCATCAAAAATCAGTGCCGCTAATCACTGCTACTAGGGCATCAAAAATCACATGTGCTGTCCCAGAGGTGGACATTGCGAACAGAGAGCGGCCTTGGCGCGGGGACGAGCTTGATTTGCTTCCTGGGCGCGGGGAAGAGCAGGTACTCGTGGGCGCGGGGACGAGCTGCTACTCCTGGGTGCGGGGACGGCGGCGCTGGGCGTCGGTGGGCTCGATGCGGCCGGGCGGCGCAGGTCGTCCGTGGGGACACGGCCTGGGCGGCGCTGCTCTGCCGGCAGTGGAGATGGGGACAAGCGGGACTGGAGGCAGCGGGGCAGCAGGCGCGTGGAGGTCCGGCCGGCGCTGCTCTCCCGGCCGACGACGAACTCGAGCTCCAGCTACTGTCTTGTTCCGGCGGGGTAAAAGGGCGGCGGTGGAGCCTCGATCTACTACTCGACGCGCGGGCCCCGGTGGCGTTGAGGCCGGATCCGGTGGTGTAGGGGGCGGGCAGGGCCTGGGCCGGCGACCGGCGGCTGGCCGGGACGTGGACTCGCGGAGCTCCATGGATGCATTTCGGGCCTGGGAAAGGAGATGCGGGCTGCGTACGTTTTGTTTTTTTTTTTCTTTGACTTTCATTCGGTGTGGACTGGTGGGACTCTGCGGTGGCATGTGCCTGTAATAGTGACAACAACATGTCCATTTAGGAATACCCCTTCGGGGACTAGCTCAGAAACTCGGGAATCTGCTCCCGAGCAGATTCTCCTCCTAGGCAAAAAATGAGTTTCTCGGTGGGTAGAATCCGGGTACAATGTAGACACTTCTTTCCAGTTTTTGCTTATTTAGACCCAGAATCTGTCTAGAAACTTAAAAGAAGTGTCCCTTAGTAAGTTTCCACCTGGGCCTGTCGCGTCCGTCTCCAATGGCCACAGCCATGAGTAGGCTTCTCAGGACTGAGGCCTGATGTTGCATTTCAACATTCAACCATCTTCTAAACTCAAGATGTCAGTTTCTGTCAAATATCTCCCTGACAATGCACACCTGGAGAGTGCAGACTTCAAAAAGATTTGGGAATCTGTCACAGAAAGGAGTTGGCCCACACCACTGGTCATGCCAGAAATCAGTCTCGTTACCCCCATTGACAACCATTATTCTACACTGGATATACCATTGCTTGACTTTTACATGATTTTTTCACACAGGGGAGTCCTGTCGTCTCAAACTCACTCTCCAAATATCATGAGTAATACCATACTTATTCTTAACCAAGGATTGCCACCGACCATCCTCCATCTCCAATCTCCACCACCACTTGCAAAGTAGACTAATGTTAATTTTTTTAAGGTTTTTTATGCCCAGACCCCCTTTAGATTTGGGCTTGTTGATGATGTTCCATCTCATCATAGAGTATTTCCTTTTTGAGTTGGTCCCCTACGATAAGAATCTCCTTATTATCTTAGTCATTTCTTCCAAACATGTATCAGGGAGCAAGTATATCTTTTGGACGCGCCGCGCGGGCGGGCACATCGATCGATCACTGGTGTGGCGTGGGGTGGCGAGGTCTACCGCTGCGCAATATCCTCAGCAGGAACAAATGTATCGGGATTACGAGGAAGGCGCTGGGCTGGATCGGTGCCCAGTGGATGGGAAATGCCTCTGGATATTCCTGTGATTTGGGCGGGCGTCAGGAGAGAGAGAGGTGAAAGCCGGGGAATTTCCAGCATCCATCTCGTTCAAACGGTATGCTGCTTGCTGCGGAAAACCGGAGCCGGTTGGTTCGATTTTCTTTTTTTTCGTCAGGAGCGAGATAGCGCGCCCGCAGATGGTCCCTATGTGGGCCCATTGTTGTCCATCAAAGCCATTTGGATTCTACCTACACCGCTGTTCGAGTTCGACCAGTTTCTTTTGTGGACCACAGCAAGCCCAGTCGGCTCTCGGCTCGACCGGCACATTGAGCTTAATTAGACCAGTGGGCTCACTTGCAATGTCTAGGCTGTAACAAGGACGAGACATTGGTATGGCCCACTGCTTATTTACCCTTCCCTAGAATGCTCCCCTAGAATGGTCAACATCATGTGATAGATGGGGATGTTGCTTAGAGAAGATTGAATCAGATTCAGCCTCCCACCAACCGAAGAGTTAGTACCAGCTCAGCCATCCAACTTTTTCCCAACTTCTCCACAAGTGGCTTCAGGCCAGACACTAATATCCTGGATCCTGGATCCACTCACAGGAACCCCCTGTTACTTCATTGGCCAGTGCCCTAGCTGACATTTCAATTAATATGTTAGAGTAAAGGACACTTTTGACTGAGTCTTCCAAGACCAAGAACAACTCAATCTTCATGAAGTTGATTTTCAAACAAGACATGGCCTCAAACAAATACAGAATCAACTTAAGCTGTCTAACCTGGTCCACATCATCCTGGACCATCAGGAGAGTGTCATATGCATATTGAAAGATGGAAACCCCTTTGTCAACCAGATGAGGCACTAGTCCAGAGATTTGTACATTGATCCGGGCCTGCTGGATTAGTTTAGCCAAGCCTTCAGCAACAAGGTTGAAAAGGACATGTGAGAAGGGATCACCCTGTCTCACACCCTGATGACTAACGTTGGTAAACCCCAAGTGCAAGGTGTGAAGAGTGCAGCCAGCAAGTTTTCCCTCAGAAAAGAAACCAAGGTTGAATCGACCAGTAGGAGGACAAGCAATCTTTGAAGGTTGATACAGCTGAGGTGGAAGGGCGCACTACCGGTTCAGCAGAAATGTGGAACCTACACAACACAATCAAATTACTTTGCCCCAACGTAGCAGTGAGGTTGTCAATCTCACCGGTTTTGCTGAACACAAAGAGGTTAAACGTATGGTGTGGAAAACAATAGGAAAACAGTAGGAACAGTATGAGGAAAAAGGACCGAGTCCACAATTCACTAGTGGTGTCTCTCCGTGAAAGATAAATAACATGTGTGGTGAAAAAATTACAGCTGGGCAATTGACAGAAATGAAGACTGCACCGTAGTGCATATGCAATACATAAAGATTACTATGTGATTCATGCGAGCATTACAACAAGATACAAAGACCGTTATCCAACTACAACTATGACTAATAATCCACCCTCCGAATATCATCCGAACAAACGTTGGGTATTAAGTTGCAAGAAACAGATAATTGCAGTAAGTAAAGTGTGTAATGTAAACAATAACATCATCGTTAGACAAAGCATTGTTGTTTTCTCCCTAATGACAACATCACATCCTCCATCCGTCACGTTTCTGTCACTCGAGCACAGATGCAAAGGAGGCATGAACCCACTATCGAGCATAAATACTCCCTCTTGGAGTTATTAGCATCTACTAATAACGGAGAGCATGCAAGATCATAAATAACATAAGCACGAAGATAACATGATAGATTGATAATCAACAGACATAGCATTCAACATTCATCAGATCCCAGCAAACACAACATGTAGCATTACATAAAGATGATCTTGATCATGTTAGGAAGCTCACTAGATCTAAACATGGGGTACAAAGTGGAGAGAACAACCATCTAGCTACTGCTATATGGACCCGTAGTCCAGGGATGAATTACTCACGCATCATCTTGGAGGAGGGCATGGTGTTGTAGACCCCTCCGATGATGAATTTCCCTCTCGGCAGGGTGCTGGGAAGAGCTCCAGAACCCTCCAGATCTCGGGATGACAATTACGGAGGCCTCGGGTGTTTTTCGGGGGAGAAGTGGAATATATCTAGGGTTTACACCTCAGGGGGAATAAATAGGCAAAATGGCAAAGGTGGTGGAGGCCTGGGGGCCCCCACACCACCCCACGACGCGGCTAGGGGGCGCGCCCTATGGTGTGGGACCCCTGAGTTCCCTCTCCGGGTCTCATCGGGACTCCGTGTAACCTTCGAGTATTTTAAGACTTCCGGGTTTCGAATTTTCCAATTCCAAGAATATTTCCAAAACAAATTTTCTGAGACTAAAAACAGCAGAAAACAGGGAACTGGCTCTGTGGCATCTTGTCAATAGGTTAGTCCGAAAAATCGATAAAAATGACATAAAGTTTATAGCAAACATGTGCGAAATAACATGAAAACAACATGGAATATTAGAAATTAGGGATACGTTTATGACGTATCAACATCCCCAGCTTAGTTCCTACTCGTCCTCGAGTAGGTAAACGATAAAAACACATAATTTCTGAGGTGACAAGCTACCAACATAAACTTGATCATCATAATGTAAAAGCATATGTAAGCTGAGATCATAGAACTTAAACAGAAACATGCTAAATAGAAATTTAATAGTAAAGCATAGAAATCATTTTGCATCTTGAGAAGTAACTCAAATAAAAGATCATGAATAACAATGCAAAGAAAGATATACGTTTGTTTGAAGTATAGAGAAAGCATGGCAAAGTGATATTTCGCAAGTCCTTAAGAGTGGGGCAAAACATAAATGCCAGGACACCTTCAAAGTTTCATGAGGAGGACTAGAAAAAATAATTAGAGAACAAGCAATATCACATCATGAATCAATTAATAATGTTTCTGGCACAAATGCACAGAAAACTCAGAGTGTCAAAAATGCTCTCTCAACTGTGCATAAAGTTAGAAGATGGAGACTCAACATAAAAGTAGAAGAAAGGCCCTTCACAGAGTGAAGCATGGATAACTCATGTGCTAGAGCTTTTGTTTTACTAATAGAGGTATTAATAGTTTGACACTCCTCCCATCCATCTTACACAAACCATGTCTAACCAAATCCTCGGGTGCCTGCCAACAATCACATACCATGGAGGAGTGTCTTTATTTTGCGAGGTGTATGCAAATGTCAACAAATGGGAAACAGAAAATACAATACATCACAAGCCAACTAGATTTCACAAGAGAGGCTCCCATGTGAAGGACGCAACTCGTGTAGAAGGTCATCCCTCTTTCTCTTTTGTTTACACAATTATGCTTTGACTGATAAATCAGGGGTAAAAATAGTGAAGAGACTTTGTGTGTAATAATTTGGGGATGCGCACCCCTGCTTCCAGCTCTTCTATTAATTGGATAAACGGTTGAAGCCACTAATCCAGGGTGTGAAATCCAATCAATAAGTGAGATAAATATTCTCTATTTACGTCCTCATGAGCAAAAACAGGAACACAAAGCAGGAATAATTTTGAAGGTTTTAAAGGTAACACATGGGCAATTTACTTGGAGTGACAGTTAAATACCACATATAGGTAGGTATGGTGGACACAATGGGAAACTTTGGTTTTAGGGAGTTGTATTGCACGAGTATAATTCCATACTCAGTACAGGTGGAGGCTAGCAAAAGACTGGGAGCGGCAAATCAAGAGAGCATAAGAGCCATAATCATGCATAGAGACATAAACATAATTAATCAAAGCATAAGTGGTACCACAAATTCTAAAACTAAATAATCATATAGGATATTAGTGACTGATTCATAGTCATAATCATGGTGTGAGCATGCGCCAAGTCAACCAAATAAAACATTCAAATGAGAATACCGCAAATTTATGCTTCAATATAACAAGAACAACACATGATTCTTTCAATGGCACATTGAACACTCTCAGCTATTTGAGGCCAATAATGCTACTCAATAACCACAAGGCTTTAAAACTAAAATAACATCTAGCATGTTATGAAAAAGTTCTAGCCACAGTCTATACAAGATTCTACTTGCACTGTTAAAATTCTACTTCAAGGAGCAATTTCTTTTCCCAACAAGCACCATACAAGATATGTTTTAACAAAAAATATCTACATGCTACAGAAAGAAAACATGAGAGTACTCACATAACACTACTAAAAATAACAACTCTGAATAAGAGATACAATGAAAACAAGAGCTGAACAAGAATTTTTTGCAGTAACTAGAAGAAAAACTAAGAATACTAGCATAGCAAGTATTCAAACGAAAAAGTAGAGCATGTCTCTCTCCCAAACAAGGAGGCTAGGTCCAATGATATTATTACAGCAAGGAAAACAAAATAAAAACAAACAGACGCTCCAAGTAAACTTCATATGATGTGACCGAATAAAAAATATAGTTTCACGAGAAGTGACCTGATAGATAGTTGATGAAGAAGGGGATGCCTTAGGAATAACCAAGATTAGATGCTTGAGTATTATAAAAATATGCTTGGATGAACCACGGAGGAATCCCCAATCTTTGACCTTGCACTCTTCTTGATCACATATATCACCTCTTCCCTTGACACTTGAAAACTTCCTTCACACCTATACTCAAACAGTAATTCGCATTAGAGGGTTAGTGCAACAAATAAAAATCCATGGTTTATGTATGGAACAAGTGCTATTGATACTTTTAAAAATTAGCTACAGCCACTGATGTTTCGTGAAGCAAATAAATCCACTTGACATCGCAAAAGAGCCAATGCAAGAAAAATGGCAGAATTTGTCAAAACCAGAACAGCCCATAAGACGAATTTTTTAGAGGCACTTACGTTGCTCAAATAGAAAAACCTAAAGAACTAAAGAGTTGCGGAATTAGCCGAGGAATAAGCACAAAAAACTTCAGGTAATTCTGATCTTCGTGTATTTTTCACAATTTTTTACGGTGGAAAGCAGAATTCTGTTTTCTGCGCATAAATCCGAAAACCAACTCCAACTCTCGTCAGAAACTTTACTTGGAACTACTAAAACATGAAAACAAAGATACAAAGGAGTTTCTACAGAAGTATACAACCCCTTGACTCAAATAAAATAGAGAAAAACAAAGCAAAAATAAAACCATGGGTTATCTCCCAAGAAGTGCTTTTCTTTATTGCCTTTTAGCTAGGTCCAGAAAAATGGAATCAAGTATTTTCGTGTGAAGAAACATCCAAATTGTTACGAGGCTTACCTTTCTTAACCTTATTCTTGCCTTTAGGGAACCGATGGTCTGCACATGATTTTGGGGCAAAAGTCATGGTATCTCTCCCCATATCAATAGGTTTCTCCCAAGAGCTTCAACATAGATCTTCCAAGAGTAATTTAGCCTTCTCCTACACATTCAACAACAAGATAATCAGTGGATACCATTCTTCCCAAGATTTTTGTAAATACTCCCTCAGCTATCCCAATGGGAAATATAGTGGTGTTATTAGGGATACGTATTTCTTCTCCTCCCTCAGTAAGTCTCCAAGTATTCAAAGATTCATAAATTTCTTTAGGCATAAGACAAAATTCAGACATAATATCACAGCGAGCATGAAAAGTTTCACCACCAATAGTAACCTTCAAATAGGTATTATATCTGAGGCTTCAGAGTTTATTGGAACATGATCAAAGTGCTCACGAATCCGATTATTCCCTCACTTAAACAAGAAACATGTGTCTCAAGGGTATTCAATCTAGCATAAATACTAGCAAAGGCTTTATCAGAGCTACTAGGTGAGTTGAAGGTGACAATTGATTTTTTTATAGCATCAAAAGCTTGATTTTCATCACAATGAAGGCAAATCTCCTCCTACCACAGTATCCAAAGCACATCTATAGTATAGAACAAGACCTAAATAAAAGCTACGCAGAAACATGCTTAGAGTCATTTTAGGTTCGATTTTGCAATAGGAATAAAAGAACTCTAGACCAAGCTTCTTTGAAACTGTCATCATTTCTTTGTTTAAAAGTTGAAATAATTTCCTCATGTGACAAGGTAACAGGAACAGGAGTATTCATTTTAACAAGATTAAAAACAGGAATAAAACTACAGCTAGAATAAGAACTATTTTTTTGTGTGTTTTTGATGAAGAGAAGCAAACAAGACAAAATAAAATAAAATAAGCAAAACAAAAACAAAGTAAAGAGATTGGAAGTGAGAGACTCCCCTTGCAGAAATCCTCTTCCTCCCCGGCAACAGGCGCTAGAAAATTGTGTTGATGACTAACGTTGGTAGACCCAAATTGCAAGCTGTGAAGAGTGGAGAAACAAGTTTTCCCTCAGAAGAGAAACCAAGGTTGAATCGACCAGTAGGAGGACAACCAATCTCTGAAGGTTGATGCAGTGAGGTTGTCAATCTCACCGGTTTTGCTGAACACAAAGAGGTTAAACGTATGGTGTGAAAAATAGTAGGAAAACAGTAGGAACAGTATGAGGAAAAAGGACCGGGGTCCACAGTTCACTAGTGGTGTCTCTCCGTGAAAGATAAATAACATGTGTGGTGAAAAAATTACAGCTGGGCAACTGACAGAAATGAAGGCTGCACAGTAGTGCATATGCAAGACATAAAGATTACTATGTGATTAATGCGGGCATTACAACAAGATACTTAGACCGTTATCCAACTGCATCTATGACTAATAATCCACCCTCCGAATATCACCCGAACAAACGTTGGGTATTAAGTTGCAAGCAACAGATAATTGCAGTAAGCAAAGTGTGTAATGTAAAAAATAACATCATCCTTAGACAAAGCATTGGTGTTTTCTCCCTAATGGCAACAACATATCCTCCATCCGCCACGTTTCTGTCACTCGAGCACAGATGCAAAGAGGCACGAACCCACTATCGAGCATAAATACTCCCTCTTGGAGTTACTAGCATCTACTTGGCCAGAGCATCTACTAATAATGGAGAGCATGCAAGATCATAAATAACATAAGAATGAATATAACATGATAGATTGATAATCAAAAGACATAGCATTAAACATTCATCAGATCCCAGCAAACACAACATGTAGCATTACATAAAGATGATCTTGATCATATTAGGCAGCTCACAATATCTAAACATGAGGTACAGAGTGGAGAGAAAAACCATCTAGCTACTGCTATGGACCCGTAGTCAGGGATGAACTACTCACGCATCATCTCAGAGGAGGGCATGGTGGTGTAGACCCATCGGGTGATGAATTTCTCTCCCGGCAGCGTGCCGGGGAGAGCTCCAGAACCCTCTCGATCTCGGGATGACGATGACAGCGGCCTCGGGTGTTTTTCGGGGAGAAGTGAATATATCTAGGGTTTACACCTCAGGGGGAATAAATAGGCGAAAGGGTAGAGGCAGTGGAGGCCTGGGGGCCCCACACGATCCCACGGCGTGGCGAGGGGGGCGGGTCGCCCTATGGTGTGGGCCCCCTGAGGCTCCCCTCCGGGTCTCTTAGGGACTCCGTGGAACCTTCGAGAATTCTAAGACTTTCGGGGTTCGAATTTTCCAATTCCGAGAATATTTCAAGAATAACTTTTCTGAAACTAAAAACAGCAGAAAACAGGGAACCGACTCTGTGGCATCTTGTCAATAGGTTAGTCCGGAAAATCGATAAAAATGACATAAAGTGTATAGCAAACATGTGGGAAATAACATGAAAACAACATGGAACATCAGAAATTAGGAATACAATTATGACGTATCACACCCCTATGGCTACCAAAGTCCTTGCCCCTGGTGCTATTGATTTTAACACAGAGAGTTCCATCCTTAACAATCTCCTCAATCAGCCTTCTCCAGAGTGAACTAAACCCTTTCAAGGACACAAAGTGGAGTAAATAAGGCCAATCGACCTTGTCATAGGCTTTCTCAAAGTCAATCTTCAACACCACTCCTTGTTGCTTTTTTTTCTTAGACTAATGCAAAATCTCACGCAGTGACATTATCCCATCCATGATGTTTCTCCCCTTTATAAAGGCAGTTTGGTATTTGGAGATTAGCTTTCCCATGAAAGGCTCCACTCTAAGGGTGGCCACCTTGGTGATGATTTTGTAAACCACTTGGAGTAAACAGATTGGTCTGTACTTCTGAAGGAAATATGCATGAGAGGTTTTCTGCAGCGGGATTATCATGCCAAAGTTGAGTCTATAAAGCAGGATTACCATCCTTCACAATGCCCCAGCAGGTCTGAAAGAATTCAATAGGAATTCCATCAGGTCGAGGTGTTTTATTCCTAACCATGGAATCAATGGCTAGCTTGACCTCCTCAATAGAGAATTCAGAATCAAGTACAACATTATCAGAGGCAAATAGTCTCTCCTCTCCTTCCCAAACATCAGGAGAGAATCTCATCAGATTACCTTCCCCAAGCCCAAACAATTGTTTGTAGCACTCAGTGGTATGGGTAAGAAGTTCAGCAGTCCCTTGAACACAGCTGTCACCATTAATCAGGGAGTACATCCAACGGTTCTTATGAAAAGTTAAATGACCAACTCAATGACTACACATTAGCCAATATTCAAAACGACACGGGTTCAAGATGCCTTCCTATTTCTTTTCTTCTTTCCCATAATAATACTACAAAATAAACTACGCACTCACTTGAGAACAAGTTCCATAATTGTCTTACAAGGTACAGAAAAATAAACAAGGGGAATAAAGAACAATAATTAATTTTACATAGACATGTGGTTTCAATGATTTATACAGAAAAGTGGTAAAGAAGCATCACATCAGTATTTTGCTCCCCACTACAAGGCGAGGTGAAGACTGAAGACTGGACATGAGAAAAATCACAGTATCTCGTACTTCCAAACCAAGGTCGGACGGTTGGGATGGGTCTCCATTACGCTCTTCAATGCATCCTCCAGCTCAGGGCTGTCTTCACCATCTATCTGCCAGAACATGATGGAGAGGTGGCGCAGACTGGGCAGGCCTCCTAGGATCTCCATGTCTTCCTCATCGATAGAGTCCATGGTGAGGTGCAGTTTCTCGAGGTTGACGAGGGATGCTATCCATGAAGGAACCCAATTGACTGGTACCCCCTTGACGACAAGTTCCCGGAGGCCATACGGAGGATTGGGGAACCACGACTCCCCGAAGATCGCGTCCGCCTCCTCGTGAATATTTACGTGCACAGACTTGAGGTTGGCTCTGCCGAGTTCAGAGATGGAAGTCGCCACCACCGCGTTATTATCCTCGAAAGCATCGCCGCGAGCATCATAGGTGTTGAATATTATGTCCAGCTCACTAAGGTTCTTCATCTGGCCAAGACCTTCGAGAAACTCTGTTGACTGGTAATATACATTGATACCTTTCAACACTCGCAGTCCTTCCATGGCTGCTACTTCGTCCCGCGCCATGGTGTCGAAGCCAAGATCTAGAGTTACAAACTGTTGGAGCCGACAGATGGTTGCTGGAATTTCCATTTCCCTGAGGTATCCACTTATGTCAATCTCCACATGTGGAAGCCTTGCTACTTGTTCGGGAAACTTCTTGAGGTCACCAACAGAGTGGAAACTCAGGAACTTGAGGTGCAGCAAATTCCCGATACCTGCAAGGTCATCATCTTGTAACTGAAAACAGTGTGCAAAGTCCATAACACGCAAGAGACGAAACTCCGACAGGGATGGGATCTTCACATTGCGTCCAAAAACATGGAGTGATCGAGCACTAGTCAGAACAAGACCTGGTGGAATATCACCATCGTTCTGCACTGACAATCGTCGAACTTTGTTCCCCGGATCAGGATTTACACCACCAGGTACACCTATTATGGTAATAAAGTTCTCTTCAACAGCCTTGGATACAAGGAAATCAAGAATTGTGTCATGCACTCGACAACTCTTCACCTCATGATCACTAAATGTCTCGTCTATCTCCATAGGTTGGATCAGGCTCCTATTAATGAGCTCATTGAAACACATCTCTCCTGACTCATGCACATTATATCCAGCTCTTTTTTGAATAAATCCCTCGCCGATCCACCTTCTTATCAAATTCTCCTTCTCAATAATATGATCTTCAGGGAATATACTCAAATACAGCGCACAAGTTTTAAGATGGCGAGGAAGATCCAAGTAACTCAGGGATATTATATTTACCATGTCATCAACACAAGAAGTTCTTAGCGCACGACCAACTGAATCTTTCACTTGCTCCCATAGATCCTTTTTATTTTCCTTGTCAGCCAACACACCAGATATAGCAATTATGGACAAAGGTAATCCAGCACATTTTTCCAAAATTTGGTCTGAAACCCCTTCAAGGTGTGAAGGACATTTTTCTTTGGGGTTGAATAGTCTTGCTAACAATAATTGTCTCGAGTGAACCATACTAAGAGGCCTTATATTATATATATGGCCACCAAATTGTGAGCAACACGATTGAGCGACATCATTGATACGAGTAGTGGTGATTATCTTATTGCCAAAGCCGGTTGTCGGGAATGCACACTTAATAATTTCCCATATTTCCACCTTCCATATATCATCAACAACAATAAGATACCTACCAAATAATAATAAAATTTATATTGATGAGTATGAAAAGGATAAACAAGAGCTCGACTCTATAGAAGCATATGCCATGATATTAATTAAACATGTAACAATTTAGATAGGAATCGATCGGGGGCATGACCACATATGACAAAGGAGCTAAAACATCTCGAATAAGGAAAGTATCAAATATGTAACACTTCAAGCAAAATCCACAAGAAGATCACACTAAATTTACCTAGTTAATTATTATATATCGACATTGTATTTAATTTTTGCAGATTATCAATATTGGAATGTAGTTAGGTCATTAAAAAAATTCAGATACTTTTGAGAAAATATTAATAGTTGAATGTAAGTAAGGTTATCCATATTGGAAGATGCTTTTTAGTTTTTAATTCTCCCAAAGTATTGATAATTGAATGTAACAATGTCCTTAATATTTAGATACTTTTGAACAAAAAATACTATGGTGTGTATATAATTCTCGCAGAGTATCAATAGTTGAATGTAAGTAAGGTGATTTTGAAAATCTCGGATACTTTTGAGAAAGATACTGTGGTGTATATATAAGTCAAGACTCGAGAGTGATAAGTATGGTACACGAGAATATTTTTTATTGTGATGGCTAACACCAACTCATGTTCTGTATGGTAAATACCAGCCTTCACAAGAAAATAACAGGAATGCGTGTGTTGTCTCCTACTGAGCTCTCATATACACTAATCTCGTCCGGCAACAAGTGCACTACTCCCTACGATCCGAATTAATTGTCGGAGAGCTAGGCAAAGTTTTGCCTAAACCTTTGCTAAACGTGCGTCACTTATATCGGGTCGGAGGTAGTAGTATTTTCTCTCTGTGGTGAAACATCTTGATCCGGCCTTTGATAGTAATTTGCTTCCAAAAAGATGCTTAGACCATTTAATTCACGGAGGTGTCGTATTTGAAAGATAACATTTTCCAAGATAACATTTTCCATGGGTGGAAACCTCTTCTTATTAAAAAAAAAGGTGATTTCTCTTTGGCCGACTTTCACTAGTTGGACCCTGCTTCAATCCTTAATAGTGTCATCGATCATATACATGATTAAACAGTCATTTTTGTCGTTGACATCGTTGGATTCATCGAGCCGACTAGGATTACACAAGCATATATCGTATCAACCTCCACTAGTTGTAAGACGATTTATCCGTTATCGGTGCTTATAGCATCACCAAAAATAAATTAAGTTGTCTGCAGTGATTGATTTATAAAGAAGCTGGGGTAAAACATTCTTTTTCAAACAGAGAAGCTAGCTAGCAAATCATTAGAGTGAGTAAAATTCTAAACAACAATTATGAAAGCATTTTAAGAGGGCGAATGCTAGGATTGAAAGCAATATACCTTTTATCTCGGAGGAAATCCAGCATCATTGTTATCAATTGCTGTAACTCTTCCATGCGAGGATGATAGTTCTTGTCTAACTGACTGTAAATTGTAGCCATAACTCCCCTGATGTCTGGATTCCGTGACACGGACACGAAATCATGGCAGTGAAATTGCCCTTTGAGCTCTTGATATACTTTGTTAGCAAGAGTTGTCTTGCCCAGTCCTCCAAACCCAACGACAGACACCACATTTGGGTGTTGTTTTGTTGGGTCGCAGTCAGCCAGCAGCTGGATGAGCTCTCTCTTGGGCCCGTCAACGCCAACGAGCTTCGACGCGTCCTCGAAAATGGCAAGAGCTCTACGGTCAACTTTCGGAGAATTGCTGGTGTTGGAGCCGCCGCCGGCCTCGCCTGACCGGTACCTCGCGTTCCTCTGGCTCACCTCGATGGCTTGCTTCTTGAGGTCTTCGATCGCCTTGGAGATGTCATGGCGTGCCTTGAGTCTCTTGAGCGAGCTCGTGACCTTGTCCACGAATCCGTCCGGCTTGGAGGATTTGTCGGCGACGACGCGAGCCACGAAGTCGTCGATGTTGTCCTCGACGTCGTAGGACAGCTCCCGCACCTCGTTCATCCAGGCCCTGTCCTGGGGGTTCGGATCCTCTTCCTCCGACATATTCTCGAGGAAGGCGTCAATGGCTTTGAGCTCCAGGCTGAGGGAGTTGATGTCTTTGCGTATCTTCTTCAGGCGCCGGTACTCGTCGCTGAGCAGAGCACCCAGCTTCCCGATGACGGGTTTGAGGGCACCGGTCGCCGCGCTGACCAGAGCCCCCTCCATCGGCGGCGACGTAAGCTAGGCCGCTAGCTCGGTGGTCAGAGCTTGATGTGTTTCTTTTCTTTTGCGTGTAGATGGGTGCGGACGTGGTGGGGCAGGCTGGATTTATGTGTCCTTATTCACAAATACAAATATGCGAGCTCTATCCCAGCTACCAGCTGTTAGTCGTGAGACTAGTGGCTATAGATTATTTTCTGCCAGCTAGCTCAGCATGTGAATTGATGAAAGTCTACGCTCAGCATCTCCAGCGGACGCGCCATCGCGCGCGCTGGAAACCGTTTATTGATGCGCGGTGTGGAGTTTTTGGACGCGAGCGCGGTGCGACAGCGAATGCAGAAGCGTTAAAAAAATTTGGGCGCTAGGAACTTTTTGATTTAGCGGACGCGTCAAACTAGCGCACCGCAAACATAGTCGATACAGAAATTAAAACTAAACGGAAATATAAAAACTATTTAAAAACGGTCGGCGCCGTTCAGTCGGAGAAGCCGCCGCCGGCGGAGTCCGACGTCGGACGACGTCCAGATGTGGTCCCACTGGGAGTCGTCGGAGGCCCAGTCCTCGCCCGTGCGGGCTTCGAGCTCCGGCACGGCGGCATCGTCCCTGGCGCGCTTCTCCTCCCGTCGGGCCGCTCGCTCCGCCCGGCGTTGCTCGTAGAAGTTCCGCTTGGCGGCGACGTCCTCCGGAAAGTGCTAGTGCCAAAGCGCCATCGCCCGCTCGTCTTGCTCCGCGATGGCGAGGCGGCGCTGAGTGAGGCGGTTGCGGCGGTTCTCCTCCGTCACGACGCGCGGCGGCGGCGGCGCCAGGTCTTCCGCCTGCTGGCGCGTCCAGACGTCGCGGAAATTCATCCCGGCGTGCAGCCGGCCGAGCCTCCACGCCGCCGAGTCCCACGCGCGGGCGGCCTCGTGTGCGGTCTCGAACGTGCCGAGGCCGATGCGCGACTCGCCGCTCCTTATCTCGGCGTAGTACGTCTCGTTGGGCCACGCCCAGACGCCGCGGTAGCCGCTCTGGTTCCGGCGCGGCGGCATTGCGGCGGCGGCGGCGGCGCGTGGAAGAGAGAGGGAGAGGAGCAGGCGCGGACGCGTGGAAGAGAGAAGGAGAGGAGTAGGCGCGGGCGAGTGGCAAGTTGCCCGAGGCCCGGGTGGAGGGCGGTATGCCTCTTAACGCCCTAGTCGGGGGCGTTATGCGAAGCGGTAAGTGGCCGGGACACGCACACTCCACTCCGCTCCACTCTCCTCTCCCCACTCTAGCTCGACCCTCTCTCTCACTCCACCATCCAATCCCTACAAATCTTTGTGTTTTCTCCGTGGATTTCGGCTTCCCTCCATTCTCCAAGGTAATCCCCCTGTTTCCCTTCGTTTTGTCCAAGCAAAATGGTTCCTTTTAGTCAATTTGCTCTCCTAGTTTGGAAACCCTAGAAATTCGTTATTTCCACCCAAATCCCTAAATTGGTTAGTCCTTTGTTGATATATAGAGCATATGTGGTTGTTATGATGATCCAGACCTACTAGAAATTTGTTATTTCCACCCAAATGCCTTAATTTGGTGGCAAACCATAAATATTTTTTGATTGGGCCCATACCTCATATGACTACATAGGAATTGTTATGTTAGGACGTGATTGTTAGATATTGCAGCATTATAATCTTTGTTGTGGTTGTGGTTTTCTAGATGTTGTCGAGAATCGTGAATGTTCATCATGTGGACTTTCCTGGGTTTTCTAAATAAGACATTGATTATCGAGATCCGGACGAGATATTCATGTTCTTTGACTTTAGTCCACTATTTCGTGATGTTGTGGAGAAGCTCCGAAGTGAGTTGATTTGGAAGGTAAAAAATGATGTAGTTGACTTGCAAGGAAGGTACAATGTTTCCCGCGGTCATTACATTCGGTGGAAGATGATGCTCGTTGACTCGGAGAGTCGTTGGTAAGCTTACAAGGCGGTTGTCTTGGACTCACGAGATGAATCGTTTGAGTTGTTTGCCACAAAGAAGGTTGGTGCCCGAGTGCACATTGATTTGAATCTTAAATCATGTCCTAGTGAAGGGAGTGGTCTGGTTGAACGGGGTGAGGCACGTGTCGACACGGAGGCGGAAGTGTATGACACAATGATGAGCCAACCTCCTTTGACACAACCTTTGAGCCCTCATTGCAATAACGATTATCATGGTGACTACGATGACGATGATGGTGGCGGTCATGAGCCCGAGAGGCATACAGAGGAAGATGAACGCCAGGGAGATGATGGTGGCGGTCATGAGCCCGAGACGCACACGGAGGAAGATGAACACTAGGGAGATAATGGTGGCGGTCATGATGTCGTTCTTGAAGGGACCGGGGGTGATCCAAGGGAACATTCCTTACGTAACCATAATATTGAAGATGTGGAAGCGAATTGTTTTGAAAAGGACATGGACCGTAGCATATCATACTCCCGAGCACATACACTACCTGGAAGAGGAACTTGACGAGGATGGTTTCACGACTAAGGAAGCAAAAGTTTTTATGTATGCATTTGGCCGGGATCACCATACATCGTTGTTTCGTGATCTAAGCCTTACGGGTAAGGCTATTGTTGATGGTGGTACCACTAAGATTATTGGGACAAGTTCTTATTCTAATAAAGCAACCGAGCTACACAATCATGGGGTCGGTAAAGCAACCATCTTTTCATGCATGGAAGAACTAAAACAATGGGTAAAGGACTACTCATTGAAGTATCATCGAGAATTCAGTGTTACGTACTCGGACGAGAGCCTCCGTTACCAAGTGGTATGTGAACAAGATCATTGTTCATGGACTATCCGTGCAAAGCCTATCAAGAAGGGCAGACCTACGAAAATAACACGGTGGAAGCTTACCAAGTGTTGCCTCATGCACCGATGTGCCCCGAAATATTTAGGATTTAAACTCATATTTGCTAATTGTGTCATGCAGCCAAAGTTAACATGACAAAGTCGTGAATGCCAAACATTAGAATCATTATCTTGGCAAACATGAATAATAACTTTGGTGAAAATATCTGACAAATATAGGAGGAAAAAGCATCCACACTCATAGTCTTTACCAAAAAAGTGTCCATACTTGGAAATTACAACTTTATTGGACTAAAAAACGAACTTGAAACTATCTCGATACAGACGTGAACCGCTAACAAGATTCATTCATGGAGGGCACATGATGAACGTTCTTTAGTTACACGACCTTCCCCGAAGTAAACTTATGATCGACCCTACCAACACCACGAACAGTAGCATGTGACTCGTTCCCCATCAGCACGAGAGAAGTCCCATGTGACCTGATAAGAAGAGAACATGGAAGCATCAACACAAACATGTACATTGGTACCCGTGTTAATTAACCATTTAAGTGAATGACAAACAGAAAGAATAATAGGAACTATACCGTACCCAGTACCCTTCATCTCAGTGTCAGCCATGACAATATTAGCGGTTTTGCCGCTATTCTCCAACTGTTGTAGCTGATTCCGTTTAGGACATCTTGGAGCCCAATGAGTTAGGTCACCGCAAACATGACATGACCCCTTTCTCTTCTTAAAGTTGGTAGAATGCGGCGGTCTAAACTTTCCCTCGGATTTGCCTTTGCTCTCGGATTTATTTTTGTTATATTTATCCTTGTTGGGCGGGTAGTTTTTTTCTGTACCACATGGGAAGAAGAACCTACCTCAGCAACCCGAGAATGTGTATCCATTTCTCTCGCCTTCTCTTCCACGTCAAGAGATCCGATGAGGTCCAAAACGGAAAACTCCTCTGTTGTATTTCAGAGAAGTAGCAAAGGTTCTCCACGAAGATGGAAGCTTGGCAATAATGCCTCCGGCTACAAATTTTTCGGTAATATACACTTAAAGTGCCCAGTTCTTTAGCGAGTGAGTCTGTTGAACAACAGAGCGCTCATCAGTCATCTTGTAGTCGTAGAATTGCTCCATGATGTACAACTCGCTGCTAACATCCGAGACCCTAAACTTGTCCTCGAGTGCAGCCCACATATTCTTACCGTTGTCAAACGACATACAGGGATCCACAATGGAATCATCAATAATACCGAGAAGGGTACTTTTAAACGTAGTGTCGACCCTATGAAAAGCTTCTGATGTGCAGGATTCAGATTGCCCTCAGGATTAGCCTTGGTGGCCGCATAGCACTGCATGGTTTGAAACCATAGCACTACTCTCGTGCGCCATCTCTTATAGTCCACACCCTTGAAAGGGTTTGGACTTGTTGACAGAATAAAAGCAGGAGCAGGAAATTGCCTACAATCAGAGTTTTAGATTGTTCAATATATTTGTAATTTAGCATATGATTTAATCTGAAATAGTATAAAATAAATCATGGTAATAACAATTAAACTGAGCATGCATCTAATACAGTAGATAAACAGATCCAATCTACAGCAAAAAATAGACACATGAATCGCAGTAAGATCTCGTATAGATGAGAGAGATATACGTACGGTGCAGTGATACATCATAAAAGTATCCATAGTTTTTGATGTTCCATGTTGTTTTCATGCTATATGCTACATGTTTACTATACACTTTATGCAATTTTTATCAATTTTCTGAGACTAACCTATTGACAAGATGCCACAGAGCCAGTTCATGTTTTCTGCTATTTTTTTATTTCAGAAAAGTTGTTCTGGAAATATTCTCAGAATTGGACGATTCGAAAACCGGGGGCCATAGAAATCTGTCGCGCACACGAAGTCTGGAGAGGACCCGGAGGGGGGCCTCGGGGGCCCCACACCATAGAGCGGCGCGGTCCCCTGGCCGCAACTAGTGGTGGTGTGGGCCCCCTGGCCTCCCACCGACGTTGCCCTCGCGCATATATAATCTCCTCCTCGGGTTAACCCTAAACACTAGAGCCTTTTCCACCAAAACCATCCACAGCCGACGTCATCGTCAACCATAGTTCGGGAGGGTTCTGAATCTTTCCCCGGCACCCTGCCGGGAGGGGAATTCATCACCGGAGGGCTCTACACCACCATGCACACCTTCGGAATGACGCGTGACTAGTTCATCCTTGGACTACAGGTCCATAGCAGTAGCTAGATGGTTGTTCTCTCCTCTTTATGCCTCATGTTTAGATCTTGTGAGCTACCCTACATGATCAATATCATATTATTGTAATGCTACATGTTGTGTTTGCTGGGATCCGATGAATATTGAATGCTATGTCCAATTATTATCAATCTATCTTGTTTTATTCATGTATATGTTATTTATGATCTTGCAAGCCTTTCCGTTATTAGTAGATGCTCTGGCCAAGTAGATGCTAGTGACTCCAAGAGGGAGTATTTATGCTTGATAGTGGGTTCATGCCTCCCTATCCTCTATGCTCGAGTGACAGAAACGTGACGAATGGGGGATTTGATGTTGCCATTAGGGAGAAAACAACGATGTTTACATTGTTTACATTACGCACTTTGCTTAATGCAATTATCTGTTGCTTGCAACTTAATATCCAAGGTTTGCTTGGATGCCATTTTGAGGGTGGATTATTAGTCATAGATGAAGTTGGATAACGGTCTATGAATCTTGTTGTAATGCCCACATGCATCACACATTAATCATCATGTCATGCATATGCACTACGGTGCAACCTTCATATCTGTCAATTGCCCAACTGTAATTTGTTTACCCAACGTGCTATCTATCTGTTTTGGAGAGTAACCACTAGTGAACTGTGGACCTCGGTCCATTTTCCTTATACTCTGCCATCACTATTTTCATACTGTTACTATTGTTTTCCTACTGTTTTCCACAAATATGTTTAACCTCCTTGTTTTCAGCAAAACTGGTAAGATTGACAACCACACTGCTTCATTGGGGGAAAGTGATTTGATTGTGTTGTGTAGGTTCCACGTTGCTGCTGAACCGGTATTGTGCCCTGCCAACATCAGCTGCATCAACCTTCGAAAGTGATTCTTTCTCCTACTGGTTGATTCAACTCTGGTTTCTTTCAGAGGGAAACTTACTGATGTGCTCTTCATACCTTCCTCTTGGGGTCTCCCAACTAATGTGTGTTACACGCGCATCAAGCTATTTTTATGGAGCCATTGCTGGGGAAAAAGATTATTTCTGCAAGGGGAGTCTCTCACTTTCAATCTCTTTACTTTGTTTTAGATTTGCTTAGTTTATTTTATTTTGTCTTGTTTGCTTCTCTATATCTAAAACACACACAAAAACATATTTCTTATTCTAGTTGTTATTTTTGTTATCCTGTTTTAATCTTGCTTTATCATGCTTGCTATTGATACAAACATTTTGTATCACTATTTTATATCGTTATTTTTTGTTATTAATCGATATATTTCATGTTATGATACATTACTTTTGTTATTTTATCTTTTTTTGCATGTTTAATAATTATTGGAGAATAAACACCGGACCAAAAATCGGATGGAAAAAGCACCGTCGAGATACCCTATTTCATAAGATCAGAAGAAGAAGGGGGGTATACGAGAAGTATTAGGGGTCCAGAAGAGGAAGCCAGCCACTAGGAGACCCAGAGGGGGGCCACCAGGGTCCCACGCCACCAGGAGGCCCCCCTTGACCGCGCCTGGGAGTGGTGTGGCCACCCTGGCCCACCTCTGCTCGCCCCCTTTCGCGTACTTGACCCCAGGGAGCCCTAAGACATCATCAAGGAAATATTCTGCGACGGCCTCGATGGCGGAAAACAACAGCGAGATAAAAGTTCTTCGGCAAGGAGAAATCTGCCTGGGAAATTCCTCCCCGGAGAGGGGAAATCATCTCCATCGTCACTGCCATCACTCCGGGCTTCATCAAGATCATCATCGTCATCATCCTCACCAAAAGCACCATCACCGTCACAGTCCACCTTCATCCCGTTGTAACAATTAGGGGTCTTTATCGTTGTTTTCCACTAGATCTCTCTCCCGGTGTGGATTAGTTGTTAGTAGTTGATGCTTGTGAGATTTATTGGTGTTTGCATTTTATTACCAGATTGTTATTTACCATTATATCACCTATGATTATGATCCATATGATGTCTCATGAGTAGCTCTTTTAGTTCTTGAGTACATGGGAGAAGTCATGATGTTAGTAGTGGAGTTATGTTGGAGTAATATCTCTATGGTTTGATATTGAAGTTGTGGTGTTATTCTTCTAGTGATGTCATGTGAACGTCGACTACTTGATACTTCACCTTTATGGGCCTACGAGGATGAATTGTGTATTTGGCTACTAATTGTGGGGTTGATGAAGTGACAAAAACCTAAACCCCCGTTAGGAAACTGATGCACGAGGGAGTGTAGGACCCCGGAGTTTAAGGCTATGGTTAGATTTATCTTAGTTAATTATTGTATTAGAGGATGCTTGCAGGGGGTTTAATCACAAGTATGTATTAGTCCTAGTTGGGCGGTGCATTAGCATAGGTTCACCCACACAACACCTATCAAAATAATAAATATTAATCAACTATATGAAGCGAAAGCACTTGATGAGATTTCCATGTGTTCTCGAGAACGTTTAGTCACCATAAGTAAAACAACCGTCTTATCCTTTGCTCTCAAAAGGATTGGGCCACTCACTGCAATTATTATTACTGTTATTTATTTACTCGCACTTTATTTATCTGCTATATCAAAAATCACCAAAAAAACGGTTTGCTAATGTTTATAATAAATTCTCTATCCAACCTGCTTGTCAACACATTCTGCTCCTCGTTGGGTTCGACACTCTTATTTATCGAAAGTACTACGATACACTCCCTATACTTGTGGTTCATCAAGACTATTTTTTGGCGCCGTTGCTGGGGAGTGAAGTGCTATTGGTAAGTGGAATTGGTAAGAGAAACTTTTAATGTGAGTGCTTTTTAAACTTCTGTTTGATGTTTTATTTTACTATGGATAGCCCATATTGTTCTTTGTTTAAGGACACTACTGTTCTTGCAAGGATAGTAGATGACGCTTTATCTGTTGAATTAGATCCTTATAAAATACCTATGAAAATGGTTGGACGTGTTATGGATAACTGCTATTATGGTGATGCAACTATCCATCCCGGTGATCATTTGCTCTTTATACATGAATTATGTGAGTTATTTAGGTGTGCGGGTATTATAATGGATCAAGTTAAAAGAAAATTATTCTCTTTGCCACTGAAAGGAAAAGCTGCCGGGTGGTTTAAAATGCTGAAGAATGGTGAATCTATTGGATGGGAGGAAACAATACCTCTCTTTTATTCAAAATTCTATCCTCCTAGTGAGATTCATAAAGACAGAAATAAAATATATAATTTCTGGCCTCATGATGGAGAGAGTATTCCCCAAGTTTGGGGGAGAATGAAATTATTAATGCTTAAATGCCCTGTTCATGAGCTCCCGAGTAATATTGTTATCAATAATTTTTATGCAAGGCTTTCTCTTCATGATAAGGATTTATTGGATGCTTCTTGTTCTGGATCATTCACACGTATGAAGGAAGAAGCTAAATGGGACCTTCTTGATTGTATTCAAAAAAATACTAAAGAATGCGAGAATGACAAAGGTAGAAAGTTAGGTATAAATTATGGTTATGAACGTGTTAAAGCTTTTATGGGAACTGATGATTTCTATAATGTTAGTGCTGTTTGTGGTCTTGATTCTCAAATTTTTGCAAACTGTCTTAAAGCCTTTGCTTCCTATCTTGATATTCCTAAAAAGGAGTTGGACAAATATCATGCACCTTATAAAGATACTCTTAATTGTGTTCCTGCTAGAAACATAGAAGTGCATGTTGTTAATCCTGCTGCGCCTGAACCTTATATTGAGAAAACGCCTTTCCCTATTAAAGTAAAGGAACATTCTATGGTAGCTAGTGTGGTCAAAAAAATTATAAAGAAACCTATTGAACCTTATGAACAAATAAATATAGAACCTACAGTAGCTATGGTTAAAGATCTTGTTTCTGGAAAATGTAGAAGACGGACACATTGTATTTTGTGAGGATGCTTCTAATATTGTTTCACACCCTTATAGACCTATGAAAACTAGTGGTTCTATGCTCTCTCTTAAGATTGGTGATCATTGCTATTACGGTTTATGTGATATTGGTGCAAGTTCTAGTGCTATTCCTTACGAGCTTTATAAAGAAATCATGCATGAAATTGGTTCTTGTGAACTTGAAGATATAGAGTTTGCTATCCAACTTGCTAATAGAGAAAATGTCTTTCCAATTGGTATTTGGTATTGTTAGAGATGAGTAAGTTTTATGCGGTAAAACTAAAGATCGTACTGATTTTCTAGTACTGGGTAAAGCTGCTAGTAAGACTTGTCCTATTATTTTTGGTAGACCTTTCTTGAATACTTGTAGTGATGTTATAGATTGTAGAAAGGAGAAAATATTGACTAAATTTGATGGAAAATCTTATGAGTTCAATTTCTCTAAATTTGCTAGAGCTCCTTATGAAGCTGAATTGCCTGATGAAAATTTTAAAATTGAACAAGTTGCTTATATTGCTCTTGCCCCTAACAATGCTTTGCATCAATTCATGGAGGACAATTAAAGTGAAGTCTTTATGGAAGAAAGAAATGAAATTGGCGATATTCTTCTTCGTCAACCAGTGATACTAAAACACAATTTAACTGTGGAGGATTTGGGTACCACATGACCACCCAAAGAGGACCTTGTTTTTTATTAAAAATCTTTACCTGATGATCTTAAATATTCTTATATCGATGAGAAGAAAATATATCCTTTTATTATTAGTTCCAAACTTTCAGGTGAAGAAGAGGAAAGATTATTGGGAATACTGAAGAAACACCGTGGAGCTATTGGATATACTCTTGATGATCTGAAAGGGATTTCCCCTACTATATGTCAGCATGCTATTAATATTGAACCTGATGCAAAGCCAGTTGTTGAGCATAAAGACCATTTAATTCCTAAGATGAAGGATGTGGTAAGAAGTGAGTTATTAAAACTCCTTGATGCTGGTATTATTTATCCTATTGCTGATAGTAGATGGGTAAGCCCTGTGCATTGTGTCCCTAAGAAAGGTGGAATGACTGTTGTTCCTAATGAAAATAATGAGCCTATTCCACAAAGAGAAGTAGTTGGTTATAGAATGTGCATTGATTTTAGAAAGGTTAATAAAGTTACAAAGAAAGATCATTATCCTTTACCCTTTATTGATCAAATGCTAGAGAAGTTGTCTAACAAAACTAATTTTTTCTTTCTTGATGGTTATTCTGGGTTTTTTGAAATTGCTGTTAGGAAACAAGATCAAGATAAAACAAACTTTACTTGTACTTATGGAACTTATGCTTATAGATGTATGCCTTTTGGTTTGTGTAATGCTCCTGCTACGTTTCAAAGATGCATGTCTGCTATTTTTCATCGCTTTTGTGAAGAAATTGTGGAAGTATTCATGGACGATTTCTCCGTCTATGGAACTTCTTTTGATAATTGTTTGCACAATCTTGATGAAGTTTTGCAGAGATGTGAGGAAACTAGACTTGTTCTTAATTGGGAGAAATTCCACTTTATGGTTAATGAAGGGATTGTTCTTGGACATAAAATTTCTGAAAGAGGTATTGAAGTTGATAGAGCTAAAGTAGAAGCAATAGAGAAAATGTCCTATACTAGGGATGTTAAAGGTATTCGTAGTGTTCTTGGTCATGATGGTTTTTATAGGAGGTTTATTAAAGATTTCTCTAAAATATCAAAGCCTATTACTAATATTCTTCGAAAAGATGTACCTTTTGTTTTTTATGATGATTCAAGGAAGCTTGTCACAAAAAGGGATACACTTATGGGAGCAAATTAATAAATTACATAACTATGCTAAAATCTTGTGCTCTATTTATAATGTTACTTATTGCTTTGATAAATATTGTTGCTTTAGGAGGTATAAACCCCTCCCTTTTCAATGTAAGTGTAATGATAATGTTATCATATCTTCTTATGCTAAGGTAAATTATGACTTTTATGATGTGGAACAAATTGAAAAATTTATTTCTTGGAAGGGTGCATTCTAAATTTCTTATTTGTTTAAAAAATATGATGACGCACCTTATAAACATGAGAATTTGATGGTATTATGAGAAGATGTGTTCCTGAAAATGAACAACGAGAGATATTGAGAAAATGTCATAGTAGGGCTTATGGAGGACATCACGCTAGAGATGGAACTACACATAAGGTTCTACAATCAGGTTTTAATTGGCCTACTCTTTTTAAAGATGCTAGAAAGTTTATTTTATCTTGTGATCAATGTCAAAGGGTTGGAAATATTTCTAGACGTAATGAAATGCCTATGAATTATTCTCTTGTTATTGAACCGTTTGATTGTTGGGGTTTTGAATTTATGGGTCATTTCCCTCCTTCACAAGGCTACACTCATATTCTTGTTGCTATTGATTATGTTACTAAATGGGTAGAAGGTATACCTACTAAAAGTGCTGATGGTGAAACCTCATTAAAAATGCTTAAAGACATTATTTTCCCTAGGTTTGGTGTGCCTAGATATCTTATGACCGATGGGGGTTCTCATTTTATTCATGGTAGTTTTAGAAAAACTCTTGCTAAATATGATGTTAATCATATAATTGCCTCACCCTATAATCCTCAAACTAGTGGGCAAGTAGAATTATCTGTAACATCCCTGATTTTTGGAAAACTCAAAAAAATCACAAAAATTTAAAACTTTTGATTTTCATGACAATACAAGTCACCAAAAACAAATAAAACTCAAACAAAAATGAAATATGTGGTCCTATACCAAGTTTATTGGAATTAGAAATCCAATTATGCCTTGTTCCTTAAACTCTAAAACCTTTTTCAAAAATAAATTTATTATTATATAAAGGGAATATCTTTTTATTAACAAACCTTTACCAAAAATGTTTACAACTCCAATATTAATCTGAAGATATTTTATGGCATCAAAAATCAAAGATTTATAACCCTTAATAAATTCCTAAGCCTCAAAAATATTTGATGAGAATAAAATGTTTTAATAATAACTTTTAGTTGTTATTCCAAGTTTTAAACATGAAGGGGTGAAAATGAAATGCATTGCTTTGAAAACAACATAACAAAAGATTTTGAAAACAATATCATGACTTGTGGTTTTATTCTAAATTTTATTGATCAACAATATTAATAATTTGATATGAACTAATTAAATAGCATTAAGTTACTATTAATAAATCCTTCATATTCTAAAATTATTAATTATGAAAATGGTTTGAAAATGACTTCCAAAAATATTATTTGAAATGTTTAATGTCTCTAAGAATTTATTTAATCAAAAACCCCATTTTACTATTTCCTATTTTAAAATGGTATTAAGTACTATTAGTGAATTAATTATATTTTCAAAACATAAAAGAGATGAAAACTCTTTGAAATGGTTTTGGAAAATAGTATTTGATCTTTATAAAGCCACTGGAATTATATTTGACTAATAATTGTATTTTATAATTTTCTAAATTAAAAATCACATTAAGCTCTATTAAGGAATTATTTCAATTTTCAAAATTCAAAAATAAAAATATTTTGAAAGTTTACAAAAATGGTACTGTTGGAAAGTATTTTAAATTTCAAGAATTTAGAATTTTATTCCATGTCATTTGGATGATTTAAACATAAGTTATGATTTAATTGAATAAACAGAAATAAAAAGAAAAAAAAAAATTTGATGACGTCATCATGACGTCACCCGTCATCAACCTCTGGAAACGGCAGTGACCGTTTCTTCCCAAATTTTTTTCGCGTTGATTGCGAGCGTTTCAGAGAGGGATTGAATGCCCCGTTTCCATCCCCTTAAAGCCCCCTCCCTCCTCTCCATTTCCCCTCTACGCCCTCTCTGTATAGCACCTCCAGCCCCGATTAATCCCTCACCGGAGTTCGCACTTCCGCCGCCGTATTTCGCCAATTCCGGCCAGGTGAGCCCAAGCGGAAGCCCGAGACCACCCCTAGTCGATTTCTCTTAACCGTGCGCGACCCCCCGACCTCATTTACGATTTGTTTCGCAGCGGGATCGCCATCGTTGCGCCTACCCGAGGCTCACCGGAGCGTTTCCTCCTTGCGCCGTCATTCCAGGAAGAGAGAAGCACCGTCGTGGACACCATCGTGCTCGTCGTCACGAGCTGAGCGCCTTAGTGCTCTTCGTTGAGCTCAAGGGCCACGGGATCGTCGTCTCCGTCGACTTCCGAGCATCTGCGCCGCCCCGCGGCCATTTTCCGGCGACCTTCCGGCAGACCAAGGTAACCATAGCTCCCTGCCCGTTAGATCTTGATCGAACGGTCCGAAACAGATCACTTAGGCGAAGAGGTATCAGCCAATCACGAGGCGCCACCTCAGCGCTGCGTCCGCGCGCATTAAGTCCTTACCTGTCGCTCGGCGCAACACGTAGCAGGCCCAAGCCCATTAGTTATCTGTCGCCCAGCGCAGCAAATAGCAGCCCATTTTCTGTTTTTCTTCCGGAATAGAAATTAAATAGTGAATTTTGCAGAAAAGCCCCTGCAACTTCAAACCATCATATCTTTTCAACCACTTAGCCAAATTTAGCAATCTTGGACTTTTTGAAAAGCCCTTGACATCTGGAAACTTTTGGCACTGGCCAAATTCAAATTTGAAAAACTTAAATTTGTTCAAATTCAAATATGCTTGTTTGATAAATTTGGCCTAATTCAAATTCTACAAATCCAAAAATTGCAAATAAAATATATTTGGAAACCCTAGGATGAGTACTTTCACACCCTCTGTCCCAAAATAATTTGTGAACAAATTAAAATTGAATTTAGAATTAAGTTGTCTATTTGAGTATTTTGACATAGAATTATTTCTATAAATAATTAGAAATTGTTTTCTTAAGCAAAGTTGATTCTTTTGGTAGCCTTGAACCAGAGACATCATTTCCCAACCATGTCTTAGGAATTGTTCTTAACTGTTATTCATTGATGTTATGTCTATTTGGAGCCAAGCCAAGTCCTTAGAATGTGTCAATCACATATAGTACCAAGTAGTGAAATTTAGTTTTCTACTTCTCCATTCCCCTATTCTTGCTTCAAGAAATCATCAAGTTAGCAAAATGGAGATCAAGACTCAACCACAAGAAGAGACTCCATCTTCAACTTGGTGGCAACATGAAGAGCTACAAGGAAGATCAATGAAGAAGTTCTGAAGAGAAGACTTAGACTCCACAACAACTAGAAGCAACTCAAGAAGTACAAGTGTGAAGAAATCCAGAAGAAAACATCTCCCTCTCTCTTTCTATCTTTATTCATATTTCTTTCCAATTTGACTTAGTGATATTTGTGCCCATCCCATACCCAAACCATTTAGTGAAGTGAAAGCCATGAAAAATTTATCAAGATCAAGAGAAGAATCCATCCAAGGAACAAGACTACAATAGAAGCATGAAGATGAACTTCAAGAAGACAAGCATGTGAAGATTAGAAGCAATTCATACAAGTTGAAGAATAACAAGTTGTTTTTGTCCAACCATTGACCCAAATGGAAAACCCAAGACTTAGTAATATTTTCCCTTTGATGATGAAGTTAGTAGACCTACCCTAACCACAATGGAAAATACTAACATAGTCACTCAAATATTTTTGAAGGTGAATATGACCAAGTGTTTACATGTATTACTTTAGTTGAAGAAGTAATATGTTTATTCTTAGTGAACTCTTGGAACTTCCTCGACAAGTATGGTTATAATAAAGTTAGATCACATCAAACTCAACCTATCCCTTCCCAAGGAAACCATTGGATTTTCCTTAAGAAGTATGAGACCATTAGAGAATGAATCTTTCAACTCAAACCTTGACCTTGTCCTAGCCAACTTGGTCCAACTCCTTTGTTATGTTATTTGCTATGTTTGCTTTCTCCACCTATGTGTTTGATTGCTAGGATGCTTGTTTATTTAGTTATTGTGTTTTCAATGAATAGATTGTACGGAGAGCAACGATCTTTTGTGAAGAGTGCGAATTCTTCACCAACTTCAACAAGGCAAGTAACACACCATCAACTACCCATTATTTTCTATATGCATTAGTTGATTTTGAGTAGTATGCATGATAGGAAATTTTACTAAGTTATACTATGCTATGCTATTATCCTAGTAGTGTGTCGCCATCCCTTATACCTTGTTATTTTGATATCCTTTGAACTTAGTAGATGCTATGCAATGTTACAAATTGTTTTACTAGATGTTGAGGAAAAATTCTAAGTATAACTAATGAATGAACCACCTGGGTGGAAGTGGTAAGACTGGTTTATGTTGAGTGTTGCCTCAAGGCCCTTGTCTAAGGGTTATTCCACTTGAGGTTGTCACTTGCGGATGGCCACCCAGGAACAAAGATATTACTATGTCCTTCTAAGTTTAGTAGCTTCACGTGCAACCTTTTGACATATGGGATCTGTCTTGATCAACTAAGTTGTGAGGGTTCAGCCCAGGCTTGACTAGCAGATGTAGCAAAATTATAGGTGGAACGGTCTTGCCGGTGGGCTTGGACTTCTTCTTCTGAAAGATCTCGTCTCAATTCTCTCCTTTCCATGATGCACTCCGGGTGTATAGGATGTTTGGGCTAATTGAAGACAAAGGGTGAAAGTGCACAACCTCTGCAGAGTCAACAAACTAAGATCTTAGCCGTGTCCCCGGTTATGGACAACTATGAGCAGCTGGACAAGGATTGACGGAAGAATCTCATCATCAATTTCAATAAGTAAAATTTTAACCAAGTGAACAGTATTGTGGTGCTTGGATCTTAATCCAATGTTGCCACCCTTTTGAAAAGAAAAGTTTGTTTTACAAAAGTGATAGGAGAAAACTGGCTTTATGCAAACTTAGCCAAAACTCCACTCAGCCAAATAATCATGTAGTATTAGTCTTGCCATTTATATCCACCATAGTGTTACTTGCCAATACATTAAATTGTATTGACTCCATTGTGGCTGCATATTCCATATTGCAGATGTTTCTGAAGACGAGTGAGGATTTCGTTTAGGATCTCGAGACTATCGCCAACATGTTTTGCCTGTGGCACATGAAAAAGATGGGCTCAATGTTGTACTATGTTTTCCGCTGTATTTCTTTGTTTTCTGCTAGTCTTCTAAGACTATGCAAGTTGTAATCCTATTTTGTAAAGACTGGATCATGCGATGTAATAGAATTTGATGCATTAGCATGATATTTCATTTTGTACTGTGGTGCTAGCAATTGATCCAGGGACTAGCACAATAACACAGGTATTCTATCTTTTGCTAAAAAGTGGGATGCTACAAAATGGTATCAGAGCATTGTGTTGCCTGTAGGATTCGAGACCCTTAGGCTTGGAAGCCATTTTTTTATCATGTTATTATCTCCTTAGAGTATTTTGGATCCTAGCGTCATAGTGAGATGAAGCGGCCCGGACAACTTTTCGTGTCCATGGACACGAGACCGTTCCCTGATTGGCTAGCGGGTGCCAGTATATCTCACTATAGTGAATATCCAATTTGCAACAAGTTGTTAATAACCCATTGATCACCCTAGAATTGAAATTTTGCTATGTTCAAACTTTCTAGAAACAAAACAACCATCTTATTTCTTCTCATATCCTCTCATCTACTATTCACCTTCAAAACTTTCTAGATGAACTACTTCTTGAATACCCTCAAGGCAAGATTGTTGATGACCATACCAAGAAGTGCAAGAAGTATTTTCACCACATGAAGACCTACACTCAAGATTATTGAAGAACTTGAAGAAAAACATAGACTTCCCAACAATCAAGAACACCTCAAGACAGTGAGAGAAGAATTTGAAGAAACCCGAGAAGTTATAGATCAGACCACCAATCTAGTTACTTTGTTAGAACAACGTTAACGTGTTAGTATATTGATCATACTAATGAGTGTGGTATGACAATATTAGTGTTTTCTAAAAACCATGTTGTTTGGTGTGATGAATGTGTTGCTTTGTGTTTGTTATGTGTTGTTTCTAAGATGAGTATCCTTGATCTGCTGTGTTTGGATAGAAACCTTCTTAGATCCTTTCTAAACTCTACTCATCTTCCCTAAAACCTCAAAACAGATGTCTACCCAGAATGCCAACAACCCGGAGAACTCAATAGCAATGCAGATGCTACTAGAAGCTCAAACTCAGCTGATACAATGATGACCCAGAACCAAGCAAGCAACCCCAATATGGAGTTAACACCAGGAGTACAACAAGTGTGAGATACCCAATCCCAGATAGTGCACTTGATGTCCCAAAACATGACCAATAGTGGAAACCATCAACCCTTGGTAGCTAGAGATAACCAGGAGACAGAAGAAGAAATGTTTTCAACACCCAAAGCCTGCAAATCTTGTGGAGAGATAGGACACTGTTCCAAAGATTGTCCTGATGAGTGGCCCCATGGTGATGTAAACAACTCAATTGAAGGATACTTCACTCAAGTTACTTGTTTTCTGTGTGAAGGGACAACACATGTTCCAACACAATGTCCACTTTACCCCATGGTACAACAAGTTGGACAACAAGCCAAAATGGAAATGCTTAGTGCAATCCAAGAGAACTTAGGAAAACCAGAAGTGAAGGGAAAACGCAAGCTGGATACTTTTCAGATGGACCATGTCAAGATGGATACTGGAACCAAGACTACACCACATCCATATTCATCCAAACACTCCACCAAGAATTGCTATTCTTGTGAAGAAGATGGACATTTATCTAGAAATTGTCCCAACAAGAAACCCAGACCTTCAATCAACATAGTTGAGTATACTGGGCAGCAGTATGAAGATATGATGGCCAATTTAACTCCACCAAGGAAGAAGGAGAAACTTCAGAAGAACCCCAATCCTGTCCATAGAGACATCAACCAAGTGACATGCTTCAAATGCAGAGATAAAGGACACTATGCAAATGGATGCCCTCAAAGGGAGAAGGAAGGAAACATGACTTTCTGAAAGAAGGAATCTTAGGCAAAGTTTCATGTTGAAAATAAATTTATTTTCCCTAGAAGTTCTTCCAGTGTAATAAACCACAATAAATGTCTGAGAAATGTGTTCCCATTTTAAATGAGATGATGTTGTGAAATCCTCTCAACTTGAACTTTTGATTGACCCAAAGAGTGACCCCTCAGTGTCAAAGGTAGTCCAACATGCCTATGTTGGTCTACAGCTCTACCACGAAGGAAAGTTCTACTCAAGCCAATCTCAAATCAATCTACACCCAATCTAATGAAAATAGACTACCCACAAAAGTTTCTTTTAAGGGTGGTAGCCACCCAGTGGTTATGGAACCCAGTTACCCAATCTTTCTTTCTAGGCTTCCCAAATCTCGGGACGAGATTTCTTTTAAGGGTGGTAGTCTGTAACATCCCTGATTTTTGGAAAACTCAAAAAAATCACAAAAAATTGAAACTTTTGATTTTCATGACAATACAAGTCACCAGAAACAAATAAAACTCAAACAAAAATGAAATATGTGGTCCTATACCAAGTTTATTGGAATTAGAAATCCAATTATGCCTTGTTCCTTAAACTCTAAAACCTTTTTCAAAAATAAATTTATTATTATATAAAGGGAATATCTTTTTATTAACAAACCTTTACCAAAAATGTTTACAACTCCAATATTAATCTGAAGATATTTTATGGCATCAAAAATCAAAGATTTATAACCCTTAATAAAGTCCTAAGCCTCAAAAATATTTGATGAGAATAAAATGTTTTAATAATAACTTTTAGTTGTTATTCCAAGTTTTAAACATGAAGGGGTGAAAATGAAATGCATTGCTTTGAAAATAACATAACAAAAGATTTTTAAAACAATATCATGACTTGTGGTTTTATTCTAAATTTTATTGATCAACAATATTAATAATTTGATATGAACTAATTAAATAGCATTAAGTTACTATTAATAAATCCTTCATATTCTAAAATTATTAATTATGAAAATGGTTTGAAAATGACTTCCAAAAATATTATTTGAAATGTTTAATGTCTCTAAAAATTTATTTAATCAAAAACCCCATTTTACTATTTCCTATTTTAAAATGGTATTAAGTACTATTAGTGAATTAATTATATTTTCAAAACATAAAAGAGATGAAAACTCTTTGAAATGGTTTTGGAAAATAGTATTTGATCTTTATAAAGCCACTGGAATTATATTTGACTAATAATTGTATTTTATAATTTTCTAAATTAAAAATCACATTAAGCTCTATTAAGGAATTATTTCAATTTTCAAAATTCAAAAATAAAAATATTTTGAAAGTTTACAAAAATGGTACTGTTGGAAAGTATTTTAAATTTCAAGAATTTAGAATTTTATTCCATGTCATTTGGATGATTTAAACATAAGTTATGATTTAATTGAATAAACAGAAATAAAAAGAAAAAGAAAAAAATTTGATGACGTCACCATGACGTCACCCGTCATCAACCTCTGGAAACGATAGTGACTGTTTCTTCCCAATTTTTTTTCGCGTTGATTGCGAGCGTTTCAGAGAGGGATTGAATGCCCCGTTTCCATCCCCTTAAAGCCCCCTCCCTCCTCTCCATTTCCCCTCTACGCCCTCTCTGTATAGCACCTCCAGCCCCGATTAATCCCTCACCAGAGTTCGCACTTCCGCCGCCGTATTTCGCCAATTCCGGCCAGGTGAGCCCAACCGGAAGCCCGAGACCACCCCTAGTCGATTTCTCTTAACCGTGCGCGACCCCCCGACCTCATTTACGATTTGTTTTGCAGCGGGATCGCCATCGTTGCGCCTACCCGAGGCTCACCGGAGCGTTTCCTCCTTGCGCCGTCATCCCAGGAAGAGAGAAGCACCGTCGTGGACACCATCGTGCTCGTCGTCACGAGCTGAGCGCCTTAGTGCTCTTCGTTGAGCTCAAGGGCCACGGGATCGTCGTCTCCGTCGACTTCCGAGCATCTGCGCCGCCCCGCGGCCATTTTCCGGCGACCTTCCGGCAGACCAAGGTAACCCTAGCTCCCTGCCCGTTATATCTTGATCGAACGGTCCGAAACAGATCACTTAGGCGAAGAGGTATCAGCCAATCACGAGGCGCCACCTCAGCGCTGCGTCAGCGCGCGTTAAGTCCTTACCTGTCGCTCAGCGCAACACGTAGCAGGCCCAAGCCCATTAGTTATCTGTCGCCCAGCGCAGCAAATAGCAGCCCATTTTCTGTTTTTCTTCCGGAATAGAAATTAAATAGTGAATTTTGCAGAAAACCCCTGCAACTTCAAACCATCATATCTTTTCAACCACGTAGCCAAATTTAGCAATCTTGGACTTTTTGAAAAGCCCTTGACATCTAGAAACTTTTGGCACTGGCCAAATTCAAATTAGAAAAACTTAAATTTGTTCAAATTCAAATATGCTTGTTTGATGAAATTTGGTCTAATTCAAATTCTACAAATCCAAAAATTGCAAATAAAATATATTTGGAAACCTTAGGATGAGTACTTTCACACCCTCTGTCCCAAAATAATTTGTGAACAAATTAAAATTGAATTTAGAATTAAGTTGTCTATTTGAGTATTTTGACATAGAATTATTTCTATAAATAATTAGAAATTGTTTTCTTAAGCAAAGTTGATTCTTTTGGTAGCCTTGAACCAGAGACATCATTTCCCAACCATTTTGGACACCCTTGGACCATGGCCATGTATTTTTGACCAAAAACCCAACCTAGTGATTCATCCATTTTCACCATGTCTTAGGAATTGTTCTTAACTGTTATTCATTGATGTTATGTCTATTTGGAGCCAAGCCAAGTCCTTAGAATGTGTCAATCACATATAGTACCAAGTAGTGAAATTTAGTTTTCTACTTCTCCATTCCCCTATTCTTGCTTCAAGAAATCATCAAGTTAGCAAAATGGAGATCAAGACTCAACCACAAGAAGAAACTCCATCTTCAACTTGGTGGCAACATGAAGAGCTACAAGGAAGATCAATGAAGAAGTTCTGAAGAGAAGACTTAGACTCCACAACAACTAGAAGCAACTCAAGAAGTACAAGTGTGAAGAAATCCAGAAGAAAACATCTCCCTCTCTCTTTCTATCTTTCTTCATATTTCTTTCCAATTTGACTTAGTGATATTTGTGCCCATCCCATACCCAAACCATTTAGTGAAGTGAAAGCCATGAAAAATTTATCAAGATCAAGAGAAGAATCTATCCAAGGAACAAGACTACAATAGAAGCATGAAGATGAACTTCAAGAAGACAAGCATGTGAAGACTAGAAGCAATTCATACAAGTTGAAGAATAACAAGTTGTTTTTGTCCAGCCATTGACCCAAATGGAAAACCCAAGACTTAGTAATATTTTCCCTCTGATGATGAAGTTAGTAGACCTACCCTAACCACAATGGAAAATACTAACATAGTCACTCAAATATTTTTGAAGGTGAATATGACCAAGTGTATACATGTATTACTTTAGTTGAAGAAGTAATATGTTTATTCTTAGTGAACTCTTGGAACTTCCTCGACAAGTATGGTTATAATAAAGTTAGATCACACCAAACTCAACCTAGCCCTTCCCAAGGAAACCATTGGATTTTCCTTAACAAGTATGAGACCATTAGAGAATGAATCTTTCAACTCAAACCTTGACCTTGTCCTAGCCAACTTGGTCCAACTCCTTTCTTATGTTATTTGCTATGTTTGCTTTCTCCACCTATGTGTTTGATTGCTAGGATGCTTGTTTATTTAGTTATTGTGTTTTCAATGAATAGATTGTACGGAGAGCAACGATCTTTTGTGAAGAGTGCGAATTCTTCACCAACTTCAACAAGGCAAGTAACACACCATCAACTACCCATTATTTTCTATATGCATTAGTTGATTTTGAGTAGTATGCATGATAGGAAATTTTACTAAGTTATACTATGCTATGCTATTATCCTAGTAGTGTGTCGCCATCCCTTATACCTTGTTATTTTGATATCCTTTGAACTTAGTAGATGCTATGCAATGTTACAAATTGTTTTACTAGATGTTGAGGAAAAATTCTAAGTATAACTAATGAATGAACCACCTGGGTGGAAGTGGTAAGACTGGTTTATGTTGAGTGTTGCCTCAGGGCCCTTGTCTAAGGGTTATTCCACTTGAGGTTGTCACTTGCGGATGGCCACCCAGGAACAAAGAGATTACTATGTCCTTCTAAGTTTAGTAGCTTCCCGTGCAACCTTTTGACATATGGGCTCTGTCTTGATCAACTAAGTTGTGAGGGTTCAGCCCAGGCTTGACTAGCAGATGTAGCAAAATTATAGGTGGAACGGTCTTGCCGGTGGGTTTGGACTTCTTCTTCTGAAAGATCTCGTCTCAATTCTCTCCTTTCCATGATGCACTCCGGGTGTATAGGATGTTTGGGCTAATTGAAGACAAAGGGTGAAAGTGCACAACCTCTGCAGAGTCAACAAACTAAGATCTTAGCCGTGTCCCCGGTTATGGACAACTATGAGCAGCTGGACAAGGATTGACGGAAGAATCTCATCATCAATTTCAATAAGTAAAATTTTGACCAAGTGAACAGTATTGTGGTGCTTGGATCTTAATCCAATGTTGCCACCCTTTTGAAAAGAAAAGTTTTTTTTACAAAAGTGATAGGAGAAAACTGGCTTTATGCAAACTTAGCCAAAACTCCACTCAGCCAAATAATCATGTAGTATTAGTCTTGCCATTTATATCCACCATAGTGTTACTTGCCAATACATTAAATTGTATTGACTCCCTTGTGGCTGCATATTCCATATTGCAGATGTTTCTGAAGACGAGTGAGGATTTCGTTTAGGATCTCGAGACTATCGCCAACATGTTTTGCCTGTGGCACATGAAGAAGATGGGCTCAATGTTGTACTATGTTTTCCGCTGTATTTCTTTGTTTTCTGCTAGTCTTCTAAGACTATGCAAGTTGTAATCCTATTTTGTAAAGACTGGATCATGCGATGTAATAGAATTTGATGCATTAGCATGATATTTCATTTTGTACTGTGGTGCTAGCAATTGATCCATGGACTAGCACAATAACACAGGTATTCCATCTTTTGCTAAAAAGTGGGATGCTACATTATCAAATAGAGAAATCAAATCTATCTTGCAAAAGACTCTTAACAAATCTAGAAAAAATTGGGCTAAGAAATTAAATGATGCTCTGTGGGCTTATAGAACTGCTTATAAAAATCCCATGGGCATGTCTCCTTATAAGATGGTTTATGGAAAAGCTTGTCACTTTCCTTTAGAATTAGAACACAAATCTTATTGGGCAGTGAAAGAGCTAAATAGAGATTTTAAACTTGCTGGTGAGAAAAGGTTGCTTGACTTAAGTTCTTTAGATGAATGGAGGAGTGAAGCTTATGAAAATGCTAAGCTTTTGAAAGAGAAAGTTAAAATTTGGCATGATAAGAGAATTATTAAAAGAGAATTTCATGTTGGTGAGAAAGTGTTATTGTATAGGTCTCGTCTCAGATTTTTTGCAGGAAAAATACTCTCGAGATGGGAAGGACCTTTTGTTATCGAAGAGGTATATCGTTCGGGGGCAATTAAAATTGTTTCCCTTGAAGACAACACTTCACAAGTGGTGAATGGCCAAAGACTCAAGCATTATATTTCTGGGAGTAAATTGCAGGGAACACCAACTATTGGGGCTTTTGTTGCACCAAACCACAACTCAAACATTTTTTTGCACAAAACATCAACATTTGGGGTAATTACTAGCACAAAACCCAAATCCAAGTCTTTACCACTTTAACATATAATTAGTCACTTAATCCCACTAGCAGGATTCCACCTTGGCCGCTTGACTCCCGAGTCCCAAACGAACTGGCCAAACCATCATGCGTGATGCAGCTGGACATGTTTCTGGACAAAGGGTGGGGCAGATATTTTGGTTGATCAAGTGGGCCCAAGTGGCTAATTATCTGTTAAATTGGTTAAGAACCGAATTTGGGTTTTGTGCAAGTAATTACCCCAAATGTTGGTGTTTCGTGCAAAAAAATGTCCTAGTTGTGGTTTGATGCAACAAAAGCCCCAATAGTTGGTGTTCTCTGCAATTTTCTCTATTTCTGGAGATCCTTATAATGAAAATGTTGATTGTATTCAAGCCATGATTCCGGAGGAATTTATTAAGAAGCATATTTCAGAAACTACAGAGTCAGTTTTCAAATAGGTATCAGTTTTGGTAAGAAAACGTTCGCGAAACATCTTCCAACTTTTATTTTTACTGTTTTTGGAAAATATGAATATTATGAGCCGGAAACGAGGCGGAGACGGAGCCTGGAGGCTCCACACCATGGGGTAGCGCGGGCCCACCCCTGGTCGCGCCAGCCTATGGTGTGGGCGCCCCAGAGCCCCTCTCCGACTCGTTTTCGACGTGGACTTTCTTTCGTTATGAAACTTTTTGCTATATAATCCCCCCGATCCCCCGAGGTCCGTATATCGTTTTCTCGACGTGTTTCTGTTACGAGCCGTTTCTGCCAGGATCTGTTTTCGGTTTTAGAAGCATCATGGTCTCCGCCAACGATAACAAAGGGAAGGGACCGAAGGAAGATGATGTCCAAGACCTGAAGCAGGAGGAGGAGATCGAGAGTGGAGCTGAAGGAGATGTAGAAGAGAACTCACGAGTGCATCCATGCGCCACCATCGCAAGAATTAGAGTGGAGGCTAACCCCTTGAAGCTCAAGAGAGGCGCGCGGATGAGCACCGGAGGGAAGGTTCCACGTCACTCCTTAGCATCGAGAACGCCTGCTACGGGCGTCAAGAACTACTTCCACTCATTAATTCATGATTATCAGTACAAAAGGTACCTCAGAGGGATTTCCCCTCTATGTGGGATATCAATCCTTCTAACCATGCAGATGAAGGAATCTCTCAACCTAAAGAAGAGTGGGGGAAAATCTTGGTGGCTTGGATTCATAGTCTGACAGGCATGCAAACTCTATTGATCGCAATACGGAGGTGATGCATATGCTTATGTTCGCAATTGAAGATCTGAAGAAATCAATTGATAAGCTCGTCGAGAAGGATTCATCACCACCACCGAAGAATTGATTCTTCATTGGTTTTGGCATCCCCTCGGCTTGTTCCAAGCTTGGGGGAGTGTCGCGGTATCACATCACTATCTTTCATCTTTTTACCTTTTCAGTAGAGTCATATCATGAGTAGAGAGAAGTTATCATATAGGATGGTTTGCAGTATGGAAGTATCTCTCCTTAGTTGGTTATCGTTGTATCCGTTGGTGTGAGTTGCCGATTTGAAAAATTAATGAGAAGTTTCATCATTTACTTTCTGCACACATCATTTTAGTTTTCAATTTCTTTCATATGGTTGAGCTTGTTATTAGTATGTGGTATCACTCTAGAGATCATCAAGTTAATCTAGTTGGTTTTGGCAAACTTAGCTTGGTTCAGCAGAAATAATAATTTGAGATGCTAGTATAAGAAAGAGGAATTTTCCTATTAGCTCGTAAACTTAGTATTGACAAGTTAAGATCGCTTGGGATTTCAATGAAGATTGCATGATTGGTTCTATCATATGTATATTTGTTTGTTTTCCCTCAACTCTTATGCTTGCTACCCAACCTTGCTAGCCAAAAACCCTGTACTGAGAGGGAATGCTTCTCGTGCATCCGAACCTTGAGCCCCAAAACCTTGCCATTGTGTACACCATACCTACCTACATGTGGTATTTAACTGCCACTCCAAGTAAATTGCTCATGTGCTACCTTTAAAACCTTCTAAAAATTATTCATGTTTTGTACCCCCGTTTTAGCTCTTGAGGACGTAAATAGAGAATCTTTATCTCACTCGTTGATTGGAGTTCAAACACCTGGACTAGTAGCTTCATCCGCTTATCCAAATGCTAGAAGAGATGGCAGCGGGGTGCCCAGCCCCAAAACTAATACACAAATTCTCTTCACTATTTGTTCTCCTCATTTATCAGTCAAAGCATAATCGTGTAAACAAAAGAGAATGAGGGATGACCTTCTACACCAGTTACGTCCCTTATATGGGAGCCGCTTTTAATAAGTCTAGTTGGCTTGTGACGTACTGTATTGTCTGTTTACCATTCGTTGACATAAGCATACACCTCTCTTAAAAGATGTTTTCAATACCTCTGTTTAATAAAATAAAAGCTCTAGCACATGAGTAATCTCTTCTTCCCGCTGCGAAGGGCCTATCTTTTACATTTATGTTGAGTCAGTAAACCATTTCTTTCTGTCTCCAGCAAGCATTTGAGTTGTTGTGATCTCACCATCTATATGTTGATTTATTCAATCATGTTTTCTATTCTTCTTTGTTTAGCACATGCTTTATTATCTGAATGAATATTACTTTGAAAGGCTATGAATCACTGTAAAAGAATTGTTATAATTAAACATGTGAAGCTCTACAAGATAAACATTGTTATAAAGACTTCACCTAAGATAAATAGGATATCATTAAATGTTCTCTGACCAAGAATGAAGTTTGCCATTACCAATTTTGATTCTCTCTTTTGCATCTCTGTTTGTGACTCCCATTAATCATTTCAAGTTAGGTTATATGAGAGGAAGTTGCTGTCTATAATGATTGGTGCATAGATAGATGTGATGCTTCTTGTCCGTATTTTATTTATTGACTTTTCACTCCATAAACCTGTGGTCATGTTTACTGAGTTCAGTTTCGCTTGGGGACAAGCGAGGTCTATGCTTGGGGGGAGTTGATACAATCCATTTTGCATCACTATTTTATATCATAATTTTCTGGTATTCGTTGATATATTTCATGTTATGATGCATCTCTTATGTTATTTTATCTTATTTTGCATGTTTTATAATTTTTGGAGAATAAACACCGGGACCAGGAATCTGATGGAAAAAGCACCACCGGGATACCATATTTCAGAAGATCAGAAGAAGAAGTGGGACACCGGGGGTGTCCTAAAAGTTCAGAGGAGGAACCCAGCCAAAAGGAGATCCATAGGGGGGCCACCAGGGGCCCACACCATGGGGTGGCGCCCCCCTTGGCCGCGCCACCTAGGGTGTGGCCACCCTGGCCCACCTCTGGGGAATATATTTTGTGTGCCTGTCATCCAGGAAACCCTAAGCCTTATACCATCGTTGAAGAATTATTCCGCCGCCGCCTCGGGGCGGAAAACACCTGAGAGAGAAAAGCTCTCTGGCAGAGAGAAATCTGCTGGGGAAATTCCTCTCCGGAGAAGGGAAATCACCGCCATCGTCACCGTCATCACTCCGAGCATCATCAAGATCATCATCATAACCACCAGCACCATCACCCTCCTCATCCACCGTCATCCCGCTGTAACAATTAGGAACCTCTATCGTTGTTTTACATTAGATCTCTCTCCCGGTGTGGATTACTTGTTAGTAGTTGATGCTTGTGAGATTTATCGGTTTTTGCACTTTATGACCAGATTGTTATCATCCATTATATCACCTCTGATCATGATCCATATGATGTCTTGTGAGTAGTTCGTGTTGTTCTTGAGGACATGGGAGAAGTCAAGTTGTTAGTAGTGAAGTAATGTTGAGTAATATTTGATGTTTGATATTTAAGTTGTGCTGTTATTCTTCTAGTTGTGTCATGTGAACGTCGACTACATGATAATTCACCATTTATGGGCCTAGGGAAATGCATCGTGTATTTCTCTACTAATTGTGGGGTTGCCGGAGTGACGGAAACCTAAACCCCCTTTAGGAAACCATTACACGAGGGAGCGTAGGATCCCGGAGTTTAAAGCTCTGGTTAGATTTATTTCTTAATTACTTTCTTGTAGTTGCGGATGCTTGCAAGGGGTATAATCACAAGTATGTATTAGCCTTGGATGGGCCAGTACATTAGCATAGGTTCACCCAAACAACACTTATCAAAACACCAAAAATATTCAGCTGCATGGAACAAAAGCACTTGACAGAAACCTCATGTGTGTCCTCGAGAACGTTTGTTAATAATAAGTAAACCCACCGGCTTGTCCTTTGCTGAAGAAAGGATTGGGGCACTTGCTGCAATTATTACTACTGCATTTTATTTAGTCGCACTTTATTTATCTGCAATATCAAAAACCCCTACAAATCTATTTTCCAGTACTTACGGTTATTCCTTCATCGAAACAGCTTGTCAACACCTTCTGCTCCTTGTTGGGTTCGACACTTTTATTTATTGAAAGTACTACGATACACCCCTATACTTGTGGGTCATCACCCATGCAGAACATGTGAATTTTTGATTATGCACTAACCCTCTAATACGAATTACTTTGAGTGTGGTGTGAAGAAAGTTTTCAAGGGTCAAGAGAAGAGGGTGATATAATCTCATCAAGAAGAGTGTAAAGACAAAGCTTGGGGATGCCCTTGTGGTTCATCCCAGAAATTCTAAGAAGACTCAAGCGTCTAAGCTTGGGGATTCTGGGCATCCCCTTCTTCATCAACAATTTATCAGGTCACTTCTAGTGAAACTATATTTTTGTTCGTTCACACACTATGGATTTTGCTTGGAGCGTTTGTTTCTTTTTCTTTTGTTTTCCTTGCTGCGATAAATTTTGTTGGAACCTATCATTCTTGTGTGGGAGAGAGACATGCTCCGCTTTTTCATATGAATACTCGTTATGCTCGTATTCTTAGTTTTTCTTCTAGCTGCCGCAATTATATTCGCTCTTGTTTTTCATGCATCTCTTATTCAGAGCTGTTAGTTCTAGTAGAGTAGTATTAGTATTCTCTTGTTTCATTGCTATATCACTTGGAGAGTTTGTATTTAAATATATATTGAATGGTTCTTGATGGAAATAGAAAATTCTACATGCTGTAGATGGTATGACGGAAAAAACTTTCAGATTCTTGTAGATTCTATATCACTTGATTATTTGTTGTTGTGTTGAGATATTAATAAGATTAATGGTAAACTTGCTGGATTAGTAGAGTAAGACAATTAATGTTTGGTTTAAAATCTTGAAACTGTGCCACACTCAAATAACCAGTCTATAGGATAATGGTATATGAATTCCTTTGCTGGCTTTTTGTTACGCGCTACGGTCGGGGTAGCTAACAGTGACTTGTCACTGCCACGGGCCCATTTTAGTTGTAATCTTTTAACTTGTGAGTTCTATGTTACGGTTTCTGTCACTTCCACTATCCATATTTGCTAGCCTCTTCGGTACTATGCGTTGCTCATTCTCACATTAAGAGTTGGTGCAAACTTCGCCAGTGCATCCAAACCCCCATGGAAGAACTTTGTTCTTCTACACATAAGCCAAAAACTATCTTCCTCAAAACAGCCACCATACCTACCTACCATGGCATTTTCATATCCATTCCGAGATATATTACCATACAACATCCATCCTTATTATGTTACTTGATGTCATGCTTCATTGTTATATTGCATAGTGCTATACTGGCAGTAGCATTTAGTTTTTTATACATCGGAGATATTTCAGTTTTAGTTACGAGTACTAAAAGTGTGATGATTCATTGTAAACTAGAGTGTTGCCCCTACCGGTGAGGTTATAAATAAATAAAAAGCCCAAAAAAGGGGCAAAGAGAGATAGACATCATTACTATCATTTATTCCACACTTGTGCTTTGTTAGCACCAATATTTCAGTTTGGAGAGAATTTTCATATTATGACTTGCACAACAATGTGGGGAACTTTACGTTATAGAACTTGACTTGTATATTCCAATGATGAGCCTCCTCAAAAGCTCTCCAGGTCTTCGAAAGCAATAAAGTTGGATGCACCCCCACTAGTTCCATTTGAGAGGTTTCATACACTTATAGCTCTATGTGCATCCGTTGTGTGGCAATCACTACTCCTTGCATAACTTCGATTATAAGACTTCCCATTGTCTAATTATCACTTTCGGTTATGTCATACTTTCTTCCATTGACCTTCCAAACCCCCCATAATATTCTTTTAGCCATAACATCCCAGTGTCGAGAACCAATACAGAACGCTTGCTTGTTTTGAGTGCACGAATATCTTAATGATTTACCTACGTTCATATTGTTGTTGCTTGACTTGATCCTAACAGGAGTTGTGAGAGTTTGATGTGTTGGATAATTATATTGGTGTTCTTGAAGCTTAAATCATTTTTTAATAAACCATTGCACAATTGATTGTCTTTTAGTATTGATTCATTGAAAAGTTTTACTTTGTTATTCCTAATGGTTTATACATTATTCTATTTGATATCAACTATAAACCATAGTCTTTATTCATTTGATCCTAGTTTACATACTTTACATTACTATGATGATCGAGTTTATGTTGGTAGCATGTCACCTTAGAATTTTTTTTTATCGTTTACCTACTTGAGGACGAGTAGGAACTAAGCTTGGGGATTTTGATACGTCATAAACGTATCCATAATTTCTGATCTTCCATGTTGTTTTCATGCTATACGCTACATGTTTGCTATACACTTTGTGCCATTTTGATCGATTTTCAGAGACTAACCTATTAACAATATGCAACAAAGCCAGTTCCTATTTTCTGCTGTTTTTGATTTCAGAAAAAGTTGTTCTGGAAATTTTCTCGAAATTGGACGATTCGAAAACCGGGGGTTTTAGAAATCTGTCGTGCACACGGAGTCCGGAGGGGATCTGGAGATGTCCACATGGGCCCCACACCATAGGACGGCGCGCTCCTGGCCGCGCTCAGGGGTGGTGTGGGCCCCCTGGCTGCCCACCGATGTTGCCCTCGCGCCTTTATAATCTCCTCCTCGGGTTAACCCTAAACACCCGAGACTTTTCCACCAAAACATCCACAACCGCCGTCATCGTCAAACCTAATTGGGGAGGGTTCTCTAGCTCTCCCCGACACTTTGCCGGGAGGGGAATTCATCACAGGAGGGCTCTACACCACTATGTCCGCATCCGGAAAAATGCGTGAGAAGTTCATACTTGGACTATGGGTCCTATCAGTAGATAGATGCTTGTTCTCTCCTCTTTGTGCCTCATGTTTAGAACTTGTAAGCTTCCCTACATGATCAAGATCATATTATTGCAATACTACATGTTGTGTTTGCCTGGATCCGATGAATATTGAGTGCTATGTCCAATGATTATCAATCTATCATGTTTTATTCATGTGTATGTTATTTATGATCTTGCATGCTCTTCGTTATTAGTAGATACTCTGGCCAAGTAGATGATCGTAACTCCAAGAGAGAGTATTTATGCTCGATAGTGGATTCATGCGTCCCTTATATCTGTGGTCGAGTGAAAGAAACGTGATAGATGGGGGATGTGTTGTTGCCATTAGGGAGAAAACAACGATGTTTATATTGTTTACATTACGTAGTTAGCTTAATGCGATTATCTGTTGCTTGCAACTTAATACCCAAGGTTTGCTCGAACGACATTTCGAGGGTGGATTATTAGTCATAGATACAGTTGGATAACGGTCTATGAATCTTGTTGTAATGACCACATGAATCACATAGTAATCATCATGTCATGCATATGCACTACGGTGCAGCCTTTATATCTGTCAATTTCCCAACTATAATTTGTTTACCCAAGATGCTATCTATCTGTTTTGGAGAAACACCACTAGTGAACTATGGACCCCGGTCAAATTTCCTCATACTGATAATACAACCACTGTAATCACTGTTTTCATACTCTTACTACTGCTTTCCACATCATACGTTTAACCTCTTTGTTCATAAAAACCGGTGAGATTTACAACCTCACTACTTTGTTGGGGCAAAGTGATTTGATTGTGTTGTGTAGGTTCCACGTTGCTGCTGAACCGGTTGTGCGTCCTGCCAACATCGGCTGGATCAACCTTCAGAAGTGATTTCTTTCTCCTACTGGTCGATTCAACCTTGATTTCTTTCTGAGGGAGACTTACTGTTGTGCTCTTCATAAATTCCTCTTGGGGCCTCCCAACGAACGTGTGTTACACGCGCATCATGCAGCAGCTGCGGTGTTGTCCGCGTTGCCGGTCATGTCATCGATGAAGAGGTTCCCGAGATCTGGGAAGTAGTCGCCGTTGGGAAAGTAGTTGATGTCAGCACTCACGCGAGTGCGCTCCCCAAAAACCTGATAGCCCCTCTCCCGTACAGGTTCACAAGAGGCGGTGTTTCGGAGGGCGAGTCGGTTCGATTCCACGATCCAAAGGAAGCGGCAAAGACTTAGAAATTAACGCGTCTATTAATAACCAAATTAATGACTCATTAAATCTTTCCAACCGGCAAAATAAACGCTCTCGACTCGGCTCATTCCCGCGGCGCAGCGCGTCGTGACGAGGCGAGCGGCGGAGGAGGAGAGCGCGCGTGGCATACCTCTCATCTTGTCTCACCAACTCATACATGGGATAAATGACTCATCTTATAAGATGATGTCATTCTCTCGAAACTAGCAATGTGTGACTAAACTAGTAACACTCTCTCTATTGGATTTATTCATGAATAAGCCTTGACAATTTTAGAATTTAGTTGCGCTTAGTTGGGTTTCGGGCTAAGCCCAAATATAAAAGATTTGGGGCTGAGCGAAACATAATTTCACCAAATCGAAACCAGAGAAAGGTCCCTTACACGGCTGCAGTCACTAGCACATGCCGAATTCCGAACTCTCCGTCGCGAAAAATAAAAAAAAGATCAAGTAAGATCAAATAAATATCAGTAATATATATCGTTCGACCTTAATTGGGCTTATTGCTTTCCGACTTGAACCGTCAGGGAAATTCCTAAAGACTCCTTTGATTTGAAGAAAACTTAGTGGGAATGTAAAAAAAAAAAGGTATTTTTTTCCTCTATGTACGGTTCATCTCTTTGATTCATAGTAATGGCGTAAGGGAACACTAGGGGAATTTTTTCTACAGATCTCACTTTCGAGACAAAATATGGAGAAAAACAAAAATGCACTCTCACCTCATTCTCTAAATGCTGCGCACAAGGAACAAGGAAAAGTTTTATATATGCCACCATCCCATTTCTATTTCTTTCTTATTCCTTTGATATTCCAATCATACGAATCAAAGAGACCTAAAAATTTAGGTAGCAGCCACGTTCAAAGGGAAACGCTGATGATCCCCCGGAGGATCATCCTCCGGGTAGACACGCGGCCACACGTAACCCACGTGGATGGGCCCTAGGCACCACGTCTGTCTCTACTCCCCAGTCCCCGCACTTTCTCTCCTATCCCCTTTCACTTTTTACACCTCTTCTCCTCTGCTTTTCCCCCACCGTATTTCTCCATGGCAGCCAAGCATCCTATCCCCTTTGAGGTGCAGCAGCACGAGGTCGGCGAGGAGGCCGAGCTCGGGCGGGAGGTACCCCGCGATATCCCCGTGGTTGAGGTCGACGCCTGCGACGGCGAGGATGCTCGGTTCGGAGGGGAGCGGCGCGCAGAAGATGCCCGTGTAGTTGCAGACGTCGGGGGCCCTCCTAGTCGACGGTGAGGTCCCGCGGGGTCGGAGAAGATGGCGTACCGCTTCCAGGTCCGCAGCGCCACGTAGGCGTCCCGGATGCTGCGGCTTGGGAAGCGCCGGGACGGATCCACCTCCACCGCCGCCGTCCGCGCGCCCTCCCGAGGCCCCCTCCGTACCGGAGAAATTCTCCATGTGAGCAAAAAACAATCTCTATCTGAGCAAGAAAATTTCTCTATCTGAGCAAAAAAAATTCTCTATCTGAGCAAACCCTCAGAACAATTTTTAGCAGATTTCTTGTTATGTTTTTTTGGATGTGGGGTGCAAATTTTGTGTATGTTTTGTAACAAAAAAATTTCTCTATGTGAGCAAAACAATTGATCTATCTGAGCAAAACAATTTCTCTATGTGAGCAAAACAATTTCTCTATCTGAGCAAAACCTTATAGCAAAAATTTTCTATCTAGGTGCAAATCCTTTGGAACAATCAGAGCCGGAGGTGCTCCCATGGGCTGTCAGAAGTGCCCCCGCAAGCTGCCGGAGATGCTCCTGTGGCCTGGCGGAGGTGCTCCCGCGGACCGCCTGAGGTGCTCCCGTGGCCGGCCGATGTGCTCCCGCAGGCCGCCGGAGGTGCTCCCATAGCCCGGCCGAGGTGCTCCGTTGGGGCGGCGACGGTGCTGCTCGGAGGACAAAGACTGCAACGACCTAGCTCCGGCGACCGGCGGCGGTGCTCCCATAGAGAAGTGATGGTGCTGCCGAAGGAGGATGGCGAAGCTCCCATGGGCCGGTGGTGGTGCTACAACGAGCTTTTTTGGGCGATGCCGTTTGTAGCTCCGGCGACCGGCGGCGGTTGCAGCTCCGGCCTAAGACGGCGTTCAGGCTCTGCCCATAGGACATGGGGATGCGGGGATGGGGGGGGAGGGGGGGGAAGAGATGTGCGGATTTGTTTTTCCTGAGAAAAAATGGAGACACGTGGAATAGTGGTCCCTTGTTGACCCGTATGGGGACACGTGTCAGCTGCTCCATGCGGGGGATCGGGGCTTCCGATCCCCCGGGGGACGCTCAGCACGCAGTAGTAGCGGCTAAGTTCCATCAGCAAAAAGGTAGCGGCCACATTACAGAGCGAGTTGCATGACCAAAAGGGCGACGTGTCATGCAAACCTCAAACCTGTGAGACACGTGGAGAGCATGCCGTTGCAAAGGTATACGATGATCCACATAAAGCGGCAGAAACGAACCACGTCACTTCCATCGGCTACTAAATACAAGGCGAGGGAAGCAAGCAAGCCGAGCCGAACAAAGCATCTTACCCATTACCTAACGACGTGCAATGGCTTCCTCATTCCTCCTTGGAGCGGCCAGCGGAGCCACCCTCAACCGCCACTTGCTCCTTCTTCGGCAACGTCTCGCTGCTACGGCCACAACCGCCAACCCTCGCCGGCTCGCTGCTTCATCTACGACGCGGCACGCACCGTCGACGGTCCCCAACCCGCCGCCAGGGGCGGAGCCTCTGCCGGAGGACGCGCCACGGCAGACGCCGCCGAGGCTCGGGGAGCCCGACCCCGCGGGACCTCCCACGCCGACGCCAAAGGAGAAGATAACCGGCACGCCACCTTCGGATGAGGACGATGGGCATCCTGGCGGCATGCCGGACATGACTCCGCCGCCCGACGTGCCACTGCCCCCGGCTTCGCTGGACCGGGACGGCAGCAATGTCTAGCTGCTTGCTGCTGCTGGCATGTCGCAACAAGTACCAGCACGTTGTAGCTACCTCCTCGTGCAAGAGCACGCGCATGTAAATTATGCTACAGTCGCTGTACTACGATCAGTATGCTAGCATGTATCTGTTGGTGATGTATGTAACTGTAATAAACATCCGACCCTGCCTGTACTACACAAAATAAACTAACGGCCTAGCTAGCCTCTACTGTACTGCACGTTGTTTGATCACTTGATCTAGCTATTCTAGTCGTTATTATCGGTGAAGACTATGTGTGAATGTAACCGAGAGAGAGATACCGAGAGTGAGAGAGACGAGCATCACCTTCCGATCCCTTTGAGGACGATGGCGTGTCGGTGGTGGACATGGTGGTGCGGTGATGATGCAGTGGCGGCGGTGGGGAGGCTTCCCGTACCTTAGCGCTAACCATAGATCAGATTTGGTATATCAGTGGGGTTTATGGCAGCGATCAACCTCGTGAGTTGTGCCCCGGCCCCCACCATTGTTAATATAGCGCTGGCACAGGGGCCCACTAACCATAACGGGTTGGGCGCCCCCGATCAGGACGCGGTTGACCAGGGAGGGTCCAGCAGGCCGTTGGGCCTGCAGGAGATCAATCTAACATTCTCCTCCCCCTTGATCTCAACTTTTATTTTTATCTTTATACCTTTTACTTTTACTTGTTTCATCACTTATTGATACATAGAGCATGTTTTATCGTCACAGCTCAATTGCCGATAGAATCAGACAGTTACAATATACCTTTCTGTTTTGAAACAAAAACAGTTACTTTTCGGGCCTCTCTTATCCAGGAATCATAGGCTTTCCATTAAACCCATGCCGGCTATGTGATCTTTGAAAACACTGGGTGGTATAAGCCTTTCGTTAGCGGATCCGCAAGCATATCCTTTGTCCTTATATGGTCGAGACTTATAGTTTGATTCTGGATTTTATCCTTCACAACATAATACTTTATTTCTATTGGCTTTGTAGCATTACTCTACTTGTTGTTGTGAGCATAGAATACTGCGGGCTGGTTGTCACAGTACATCTTTAATGGTTTGCTAATGCAATCTACCACTTTTAAGTCGGGTATAAATTTCTTTAACCATATCGCCTGCCCTGTGGCCTCATAACATGCTATAAATTCTGCATACATCGTGGATGATGCAACTATTGACTGAATGTAACAGAGTGAGAGAGAGAGAGAGATACCGAGAGGGAGAGAGAAGTGAGAGAGAGACGAGCATCACCTTCCGATCCCTTTGAGGACGATGGTGTGTCGGTGATGGACATGGTGGTGCGGTGATGATGGAGTGGCGGCGGTGGTGAGGCTTCCCGTACCTTAGCGCTAACCCTAGATCGGATTTGGTATATCGGTGGGGTTTGTGGCAGCTATCAACCTCGTGAGTTGTGCCCCGGCCCCCACCACTGTTAATATAGCGCTGGCACAGGGGACCACCAACCATAACGGGTTGGGCGCCCCCGATCAGGGCGCGGTTGACCAGTGAGGGTCCATGTAACAGCCCAAGTATGAAAACCTACCAATTAAAATGTTTGATTTCTTGTTTATTAAGGTATTGCATCATGTCATCATATTGTTGCATTTGTTTCTTTTGTTTTGCATCTGTTATTCCTTGTTTTCACAATAAAAATCAAACAATTTCAACTGCTTTGTTTTCATACTTGTTCTGTTACAACTTTTGGAATAAAAATCACAAATGAAAACAACCAAATTGTTCCATTTTATTTCATGTTGATCACTCCTTAATTTGTTCGGTTTAATCAAACAATTAATTCAAATCACTTTCAAATTCAAACCAAATGTGTTTCAAACAGAACCCAATTTGAAATTATAAAAATAATAACCAAAACATTATGTACTCTTTGTTTCCAATTAATCATAGGGGTCACCCTATTTAAAAGTGTGGTTTTGTTAATGTTCAACTAATAAAGAAACTCATTTCAATTTGGCTTATTTCCAAACAGCACCACAAATTCAAATATTTTGGAAATTCAAACTTGTTAATTGTTGTAATTAACACCAGGAGCACACCCTTTTTTTCTATGAATTTTTCCTAACCCTGAAGGCCTTCTTTTCTTCCAATTTTGGTTGCAGCAAAAAAAAAAAAATGAAACAGAAATATTAAAAAAGCAAAGCGCACAGCAGAGGGAGCAGCCCAGCCCAATTACCTTCTCCTTCCTGGCCCGTAACGATTCGCTGCACCACCCCTTTCTTCTTCCTGGAGTACGGCAGGACATCTAATGCCTCCACGTCGACCACAGCGGCCATGGACGGCCCTCCGTTGCTCCTCTGCCCTATATAGCCCCCTAGAACCTCGAGCCGCCTACCCTCTGTCTAACCCTAGCCTAGCGCCGCCGTCCTCTCTGCTAACCCCGTTTCATCTGCTTCTCCCTGAACCTGCAACCACCATCCATGCGCCACCGTCAGACATTGCCGCATCGCCGTCGCCAAGCACAACCTCAGCCCTAGCTAACGGGTGGAATGGAACCGTGGTGGGTTCCTAGTCGATTTTGGTGAAGGCGCGGAGGAGGGAGGAGGCCCGAGTCGGCGACGCCGTCGAGGTTTTGCGTCGCCGGCCTTCCCTGTCCGACCTGCTGCTGTCCCTGCATCGCCCCCTGCTCCGACCCGATCGCCTCCTCCCTGCGTGCCTCGAGGTGAGACCCCCTCTCGCCTTCTTCCCTCTCCCCTCCCTCATCTCCTTGGCCGCACCCCACAGCACCCCTCGCAGCAGCTCCTCCGGCGAGCAGCAACCGACGGCCAGGTCCCTGTCGTGGTACCTGTTCGGTTCAGATTAGAAATTCAGAATCATCCCCGCGGAACAACACCGCTTACCCCCCGAGTCCCACTCCCTGTCACAAGCCGCAGCTCACCCCACTGGTTCAGTTCCCAGGCGCGCAAGCAGGAGGTGCAGGGGTCGAATCCCACCCCCTGCACAATAAACCAACTTTTATTTTTGCAATGTTTTGGTCACAGTAATTCCACAGAATCACAACTAGGCCCCTGTTAATTAAATCTAGACCCCTGAAATAATTTTTTCTAAGTCCCTAATGGTTTAAAAAGGGCAGATTTGCACCCAATCTTCTAAAATGCATAAGAAAATCATTGTAACTCCAAATTTAACTTTTTAAATATGTTTTCTGTACCAAATTAAATGTTCTATCCAAATATAAAATTTGTTTACTGTTTTGAATATTTTAAATTGGTGCAATATTTGAAAACTTGTGAAATTCACTTAAACTTGCAAAATTCATAACTTGGGCATAAAAATTCCAAATTGCACAAACTAAATATGTTTTCCAATCACTTTTTCATGTACTTTCCAAATATAAATTTTGTTTGATGTTTTGAATAATTTAAATTGCTGAAAACGACTGTTTCTTGTTTAATGCATTTAAAATTGCCAAAATAATAACTTGCTCATTTTAAATCCAATTTCCACAAATGAAATATGTTTTCCATGCAAAATTAAACCCTCTTTCCAAATATAAAATTTGTTTCATGTTTTGAATAATTAAATTTGGTTAAATGATTTAAACATAATATTGTTAAATTTATCACTTGATCAAAACAAATTCTTTTGGGACATATAAAATATGTTTTCCTACCCTAAAAGTATAAACTTTTCAAATATGGATTTGGTTTAATGCTTTGAACAAATAAAAATTCAAATAAGTTCATGTTTGAATTAAATTCATTTAATTCTTGTTTAACCTTGTTTAATTCATAAATAATTTATTTGAAATTCTTTTTCAACAAGTGAAACATGTAATCCACCTAAAATTTGGTGTTCTTTTCAAATATAAACTTTGTCATCCATTTTGAACAATTAAAAGTGGTGAAAACAACAAATGCTTGTGTGGCACCTTTAAGTAACCAAAATTCCAAAACTTAATAAATGATTTCCAAAACTTGTTAATTCCTTTGTATCACTTGCATCCATTATTGTTATTTGTTGTTATTTTTCTGTTTTCCTCATCCATGCATCATGCTAATCCACTTTCACATGTTGCTTAGTTGTAAAACAATTAATTCAACCATAGTTCATGGGCTTTTCATATGCAATCCAATTGCATGTGGGTCCATTTAATTTGTGTTATCTTGTCAACTAGTTTACTATTGATGCATCAATTAAACTATCATGCATCATTCCTTTGATTGTGCATTATGCCATGTTATTGATTGTTTATCTTTCTGCATTGTTTGTTTGCTTCTTCTCGGATACACGACGACGTTGAGACCGACGATACTTACGACACCCCTTCTAAGGAGTTAGCTCAGTACCAGGCTACTGGGTTTTGCAGGCAAGTTATCACTCACATGAACCACTGTGTTCCTTTCAACATTGGTTACCGATACTTTCCGTTGTTCTTTTCTGCTAGCCTTAGTAGTAGTTGTTCTGTTACGAACCTATCACATGAATCCCTTAAAACCTGATATCGCCTCATCTCCCTTCCTACAACCCATTGTTTGAGCCAGTGTCTCACTAGCATGCTTAGGTTGCTTTTGCTCGAGTCTGTTATCCGTTACTTTCTGTTACTACTCTATTACGTTGTGGGGGCTCGATGTTTAATCAATCAATCATGCTAATGTTACTATTAATAATAAATTTGATGATAAGGCACCGGCAGGAGGCCCTGTGTGGTTTTGAGGCCTGCTAGTGTCGACCCTAATAGGAAAAGGGTCTTGTCTACTGATCCATGATGAGCGCACTAACCGCATGTGGGAAGCGAGTATGGGCGCCCCCCTCAATTTGATTCGATTCGCATCTCGTCCAAATCGCCTCATTTAGTTCGTGTTTTCCATTTGCCGCATGCATGTTTTTGCGAGCCCAGGCCAGGGTGGAACTTTTGTAGTCGGCATATAGGGGGGCACGTTCTTAGAGTGCTATGAGGGTCCATTTTCTTCTGGGCTCGATTAGCCGTGCGCCCAAGGTTCTTTGGGCTTGACGCGAAGAAGAGTCGAGTTGTGTAGAGTGCCCCGCTTGGTGGAGGTGCATTTCCATCTGGCGGGTTATTCTTGCGTGTACGGCCAAATTGGTGCAACCCTGCAGGGATAATCTTCTCGAGAAGCCGTGTTTTCCGCGGTTATGGATTACTTGGTGAAAGTACTGGCTAACAAGTACTCAGGACAACTTAAACCTAATGATTAACAACCTTACACCTAATGATTAACAACTTGACTAGTAATAGGCTTATTGACACAATAATTTGAACCATCATTAACTCAACTGTGTGAGTTATCCTCGGATTGCTTCTTTGGATAAGGGGCGAGATCCAGGATGGGTTTGTTTGAAGTTATCTTTCAGTTGGTTACAATCCTCGATCTTATCTCCTTTCTGTTAGCCGGAAGTGGTAGAACTCTGTAGTTGTGTAGAGCAGCCAGTTGCAGCATCCTTTATATCCCCTTCTTTCCGTTGAACCCAAAGCATCTGTGCTTGGTGTTGACGGGTTACACTTTGGTGAACTGTGAGTCTTGCTTGCCAGTACGTTTATGTACTGACCCCTTTGGGGCTGTGGTTTTCGCAGACCTACGTTTCCGAGGATCTACATGGTGGCTACTACGTGGAGTATGACGAGACTGCTGACGAGTAGATAGCGGACCCGGGCAGGATCCGAGACTTCGTGGATGGGCTCCGTCTGTTCGTTTCCGGCCTCTTAGGCCTATTTGGATCTTGTCTGTACTCAGACATGTTGATTGCTTCCGCTGTATTGTAATGATGTATTGTTGGGGCATGTGCCCTCTGAATGATTGTATTTTCTATCTCTGCTCTAATGAGAGCCAATTTATTTCAATCTTTTGTGTCGTAGAGATATGTTGTGATTATCATTCGTTTAACGCTGTTGACGTACCATGTGTGATTGGTATGGAGTACGTCGACAGTAGTGCCTTTGATCTCTAGTGGATAGTTTACATCGACGATGGAATAGCAGGGCTTGTGTTGTCGCGCATAAGCGCAGGCCTACCAGGAAGCTGGGACGTGGGAGCAGTTATGCCCCATAATCCAAGCACTTGCTATCCAGTTCGGCCCGATGAGTATCCCCTAGAAATCAGGGTGCGACAAATGGTATCAGAGCCTGTCTGCCTGTAGGATCCCTTTTTACTGGTCGCAGTTGAGTCTAGAAACTATTTTGTAGCTATATAGGAAAAATGAAACGTGAGAGTAGGAATTCTGCCATTTTTCTTCTTTCCCCACCCACCCACCCTTTTCTGGTAAGGAAGTGCAACGTTGATTTCTCCCTTCTCATCTAAACTTTCAAGTTAGGATTTCACGTGTTTTGGGTTCTCCGTAGTACCTCAGAAGTTTTGTTTTCGTTTTCCCCGGTGTTGCTTCGTTATCCTGTTCTTCTAAAGAACATTTCGTCCGTTGAAATCTTGTTGTTGTTTTCCACTTCAATTCTTCTACCGGCAGCTAATCAAAGTTTCACCGTTCATCTGCTAAACTCTATTCCAGCTAAAGTGTTGTTTCATACCGGAGCATCACATTCTTTTGTGTCAAAGATCCTTTCCACAACAAACAACATAGTTCTGGTTCCACTAAGCAATCAAATCACCGTTCACTCCTCGGGATCTCAAATGTTGACTTCCAAGTTCAGTCACAGAAATCAAATCCTAATGGAAGGCCACATATTCATTGCTTCTCTCATACTACTTGGCAATTCTGACATTAATGTCATTCTTGGTATTGGATTGATGTCAATAACTCTGTTCCACCATTCTGACCAGATAATCTATTCTCTAAATGAATCAAGTTCTATCCAGCCATACACCCTTGGTACAAAAACCTCTTCCTTCAATTGAAAATGTTCCGGTGGTTTGCAAAGTCCCTGACGTCTATCCAATGTGCACGATGAGTTCACGTGTCACAACTCAAGAGGATCTTCCCAAGAAGTTTCCGGACCTTTTCTTTTCTCAGTAGGAATCTCGGGGCGCGATTCCTTCAAGGGGGGGCGTTTTGTAACAGCCCAAGTATGAAAATCTACCAATTAGAATGTTTGATTTCTTTTTTATTAAGGTATTGCATCATGTCATCATATTGTTGCATTTGTTTCTTTTGTTTTGCATCTGTTATACCTTGTTTTCACAATAAAAATCAAACAATTTCAACTGCTTTGTTTTCATACTTGTTCTGTTACAACTTTTGGAATAAAAATCACAAATGAAAACAACCAAATTGTTCCATTTTATTTCATGTTGATCACTCCTTAATTTGTTGGGTTTAATCAAACAATTAATTCAATCAATTAATTCAAATCACTTTCAAATTCAAACCAAATGTGTTTCAAACAGAACCCAATTTGAAATTATAAAAATAATAACCAAAACATTATGTACTCTTTGTTTCCAATTAATCATAGGGGTCACCCTATTTAAAAGTGTGGTTTTGTTAATGTTCAACTAATAAAGAAACTCATTTCAATTTGGCTTATTTCCAAACAGCACCACAAATTCAAATATTTTGGAAATTCAAACTTGTTAATTGGTTGTAATTAACACCAGGAGCACACCCTTTTTTTCTATGAATTTTTCCTAACCCTGAAGGCCTTCTTTTCTTCCAATTTTGGTTGCAGCAAAAAAAAAATGAAACAGAAATATTAAAAAAGCAAAGCGCACAGCAGAGGGAGCAGCCCAGCCCAATTACCTTCTCCTTCCTGGCCCGTAACGATTCGCTGCACCACCCCTTTCTTCTTCCTGGAGTACGGCAGGACATCTAATGCCTCCACGTCGACCACAGCGGCCATGGACGGCCCTCCATTGCTCCTCTGCCCTATATAGCCCCCTAGAACCTCGAGCCGCCTACCCTCTGTCTAACCCTAGCCTAGCGCCACCGTCCTCTCTGCTAACCCCGTTTCATCTGCTTCTCCCTGAACCTGCAACCACCATCCATGCGCCACCGTCAGACATCGCCGCATCACCGTCGCCAAGCACAACCTCAGCCCTAGCTAACGGGTGGAATGGAACCGTGGTGGGTTCCTAGTCGATTTTGGTGAAGGCGCGGAGGAGGGAGGAGGCCCGAGTCGGCGACGCCGTCGAGGTTTTGCGTCGCCGGCCTTCCCTGTCCGACCTGCTGCTGTCCCTGCATCGCCCCCTGCTCCGACCCGATCGCCTCCTCCCTGCCTGCCTCGAGGTGAGACCCCCTCTCGCCTTCTTCCCTCTCCCATCCCTCATCTCCTTGGCCGCACCCCACAGCACCCCTCGCAGCAGCTCCTCCGGCGAGCAGCAACCGACGGCCAGGTCCCTGTCGTGGTACCTGTTCGGTTCAGATTAGAAATTCAGAATCATCCCCGCGGAACAACACCACTTACCCCCCGAGTCCCACTCCCTGCCACAAGCCGCAGCTCACCCCACTGGTTCAGTTCCCAGGCGCGCAAGCAGGAGGTGCAGGGGTCGAATCCCACCCCCTGCACAATAAACCAACTTTTATTTTTGCAATGTTTTGGTCACAGTAATTCCACAGAATCACAACTAGGCCCCTGTTAATTAAATCTAGACCCCTGAAATAATTTTTTCTAAGTCCCTAATGGTTTAAAAAGGGCAGATTTGCACCCAATCTTCTAAAATGCATAAGAAAATCATTGTAACTCCAAATTTAACTTTTTAAATATGTTTTCTGTACCAAATTAAATGTTCTATCCAAATATAAAATTTGTTTACTGTTTTGAATATTTTAAATTGGTGCAATATTTGAAAACTTGTGAAATTCACTTAAACTTGCAAAATTCATAACTTGGGCATAAAAATTCCAAATTGCACAAACTAAATATGTTTTCCAATCACTTTTTCATGTACTTTCCAAATATAATTTTTTTTTGATGTTTTGAATAATTTAAATTGCTGAAAACGACTGTTTCTTGTTTAATGCATTTAAAATTGCCAAAATAATAACTTGCTCATTTTAAATCCAATTTCCACAAATGAAATATGTTTTCCATGCAAAATTAAACCCTCTTTCCAAATATAAAATTTGTTTCATGTTTTGAATAATTAAATTTGGTTAAATGATTTAAACATAATATTGTTAAATTTATCACTTGATCAAAACAAATTCTTTTGGGACATATAAAATATGTTTTCCTACCCTAAAAGTATAAACTTTTCAAATATGAATTTGGTTTAATGCTTTGAACAAATAAAAATTCAAATAAGTTCATGTTTGAATTAAATTCATTTTATTCTTGTTTAACCTTGTTTAATTCATAAATAATTTATTTGAAATCCTTTTTCAACAAGTGAAACATGTAATCCACCTAAAATTTGGTGTTCTTTTCAAATATAAACTTTGTCATCCATTTTGAACAATTAAAAGTGGTGAAAACAACAAATGCTTGTGTGGCACCTTTAAGTAACCAAAATTCCAAAACTTAATAAATGATTTCCAAAACTTGTTAATTCCTTTGTATCACTTGCATCCATTATTGTTATTTGTTGTTATTTTTCTGTTTTCCTCATCCATGCATCATGCTAATCCACTTTCACATGTTGCTTAGTTGTAAAACAATTAATTCAACCATAGTTCATGGGCTTTTCATATGCAATCCAATTGCATGTGGGTCCATTTAATTTGTGTTATCTTGTCAACTAGTTTACTATTGATGCATCAATTAAACTATCATGCATCATTCCTTTGATTGTGCATTATGCCATGTTATTGATTGTTTATCTTTCTGCATTGTTTGTTTGCTTCTTCTCGGATACACGACGACGTTGAGACCGACGATACTTACGACACCCCTTCTAAGGAGTTAGCTCAGTACCAGGCTACTGGGTTTTGCAGGCAAGTTATCACTCACATGAACCACTATGTTCCTTTCAACATTGGTTACCGATACTTTCCGTTGTTCTTTTCTGCTAGCCTTAGTAGTAGTTGTTCTGTTACGAACCTATCACATGAATCCCTTAAAACCTGATATCGCCTCATCTCCCTTCCTACAACCCATTGTTTGAGCCAGTGTCTCACTAGCATGCTTAGGTTGCTTTTGCTCGAGTCTGTTATCCGTTACTTTCTGTTACTACTCTATTACGTTGTGGGGGCTCGATGTTTAATCAATCAATCATGCTAATGTTACTATTAATAATAAATCTGATGATAAGGCACCGGCAGGAGGCCCTGTGTGGTTTTGAGGCCTGCTAGTGTCGACCCTAATAGGAAAAGGGTCTTGTCTACTGATCCATGATGAGCGCACTAACCGCATGTGGGAAGCGAGTATGGGCGCCCCCCTCAATTTGATTCGATTCGCATCTCGTCCAAATCGCCTCATTTAGTTCGTGTTTTCCATTTGCCGCATGCATGTTTTTGCGAGCCCAGGCCAGGGTGGAACTTTTGTAGTCGGCATATAGGGGGACACGTTCTTAGAGTGCTATGAGGGTCCATTTTCTTCTGGGCTCGATTAGCCGTGCGCCCAAGGTTCTTTGGGCTTGACGCGAAGAAGAGTCGAGTTGTGTAGAGTGCCCCGCTTGGTGGAGGTGCATTTCCATCTGGCGGGTTATTCTTGCGTGTACGGCCAAATTGGTGCAACCCTGCAGGGATAATCTTCTCGAGAAGCCGTGTTTTCCGCGGTTATGGATTACTTGGTGAAAGTACTGGCTAACAAGTACTCAGGACAACTTAAACCTAATGATTAACAACCTTACACCTAATGATTAACAACTTGACTAGTAATAGGCTTATTGACACAATAATTTGAACCATCATTAACTCAACTGTGTGAGTTATCCTCGGATTGCTTCTTTGGATAAGGGGCGAGATCCAGGATGGGTTTGTTTGAAGTTATCTTTCAGTTGGTTACAATCCTCGATCTTATCTCCTTTCTGTTAGCCGGAAGTGGTAGAACTCTGTAGTTGTGTAGAGCAGCCAGTTGCAGCATCCTTTATATCCCCTTCTTTCTGTTGAACCCAAAGCATCTGTGCTTGGTGTTGACGGGTTACACTTTGGTGAACTGTGAGTCTTGCTTGCCAGTACGTTTATGTACTGACCCCTTTGGGGCTGTGGTTTCCGCAGACCTACGTTTCCGAGGATCTACATGGTGGCTACTACGTGGAGTATGACGAGACTGCTGACGAGTAGATAGCGGACCCGGGCAGGATCCGAGACTTCGTGGATGGGCTCCGTCTGTTCGTTTCCGGCCTCTTAGGCCTATTTGGATCTTGTCTGTACTCAGACATGTTGATTGCTTCCGCTGTATTGTAATGATGTATTGTTGGGGCATGTGCCCTCTGAATGATTGTATTTGCTATCTCTGCTCTAATGAGAGCCAATTTATTTCAATCTTTTGTGTCGTAGAGATATGTTGTGATTATCATTCGTTTAACGCTGTTGACGTACCATGTGTGATTGGTATGGAGTACGTCGACAGTAGTGCCTTTGATCTCTAGTGGATAGTTTACATCGACGATGGAATAGCAGGGCTTGTGTTGTCGCGCATAAGCGCAGGCCTACCAGGAAGCTGGGACGTGGGAGCAGTTATGCCCCATAATCCAAGCACTTGCTATCCAGTTCGGCCCGATGAGTATCCCCTAGAAATCAGGGTGCGACAGTCCAGCAGGCCGTTGGGCCTGCAGGAGATCAATCTAATACACGTACGTTCGCAAGCAAAAGGAGTCAAGGGAGTATTCGCCGGAGGTACCAGCCGATTCAGACGTGACTGTGCACACCCGCATCTTCAGAGGATGTGTACCTTTCAGATATGTGGACTGTGCTGTTGGTTGATCTCACGGTTCAAACTAAACTCAATCAAAGAGAGAAACGTTGGGAAAAAAACAAATAAAAATAAGGAGATAAAGATGACGAAAATAAAGAAATAAGTGAAGGCCCCATGAACCAACGTTCGTGACCTTCACGTACGCACCTAAAACACCCTGATCGGGGGGGTGCCCTAACCAACTAATTGTTCTGGCCCTCTGTTTGCATGCCCTTATATTAAGGGGGGCCTGACTACTGGCGATCTACGTGTGTTAGCGCTCAGTCACCCTGCTCCCCCAATATCCCACGTTCTGCTCCGATCGCAGAAGAGCACAGGCAACAGGAAGAGCTGGAACCTCGCCGTGCCGTCCCCGGACAGTGCCGGTGGAGGCCTGAGGGTCACCGCGTGATGCATCGATCGTCATCAACCCATGCAACATCTACACCAACACTCAATCTCGCCTGCACCAAGCAGGCATCGATGTCTTCAACTGCTGGAGTTTGTAATCCCATAAACCCCTCTGTTTTCTTGATCTGATCTATCTTGTGTTCTAGTTTGACTGTCACACATGATCCAGTACGGATCTAGATGGAATTATGTCTAACAATGGTATCAGTCGCCAATGTGATAGCACTAGAACCCTCACTAGGATCTGTTGATCAAGTTTTGGTTAATTATGATCATGTTTTAGGCAATTCTGTTTTAGATTATCTTTCAGATTAGCCCCAAAAAGCATGCCTATGATGTTATCACTGCACTGCAATTAGATCAATGCAAGTTTCTGTTAACCAATTTTTAAGTTCCAAGGCAAATTGATGTATTGGTTAATCAATATTAAGCAAGATCTGACACACTTCTAAGTTATTCACCATAAGAAAAAAAAATCCCCAATTCCCTTTGAACCCTAGTTCACCTCGATGAAGCCCAATTTTCTGGCCACACATGCATTATTTTTTGCATACAAACAAAAGGTTTTAGAGAGGAAGTTGGCGCATACCTCGTTCGACGCCGTTCATCTCCAATCGGAGAGGGCGCGCGGAATGGACGCGTGCGTCGTTGCCCTAGCCACCGACGTTTGCCGTCACAGAAATGCCGCCGTCACCTCCGTACGCACGCGGCACGGGAAGTCACCCTCAACGGATGAGCGCGCCGGACCTTGTCGGTCGCACGCTCCTCCGCTGAGCACGACCACCGCGCCGGAAAGGGAAGGAGGACGGGCGCGCGCCACGCATGGCCACCGCGCCGGAAGGAAGGACGACGGGCGCCTGATGCGCACGGCCACCGCGCCGGAATGATAAGGGGGAAGGGCGTGCGGAGAGCACGGTCGCTCTCGTCACCGCCTCTCTGTCGCACGGGAAGAGGTGAGGGAAGGGTGGCACCCTGTCGCCGCCGTCGTCTCTCTCTCACGAGTGCGGCGGCGGAACCAGTCAAGGTGCGGCGGGCGACGCGCCGTCGTCGCTCACTCTCAGATGCGAAAGAAACGGGGGAGGAGAGGAATGGGGGCTAGGGTTACGGTTTTTGACCCGGTGTGGTCTTTTAATCCACCAGGACGCACGTCAGCTGTCCGATCCGATCGGACGAATCGCCTTGATGCGAATGTTTTTGGGCTGCACTGCTCCTGGCTGCGCTAAGCTGGGCCGCTTAGACCCGGGATGGGTTGGGTTGTTTTGGGTTGCTCTGTTTGTTTAAAAAATTTATAAGTTTCTGTTTTTTCGTTTTTCCAGTGCTTTTTTTTTCGATTAAGTTTTTGTGCACTGTTTTTTAAAGAACAGAAAATAAATTGCGTAAAATTATGATAATAAGCATATTATTGTTCTGAATAAAAATGAACCAACGGGATTTTTTGTTTAGAATACTTAATATGTTTTAAATGTTGTATAATCAATTTAAGCATTAAATAATGTTATTTACTTTATGTTATTAATTTTAATGCTTATTTTTTATAATGTCATGACTGTAAAATTAATTCTGACCAACGTTGTGTTAATTTTACATGTCATCACCTTACGTTGTTCTAACTTTGTGTCATTTCTGCCCAACGGTGATTTTGCATATAATTAGAATTTTTGATGATTATGGCATGTTTATTCCTTTTTACCAACGTAAAGTTTTGTATTCATGCAATTTAACGTCCATGTAATTTTTCAGCTTCCACTGCGATACGCTACGACATTGTCGAGCAACTGACGGGGAATAATTTTCCACGCTGGAAGAATTCAATCGAGCTAAGTTTAGCTTTCAGCGAATTTGATTATGCCTTAAGGGAGGATAAGCCCACGGCACCTGAAAATGGTGTCGCGGGGTATGACGATCTTAAGAAAAATTATGACTCCAAAATGGAGAAATGGAACAAATCAAGTCATGTAGCAACGCTTCTGATGCGATCATCCATTTCACCTGAGATTATTGGGGCTCTCCCAAAGAAAGATACTCCTAAAGATTTCATGGCAGCCTTGGAGGAGCAATTCAAAGGCTCCGAGAAGGTCTATGCAACTGAGCTATTTTAGAATCTCCTTGCGAAGTGTAAATGTGATGGTGAAGTAAGGAGTCATGTACTGAGAATGATTAATGCTTCGCGCAAGCTGAAGGCTTTACAATGTGAACTCAGTGATAACCTACTCACCATAATGATTTTGGATTCCCTCCCTGAAGAATTTGATCAATTCAAGATCAACTATAATTCCATGAAGGAAAAGTGGTCACTCTATGAGATATGTCCTCGATTTGTCCGGGAGGAGGAAAGGCTGATGAAAAAAAACAAGGACTAGTCTTTTCATGTTGGCTCTAACAAGAGAAAGTATGATGGGCCTAGTCCTTCCAAGCCTCCAAAGAAGACCTTCAAAAAGGATATGCACAAGCCTAAAGGAAAGGAGATGGGACAGTCTTCTGCTAGCTCGGCTGTTGTTGAAAACACTTGCTTTCATTGCAAGAAAGAGGGTCATTTCAGAAAGGACTGTTAAGCCTATATTAAATGGATGGTGAAGAAAGGTACATATGAAATCACTTTTGTTGATGAATTATTTTATGCTGATTTCTCCTCTAGATCATGGTGGATTGATTCAGGAGCAACTACTCATGTTGCTAACTCTATGCAGGGATTCCGTATGATCCAAACCACAGCAAACGCTACAAGAAGGCTTAAAGTAGCAAATGGAGTTGAAGTTGATGTTGAAACTGTAGGGTCACTCACCTTGGAGCTCCACACCAACCATCGTCTTCATTTAAATAATGTTCTTTATGTACCTACTTTGAGTACGAATTTGATTTCAGTCTCTTGTCTTGATGATAACATGTATGCATATTTGTTTGGTCACAAACAATTTGTTTTGAAATATTGTAATAAAGATGTTGGTTTCGGTGTCAGACGAGACAAATTATATATGTTATCATTGAATGCTCATGTTATGCATGTGAGTAATGTGTGTATCGGTGAGAATAAATGGAAGGGTACTAGCACTTCTTCGAAATTGTGGCACCGTCGTCTGGGCCATATTTCGAGAGGGAGAATTGAGCGACTCATTAAAAATGATGTACTACTTCCATTATACTTCTCCGATGCGGAAAAATATGTTGACTGCATAAAAGGAAAATACGCGAAAAAAATTAAGAAAGGAGCAGTACGAGCAACAGGTGTCCTAGAACTTATTCATACTGACATATGTGGACCCCTTAACGTTAAGTCTATAGACGGTTTTGATTCATTCATCACGTTTACGGACGACGTTTCCCGATATGGGTATATTTACCCTATACGTGATCGATCGGAAGGTTTGGACAAGTTCAAATTGTTCAAAACCGAAGTTGAGAACCAACTAAATGTTAAAATAAAAGTTGTACGATCTGATCGCGGGGGAGAGTATTATGGTAGACATGCTCCTTATGGGAAAATTCCAGAACCTTTTGCAAGGTTTCTCGCTGAGAATGGAATTGTTGCCCAGTACTCAATGCCTGGTGAACCTCAGCATAATGGAGTGGCTGAGAGTCGGAATCGCACACTTATGGATATGGTGCGAAGTATGCTTAGTCATGCAAGTTTGCCAGTAAGCCTATGGATGGAGGCATTAAAGACTGCCGCACATATATTAAATATTGCTCCCACTAAGTCAGCACCGAACACACCTTATGAGATGTGGACGGGAAGGAAACCGAGCTTGAACTATTTACGTGTGTGGAGTTGTCCTGCTGAAACTAGAGTATTCAATCCACAACTTAAGAAGTTAGATCCAAAAACAGTTAGTTGTTTCTTTATTGAATACCCACATAGGGGAAAGGGATATCACTTCTATTGTCCAGGTCATACCACTAAGTTTGTGGAGACGCGACAAGCGGTGTTTTTGAGGATAATGAGGTCACTGAATTAAGAAAGATCGACCTTGAGGAGAAGCGGGTATGTGCTCCATGCCCGGCCATCCAAGAGATCGTTTTGCCCATTTAAAATAGAGTGACGTCTAATGATGGTTCTAAATCTTGTAATTTAGATCATGAACCCAATGGTAATCCTGAAAACAATAATGACATACCAGAAGGAGAGGATCACCATACAGATAACAAAGAAAATCCTGAAAATAATGACGCTTCTCCACCACCCCTCCTGTGAGAAGATCACAGCGACCTAGGAAGAAAGCCATCCCAGAAGATTATGTCACTTACATGAGTGAGGATGTGTGTGATGTCGGGAAGGTGGATGATCCAATCTCATATAAAGGAGCCATTACAAGTACGAATTCGTCTAAATGGCAAGTTGCCATGGAAGATGAGTTAAAATCTATGAGCTCAAACGATGTTTGGGACTTAGTAGAAGTTCCCAATGGTGCTAAAAGGGTAGACTGCAAATGGGTCTACAAAACCAAGTATGATTCCAAAGGGAACGTCGAAAGGTTCAAAGCAAGACTTGTGGCGAAAGGTTTCACACAGAGAGAAGGTATCGATTACAACGAGACATTTTCTTCTGTGTCATCAAAGGATTCTTTTAGAATTGTCATGGCTCTAGTAGCTCATTTCAACCTAGAATTGCATCAAATGGACGTTAAGACGGCATTTCAAAATGGTGATCTTAATGAAGATGTTTACATGACTCAACCGGAAGATTTTGTCGTGGAAGGAAAGGAACACCTGACATGTCGTCTGAAGAAATCCATCTATGGCTTGAAGCAGGCTTCAAGACAGTGGTACCTCAAGTTCGACAAGATTATTCGAACTTTTGGGTTTACGGAAAATGTCGTGGACAACTGCATATATATTAAGTTTAAAGGCAGTAGGTTCACAATTTTAGTCCTATAAGTAGATGACATATTGTTCGCTTGCAGCGATAAGGATATGCTGCATGAGACCAAGAATTTCCTGTCGTCTAATTTTGATATGAAGGATCTCGGTGAAGCCTCTTATGTCCTTGGCATTGAGATTTACCGAGATAGGTCAAAGGGGATGTTAGTACTATCCCAAAAGGCATACTTTGAGCGAGTACTGAAGAAATATAATATGCAGAAGTGCTCTCCCTCACCTGCTCCTATAGTTAAGGGCGATAAGTTTGGGACATTCCAATGTCCGAGGAACCAAATTGAAACTGATCAGATGAAGTCGGTTCCTTATGCTTCAGCTGTCGGAAGCATCATGTATGCACAAGTTTGCACACGCCCTGACTTGGCTTTTATAACGGGAATGCTTGGCAGATTCCAATCAAATCCAGGACCAGACCACTGGAAGGCCGCAAAGAAAGTCTTGCGTTATATGCAAGGCACAAAATATTACATGCTTACATATAAGAAGTCTGATAACTTGCAAGTTGTTGGTTATTCAGACGCTGATTATGCCGGTTGTGTGGATAGTAAGAAATCCACATCAGGTTATGTATTCACACTAGCCGGAGGAGCCATATCGTGGAAAAACTCCAAACAAACGTTGACTGCTTCATCTACGATGTATGCAGAATTTATAGCATGTTTCTAGGCCACTGGGCAGCCTGTATGGCTGAAGAATTTCATTCCCGGACTTAAAGTGGTAGACAACATTTCGAAACCACTTGTACTATACTGCGATAATGAACCCGCAGTGTTCTATACAAGTAACAACAAGTAAAGTGCTGCTGCCAAGCACATTGACATTAAGTATCATGTTGTGAAAGATAGAATCCAGGATCATACAATTGAGGTTAATCATATAAGTACGACTCGTATGCTTGCGGATCCGCTAACGAAAGGCTTACCACCCAGTATTTTTCGTGAGCATGTTGCCGGCATGGGATTACTGGAAGCCTTATGATTCTGGAATAAAGGGATCATTACAACAACCACTCCCAATAAGAAATATGATATCCATTTCGAAATAGGCTGGTGCACCATAAGTTTTGAGGTTCAACGATATTTTATTAGTTGTTGTAACACCTCACTTTGGTATATTATTCCTATGGAGAATGGACAAATGAAGTTTAAACTGAATGATCAAGGGGGAGAATGTTGGTTGATCTCACGGTTCAAACTGAACCCAATCAAAGAGATAAACGTTAGGGAAAAAACAAATAAAAATAAGGAGATAAAGATGACGAAAATAAAGAGATAAGTGAAGGCCCCACGAACCAACGTTCGTGACCTTCACGTACGCACCTAAAACGCCCTGATCGGGGGCGCCCTAACCAACTAATGGTTCTAGCCCCCTGTTTGCATGCGTTTATATTAAGGGAGGGGGGCTGGCTACTGGCGATCTACGTGTGTTAGCGCTCAGTCACACTGCTCCCCCAATATCACACGTTCTGCTTCGATCGCAGAAGCGCACAGGCAACAGGAAGAGCTGGAACCTCGCCGTGCCGTCCCCGGACAGTGCCGGTGGAGGCATGAGGGTCACCGCGTGATCCATCGATCGTCATCGACCCCTGCAACGTCTACACTAACACTCAATCTCGCCTGCACCAAGCAGGCATCAATGTCTTCAAGTGCTGGAGCCTGTAATCCCCTAAACCCCTCTGTTTTCTTGATCTGATCTATCTTGTGTTCTAGTTTGACTGTCACACATGATTCAATATGGATCTAGATGGAATTATGTCTAACATGTGCATCTTCAGAGAAGGTCAATTGGACACACACACGCGCTCGACTAGGAGTAGAATTGCAGAACGGCCAGGATTATTAACTATAGTCTTCTTTATAATCTTCGGTTGCAGTGCAAAGTTGGAATAGTCCAGTGAACAATGACGGCAACCCGGCCCCTGGAAAAGACCAACGAGTAGTTGTGGGTAGCACCAGTTGGTGTAAATCCATCCGTGTGCCGGCTGCCAGAGAATACTTGGAGAAGGCCTAAAAATGCTCGGCAAACATGCTTGGTTACCCCTGTGGGCAAAGCGATATTTGCCGAGTGTTTTTCTTGGCCTGACACTCCGTCAAACCGTTTTGCCTTTTGGTACAGTACGACATTAATTGTTCCTCTCTCTCGATCTCTAAAAAAAGAGTAATATATTGTGTCCTGCTTCAATACTGAAAATTAATTAACCCTGTCAAACTAAACTAAAGTAGCCGTAAGTTGACAGTGAAGTGAACAGCTACCCCGTCGTGGACGTTGTAGTCGGCGAGGGTGCGGTGGTCCTGCAGAGCTTGGTTGGCGAAGATGAGGATCCGGATGTGCGGTGGACCCTGCGGAATCCTGGCCTTGACGCTGGCGACGGTGTCCGTGCTCTCGACCTCGAGAGCAGTGCTAGGGTAGCACATCTGCTTGATGTGGATTATCATCTGTCCAACTATTTTTTTTTTGACGTGTCATCGGTCCAACATTTAACCAGTACAAATACGAGAATAATGGTTATGATGGCGACTAGTACTCCCTCCGTCCTGGTTTGTTAGGGCATCTCCAGCCGTTGCGTCCCCCAAGGGCTCAAAACGCCGCCGTTTTGGGGCTGCTGCGGCGCCAAACGGCGCTAATCTGAAACCTGGGGGGCAGGCTTCCCAGTCGCCCCCCGAGACCAACTTTCGGCCCAAAAAAACTCGAGATTTGAAACTCGGCGCATTTTATTGATTCACGCAAAGTTAATATATTTTCGACGCAAATTTAAACTAAAACAACATAAACTACTTCAGTCCTAGGCGCGCAGCGATGGCCTGGCTGTAGTCGTCGTCGTCGTCCGGGCAGTCTCCGTCGCGCCTGCTCGTCCCCTGGCCGGGGTCGCCGCAGCCAGTGTTGCTCGTCCCCGCGCCGGAGTTGTCGTGGGATTATCACGGCAGATGTTACCGGGGGTAACTGATCTTGGGGCAAGACGACACATGCGTTTGGGAGAGGGTTTAGCTCAGAGGAAAACATGGTGGAACTCGATCTGGTAGCCGGCAATCAAGTCGCCGAGTCTCAATATATTAACTCGATCTCTTGTATACACTGGATGCTCGATATCAAGCGGTACTACTAGGGTTCTTGGATCTCTCAACTAGACCTAGGGGTCGGTTTATAAAGCACCCGTACCCCCCGGCTTGTCCTCCAAGACACACCCTGGATCCTACCCGGACACGGCATAGAAACCCTAACCTTCCTTTACCGTAACCCACAATCCGGGTTACTAGGCCTACAAACTTGGACCTTCCGGAAGTTTCTTTATCCTTAGCCGGATCCTGCACAGAGTCCTTTGGGCCGGATTACGCCTTGGAGTTGGCCTACCGGGTTATTATCCCTCCATCAGTAGTCCTCAGAATAGCTTGGGCTTCACGGATTCTTCCTTGAAGTGCTTGCTATTCCCTGCAAAAATACCAATCCCACAAATATATGGAGGCCGGGTTAAGATGCTTTGATAAGTAGCTAGGCCCAACTCCACGGTGGCCATATGGTAACCCGGCTCTTCTCCAAATATCCGGCTTAGCTTTCCGGGTCTAAGCCCTGATAAAAGTGTCAAGATTCTGCACTTTACTCGATAATTGACCTTGATATTATGAAGAATATCTTCTTCTTATTTCTGCCCAGATATCACGTTCAACACTTAAAGCATATTTCGCAAAATTCAAACAAATAGCCGTTACTCCGCAATCCCCGGCTCCCGCTCGCGGAACCAAACTTATCCACATGAACCATTATAAATATGCCCGTAGGGGTAACCCTAACCCCAACGGCTCACTTCCCCCCATTCCTCTTCCTTTCTCCCTCCGTGCTCAATCTCACAGAGCGCCGCCACGGAAATCCCACGCGCATCTCCGGAGCCTATTGGCCGGCGGCTGCGTTCCACCACAGCTCACTCTGCACCGCCGCCAAGATACGCCGCCAAACCCCCAACCGGCCAGTCGGGAATCGCAAAGGGGCACCAATCTTGCGCGATTTGCCTCCGTCGAGCTTCACTTCAATCTCCTCCAGTAAGATTCCCATACCCATTAATTAGCCTCCGCAATTTCTTGATTTTCTTCAAATTAGATCTAGGTCAACCCGCCGGTCATTTTCCCGGTCATGCCGAATTAGATCGTTTGTATTGTCGGATATATACTGAATAGGGGTATAGAAGATGGTAGACAAAGAGCCGGACTACCATGGTGGCCTACATGGTAATGGGCTTAGGTCCATTGGGCGGCCCAGTAGTCCGACGCGCAGAAGCCGGATTCTAGAAGAACCCGGATCACGGTCCACGTGATCTGGCTTGGAGGAGAAGACGGATTCCTTACTTTCCAAGTTACAAGTTAAACGTAGTCTTCTAGGTTTCCTGCTCTGTAAACCCTAATCCGGCTATTATATAAAGCCAGACGGGAGATAGATTAAACAAGTTAAGTTCTAAGCACAAGTTAGACACAAGTTCAAGCTCTACGCAACTCGCCGAGAAGCTCATCCTCGCCGAGTAGCTAGATCTATTCCCTCACATTGTAACCCTGTTATACGGGCTTTAGTCCCAATTAGTGAGAAGTGCAGGAGTAGGTACGCCGTACTGTCGCGACGTACCGAACCTGGGTAAAATCCCGTGTTCTGTGTTACTATGCTATCCCGTTACCCCACGTCTCTACCGTAGTCTCATGACACCCCCGTCTATGAAAACTACTACGATGTCTCGACAGTTGGCGCCCACCGTGGGGCAAACGACGTCAGGCGTGAAATTCCGATCTGGGATACTCGGCGGAATTGGAAGATCGATCACTGTCGGAAGCTTGGAATTCGACGCCGACGTCGGGCGCTTCCTCGACAACGGATCCTACATACCGGCGCAAAACCACCTGGTAAGTGCCTGCGTGTTACCGATTGGATCTGCTAACATCTTTATCGGACTAACTGCAGAAGCAATGGGGTTTTGCGGTGGAAGCAAATTTATCCCACCCGCCCTATACCCAGTCGAAGACGACTATGATCTCGGATTCTGCTCAGATCGCCGACAAAACAGTGATACACACTTTATCGGCATGGTGCAATCCGAAATCGCTGAAAACACGGATGACGGAAATCCCGTGCAAGAGGCAGATAACAACCTACCCGTCGTAGAGACGGAAGAACAAATACCCGTCACAGAGACGGAAGATCCGACATCCGTCAACCAGACGATGAACTCGGAAGCAGAGTCCGTGCTTGCCGCCATTGAGGCGAGATTGGAGTCGGAAACCGGATCGGATAACTTCGACTCCGAAGACGAAGACGAGGATGCCTTCGTAAGAAAGGTTAAGTCCTTTCAAGAGGGATTCCATGAAGTGCTAATGGCAAAACCAGCTGATACAACGGGTGCCGACAGCCAGGAAAGCCCTAAAACCCCTCCGCCAGTGGAAGAGAGAGAAGACGGAGAAACTTCTCCGATATTCCCCAATGTTAAGGAGATGACAGAAGATGAGCCTGTCAAAAAACCTCCTTCTTCCAAGAAAAAGCACCGTGCTTCTAAAAAACTCCAATACAAACTCCGGAAGAAAAAATCAGCCGATCTCGCTGATGAAAACCTGGAAGTTGGAGATATTAGCGGCACAAAGCCCGCGGAACAGAAATCTAAGGAAATCACTGCTCCTCCAATGACAGAACTGGAAGAGCAAGAGCTATTACAAACACCAGTGGGACCGGATGAACCCCCTGAGATGCTGGAAGCCAGGAGACAAGCTTTCCAACGGCAACAGCAACATCTGCTTAGATCTCGGCAACATCTCCAACAAACCCATAATGACATCAAAGTCATGAAGGAAGAAATAGAGGAGTACGAGAGAAAGCATAGATCTGCCTTAAAACCTACTAGGTTACCCGGAATCGCAAGACCGGAAGAACTGCCGCCAAAAGAAAGGTTCTATAACCCATCTTGGCAAAACCAGTTAAACGGCAAAGATGCCAAGGGCGAGCCAATATACAAAACCGCAGCAGAAAACGCGGAAGCAGCGTTCGCCATCCTAAACAACGATCTGTACTCCAACGGGGAAAAACTCCAAGGGGTGTATGCCTTCCTAGGAAAAGCATTACAGCAGCAGCAGCGAGGCCAAGAGCGATCAGGGAGGCTGCATGATAATTCCGCCCTCTGCAAAACAGCTACTTGCGCTGCTGGAGCACCTGGACCGGAAGAACCCGGAGATTCGGATAAAAAAGAGGATCCGAGAAAAGACAAGAAAAACCCCGACAACCGGGACGCAGCGTCTAGAACCGGACCTCATCTCCCGAAAGATGGATATAAACCACACGACCGGGAAGACAAACACCGGAATGACGGCAAAATAATGCCACCTCCGAGAAACCCAGCTGAAAAAGCTGGAAGATATGATATACTTCACAGACGTGAAAGATCCCGGACACCTCCTAAGGATAAGGAAAGACATAGAAGCAGAACTCCTCCTAAAGGACGTGAACACGGAAGAGATAGAGATAACCTCGGAAAAGCGCGTCCGCGCAACAATGGAAAAGAAAGGAGCAGATCCCCTTCTGTCCATTCAGCCGGGAGATATTCTGCACACATTGATAGAGCAGAAAAGGATGATCTATACTTTGGTCCTAAGTGTTTTACTGACAGGATCCGAAGGATAACCCTGCATTCTGGCTTCGCCAAAGTTGGTCCAACCTACCAAAAGTATACCGGCAGTACAAACCCGGATACCTGGCTCTCAGATTATTATACAGCCGTCCAAATCAACAATGGGACAGACCTGGAAGCTGTCAAGTTTCTTCCCCTAATGTTGCTAGACGGAGCCAGAGATGGGATCAATGGTTTACCATCAAGAACTGTCGACAGTTGGGATGATATGGCGAGAGTATTCACTCAGCATTTTCGGGGAACATACAAACGCCCAAATAGCATCAACCAGCTGAACCGTTGCACCCAATTTGAGGACGAACCATACGTGGATTTCATCTCCAGATGGACTGCAATGAAGAATAGTTGCTCTGGAGTAACTGACGTACAAGCAATGCATGCTTTCGTCAATGGCCTAAAACCCGGACTTGTACCGTTCATGGTTGGTTCTAAACAGCACAAAGATCTCGGATCTATGCTTACAACCGCTAATGAGCATGCTGCAGCCGAAGATGATATCAGAGCAAGAGGAGGCAATATTGAGTCACTAATACTCGCCAAGAAAACCCCTCGTTCTGACAAAAAAGGAACTCCAGAGTCAACAACAAAGCCCAAGGAGGTCAACATAGCCTTTGGAGGAGAAAAGGTGAACAAGTGGAAAGGCCGCAGTCCAGATCCAATCAATTACACTCCCGAAGAATGGGAGAGAATTAAGTCGGAACCCTGCGTCCACCACTCGCAATTTGGGAAACCAACCCACACAAACGCGCAATGCCGGCTAAACAAGCATATGAAAGGCAATGCAGGATCCGGAAATAAGGGGAAGGGTTCCAAAAGGAAACCTGCCAAACAAAAGCCAGAAGCTGAAAAAGAAGACAGTGAATCGGACACTGATGACAAAATCCAAGAGCAACAGCGAAAGGGCGAACCCAAATTTCCGAGAGTTGACGGAGAAGCAATGTTAACTTTCTTAGCAACCCCGTCAGCAAAGGTGGCCAAAAGAACACTTCGGGAGATAAACGCAGTTGTTCCTGCGACCCCGAAATTCTTGAAGTACTCCAACACACCGATAATATGGGATCAGTCTGATCATCCCGGAAATATCCCTGAACCCGGCACACAAGCTCTTGTTGTAAGCCCTATTGTTCAAAACACTAGGCTAAGAAGAGTGCTGATGGATGGAGGATCCAGCATCAATATAATGTATCTGGATACACTGAAGCACTTGAAGATCTCCGAGTCCCAGCTCAACTACAGCAATATACGCTTCCATGGCATTGTTCCTGGCAGGCAAGCACGATCCCTAGGAGAAATTTCCCTAGATGTCACCTTCGGAGATAAAGATCACTTCCGGCAGGAAAAAGTATCCTTCGAAGTAGTGCCGTTCGAAAGCGTGTATCACGCAATACTCGGACGTCCGGCTTTCGCCAAATTTATGGCAAGATCTTGCTATATTTACAACAAGCTGAAGATGCCAGGACCCAAAGGAGGAGTAATCACCATTGCCGGTGATTTCAAGCTGGCAAACGAGTTGGAAAAAGAAAACGCCCTTTGCGCTCAGAGAGTTATAGCAAAGGAGGAACTGAAGGAATTAGCCAAGGAGGTATCGCCGAAAGAAATGCCGGCAGGAAAAGAAACTCGGAAGCCAACAGATAGCTTTAAGGCGTCCGAGAATACAAGACAGGTAATCCTAGATCCCAAAGATCCGACAAAATTCGTCGTCGTAGGGACTGGGATGACTGACAAATAGGAAGGCGAGCTCATCAAGTTCCTCCGTGAGAACTGGGATATTTTTGCCTGGTGTCCAGCTGACATGCCAGGCGTGCCCAGGGAACTTGCTGAGCACCAACTCAAGGTTATTCCCGGATCAAAACCCGTCAAACAAGGTCTCCGTCGATTTGACGGAAGAAGACGGAAGGCTATTGGCAAGGAAATTATACGGCTTTTAGCAGCGGATTTCATCAAGGAAGTAATCCATACTGATTGGTCCGCAAATCCGGTCCTAGTACCGAAGAAAGACACCACTGCTCTTAGAATGTGTATAGATTACACAGGATTGAACAAGTTGTGTCCAAAAGATAGGTTCGCATTACCGCGAATCGATCAAATAATAGATGCCACTATAGGCTCCGAGCTTTTATGCTTTTTGGATGCATACTCCGGGTACCACCAAATACGCATGAAAAAGAAAGATCAAATCAAGACTTCTTTTATAACCCCGTATGGGACGTACTATTACATAACCATGTCTTTTGGCCTGAAGAACGCAGGTGCAACCTACCAGCGTTGCATGCAACGCTGTTTGCATAGTCAAATTGGCAGAAACGTCCATGTTTACGTGGACGATATCGCTGTCGTAACCAAGGAAAAAGATACACTCCTTGAGGATTTGCGAGAAACTTTCGAAAACTTACGCACTTACAAGATGAAGTTGAATCCATCTAAGTGCGCATTCGGGGTTCCCTCAGGAAAACTTCTGGGTTTCATTGTTTCCCACAGAGGAATAGAAGTTAACCCGGAAAAGATCAAGGCAATCTTGAACATCTCAAAACCTACATGTATAAAAGATGTCCAAAGATTGACGGGTTCCGCTGCAGCCGTCAGCAGATTTATCAGTTGGCTGGGGCCTAAAACCTTACCACTCTACAAGCTGCTGAAAAAATTCGACAAAGTCAAGTGGATTGCGGAAGCCTGGGAACGTCTAGAAAGTTATGTACCTTTTCGTACTTAGTTCAATTCTATGTAAACATCTTTTGAGATCATGAAATAAAGTTGTCGGAATGCTGTCATCCATATTCTTTATAAGTGTAAAGTGTTTCCGCCTCATCTATTTCCCAATGATCTTACAAATTGCTCAACGTTAACCCGAATTGTGCTTGCGTACTCGGCGTTACAAAACTGAATGATTTTTCAGCCTGTTAACGGCTAAGGGAAACTTGAATTGCCTGTGTGCCCAAGTTTCACTTAAAACTTTCCTTGAATTCTCCAAGTCTTATCTGATTGTGTGTGTGTGTTGGGTTACTGGAACTAGTTAGTAAAAATGCCTTTAGCATGGTCCATGTTTCCGAGTTTCAAAAACTGCTTGGTTCGTCCCCAGTTACTCGGCATGAAGATTCATATTGCTATTTGAGCCATTTCAAACACTAAGGACAGTTAAAACATACACACCAGAGAACTTAGAAGATAAAGGAATGATCAAAACCCAAAAAACTTGCAAAGAATTTCATAATTTAAACTGCAACAGACGGAAGTTTCATTCATACAAAAGAAGCATTACATTTTGGATTACATTAAAAGAACAGTAATGCTCCTATTGTCTATTTTTTCTATCCAGGTTCCAGGTAACCCTTCAAGCATCTGACTCCTCCTCGCTGCTTTCGTCTTCGGGGATTGGAGGGATCTCCGCTTCTGGATAGTTGACGGAGATATTTACCATGGAGGCAATCTGGGTGGCGTGGCCTTTGACTTCACCAAAGATGGTGTTTCGCTGCATATCCGTGTATCCTTGAGGGACACCGGACGCCACGCGCCAGGATTTAGCACTAGGGTAGTGCATGCGCATGAGGCAAGAGCCATGCGCGCACCACCCCGTGCAGCGGAGCGAAGGAGAGATTCCTTAGACTCCGCCACCTCCATGATGGCACCCGGAAGTTTTTCAACCTCCGAGCACTCCCCAGATTTTTCGGGAAGAAACTTGTCTACCAGCTGCGTTGCAGCAGCCTTGATCAAATTCCATGTCTCCCCGAAAGCTCGGATGCCTGCAATCCGAGTGCCATCTGGGGTATCGCCTGTTTTTTCCAGTAAAATACCTAAAAAAGTTAGATGGAAAAACAGAGCAAGTAAAACATGGAAAGACGACAAATGAATAAGAGATTTACCGATGAGCTTGTCGATCTCGGAAACTTCCTCCAGGCGAAGGTTCAGAGCGTCGGTCAAATCCCGAATGGTGGATTTGTCCTTCTCCGCCTGCTCGGAAGCCTTGGAATTAGAAACTCCAAGGGCCAGATTACTGGCTTCCAAGTCTTGTTGTGCTTTCACAAGGTTCTTGTGAAGCTCAACATTCTCCTTGCGTAGAATTTTGGCATTGCCAGAATCTTCTGCTGCTTGTTTAGCCTCAGCTAATGCAGCTGAAAAGCAAGGGAAAAATCCGAGTTAGCCAGCTCCTCGGAAAAAACTTAGGCAAATAATTGAATCGGAAATTTCAGGAGGAAAATGTTTACCTTGTGTTTCCGACAATGCGAGCTTAGCTGATTCCAGCTCTGCTTCCCTTTCTTCAAGAATAGAGAGAAGACTTCTAACTTCTTTATTCTTGATGGTAAGCTTCCTGAAAACTTCCCTGTTGATGGCTTCGGAGGTTTGCTGAAACATAGCAAGGAGAAGAATGAGTACAAAAAGCATCAAAGCAAAAAGGACGCATTTTAATTAATGCTTGGGGGCTAGAGTTATATACCTGGCTCATGCGCTGCAAACCTGCCAAGTTTTCTTTGAACTCTTTCGCGTATTCCGCGAAGAGATTCCCGGCTGCGTCCAAGCCGTCATTGATAGCTTTGAAATCCTTGTCAAAGGTGGGAATTTCCTCGTCGAAAGTCCGAGTTAATTTTTCCACCTCTGGGGCCGCCCTTTCCCTCGTGTCCGGGTCGGACACAATGGGCTGGCTGGGCTCTGGGGGCTTGGTGGTGGGGGCTGCAGTAGGCTCTTCCGCCATCGTGCTTGGCGTGTCCGGGGCGACGGCGGGAGAAGGTTGGCTGCCTCGGCTGGAAGAAACCTTGTGTTTCTTCAGCTTCTTCGGCTTCAGGGTGGAAGGTGGCAGGCTAAAAACATAAAAACCCGGAAAAGGTCAAAACACCGAAGATGGATGAAAAAAGTTCCCATAAAAGAAATTTCCAGAAGAAAGAACCTGGAGGTGGCGACGGGGATTCCGTCAAGATCGATAATTTCGTCCGAGGGAGTTATCTTCTTGCGCTTGCGTCCACCTGTAGCGGCGGTGCGCAGCGCGTCCAGCTCAGCCTCAGACACCAAGTCCGAATCTGAAAGATCCTCGAACTGTCGAACAAGCAAGATCAAAATCAGAAGCTAGGAAATCCGAGATAAAATAGAACTGTACCCAAATGACTGAAAAATTACCTTGGGAACCGGATTTTCGGCCGTGTACATTGGCCGACTCTCTGTGTATTGGTCGCGCGATGCGACCAACTGGTTGATGCGCCGCCTAAGTTCCTTTGCGGGCCAATCCTTGGCGGATGTCCGCATCGGATCATTGACTCCCGTGTATTCACACAGGAAACGGCCGCTGTGGTTGGCTAGTGGCTGGATCCGCCTAATCAGCCAGCATAGAACCGTGTCCATGCCGGTTAGAGGCGGATCCATGGAGGTGAGCTTGGCGATGCGCCGCTTGATCTTTAGCAGATCTGGCGGCAGAACTTGGACGGCTTCTGTTCCCCAGTTATCCTGGGGAACGGCGGCGGAATTCACAAAAGGTGGAACCCCGACGGCCTTTTTAGGAAAAGGCACGTCGGGATGATAAAAGAAAGAACCCGTCCAAAATTTGACGGATTCTGAAGTTTTTATCTTGGGGAACCAATCCTCTCGGAATCTCCGAAGAGTGAAGGATATAGTTCCGCAAGTTGGGAGTGCGCCCTCCGAAGAGTTTCACTTAACTCCAAAGCAGTACATCCAGAAATCTAACCTAGGTTCTAGCCCTAAGTAGCCTTCGAACAAGGCCTGAAAGCCGGCCATGTATAGAATGGAATTGGGGGGAAGATTGTGGGGCTGGATGTTGTAATGAGAGAGAACCTGGAGGAAGAAGGAAGATGGCGGAAGTCCCATACCTCGCAAAAGGTGGGAAGAAAGGAGTACCCTTTCGCCATCCCGTGGCGCGGGTTCGGTTTCTTCTTCTGGCAGCCGCCATTTCTTCTTGAGAACCAGGCCCTACTTTTCCAAGTTTGGAAGGAGAGCCGGGGGAATACTGCAGGCACTCCAGTTGCCTGCAGATTCCGCTTCCTCGTCCGCTCCGGCGGCGGCGGCGGCGGCGGCCTCCGCGGCGGCGAGTTCGTCGCCGAGGAGCTCGATCTTTTCCTCCGCCGTTTCAGGTGCAAACGGCGGGGTTGTCGCGGCGCTCGATGTCGCAATGTCCGCGGCGGCGGAAGTGTTTTCTCCGCCCGCCGCGGAAGCAGCAGTCTTCTCCGGCTTGCCGCCGGCGTGCTTAGGCGATCCTGGTTGCGGATCCAGATCGCTGACGAGCTCGTCGATGGCGGCGCGAGTCGGTGACGACGGCGAGGAGGCCATCTTTTGGTGGCGCGTTTCGGTGCGTTTGATGCTAAGTGCGCCTGGGACAAGGACTTGCTCTCGAGCTCGCGTGCGCAACAATGGCGTAGGCAGTGAGGGAGTGAGGAAAGTTTCGGAGGAGGACGATGACGGCTATTTATAGCCAGAAATCCGTTTAGATACGTGCCAACGGCTCTTTCGACCGTTGGATGTTCGGCGCGTGTCGCTCGCCGGAAACTACGGGAAATATAACGACAGGGGAATGATGGCTATCTCCTCGTTTCCCGTGAGAATCTGTCAGAGATACGTTGCAGGGTTTCCCGCGTGAAACCAAGCGTCGCCTGCGTCAGCATGATTAAAGCGCTGACGTTAGAAGTTCCTTTTCCGCGAAGGATCGCGAGAAGAAAAGCCGGATTTTCATGGTTCTGAGTTTTATGTTACCATCTCCTTCAAAAGGAAAGTAGAAAGAATCAAGACTGCTGAATCAAGATTTCCCGGACAAAATGTATTTGACGAAAGACGGAGAATCAGAGTTTTGATCCTTCCTGGGGGCTACTGTCGGATATATACTGAATAGGGGTATAGAAGATGGTAGACAAAGAGCCGGACTACCAGGGTGGCCTACATGGTAATGGGCTTAGGTCCATTGGGCGGCCCAGTAGTCCGACGCGCAGAAGCCGGATTCTAGAAGAACCCGGATCACGGTCCACGTGATCTGGCTTGGAGGAGAAGACGGATTCCTTACTTTCCAAGTTACAAGTTAAACGTAGTCTTCTAGGTTTCCTGCTCTGTAAGCCCTAATCCGGCTATTATATAAAGCCGGACGGGAGATAGATTAAACAAGTTAAGTTCTAAGCACAAGTTAGACACAAGTTCAAGATCTACGCAACTCGCCGAGAAGCTCATCCTCGCCGAGTAGCTAGATCTATTCCCTCACATTGTAACCCTGTTATACGGGCTTTAGTCCCAATTAGTGAGAAGTGCAGGAGTAGGTACGCCGTACTGTCGCGACATACCGAACCTGGGTAAAATCCCGTGTTCTGTGTTACTACGCTATCCCGTTACCCCACGTCTCTACCGTAGTCTCATGACACCCCCGTCTATGAAAACTACTACGATGTCTCGACATGTATTCATTCTAGCTCATCCAATACGTGGGATATAGACTTTATTGCGTTTTCCTACCGCCCACATTTGTTAATTTTACCGCAAATCTAAAAACGGAGTCTCCAATCTGGGCTCGGGCCACTCAGAGTTTCCGCCCTTATCTCTGTCCTCCCCTTTCCGGTTTTTTTTATTCGCAATAAGTGCCTGTGCAACCATTCATCGTCCTCAAAAGCTCTTTCAATGCATAGACCTCCATAACTTTTATTACGATGCTCGATACCCGGATAATTCGAACCTCACTCTGCAGATTGACACCCGGATAGTATGCAATTTCCATGTCTCGATATCACCCACCGATACTCGGCCAGCTCACAGTTTCCGTGTCTTATTCCTTGTATCCTTCTACCTCGTGCTTTGCAGGTCAACCACATGGCTCCCAAGAAGCAGGGAAAAACACCGACCAAGGCCAAGACCACCAACTCCATATCCGCCAACTGGGCGCGATCTACGGTCACCAAGGCCAAGTTAGAAGAACTGGTCGAGCTAGGAATTCTTCCCCCTCAAGAGGATATCCAGTGGAGGGTGCCGGGTAAGGAGACTCGGCCTACACCGGCAAAGGATGAGGTAATATGCTTTGTAGAGCACGTGACTCGGGGCTTTCGTCCTCCGGGTCACCCCTTCTTCCGCGACGTCCTGAGCCACTATGGCCTTCGTGTATTTGACATAGGTCCTAATTCTGTGTTAAATATCTCCCACTTTATCGTCCTTTCCGAGTCATACTTGTGCACTCCGCCAAGTCTGGCTCTTTTCGTTGAGCTTTTTCAGTGCAAACCGTGCCGCGAAAGCGGTGACGGGGCACTTCTCGCTTGCGGCGGGGTTTCTATCCAGCGCCGCAAGAATTCTCTGATGCCACCTCTTACCCTTAACTCCCACGTCAAGCACTGGCAGCTCTCGTACTTTTACTGCCAAGACACTTCCCCACCCTGCCAAAAGAAACTGCCGGGTTACTCAGAGGGCCTTCTTGACATCTCTGAGAAATTTAATGCCTTTGCCCCTGACTCGGACAGGGAGGCAATTCAACCTCTGCTAGCCAAAATCACCACTCTCGCGGCCCAAGGTCTCATCGGGCTCAACCTGGTGAAAACTTGGGTCGATTTCTGGATTCAACCCAATTCCATCCGCACGAAGTTAATGTGCGAGTATTCGGGGCAAACCACGGACCCGCTCCGGTACTCTGACAACAGCTTCGCGGCTGGAGACACCCATAAAACTATCAAGGGTTTTCTGACAGAAAAACTTGAGGTAATCCGGAACATAGCCGGATTAGAGCCCTTCACACTCGAGAACTCAGCCCCCAAGGTGAAGATCCAATTTTGACGTCTTTACCCTTGCTCTTTCCACTTGATACAGTTGATAACCCTTGTACTGATACTTTTATCTCAGGCTGCTGATGATTTTTGGAAGATCAACACTTCTCCTAGCTCCGAGAGTCCAGAGGAGCAAGAAGAGGCCGTTAACTCGGACGAAGGTGCTCTCCGGATTTTACTTGGTTCCTTTAAGTTCGTCGCAACTCCTTCATTTTCTAACTAACTTTGATGATATCCAGAACAAGAGGAGGATGACGAGGAAGAAGAAACTGACGGCAAAGTGGAATCCGCCAGTGATGAAGACGAAGTGGAGCCGACAATTAAAGTCGGATCTAAGAGAAAACCCCGAGGGGTCGTCTTCAAGGTTTCATATCGCCTCCTTGTATTCAATTCGTATTCCTTTGGTGATATACATGAGCTAACTTGGCATTATTCCACTGGCCGTATTTGAAGGAGTCGCCTATGACCAAGCGCAGAGCGACTCGGAATTACCCGGGTGATGACGCTCTTAACCCGGGTACTCCGTCGTCTCCGGCTCGGCGCACCGGTATTTACCTTATCCTTTGTCGGAGGAAACAATCTTTCCGAACCATTCTCTTACGAAATCTCACTTGATATTTTTCAGATTCGCCCGGGTCTGGCAACAAATTCCCTTCAGACTTTGCGGTGAATCCCGGGTAAAGTTCCTTTTCTGACGTTCTATCGCATTTTCATCACCCTTTCCTGATTGCACACTGACTGCTCACTCTCACTATCCATAGGGCCACTGTCGTTATTAGTGACCAAGAGGATATGGCAACCGATAACCCGGGTAAGGGAAACCCAGCTGATAAAACAACAGCCGAGTCTAGCGGCGAAGAACAAGCGTCACCAATAAACCCGGGCACACAAGAAGCCGAGTATCCGATCGCCTCCCACACAAGCAAGAAGAAAAGAGCTGCAACCTTGGGTGCAGGAGAAGGAGCATCGGATTCCGACATTCGAATGACCCGGGTGCCGCCTCCCACTAAGAAGAAAACTCCTTCTCGGAATTTCCAAGGCCCCGGGTCCTCTGATACGGGTAATGACACTTTTGATCAACTGATGGACACTCTCCTCACTATGAAGACTTCAGAGAGCAATATTCTGGAGCGCATGGCCGCAGAGCACCAGGTAATAATACTTGATATCTCGTAGTGCATGCCTAGTCCCCAAGTTCCGAGCATGACTTGCTGAAGTTGTGCTTGGTACTTTACGCAATACTCAGCTTGCCATAATATCCGACTGATACTTGTGCTCCTTGCTACTTACAGGCGCAGATTACCCGGTCTGATGAAATTTTGCTCAAGACCGAACAACTTCTTCTTGCCGAGGTAAAGCGGAGAGAAACCCTCGAGGATGACGTGGAAAACTTGAAGAAGGATGTTTCTAAATACCAGAAGAAGTGCAATACTGCTCAAACCGCACTGAAGAAACTATCGGACCAGGTCACCGATACCTATCAGATCTTGCTTAGTAAGTTTTTGCTGCCGACTGTCTTCGTGCCTTTACTTTATTGTATGATACTCGGGATCACTAATACGTCCTTCCTTTGCTTCAACTGCAGGTGCCAACCTTGCGGCCCCAGAGGAGGATGCCCTTGCAAAGGCTAAAACTTTAAAGACTGTGCTCCGGACGTTCTTTGCCGGCACGAAATTTATATTGGACGCCGTGAAGTGGCCTACTGAAGTATACCCGGGTGAAGAAAATCTCATCAAAGCCTGCTCCACTGTGCCTGGCTGGATTGAAATATGGAAACGCTCGGCATGCCGGATTGGTATGACCCGGGCCTTTACCCTGGCTAAGGCTTACTTTCTAAAGCTTGACCCGGCAAAGATAATATCCGGGTTTCCAGAATTTAAAGCGGATGGCTCCAAGTTTACACCCAAGGACTTCAAGGCCGTACAGTCTGCAGTGCGTCATTCGGCCACCACTTTGGCTGATAGTATGGATCTGAACACGATTATGAGTTCATACGACGCTGAAGGCAAAATTGTTACAGAGGAAGCACCCCCGCCTTTTGATATTTTGGAGAAATGGGCTGCTGATTCGGCTAGGAAGAGGGAAGCAACTGCGAAGAGAGAGGCCGAGTTATCAGGGCCAGCCACCTCTACACCAGCTGTTCCTCCACCAGTCCGTCCTGCCGCAAGGAATCCGGGTGATGATGCCGGAAAAAAGCAAGTCCAGGAGCAAGACCCGGAGGGTAAGGGCAATGATGTGGACTCTACTCAGGAAGCCGAATGAGCAAAACGTCATAAAAATACTTCAATCATTTGATGTTTTTACTCAAAACAAGTATTCTTTTGACGGTGCGCCTGTGCACCCTTGATACTAGTGTCGCAACTTGTAACGCACTTTAATTCTGTGATACACCTCGTGCCTTTCTAGGCCTTTTGATGAACTTGATACTTGTCTATTTTTGGACTTATTCTTGATATCCGACTTTCTTTTTATTTCCTTCTTTATTTCCGAGTATCGTGGGTTTTGACAGGTGGACTTTTCTTTAAGTCCCCAAGTCCCCACGACTCGGACGTTGGGGTCTTTCGAGCTTAGCGACGAAACAACTTGATTCTGTTTCGAAACCCACAGTCCCCAAGGCCCTAATTTCCGAGTCTGTGGTGTGTGGTTTTTTCGAAGAGAACAAACTTGTTGTCGCTAAGCCGAAACCCGGAATTGTTTCATATAGATAATGAAGTTATGCTTGATAAACGTTGAGTTTCCAGCTATTAGCCTTGTACTCTGCATAACTTGTGGTTTAGATGACCATTTTGACTATCTTGTACTGTAAGCCGGCTTTCGCGTGGATACCATGTTGTTACATCTATACGAAAACAGGGTCAGACAAGTCCCATTGGGCTTCATGGCTGATTGTAATCGTAAGCGAGCAAATCATGCCACTTTAGTGCGAGTCACATCGAGCTTAAGTAAGAAAAGTCAAGAAAATTTGGCTCCTTTGTCCAGTTATAAGATTGCAGCCGTACTCGTTTGCGAATAATCGGCCCTTATAACTCATAGGCATCAAGGCCGGGTCTTTGGGTTTGTGGCTGCGCTACTTGAGCAACCAGCCCCCGAGACCTATATATACTCAACATTCTTAATGATACTGATGTATTGATGTCACATGGATACTACTTACTTGTAATCGGAGTAAAGGCTGTAACAAGATAGGACTTGATAACCATCTCTTTATTGATGCGAGAAAGTTTGGATCAGCAGGCCGCCTCATTAAAAACCTTCCAGTCCCCTTAGGTACCCTGGGTAGGAAAAGAGCGCGTCTGAAACCTGCTGCCCGTTACATTGTTTAGTTCTTCTTGGGCACCGGTCCCGGGCTGACATGACCGATACACATTCTCCACATGTTGGACTTTTTCATGATGAGTACCGGGTTTACTAGCCAACCCGGGTGAGGTGTTTCCATAACGCGGCTGGTTGTGAGCGGTCGTGCAGTTTCTTCTCTTATAGCGGATTGTTTGGGGGAGTCATCCTCGATAAAAGCCACCATTTTAGTATCTTGTGCTACCTTGGACTTTTCTCTTTCGCCTTCAGTACTCGGCCTTTTTTGATGTGGTTCTGTCCTCCGGGTCTGCTTGAGACCGGTAGTGCTTGAGTTCTTCTTTTCTACGGGCTTGCTCGGCCATTGCTGCGTCTTCTTCATCGCATTCAGCTGCTATGTCTCGATTTCCATGTATGGTAATGGTCTTCTTGGGACCCGGGATTTTTAGCTGTAGATACACGTAACACGGCCTAGCCATGAATTTGGCATAAGCCGGCCTTCCGAATAACGCGTGATAAGGACTGCGCAATTTGACCACCTCAAAGGTGAGCCACTCAACTCGATAGTTATCCTTTGACTCCCCAAAAGCTACCTCCAATGCGATTTTTCCCTCGGGGCACGCTGAATGACCCGGCACTATCCCATGAAAAATTGTTGAGCTTTTTTGTAGCTGAGACTCCTTGAGGCCCATGCGTAGGAAGGTTTCCCAATACAGTATATTGATGCTACTTCCACCATCCATCAAAACCTTTTTCAGCTCATACCCATTGACCTGCGGTGCGACTACTAATGCCAAGACTCCCGGGTGTTCTACTCTTTCTGGGTGATCCCTTCTGCTCCATGTTACATCCTGTTCTGACCATCTCAGGTATCTCGGGACAGCCGACGAAACTGAGTTGACCGCTTGCTTCAGTATCTTTTTGTCCTTGTTAGAACCTCCTGTGGTATGCACATGATATTGACCCAATTGTTTGGGGTTAGCCTGGAAACCTCCTGCTCCCCCTTGGTTATTACCTTGATTTCCAGCTGCCGGGTTACCGGCTGGAGGTGGGCCGTTGCCCGGGTTTCCCCCTGGACCCGGTCCTCCTCCCCGTCCTGCACCTCGCATAGCTCTGTTCACTTCCTCATTTTTCCATCTTTGTAAGTCGGCGCACTGCTCCAAGGAGTGGTTAGCTGGCCTGCCGTTCCTGCTGTGCTTCGGGCATGCCATTCTGAATATGTCCCAATTATTACTCGGCCTGGGTGGTCCTTGATAGTTTCCTCCATTGTGATTCCCAGCATTGAAATTTCCTTCTGCCCTGGGTCTCGAAGACCCGGCTTCTGTGTTAGCGACAAACTCGGAGCCTCCTTCAAATGAGCGCTTGTTCTGGCTATTTCCGTTATTACCCGGTGCTGATCCATTGCCGGTTCTTCCACTATTACTCGTGTTTGCTTTTGCCTTTTTGTCATCAACTTCCTCCTCTGTGGTATCCGTTGCAGCGTGTTTGTTGCATGCATCCATCAACTCGCCCATTGTAACCTCCGAAGCATTCCGACTAGATTTCATGCGAGTTAACTTTTGTACTAAGGGTGTGTACTTGCAGGTCTTTGCCATAGCTTGCAGCGCATCCTTGGGCTGAATATCCGTAGATGAATGAAGAATTTCCATAACCCGGCGCACCCAGCTGCGTGCCGATTCTCCCTTCTTCTGAACACATCGCTCGAAGTCGTCAGTAGTGAATAACTTTCTACACGTCCCGTGAAAGTGCTTGATAAACGCGGTTTTCAATTCTTCCCATGACTTAATAGATCCTTCCGGTAGATTGGCGAACCATAACTTTGCTGCTCCCTCTGACATCATTAGATACATGAATTTGGCTTGAAGATTCTCGGACGCATTGCGAATCGACATGGCCATCTCATAGCTGCTCAACCATGTCTCCGGATCCATAGTCGGCTCATAATTCACCACTTTACCCGGTTCTTTGAACTTTTCCGGGTAAGGTTCCGCTCTGATGTTGTCCGAAAGACACAGGCCCTGCAAGAATGGTTGAAGCTGGTCTTACCCGGGAAACGTGTCATCCTGCAGGGGGTACAGCTGGATGTGGTACCGCTGGTGGCCCATGTGCCGCAGACCCGGCCACGGCTCTCCTGGCTCTGGAGCTATCCACGATGGCCTGTGCTGCTGATGCTGCTGGTACTGCCTGAATGTGTGGAGGAGGCGGCATTTGCTGCTGCTCTTCCCTCCGCCGCGCCGAACTTGTTTGGATGTTTCCAGCGTTACCTTGTTGTTGGCTGACATATGGTGATGGGGGGATGCTAACCCGGTATGTCAAGATCCGAGGAATAACCCGGCCCAGAGACAGTGAGCAGGATACGGCTAGGGATAAAGATGTTTGTGGAGGCCCAAGCTCGTGGGCCTAGTGACCCGGATTGTGGGTGTTATAAAGGAAAGTTAGGGTTAGCACGCCGTGTCTGGGTAGGACCCGGGTGTGCCTTGTAAAGTAAGTTAGGGGGTACGGGAGCTATATAAACCGACCCCCGGGTATAGATTGAGAGAGATCTAAGAACCCTAGCAATATCGTGTGGTATCGAGTATCCAGTGTAAACCCTAATCGAGTTATTGTATCGAGAATAGAGATCCGGCGACTTCGATTGCCGGCTGTCAGATCAAGTTATACCATGTCTTCCCTTGAGCTAAACCCTCTCCCGAACGCCTGTGTCGACTTGCCCCAAGATCAGTTACCCCTGGTAACATCTGCCGTGATTATCCCACGACAGTTGGCGCCCACCGTGGGGCCTGCGTCCAAAGGTGTCTACATCACGGGAGAAGCTCGGAAGGGCATGGAGAATCTTGTCATCGGCGAGATCTACATCGACCACGAAGGAGAAAAGGTGGTGGACGATTCCGGCTGGGGGCCGGAGTCGGATCACCTCGAAACCGGATCCGTCATAACAATCGGCCGGATCAACGTCTTCATCGGTATGGTATGTGCTTCCAATTCGGTCCCTGACAGCGTTGGATCTGATTCTATGCCAGGAAAAGCCACGTCTATCCGATCAGATGATGAAGAATCAACGGGAACGACATATCCAGCAGAAGAACCCATCGCGGAGTGGGAACAGCCGGAGGAGCCGGCATGGACCCCATGCGACCGGGTCCAAGGAGAAGATGACACCGGGTCTATCCTGGATCTACTGGAAAACCGGTATGAGGAGAACGGTGAGGAGGAACAGCCTGAATTTACACCGGATATCGCGCGCCGAGTTGCAGTCTATGCAGCCCCCGCGGCCAACCAAGGAAACACAGCCGCGGCACCAGTCGGGGCGGCTCAGGCAGTGGCCCAGCAACAGGGTGCGGTTAACGGAGACCCGGTCTTGACCCGGGTCGATGGAGAGTCGGCATCGATCACCAGTCGCGCAGCAGATGAGGAGCAACACGCCAACATGTTCGGGTTTCAAGCCAATCGGACACCAGGGGCGGGTCCCTCGAATCCGCGTCACCCGGCCCTGTTCGATAATAATTTGATTTTGGATCCTACAGTCCTCGCCACTGTTATCACCCCAGAAAACGCGGCAGAGCGTGTTAGAGATCTGGACGTGGCCCGTCGTGCATTGGAACAGCAAAGAAGGCAAGTAGAAGCAGATAGACAGGGGATGGCCACCCGACGGCGCGAGCTAGACGCGTTGGAAACCCGGCTTCGAGAGGAAACGTCCAGGATACATCAAAGGCACCACACCAGGTTGCCAGCAACGGGCGGGGTTATTAATCCGGCTAATTTGTTCATCACGCCTCAGGACCAACCGATACCAGTGGTGAACCAGGGAACCGCACCCCAACAGACAACAGCAGCGACACATCCGGCGAATGAACGGACCGGGTTACCCCCACCGCAAACTAGAGTCACTACCGGCAACGATCTACTGCCGCCGCCACCATCACGATTCCGCACGCCAGCCGGCCACTACAAAAATCCTATGGACAACGTATATGCGGCGACACTCGCATTGAATCAAATACCTGTGGGAGAGTCGCCCCATGCAGAGAAGACTCGGCAAGCCATCGAGCTGTTGCACACTGCGGTGGCACAGCAAGCTAATTACCCGGATCACAGAAGCGGAATGCACGGGACGCCATATGTCAGCCAGCAGCAAGGGAATTTACAAACGAGTTCGGCGCGGCGGAGGGAAGAGCAGCAGCAAATGCCGCCTCCTCCCCGCGTTCAGGCAGTATCAGCAGCACATGCCGTCGTGGACAGTTCTAGGGCTCGGAGGGCCGCGGCCGGGTCTGCAGCGCATGGACCTCCCGCGGCACAGCGCCCAGACGCGCCCCCCGCGGCATCACACGTTTCCAGGGCAAGGCCGGCTTCAATCATTCTTGCGGGGCCCAAGTGTCTCTCGGACAATATTAGAGCTGAACCTTACCCGGAAAAGTTCAAAGAGCCAGGGAAAGTAGTGAATTATGAGCCAACCATGGATCCCGAAACGTGGCTAAGCAGTTACGAGATGGCAATGTCAATCCGCAACGCGTCCGAGAACCTTCAAGCCAAATTCATGTATCTGATGATGTCTGAAGGAGCAGCAAAATTGTGGTTCACCAATCTACCAGAGGGATCGATCAAGTCTTGGGAGGAATTGAAGACCGCGTTTATCAAGCACTTTCACGGGACCTGCAGGAAATTATTCACCATTGATGATCTAGAGCGATGCGTCCAAAAGAAGGGAGAATCGGCGCGCAGTTGGGTGCGCCGGGTTATGGAGATACTTCACTCATCTACAGACATCCAGCCCAAGGATGCGCTACAAGCCATGGCAAAAACATGCAAGTATATACCTTTAGTGCAAAAGTTAACTCGCATGAAGTCCAGTCGAAATGCGTCAGAAGTCACAATGGGAGTATTGATGGATGCGTGCAACAAACACGCTGCGACAGATACCACAGAAGAAGAAGCTGATGACAAGAAGACAAAAGCAAACACAAGCGGTAATGGAAGAACCGGCAACGGAACAGCGTCAGGAAGCAATGGAAATAGTCAGAACAAGCGTCCCTTCGAAGGAGGCTCCGAGTTTGTCGCTAACACCGAAGCCGGGTCTTCAAGGCCAAGAGCAGAAGGAAATTTCAACGGAAGTAACCACCATGGAGGAAACTATCAAGGTCCACCAAGGCCGGGTAACAATTGGGACATATTCAGAATGGCATGTCCAAAGCACAGCAGGAATGGCAGGCCAGCTAACCACTCCTTAGAACAATGCGCCGATTTGCAAAGATGGAAAAATGAGGAAGTGCACAGAGCTATGCGAGGTGCAGGGCGGGGAGGAGGACCGGGTCCAGGGGCAAACCCGGGCAACGGCCCACCCCCAGCCGGTAACCCGGCGGCTGGAAATCAAGGTAATAACCAAGGGGGGGCAGGAGGCTTCCAGGCTAACCCCAAACAATTGGGTCAATATCATGTGCATACCACAGGAGGATCTAGCAAGGACAAAAAGATACTGAAGCAAGCAGTCAACTCAGTTTCGTTAGCCGTTCCGAGATACTTGAGATGGTCAGAGCAGGAGGTAACATGGAGCAGAAGGGATCACCCAGAAAGAGTGGAACACCCAGGAGTCTTGGCACTAGTAATCGCACCGCAAGTTAATGGGTACGAACTAAAGAAGGTTTTAATGGATGGTGGAAGCAGCATCAATATACTGTATTGGGAAACCTTCCTACGCATGGGTCTCAAGGAATCTCAACTGCAAAAAAGCTCAACAGTTTTTCATGGAATAGTGCCGGGTCATTCAGCATGCCCCGAGGGAAAAATCGCATTGGAGGTAGCTTTCGGAGAATCAAAGGATAACTATCGAATTGAGTGGCTCACCTTTGAGGTAGTGAAATTACGCAGCCCCTATCACGCGCTGTTTGAAAGGCCGGCTTATGCCAAATTCATGGCTAGGCCGTGTTATGTATATCTACAGCTAAAAATCCCGGGTCCCAAGAAGACTATAACCATACACGGAAATCGGGACATAGCCGCTGAATGCGACGAAGGAGATGCAGCAATGGCCGAGCAAGCTTGCAGAAAGGAAGAACTCAAGCACTATCGGTCTCAAGAAGACCCGGAGGACAGAACTACATCAAAGAAGCCAAATACTGAAGGCGAAAAAGCAAAGTCCAAGGTAACGCAAGATGCTAAAATGGTGGCCTTAATTGAAGTTGACTCCTCCAAGCAGTTTGCTGTAAGGGAAGAAGTTACACGGCCGCCCACAACCAGCAAAGTCATGGAGACACCCCACCCGGGTTGGCTGGCAAACCCGGTACTCATCAGGAAAAAGTCCAACTTATGGAGGATGTGCATTGGTCAAGCCGGATCAGGACCAGTGCTTACAAAAAACTGAGTAATGTAACGGGCGGCAGGTTTCAAACGCGCTCTTTTCCTACCCAGGGTACCTAAGGGGACTGGAAGGTTTTTAATGAGGCGGCCTGCTGATCCAAAATTTCTAGTATCAATAAAGAGATGGTTATCAAGTCCTATATCATTACACCCTGATTACAAGTAAGTAGTATCCCGGCAATATCGATAATTCAGTATCATCAAAAGCATCGATTGCATGTAGGTCTTGGGGGTGGGTTGCTCAGGTAACCAACCACTAACCCGAATGACCCGGCATAGATAGCTATAAGTTATAAGGGCCGATTCCTCGCAAACGAGCACGGCTGCAATCTTATGACTGGGCAAAGAAGCCAACTTTTCTTGACTTTTCTTACTTAAGCTCGATGTGACTCGCACTAAAAGTGGCATGATTCGTTCGCTTATGATTACAATCAGCCGTGAAGCCCAATGGGACTCGCCTGACTCTGTTTTCATACAGATGTAACAACATGGTATCCACGCGAAAGCCGGCTTATAGTATAAGATAGTCAAAAGGGTCATCTAAACCACAAGTTTATGCAGAGTACAAGGCTGATAAGCCGGAAACTCAGTGATTATCAAGCATAACTTCAGTATTTACATGAGATGGTTTTTAGGGTTTTGCCTTGGTAGGGAATGATTTGTCCTCTGAGAAAGGCCACACCCCCATAACTCGTCCTTTGGGTCATGGGGACTGGGGACTTCGCAACAGAAACAAACCACTTTGATACCAAGGTTCAAAACGTCCCTTTCATCCGAGTCTTGGGAACTTCAAGAGAATTTCACTTATCAAAGCCCCTGGTCTCGGAAAAAACGAGTCTTATGAAGGGAGCTAAAAGGAGAGATGGGTATCAAGAACAAGTTCAGAAGAACAGCAAAAAGTACGATTATCAAAAGGCTGGGAAAGCCGCGAAAATATGTCACCAAATAGAAGTATATTACAAGTTTTTGCATCGGTATCAGAAGTGCACAGGCGCACCATTAACAGAATAAAATAGCTCAAGCAAAAAGGTCCCATGTGACTAAGGTATTATGACATCCTCACTCTACTCGGCCTCCCGAGCGCGATCTTCCGGGTCTTGCTCCTGGACCTGCTTCTTAGCTTTTTTGGCAGAGCCACCCGGACTCACCGCGCCAGGGCGGATAGGAGGAAGGACGGACGGTGTAGAGGCGGACGGCCCTGATTTTAAGTCGGCCTCCCTCCTCGCAGTTGCCTCCTTCTTCTTAGCTGAGTAATCAGCCCACTTCTCCAAGAGGTCAAAGGGCGGGGGTGCTTCCTCTGTGATAATCTTGTCATCCGCGTCATACGCAGTCATTAGTGTATTAAGGTTCAAGCTATCGGCTAGAGTGGTGGCAGAGGGGCGCACTGCCGACTGAATGGCCTTGAAATCCTTAGGCGTAAATTTGGCGCCATCCGCCTTGAACTCAGGAAACCCGGAGATTATCTTCGCCGGGTCAAGCTTCGGAAAGTAGGCTTTGGCCAAGGTCAAAGCCCGCACTATACCAGTACGGCAGGATGAACGCTTCCAGAGTTCAATCCAGCCGGGTACAGTGGAGCAGGCTTGGACAAGGTTCTCTTCACCCGGATAGGCTTCCGTGGGCCAATTAATGGCATTCAATATAAATTTTGTGCCGGCAAAGAAAGTCCGGAGCACAGTCTTCAGGGTCCTAACCTTGGCAATAGCATCTTCCTCTGGAGCCGCAAGGTTCGCACCTATAGTGGAGACAGAAGCAAGAACGTATCAGTAGCAGCCGGGTATGAAATTAGTCGGCAGGCAAAAACTTAGTCGGCAGGCAAACACTTACTAAGTAAGATCTGATAAGTATCGGAGACTTGATCCGATAACTTCTTCAAATCGGCCTGAGCGGCGAGGCACTTCTCCTTGTATTTTGAGACATCCTTCTTCAAAGTTTTCATATTACCCTCAAGGATTTCTCGGCGTTTTATCTCGGCAAGAAGGAGCTGTTCAGTCTTCAGCAAGGTTTCATCAGACCGAGTTACCTGTGCCTGTAAGTGTAAAAGGGTGCAAGAACCAGCTGAGTGTTATGGCAAGAAAAATATGGTGAGAAGTACCAAGCATAACTTTTGCAAGTTATACTCGGAACTTGGGGACTAGATAGGGAATATAAGATAACAAGCGCTCTTACCTGGTGCTCTGCAGCCATGCGCTCTAAAGTCTCGCTCTCCGAAGCCTTCATGGTGAGAAGCTTGTCCATCAATTGTTCGAAAGTATCTTTATTCCTGTCAGAAGACCCGGGTCCTTGGAATTTCCTAGAAGAGGTTTTCTTCTTAGAAGGAGGCGGAACCCGGGTCATTTGCACGTTGGAATCCGACACTCCTTCTGCACCTAAGGCGGTGGTCTTTCTCTTGCTGGCATGAGAAGCAATGGGATATTCGGTTTCCTGCTGGTCCGGTTTAGTCGGCGATGTTTGTTCTTCATCGCCAGACGCGGTTGCAGTTTTATCAGCCGGGTTCCCCTTACCCGGGCCCTTATCTTCCGAATCCTCTTGATCGCTGACAACGACCGTGGCCCTGTAGATGTTATCACAAAGCAGCTAAATATGCAGTCAGGAAAAGATGACGAAGTACCGGAAAGTATCTGGAAGGGGATTTTACCCGACATTCACCGCAAAGTCACAAGGAAATCCATCGTCAGACCCGGGGGAGGCTGGAAAATGTCAAGTTAAATATTATGCGAGAATGCTTCGAGGAAACCGTGCTAACCAAGAAAAGATAGAGCAAGTACCAGCTTGTCGAGTGGGGAGCGGTGAAGAACCCGGGTTAAGGGCGTCGTTACCCGGGTGATTTCGAGTCGACCTGCGCTTAGGCACGGGCGACCCCTTCAAGATTGACCAGTGGAATAACGTCAAGAAAGGTTCAAGAATATCATTACGGTAATACAAATTGAATGTGTGAAGGGGGGTGAAACCTTGGAGGTGGCTCCTTGAGCTTTTCTTTTAGATCCGGCTTTGGTTGCCGGCTCCGGTTCTTCCTCATCACTGGCGGATTCTACCTTGCCATCCGAATCTTCTTCTTCGTCATCTTCTTGTTCTGAATGCCATCAAGATTACGGTTGGAAATAAAGGGGTTACGGTGAGTCCAAACGAATCAAGTAAAACTCAAAGAGTACCTTCGTCTGAGTGAACAGCTTCTTGCTCCTCTGGACCTTCGGAGCTAGGGGGGTATTGGTGTTCCAAAAGTCGTCATCATCCTGAAAGGCGTTAAAGTACGGGTTATCAGTTGCATCAAGTGGAAAGAGCGAAAGTAAAGGCGTCAGAGTCGGGTTTTTACCTGGGGGGCCGGGTTTTCAAGTGTGAAGGGCTCTAACCCGGATATGTTCCGGATTACCTCGAGCTTTTCCGTAAGAAAACCCTTGATGGTCTTGAGAGTGTCGCCGGCTGCGAAGATGTTGTCAGAGTATCGTAGTGGATCAGAAGGTTCCCCAGAATACTCGCACATCAGCTTTGTGCGGATGGAGTTGGGTTGAATTCTGAAGTCGACCCAGGTCTTCACTAGGTTGAGCCCAATGAGGCCCTGGGCTCTAAGGGTGGCGAGTTTGGCTAGCAGAGGTTGGATTGCCTCCCTATCTGAGTCAGGGGCAAAGGCACTAAATTTATCAGAGATGTCAAGAAGACCATCAGAATAACCCGGCAGTCTCTTTTGGCCGGATGGGGAAGTGTCCTGGCAGTAGAAATAAGAAAGCTGCCAGTGTTTGACATGAGAATTAAGGGTGAGGGATGGCATCAGAGAGTTCTTGCGGCGCTGGATCGAAACCCCGCCGCAAGTGAGAAGCGCCCCATCACCGCTTTCGCGGCATGGTTTGCATTGATAAAGCTCGATAAAAAGAGCTAGGTTTGGTGGAGTGCATAAATAGGATTCAGAAAGGACAATAAAGTGGGTAATATTTAGCACGGAATTGGGCCCGATGTCGAAGACGCGAAGGCCATAGTGACTAAGAATGTCATGGAAAAAAGGATGACCGGGTGGGCGAAAACCCCGGGTCACATGTTCCACGAAGCAGATTACCTCGTCTTTTGTAGGGGTGGGCCGGGTCTCCTTACCCGGCACCCTCCATTGGATATTCTCCTGAGGAGGGAGAACTCCCAGCTCCGCTAGCTCCTCCAACTTGGCCTTCGTGACCATAGACCGCCCCCAGTTGGCGGAAATGGTGTTGGTGGCTTTAGCCTTGGTTGGGGTTTTCACCTGTTTCTTGGGAGCCATGAGGTTGACCTGCAAGGCACCAAATAAGAAGAAGATTAAGACATGGAAGTTACGAAACGGTCAAGTATCAGCCGGATGGTATTGAGGTATGGCAGAAGATCCGGGTGTTAGCCCGTAGAATCAAGCTCGGAAGTTCCGGGTATTGCGTATTATGGAGAAATTTATGGGGTCTAAATGGTAAAGAAGCTTTTTGAAAACAATGGGCAGTGGATTAAGCGCCAAACGTGAATAAAGGGGATTAAAAAGAAGCAGTCCAGCCGAGTGATTGATGCAGAGGCGGAAATCTTGGGCAGTACGAGCCTAGATTGGAAGTTTTATTTTCAAGTTTGTGGCGAGGGCAATGATTGTGGGCGGTAGACGAGTTGGTTGGAGTATGCGCTTTATCCTTTGTGCGAACTAAAAGAGACTATGGGTAGCCTAATCCGGTCTAGCCAAGAAATCTGAGGCGGACGGATCTAGATCTAATCTGAGGAAAAAAATCAGAGGTTGCGAGGGAAAGTTGATGAACGCAAAAGGCTTACCGGAGGAGATCCGAGGGAGGCCTTGCGGAGGCAGATGGCGCAGGCCTGGTGTCCTTTCGCGGTTCTTGGCGGGCCGGATGAGGATTCGCCGGCGGATCTTGGCGGCGGCGCGGAGTGACCGGTGGCGGAGCGTAGCCTTCGGGCAATGGGTTCCGGTGACGTGCGTGGAAGATCCGTGGTGGCGCTCAGGAGGAAAGAGAGCTCAAAGGGAGAAAGGAATGGAGTGGGGGAAATGAGCCGTTAGGGTTCGAGTCACTCCTAAGGAGCTTTTTTATAGTGCGACTGGGTAAGCCCGGTTCGGTGAGTGGAGGCCGGGAATTGTGGGGGTAAAACGGCTATTTATTTAAAGTTCCTGCGAGATATGCGCCCAGTATTGAGTAAAGCATCCGGATAAAGAGAGAAGGGGATTCGTCCCGCGATGATGGGATTAACTGTCAAGCATAGGATCTTGGCGTTGCTACTATGATTTGGACCCAGAAGTTTGAACCAAGGTGTTTGGAGGGAAAAACCTGAATTATCGCATGGCCACCAAGGAGCAAGGCCTAGCTGAATGTTGAAACATCTTAACCCGGTTTCCATGTGCCCGTGTGATTGATATCTTTTCAGGAATAGCTAGCGCTTCAAGGAGATCCGTGAAGCCCAGGCTATTCTGGGGACTACTGATGGGGGGATGCTAACCCGGTATGTCAAGATCCGAGGAATAACCCGGCCCAGAGACAGTGAGCAGGATACGGCTAGGGATAAAGATGTTTGTGGAGTCCCAAGCTCGTGGGCCTAGTGACCCGGATTGTGGGTGTTGTAAAGGAAAGTTAGGGTTAGCACGCCGTGTCTGGGTAGGACCCGGGTGTGCCTTGTAAAGTAAGTTAGGGGGTACGGGAGCTATATAAACCGACCCCCGGGTATAGATTGAGAGAGATCTAAGAACCCTAGCAATATCGTGTGGTATCGAGTATCCAGTGTAAACCCTAATCGAGTTATTGTATCGAGAATAGAGATCCGGCGACTTCGATTGCCGGCTGTCAGATCAAGTTATACCATGTCTTCCCTTGAGCTAAACCCTCTCCCAAACGCCTGTGTCGACTTGCCCCAAGATCAGTTACCCCTGGTAACATCTGCCGTGATTATCCCACGACATATGGCGTCCCATGCATTCCACTTCTGTGATCCGGGTAATTAACCTGTTGCGCCACCGCGGTGCGCAGCATATCTATCGCCCGCCGGGTCTCCTCTGCGTGGGGTGACTCTCTCACGGGGATTTGATTTAGTGCAAGCGTTGCCGCGTACACGTTGTCCATGGGATTGTTGTAATGACCCGTTGGTGTGCGAAAACGCGATGGTGGCGGTGGTGGTACAACGTTGCCGGCAATGACTCCAGTCTGCGGTGCAGGTAATCCGGCCTGCACATCTGCCGGTTGTACTCTTCCGGTTGTCGGCTGAGGGGCAGTCCCTGGATTTGCCGCTGGAATCGGCTGATCCTGAGGCGTGATAAATAGCGCGGCCGGGTTTATGACTCCTCCCAATGCTGGTAATCTAGTTTGATGCCTTTGATGTATTCTAGTCGTTTCCTCTCGGAGCCGAGTTTCCAGTGCATCCAGCTCACATTGCCGTGTGGCCATCCCTTGCCTTTCTGCTTCCACTTGCCTCCTCTGCTGCTCCAATGCACGACGGGCTACGTCCAAATCCCTAACACGTTCTGCCGCGTTTTCTGGAGTAATAACTGTGGCGAGAACCGTCGGATCTAGGATCAGATTGTTATCGAACAAGGCCGGGTGTTGCGGATTGGAGGGACCCGCTCCTGGCGTCCGGTTTGCTAGGAATCCGAACGTGTTCGCGTGTAGCTCATTTTCTGGTGCTTGACTGGTGACCGATGCCGACTCTCCGTCAATCTGGGCCAAAACCGTGTTTCCGTTAGCCGGCCCCTGCTGCCGGGTTAATACTTGTGCTGACCCGGCCGCGGCCGCGGTTACGGTCTCTTGGTTGAGATTGGTCGCGGGAGCCGTGTAAACCGCGGCTCGGCGTATGATGCTTGGCGCGAATTCATGCTGTTCCCCTTCGCTGTTATTCTCCTCATACCGGTTTTCCAGCAGATCCAGGATGGACTCGGTATCATCCTCTCTATCGACCCGGTCACGCGGGGTCCATGCCGGCTCCTCCGGCTGTTCCCACTTCGTGATGGGCTCTTCTGTTGAATATGTAGTTCCAACTGATTCTTCTTCATCTGACGGGATATAGGCGGCCTCCCCTGGCACAGAATCAGATTCAAAATTGTCAGGGATCGAACCAGAAGCACATACCATACCGATGAAGACGCTGATCCGGCCTATTGTCACGACGGATCCGGATTCGAGGTGATCCGACTCTGGCCCCCAGCCGGAATCGTCCACCGTCTTCTCTCCTTTGTGGTCGATGTAGATCTCGCCGACGACAAGATTCTCCATGCTCTTCCGAGCTTCTCCCGTGATGTAAGCACCTTTGGACGCAGGCCCACCTGCTCACCGCGAGGGCTCGCAGGACCTCGGCTTCTTCGTCGGAGTCGGGGTCGAACACGACGTACGGGATCTCCCTCGTCTGCGGCGGGAGAGGAATGCGGCGGCGGGCCGCGTTGGCGGCAGCCTCTTGCTCGCGCGCCGCCTTGCGCTGCTCGGCCTCAGCGAGCAAGCGGCGCTGGAGCTCCAGCTCCTCGGCGGTGCTGTCACGCTGGCTCCAGTCCTCGGCGACGTCTTCGGCGACGGACTGGAGCGTGTTGCCCGACAGCTCCTCGGCGAACTTGAGGTCGGGCCACTCCTCGTCGTCCTCATCCTCGTCCGCCTCCGTCTTCGGGCGGACGGTGCGCTCGAAGCCGGCGTCCTGCCGCTAGCGTGGCTCGCCGATGCGCAGGGCGCCGCCGCCGCGCCTGGGGACTGGCGCGCCGGAGTTTAGAAGAGGAGGGGTGAGCGACATGGACTGCGCGCCGGAGGAGGACGACGTGGCCGACGACGAGCCGCCGCCCATCCGCCGCGGATTCCACGAGGGGTTCTGGCGGGGCGGCATCTCCAGCCGGGGCTCGTTGCCGGCGTGGATGTAATCCAGCACCCACTCGAGAGTGCGGTGCTGGCCTCCCCACCAGCGCTTGCGCCCGTGGCTGTTGGCGCGACCCTCGACGGGGCTGTTGTTGCCCTGGGCGGCGAGGTCGGCGGCGCTGGAGCTCTTGCCACCAAAAGACGTCCTGGCCGTGCGGCCTCCAGTGGAGCCGCGCGGCCTCGTCCGCCGGCAGGCCTTGGCGCACCTCGGCGATGGCCTGCCGGAACTCCGCGTCCGTTGAAGGGATCGGGGGCACGGGCACCCCGCCCACGCTGAGGGTCCAGCGAGGCTGGCCTCCGCCGGAACTCGGGAGGCGCATGTCCGGCGGGCACGGGTAGTACGCCCGGTACAGCGCCGACGCCTCGTTCCGGCGAAGGTGGCGGCGGCGCCATCCGTTGGCGGCTGCGGCGTCGTCGTAGTTGGCCATCTGCGTGGAGGGAGGAGAGAGCACGGGGAAGAGAGGAGAGCGCCGAGGAAGAAGGGCGAGGGAGCAGCGAGGTGGAAGAATGGGGCGGGCGGCGAGCGGCGGGGGGCTTTTGTAGCCTGCCGGGCATTTACTGCGCGCGCGTCCCCCCGCTGCCGCCCGCCACGCCATTACGCCGGCAGCCTTTGAACGGGCGCATGCACTGGGCGGCCGCCACGCCATAAACGCCGGCAGCCTTTGACCGACGCGGGAGCCGAGAAGATGATCACGGGGGGTTTCTGTTCCCGCGTTTTTGCGCCGCGTCACTGATAGAGCTGGCCCGCGCGGGCTGCAGCGCAGTTTCGCCCCCCCCCCCAAACCGAACCCAGCGGGCTGGGTTTGGCCTGGGTGCCGCGGCGCGAAATAGCGCCGAAACGGCGCTATTTGGACTTCTGGGCGGCGACTGGTGCGGAAACAACGCTATTCGCCGCTTCCGGCGCTAAAAAGGCCGCCTGGGGGGCTCTTGGGGGGGGGGGGGGGCGACCGGAGATGCCCTTAGTCCCCTAATAAAAATCTATTTGTCCGGAAACTAAGGGTGTGTTTGGTTCAGTGGCTATCCCTCAACTGGCTAGGGGTAGCCATTTTTTTGTGGTTGCCCTCCGTTTGGTTGGAAGGATGAAAGTGGCAGGGATAACCAGATTTAGGGAATATTCGTCTAAGGGCTTCTTTGATTTGTAGGATAGGAAAAACACATGAATAGCAATCCTATAGGATTGGAATGACATGTCAAGTTGAATCCTATGGAAAGAGTGGTTCTATTTGATTGTGTAAAGGAATTTTTCCATGAGGTTGGACCTCATGTTAGTTTCCTATAGGATTTACCCTACAAAATTCCTATAGGAATATTTCCTATACTAAAGGAAAATTTCCTATAGGATTTTTTCCTACAAAAAATCCTATGGATTTCCTTTGAATCTAATGAGCCCTAAAAGGGTGGTTGAGCTGATCCGACGAAAAGTGGCGGATGAGGGCAGCCGCTTTCGGCCGGCTCACCTCCCGTTCGCTCGACGGAGCCTTTTTGTTACTTCTGAGTGCTGCGAACTAGTAATCGGGAGGAGACTACCTTATCGCTTCCACCGCTTTGAGAGTCAGCCGTCAGCTCCCGTCTTCGGCCTCTCCCGCCGCCCGCGTTCTTGCTGGTAGGCGTCGAGACGGGCTGGGATGCCGGTCCCCTGTGTATAGAGGTGTAGCAGTAGGATTTACTAGATGTTTTTCCTTCGTGGTTTTCGGCGTTATGCCGCTGCGTCGTTCGTCTAGGTCATCCCCGAGCCATGGCTTGGATCTCCTCTCTATCTCTGAAGATCTCCTCTCATGGCGGGAGGCAGTGAGGCGGGATGGAGATGGCGGCGTCTTCTCAAATAAGCTCGTTTGCGGTCGTGCTAAGCAAGATCTGGAGCGTTCTCTTCCTCTCGGATGCCCGCAGGGTGGGGGGATTCAAGATGCAGGTACGTTTCCGTTTCTTCAAGCTCGGCTGTGGAGGGAAGGTGGAGTAGGTGATGCGTTGCCTCCTTCACGAGCTGCGATCTGCGGAGGTTCCAAGCCCAAGCTCCCAAGTGATGAGGCTATGCTAGGCCAAGGAGGCCACTCCGCGCTCGGATTCTTTCGATCTCCGAGCTTCATCTTCCTTTGCTGGAAGATCTTGGAGGATCTCGGCGTGGGGATCTACGGAGGTGCTGTCCCAAGTGGTCTTGTCCCCGGCGATGTCGTCTTCGCCTGCGTCTGGAGGTCCGGTAGCTGCGGTAATGGTGGAGGACCGGATTGCTTTTTTGGCAATCTTTGCAGGGTCCTGGTTGTAATTTCTAAGGGCTCAGTTGTAATTTTCTTTTCTTTTAAGCCCCTCTATGTAATCTTACCGCTAAAGTAATGCAGCTCTGGGTCCTTCGGGGCCATTCCCTGTTCAAAAAACCTCCCGTTCGCTCACCCGTCCCTCCCGCAAAAGAAAAAACCCATTTCCCCTCCCCATCTCCGGTCTCCTCGCAGCCGTGCCCTTGGGTACCGGCAAGTCTCAGACTGCCATGTACGCGCCGCCGCAGCGGGATATTCTGAGCCCCTACTGCTTCCCAGCACGGTGGGCGCATCCACGGCGTAGAGCCCGAAGGCTAGCACGGGGCAGCATCGTAGCCTTTGGAGCCCGCCACGACCGCTGCTAACGTTGCACTAGGCGAGATCAGCCAGGAGGAGCGGCGGTAAAGCTAGCAGACGAAGGAGGCGGCGGCTGCCTCGGGCTGCTCCGGGAATCTTTAGATAGTTGACTCTGCAGCGGGCTGCATCTGGGATGCACCGGTCGACAGCGTTGGCTCAAATCTGAATCATATCCATTGTTTTTTTTTACTTGAATACTAGCGATAGCTGGGGACACCTGAATCGGGCTTTGCTCTACTTGTGATCGACACACCTTAATCGGGATTAGCTCTACTTGAGATCTGAGAAATGCTAGCCATTCACTATTATTGCTGAATATTTGTTATGCTACGGTGATTCTTCCCATATATGCAGTTTGGTTAATACATGGATTATACTTGTAAAATTTCTATTTGAAGCTTGTGAAATATTTTTGTTGGTCAAATGTGACGTAGAGTGTAATCTCACCGCCTCAACCAAAGCGAGTCATCACAACCATGTAGCCACTTTTGTCCCTCCAACCAAACAAAAAATTGGTTATCCCTAACCTCTTCTTGTCTTTCCAACCAAACAGAAAAAATGGCTATCCCTAACCAGGTGGTTGGAGATGCGCTTATCCACTGAATCATATCGTCTCAACCAAACACACCCTAAGCCCCCACAAGGCCCGTAAAAATTTAATTTCCTCAATAACCGTGGCGAAATTTATGGCCTGGTCCCACTCGGCTGCTCCTTCCTCTCCTCGTCAGTTTGTTTCCGGTTTTCTCTCCCGTGTGTGAACCAGGTTGTTTGCATGTGGTCTGAACACAAGCTGCATGTTACCGATCGCACCTCGTATCCCGCATATGCATGCCGTTCGTTATTTCATGCATAAGGCTGAGCACATGCGCATGCATATGCATATACACATGCATACTAATGGATGATCCACGAGTAAATTTGTTGTGCGTCGTACCTATTCAATTTTTGATGTGGATATTCCGCTAAAGACTGATTAACTTTTGCTAGTATTTCTTGAAGAGTTTTTGGCATTTTCTTTTGAAACAAAGATTGAATAGAAGCAAACCAACCAAGATCCAAAATATTACAGTCCGATGAGTTAGGAGGTTGATACACCATCTGAATGTCCCAACCATCCCTTGCAGCCTCACTAACAAATAATGGATCATTGGGTTGAATATGAGTTCTAGCGTTATCTTGCTGGATAAAAATGGTGTTGTGCCTGTCACTAGCCGGCCACTTGGCCTTGATCGCAGGAAGAACACATTTAGCAAGGTACTCCATACTCTTATCCTTGTCAACGTGATCACATGGCTTGAGCACCCAATCTCCCTTATCCCTGTTTGAAGCATAACAATTATCACTTATATTATGTGGAAGAGAAAGGTAAAATAGAATAAGCTTCTCAATTTACATGTGGTAAAATGTGCATACCTATTAGGACTTTTCTTTTGTGCTTGAACCCATTCGACATAAGCCCAAACGCCTATCTTCCCATCAAATGTGCAATTACCGTTGGCATCATATCTTGGTCTAGCCATTGCGGAAACAAACATTATCTTCTGGATATGACCCTTGCTTTTCGTCTCTCTTTTTGGTGCTTCCTCTCTACTGCTCAAATATACATTTTCAGTCCTCCTAATTCTATAGAACCACTTCTCATCGTAATGACAAACATTGAATCCGGCCTTCATACTTGGAACATTATCGAAGGTAGAGGGCTCAACTTGATATATAGCATATACCAAACGTTGCTTCTCGTTCTCTTGTGTCAACATGGGCTTGACATCACTTGTTACCCTTCTTATTTCCTTCTCTTTTAACCTGTCAAAACCGAATGAACAAATATTTTGGTAAGTGACAACTACATGTCGGTATTGTACTAAACAAACAATTGAACATAGAAAGTTTTTACTTTTGAAAAACAGTAGACTTGTACATGTTAATAGCTTCAGCTAGTTGACGTATAGTGGTGCGTTCGGCAGTAGGGACAGCTTCCATTGCTTCGATGTCCAGATGTTTCTTCTTTCTACCAACCTTCCCGATCCTTCGACAAATGACACTGTTGATCCCACCTCCGTTTATTACTTGCCTCCAAATTCTTGTCACTACCCTTCTTGGAACAAAAACAAATGTTTTTAAATTTAAATTGTAGATTAATCCATTTATCGCACATGTACAAAAGTGAAGAGACATACTCAAATTTATCTCTGTCTCTAGGCCAGCACCTTGGTCAGTATTGTGTGCTTGTGTTGCCATTGCCAGTTCTACATGCAAATTAACTTTGTCTTAACAATTGTACAAAGTGATAATAAGAACATCAAACGGAGAACACAGTGGTACATGCATGCACGATCTTGTCATCTAAACATGAGAACCTAAAACAGAAAAATATAAGCATGCACCATCTTTGAAGCTGTAAGCATGCACCATTTTATCTTCTCAAACAGAAATATATAAGCATGCAACTTCTTTGAACCTAAAACAGAAAAATATAAGCATGCACCATCTTTGAACCTAAAACAGAAGCATGTACAAGCATGCAACTTCTTACCATCTCAAGATCACAATCTAAAACAGAAAACACATCTATAAGCATGCGGATCAGTACCCAAAACAGAAAACTCTATAATTGGCAAACGGATCTAACCTCTAGTGTTGAAGAAACTTGAGTCCATGTCGATGCAGAAACCTTGGCGACAGTGGGTGTTTTTTTGCCCTTCACTTGTTGACGGCGTCGACGACATGATCCGCGACCCATCTCTTCTCCGCCCACGTTGCCGACTTCCTGCACAACGCCGCTGCCGCTCGGTTCCCCGGCGTCCTTCCCGCTTGCTGTGACGACAGGGAACACAGCCGTTTCCCGTCCCCGATCAAAGGACCTTTGCCCTGTAGGTCGCCAGCACACCTCGTTATTTCACCACTGCTCCCACTTGCGGCCGCGGAAGGAGCAGAGAACGAAGAGCCGGTACCGCCGCCGAGAGAAGAACCGTGCGGGCGCATGAGGCCGACGCGCCGCACAGGCTTGGACGGTACATCGACGCTGCGACCCCATGATCTCTCAAGGATCGTACCCTTGATGAACGGTGCCACAGATCGAAGACCAGACGAGCCTAGTGTGCGCACTGCCGGCCGCCGTGAAGAGCTCCCTGGTGGTTCTTCCGCCATTGGAAACGGGAGAGGTAGAGGGCGAGATGAGATGCAGAAATATGAGGAGACGCCATGCCGTATTTAACATCCAAGATTGGAGCGGGCGAATTAGAAATCAAACGAAAATTTCGATCCTTTTTTGCCTGAATGGGCGCGGGATCGGGGAGGGAAATAGCGCGCAGAAGAAACGGACCAGTGCATGCACGGAAAAGGCGCTAGGCAATTTTTCTTTCCGGTTTTGCTTCCTTTTTCTATGCGACGGTTTGCATGGCAAACATAATTAGGCTTTTATTACTGTCGCTTGATTGGTTGCTAAGGAGATTTCGCATCGATTAAATAGGCCAGTAGGCTCACGCTTTGGTCGCGCTGCAAATTAGCAGAGGACTAACAAACCCGGACGGAGGGAGTAGCTAGTAGACCCCAAGCATGCATCTAGCAATCGTGCAACAGCTAGCTAGCGTACCTTGATCTCTGACGAAGACGGCGTGCTCTGCAGTAACTTTTGGCTCTGCAGTAAATCTCGAGCTCGATTGGGTTGGGTCGCTAGGCCGAGAAAGCCACTGTGGCGTGGATATATATACAGTGCCACCATCGAGTCCGACTCCGTGGCCAAGTCAAGTGCGCGCGGCTGTTTGAAACGGGGACAGAGTCCGAGTCCGACTCCGAGCAAGTCCGAGTCCGACCCCGAGGCCAAGTTGGGCTATATATCCGCCCTAATCAGCACGGAGTCGGTGCAAGACAATCCGAAGAGGCCGGTCCATGCATATCAAGCGAGCCTCCTCCACGCCCCCTCTCTCTCTCTGCACATAGTGTTGAATAATTAGGCATCATTTTCATGATTAAATTTAGAATATAAATAACGACAATAGCAGCTATTAACATATGAAGCTATTAGCATATGAAACTTGAACATACTAGATGAAGTAGAAAATATGAATACACTATGGTTTAGCCTAGGCCGACGGGAACCGTCGGCGTACAGTCTACATCGACGACAACCCTGTTGGCGTTTGGAGGATAGGCATATTTTTTTATTTTTTATTTGAATTTTTTTTACCCGTTAATCGACTATATTTATTTATATTTTTTATAATCATTCTTAATTTCGAAGCGGGTCGCCTCTTTTCTGCAGATCTCCGCAAGATGACCCTTCTCCCCGCCACAATATCACATAACGGTTTTCCCATGCTTGCACGGTGAGGTGGACGAGGCCTTGAGAAGCTTTTAATTTTAATCGCTCGCTTCTACTAACACTTCCTGATCGGTCACTCATCCTCAGACTACTCCTGTTCCAGCACGCTTAACTTCTTAGTTCTTTACCTGTGAGCTGCCTAGAAACAATTAATAGATGTTTTGCTGATAATACTATCCAATCTATCATGTTAACCCTCTGATTGTCATGTCAAACTCCTTTATTTTATGAATCCAAATAATTATTTAAGTAAAAAAATAATAACTAATAATATTCTTAAATTCAAATAAATTTAAATTTAAATAATAATTAATATTTTTGTTTTTTCAATTTAATATTGAATACTTTATATCTACAAATCCGTAAATCGAAATTTGACAAATAATATGTCTAAATCGATTAGAAAAATGAGAGAAATTCAAATATGACATCCATATAATATTTTTCATCATGTATATGACTTTAATAAGTGAGGTGTTTAGTGTGTGGTATATGGTCACCCAACCAAATTAGGCGTCAAAATTAGGATTTATGGAGAAAACGGGCCAAACTTGGGAACCAAATGACCAAACCATGTTGGAATATGCCAACATATGGCAAAGGGAAGCACAATTGTATTGAAAACAAACATAGACATAGGTTTGTGTAGTTGGGTGTGCAGTACAGGGTCACCCCCAAGCAAATGAGATATCTTCTACGAAGATTCTTGACTTTCGAGTCGAATGACGGGTGTTATGGATACATCGATGGCATAGTTTGTTAAAATATGCCCATATTATACACAAACGTGCATCTTGGAGTCACGGACAATGTTGACTAAGAAAGTTTTCCTTTTCACTCCAAAAAAGTCATTTTGCAGTGTCCAAATGCAAAAATCGGTTTTTTTATGAAGCACCAACCACAAATATGTTGCAAACATTGAGAGCTACAATTTTTGAGGTTGCCCGCTTCATTGCGTCGTACCATGCCATTCGTCACAATGATGTGTATCATGATCTTCAAGAAGACATCATGGAGGAGTAGTGGAAATGGTATGGACAACAAGTCTACTAATTTGTATTGTATTGTTGATGGACTATTTGTTGTATTGTTGACGAACTATTTGTTGTATTGTTGATGAACTATTGTTTGTATTTGTATAAACTATTTGTTTGTGTTGTAATAATAATTAAACGACGTTTTAACTTAATTTTCTATGTGTGTTTGATCTATTTTGTTCTATGTAGTTGGTTGTTTGAGGTTTGTGCATGCGCGCGCACCATTTTGCGACGTCTGAAAAAGTCCCAACCAGCAAAACGCCCAATTTTAAATCATCTGAAATAGCTACCGCATAGCGTGCGCTGCAAACTATTTTTTAGCACTAATATGGCGCTGCAAATCAGTTTTACAGCGCGCGAATTTACCGCGACTCCTGGAAATGTTGGATCAGTGTGCTGTCGAATTTTACATGCCATTGAAGCGCCCGCCACGTCATCGATCCTGCTCCACAAACACATCTTAACCGTCCATCCTCACTCAACAAGCCAGCAACAAGAAGAGAGAGAAGAGCGAGATAAACCCTACACACCTCTTTTTACCTTCTGCCTAGTTACCCCTACATATACGAGGTGATTGCGAGCAAACGGCAATGCGGGTGCGTGTGCGTGACTAGTGACTTTGGAGTTTGGAGTTTGGATTTGGAGAGGAGAGGAGAGCATGGCGTTGGGGCAAGGCAGGACGGAGCAGTGCTCGATCCGATCATCAAGGAGGACTTGTTCTTCTTCTTTGATCTAATCAGCACCAAGTAACATATCAATGAATGCATCCATGCAGGACTTGTTTTTTCTTGGGCGATTACTAGGAATCGGCAGCCGATATATGGATTCCGATCGGACTAGTATCTAGTCGTCTGATTGGAAGCATCATGGACGTTGGATATTCAAGTATGCCCGCGTGACTTGTTCCGTGAAAAGAGGACTTGATTGCATTTGCATGCTTCCATAATAACTGCTCCCGTAATGCTTTCCCGGTTTGCACAGCCATAGCCACCCAGGAAATCCACTTATCACAAAAGCCTTTCTTCTTAAGCACATCCTTAAGAAAAGACCATTGAATCTTGTCATACGCTTTTTCGAAATCTAGTTTCAGAATAATGCCTTTTGCTTTGGTTATTTTAAGTTCATGCACCACCTCGTGCAACACGTTCACCCCGTCAAGTATATTCCTGCCAGGCACAAAAGCCGTCTGAGTTGGGTGGATGATTTTATGAGCTACCACCGTGAGCCGCCTGGTGAGAACTTTCGTAATGATTTTGAAGATTACATTAATCAGACAGATAGGACGAAATTGTTTAATCATATTAGCATCCTTGATTTTTGGAAGAAGAATTATCACCCCATAATTCAATCTCCCCAGATTTAGCCTACCATCATGGAAATCATCGAACATTTCCTTGATGTTATTTTTAAGCTTTGGCCAAAACTCCTTATAAAATTGAACAGAGAAACCATCAGGTCCCGGATCCGTATTGGTTTTCATTTCCTTGATAGCTTCTTCAATTTCTCCCATCGAGAAAGGTTTAACCAGATCCAAACGTTCCTCCAAGGAGATTCTCCCCTCTGATTCCCAAGCCGCATCATTAATCGTCACAGGAGAGGTCGGTTCCTTACCAAACAAATTCCTATAGAATTCGTCCACATACCTTCTTAAATCTCCTAAATCATCTATGATCTCCCCTTCATCCTCCAACGACATGATCGTTGTGCGTCTTTTCCTCCCATTAGCAATGGCGTGAAAAAACGCTGTATTATTGTCCCCTTTTGCCAGCCATTGTTCACCCCCTCTTCTTTGCCAGTAGATTTCCTCTTCGACAAGCAACCTAGAAAGTTTATCTTCCACGTGGTACCTTCTCTTCCATCCTTCTTCCAAAAGCAAACCTTCTTCCCCTGCCCAGTCTAACCCTTGGAGTTCACTAGTTAGCGCTAGTTTCTCCCTGCGGGTCTCCCCCCTCTCATTAAGAGACCATCCCTTCAAAAATTTCCTCAAATCCCCTTGTTGCTTTTTCCAGTAGTCCAGCACATTGTTATGAAACCTAACCGGCCACTTGGCGAGTACAATTTCTTTAAAATTTGGATGAGTAAACCAGGCAGTTTCCACACGAAACTTTCTAGTACTCATTTGCCTCGTAAGCCCCAGATCCACCACCACCGGACAGTGATCAGATCCAGACCTCACCAGAGTATCCACCGTAAACAGCGGGTATAAGTTTTCCCAAGCTTGCGTCGCAAGAAAACGGTCCAATACCTCCATTGTAGGGTTAGTTTGCTTGTTAGTCCAAGTATACTTGCACCCACCCCGGTGCGGTTCCTTGAGCTGAAGCAAATCAATCATCACATTAAATTTTTGCATTAGGGATCTGTGTAAAAGGCCACTTGATTTTTCATGAGCAAATCTGATTAAATTGAAATCACCTCCCAAGCACACTGGGACACCTGCCCTAAGAACTTTGTCAGTAATTTCAGCGAAGAAACTATCCTTCTTATCCATATCAACTGGACCATACACGTTGATCACTTCCCATCTGCACCCATTGGCCAGGTCCCTTACGACCACGCTAATGAAGAAATCTCCTTGCTCCTTGGATTCTACCTCAAAGAAATCCTTCCTGATAGCCATGGCCAGCCCCCCCCCCCCCCCCCGAGTGGCCACTCGCAGGTTTCACAGCCCAATCATAAGTAAAACCTCCCCCAATATCTCTCATTACCTTCCAGGACAACTTAGCTTTGATCGTTTCTTGCAAACAAATGATAGACACCTTTTTCTGCTGGACTATGTCCCAAACCTGCTGCCTCCTACCAACGCCCCCAACACCCATCACATTATAGAATAAAATTTTCATTTAGATCTTTTTTTCCTACCTCCTCCGCCTTTCCGTTTTTCCCTCCTTTCTTATTGTGAGAACTGCTCCCACTACGGGCAGTTCTCAACCGAGACCTCAGGATTGGCGACTGCTCATCCACCTCCATGTCTCATTCCACCTCCAGTTCCATCGAACGGAGAGGGGAAACAGGTATTACATCTTCCATCACCGCGTCACTCTTCACCCTGTCTTCCTTCTGACCATTCACTGGTGCAGTTGTTACCTGAGTCTTGTTAGCCTTATTTTCATCTTCTTCCCTCCTAATCTTATCTCTAGCTGCCGCCAGCACTGCCTCTGCTAGTTCTTTAGCTTTAAAAATGTTTATTTGCTGATTTATATTCTCCTGGGAGCCCTCAAGGACCACATGACTATTCCTAGCAATATCCACTAGACATGCATTCGGGACCGAATTAAAAACATGGAAAGCATTAAGCGTACCTGAGATGTCATTCTTCTTGGATGCCCTCTGTTCTGCCCTCGTCAGAATGGACAGCCCATCGTTCTTGTTTGAGATCCTCTCGCTTTGTGTCTCTGCTACAGCCGGAGCCTTCGTCTTCTGACCTCCACCCGAAATCTTTTTGTTGTGAGCCACCATGGTCCAAGCAGCTTGGCCTTCCCCTGCAATATCCATCTCTTGCTTCTCAGCCTGGGCTTGAGGTTTCACAGCCCCAGTATCTCCCTCTGCCTCCAACTGGTACTCTCCTTCAAGCCTAAGCTGATCGATCTTAATCTTTGCACCTCCCACATCCAAAGTCTCTTGCGCCTGCACCCTGGCGTTGTTCACTGAATCTTTCACACTTGTGCCTATGTCCCCCCCACTCATCGTGCGCTCACTGCTGTCTCCCGAGCTAGCCAACGAGTACTTCACTTCAGGCACAAGGCACGCAGCTTTTTTAGATTTACCGGTATCTGTCCCCCTCTTCGGGTTATGGCTACTGATAGACAATTCCTCGTCTCGGTCAACCTCTTTGAGCCTATCTTCCTTCTGTTTGGACCTCCGTTCCTTGCTCCTATCTCTCTCCTCCTCACCGTCACTTTGTTCCTCATCATCTCCTTTGTCATCTTGGGGCGGTGAGTGAACACTAGAGGAATGCTCCCCCAATTCTTTCTCCACCTCCCACTCAAGATGAAACCCCCTGCCATTGATTTAAACATTATAATAACCATCTACCTGATTTTTATCCTTGCAAGCAATTTTAACTCTCACCGGGGCCTCCCCCTTGAGAGCTTCTGTGTCCACCTCCCTCGGTTCCCCCACCATGTATGCTAGTTCCCACACGGCCAGCTCAAACCTAGCCCACTTCGGCAGGTCATAGAGTTTGGACAGCGTCCATCCCTCTCCTGCCCAAACTCCCTCGGGTCCCCCACCATGTATGCTAGTTCCCTCTTCTTAGATGGATCCAACATGGACCCCTCCCCCTTGCTTGAGTTTCCATCAGTCTGCTTATCAATAGAACGAAGAGCCTTCTCTCTCAAGGCCCGCTCCGCAAGAACCTCAGCTGAAGGAGGAGGGTCAGATCTCCTCATCTGCCCCCCTCCCCCTCTAGGCGGTGGCGCCTCCTCGCGCCCCCTGAAAGGAGCTTGCAGCGGCGGTCGAGGGAACTGCCTGCGCTGTTCCTCCCAACGCCTGTCATCGCGCATATCTGGGCGTCTCTTGTCCCTGTGCTCTCCTTCCATATCTCGTTGCCCTCCATAGCCCGAGCCCTGCCCAATCTGGCGCTGGAACTCCCCCACCCTCTTCGGTGGGAAGCGTCCATCCCTCTCCTGCCGATACGTCCCCTGCACCACTTGTGCAAAGGATCTGCTATCAATCTTTCTCTCCTCCGTACGCGTTAGCCGCCTAGCCCCGCCGCCAAATCGCCTGATCTCCTCCCTGGAAGCAAGAAACCCTAGAGAAGAATGAGATACGGGAGACTTACGGTTGACCCAGACCCATGCCCCTTTAGTACCCGAAATGGCGGCCCATTCGCGAATCGTTTTGGGCCTCCCGTCCCACAGCAAGCCACCTGTCTCAGATACCTCGTGGGCCTCACCCGGCCCAACCTCCAAAGTCACAGAACCACGAGACTGATCAGAGGGAATTATCCTCTCCGCCTTTCCCCCACCGTCCCCATCGCCAGCGGCCATCCCCGCCGATGAGCTCGCTTCAACTCGTTCTTTCGCTCCAAATGAAGCCCGACGCACCCTGCTCAGAAATTCCTTCGAAGCACTCTGTAATCCCAGTGCAGGCAGCCCTCTATCTGCGCCAGGACCCTCAGCTAGATCGTCCCCACCTACCTTTGCTGTCAACAGTGGCGCTCCACCTTGCTGCGAAACCTTAATGATATCATGCCCTGTGATAATACTTTGTCTCTCCTCCGCCGTGATCCTGCGACCTACCTCGCAAACTTGAGGAGAATTGGATTTAGCAGTGATTAGCTCATCCAATGGCTTGGGCAGCACCGCTCGACGGAATTCAGCATCAACCTCTTCGTCGAAAGCTAGACCCGTCTCCCTAAACTGACAATTGCTTGCCGCTCCTATACGCTCTCCCCTGATCTGGAGTAACTTGGTCTTCGAGCTCGGCCCTGCCCGAGCGGACCTCTCCCCTGCGACGGGAACCTCCATCGGCAGCATCACCGCGCCCACCACGGCGCGATAGTGCGTGAAAATTATTTTTGTGCCCACACAGATGATTTCGTCTTCCTTTCTCCAGCGCGCATCCACCACCAAGCCTCTAGAATCCGATAGAAGAATTCGACCACCGAAAAATAAAGCTAGCTCACCGAGATTGACCACCGACGAATCGCGCAGCAACACGAAACTGGAGCTCCATTTGCCTATGCACATGGACCCCCTCTCCGCATCAGCTTTGCGCAGGAAATCAGAACCAGCCTTCGCCACCCGCTCCAGCTCTCCGTCCGACATCGCCGCTAGCTCCCGGCCCCAGGCCACCTCCTCCTCCGCGGAGTCCTCCTCCTCCGCGGAGACCTCCTCCTCCGTGAACCTCCAATCCACCTCCTCACCCAGATCCCGCACCCGCGAGATCCCGATCTGCGCGGCCTCGCTCGCGCCATCCCGCGAAGCAATAGCACGCCGCTCCAACCCCCTACCCTCCGGGCGAGCAGCAGGCGACCTGGACGCCGGGAGGACCGCGGGCGAGGGGGGGGGGGAAAGCTCCGACGGGGAAGGCCCACGGGCAGGGGGGCGGGGCGGACGCGAGGAAGGGGAGGGGAGAGAGCGAAACATTTTTGCATTTTCCTGTTGGACATCACAGCCTTATATTTACCCTTCACTTCGCCCATTGAGGCCATTAATAATCCATAACATACTTTAGTCGCCCGTGCAATAGCTACTACAGATATCTTATTTCTAGGCTGACTGAACTTCGAGATATCTTGTGGACAAATCGTGGTACTGAAACCATGTTTTAGACTGAGAATGGCAATGTTGTAATTTAGATCATACAGTTCCAGTTTCCCCTCCACAGAATTGGTTGGCGGGAGGAACACATCAATCTGCAACAAACATAGTGAACAAGCTCAAATAATTTAACCATCCCATAACTTAAACGACCAAGAAAACTGAATAGGGGCAGTAACGAATGGTCAATGTCTCATCAATCTTACCTTCAGCATCACTAGTCCTGACCAAACTAGCCGAAGTAAGGACAAGCGGGCGGTCTCTCCCTGTTATAATTTTTGGGGCTTGGATGTATTTGTACATATTATTAATATATATACCGTAGAACAATTTGTTCTACGGTTCTTTGCCTCAAAAAAAAAAAAAAAGAAGTCCCGTGGAAGCAAAACACCTCTTGTTATCTGTACACCCTAACTTTGGGTATTGGTTACCGAGGATAGAATATCATAGAAGTGTAATAAGCATATAAATGTAAATATCACCCTTGAATGAAGCAATTGAGATCACACTTTGGGATATTTTCTGAGCTACTCCTTCCCCAAGTTGATCCCATATAGGCTTTGATCCATAATTATAAGGATATCGCAAGGATACCCTTCCCAATAATGAAGTTGACCAAAATGTTCTTCAAACCTACCGCCAATTCTCCCATTGACTGTTTATAATTAGGACAGAAATGTATAAGTTGGCAATAAACAACAAGGGAGAAGTGAGAAATATAAAGCACCACTTACGCTCAAATAAGAGTGGCGGTGGTAGGGGATAGCCCAAGGATTGAAGAATCTTAGACTCTACCATAAATCATGATGCAATAAGGTTCAAATAATCGATATGGTGTGCAAAATTAATGGCCAACAAGTAATGTTTAGAATGATGGCAACATGATAATTCACACCTGAAGGGATGATTGTTTTTACTCCCTCGGGCAAGGAATATCCACGAAAGTGGGAAGTATTACTACAATGAGTAAAAAAGTAAACAAAACAAAATTTACCAAAGGAAACATGTAAACAAAATACTTGGGTATCAGCTTATACATATTCATGACACGAGGATGGAGATTTCAGAACAAAAAAAGCGAGTCACTTTTTCTACACTTCACTGTGCTCTTCTTTCGTTAGATAAATACACAAGCTTAAAGTAAGAGAATTAAATTTAACACTGGTATCCTGCTCCAGGGGTCGACATGGAAGAGAGGAGGAAGAAATGTAGCCGGAGGTAAGGGAGCCCCGGATTCGGTTGGTCAGCACCGAAGTAGGGAGACAAATTTGTTGAAGCCATAGTTTGTCATGTGCATTAAACCTTCTCTAAGTAGTCATTTAAAAATTAGGACAACAATTTAAATCATGTTTTTCGCCCGGGAGATTTACTAGTGGCTCATAAATATTAGAGTTACGCACAAGATATACCTTGTTATCAGAAGAATACGCTGCAACCATTCATGAAGTTTCTTTGTTGGTAGCAACACGATCCTTGTCACCACAAGATTCAGTGATAGGCCCAGCCATGTGTACATATCCATGAGGACCAAAATATAGAACTGGCCCTCAAGTCCACTCTAGTCGATGTGTAAGGGGTTAGAAAGGAAAATGTTCACACATATAATGCAGAAAGGTAAGAACCCAAATCCAAGAGTGTACCTCTGTTATCTTACAATTGACCGACACAAGGACTTTATCCTCAAAAACCGGATTTGAACAATTTGCTCCCATCAAATTTCCATAGGAGGTACAACCAAATGCATGTAGCTGATTATTGAGTCTGCGTCGGGACAAATTCACAGGATTACATGTATCCGCCGTGTAGACACATTCGAGGCAAAATGACGTGACAATAGTGACGAAGGGATGGACCTTGGACCTGCCGAGTAAGGATACCCGGTCCTAGGCCCAGGACTGGAGCCCAAGAGGAGATGCCTTATACTATTCTAGAAGTCCCAGTTGAAGCCCACCCGCAAAGCCTTGCGGGTCAAGATAGGAACTTGTAACCGACTTAGGGTTAGAGTTCGAGTCCTCCCTGGGTGAGATTTGAGACCTGGCCACCTATATAACGCCAGGAGAACCACCAGGAGAGGACAAGCAATACCGCACCACCAAGCCTTGAGATCGAGATCATACTCTCAACTTGAGCAACCCCCCATTGTAACCGATCTACTCGTGAATACAGATCGACAGAAGCAGGAGTAAGGGTTTTACCTCTACGAGGGCCCCGAACCTGGGTAAATCGTGCCCCCTGTTTAGCCAACGATTTGTCACCAGCGCCCACAGGTTCTCCTAATCGAAACCCTATGGGTTCACCTGAGGGACTTGTTGAGATGCAGATTCGACAATTGGCGCCGTCTGTGGGAACGGCGGGCGTTGGATCTCCGGCATCTTCTGCTTCATCGACAACGAACTCACGTTGGAACCCCGCGACTTCGACTCCGACCAATCCGATCCGAATCGGGTCAGTCATCGTCACCCCTCACTCGCCGGAATCACGCCCGGTATTCAGCGATCTGGAGAAGAGCGTCACCCTGACGTTCGGGAGCTTCAAGTTCTACACCAACAAGGACGGGATACTTCACTTCCCCGAAGGATCGGGATCTGAATCGATCTCCAGCCCAGGAGCTGTCGATTCACGACCCTACCGCGCAGATCGCGACTTGGCGAAAAGCGGCGAATCCATCCGCCTCAACAGCAGTAACTTCCATACCCTCTCCACAGAGGAAACTTCTCGGGTTAGGAAAGCCTTCCAAGTTACGCCTAGGACCCGCGAGCCATATCTGGCTCAGGTCTGCATGGCAGGATCAGGAGATCCACCCGAAGAAACTGAACACAATGCAAGGGAACACGCTGAGATCGGCGTCTCGCGAGACGTTTGGGTCCGAGGAAAGGAGGCTATCCGCACGAGCAAACGACCTGCAGTCGGAGCTCCACACGAAGACATGACCGCCTACCACTATCATCTAGTGAGAGCGGCCACTGCAATCAAGGAAGCTCGCATAGATCTAGCCAATCGGAAGAGATTGGCAGACGAGTCGAGTCAACGCCGCGTCGCGCTGTCCTTAACACATTCTGTCGGGAATCGTCCCGCAAGGAAAGGATACGCCTCAAGAACCGCGACCATGGATGACGAGTCCCTAACCAAAAAAAGCAAGTCACTCGGACCTTCCCTCATGCGGGTCGACGAGGACGGAAACATTTATCCGCAAACTCCCGATGCCGCGGTCCTAGCCGCAGCAACCTACATGCAGATAAATCAACCAGGGGAAAACGACCCCCGAGCGGAGCAATACAAGCAAGTGCAGAAGGAATTGGGCATGGCAGCCTCAAAGCTTGCCTCCTACGATCGCAGGAAAGCAGCTGCACAGAAGGAAAAGGAAGCATCCCGCAGGCGAAGGAGTACTTCCCCAGGAGGGAAAAATCGCCTCGTCGTGGCCGAGGGAAAGAAGCCCGGCAGCGTGACGATAGCCGGAGTAGCAGTGAAGGTATCCCGAGGAACCGAGACCGCGGCCCGCGACATCATAGCGGCCGCTCGCGAAATCGCAGCGAGGAGCCAAGGAAGGAAATTGATCGTGACCAGCTAGGATACAACGCGCGATCAGATATCGCGCAAAATAAAGTGGACAAGACAAGAGCAGCGAGGAACCGCACGCACTCCTCATCCGGCTCTTCTGACGACAAAACCTGCGAAGCGCTATGCTTCGCTCCCAGCATACGTGAGGCGCCTCTACCCAAAAGATTCAAACTCAGTACGGAAGTAACAAAATACGATGGTTCACTCGAACCTTCGTCATGGCTGTTGGATTACCTCACGGCAGTAAAATGCCAACGTGGGAACAAGAACACGGCTATGTAGTACCTCAACCTACACCTGGTAGGAGCGGCACGCAGTTGGATGGAAGCGAGACCGAAGTCCTGCTACGGGTCATGGGACGATCTACACTTCGTTTTCTGCAAAAACTTCGAAGCAACATACAAAAGACCGACGACCATCGAGGAACTGCGAGCCTGCAAGCAGAAGAGTGGCGAGTCCACTCGAGAATATATCCAGCGATGGACCACACTTAGGAACACAGCCGGAAACATATCAGAGGAAGTAGCAGTCGAAGCTCTCGTGAAAGGCGCTCGACGAACTGTTTTCAGAGAAGAACTGGGACGAGCTGCGCCCAAAACTATTGGAGAGCTAATGATCATAGCCGATAGGTGGGCTAACGGAGAGGACTCAGTGCGCAACGAGAGGGCATCCTCGCCCGCACCCGAAGCCGATCGCCACAGTCGAAAGAAAAGAAGGAAGTACTATGATCACGACGACCGAGAGGAACTAGTGGCGGCAGAATTCACGCGAAACCGCGATAGTGGACGCCGCGGAAATCGCGAATGGAAACCAAAGGCAGAGGATAAAACTGCCGAGGAGGACCTCGATGGATACTACATGCTACATCTATTTACAGATAAGCGTACAGGAAAAACTAAGGCAACCTACCTTCTCAAGGATTGCCAAAAGTTCATTGAAATACACGAGGCCTTCTCGAAGAAAAACAGAACAACAGTTGGTCAAGGCTACCCGCAACTTCCAGGAGGAGGACACCAAGGATTTCAACCACCACAACCCCTGCCTCCACCGGGCAATAAAACGCGGTGCTAGCCGCACTACCTGCACCACCCGCCGCCAACCAGGGAGGCAACGCATATCCGAACCCTGCAGGACTCTTGGGGATGATACAAAAGGTCTGCCCATCCCGCAGGGCCCAGAAGGAGAACACACGACAATTGTGCATGGCTGTACAAACTCCACTGGCAAGGCCCGAAAACCTGAAGATGGCAGATCAACTAATCACTTTCTCCAAGGAAGACCACCCCCCACGAGTCTATCGACCAGGGCACGCTGCGCTGGTCATCCAGACGCAAATCGGCAACTACGAGCTGGCTCGCGTGTTCATGGACGGAGGCAGTGGAATCAACATCATCTACGCGGACACACTCCGTCGGATGAACAGAAACTTAGACGGAATCGCAGAATCAGAAACATACTTCCACGGGATAGTTCCAGGAAAAGCGACCCGCCCACTCGGAACAATCAATCTGGAAGTGGTGTTAGGCAACCGAAGCAACTACAGGCGAGAATTCCTCGACTTCGAAGTAGTCAATTGGCCTTCACAGTACCACGCCATTCTTGGTCGAACAACGTTCGCAAGATTCATGGCAGTACTACATTATGCCTACTTGAAGCTCAAGCTACCCGGAGAATATGGCACAATCACCATCGACGGTTATTTCCTAAAATCCAACAAGTGCGACATCGAGTTCAACGAAATCGCTAAATCTTTCGGGATGCAGGAAGAATTAGAGGAGATAGCAAAAACCACGGACCACTCCGTGATGCCCCTCACGAAGAAGAACGCCCCAGAGCTAGAGTTCAGTGCCAACAGCGACACTCGCAAACACCAAGTGCACCCGACAGAATCTGGGAAGACGGCGATGGTTTCCACTACCCTCTCGCAATCATAGGAAGGCGCGCTCGTCGAGCTCCTCCGTGAGTACTGGGAAATTTTCGCCTGGCAGCCCTCAGATATGCCAGGAATACCCAGGGAGTTCGCCGAGCACTCACTCGAAGTTTACAAAGACGCCAAACCCATCAAGCGGACCACCCGACGGTTCTCAGAGCCCAAGCAGAAAGTGCTCGGAGAAGAAGTTAACAGGCTACTCGCAGCAAAATTCATCAGAGAGATCAAAATATGCACTTGGCTAGCAAACCCAGTGCTGGTCCCGAAGAAAAATACGGACAACCTTCGCGTGTGCATCGACTACACGTCGTTGAACAAGCACTGCACCAAGGATAACTTTCCCCTCCCACGGATCGACCAGATTGTAGATTCTACTACAGGCTGCCAACGCCTCTCCTTCCTAGATGCCTACTCGGGATATAACCAGATCAGGATGAAGAAGGAAGACAAGGAAAATATAGCATTCATTACACCTCATGGTGTATACTTCTACACGACAATGCCTTTTGGGCTCAAAAACGCAGGCGCAACATATCAGCGCTGCATGCAAAAATGCCTCGCCAAGCTCATTGGCAATAACGTACAAGTGTACGTTGACGACATCGTCATCAAGACTCGAGTAGAGGACACGCTCCTCGAGGATATCACAGAAACATTCGATGCTCTAAACGCATATAGGATCAAGCTCAACCCGACAAAATGCGTCTTCGGCGTGCCTGCAGGACAACTTCTCGGGTCCCTGGTGTCCGCCAGAGGAATTGAAGCCAACCCAGAGAAGATACAAGCGATCTTAACAATGAAGGAGCCCACCAATCTTCGCGGGGTACAACAGCTCGCCGGGCGACTGGCCTCCTTGAGCAGATTCATCGCACGATTGGGCAAGCAAGCACTGCCCTTCTACAAGCTGTTGAAAAAGACAGATAAATTCGAGTGGACACCCGAAGTAAAACAGGCATTCGCAGATCTGAAGCGAACGCTACAGAGCAGGCGTGTTCTGGCTACACCACAAGAAAGGGAGCCATTGTACCTACACCTAGCCGCAACAAACCAGGTCATCAGCACGTCCATCGTGGTCGAACGACCGGAGGAAGCCAAGGCATATGGAGTTCAAAGGCCAATCTACTACATCAGCAAGGTGCTTTCGCCGTGCAAACAACGATACCCTGACTACCAGAAGCTCGCATACGGGGTCGTCCTCACAGCTCGAAAGCTCAAACACTACTTCCAGGAACATACCGTAACGGTGCTAAACGACGCATCACTCGGTACCATCATGAATAATCCCATGGCATCCGGAAGAATTGCAAAATGGAGCATCGAGCTAGGCGCTTGGGACATCGTATACGCATGACGCAATTCAGTGAAATCACAGGTACTCGTGGAATTCCTGGGCGAGTGGACAGAATTGCAAATACCTGGACCACCAGAATACACGAGTAACTGGATCATGTACTTCGACGGATCCAAAAGAAACGAAGGAGCAGGAGCTGGGATCGTCCTCATATCACCTAGAGGAGACAAGTTGCAGTATGTCCTGAGATTGGATTTCCCACCCGACGATCCAGCATCCAACGACGCAGAATACAAGGCCTAGTTACATGGCATGAAGATGGCGATTGCATGTGGAGCCACCCGATTGATGATCTATGGCGACTCCAACCTCATCGTAAAACAGACAATGAAGGAATGCGATGCTATCGCGGAAAACATGGTCGCCTATCGGGACATGTACAATCTACTCGAAGGAAGTTTCAAAGGGTGTGAGCTGAAACACATCACAAGATTCAGCAACGAAGAAGCAGATAGGCTGGCGAACATGGGGTCCACAAATACACCCATACCGCCAGGAATATACTTCGCGAGGATGATCAAACGATCAGTGAAGATCAAGAAGACTGCAGGAGCACCCACAACATTGGAGACAGAAGTCAGCCCGCAAGTTACTATCATCGAGCTCAGCCATAATATTTCAAGACAAGTTTTTCTGGTCGATCCAGTCTGGACGCAGAAATACCTCGACTACTTGTCCACCAAACAGCTCCCAGCAGACGCTCGCGAGGCTCGAGAAATAGTACGACACAAAAAATCTTTTCGGGTACTCAACGGAGAGTTATACAAACAGAGCATCACAGGAATATTGCAAAGATGCATCGCACCCGAAGATGGCAAAGAGTTGCTGCGAGACATACACCAAGGAGATTGCGGACACCACGCCAGCTGGAAGGCGATTGTGGGCAAAGCTTTTCGAGCAGGATTCTACTGGCTCACAGCAGCCAGAGACGCAAAGAACCTAGTCGATAGGTGCAACGCTTGTCAACGATTCGCGCCAAAACAACACGTCCCTGCCACGGAACTACACATGATACCAATCGCCTGACCCTTTGCACAATGGGGGCTAGACATGGTAGGACCATTACGCAAGTCTACACCTGGAGGGTATACACACTTGCTCGTCGCAGTCGACAAATTCACGAAGTGGATCAAAGCGATGCCAGTTACCTCGGCTATCACCCAATGCACTGTCAAATTCCTCGACTCCATTGTGTGCAGATTTGGCATACCACATAACATCATCACCGACAACGGAAGCAATTTCACGGCCAAGGAAACACAGCAGTTCTGCGAAGAGAAGGGGATCACCTTCAGCTTCGCTTCGGTGGCTCACCCGCAAACCAACGGCCAGGTGGAACGATCCAACGGATTGGTATCAGCTGGCATAAAGAAACGGCTACTCGACCGCCTACACCCAGCAGCAGGACATTGGGAAGAAGAGCTACCCTCCGTGCTATGGAGCCTCCCACAACCCCAAATCAATCAACAAAATACACGCCATTTTTCATGGTATACGGGGTTGAAGCAGTCCTTCCCGAGGATGTCAAATTCAGTGCCCCGCGAGTCGTCGCTTACAGCGAAGAAACCTCTAACAGGGCACTCGCGAAAGATATAGACGCACTCGACGAGATACGCGATATTGCACTCGCACGATCTGCAATATACCAACAGTCGTTGCGAAACTATCAGAGTCGCCGTATATGACATAGAGCCTTCGTGGTAGGAGATTTGGTGCTGCGGCTCAAACAGAAGGAATGGCACAAGCTCGAACCACCATGGGAAGGACCCTTCATAATACACGAAGTTATCCCGGGTGGCGCCTATCGACTGAAGAACCCGAAGAGTGGTGGCATCTACTCCAACCCATGGAATGTTGCGCACCTACGCAAATTCTATCCTTAGGATTATCTTACTCGCAGAAATAAGGCTATACAAGCCATCTTGTAGCTAGAATAAAATACATGGCTTCTCAGTCATATTAATAAAAAAAAATATGGTTTCTCAACCATAGCTACTCATGTTCTTCATCTTTTCACGCTGAATAACAGGTATACACCCCAAACACACGGGGGCTACGCCTAACTTGGCATCGTCAGAAAATTTCCAAATACAAAGTTATAAACAAGGTTGATACCTTAAAAAGTTTCGGGATAACTATATAAAGCAACAGGATACGTACATCCTACAATTACATATGGCGACGAGCAGTTTCCTCTGCTAACACTCGATTAACCTCTTCAGAAGTCAATCGAATAATCTCCTCTGCTGCAGGACGAACGACTGTATAATGAGAGGTCATATCGATTGAAGCATTTGGAAGCCTAGGTACAGAGTTGAAATTAGCATCAGGATGCCATAATCGGACAAAAGAGAGTGCTACTAAGGACCCGCAGACCAGCTGTTGGCGGACGCACTCGCGAATCTCACCCACTCGACCGAAAGTTCCGAGCAAGTGACGCAAATCTTCTGGACCCCTCTCCAGCGGATAGAAAGCACGGTTCAAAGCTATCAGGGCCTCGTGACAGGAATCAATGAGTATCTTCGCCTGGCCCACTCGATACTTCAACGTAGCCAGAACGAAGCCTCGACTGCGGCCGGATCAAAAATTGTTTGCATGTGGCTTTGAACTACCAGCTTCATGGGCAATATGGTTATCTACCCAATGCGCTTCACATTGCCCGACGGGCTCAACAACTATAAGCAAAGATACAGAAGGTCAGGAAAAGGGAAAAGTTGAAATCAAACAAAATGCTAGGGGGCTCACGTGCTTACAGAGCATATCTTAGGCGACATATGCCAACTCTTCCATTACAAACTGTTCACGGTCAGCCGCAAGTTTTTGTTTAGACTTGGCTACATCAGCCACTCCACGCAAAGCTTTCAACTTGCGTTCACCATCTACGACACGATCACGAAGAGAAGAAAATGTACTAGCAGCAGCGACAAGGGGATCCAATCGTACAACAGATCCACTCGAAGACTCCGCGGCAACACCTGTTACCTGGAAAGAGATAAGAAAAGTTAAGGAAGAATTCAACGCACCACACTCGAGACATAAACCGCCTATTCGATAGGTGCTCGGGGGCTACTCCCATCGGGAGGAGCTCATAACAATCAAGTGCAAAAATCACATCTCAGATATCAAAAGGACGTTTTGATTGAAGGCAGAAATACGAGAATACATCCCAAGGTTCATTACATCGGAAGAGCAAACTAAATAAAATCTATCCTATGGAACTGCGGAACTGCTGCCACTCGCAGCAGGTTGCCCCTTGCGACTAGCATGAGTAATCAAAGCAGCTAGCTTCCGAGCAAGGACTCCAGCCGGATCGCCGAAAGGACGAAGTGCTACCTTTCTGCCCGTAGAAGCATCGACAGGAAGGTTCGAGTACGCTTCGTCCAAGCCTTCGACTCCGTGCGCCAACGCGAACTCGATGGCAGTCTTCGCCCCGCACTCAGATTGGGCAACCGAGTAGGCCTGAAGGAGATCATCCTCCAGGAAAACCTTCAGGAGACCACCCAGCGTAGGCGGAACTGAAACATCCACCAGAAGGCGCTCGTGGAGTTGCGTAAGCACTTGAACGACATCGCCAATGAGGGAGCAGATCCCACTCGCGTGCTTCCGAAGTTGAGCGCAGGAATCCGTCAGCGCATCCACTCGAGGAACCCCGGGCAGCTCCAGCGCAACGCCAAGCACATCTGCAAAGAGACAACATTAATTCCAAAGACACACCAGGCTAGTCGAAAAACAACAGAGGCCAAGTACAACTTACTTGCGAAGTTCTAGGCCATAGGGCGAAGGAAGTCAACAAGATCATTGTCTTGTTTGGCACCAGCCTCCTCCAATTTCTTCAGAGCGTCCTGGGCATCAGCGAGCTTCCCCTCGAAGTCAGTCGACTAATTGCGAGAGGATTCAAGTTCCTTTCGAGCAGCCTCCAACTCAGCCTCAAGGGTGTTCACCCGAGTGATAGCATCAGTCTTCTCAGCCTTCAGAAGTTCGACTTGGGCTACACAGCAATAAATTTCAAATCCAAAGGGATTCACACGACCAGAAAGAATAAGTAGAAGGAACGGATCAACTTACCTTGGAGAACTTGGCCTTCCGTGACGAGCCAATCGCGATCCGCCTGAAGGGTTACGCAATCTGCCTCAGCCGAAATCACGCGGCGACCAATGGCTACGAGAGAGTCAAGCAGAGACTGCAAAACACGATGATGAAGAAGTCAGCGAAAGTGGAAGGAAATTGAGCGTATTCACGACTGTAAACAGTCGAGTATGGCCTCGGGGGCTACTCCCATCGGGAGAACTGCCGTGCACCCGATAAAATCAAGAAAAGAAAGAAGCCTAAGTTTTTGAGCCTGCAGCCAATCGCAAGAGATTGACCACAGCCTCGGGGGCTACTCCCATCGGGAGAACTGCCGTGCACCCGATAAAATCAAGAAATAAACGAAGTACAGAATACAAGGAAAACGGTAAAGTGTACCTGGCCCTGGGCAATGCACAAAGGATCAGCCGAGATACCCGATACTTCCTTCGATGCCGAGGCTCTACCCGCAAAGCTAGGCAGCCTATAATCCGTAGCCGCAGCTGTTGGGGCTGGGCGAGTTCTGGACGGTCCTAGCGGTTGGGGTTTCACCCGCAGCAACATCCTTCCTCTTCTCGGGAGGAAGGGAATAAGCAAACTGGCTGGGGATGATGGACTGAAGCCTGTCATGAAAGAAACAAAAGCATAAGGAAGAGCGAGAAGAAAACTTTCGACTAGAGCGTTTAAAGAAGGAAGAAACTTACTCATCATCGTCGTCATCCAACATATCCGCATTCCAGGCGGTTTGGATCTTCGACTTAAGAGCAACAGGAGCGCGCGCACTCAGCGGGGTCACGACGAGAGGTTCTTTATCAGATCCTCCACCCAAGGAATTGTCCTTGGAGGTGGCTTCATCGCCTCCCGCTCTGCGGCGCTTGCGGTGGTGGAGATCGCTACCTGATTCCTCCACATGATCCGAAGAGCCATGATCGGAGCTCGAGTCGGCGTCGGCAACACTGGTGGCAGCAGGGACATCCAGATTGCTCGCCAACAAGTCCGAGGCCTCTTCACCAGAAACTGGCGGGTAGCAGGTTGCTACCCCTAGGCTCTACAGAAGGGAAACAAGAAGAAGAAAAGAAGAAAAAACTCAGTCGACGAACTCTCGAATAAAGGAAAAAGTTAGGACAGAAAAAGAATTGAACTTACTTCGGATGAAGGAGTTCTCGAAGCTTCGAATGCTGCGATAGGGAAATCGGGGAAGTCCTCGCCCACTTTCAGCTTGGTGATGGCCGCGACTTTCTTCTCGAATTCAGCATTCGAGAGTTCTTCTCGGCTCACACGGCTGGGGTCTTCGACACCCTGATACTCCCACGTGGTGGAGGGCCTCTCCTGCAGAGGCTGAATCCTCTTGAGGAACACACTCGCCATATGCAAGCCGTTCAGCGCGATCCCTGCGGTTTGGTCGCGGAAGGTTGCCACCTTGGCGAGTAGCGGGGCGACGACTCGGTTTTCTTCGACTGAAAGCTTGTGCACCCAGGATTTTTGCCCCTTCAAGACAGCGAACGGGTGGAATTCGTGAACTCCACCCGCGCTGTTATCGACGATGTAGAACCACTTCTTCCTCCACCCTTGTGCGGAGTTGATGAGGTGCATGTCAAAGTACAGGCTATCCGACTTCGCCTGGATTCCGAAGCCGCCGGTGCGCAGCGTCTCTCCAAGCTCGGTCTCTACCCGTGATTTATCGTGGAAGGCCCGCACCTTGAACAGGGCTTTCCAAAGGCCCTAGTGCGGGCGGATGCCCAGGAAGCACTCGCAGAGCATGATGAAGCACGAGATGTGCTGCACCGCGTATGGAGGCAGGTCGTGGAGCTGTATGTCGTAGACATACAGCAATGCCACGAAGAAAGGATGGAGGGGGAGTGACAGCCCGCGCGAGACGTGATCCGCGAAGATCACGCTCTTGTTCGCGTGGGGATTTGGTACCTCATCTTTTTTGCCGAGGCGAACTCGCTTCTCGGCGTCGGGGGGCAGCAGCCCCTCCCTCTGCATCTCCTTGATGCTCCTCTGCGTCGTGTTGGTAGAGAGCCAGTCGCCTGAGCGCGGAGCAGGTGGCGCGGGAACATCTTCCGGCGCTTGCGAGGAGGAGACGGCTGCACTGCGCTTCTTCCCTCCCGCCATGAAAACCGGTGCGAGCTTGCGAAGGAAGAGAGGAGCGCGAAGAAGAAGAAGGATGGAAAGCGAATGACCGGGAAATTTTTACTTTCCACCTAAGGACCGTATATATACACGGGGCCACTCGATCCTTGCCGTTCGTCAGGCAACATGGCACCCATCGCGGCCGCCACGCATGAAGCGGAAGCGAAGGGACGGTGAAAGCTCTTTCGTGCCACGATCTTAACAACAGACCGTGCGCATTTACTGCACGCAGCTCACGGGAAAACCGGAAAGGACGTCTCGTTTTACGGTAAAAAGCTGACAAGGTGGGCCAGCGTATCCTGCTTTCGCTTCGTCACGTCCCATCGGGAGGAGTCAGAACGAACAACGTGCGCTATGACGTCATTGTAAACATCATCAGGCCCAAAAATCTTTCGGGTAAGATCCCAAAACATGAAAAAACTTCGTATGGGCAAATCGGAACGCGAAATTTTTTTCGCACAAAAACCCCAAACACGAAATTTTCTTTCGTATGGGTACAACAATTTTTCCAGACACGAAAACTCTTTCGTATGGATAGAAGACTACAAGGAAAAAAAATCCTTGTACATAAAAAGAAAGAGAGATTTTCCTACTCGAGATGTCTCTAGACAAAACTCGTGAGTGAGCAGCTCATGCCACTCTATCATACGATGTACGCATATCACAGACCTGGATCGTTCGGCCGACTAGGCACATCCGGATGCCATATTCTTTTGGATATTAAGGTAAGACCCAAAAGATCTTTCTTGAGGGCCTGGAATCGCACTCAAGCTGCGTCCTCCGGTAAAATTCCGTGTCAACAACACGAAGAAAAATCCTAGCGGACGCGCCGGGTACCCCTATAGGTTAAATTCGACTCGATAAGACCTCTACGGCCCAGTCGCAATGATCACCTCATCGGGTTCGAGTCGGAGGTCTCGAATCTGTGTAGGCCAGAACTATTTTTGCCCTAGATGCAATTAATTGGCCCTGATCTTTCCGGAGAGCCAAGCTGCTGAGCCATATCTTTCTGCGAAAATAGCCAAAAACCCCAGGCACTTTCATCGCTCGATACTCGGGCGTAAAAAACTCATCACACAGGGTATACGCCCTCCAATCGGAAAACGACTAAAACGACCATCCGAGAAAAAGCAAGATGAAACTTTGAGCGTCTACCCGATAGGGAAATCCCAATCGAGCAAACGTTCGGGGGCTACTAACGAAGGGATGGACCTTGGACCTGTCGAGTAAGGATACCCGGTCCAAGGCCCAGGACTGGAGCCCAAGAGGAGATGCCTTACACTATTCTAGAAGGCCCAGTTGAAGCCCACCCGCAAAGCCTTGCGAGTCAAGATAGGAAAATTGTAACCGACTTAGGATTAGAGTTCGAGTCCTCCCCGGGTGAGATTTGAGACCTGGCCACCTATATAAGGCCAGGAGAACCACCAGGAGAGGACAAGCAATACCGCACCACCAAGCCTTGAGATCGAGATCATACTCTCGACTTGAGCAACCCCCCCATTGTAACCGATCTACTCGTGGATACAGATCGACAGAAGCAGGAGTAATGGTTTTACCTCTACGAGGGCCCCGAACCTGGGTAAATCGTGCCCCCTGTTTAGCCGACGATTGTCACCAGCGCCCACAGGTTCTCCTAATCGAAACCCTATGGGTTCACTCGAGGGACTTGTTGAGATGCAGATTCGACAAATAGCGATACCAATAGCATCATCATATAGTCCCAAGAACCCAACATGAGTTTTATTATCAGAAGTACGCACTTCAATCGGTATGTAGTGAGAAATCCCTTAGTACAACATCAAAGAATTGATTGAGACCCCAACTAGCTTGAAGATAAACTAAGAAAAACGAATAATAAAACAGTGAGCAACAGCACCAACTCTTATATTATCATCTCTTGTTCTATTATTTTCAAATTTGTGTCCCAAACCTGCCGGAGTCACAAATATATTGTGGTGACCTCCTATATTTTTATGCTTGTGGCGTACAACGGTTCCGGTGCATTTATATACCATTACGACGACCACTCGAACCGAGCTTTTCATCTCACACCGAGTTTCAGCCGGCTCGCCCGGTCCGTGACTCGGCCCGCTGTGCTGATGGACCGAGCCGGGCCTGTTTTACTCGACCACTGCAGCCTTGGGCCGAGCCTGGCTCGGTCTGGCCCGAGTTTCTGAATCCATCGATGGTATCTACCTATGTTACTATAACAATCTCTCTCCTCATTAATTACCTGGCACATCAGATTTTTTGTGGGTCCAAGTTGCATGATACTAGCTATGATACCACGGACAGGGCTTGCATACGCGCTGTTCATGTGACCATCCGTGCGCCCTTCAACGTGGCTATCATCCTATGGTCTCCTCCTTTTTGGGCCGTCACAGTATTTTCCACGCAAAAAAATCAATGATACGGGCTAATACTAATCCATCCCGTAATATAAGCATGTTATTAAAACCGTACAAAAAACTGGAGGGAAAATGCCTCCTTCGCGCTACAAACACATAGCTGCACGCCAAATATTCTGATCTACCGCTATTGGAAACAAGAACAGGAGGGAAATCCCAACGCCACGCACGTCCAGTGGTTGGAGTTCCCAGGAGAAATAGGCCATAGCGAATCCCAGCTCCATGACCGCCCTGTAATTGGAATTCTCAGGTAAGTAACCAGCGATTCCTGCGTCCGCTAATTGGAGTTCCCAGTATAAATCGGCCATGGCCAATGCCAGCTCCATGAATGCCCTGTAATTGGAGTTCTCAGGGACATAACCAGCGATTCCTGCATCATCTTCCAACTCTGCACATAGCGTAGAGGCAAATTACGAGGAGTCGACGATCTAGCGGGCGAGGCGGAGAATCACTGATGTCTTCTCCACGCGTTGGTGCTAGGAACCATGAGGATGCTGGTGGATCAGAAGCAACAAAAGGAAGAGTTGCTAGTATTTATATTTTTCTTTAAACATCAAATGCAAGCTGTGTGAACAGAATTAAATTGACCAGTATGTGATATAAATACTTTCAGAACATAATTTCCCACAACCTCCTATCTTATGTGATATAAATACTTTCAGAACAAGAGTATGCATAAGAAATTAGTATTTATCTTTAAACAAGAGTACCATCAAAATCATAAATCTATGGTCACGAATCATTTTTTTCTATAATTGTTGCCAATCATCTGTGAGAACTAATGTGAATGTTTACTTTTACAGGATGTGCAAGAAACTACGGCTAGTAATACCGCATATCGTGTTAATAAAAAGGTGCCAAAGGTTGGCATGGATTTTTTTATCTGAAGAGGAAGCTTATTCCTTTTATAACAATTATGCGGAAGATATTGGTTTTAGTGTTCGAAAAGGCAGTAAATGCTATGTAAAGAACACATTTGCAATACAACAAAGGACATTTTATTGTTCTCGTCAAGGTATAGACTAGTCGTAATTCGTTTATTGTGTATAATCATTTCAGGTGCACTGACATTAACTACAATTTCCAGGAGCCCGTCGTGAAGATAAAAGAGAAGATACATTCAAATATAGTAGGCCTGAATCACGATGTGGTTGTGGTGCACACATGAAAATAAGTCTTAGGAATGGACTTTATCATGTATATCAATTTGACGAGACACATAACCATAGTCTTGCTACAGGGGACATGACCCAATACTTGAGATCTTATAGGAAAGTAACCGAAGCACAAATAGCATCTGCAGAGGTCGCAAAGGCTGTAGGCATTTCAAATAAAGCAACTATTGATCTTATGGCCAAACAAGCAGGTGGAATTGAAAATATTGGTTGTACACGTGAAGATATGAAAAATCGTCTGTATACAAAGAGAACACTACAAGCAAAGCAAGGTGACACCGGAGGAGTATTAGAATATATGGAGAAAAAGGTGGCAGAAGATGCTAAGTTGTTCTATTCAATTCAAGTATATGCAGATGATTTGGTAACTAATATTTTTTGGGCTGACTCCAAAATGGTCTCAGACTATGCCACTTTTGGTGATGTTATTTGTTTTGACACCACATATAGGAAACTAGATGATGGGCGTCCTTTTGGCTTGATTGTTGGGGTTAATAATCACAAGAAAACAGTTGTCTTTGGTGCTGCACTTCTATATGATGAAGCCGCTGAAAGTTTTGGTTGGCTATTTAGAACTTTTCTAAATGCTATGTCTGGTAAACATCCGCAGACAATTCTAACTGATGAAGATGCAGCAATGGCCAAGGCAATCAGCATAGTCTTACCTCATTCTCATCATAAACTTTGCGTGTGGCATATGAATCAAAATGCTTGTAAGCACCTTGGTGGAGTTGTTCCAGAATATAAGAAGTTCAATACTCCCTCCGATCCGAATTAATGGTCGGACGGCTAACCAAAGTTTTGCCTAAGCCTTGTGTGAATGTGCGACCATTAATTCGGACCGGAGGTAGTACTAATTTTCAACATTGTATCTATGACATAGAGGAAGAAGATGAATTCATAAGTGCATGGAATGGAATGCTTGACAAGTACGGACTACATGAGAACAAGTGGCTTCAAAGGTGGTTTACGAAAAGGGAGCACTGGGCACAAGTGTATGGTAGAAATATGTTCTCTGCCCACATGAGCACTACCCAAAGAAGTGAAAGTATGAACAACGAACCGAAGAGATACATTAGTATAAAATATGACATGCTTACTTTTTTCCACCATTTTGAAAGGCTAGTTGCTGATAAAAGATTTGAAGAGGGGAGGTGTGACTTCAAAGCAACACAAACAACTCCCAAGATGAAAACAGAAGCTAGCTATATTTTAAGGCAGGCTGCAACTACATATACTCCTGCAGTTTTCAAGATGTTTCAGGAACAAGTGCTTCGGACCATGAACTATGACACATTCATTTGTGCTTCGGACCAGGGGAGGAGGAAGAAGAGCAGGCCCTGCAGAGATATGTCAAGGCATTCGAGGACCCTCTCGACGAGGCAAGTCTGGAGGCTCTCACTGCCCTGGCCAAATCTGGCCACGGAAAGCCACGCCGACAGGGCCGCCGCGTCTAGGCGTATTTGCTGCCGCCGCATCGACCTTGTGTCCATGATTACTGTCTCTATCTTAGTTTGGAACGTCAGAGGTCTCAACTGCCTCACCCGTCGTGCTGTGGCTAGGGGGGTCATCTCGCTGCACCGTCCCGCTGTTATCTGTCTTCAGGAGTCTAAATTATCAGTTGTTGATGCTTCCACTATCTCTGAATGCTGCGGCAACAGGTACACACAATTTGCCTTTGCTCCTTCCAACGGAACCAGAGGTGGTATCATCGTGGCTTGGGACCCCGATGTGGCCACGATCACCCCTTCGCACATCTGCCCCTCGTTTATCGCAGCGACCTGTTCGTGGAGGCTGTCAGGTTTCAGTTTCAACTTGGTTACAGTGTACGGCCCCCAGACCGTGCCAGACAAGCTGCAATTCCTTGAGGACCTCAAGAACCATTGTGACCCAGCTGCGCCTGCGATCTTAGCTGGAGATTTCAACCTCATCCTGCAAGCATCCGATAAGAGCACCACCAATTACAATCGCCGTTCAATGGCTGCCTTCCGCGGATTCCTTACCGAGCAAAACCTTAGCGACATTCACCTGCATGGTCGCCACTTTACATGGTCCAACGAGCAGGCGGACGCTATCAAGGTGAAGTTGGATCGTGTTCTTATGAATGATGGCTGGGAAGAGGAGCATCCACGCTGCTTATTGCAGGCGCTGTCTTCCGATTTGTCGGACCACTGTCCACTCCTTCTGAACACGGATGCGGCCTTCAACCCGCCTAGACATTTTCGGTTTCAGAACTTTTGGACAAAATTAGATGGATTCCATGATGCGGTCCGTACGTCTTGGGACAGGCCCTCCAACTGCTCTGATCCTTTTCTTGTGCTGCACTGCAAGCTCACCAGATTGGCCAAGGCACCGCGGGAATGGAACAGCAACAACGTCGGGGACCTAAAGATCCGTGCGGCAATTACCAGTGAGCTAATTGGTAGACTGGATGTCGCCATGGACTCAAGACAGCTGTCGGCTGCGGAGAGCCAATTCCGTAATATGTTGAAGCTAAACCTCCTAGGCATCGCCGCCCTTCAACGTTCTCAGTGGAGGCAGCGCTCGAGATTGACTTGGTTAAAGGAGGGGGACGCCAACACGGCGTTCTTCCATGCTACGGCATCCGCGCGGAGAAGAAAGAACTTGGTTCTCGCTATCGCCAAGGACGACGTCATCGTCATAGGACAGGACGAGAAGATGGAGTTACTGCTGGGGTTTTTCGAGGAATTGTTTGGTCTCAAGAAGAACAGAGAACACACTCTTGATCTGCACGAGCTGGATATCAGGCGATCATCACTCCTCGATCTAGACGACGACATCACGGAGGAGGAGGTCAAGGCGGCGGTATTTGAGGTGGGCAGCGATAAGGCGCCGGGGCCTGACGGATACTCTGGCCTGTTCTACCAGTCGTGCTGGTCCATTATCAAGTCGGACTTGATGGCCGCGATCCATGCTTTCGCCTGCCTCAATTGTACCAAGTTCCATGCTCTCAACACCGCCACGATGATCCTTTTGCCTAAGAGACCGGACGCTACCGCCGCCAAGGACTACAGGCCGATAAGCCTGATATGCTTTTTCGGTAAACTTGTGATGAAGATACTGGCCACGCGTCTCCAGCCTAAGATGGATGCTCTGGTACTGCCATCTCAATCTGCTTTCATCAAGAAACGGGTGATCCACGACAATTTCAGCTACGTCAAGGGTTTGGCAAGGTCCTACTTCCTGAAAAAGTCCCCCGCTCTGCTTGTCAAACTTGATATCGAGAAGGCTTTTGACAGCCTTTCGTGGGAATTCCTGATTGAGGTGCTCAAAGCAAAGGGTTTTGGTCAGAGATGGCGTGATTGGATGGCATTGATTCTGGCATCGTCCTCCTCCAAGATCCTAGTTAATGGAGAACTATCAGACAGCATCCGACATCGACGTGGCCTCCGCCAGGGAGACCCCCTGTCGCCGCTGCTCTTCGTGATCGCAATGGATGTGCTGGCAGCGCTGCTCGCCAAGGCTGATCGCGAGGGAGTGCTCAGCCCTATCGGAGGGAAGATACCACGATTCAGAGCTTCGCTATATGCTGATGACGCGGTCTTGTTCATCAGCCCGATGATCCAGGATGTCTATGCGGTGCGCTCGATCTTGGAGGCCTTCGGACAGGCCTCGGGTCTTCTCACAAATTTTACCAAGAGCACAGTTTCACCAATTCGTTGCGAAGGGATCGACGTGCAGAGCATAGTCCACTCTCTGCACTGCCCCGGTCACTAATTTCCCCATCAACTACCTTGGCGTGCCACTGTCAATTTCGAGGCTCACCCGCGCACACTTACAGCCGATCCTAGACAGGATTCAGAACGCAATGCTGAGATGGAAAAGGATCAACACGGCAGCTGGAAGACTCACGTTACTAACCTCGGTGATCTATGCTATGCCGGTGTTCCAGATCATGTCAGTGCATCCTCCGTGCTGGCTGATCAAGAAAATCAACAAGGCAGCCCGCGGGTTCCTTTGGGAAAACAAAGAGATTGCTACGGGGGGAAAATGCCTCGTCAATTGGAAGAAGGTGTGCTCGCCCAAGTCATTTGGAGGCCTGGGGGTTCCCAACCTGGCAGCGCGCAGCGTGGCGCTACGGTGTCGTTGGCTCTGGCACTCGTGGATGTCGCCTACCAAGCCATGGGCGGATCTTCCTCTTCCCATTGATAGCCGTGTACGCGCACTCTTCGAGGCGTCTGTCAAGTTCAAGATCGGGGATGGGAAAACCACGCAGTTCTGGACGGATCCGTGGCACGAGGTCGGCAGTTTCAGATCGGTTTTCCCAGAGCTTTTCAGTAAGTGCACCCTCAGGAGGATTTCCATCCACGACGCTCTATCCAACGGCAAGTGGTTGCGGCATCTCAAGCAAGACTTGAACGGGCAGGCCATGCTGCAGTTCGTTAAGCTTTGGAACATGTCACAGCATATCCAACTGACGGCTGAACAGGACACGATTGCCTGGAGGTGGACGGCAAACGGGATGTACTCTGCCCGATCGGCATACGAAGCGCAATTCATCGGAACGATCCAGCCGGATTACCCTTCGATCGTTTGGCATTCGGACGCCCCACCGAAGTTCAAGTTCTTTGCCTGGCTTGCGGTTCAGGGCAGGTGTCTGACGGCAGACGTGCTGGCGAGGCGTGGTTGGCCCCATAACACCTATTGCTCGCTCTGCAACGCTGCTCCGGAGACGGCGCTCCATATGTTGGCCTCCTGTCCATTCGCGCGCGCCATCTGGTTAAAGGTTCTGCACCGTGCCCGCCTCCTTGCTTCCCTGGCGCCACCGACTGATGCAGTTTCGCTCACGGACTGGGCCCTAAGTTCGACATCAAGACTCGACAGGAAGACTGCCAAGTCCTGGCGGTCCATCATCTCGCTTGTTTGGTGGAGTATTTGGATCGAGCGGAACGAGCGCACGTTCAATAGCAGAAGCACCACGGCCACGGATGTGTTCAGCTCGATCTGCAACGAGGCAACATCTTGGGTGGCCGCAGGCAGGAGATCGGTGAACCTACTGGCTAACAGACCCCTCGAGCCAGACTAAGGGTCTCGGAGTTATTGCTGTATCTGTGGTCGCAAAGCGATTGCAGGAGGAATACCCTAGATCATTTAGCTGTTCTGTTCCGATCCTTTTTCCTTGCTGCTCAAATCCTAACCCTAAGGGTTACCAATTGTAACCTTTGGATACTCTCCCCTATTCGCAATGAAAGGCAGACAAACTACATTTTCGTTAAAAAAAAGGTTTTACCATTTTGAAACCGCATTGTCATTGAATTAATTTTTACACAGGGTCCTCCGACAAATCAGATGTACACCTATTTACCACAGCGCAACTCATGTCTAAATACCTCACAACAACACACAATGGGGACCTCTACTATGATGATAGGACAAAACCAACCGATGTCGTCGACTGGGACCTCTACATCTACTATGATCACTGGACAAAATCAAGCCCTCTTCCATCAACCGTAGTCAGATTAATAAATTTGTTATCTATGTCACTGTCGTGCATCCAAGGTTCAAATCATACTTACTAATAAATAAAATAATATGTAGTTTTATGTGATGTACTGAATCTATCCCAATCAATTTCGTAGCTACAAATAATTTCCATTATAACTTGTAGGTACTAACTATTGACTCAGCCTGGGCATATCGAACCAAATTAGCTCAATGTCCACAAACCATCCATCGTGCTCTTATTCAGAAAGCAGGAAATCAAAACTACTAGCAGGAAAGCAAGAACATAATATAACCTCTAACCTGTGTACGACGGTGGAGGTGGAGCCAACTCAACAAATTGTAGGCTTGTCCATGGGCTTCTGTAACCTCCAGGTTAGCTGCGTTAGGCTACAGCCAGCAGCCGTCGCCGTCGAGCCAGAGGAAGGCGCTGCGCCGTCCAGGATCTGACGCCTCCATGTCCGGGCTTCCGCGCTCGAGCTCGCAGCAGATGTGACGCCCACATGGGATTTGCCGCCTCTGTCTCCGGGCTTCCGCGCTCAAGCTCGCAGCAGATGTGCCGCCCACATGGGATCGCCGTCTCTATGTCCGGGCTTCCGCGCTCGAGCTCGCAGCAGATGTGCCGCCCACATGGGATTCGCCACCTCCATGTCCAGGCTTCCGCGCTCGAACTCGCAGCAGATGTGCCGCCCACATGGGATTCGCCTCCTCCAGGTCCAGGCTTCCGTGGTCTCGCTGTTCTCAGCTGTTGCGCCCGCACGGGAAGCCCCGTCCTCCAGGTCCGGGCTCCCTCACTTGATCCGTCGCCTACCTTTGCGTCCGGCGAGAGAAGAATCAAGCCAGCGGCAGGAAGGATTCCTGGGGCGACCAAGAGAGGAAGGGGACCGGCAGGAGGTGCGCGGTGGAGGTCGTCCCGGCGATTTATCCCCTCCGCCTTCCACTGCTCTGCTTGCTGCTCTCCGTTTCGAGCTAGGACGAGAAGATAGACGAAGCCGAGCATACGGGGCACTCGTATGTGTCGTTTCGTATTGCTTTCGGTAATTTTTTTTTTCTTTGGGCGCCAGAAAACTACTGCCTAGCGAACCATCGGATGATAGACACGTTGGGCGCAGGCAAGCCCCGTCCATGATACCACCACTATGGCTAGTCTTAAAACAGATTGCTTCACACACTAGTTGAAACAGGGCCTTTTGTCCCGGGTCGTAAGGGCCATTTGTCCCGGTTGCGCAACCGGGATGGGCTAGCCGGGACAAATGGCCCTCCCCATTGGTCCCGGTTGTGCCAGCACCCGGGATGGTAAGGCTGGCCCACGTGGCGACTCTGGGCCAGGGACCGCGAGGGAGTTCGTCCCGATTCGTTTTAGGGACCGGGATGGATGCCTTCTTAAAAAAAGAATAAAGTCCGCCCATTTTCCCTGCCGCGGCAGGTTTTTTTTGTTCGTTTTTTTTTCTCCTGCCTCGCAATCGCCAACCGGCCTCCCCTTCCCTCCGCTCCAGGCCCACGTCTTTAATTAAGCCCACTGACACATTTTTTAGTCAAAAAGGCCCACTGGCCCGCGTCTTTTATTTATGGACAGTCAACGGTTCGAAGGGGCCACTGGCCAGCGGCCTGGTGGCTGGTTCGCCTGGTCCATTAAACTAAGACCGAAGGACTGTCAAAGGGCCGCTGTCCGCCTCGTCTTCCCGCCCCGCCTCGTCTTCCCGCCCCGCCTCGGCTTCCCACGCCCCACTCCCCACGCGCCACGCCTCGGCTCCCCGCATTCATGGCCGCCTGCAACCGCCGCCACGTTCAGGCCGCCGGTTGGCATGCCAGCCCACCCCGGGTCCTTTTTAAAGGCCCCCCGCCGCCCGTACAACCCACCCACCCCGGACGCGTCCCTGGCAAAGCAACCCTAGCCGCCACCATGTCCCGCTGGTTCTCGAACTCCGGCAAACGCCCAAGGAACAACGACGGAGGCTCGTCGAGCGGCGCAGGCCGCATCCCGCCCCCGCCGGCGCAGGCCTTCGGCTACGGCCCTGGAGGTGTCCGCCTCGGCGGGGTGCCACGCGTCCCCGCGCCACCACCGGCTGCACGACCGCCGCCCCGCGCCGCGCCCCCGGGCAAGCGGTTCCGCCGGTACGTCCGGGTGGACGAGGCGGAGTGGCACTGGAACAATGCCACTCCGGTGTTCTACAACGACGTGCACCTCCCGGACGGCTGGCACCTGAATCCCCAGCGGATCCCAGTGCCGCCGGCCCCGACCGGCGCGGCGCTGCTCGAGGAGATCGAGCGCCGCCGCGAGCTCCTGCCGGCCCCCGTCCGCAGGGAGCGGATGTACGCGCGCGGCTCCCCCTACTGGGCCGCCTGGCTCGAGCAGGAGCACGAGCAGCGCCGCCGCTCCTTCATCCCCGCCCCCCTCGAGGCCAACGTGGACGACTACCCCCCGCCAGCGCCCGGCCGGGAGAGGGAGCTATGGCTCCTCGTGGACGAGCCGGAGGACTTCTCCGGGGAGCAGGACCCCGAGCTCCGGGCCCAACTGGAGGAGGCCTGCGAGCGCTCCCGCCGCTCCCTCGTCGACGACGAGATCAAGAGGTGGGAGCGTGTCGTGGCCGCCGCCGCCGCCGACGCCGCTGCCATGCCACCGCCGCCGCCACCCCCTAACGAGCCTGCCATCCCCTGGTGGCAGGCCATGAACGCCGAGCTGGAGGCGTCCGAGGACATGCCGGAGCCGCAGCCGCTCCCACCAGGCCTGGAGTATGGCATGACCTGGGCCTGGACCGGCGGCGTTTGGGCGCCGGGGTCGCCGGAGCAGGAGGAGGAGCTGCCCCCGCCGCCGCCGCTGCCACAGGAGGTACTGCCCCCGCCGCCGCCGTACGCGCCCCCGATGCCCCCCCCCCCCCCGGCGAGCCCGGCCCAGCCGCCTGCCCACCTGTGGCAGCCACCCGCGTATGTACACCTCTCCGACGACGAGGACGACTAGGTCGCCGCCGCCCCCCTATTCTATATAGACAACGCCCCTAGCTAGCTACCCCCCCAAGAAACGGCCGGCCCGCCTGTGGCCGCGCCGCCGCCCCTTATGCAAGTACGGCCGGCCGCCTGTGGCCGCGCCGCCCCTATGTAAGCAAGGCCCCTGGCCCTATTTTAATATAAGTTGTGTTCCCCTAATCTACTGTGCCCCTAGTCCATCCCCGCCGGCGTTCCGCCGGCGAATCTGTCCACTCGTTCCCGCCGCCGGCAGGGCTTCGCCCAGCCATATCCACTCGTGCCCGCCCCTGGGGTGTCCGCTCGGCCTGGAGAGAGGGCCGCGCTTTTTTTATACACTTGGGCCTTTAGTCCCGGCCCGTGCCACCAACCGGGACTAGAGCCCTTTGGTCCCGGTTGGTACCACGGCCCGGGACCAAAAACAAATTTCGAATTTCAGTGGCACCTCTGCGCGCCCAAAATTTTTTAGCGCCAAAATTTGAAAAGTGTTAAGTTTGCACATTAGCAACTTTTATATACTTCCAAATTTGACAAAAATTCCAACATGAAAAATGCTAGAATTTGCAAAACTAATTTAAATCCATTTTTCGTTTAACTAAATAATTATTCTAACTATTGAAACTATTAATTATTTTTTCATTTGTATATAATTTGAATATAAATTATGGAAATTATGGATGTAGCCTATTTCTTGAGCAGCTGCACAGAAGTGCTTAGAATCCACAAACTCCGGCTCTGTGTCATACAAATTTCTGGAAATTTCCACCTATACACTTTTTGGAGCTAGGGCCTCATTTTCATAGTAGAAGTAGGGTGGCTTGTTCATCCTCTAGAGTCGATGTCAGTCCTGGCTGCTTGTCCATCCTCTACAGTCTGCTCTGCTCTACTGCTCCTTGCGGCTCAGGTTGGTAACGGTCCATGTTTGCGTATGCTTTGTGAACTTATGGTTTGATTTGAGAATTTCAAAACTTTGATTTGATAATCTTTTGGCCGGAAGCACCTAGCAATATCTTTTAAACCTTGTTTCTCTCCCTATGCTATTTGTACTTCTCATCGGCTCTAATGTTTCTCTACCTGATTCTACTTCTCCTCTGCCTAGTTTACAGATGTTTGCTCTTTTCTGTAGATGTTTCTACACTGTAAAATGGGCATGTCCCAGTAGTGGTGATCAGCGCCTTGTCTGCATGTTTCGCAGGACATGTCCATTTTACAGTGTAGAAACATCTACAGAAAAGAGCAAACATCTGTAAACTAGGCAGAGGAGAAGTAGAATCAGGTAGAGAAACATTACAGCCGATGAGAAGTACAAATAGCATATGGAGAGAAACAAGGTTTAAAAGATATTGCTAGGTGCTTCCGGCCAAAAGATTATCAAATCAAAGTTTTGAAATTCTCAAATCAAACCATAAGTTCACAAAGCATACGCAAACATGGACCGTTACCAACCTGAGCCGCAACGAGCAGTAGAGCAGAGCAGAGCAGACTCTAGAGGATGAACAAGCAGCCAGGACTGACGTTGACAGATATATATCCGAGCGGTGGACAGTCCCTGGCCAAGCAGAAGCAACTGCATCCCCTATCGATGTAAAGCAGTCAGTCAAAACTTTTTTGGGTTGTTTATGGTGATTACTCCAATGAATAACAATAGAGGCCTGCCATAATCACTTGTTCTATACCGTGTGTCAACACATACTACATCTCGAAAGTAGTTATAATCCTGCAATATCTGTCTCGGCAATCTCAATTAAAGTGCCAATTTGTGTCTGATCCCACCAACCCCTCAAAATCCTCCTATTAACTTCACCTATCTCAACTGAAATCACTGTCTTCATGTGGATGCCAAGCCTGTGCAAAGCTATCTCTCCTCCTCCAATACCGGAGAATAAGGACACCACATTAACACCATTGGGAAACATGTTCTTCAACACCGACAAGTGGCAACCCACAGTATCAATTTGGAATGAATTGCATTCCGTGTACGCTATCATTAGTGAGAGACTTCACGTCGGCAATCTCAATTAAAGTGCCAGTTTGTGTCTGATCCCACCAACTCCTCAAAATCCTCCTATTAACTTCACCTATCTCAACTGAAATCACTGTCTTCATGTGGATGCCAAGCCTGTGCAAAGCTATCTCTCCTCCTCCAATACCGGAGAATAAGGACACCACATTAACACCATTGGGAAACATGTTCTTCAACACCGACAAGTGGCAACCCACAGTATCAATTTGGAATGAATTGCATTCCGTGTACGCTATCATTAGTGAGAGACTTCACGTCGGCAATCTCAATTAAAGTGCCAGTTTGTGTCTGATCCCACCAACTCCTCAAAATCCTCCTATTAACTTCACCTATCTCAACTGAAATCACTGTCTTCATGTGGATGCCAAGCCTGTGCAAAGCTATCTCTCCTCCTCCAATACCGGAGAATAAGGACACCACATTAACACCATTGGGAAACATGTTCTTCAACACCGATCAATACAAATTATTGGTCAAACTTGCACCTACTCCATTCATAATCACATAATATGTATAAATATCATTTTGGTTAACAAAATCTCGTTCATACTACGTTATAAGAACTATGATCATGTATTCCACGTTTATTATTACACATCACCAACAACATCCCTATCTAGTCTTCTGAATTTTCTTCGTGTCCCTTGCTTATGATCGCTTCGGCCGTAACCATGGAGCATCTTCATTATTTAACGGGATGGTGGGGTCAGATTTCACTGTGAAGGGTGGAATTTCAACAAACTTATTATAATCTTCTGACATGTCTGTCGTGTCCTCGATTCCCACAATGTTTCTTTTCCCTGAGAGAACTATGTGACGCTTCGGCTCATCGTATGATGAAATTGTTCCCTTATTTTTTCTTTTCTTCGGTCTGGAAGACATGTCCTTCACATAGAAGACCTGAGCCACATCATTGGCTAGAACGAATGGTTCGTCATTGTAACCAATACAGTTGAGATCCACTGTTGTCATTCCATAAAGCGGGTCTACCTTTACCCCTTCTCCATTCAGGTTGACCCATTTGCACTTGAACAAAGGGACCTTAAAAGAAGGTCCATAGTCAAGTTCCCATATCTCCTCTATGTAACCATAGTATGTGTCAGTTTTTCCATTCTCGTTTGTTGTATCAAAGCGGACACCACTGTTTTGGTTGGTGCTCTTCTTATCTTGGGAGCTCGTGTAAAATGTATTTCCATTTATCTCGTACCCTTGAAAACTCCCAATAGTCGAAGATGGTGACCCTGCCAACATGTATAGCTGATCTTCAACAGTGGTGTCATTTATAAGACGTGTTTGCAACCAACTTCCGAAAGTCTCCATGTGTTCGCGTTTAATCCATGAGTCATCCTTCCCCGGGTTTGCAGACCGTACAATATTCTTGTGTTCCTCGACATACGTAGCCATGAACATAGAATTTTGTAGAACTATGTAGTGTGCTTTGGTCAAAGAATGCCCGTCCCTAGGTATCATTGTTTTCTTTCCCAGCGTTCCTTTTCCCCTCAGTCTCCCCTCATGCCGCGTAGCTGCTTAAGGAATGGCGCCCTGTATCTGTGTGCTTGTTGCTTGGGTCTTTCATACGTTGCTGGTCCTCCCGTGCTTCAGGCGTATCTTTTGACTTCCCATACACGCCCAGGAAGCATAGCAGATTGACACATAGATTCTTTGTCACGTGCATCACGTCGATCGAAGACCGGACATCTAAAACTTTCCAATAGGGTAGCTCCCAAAATATAGATTTCTTCTTCCACATGGGTGCCCGCTTATCAGGGCCGTACGGAACTGGTTGGCTGCCAGCAGCCTTACCAAAGATTACTTCTAGGTCCTTGACCATATCGAATATATCATTACCACTACGGAGCTCAGGCTTCTTTCGGTTATCTGCCTCACCTCTGAAATGCTTCCCTCCTTTTTTCCTTAAGGGATGCTTGATCGGAAGAAATCTACGATGCCCCAGGTATACAACCTTTTTACATTTATCCAAAAAAACACTGTCAGTCTTATCTAAACAGTGTGTGCATGCATTGTATCCCTTGTTTGTATGACCGGAAATGTTACTAAGAGCTGGCCAATCATTGATGGTCACGAAAAGCAACGCCCGTAGGTCAAATGGTTTTTGTTCGTTCTCATCCCACACACGTACACCTGGTTTGCCCCACAGTTCTAAGAGTTCTTCCACTAATGGCCTTAGATACACATCAATGTCGTTGCCAGGTTGCCTCGGGCCTTGGATGAGAACTGGCATCATAATGAACTTGCGCTTCATGCACAACCAAGGAGGAAGGTTGTACATACATAGAGTTACAGGCCAAGTGCTATGACTGGAGCTCTGCTCCCCAAAAGGATTAAAGCCATCTGTACTTAGACCAAACCATAAGTTTCTCGCCTCTCCTGCAAAGTCTGGAAAGTCTCTCTCGATCTTTCTCCACTGCGATCCATCGGCGGGGTGCCTCAACTTTCCATCTTTCTTACGGTCTTCTTTGTGCCATCGCAACAACCTAGCATGCTCTTTGTTTCTAAACAGACGTTTCAGCTGTGGTATTATAGGAGCATACCACATCACCTTAGCAGGAACCCTCTTACGGGGGGGCTCGCCGTCAACATCACCAGGATCATCTGCTCTGATCTTATACCGCAGTGCAGTGCATATCGGACATTCATCCAAATTCTCGTACTTCTCACCGCGGAAGAGAATGCAGTCATTAATGCATGCATGTATCTTCTGCACATCTAATCCTAGAGGGCAGAGAGCTTTCTTTGCTTCGTACGTACTCTCAGGCAATTCGTTATCCTTTGGAAGTTTTGGCTTCATTAGTTGAAGTAAAGTCTCAAATGCCTTGTCAGTCACACCGTTTTGTGCCTTCCATTTCAGCAACTCCAGTGTGGTACCGAGCTTTGTGCTACCATCTTCGCAATTTGGGTATAACAATTTTTTGTGATCCTGTAACATGTTGTCCAGTTTCAACCTCTCCAATCTATTTTCACAGTCTTCCCTTGCATCAGCAATAACTCGGCCAAGATCATCATCGGGCTCTTCTGATGCCTGTTCTTGATCACCTCCTTCTTCTGCATTCTCTTCCATTGCAGTATCGTCGTATTCAGGGAACAAAGGATCTTCTTCTTCTTCTTCATCGTCTTCCATCACAACCCCTCTTTCTCCATGCTTGGTCCAGCAATTATAGCTGGGCATGAAACCTCTCCGAAGTAGATGGCCGTGAAGGATTCTTTCGGAAGAATGTTCTCTGACGTTCCGACAATCAACACATGGGCAACACATGAAGCCATTATCTTTGTTCGCCTGAGCTACAGCAAGAAATGCATTCAGGCCTGCCATATACTCGGAGGTGCGTCGGTCACCGTACATCCATCGCTGCCGTGCATCCATCTGCATCATATAATTAAGTTTATCAAAATACATATTAATACAGAGATAACCACAGTACATCGACAAATAATACTTTTTTATGTATCAGTTACAGATGAAAAAGATAATTTGTTAACCTCGGTCGAAGAAACCATTTTCAGTGAGCTTGTGTGCGTCTCGGGAATTTCGTCGAACACCTCGTGTGCATAGTAAAAAAAAAACAGCAACACCACACTCTCTCACACCTCCAAGCAAAAAAAAAGATGGAAGGAGGGGGGGGCTGGGGCAGTATATATAGGGGAAGGGGGCATTGGTCCCGGTTCGTGGACTGAACCGGGACAACAGGTCATGCGCGTGCCACGTGGCCTGTGGCTAGGCATTGGTCCCGGTCCGTGGCACGAGCCGGGACGGATATGCCCCCACGAACCGGGACCAATGCGCCCAGGCGATTCCTGTTGCCCCGGGCGCACGAACCGGGACCAATGCAGGGCATTTGTCCCGGATTTGGTTGCAACCGGGACAGCTGCCCCCCGGCCCCCTGGACGAGAGGGGTTGTTTTCACTAGTGACACGAAAGGCTATCCCACTACTGCTGCTGCTGCTCTCCTCCCTGCAGGCAACTTTATCCATGGTCTCTGGATTCCTGAAACATATAACGTATCTTAGACAATATGTACCTATTTCAATAAACAAACTTGAGGAAATCCTAGTGTTTCGTGGTACATGGCAAATCGGAGAGTTAGCTTCATGGCAACCTAGAAACTAAAATCCAAAATCCATGATGGCTATTCATACTTTAAATTTAGTTATTGAGAGAGAGGGTACTAGGACTGACGGAAAGTAAAACAGAACAGAGTTAGAATCATAGCCAGAGGGATCAACTTGAACTGAGAACTCACATCTCGCAACTTACATGGATCGCAGGCGGAGCGAGCAAGGGATGTTGGCGTGGCTTAGGCTTAGCAGCGGTGGATCCGGAGGAAACGGGGCGTAGCCGCTCTTGTGGGGGAAAATTTGGATTGCGATGGTGCCCTAGAGGAAAATTTTCAGGTTGCAATCCGACGATTCATAATTGTTTCCTCCAACCCTTCCTTTTTTTATGCCCAGAAATTACGGGAACTGACAGTCAAAGCAACCGATCGCACAATCTCTGTACACGCAAAAGCAACAGACCTGCGACCACGGCGGCGGCGCTAGCTCTACCGCGTACCTGGAGGAGAAGGCGATTCGCTTGCTTGATATGCAGATATGCGTTGCTGCATCACTGCATCTGTATGCACCGGTCACTCATCGAGATTTCGGGTTGCCCGACATGCACCGACTCCGTGCTGGTTCTGGAATCTGGATAGCCACAATTCCCTACGCAGTCGATATTTTCTCAACTCGAATACATGTGAATACCCCCAGCGCCGCCGTTACTCCGAGTCCGTCCTGCTTCCGGCCAGCGGATAGCCCAACTTTCCCATGGAGTTCAGTCCAACTCGGACGCTGGAACGATGTTGGGGCTATATTTATATGCCAGATCTAGCGGCTTCCTCCCACCACCATTGAAACCGAGATTTAGCACAGTAAAAGTCTGCACGCTAACCAACGCCCCGCGCAGACCAGGAATCAACGCACAGGTGCCCCGCCGTCTCGTCCTAGTTCAAGGTAGCGGTTGTACGATCGCTGATTCGATCACGTCTACTCTTATTAGACTAGTCACAATGGGGAGTATCATATACTAGTATCATGCATATGATACTAGTGTATGTTACCACTTCCACAATGCATAGTAACATATTTGTGGTATCATATACTAGTATATTTATTAGCTTATAGACCCATCTTGTCTTGAAAAGCGTTATGTTACGGTATCTACCTATGATACCACTAACACCTCTCTCCTCATTAAATGACTGCCACATCATCTTTTTTGCTTATGTGGCACTTATGATACCACCTATGTTACTCCCATTGTGGCAAGTCTTAGCATCTGATTAGCTGCTGCATGATTTACTACTGGCTATCATGCATGATTATGACTATTGCTCATGTTCCGAGTCCTTCTTCCCTTCGACAGATGAAAATCCACCTCAAGAGCCTGGTCGTAACGCCCTATACCACACTCGAGGTCGAGAGCTCGGACACCATCGCCAGCGTCAAGGCCAAGATCGAGAATGTCGACGTGTGCATGCAGCGCCTCGTCTTCCGCAAACAATTGCTCGACGACCAACGCACACTCGCCGACTACAAAATTGAGGACGGGGCAACCCTTTACCTCAAAGTCGACATCCGAGCAAAGGCTACCTCCACTCCAAATAAACTAGTTTAGCCTGCTAAAAAGTCTTACATTTCAGAAAGAGCTAGGAGTAGTAGATTATTAGTTAGTTCCATGATAGGTTGCACACTGTGTTTTTCAGAGAATTAGCTAGTCCTTTTTGTTTTAGAGAGACAGGAACAAGTAGTCGTTTAATCATGTGTAATCCGCTCTATGGCTGTGTCAGAGTCTTATGATCTGAAATTATAATAAGGACTCGCATTGTGCTATCTTGTTATTTATTTATTTTTGGAGCCACAGGGCCCCAATCTCACAGATGAAATTAGGAAATTCCGTTGTCCAGCAGGGCACGCGCACACACGAAACTGGGTATAGCTACCGAGACCTCAACCCAACATCTACTACAAGAAGTTTTCTTTTAAGACAACACCAGCATGAGGCTGTGTCAGCCTCGGTAGTGGTCAAGGCCGGAAATTATTCGGCCCAGTTACCGTCCATTGCCAATATCTGGCCCGTTTGCATTCTTCCCAAGCAAAAACAAAAAATCTAGTTCATCTGCATTACACCCCAAAAAAAAAACTGATATCCTTGCAGATAAAAATATATCTTCGATTAAAAAACCAGAAAAACACCGTTCCAATTCATGCGAGGCACTTGCTGATCATGCATGGCAACAGTTTGGAACTTTTGATGGGCACCACTAGTCCTTCGCATAGTGTGGTTAGGCCTAACTTAATTACTAGCGATCAGTAATTAAGTAGCAAAGTATCACCATCATCATCAGCTAGACCATGACATGATAGAATGCTGAAAATTGTGTGAAGATCCTCAACGACGAACCGAGATCTAAACCTGGACATCTCTACTTATATGCTTGCAATTATGTCCACCAACGTCAATGTCAACATTACAACATCAGCAATACCCACAAAACAAAAACTATGGACAATCTTTTGTCTTGATTTTTTATTATAAAAACTATGGCCAAGAAAACCTCAACCGCGGACTGAGATCTAAGCCTAGATTTTCCTGCTTGTGCCGGCTGATCGGGACAAATTAATCCTGATCATCACTTGATAATTTATCAGTGTGATATTGATGTGATACCAGAGCATTGTTGTCCGTTGGTTCTTGCTGCTCCAGCAAGGAGACTATTTAATCATTCACGTACATATTTTAAGAGTTATAAGAACAACATGTTGTAGTCAATTGTGCTCCAACTTGCCGATTGATATACATACGACTCGATCGCCGCATTGTGCTACTTGGTGATTGTTTGCTTCTTATTTTCATTGTAAATATTTTGGCTGTGTCTTACGCATGCATGCATGATCACCATTGTAACCGTGTTAATTACTCTAGCTATAGTAAATTGAACAGGAGGGGTCGAGGATGCAAATGAAACACGCGCGTGCCAAACAAGCCAGGGTCCTTCACGAGCAGGTGCTGCGCAAGGTCAGGAAGCCACGTATGTCCATGCACTCCTTTTCAGGGACTCCAGGCGGCAAGCACATGCAGGCATCGCCACGATACGGCTGGATGCGTACGTGCCCATGGAGCCACGCCAAGCAGACGTGGTTTCCTTCCATCAGATGACCAAAATTAAAGAAAAAGCCAGGATGTACCAACACCTGGATCTGCTGCTACAGCCGTTCGGATCTACAACACGTCAACACCGACATCGTCTACGCCTACATCAAGCGCCGTCTACGTCTAGCCATGCCATATGTCCAGACTGCATCGAGCCGAACATCGATATCAACCTGTACGACTACGCCAGACTACACGTCAATATCTTCGTCGAGCACATCTACGAGAAGCGACACCACACGTAGGCCGGTGTGGAACTTCGTCGACTTCTCCGACACCATGACATCTACATCATCGTCGCCACGAGGGACGCCTCCAAGCGACGGACTACATCACGCCTCATCATCGACATCACATCGTCAAGGTCTACCTCACGTGGTCTTCATCAACAACCTCGTCAACACACCGCCGCTGCCGCTACAACTACGACGTCCACAAGGCTGGACACGCGTCCTCTGACAGTACAACTGCAAGACGCCACAACAACGACGACGGCATTGACCGCGTCCGACGGCTAAGACTGCATCAACAACCCGGCATCACTACGGTGAAAGCCCCTACAACCGCGCACACGGTTCTGGCAAAACCATGTGTGTTTGGTGAGTTTCTTCCAGTCCTGGCAAAACTGGTGGACTCACTTATGACCCACGACCGCGTCCTCTGACATTTTCAAGACGCCCCCGCGACGGTACCTCTCAAGGTGCGAAACGTCGTAAAAAAAACACAACTGCAGCACCGTCATACACATCGCGCAATTTTTTGCGCCTCCGGCATTGCGGCTACAACAACTACGATGAGTATTACATCGACCACTACTACCTCGACTACGGCTACATCACGATCATCTACCTCGACATCGACATCACAGGCTATACGTCTACAGCAACACATCGGCAACAACTCCAGTCAACAGCGTCCGTGTCGTCACTTGTCCACGACACTCCCGCTGTGACTGCGGGAGGGAAGAGAGGAGAGATGACGATGAGGAGAGGAGGAAGCGACGAAAGCGCAAAACTTCAAATCCAGTCGCAAGCGTCCGCTTTACTCCCGCTACGACTGAGGGGGGATGTTAGGATAGGTACATGTTAGAGATAGAATATGTTTAAACCTAGTCATATTTCTAACATGTACCTATCCTAACACACATCAACCGGTCGATCGCTTTGTGCATATCAGAATCAGCAAACACTTAAACATAAACTATATATGGCAAAAAATATTCGTCGGCGGACTGAGACCTAATGATAGATTTCCCTACTTGTGGCCGGGACAAATTAACCGTGAGCACTATCTTGATAATAACTTATGATATTGTTATGACATTGGACGATTGTGCTCAGTCGACGTCGACAATTACCCTTCAAGTGAATAACAAACCCTTCTTGTACATATCTTGAGGCCTAAGAGTTGAAATGTTGCAGTTAACTATGTCGGAAGTTACTGATAGGCACTAGCTCGTTAGAAAGCATTTTGTAATCATAGCGCAGTGATGCGTAAATCCTCATAGGTCGTGTTGTATGAGGCCACCAGTTGCGTTACCTTTCTAACTCTAGTTAATTAAACTGACCAGGAAGAGAGTGTGGATATGTTAGAAAATAAGAAGATGGCGATGAAGCTTACACGCATGAACACAGGTCAACGTTGATAACGGGGTTATCTCACGGTTTGTTACCGTAGTCTACAAACAGCTTCCATTTTCATTTTAAGATTTTGCATCAGAGGTCCACAAACTATTGCTAGAGTTACACTTGGGTCTCTGTCTTTTGGAACACAATATCTTAATCGAGAGCGCAAAATAACCGCAAAGGAAAATTAGATCTATGGGCAGTAGCACTCAGAAAGTCTTTTTATAGATAGAGCCCACACTGGTGAGATACCAAGAAATCCGCTCTCGAGGGGAGTCGAACCCTGGATGCAGTGAGATACCCCACTGCGACCTTTGCGACTAGGCTACTGTCTAGTTCCCTCATTAAGTCTAAGTGCTAAGAGATTTTCTCTATTTCTAGAGAAGATTAAGTGCCAATTCATCGGTAAGATCAGTAGTTGCATGCAAAACGAATGCGAGGTGTGTTGTATGTTTGCAGGCATATCCTTACAACAAAGACCATCCTGAAGGTGGTTCTAGGGTTCCTAGCGATGACAACCAAATAAGAGATGTCCGCTACAATAGTCGAGCAACGCGAAGGTGATAGCCATCATGTGAACATTCCAAGATGGGATAGACATCATGTGATATGCCACAAAGGTGATATCCATCACGTGAACATTCCGATCATCAATTACCGAGCTCTTCGACCATGGTCACATGTTCAAGAAGGTCGCAACGAAGTAACAAGTGAAGAAACATTCCATTTATGCCTTGTATACTTAGTTTTAAGCTGCAAAATTCGCAAATGCCTTGGACAGGAAGAACTCCTGCTAAACCAACTGCCCTTATCCTGTCGGCAAATGTCGGCGTCAATGCAGTCAATACCTTCATAATGATAACATGAGTAATTCAACTATTATACTTCCGAACCAGGCTCAGTGGTACATTTCAAAGAACTAAGTACTTTCTCTGTTCGGGTTTAGAAAGCCTACACCCTGTCTTAATTGAAACTTGCTTAACTTAATTCATCTACAATAGCCTATGAAAACATTTTGAAAACAAATTCCATGATATACCTCGTAATATTGATTTTGTATTGTATATATTGATATTGGTCCCTATAAAATCAAGATATCGAATATTTTACTTAAGAAAAATTAACAGCCCTTGAAAACCAGACCAAGAGAGTAAAATCTACGTAAGCCCTTATAATTGTTTGAGGACTCCAAACCACGTTACTCCTTTTTCAAAGTGTGTGGCGTGGTTGCCCTACCTTTCCACCACTCGAATGCGTCAAGTTTGAATAACTAGTTTTTTTCCGATAAATTTGAATAACTAGCTTTTTTCAATAAAGTTGAAGAACTAGCTCAGAGAAGTATAATTCGTAGTTACTCCTCAGGCCAGATTAGTTTTGTCACGACAAGCTATGCCGTGTTAATAGACCTCAAATTTCTCTGCAAAACGACGACCTGGCATGGTTTTGGTTACTGGTCGAAATTACCCGGCTAAGTACTGATTGGACCAAGTCCACACGAATTCAAAAATCTCAAATTTTGCTGCCAAAACCTGTTTGAAATTATCATGCTAAAGTAGTACTAGTCCTCCTAGAAATTAGACACAGTTATCGAAGCTACTTGCATGTATACGTGTTCTTCTCATGAAAGCTGAAACCATGATCCAAAATCCTAGTCTGACAACAAGTTCTCAAACAGAATATGCAATTAAGGTCCATTACTAACAGTCTAACACCACTGCGCACAAGTTTCCTCCACCGTTAGCGTCACTTGCATCAGTACTATAGTAGATCAGTTAGGACAGGAACACATTATGCTACAACCATAACTGGTCCAATTCTGAGATTGTTTTCTTCCGGTTGGTGACCATCTCATCACTTTGAGAGCTGCGTCCCATGCTCAGAGATTCGTTCATTTGCAGCTAGTGTGGCTCCAATGGAATCTGAATCTGGCGTGATGCTTTCCGTACGTGGGCCTACATCATTTTGGCCCTTCCGGCCGACACATAGCCTGTGCAGGAAAGTGGGCCCACCCGTCATTTGTCACATGCCTGCACTGAAAAAGGACGAAGATGGAGAGCATATTCGGAATCTCGTATGTTCCCATTCCGGTGTCTAGTTGAATAAAATATAAATACAGTATGTATTTTGTCGGACAATGATGCGCTAGTATTATTTTTCTCGAAACAGACTTTCGCCCCGCTTTATAAATAAAGCAACCGCCACAACATCCATACAGAGTACCAGATACAACATGCTAGCCCAACGAAGTAACACATGTTGGGGCAACAGAAAACAATAATGCACAAAGAAAAGGAACACAAGGAAGCAAGAGGGGGGCGGAGGGGGGGTGTGGAGTGGGTAGATAAGCTGAAGAGCCGCCGGGGGGGGGGAGGAGGGGAGTGTCGCCCAGGGGGCACCGAGGAAACGATGTGGCACGCGGCAACAAGGAGTCTGTCGATGTAGCCATCTAGCCGCGCCCTGTCCCGCTGTCTACACAACGGGTACCACTGCTGCAACAAAGCCAAACATTTGAACAAGGAGTCAGACGCACGTCGCAGAAAAATCTTCTCAGTCACCATCTTATTGTGAGTCGTCCACAGAGACCACATCAAAGCCGCGAACACCAGCCAGAAGAGGCGAGTACCCCCTCCGGTTCGGTGTGCCTGGTCCTCCAGAAACTCGCCGAGTTCCGAGGCCTGCCATGCCGGCCCCAGCGCCTCATGGGCGAAGTTCCACAGAAACCGGGCAGCGGGACACACAAAGAAGATGTGTGTACTGGACTCCGGGCACCTACATAAGGGGCAAAGCCCATCCCCCGGGCCATGACGCTAGTATTATTTTTGTATATAGTGAAGGTAGAAATAACTAGAGTTGTCCTTTGTCTTCCACTTGTGATTTGAAACCATGTAATACTTGGATGTATATGTCGGAACGGAATTGCTTTGCGTCTGACGTTTTCCATCCGACTCTTGTACGACAAAAGGATCCGATGCTCCCGGTTGATTATTTGATTCCCCGACAAACAACCATTATCGTCGGACAAATTTCAGATAAAAAGTTCCGTACGCCTAGGAGTGAAAATGATGTAAATGTTTCCCTTCCTCTTTCTATACGAACGGAGACCTCTGGCCAAGTCTTGGTCCAACTGTATGGTGCAGCGGCCCTAGCGGGAATTCTCACATTCTTGGAGACATTGTATGTGCCGCATCACGTCCTCTTCCCGAAGTCCCTGCTCCGAGGGAACCCCTTCATCTATGTACTCCTAGATCGCGCGATAGCCTCACGATGGCATTGGTGTTGTTCTTGAACGCTTCAGTTGGAGATGTATTCACACAAAAAGATTGACGACTTTGGGCTGCCTCGCAGTTGTGCCGAGGCGGCTTAATTCCCTAGGTACAGTCAGTGTTGCCTCTTGTTTGGCAACGAATATGACAATGGGTGGCTCTTGGGTCGTGACAATGCGATGGCACATGGCGTCCGCTAGCGTATGTCCCTACCGGACTAAGTTTTGGGATGTTTTAAATCTTTTGCAAGCCATAATTCTGGTGCCGATGCGAAACATCACAAATTTGCACCAAGTCAACCCATATGGAAACCACGCGAGCAACGAAAAACACCCTATGAAAGTAGCTAATGCATTGATTTATATTTACATATGACGACAAAGTTAATGTTCTCAGCATTGTGAAAATTTTGTTTTCTATGTTTTTGTGTTGGAATTTTCTATTCTACCCCCTTTTTCTACCTTTCTTGCCATCACATAAGATGATTTTCGGCTCTATTCATGCCAAGAGAAAAAACTTAAAAGAGTGACTAAAGAAAATCCATAAACCAAACAAGAGAGCAGAAACGCACATAATACAATCCAAGTTTGCAAGGTGACGGTAATGGGCGATGACATGTGTGTGTCCAACACTATAACCTCTAATCTCTTAATTCCTTATTTATCAAACTTAGTATTCAGACATCAAATGGTTCGACGTCAAGCTAAATATCATATACAATGTCACTTTCTCTAAGCATATAGGGAATATTAATCAAGAAATGAGGAGACTTTGGAGCGACTCCACGGGTATCACGCCCCATGGATGGAGACCTAAATAGGATGCCTGGTCTCCTTGTGGCGGGTGCAATTGCTACATGATTTTTGTGACCAATTTCTTTTTTTTACAAACGGACTATTGAAAACTAAATTGAACACTCAACTTAATCATCTAATAATTAAAATATTCAAATAACTCCCTTATACGTCATAAAAGTATCCATAATTTCTGATGTTCCATGTTGTTTTCATACCATTTGCTACAGGTTTGCTATACACTTTATCTCATTTTTATCGACTTTTCGGGACTAACCTATTGACAAGATGTCAGAGAGCCAGTTTCATGTTTTCTGCTGTTTTTAGTTTCAGAAAAGTTGTTCTGGAAATATTCTCGGAATTGGAAAATTCAAAGCCTGAAAGTCTTAGAATTCCCAAAGGTTCCACGGTGTCCCGAAGAGGCCCGGAGGGGGGCCACACCATAGGGCGGCGCCCCCCGGCCGCGTCTGGGGTGGTGTGGGTCCCTCGGGCGTCTGCCGCCATCGCCCTTTCGCCTATTTATTTCCCCCGATACGTCAACCCTAAAGATATACCACCTCTTCCCGAGAAACACCCGAGGACGCTGTCATCGTCAGCCCGAGATCGGGAGGGTTCTAGAGCTCTCTCCGACACCCTGCCGGGAGGGAAATTCATCACTGGAGGGGTCTACACTACCATGCCCGGCTCCAGAGTAATGCATGAGTAGTTCATCCCTGGACTACGGGTTCATAGCAGTAGCTAGATGGTTGTCCTCTCCACTTTATGCCTCATGTTTGGATCTCGTGAGCTTCCTTACATGATCGTCTATTTGTAATGCTATATTTTGTGTTTGCTGAGATCCGATGAATGTTGAATGATATGTCTCTTGATTATCAATCTATCATGTTATCTTCATCCATATGTTATTTATGATCTTGCATGCTCTCCAAGAGCGAGTATTTATGCTCGATAGTGGGTTCATGCCTCCTTTGCATCTGTGCTCGAGTGACAGAAACGTGACGGATGGAGTATATGTTGTTGCCATTAGGGAGAAAACAATGATGTTTACTTCGTTTACATTGTTTACATTACACACTTTGCTTACTGTGATTATCTGTTTCTTACAACTTAATACCCAACGTTTGTTCATATGATATTCGAAGGGTGGATTATTAGTCATAGACGCAGTTGGATAACGGTCTATGTATCTTTGTAATGCCTGCATGAATCACATAGTAATCATCATGTCATGCATATGCACTACGGTGCAACCTTCATTTCTATCAATTGGCCAGCTATAATTTGTTCACCACACATGTTATTTATCTTCTTTGGAGAGACACCACTAGTGAACTATGGACCCCGGTCCATTTTCTCATACTGATAATACAACCACTGCAATTACTGTTTTTATACTGCTGCTACTGTTTTCATATTATTTTCATACCGTTTTCCACACCATACGTTTAACCTCTTTGTGTTCAGCAAAACCGGTGAGATTGACAACCTCACTGCTTCGTTGGGGCAAAGCGATTTGATTGTGTTGTGTAGGTTCCACGTTGCTGCTGAACCGGTAGTGCGCCCTACCATTTCAACTTCATCAACCTTCTGAAGTTACTCCTTCCTCCTACTGGTCTATTCAACCTTGGTTTCTTTCTGAGTGAAACTTGCTGATGTGCTCATCAAATCTTCCTCTTGGGGTCTCCCAACGAATGTGTGTTACACGTGCATCACTCCCATAATCCTTAAATTTCATAAATTTTCGAACACAAGACATCAAATGAGAAGTACTAGTTTTCTTTGTGGGTCGACATATCCTCAATCAAATCATTGTTAAGTTGAACATGAAAACGATCACGGATATCAAGATGCATGTCATAGGGCAGTGGCATATCTAGGACCTGACTGATGGGGTGCCAAGCTATAAACATAACCCGTACTAAGGCTTGTTGGACTTCACATTTAGTTACGAATCAATGGTTTTCTTCACTAGTTTAGATTTTTTTTTACCACATAGATTTAGCAATTTAGCAAAAAGAAAAACCGCGAATACACAAAGGACTAGTCCGAATATTTATAGGAAAGAAAAAATTTGCATATGGAGGGGGTACCTGGCACCCCCATTGGATACACCCCTGTCGACATCCCATGTTCTAGCAGTGTTCCCAACAATAGCCCAACCAAGTTGAAGCACACAAAATGCTCTATCCATGTTCGTGCTACAACCATCTTGCTCTTTTGCAAATCACGCTCTTTTGTTGCCTTGGGGGTTGGAGATTGTCTTCACAACCGCTCATGATTGATACCATCAGCAGTAGTACCCTTTGTTGTATTTGTGCCCCTTAATACCATAGTTGCATTCAGGAGCATTGCCTTCCGCAAACCTGGAGAACACGTGAGAACATTCAAACATGTTGATATCGTCGTGAGATCGTTACATGTCGTAGAAGTGTCAAATATAGATATATTGTGATGCCATTACTTCAATTTTGACTCTACACTTTGCGAGATGTTCTTTAGGTAGTTATTCCACTCCCAATGCATGTAATGGATGCATCCTACCATTCCACGTAAACCCTCTTCCATTTCCGATAGCCATGAGTCAGGCCGTGTCAACAACAGTGGGTTATCTAAAATTCAGGGCCAAAGACAACCACCACTTGTTTGCAAAACGTGTACATGGTTTCAAAACATGTGGACTCACTCATGCGGAGATACTCATCAACGAGATCAGCAGCACAATATGCAAGCATCCTAATAAGGGTGCATTTCTGAAGGAAAAAAAATAAGACAACCTTACGATGGCATCTTTTCCTATCTCAAGTAATCATCATGGCCCTCACTCTCTCCAAAGGACTTATGAACATGTGGCTAGACACCTGAAGCGTCGCTGAAACTTATCTGCTCCATAAGTTGGCCTAATCAGTTTGAAATAGTCATTGTGGAGAAGAATATGACCGGCTACTGGCTTACATTTGATCACCTCATTTCCCGTTATTTACCTTTAAACTGGGCAATGCATTCTGAGGTTCTTCCCAAGCATGACGAACGGCAATATCTATTTGAGAGAATTCCTTATTTGGCCCTTACTTACAATTTTGTTCCCTATTTGGCCCTAAAAAAAAATTCTTCCCTATTTGACATCTTAACTTCATTTTCTTCCTAACATGGCCCTATAGTGCATTCTAAACACAGATGGGAATGTAAAAAAGACTCTTTTGCCCCTAATGAATTTTTGTACCAAAATTCATAATAGAAGTTGAAAATAAGCTTAGTTAGATTCTATACCATGTTGGTCCCACACGATACAAATATTTGTATTGTGTTGGTTAAAGCTAAAACTGATCCACGAAAGTTTTTGTTTTATCATGGAAGACTTTATTAGTAGAACTTCAATTTTGGTAGACTGCTTGTGTATATAACCTGAAGCAGTGGCGAAGCCAGCTGATATGTAGAGCCCGGGCAGAGTACGCGACGCATCCGGCCGGCGGCCATTTGCCCAAATGAGATGCTAAGCACAAGCTAATTTCTTCCATGACCTCAAAGTAGTTTTTTGATTGGAGCCCGGGCAGCTGCCCGGGGTTGCCGGGCCCTGGCTCCGCCACTGACCTGAAGGAAATTCCTGATGTACAAGTACCGGCTAAAACTGAACCATAAGCAGGGCTGACTTAAGCTAGCCTACTTTAAACAGTGTGTGGTGCAAAGTTTTAGCTAGTCGTATGCAACCAAATAGGCTGCAGATGTGTCCTATATGTTTTTGTGTTGCAAGGTTCTCCAGACTATGCGGGCATGCACGAAACGCAGGACGGTCCGCGAGGGCGATGCTCGCTTAATTACTTTTCTGCAGCTTGCCCGCAACGCCACATATCGGATTTTCGCGGTGCGGCCAAACCGGGTTCGTGCACGGCCGCGTCCACCTGCACCGTGCCTGAAGCGCTAGCGCTTATTAACCACGTCGTTGGACTTGGACCAAACACAAAACTCATAACTCACCGCGTTGAAAAGGTGGACATTTTTTCTCTCCGAGAAGGAGAGAGTCATGCATCATGATGGTGCATGCATCGATGATCGATCCTATGTGCTAACCGTAGGATGATATAGCTAGCCATCCAGCAACGTACGTAGGTACTCATGCACATGCATGCAGCTTCGTCCTGGTCAAGGCAAGCTAGCCGGCCGGCCAGTAGATGGCATGCGGACACGCTCGATCTGGTCTCTCAAAACAACGTGGAATATTCCGGTAACGGGAATGCTTTTTCTGCCATACACCATGCCAACAAGGCATTGACGCATTCGACATTGAAAAATTAGTCTTCGATGAGTGCAAATAATATTTGTATCCCGTGGGACTAACATGACATAAAATCTAACTATGCTTATTTCAACTTCTATTATGAATTTTGGTACAAAACTTCATCAGGGACAAAAGAATCTTTTTACACCCCTATTTGTGTTTAGAATGCATTATAGGGCCATGTTAGGAAGAAAATGAAGTTAAGGTGTCAAATAGGGAAGACTTTTCTTTCTAGGGCCAAATAGGGAACAAGGTTTTGAGTAAGGGCCAAATAAGGAATTCTCTCTATCTATTTCGTTGAACCAATTAAGGTGGTGACAGAATATGTGGTATGACCAAAATAGAAGAATCGATTTTGCTAAATTTAAATCGTCTGAGATTTTCTCCATTCTAAGTCAGCGTCGTGAGCAGTCCGACGTCTTCTTGGTGTTGAGATACACAGACAAAGGTGGTAGGGATCAAAGTATCAAACCTAGAATTTTTTTCAAGGATACACTCTGGGAGGTGTATCAATTTCATAGAAGAAGAGGCCAAGACGGCCGAATCAACGCCAAATAGGCTAACCGATACAAACACGACGCCGTACAGAGTACAACACAACCCACACCGGCTAAACGACAGGACTCGTCTTGCAATGTCTCCGGCCGCGAATGGCGAGGAAGGGATGCACCGAGCTTCTAGACCGCGTCACCACTGAAGACCAGAACTCCATGAGACCTACTCCAACTCCAAGATGGCCCAAGCCAACGCACCGCCCGCCCATAAGCGCCTAAGAGTCGGCGAGTGGACGGAGGGACTGAACCACAGCGGGGGAGGCGTCGTCCAAACAAGCACCGTCAACGATGTACATAGCCCTCTCGAAGCCACTCCCAAAGCAGCGTCCAATAACGACTCCAAGTGGCGTTCTGAGGACTCCATGACCATCTAGGCGACGCCTCCAAGAAGGTGAACGACGCAGTTGCGCCGCCGCCGCCCGATCCGAAGGTCGGATCAAGGCTTCCCCCGGTGTCTCACGTGGGAACGCACAGACAACACCACGACGCCTCCAAGGAGGTGACGGTGTCCGCGGATGTCGCCGTCGTCAGATTCACGCAGGGGTTTTGTAACGCCCGGGGGTTTTCCCAATTAGATTTGTTTGTTTTTCTTGTTGCATCATCATTGCATCATGCATCCATCATATATTATTTTGACACACAAAATTAATTTCTAAACTCAATATGGATTTTACAAAATTGTTTCCAATTTTTTTAATCCCACCTTTTATCTTGTGCTGAAATTGTTTTGTGAAAAGGCTTTCTACAATAAAAAAACGTTTTAAGAAGAGGAAAACCAGCTAGGCCAACCGGCCTAGCCCAGCAAGCCAACTCGAGCCCACTTTCTCCTTCTCCTCCGTACGACCATCACGCAGGAGGCGTGACCTCCTGTCGCTTTCCCAAGCGGAGCAACCACCGCACCACCAGCTGGCCATGGTCCCCTCTCCCTTCCTCTATATGCCCCGAGGATGGCCTCCCTCCTTTCCCAAACCCTAACCAATCTCTGTTTCCCTCCCTGCCGCCGCCACCCTCCTTCTTTCTCCTCTGCTATTTTCCTTTCTCTGAATTTTTCTGAACCAAGAAAGGATACCGGAGGTTCCCTCCGACGCTCGTCGCCATGCTCAACCTCGAGCCAAGCTAGCTGCCGAAATGGAACCAACTCGATGTCCTCATCCTCTACGCGGAAGATCGGCGCCCGAGGAAGCCCCAATCGTCCCCGCCATGGTCGTCCCCACCTCCGCCCGAGCATGGTCGTCGCCTAGGCCACGTCTTCTTCCTCTACTTCCAGCTCTAGTTCCCTCGCCGCGAGCCGTCCAGCTGCGTCCCCGAGCTCCCCTAGGTGAGACGCATATCCCAACACTCCTTCCCCTTCGAATCTGTCACCGGAGACCTTGTTCTGCTACTCAGCCGTCGCCTCTTATGCCTGTACGTGATGCACACATGGACGCCCTGGACCTAACTGTCCCATGCCATGCAGGCAAGCACACGCTCGTGCCAAGGCCACACGCACGCAGATACACATCCCCGCATCCCTGCTTACACACCCGGCGACCAGGGCTACCCGTGACCGTGCAGTTTCGTGGTCGTCACCGTCGTTGTTCTATCTGCCGTCGTCGTTCCGTCTGCGGTCTGAAACTTTCAGATTCAAAGTTCAGTTAACCCGCGAGTTCACCTCATCTATATCCTGATCCGTAACTTGCCACCAAACGTACACAAGCACAGTGGCTATCCATCTGCATCGCACACCAGAGGTCCCTGGTTCAATCCCCACAACAGGCGAAATTTTATTTTGTTGCCTGAACTTTTCTGTGTATTGGTCAGCTAACACCCACACCCGAAGCACACCTCTTCTTCAGTCAGTTGCAGGTGAAATCACAAACAACAAAGAGACCGAATGGTTCACAGCCCCTTATACCACCTATGAGCCACAAGTTCAAATCCTAGGCCACCCTTTTATTTTGCCAAAATGTTTTAATTCATAACTTGCAAACTATAACTCCAATGAAAAATTGTTATATATGAATTTTGATCACAAAAATGCATAGAATCTTAATTTGTCATCCATCCTCATGTTTGCATCTTCCATATTGCATTTTAGTAGTGTTATGCATGTGCACCTAAATAACAACATATGGAATGTGTTGGGGTATTAACTAAATATTGCCCTATTCCATTTAATCTTGTTTAGCTCACCTACTTATTGTTTTTCCATGTTAAACAACATTTAATATGATGGTTAGATAAACAACTTAAACCATAATTATTTGTCCGGACTCCGGGTCCGATTAAATTGTCTAAGTTGTAATTTTGCGTTGCATCCCGCATGTCATGCATATAAAATAGGATCATGCTGGATCTTTTACCGTAGTAGTAATTGCTGCATCCGTTGATTCTTTTAGTGCTTTGCTTATTCACGGATAGGACGTTGAGATGATGTGAGCATCGACAAGTTCTTCGGATGCACCTCTACTTGCTGGATCTCAGGCAAGTATACTCACTTGCTACCCATGTTACCTTTCCTCACTTGTTACCGATTCTTTCCGTTGTCTTTATGCTAGCCTTATGATTCGATGCTTGTGTCTCGATCCTATTAACTGTTGTTTACCTTGCAACCATGATATATCCTTCCTTCCACTTCCTATTAACTGTTGTTTGTTTACCTTGTTGGCCCTCGTGTCGTAGTTGCATGCTTAGTGTTGTTTGCGCTCAAGTCTTGTTGTCCGTCTTATCACCTGTTTAGTTTGATAGTGGGGGTTTAACTTAATCAACAACATGTTAATGTTTTGGGTAATAATAATTTGATGATAAGGCACCGGCAGGAGGCTCGGCGTGGTTTTGAGGCCTGCTAGTGTCGAACTTAGTTAGGAAAAGGGTCTTGTCCTCCGATCCATGATGAGCGCACTAACCGCATGTGGGAAGCGTGTATGGGCGCCCCCCGCAATTCTGATTCGATTCGCATCTCGTCCAAATCGCCACACTTAGTTCGGTCTTTCCATTTGATGCATGCATATGCAGGTGCGAACCCTTGGCGCCAGGGTGGAACTTTTGTAGTCGGCATTTAGGGCGGCGTGGTCTTAGAGTGCTATGAGGGTCCCCCTTTTCTTCGTGGGGGCTCGATTAGCCGCGCACGCACAACACGTGGTTCTTTGGGCTTGATGCGAAGAAGAGTTGTGTTGTGTTGAGTGCCTCGCTTGGTGGAAGTGCATTTCCATCTAGCGGGTTATTTTTACGTGTACGGCCAAATTGGTGCATCCCTGCAGGGTTAATCTTCTCGAGAAGCCGTGTTGTCCGCGGTTATGGATGACTTGGTGAAAGTGCTGGCTAACAAATATTCAGACAACTTACACTTAACGATGATAACTTCACTAGTAATATAGATTACCTCCACCATAAAAATGAATGTCACCTTAATCAACAGTGTGAGTTTCCTTGGGTTGCTTCCTTAGTAGGGGGTAACACTGGATGAGTATTGTTTGGTGAGTAGTTATAGTTGGTTTTGTCGCGCTATCTTATCCCTTTCTTTTAGCCGGATGTTGTAGCGCGTCTCTGTAGTTAGTTAGTGCAGCCCGCTGCCGCTACTTTGCAATAATCCCTTACTTCCGTTCTACCCAAAGTATTTGTATCTTGTGATGATTGGTTACGCTGGTATCTTGTGAGTATGGTTTATCCACTTGCCAGTACTTAATAGTACTGACCCACGAATCCATTTCGTGGCTGCATATTCCACATTGCAGTCAACAGGTTTGAAGTCTGATGACGTTAGCTTGGGAATCCCTCCGGCTTGGCCTGGGCAGTGATTGGACGCCATCGGTTATCTTCAGGACTCTTAGTCCAATTTGTATCTTGTCCGTAGTCGGACACTATGTTGTTTCTTCCGCTGTCATTTGGATCTTTGTATTGTATCAGTTGTTTTCTTGACTCGTTTGAGTCGTCTTGTATATATCTCTTCTGTTGTTATTGCGGAATATTCGTGAACTGTTGTAATGTTATCACAAGTGGCAACCTGAAATCGGTTATTATGCGGATTTGGGTGAAAATGCCGAAATCTGCATAGTGCCCGATCCCGGGGCGTCACAGATTTCGCCCCGGTCTTGTCGTCGACCCCAACGTCCATCGCACACGCGCAGCAAGGTGCCGCCTTTTGACCACCGCCGACGAGGGGCAAGGCAGAGTAGTCGTCAGCGGGGCAGGAGGTGCCGACCTCCGTCCCACCACCACCGTACGGGGACTGCACGTTGAGGGTCCAGCCCGCCGCCGCCTCGCCGGCCACCGGCACCGCCACGGTGCCCAACGCCGGCGTTGTCAGGCGCACCACGCAACCCGCAGCTGCGGGTCTAGAGCCGCCGGCCCGCCCAAGCCCATCTGGGCCGTGCAAAACCACGTCTCTGAGCGTAGCTGCAGAGTCGCCACCGCCGCGGGAGGTCGTGCCTCCACCGTCGTCGCCGAAACGCGCTCGCCGCTGGGATCCCGCTGCTCCATGCCGCCGAATCACCGCCGAGACCACGCGCCGCCGCCGCCGGGAAAGACGCCACCACCGCACGGGGAAGGCCCCGCCGCCGTCGTCGCCGCCTGGGCTTTTCACGGCGGGACCTCTGGCGGCGGCGGGAGGGAGAGGACGAGCTGGGGAGGGCCGGAAACGGCGGCGCGGTCGGCCCTCAGAGCCGCCTAGGGTTGGCAACACAGGAGTCTTTTCCTCACCGCAGCACTTCTCTTCAACTATTCAAACCTAGAATTGGCTGCTAGCACAATCAACTTGAACACGATAAAATCCCAACTTGGATGTACTCAAACAGAATAATAAAGTTTTGGATCATGCAAGTGCAGAATTACTGTATGCGCGTGAGAAATATACATCAACCAAAACGAAGCCAAAATTAGGTACACTTTTAACCACAGTACCTACCACGCATCCTCCACCGTTGGCGTCACTATGCCACTATAGTTTGTCAGGACAGGAACACATGACCTGCAAACCATGATCGGTCCAATTCTGAGATTGTTCTTTTCCTTTTGGTGATCAGCTGGGGACACCGAGAGCTGCCTCTGATGCTCGGAGATCCGTTCATTTGCTGGCAGTGTGGCTCCACCGGAATCTAGATCTGGCGCTCCACCTGCTTGTTGATTCACCCCTAGAACGTGTGGAGGACAGCGGCCAGGGACAGGCAAGTGGGCCCTCCAATTATTTGTCACGGACTTTGTTTTTACTGAAACAAATTCGGAAGGGTCGTATGTTTCCATTTGTGTCTCTAGTTGAATACTACTCCACATAAATATCAAGGAATGTATTCTTGCAGGCAGTGTGCTTTGTAAAGAAAAAGAAATAAAGCAATGTTTTTTTGTCACATCGTCCCCTGTCTTCCACTTGTGACTTGTCCTTTGTCGTCGGTTTGTGAAAACTATGCAAATTAATGTTTCAATTTCTTCTTCCATGTGAGTGGATTGAGCCATGCATGTACAAAGATAGTGTACTCCCTCCATTTCTAATCATAAGATGGTTTAGATATTACAATGTGTACTACATACGGATTAAAACGAGTGAATATACACACTAAAACGCGTTTAGATGGATATGTATCCGAGAAAATAGAGAACACGTAAAGCATCTTATGTTTAGGAACGGTTGGAGTATATGTATTGAGTTGCGCTCGAAAAGAGTAAATTACGATAATTCTCATCAGAAATAATTCACAGAACACACCATGAACTAATTAAATTGGCATTGTTTGCAACAATTCATATTTTGTATATCTTTGCACTATATATTTTGTAAATTGACACTATATATTTGTTTACTCCCATGACAATATCCACTATGTGCAGACTAATCATGAAAACATATTAAAGTGCGCTCGATAGTTTTCTCCGGTATCACCTAAATTTGGGAAAAAAATCCGTATCTTAGACAACCAAACCGGTAAAACCACCATTATGGTACACAATAATTATTAAAAGTTCTTCACCAAAACTTGACATAAACCAATCAGCAAAATAAATAACTTTGCTTTCATTTGTGGAAGATATCTTGTCGCCAACCAGCTTTACCTTCTACACTTACTCTGAGTGCTTAAGTCCATTTTTAACAGCACAACGTACGCACTGTACGATGCATCCTCCACCGTTAGGGTCGCTGCGCCGCTATAGTTGGCTAGGACAGGAACACATGACCTAGGACCATGTAATCAGAGAGTGTTCTTTTCCCTCCGATGATCAGCTCGAAACGTGAGACTTTTTGGCACTTCTTTTTTTTTTTTTTTTTTTGAATTTGACTTTTTGGCACTTCGGTGCCACCTCTGTACAAAAAAAAAAAAAGAAACGTGAGACTTTGAGAGCTGCGTCCCGCGCGCGCCGTGCCCGGAGAACCGTCCGCTTACTTGAGTCTAAATCGGCCGTGATGCTTTCTGCGGCTCCACCGGCTTGTCGCTTATGGCCTTGACGCCCCTCGAACGTGTGGACGACGGCGCCAAGGGACAGCCAAGTGGGCCCACCAATTATTTGTACGGACTTCTGGCATGAATTTGTTTGTACGGACTTGTTGCACGGAAAATGGTGTAAATGGAGAGCATATTCGGAAAGGCATTGTTTTTCCTTTTCGGTCTCTACTTGAATATACTACTTACATAAATACTACTGTAAAAAAAATTGTACTTTTCCAACGATGGTGATCCATTAAGAAGTATTGTTTTTGGTCTGTCTTTCCTCTGAAATACTAGAGCTACGGATGAATTCCTTACGGAGTAGACTTACGGAATATGTGGATTGATTTCGTTGGTGCAAATCCTTTTCCCATGATTTTTCGGTATAAGTCAGGTTGTGAAAAAATGTAAATGTTTGGATTTCTCCTTGGCCTAGCTCTTCCTCTACATGAATGTACATGTACTCCCTCCGTCTCAAACTAATTGTTGCCCAAATTAATGTATCTAGTTATATTTTAAAACTAGATACATTCATTCCAACGACAATTGCTTTTAACACTGATGAAGTATATGAATTTATCCGCACTTGAACAGAGCTCGTGATACTATGATAATTCCTATTAGAAATGATCCATAGAACACAACACCAACTAAAGTCGTATTTTTGCCACCGATTCTTTGTGGTCTTCAATTAGTGACGGAGCTAGCAGGCTTAGCTCAAGAAACGTCATTAATTATTTGAGTCGCGGCAAGAAAACAAGGCAAAACATGCCTCGATCAGATCCGGTAAAACTCTCGAAATAGGCTTTCGTCCCGCTTTATAAATAAAGCCCAACGGCCAAACTGATACAAAATGATGAGCTGAACCTCTTGCAAAGCAGACCAAAGATAGAAAATAAGAATAAGGAGAACCAATCTTGCCACCGAGGTCATTGGAATGAGCCCGAAGCCCGAGGCTCCACGATGACACTCCTAAGAGGGTAACGACGTAGCACGTCGCCGTCGTCGAGACCGAAACGGTCAAGGGTTTTCACCCGGAGCGCTAACGCGACGAAGGTAGCCACAACAGCGCCCCCAAGAGGGTAATGATACCCGCAGACATCGCCGCCATTGGCAACGGAGCGCAGAGTTTTCGCTCGAAAGAACCTACAAACTACGCCCGAGGGAATCGGACCGCCCACCAACCCCGAGAATGGCCTCTAGAACATGATCTGGGAGTTGCCGCCACCAACGCCAGGAACCCCGCCGCCCTTTCCTCGCCATCCACACGGCCAAGGAGAGAGCTCATCACCACCGACACGTCGCTCGCCGCAGAGACACCTGCGCAGTCCACCTTCCAGGGCCGCCGCCCCGGCTTCCACGACCTCAACCCGAGAGGAGGGTGAGACAACACCGTGAGATCAAAGAATCGGGTGAGGTAGGAAGGCAAACGAACCAGGCCCGCGTGGATGATATCGGCACCCAATAGGATACGATCCACCTACCTCCACCGCCAATGCGGTCGCCGACCGGACGCAGCAGCAAGGCCTGTCAGGCCCAGATTAGCCAGATCATGCAAATTCGGCCCAGATCAGGCCCGAATCGCCCCGTCGCCGCGCTGCAGCGCCAAGGCCGCCGCCACCGTCCACATACCAGCCTATCATCACCCTACCAACGCCCTCTTCGCCGAGCACCGCCTCCGGCCGGTTTGAGCCAGAACCTCCGGGAGCCCGCAACACATAGGGCCAATGTGGGCACGCAGGGAAAAGCACGGAGCAGCCAGGGAAGAGTTCCAGGCCCAGATCGGGACCATCATGGAGCACGCCATGTCGGCCACCGTCGTCGCCTGCCGCCGCCCTCAACCCGAGAGGAGGGTGAGACAACACCGTGAGATCAACGAATCAGGTGAGGTAGGAAGGAAAACGATCCAGGCTCACATGGATGATATCGGCAGCCAATAGGAGACGATCCGCCGACCTCCACCGCCAATGCGGTCGCCGACCGGACGCAGCAGCAAGGCCTGTCAGGCCGACATCAACCAGATCATGCAGATCCGGCCTAGATCAGGCCCGAATCGCCCCGTCGCCGTGCTGCAGCGCCAAGGTCGTTGCCACCGTCCATATACCAGCCTATCATCACCCTACCGGCGCCCTCTTTGCCGAGCACCGCCTCCGGCCGGTTTGAGCAAGAACCTCCGGGATCCCGGAACACATAACGTCAACGTGGGCGCGCAGGGAAAAGCACAGAGCGGCCAGAGAAGAGTTTCAGGCCCAGATCAGCCGCTCCTGGCCCAGATTGGGCCCATCCTGGAGCACGCCATACCGGCCATCGTGGTCGCCTGCCGCCGCCCTTGGTGCGCCACACAGCTCCCGGAGATCGACCCTGCCGCCAGACAGCCACCATTGTGCCAACCGCCGTCGAAAAGTTGGGCCTTTACCTCCCGCACCGCCTGCGAAGGCCATCGCCACCATGACACGCAGCTCCACCACAGGCATGCCCAGCCGCCGACACCAGGTATCCACATCGCCACCGCAGGAGCCGCGCTGTCGTGCCTCTGGACTAGCACGACGCCCAAGCCGGACATCTCTACCCGCGCCATGACACCCGCACAAGGGAGAAGGAGAGCCCCGCCACCGCCAGCGCCCGCCCTTCGGCCGGCGACGCCGTCCTGCGGCGGCGAGGAGACGGAGAAGACGGAAGAGACGTGTTGGGGGCAGGGTGGCTGCAGTTCCCTCCCATTGCCCACTAGAGCGACGCAGAGGGAAGGGGAAAAGGAAACTGCTTCAAACAGGTAGTCTCCCTACGCTGGCTAGTGTGGAGATCCGGTAAAACGGGCCAAGCTGTATTTTTTGCGATAACCTTGGACCGAGCATCGATTTTCACATATATATCTAGTACTTGCACCTATTCCCTCCGTTCAACAATACTGCTTGATTTCTATTTGTCCAAAAATGAATGTATCTATCTATTAAAAAAATGTCTAGATACATTCATATTTGGACAAATGGAAGTCAAGTATTGTTGAACGGAATAGCTTTTAGGTTAAACTCAGGAGCGCCCCATTTTCACTAAGATTCAGTTTTGGCATAAATATTTTAGAAGATCTGTTCTGGTAGGACCCAAGTAAGCTTTTATAGATCTACTAGAGTTGCTCTTAGCACTTTCTATGTCGTTGGTCGGATGGGCATATAATTTATCTGGATCTACAAGTTAGCTAGCTCGTCCATTGGTAGTATTGAAAAGCCAATTCAACGAGTACTAGACGAGGCTTGCGATTTCCTAATGGAAACATGTTGAGGAAAGACTCCAAGCAAAACTGAGTAGCTGGAAAGGAAAGCTTTTATGCTTGGGTGGATGTTTGGTTCTCATAAATTCAGTCCTAAATAATATGGGACTGTATATAATTTCCTTCTTCCAATTACGAAAAGGATTCTTGCATCGATTAGATTATTTTCGATCAAGATTTTTTTGGCAAGGGGATGGTGAAAATAAGAAATATCGATTGGCAAAATGGAACATAGTGTGCCGCCCTAAAGATCATGGTGGTCATGGGATTCATGACCTCAAGGTTAAGAATAGAGCAATTCTTGGTAAATGGTTGTTTAAACTTCTTACTGAAGATGGGGTTTGTCGAACTCTACTTAGGAGGAAGTATATCGACAGTTTCACAGGTTTGTCCTGGACTAATGGCTACGAAGAAATTTGTCTTCCCATATAGTTCCTTTTCCATTAATGATGGTTTGGAGCTACGGTTCTGGGAGGATAGGTGGTTAGGTAATGACACACTCCGAGAACAATATCCAGATTTATACAAGATAGTCCTTGGACGACATAAAAGTGATACTATCGCTTCAGTCTTGGAGACTTTCCCACCGAGTGCGTCGTTTAGAAGAGATCTTGTTGGTCCATGTCTCTCAGCTTGGAATGAACTCCTCCATCGTTTGGTGGCAGTAAATCTGACTGGGGAGTGGATGAGTTCCGATGGAAATTACATACAAATGGCAAATTCTTGGTCAGCTCAACGTATGAAACGATGATACAACCAGAAATGTCAATTCATAATGATAAATTTTTTGGAAGATGAAGATACCACTCAAAATTAAGGTCTTTGTGTCGTATCTTCGTTGAGGTGTAGTTCTAACTAAAAATAACCTTGCAAAATGCAATAAGCATGGCAGTAGACAGCGTGTCTTCTGTCATTAAGACGACATAATTAAACAATTGTTCTTCGACTATAATGTTGTTAGTTCTATATGGTCAATCATCTAGATATGTTCTATCTTATTTCCATCCACAAGAATTGCTAATATTTTTGGCATTTGGTTTAATGGTATGGATAAAAGGTTTAAAAGCCTTATTACGGTGGCAGCGTTTGCCGTTATTTGGTCGATGTGGCTATGTAGAAATGACAAAAAATTTAACGATACAAATTGTTCTCTTATGCAGATTATCTGCAGGACTACAGTTATACTCCGTACTTGGGCACCTCTGCAGCGTGTGGAGCATCGGGACCTTTTTATGGAGGTGTTTACCATACTGGAGGATACAACGGGGGACTTTTATCTTAGCATGGATGGTAGCATAATTTGCGTATTGGCCCTCCGCTTTCATAGGCATTTTTTTACTATGATTTGTAATTTCGCCGTTTTACGATTATTTTTCTTTTCGGCTGTGTGCATCGTAGTTACGCAAAGACTAGGCGTAATACTTATTTAAGTAATAAAATCTCCCTTTATCGAGAAAAACTAGACGATAGGTTGTGTTCTATATCGGTTGCATTCTCTCAAATTATGTGCTCCCTCCGTCTCAAAATAATTGTCTTCCTTTTATCAAAATATAGATGTATGTATACAATAAAAACATGTCTAAATACATCCATATTTTGAAAAAAGGAAAACAATTATATTTGGACGGAGGGAGTATATGTTGATAAAGGATGACGATTAAGATATAAGACAAAGAATACCCAAGATTTAAATGTTCGCTTATTTCGTTCGAGTAGTACCATGATACTTTGTATGTTTACCAATTACTTTTTTGTAACTTAATTTATCTCTAGTTTCTACGTTGAGCTTATAGTAATTTTGATTCAACTTGGGCCCATAACAGAGTATTGTGCACTCAGACATCGATAGTTTTGTTATCCAATGTTTTCTTGAAAAGACATGATTACTAATCATAATATTTTAAAGTGTATCTATGACATAAAATCTATATAGTACAAAAATATGTTTTACTCCTTCCGTTCCATAATGTAAGCCTTTCTCGCAAGCTAAACTAGCTTGCCAAAAAGGCTTACATTGTGGAACAGAGGGAGTATGTAATATATTTTTCCAAGCTTGGTCAAATTGAAAGTGGTTTTACTTTGGACAAACCTAAAACTCCAATTATTTTGGAATGAAAGAAGTACCATTTAAAATAACAGTGGAATAAACAAATCTAGTATAATCAATGTTGCATGCTAGAGTATGGGACCTACTCTGATAAAGTACAACATGTAAAATGTTTTTTCAAATGGGGGCGGAAGTTTGCCTCATATTGTTGACTACAAATAATGTTGACCGGTTAATTACAAAAAAGACGGACAAAAACCAAGATTACAACACACCCAACCAAATGTCTTTGAACATAACAATACACAGGGCACCAGCTGACCTGACTATGAACACATGCTCCACACAACGCTGAGAAGAGCACATTCATCAAGGTTGCATGTAGTTTCACCATTGCCACCCTTCTATCTTGATCCAACAACTCCTAATTCACTGTGAATGATAACCACCATAGAGATCCCGCAAAATCTTACCATAGCTTGCACTATCCCATGCCAAAAAAAACCGGTCACTCGCACCAACATCGAGAGAATTCTAACTTTGATGACGAATATTGCAAGAGAACTAGAATTTTTGGGTCGAGCAGGCTCCCACTCCTTGATATCATTGTAACCGCTAGGCTCCTCCCTAGCCGCTTCAAGTCCGTGAAAACAAGTTGAGGAAGGAAATAAACCTCCCCGACACACTAGAAATAATCAAATATTGTATCCTTGTCACAACCCTACTTTACTTACCACTGCCATTATTGCCAAACCAGTTTCCTTACCACTAGATCTAGGGCAGCCGCGCTGGCATCGACATAAAGCAAGCAGACACTAGTCCTACATTTTTTGTCCTACATTTCTTCGTAAGAGATTCCTTCAACAAGGAGGTGACACACGAGAGCTATCATTTCCCGCACCATGGTAGGAAGGTTTACCATGAAACCAAGATGAGCGGAATGCAAAATCATAGCAACACCCCCAATGAGGAAAGCAGTGCCCATGAGAATCGTCATTGAATCCTATGCCACAAGTCAAAGCATGGTATTTTCGATTGACCAAAAAAGACTAGCACCATCCCACAACATCCAATAAAACTAATTTCTCTCCACCATCTTGCTCCTGCCAAGCCATAGCAGGCATTACCATAATAGATTAGCAGGAGCAGCCCATTGCACTACATGGATACAACATGGTCACATCAATACCCTATTCGCAAGAAAACTCTAGCCACGCCAAGCGTGTGGTCTCTAACCACCATGCCAACCAACACAACCTACCGGGCTCTAGGGGTTGCCAACTCAGGTGCAACCAAAGAGTCCTTGTTCATGTCATCATACAACAAGTCAATCAACGCCCTACATGCCAAAGAGATTCCACATCGAACACCACCATGCGACGGGATGAAGCACCACGAGACCATACTGTCATGCTCATCTGGCTCATGTCCATGACAGCCTCCGCCCCATGTCGATCGCTCTTCATGTTGTTGTGAGATGAAAATTCTCTATCGGCATCATCCACCAGTGTGGGCTTAGCACAACCAAATCTTTAGTGCCAATGGGGTATTAGATAGGAGGAAGAGAGGGGTGGCGGTGGCAGTTTTAGGGTTTCACTCGAGACACAAAATATATGACATAGAGTAGTCGAGAATATTATGGTATGAAGGAGTCGAAGATCATGCTAAATTTCTACAACACGAAAAAAAGCAAGAAATGTGGTGTGTCGTGTGTAGGCCTATCTTTGATCATTCACTCATACATATTTAAATACATTGATACTAGACTCTTATGTTCACTGTTTTATTCTACTCTAGTGAATCCTTTGTGATATCTTGTTTGGACGAGAATTTATTATTAACCACTTGGATAAAAACAAGAGAATGCTAGTGGAAATCTTGATTATTTTCACTAGAGTATGTATTTTATTCTGCACGATGTGTATAGTGGTACCAAAGTCCAACATTGTGAAAATATGTGTGCTAAAGTTAAAAAAAAATTGGTATTCTTATATCTTTTTGCGTTAATCAAAGGTCAGATACACCCAAAGTTTAAATAGCCGGATATAGCCTTCCAAGAGGCTCCTCGCTATGGCTATAGCCTTCATATGGTGAAAGGATAATAGCCGATAATAGTCCGGCTAAATGAAATTCCCCGATTTATTATTGGATGGCGTGTAGGAATTTGAAAATTTTCTATCTTACGCAACACATAGGATCTACTATGAAGGTAAAGGTGACTATAGATCTGAAGTATGGCTAACACGGAGCGCAACATGTGTCGATGACAATGTCGATGATGCCTGATGAAGAGTCCATCGTCTAAGCCTAGTGGTGGGACTGTTGTCGTCTCCTCGTATCCAGTCTTCCGGATCCAGCAGAGTGAGAGTCTCACGTGTTACCCCTATAAAAGAGTTCGCACACATATGTCCGTCAAAGTCCAGCAGCAATTCGTCGTCCAGAACTAGGAACCATAGGTGCACACTGAGATGGGGAGATCCGAACATATGGGGTATATATATATATATATATATTAGAGCTAGATATAATCGGTAGAGGACACCTCAAAATCCAATTAGAAGAAGCTCTAGTTCAATTAGAGTGGATCTACTTAGAGGCTTTAAATCAACTAGAGAGAGAGACAGGCACAAGGCCAATTGATATATTCTCTCAATGGGGGTTGGGGTCCTTTCAATGCTGGATTGCAGGGAAGACATGCCTTGATGGGAGGTTGGTTTGGGGAGGCCATGAGTTGGCCGCACGCCTCCCCTAGTCCCACTCGATTTGGACACCCTATTGGGAGTCCAGTTCCTCTCCACTTGCCTTTTCTGTTTTTCTTCTCTTTACCTTTGGTTTTTTCCTTTCCTCTCTCGAAGAAAATAAGGAAATTTCCTGGGGAAGGTGTTGTGCCTCATGTGTGGCCCTTGGGCCCACATGTCAGCCCCCATTAAGGGGAGTGGCCATGAGGGAAATTTTGCCCCCTTCAGCACACGCCCCCCCTTATTAGAGGTTTGCTTGAGACTCTTACGGAACCCTGTGACCCCTATACATAAAATCATCGACCTTATCCACGGATGTCATAAACATATTTCCGTCATCCCGGGACATCTCGTGTCCTCCGTATTATCTCTGAATATTAATTCTATCATGTCGAAACTATCCGGATGATACCTGCTCTCTTCTTCGGGCCATCCAGTGTGAACAACTGACTTGGACGCCTTAAGTGTGTGACCCCTACAGGTTCGATAACAAGTAGACATGATCGGAAAACTATTTTCCTTATCAATAATCAACATTAGAATCGTGGATATCCATATTGATTCATACAAGTTATACGAAGAAGCTCTCATGAACTTGTTGGTTATTAAGTAAGTTCATATTACTTCATGATACCAATCAATACCTCGAGACGAGATGAATGATAAGACCGTTAATAACCATATCACATTATTATTGATGTCAGGTATGATTCCTTTTACTCATTACTGTGTTATATTATCACCATGACTAATGTCATGCCTTTTTCTGCGCAGACTTACTAACATATACTATTACACCGAGTGGATCTTGGATGTATCTCTTTCTTGACAAGAGCGGTAATTCCCATTCTGTAACTATCATGATGAAATGAACACCTTTGAGAATACCCAGTAATAGCCTTTTTGATCACCCAGTTTATGTTGTGATACTTGACTACACCAAAGCAAACTTTCCAGTGATCATCACGGTATATTCTTATGGTCGAATGAAGCAAAGAAATTAAGCATACTATGATACTATTATTTATAGAAATTCTAAAATCAGATCTCGTAGTATCTCAACTACTTAGGTCTACCCAACCACAATGTTGGAGCAACAATATTCTCCCATTAATATTGACATAACAAATGTCCATGACGAGGAAAACACATTCATCAATATTAACGAGTTTGTGTATGAGACATGACAAATGGTTATAATAGTGTGTTTATGTTCTACATGTGCATATGGGTTTTTCTATGAGTCTCACATTTTGTGATCATCGCGGTTATAACATAAAAACATAATATATTAATCATGAAACTGATGTGTTTTATTATCTCTTGGGAATACATCCAACATTTATCCCATTAGCCACTAATATCTCGCTCAGGGGGCCAAAAAATTCAGCTCGACCTAATTTCAGAACCAACCATTGCTAGTTGTTGAACTACTGATGTGAGGTGCGAGTGCGATCCATGCCGACCTGGTTCCAGAACTAGTGAACTATGACATTAATATCTTCTACATAAACTCCTAGTTTTTCATACCTCTTATGTGAATATGTTATTAGGTTATGCATATGTTAATAATGATATATATATATATATATTCGATTATATGGTGTCCAAATTTTAAATTTTCTCAATATTTAGCAAAACCTCTATATGGTTATAGCCCGGTTGTAAGCCTTTCATAGCCACTAAAATCGCTGGTCCTACATACAATAGCTCTCTATTTTAAACTTTGAAATTACCACATTTTGGTTCATTTCTAATTGCGTATGCACCTTCTCTTTTCCATGCAATTTTATTTTAATTTTTTGATTCCTTCATTGATAGAGGAGAAATAAATTAAAAATATGTCAAATCTTGATACTAGTGAAAAGAAGATACAAACAATATTTTCATAGAAAACCAAGGAACAACTAGGGATTAAATAACTAGTTACAAAACAACTTCTCCATGGAAGAACCATTTTCTTAAGACTAAGAAAAATAATATGTAAAAGTGCAACAAAGGCTTGAATGCATAAGTTTAGGGGAAAAACATACGAAATATATATTTTTGACCTATATATTAACTTAATCACTTTCCATGAATGTTATATATTATTTAATGATATTTTAAGGACAGATATATATTGGAAAAAAAATTGTGCAACAAAAGTTTGGTTCCAACTACCGCAAATTAACCTAGTAGTTATTTGTTTCTCGTGGACCAAGAACTTACTTCCTCTAGTTTTATAATTTACTTCTGTGGCAGACGATTTTTTTATTTTGTATGTAATCTTTTCAGTGTAACAAGGTGACGTGTTTGAATCATCATTGTGCAATATTTTCATGCACAACTTGATTCTTCCAACGGACTTAAATCTAATAAGATTTTTTTTTTGTTTTTTAAATAGGAGGTTATCATCCTTGTTCATCGATTTGAATAGAGACATTGCCTACAAATGATTAGAGATTCCACCTATCTAAATAGGTTCCTAGTTATTGGTATTATCATGAGAGCACAATGTGAAGGCCATGCGGCCTCTATAGCTTGTAAAATTATGTGTTTGTGTGTGTGGGGGGTGTGGGTATATATGCTATAAAAATGAAAATATTTATCAAAAATTGGCTTTTAGAGAGAGCCCATTGTCACTTTGCCATATAGCCTCATGTACGTAAGTGTTTAACGAAAAACTTCGAAATCAAAATCATGTAAAAAATTATTAAATCCAAGCATATGTTTTAATGAATGGAACAATTTCATAACTAGAATAGTCATGCACAAGATACAACCCTAATTGTCTCGGAAAAACAATGATATGACTCTATTGTGATTTGGGTGTGTGGTTCGAAAGATAGAAAACCTTCTAGCTATACTTGGTTTTCATTGTACCAATATCAGTGTGCACAACAAAAGAAAATTTATGAAATCACTTCTAGTGGTGTGCACAACGAATCCAAAATTACATAAAATATGTACATGTAACAAATAGCTTAACTTCTATAGTCCATAATACATGTATGTGGATGCACATGTATGTTATACACAATGTAGATATAGCACTTTCACATTTTACTTGTATTTATTATAGGACATACAACTGAATCCCGATCATTGTGTGCAATATTTGATATCGAGCCAAACATAGAGTAAATTATATAATAGTAAATATAGTAATTGTGTAATAGACTAAATTTATAACCCGATAGGTAATTATTATCTCAACAAGATAAAATAATTTTCTAATGCAATGGCAAAATTATGTTTTGGAAGACATTGTTGATTAGATAGATCTAAGATATAACAAAGTTTTTATGCAATGGCACTAATTTATAAAAGTAAATCAAAGGATAAAAAATAATTAATATGATGGCACATGTTAGGGATAATTATAGCACCATTTTCTTGTGACACATGCAAAGTAAAAAAAAGATGTTTAACAACATGGGATTTTTATCGGATCTCAAAATAATGTAGAGCTTGACCTTGATCAACGAAATTTAATCCCTCATGAGGCCCATTTTCAATAGATAGAAGCGAAATACATTCTACATTATATTTATATATGCCTTTAACAGGTAGACAACGCAACATTTAATCGCAAGTGTTGAATTTTAATGTGCTTTGGTGTCTATTCTCTTACAAATATTTTCAGTTTCATTAACCTCCTTTGTCTCTCTCTCTCTCTCTCTCTCTCTCTCTTGTGATTTGGAATTTTTGATCATTTTGGACTCTCTAGTGACATATGCCTATGTTCTGAAAGAAAATATGAAAACTCGGAGAAAAAAGATCAAATTAAATAATTTTTTTGAATAAGTTCATGGAGGAAAAAATATCCATATTTCTTTAGTTTAACCTAGGACCAGTATGGAAATATGATAATCTCCGGGGACAATAAGCTATTTCTTTAGGTAAAGCAAACGGATCCTTCGGACTGGCCTTATTCAGAACCAGAATTGGATTTGCCAACCACTATTGGTGAAGCACATCCACAATAAACCTAGCTGCCAAAAGTCGGGCTATTTGTTCTCCAATAGCCTTTCTTTTCTCACCATTGAAGAGACGGAGGAACTGTCGTATAAGTTTCAGTTTAGGATCCATAAACTATGCACAACAAGTGAAAGGGCTTCCATGAAAAATGTCCTCATTCTCACGGAGGAACTAGATGAGCGCGGTTTGCTATTTATCAGTCATAAGAGCCCCCACGCTGAACTGTTTTGAAGAGTCGCCTAGGGTGAAATCTACCAGTTTAGTATCTTGAGCTGATTTGAATTTCAGTTTAGACTAGTGATACGTGCATTTTATATCATCATTTATACCCTCCATATAGGCATTATTGGGATATTTTATCAATGTTATGTCATTGTTTTGCATGTTTTAGATGATTTTATGGGACTTTCCTACAAAGTCCCTATTTTTGGTATTTAATTTCTGGGTGTCAGAAAACACCTGTTTTCATGTTTTTGATGTTTCAGGAGCTACGGGTATCCAAATTGCGAAAGGAAAGAAACCCTGTCAGTTTTTCTTCGGGAGAAAGGCCGTGGGCACAAGACACAAAGGAGGAGGGCCAGGAGGCCCAAAAGGGGGTAGCCCACGCGGCCAGATTCCCTGGCCGCGTGTGGGGCCCCCAAATGGGCTCACAGCACCTCCTCCCCGAGGTCTTTTTGCTGACGACTCCGTCTTCCCCGAAAATGAACACCCTAATTTTCCCGAGACGAGACGGAGCCGCCAGGGCGGCGAAAATCTCCGCGGGGGAGACAGATCCTGCTGCTCCAGAGCTCCGGAGAAGGGGGAAATCATCCCCATCTTCATCCCCATCTCCTCCTTGGCGTGGGGGGAGGCATCTCCATCACCATCCTCACCAGCACCTGCATCTCCACCATCACTGTGATCCACTCCGTTCCCCTCATAGTTTGATCATTGCTACACCCTAGATACGTGTTATTGTACTCTGTTGCATGTTTGGGATTGAGTACTTGTCATTATTTGGTGGTGGATCCATTGTTTCAGATTGTGTTGTACCACATATGTCACCATACATGATCATGTTTGCACGTTGTGAGTAGTTCCCGCATGCTCCTGAGGGCATAGGATGAATTGGCAATGATTTGTTACATAAGATGAGTTGTTATTTGATCTAGTATTTATCTTTTATGTGATTCTATGATGGTGTTGTACGAACGTCGACTGTACAACACTTCACCTACATGGGCTCATAGGAGAACACCGTAGTGTAGTGACGTGATGATGTCTTTAGGTGACAGAAAGTTGAGACAGAGTCGTTGAATTGCATTATGAGGGTACTTGTATCGGGGACCTTAGCTATGGTGGGACATCATGTCTTAATAATTCTCGTGCTGTCATTTAATTGGCCACGTGATCCATCATAAGGGTTGATAGTTTATTTATTTAGCTATTCCTATTTGTGGCTCCGTCCGAAGAAGATTAAAACTAGACAAGATATACAAACATGTTATGCAATGAATCACTATGCCAGCTAAATCCGTGCAGCCCTCGGGAACGTTTTCTACATATAAGACACAAACACACACTTGAGTTTGTCCTCTTGCGTATTAGGGGATTGGGCTTTGTCTCTCATTGAGACCTAATACTTGCTGCAATTTACTTTCCGTATTTTACTTTACTTGCACTACACAATTAAAACACAAAAACACCTGTTGCTTTTATTATTCCTTTGCTATTCTACTTACCAGTTCCTTCTGCTCCTCGTGGGTTCGACAACCTTTCTAATTCGAAAAGTACTACAATTGATCTCCTGCACTTGGGAGCCATCAAGACACTTTTCTGGCGCCGTTGCCGGGGAGCGTAGCGCTATTGGTAAGAAGTTTGGTAAGGAAACTTGAAAGCTGAATTTTACTTGCTGTTGCATCCTGTTATTATTGTGGCTTTTATGAGAGATGCTCCGCTGAAACTTGCTTTATATGAGAGTGCTTATGCTATTAAACCTAAAGTTGTTGAAAAAGCACCTCATGATGATGGGTATATTATTCCCCTTGAATTTGTTAAAGCTGTTAGGAATGAGTATTTTGCAGGGGATGGAACAAAGGCTGCAAGTGATCACATACGGGCTATTGAGGATATATGTGGGCTAATTAGGCTCAAGGCTATTTCTGAGGAGGAGGTAAAATGCAAGTTATTGTACCAGTCCTTAACTGGTGATGCTCGAAAATGGTATATGTCCCTGGATGAAGAAATTACACATAATTGGGATACTTTTATGAAGGTTTTCTTTCTTAAATATTTTACTCCTAAAGAGGCTTATGAGAACCGTTGCTTTATATTTAATTTTTGGCCACACCTTGGAGAGAGTATTACTCAAGCTTGGGGGAGGCTTAAGGACCTCCTTCGTAAGAATCCTTGTCATGATCTCACAAATAAACTTATATTGATAAACTTTTATGTGAGACTACCTGATAGGCTAAAGCAATATTTGGATGGTTCATCTGGTGGAAGCTTTACAAATAATACTGCAGAAGAAGCTTGGAATTTATTGGAAATTATTTCGAAGAACTCTGAATATTGGGACCTAGACAAAGGTAATGAAGCTTATTTTGATTATGGATATTCATGTGTAGAAAGTTTCTCTAATTCTATTTTGTTCAAGAATGTTATTAAAGATTTTGTTCTTGATCCATATGTTGCAATTGAAATAGCTAAGAAATTTGCTGAGCACATTCGAATTCCTAAAAGTGGCTTTGATTATTATGTTCAACCTGTTAAATCTTCTATTGTTGTCCCTAAATTTATTAAAGAAACACCAGTGTCATCTGTAGTAATAGAAGAATATATTGAACCACCTCCCTATCCTGAAAAAGTTAAAGAGAATTTTCTTATTGCTGTTGCTGACAAAAGTAGAAAGAGATGTTCTCAACCTAAAGAACAGGTGGAAGTCAAGAACCAAGTCTCTATTATTAAGCAATTAAATGAAGAAGATCCTGTTGATGTTTATTTATGTGAAGATGCTACCAAAGTTATTAAAGGGAATTCATCCAAAGTTGGTAAGCCAATTATATCATGCTCTATTGAGACTTCTTGTTATCATGGTTTATGTGATATTGGAGCAAGCATTAGTGTCATTCCATATTCTCTCTATCAAGAAATTAAGCCTGATATTGATCCTATCACCATAGAAGAAACAGGTATGACCATTCAGCTTGCTAATAAAGATTATATTAGTCCCTTTGGAATTGTTAGAGATGTTGAAGTATTGGTAGGGAAAATAAAATATCCTACTGATTTTATTGTGCTTGGTTGTCCACAAGATTCTTTATGTCCTATTATATTTGGTAGACCTTTCTTACATACTGTTGGTGCTGAAATTGATTTGCCTAGAGAAAGGGTGTTTATTGAATGTGTTGGAGAGAAACTTGAATTTAATTTTTCTAAATTTGCTGATAAACCTGCTAAGAAAGAACCAAAATCTAAAGATATAATTGAAACTCTTGCTCATATAGCTGTAGCTTCATCAGACGTGGTGGAACGTTATATGCTTAATCAGGAAGAGCCATTTAATGATGCAGAAAAAGAAGCTTTAGAACAAACATTATGGCAGCAACCTCCACAATTACAATTGCATATCCTACCTGATAATCTAGGAGTACTCCCACCTCCTAAAGGATATCCTAGTTTTGAATTAAAGCCTTTGCCTGGAAATCTGAAATATGCATACTTGGATAAGAAAAATATATATCCTGTTATTATTAGTGCTAACCTTTCAGCTGAGGAAGAAGAGAAATTACTTGATGTACTTAAAGCTCACCGTAAGGCTATTGGTTATTCTCTTGATGATCTTAAGGGCATAAGTCCAGCTCTATGTATGCATAAAATTAATTTGGAAGAAGATGCTAAACATGTTGTTGATTTCCAACGCCGTCTACATCCAAAAATGAAGGAAGTGGTAAGAAAGGAGGTAATTTGACTCATAGAGGCTGGTATTATTTATCCTATAGCTGATAGTAAATGGGTTAGTCCTATTCATTGTGTTCCTAAGAAAGGTGGAATTACTGTGGTTCCTAATAAAGATGATGAACTTGTTGCTCAACGTACTATTGTTGGTTATAGAATGTGCATTGATTATAGAAAATTAAATAAAGCAACTCGTAAGGACCATTATCCATTGCCCTTTATTGATAAAATGCTAGAGAGATTATCTAAACATTCTCACTTTTGTTATTTAGATGGGTATTCAGGCTTCTCTCAAATTCCAGTTCATAGTAATGATCAGGAAAAGACCACTTTTACTTGCCCATATGGTACATTTGCTTATAGGAGAATGCCTTTTGGTTTATGTAATGTGCCTGCTACTTTTCAGAGATGCATGAATGCTATATTTGCTGATTATATTGAAAAGATAGTGGAAGTCTTTATGGATGATTTTTCGGTGTATGGTACTTCTTTCGATAATTGCTTGTTCAACCTTAACAAAGTTTTGCAGCGTTGTGAAGACCAACACCTTGTTCTTAATAGGGATAAGTGTCACTTTATGGTAACAGAGGGAATTGTTCTTGGGCATCGTATTTCTGGAAGAGGAATAGAAGTTGACCCAGCAAAAATTGAAGCTATTGAGAAATTACCATATCCAAGAGACATCAAAGGTATAAGAAGTTTTCTCGGTCATGCAGGCTTTTATCGTAGGTTAATTAAAGATTTCTCTAAAATATCAAAGCCTCTAACCAATCTTTTGCAAAAGGATGTTCCGTTTTCTTTTAGTGATGATTGCATAGAATCCTTTAATGTTTTAAAGAAAGCCTTAATAACTGCTGATTGGAACTTGCCCTTTGAAATTATGTGTGATGCTAGTGATTATGCAGTTGGAGCTGTTTTAGGCCAAAGGGTTGATAAGAAATTGAATGTTATTTACTATGCTAGTAAAACACTAGATGGTGCTCAAAGAAATTATGCTACAACTGAAAAAGAATTTTTAGCGGTAATATTTGCATGTGATAAATTTAGATCTTACATAATTGATTCAAAAGTCACTGTGCACTCTGATCATTCTGCTATTAAATATTTGATGAATAAGAAAGATGCTAAGCCTAGGCTAATAAGATGGGTACTTTTGTTGCAAGAATTTGATTTACACATAGTAGATAGGAAAGGAGAAGATAATCCCGTAGCTGATCATCTTCCTAGAATGGAAAATATACCTGATGATTCTATTCCTATTAATGATAGTTTTGCTAATGAACAACTTGCCCTTGTTAGTGTTTCTAGTGCTAAAGTTGCATCTCCTTGGTTTGCTAATTATGCAAATTTTATTGTTGGGAAAGTTATGCCACCACAATTTACTTACCAGCAAAGAAAGAAATTCTTTTATGACCTTAGACATTATTTTTGGGATGATCCATTCTTGTATAAGAAAAGTGTTGATGGCATTATTAGACGTTGTGTACCTGAGCATGAACGGCAGGCTATTATAAGAGATTGTCATGACAGTCCCTATGGAGGACATCATGCAGGAGATCGTACTGCAGCAAAGGTATTACAATGTGGTTTTTATTGGCCTACTCTATTCAAGGATTGTGCTGAATATGTTAAAACTTGTGATAAATGTCAAAGAGTAGGAAACATTGGTAGAAGGAATGAAATGCCTATGAACTATACATTACCACTTGAACCATTTGATGTGTGGGGTTTTGACTTTATGGGACCATTTCCTGCATCTTGTACAAAACATACTCACATTTTGGTTGCTGTTGATTATGTTACAAAATGGGTAGAAGAAATTCCTACTAAGAGTGCAGACCATGCCACAGCCATGCAAATGCTTAAAGAAATTATTTTCCCTAGATTTGGTGTTCCTAGATTTTTAATTACTGATGGTGGATCTCATTTTATGCATGGTGTTCTTAGAAAAACATTGGCAAAATATAATGTTAATCATAGAATTGCATCACCCTATCATCCTCAAACTAGTGGACAAGTTGAATTAAGTAATAGGGAAATTAAACTAATTTTAGAGAAAACAGTAAACAGAGCTAGATCTGATTGGCCACTTAAAATTAATGATGCATTGTGGGCTTATAGAACTGCTTATAAAAATCCTATGGGTATGTCTCCTTATAAAATGGTTTATGGAAAAGCATGTCATTTACCCGTTGAATTAGAACATAAAGCTAGATGGGCTATTAAGAAATTAAATTTTGATTTAAAAACAGCGGGGGAGAAGAGATTGCTTGACCTAAATCTATTAGATGAATAGAGGAATGAAGCATATGAAAGTGCAAAATTGTTTAAAGAGAAAGTTAAATTTTGGCATGATAAGAAAATTAAAAGAAAGGAATTTAAAGTAGGTGATCAAGTCCTATTGTACAACTCTCGTTTTAAGTTTTCTGCAGGGAAATTAGCTTCAAAATGGCAGGGTCCATTGGTAGTACAGGAGGTATACCGTTCGGGGGCCATCCGTCTTCACGGTGATATGAAAGGTAAACCTCATGTGGTCAATGGACAACGCCTAAAACATTATATTGCAGGAAAGAGCTTCATAGGAACCATCGAGGAGATAAAGTTAATGACACCGGAGGAGGTAATTGTACGGGATCCTGCAGTTTCAGAAACCCAAATTCAATAATTTACAATTATTGTGTTTGGAAGTTTCTCGGAATTGCGTGAAAACTTACGGAACTCATTTTTTATGGAAATTAGCGCATGGGACAAGAAAATTGGAAGGAATTGGACCTCGAGGGGGAAAAGAGGACCCCACACGCGGCCAGATTTCTTGGCCGCGTGGAGGTACCCATTTTCCACCTCGGAGTCCCGTTCCGTCTCGTTTTCGACTCTGATGCTTCGTCTTACCCCCAAAAACCGTCAATATATACCCCCTTTTGTCGATCTAATCCCGCACCGAGAGTTCTCGCACGATCTTTGTTTTGTCTATTCTGTCTGTGAGGATTTCCAAGCCATGACTTCGGGAGACTCCTACCAATGCACCTCCATGGACGATGATGATGATAAGCTTGAGGGCAACAGCCCCACATCCGTCCACAGGAGGAATAGGAAGAGGAAGGACTACTCGGATGACGAGGACGTGGAGCTTCGCGAGATCATGGATGAAGAACCTAAAGAGGAAGATGACGAGGCCATCTTCGACATACCACATCTTGCAACAGCACCTCCATCACCAATCCCTGTTGCTGGCGTACGGGTGAACATGTCTTTTGGAAACAAGAGACAGTCCGCACGTATGAGCACCGGAGGGAAGGCTCCAAGGCACTCACTTGCTAGCAAAAACGCAGTTTCTCCTCTTATTGGCAGGGAAACTCCCACTGAGAAGAATTGCACTGGAGATTGGGATCACCTTATTCCCAAGAAGAAAGCACCAAGCCCGGAGTGGAAAACTCCCAAGGAGACGGTGGAGAAGGACCTCATGGAAAGGTTGGGAAAAGTTGCAGGAGCATTTGAGCAAGCCTGTAACCTCAAGATGCGCATCATTGGAGAGCTTGAAGACAACTATGAAGAGAAGAAGAAGAAAGAGTGGTGGGCTGAGTACGAGAAGAAGGGAGAATGAAGAAATTACCGCAACCATCTAAGCTTGGGGGAGTTTCACCTATCCCCCGTCTTTTATCAGCTTTATCATGTCTATCTAGTTTTGGTGTGTCTTGCTTTTATTATCTAGTTATCGTTTTTGTTTAGGCTTGAGTGAGCTCATTGAGCATTATCATGCATCCCCGTCTTATGGTTTATCAATGAATAATAAAGTATGGTGTCATCCATGATTCCCTTGTTTTGGGGATTTATGGGTAACACTCATGCAAATGAGCATGGCATATTTAGAGGTTTCAATCACATCTTGCCTTGAAATTAATTAACTTGAGTGTGTTGGACAATTGTAGAATTATCTCAATATGACATAAATCCACTATCTATCTATTAGCTTAATGGCTATTCCGAGCATGTTCACCATGTTATAGTTTCATTTATGCTCTAAATTAAGATGCTTATGTTATTAATTGGCATGGGCTGAATTTGGGATAAGACTCTCACGAACTTTTGAATGCACACATTTATTTCTATTGCACTTAACAAACATGACCCATTAATGGGAGCTAAAAGTTTTGTGCTTGACAAGGATTTTGGTTGGGAGTTGGCTAACACGTGCATCACGTGAAAAGCTTTCAACATTGCACAAAGAAATTTTATATTTAGTTGATGTCATGTGCTTTTGTTTTTGGACTCCTGCCATGCCGAAATGAAATAGAGGAATAGTAAGTTTTGATGAGTAAGTATATATGACTAGAGAAATTGCATTGGGCCGCTAACCCAAGCCATGCTTGATCATGGTGGAAATTTACTTACAGCTAGAGTGGACTCTACAAACACATCCTACAATAAAATAAGAAGCTATGCATATAGTGAATGAAATAAAAAAAGGATGATGAGTCTACTCCGTTTGTTCATCTTGTTATTGTGACATGGGCTGGTTTCTATGTCATGGGGCAAGAGGTACCTCTTTGCAATTCTCTATGATGTCATTAATACTTATTATGATTGTACAAAGCTTATTAGGAATCTTAAGTTGAGTAATCATGGAGTAGGTTTTCACACTCACGGGGCATGAGACATTCAACCAACACCTTGTCAACCACATTACTTCAACATTCATAAATTAAGATGCTAATGATAAAGGGGCAATGAGAGTCTTAGCCCAATTGATGCCACATTACAATTAGTAATTTAAGCTGAATAGTTTGGAAACTAAATGAGACTTGATCATGTTTTACCTCTACTCATTTATCTTTCTCCAAATTAAAGAGTATAATTCGATTGTCCAACATACAATGGTTATTTGCTTTCAAAAGTATGGGGTGTTTGCTAGAGCTTCGAATATGTTATCCTTATGTGTATGAGTTCTATTCATTCAGCTTGCATTATAACTGAACATGATGATGATACAATGCCTGTATTTATTTATCAGCCATAAGTCCATTGATGCATGTAATGATCTATGTCCTTATTTACTCGAGGACGAGCAAAGGTTTAAGCTTGGGGGAGTTGATACGTGAATTTTATATCATCATTTATACCCTCCATATAGGCATTATTGGGATGTTTTATCAATGTTATGTCATTGTTTTGCATGTTTTAGATGATTTTATGGGACTTTCCTACAAAGTCCCCATTTTTGGTATTTAATTTCTGGGTGTCAGAAAACACCTGTTTTCATGTTTTTGATGTTTCAGGAGCTACATGTATCCAAATTGCGAAAGGAAAGAAACCCTGTCAGTTTTTCTTCGGGAGAAAGGCCGTGGGCACAAGACACAAAGGAGGAGGGCCAGGAGGCCCAAAAGGGGGTAGCCCACGCGGCCAGATTCCCTGGCCGCGTGTGGGGCCCCCAAATGGTCCCACAACACCTCCTCCCCGAGGTCTTTTTGCTGACGACTCCGTCTTCCCCGAAAACGAACACCTAATTTTCCCGAGACGAGACGGAGCCGCCAGGGCGGCGAAACTCTCGAAACTCTCCGCGGGGGAGACAGATCCTGCTGCTCCGGAGCTCCGGAGAAGGGGGAAATCATCCCCATCTTCATCCCCATCTCCTCCTTGGCCTCGGAGGAGGCATCTCCATCACCATCCTCACCAGCACCTGCATCTCCACCATCACCATCACCGTGATCCACTCCGTTCCCCTCATAGTTTGATCATTGCTACACCGTAGATACGTGTTATTGTACTCTGTTGCATGTTTGGGATTGAGTACTTGTCATTATTTGGTGGTGGATCCATTGTTTCAGATTGTGTTGTACCACATATGTCACCATACATGATCATGTTTGCACGTTGTGAGTAGTTCCCGCATGTTCCTGAGGGATAGGATGAATTGGCAATGATTTGTTACATAAGATGAGTTGTTATTTGGTCTAGTATTTATCTTTTATGTGATTCTATGATGGTGTTGTACGAACATCGACTGTACAACACTTCACCTACATGGGCTCATAGGAGAACACCGTAGTGTAGTGACGTGATAATGTCTTTAGGTGACAGGAACTTGAGACAGAGTCGTTGAATTGCATTATGAGGGTACTTGTATCGGGGACCTTAGCTATGGTGGGACATCATGTCTTAATAATTCTCGTGCTGTCATTTAATTGGCCACGTGATCCATCATATGGGGTGATAGTTTATTTATTTAGCTATTCCTATTTGTGGCTCCGTCCGAAGAAGATTAAAACTAGACAAGATATACAAACATGTTATGCAATGAATCACTATGCCAGCTAAATCCGTGCAACCCTCGGGAACGTTTTCCACATATAAGACACAGACACACACTTGAGCTTGTCCTCTTACGCATTAGAGGATTGGGCTTTGTCTCTCATTGAGACCTACTACTTGCTGCAATTTACTTTCCGCATTTTACTTTACTTGCACTACACAATTAAAACACAAAAACACCTGTTGCTTTTATTATTCCTTTGCTATTCTACTTACCAGTTCCTTCTGCTCCTCGTGGGTTCGACAACCTTTCTAATTCAAAAAGTACTACAATTGATCTCATGCACTTGGGAGCCATCAACTAGTTGACGGCTTCTTGAGCGAGGGCATATCCTCAGGATCAACCTGGAGCCTGTATAACTTTAGTTCTTCTTTTGCACATGCTGATTCTGTGTAAGTCGCATCTCCTTCTTCACACTCTAGAGCTATACCTCGATCCCCATTAACTGTAATATTTCCCTTTGGAACTGGAATTTTCAGTTTAAGATAGACATAGCAGGGTCTGGCCATAAACTTGGCGTAAGCTGGTCGTCCGAACTAGGAATGATACGGGCTTTTAAACTCGAAAACTTCGAATTCCAAAATCTCAGACCTGTAATTATCCATGGTTCCAAAAGCAACTTCAAGATAAATTCTCCCAATAGGCTGAGCTGACTTACCCGTGACAATCCCGTGAAAACGGTTCATGATGACTGAAGCTGATTCTCTTGCAGGTTCATCCTCTTGAAGGTGTCGTAATATAATATTTTATGATGCTCCCTCCATCAGTCAACACTTTAGCCACTTTATAACCGCCGACCTGTGGAGCTACAACCAATGAAACGCCTCCCGGGTTATCAACTCGAGGAGGGTGGTCCGCTCAACTCGAAGTTATAAATTGTTCAGAGCAGTTTAGCCACCTAGGCACTGTAGGGGCCACCTCATTAACTGCGTGTTTCTGTACTTTTCGGTCCCTTCTGCATGAACCGGTTGTGAACACATGATACTGTTATTAGCTAAGTTGTTTGGGATTGCTTTGAAAACCGGATTGTCCACCTTGGTGAGTTCCTTCCTGGTTCATTCCCTGGTTGCCTGAGCCTTGATGTCCCAAACCGTGATTTCCAGGTCTCGGATTTCCAGTTCCTGAGTGACCCCCTCCTAGGTTTCTGAAGTTACCACCTCCAGGTACGTGGTTATTATTCCCACTAGGTTTGAAACCTTGCATTATAAAACAGTTCTCCCAAGAGTGATTTGCTGGTCTCCCAGTTTTATTGTGACAGGGGCACAGGCCTTTCAAAGCCTGCTGGGCTTGAGCGAAACTAGGTGGAAACTCTGATTTCCCCAAAACTGTTATTCTTGCGCTGGTTCCTATATCATGTGTTTGTGTTGGCCACTAGGTCCGGCGTTCCTTCGCCGTTCTTGCACTTGTTATTGTTCTGGTTCTGATGATTCCCATTAATCTGATTCGGGTTCTGGTTACTCTTGCATCTGTTCTTCTTTCCTTTCCATGATTTTTCGTTATCTGAATCTGCATCCTTTGTTTTCTTAGACTCAGCATACTTAGTCATGTCATCCATCACCTCACTCATATCCGTGACGTATCTCTTGATGCGTTCCAGTTTATGCCTGAGGGGGTCAAATTTACAGTTCCTCTCCAGATCTATGACTGCTTGCTAAGTTGTAATACCAACTGATGAGTGGATAATTTCTGCAACGCGGCGTGACCAGTGCTAAGCTGATTCTTCTTCCTTCTGGACATGGTTTTCCAGATCTGTTATCATAGTTGTGCGCTTGCAACTTCCTTGAAACTTTTATATGAACTGATCCTTCAACTCCTACCAACTGTTAATCAAGTTTGGTGGTAAGTTTTTTAACCAGGACTTCGCAGGGCCTTCAAGCATCATACTCAAATACCGGGCACATACGACATCGCTAACCTCCAAAATATACATTGACATTTCGTAGCTCTCTATCCAATCTGATGGCTCCTTGTTTGCAGTGTAATTCATAACCTTGAGAGGTCCCTTGAAGTCAGCTGCGATTCTCTCGTTCCTGAATGCTGGTCCTAAACACTGGATTCGAATCCTTCGAGACCCGGTAGCTCTGGGGGCAACGTTCGCCGGGTTCGAAATTGGGACCTGAACTAGTGCCTGTACGTAATCCACATTTCTATTTCCAGTTCTTGCTCCTCTATGCCCTGTGTTGATGACTCCAGGGGCGTGTGAAACTGCATGCCTTAGCTGAACTGGTTGTTGCCACTTTGCGTTACTGGATCCGACAGGAACCGGAGAATTTCCATGGTGGATTCTTCGTAATGAATTTATGTTGTTGTAAGGCATTGAATGAATCTTATCCTGGTTACTGCAGTCTCGATAGCCTTCCTTGCTTCTACTCCCAAGGGGTTATTTGCATCAACGGGGATTTGAACCAAACTATTTGTTGTCGACCAGATGTTATCAATTGGGTTGTTGAAATGACCCTGAGGTGTATGAAACCGTTCGGGGTGCTGGAAGATAGGTTGCCGATAAACTGGATTCTGCACCGGGTTTACGTGTTGATTGAGTACTGGCTGGAAATGCACATGATGAACTGGTGGATTCAGGTTTGCCTCTGCTCATGGCGGGGGCATAACCGGTCCTATTTCTAGTGATGGTCATGCGGGACCTAGCCTGCTTGTCGGGGACTAAAAACGGTTCTGAAGGTTGGTTGGTCCAAGCCCCTATCCAAAACCAGCATTCAGCCGGGTCTGGTGCCGCACGTGCTGTACCGAAGCTAGTTCCCTTTGGCGGAAACCCAGATGAATTCCTTCTGCATCCAGACGGGCGATCTCCTGCAGGACGTTTGTTCATGCCTCGTTAATACAAGTTGCCTCCTCCTGGATCTCCTATCGAGCGCGCGTCAGTTCCTGTCGAAGCCTCGCTATCTCCGTATTATGTTGCTCTAGATTCTCAGCTGTGATTGGGGTTGTGAGCAGTTCATTTAGTGAATCCATTGTTACAATCAGTTCAAGTTTTGGCACGAACGGATGTGGCACTGCCAGTTCCGTTGTTCCCGACCCTGACGCTCCTGGTCCTTCTTGAACTGTATTCCCGTTTGCTCCTGGAACTGCATTTACCACAACCTGAACAAGATTTCCATTAGCATCATACATTGGTTCAGTGGGACAATTATGTCCTGCCATGTAGACGGTCGTGTGCTGAACTGGCTCCTAGGAGCTTTCCGGTTCCTCTTCCAGGTCTCCTCCTGACCTGTCTCCGAAGAGCTGGTGGATGTAACATGTTTCATCTTGGTCATTATTACCAACCGAGGATTCCCCATCTGAGTGCACGATCGTAGCTTCTCCAGAAACTGAGTCTGACTCCTGATTCGGCTTCATGCTTGTTCCTCCAACAAAGCCGACGAAAACTTAAATTCCTCCAAAGGGGACCCAGAAACCACATTCGACGAAACCAAACTTTGGGCCCCAGGTATCATGATTGTAGTAGTTTTCGCGCCGGCTCCTCCTGAGCCGGCCGATTGCAAGTTTCTCGACCCCTGGTAGGGCCCCTTCTAAAAAAACGACGCTCCCGCGAGCTGGCCCCGCGGTGGGCGCCAACAGTCGTGGTGTTTTCACGGCAAGTGTCCTCGTGCGAGAACTAGATTGTGAGGCCATAGCTTCTGAGTGAAGTATCAAAAGGGTTATGGTGGGAACGAGAAAAGCGAGTTTATCTAGGTTCGTCCCTTCCATGGAGGGTACAATCTACTCATGCTTCTTTACTATTGATGATTCGAGGTCTCGATTACAAGGAGAGATTACGGCTTCCGATGTGTTTAGAACTATTGCTATGAGCTACAACTTAGATTCTACGTCCCAGGAACTTACTTTATATAGCAGACGAGTTCCTGGGTTTACAGGTGAATCCGGGTTTCGCCCGTAATCGGAGTCCTATTGTGACCTGATAATATGAGTCTTTGCCGGTTCATCCTAGAGACCAGGTCAGCTCCAACCGGTTCTAGAGCTGTAACACCTGTGGTGTTACCTGTTTGTTTGTTTGCATCATATGCATCACATTGCATTGCACCATGTTTGCATCAACTGAAAATTTCCAAAACAATTTAAACTTTCACCCTTGCTCAAAAATTTTCAAATTCAAACTTGCAAACTAAACCACTCTTTGTTCTTCAATAGTTTGAAAATTGTTTAATCCAATTGCTTGTTAATTTTTCACCCTCTTGTTAAAACCCTAATGACTACTTCCAAAATTCAAAGCAAATCACTCATTAAATTGATGGTTTAATCAAGGCATTAATTCAAGCAATTAACTCCAAATCATTTTCAAATTCAAACCAATTCTCAAAAATCAGTACCTTTTGAAACCTTAAAGTTCACCACCATATTTGTAATCTTTAAACCCTAGGGAAAACCCTATCCCAATGCCTTGTTTTCAGAATATTTAAGTAATATTAAAAATTCCTGCAATTTTGCTTTATTTTCTAAACATCAATAATTTCTGCAAACTTTGTGAAAACAAAAACTAGCAATTGTTTGCTATTAACCTAATAAGCCTAAACTAACTTTTCTAATATTTTTACTAACCTAATTATCATGTTTTTCTTCCAAAACCATTTGCTACAAAAAAAAACAGTAAAATAAAATTGCAAAGGGAGAGGAGAGGCAGCAGCAGCAACTAAACCAACCCAGCCCATCTAACCTTTTCCAGCCCAGTACCCCTTTCTGTTTTTGGCTTCTTCCTCCTTCTGTACGAACACCGAAACAGCCACACGATTCCTCCTCCCCCCCATGGATGAGCTGCCGTACGAGCTCCAAGGCGTATATCTACCCTACCTACCCTCTCGAGCCATCCCTAAACCTAGCTCCCCCCCTCTTTTCCTTCCATCGCCGCCGTCTACCCTTCCTTCTCCCCCAACGCATCTGTTCTGAATAACCTGAACCCCACCAGAGACCACCGAGACCACCACTTCCTTGCCCTCATCGCCGGTAGCCCGGCCACCTCGAGGAGCTGCTGAGGGGGAAAATGGAGCCGTGGTGCCAGCCCGCATCTCCTCGTCCACTCGCCGTTTGCCGGGAGCGCCCACGGCGGCCGCGCCGTCGCCGGAGAGCAGCCGCTCTGCTCCTGCCGTCAGGCAGTCGTCAACGACTGGCAGGAACCGGTGAGCCCCGATCTTCTTCCCCCTTCCCCCCTTTCCATCTACACGCTCACCGCACCCCGCACCACTCCACTGCACCGCGACCGCAGCGCCGGCCGGCGATCATCGCTACGTCCGCGTCGACAGCCGGAGTTTGGTCGATCTGTCCGTCAGGTTCAGATAACCGGTGTACTAAAAGTTCAGTTAACCCCCCCCCGTATCAACGTTATCTTCCAACGTTTCTGTACCCACTCAAAACAGCAGCGATAGCCGCACTGGTAGCGAGCCGCGCAGGAGAAAGGTTGGTCGCGGGTTCGAACCCCAGCGGCCGCACCTTTTCCTCCTTTTTCCTCTCCCACACCTCACTGGCCCCACATGTCATCCACCTTCCCTGCCACACCAGCACCACCGCGCCACGCTGTCCCCCTGGCCCACGGGCAGTGGCTAGGGGTAGAAAACAGTGCGGTAACAAAAGATTAAACGCACCTGTTTTTATTTCTATTTCATTTTAAATAACAGAATAAAGCATAAAACTTCAAAAATCAATAACTTTAAATCTATGAATCCAATAAATAAAAACTTTATATGTTTATTGCTCCAAATTTCATAATCTTTCCAAATAACTCATTTGTTCACTGTTTTGAAATTTCAAAATGCATCTAACTTTCAAATTTGAATAATTCAAATGCAATTTGTAATAATTCATAACTAATTCATACTAATTCCAAATAGGGCAAATAAAATATGTTTTTCACACCTTTTTGAATGTTCTATTCAAATATAAATTTTGTTTTCTGTTTTGAATAATTTAAATTGCCTAAACAATTTAAATCTTGTTTAATTCAATTAAAAATTGTTTAATATTGTTTAATTCATAACTAAATAATCCTAAGTCCAATTTCAAAATGTGAAACATGTAATCCAACTAAAATTTGTTGTTCTTTTCAAATATAAACTTTGCTATTTGTTTTGAACACTTTAACTTGATGAAAACAACAATTGCTTGTGTGACATGCTTAAGTAACCAAATTTTCCAAACTTGTTTTATTCCTTTTCCTTTGCATCTATCTTTGTTATTTGTTGTTATCTTGTTATCATCATCATGCATGCATCATTCTAACTCACTTATACATGATGCTTAGTGTTAGAACAATTAATTCAACTATAAGGCATGGGTTTGCCATATGCAATCTTTGCATATGGAATCCATTTAAACCTGTGTATCATATCCACTAGTTTACTTTGGTGCATCTATTAAACATGACATGCATCCATATCTTGATCATGCTGGATCTTTTGCCGTAGTAGTAATTGTTGCATCCGGTGTTTGTTCGAGGTTCATTGCTTCTTCCCGGATAGGACGTTGAGATGATGTGAGCAACGACAAGTTCTGCTACCTTGCGGGATCTCAGGCAAGTATACTCACTTGCTGCCATATGGCTGCCTTTCATCACTTGTTACCGATTCTTTCCGTTGTTCTTTTCTGCTAGCCTGAGTAGTAGTTGTTTCTGTTACGAACCCATCACATGAACCCCTTAACCTTGATATTGCCTCACTACCATACCTATAACCATTGCTTGTAGCCTGTGTCTTACTATCTTGCTTAGGGTTGTTTTGCTCGAGTCTGTTACCCGTTACTTTCTGTTATTACTCTATTATGTTCTGGGGGCTCGTTGTTAATCAATCAATCATGCTAATGTTGCTATTAATAATAAATTTGATGATAAGGCACCGGCAGGAGGCCCTTTGTGGCTTTGAGGCCTGCTAGTGTCGACCCTAATAGGAAAAGGGTCTTGTCTACTGATCCATGATGAGCGCACTACCCGCATTTGGGGAGTATGGGCTCCCCCTCAGTTTGACCCGATTCGCATCTCGTCCAAATCGCCTCATTTAGTTCGGGTTTTCCATTTGCTGCATGCATGATCTTGCGAGCCCTTGGATCCTGGGTGGAACTTTCGTAGTCGGCATATAGGGGGACACGTTCTTAGAGTGCTATGAGGGTCCATTTTCTTCTGGGCTCGATTAGCCGTGCGCCCAAGGTGCTTTGGGCTTGATGCGAAGAAGGGTTGGATTGTGTTGAGTGCCCCGCTTGGTGGAGTGGCCACTCCATCTGGCGGGATATTCATGAGTGTCGGTTACTATGGTGCAACCCTGCAGGGATAATCTTCTCGAGAAGCCGTGTTTTCCGCGGTTATGGATTACTTGGTGAAAGTACTGGCTAACAAGTACTCAGGACAACTTCAACATAATGATCAATCATGTTTCACCCAATGATTACTAACTTGACTAGTAATAGGTTATTCACACAATAACTTGACTCATCTTTAATACAACGGTGTGAGTTATCCTCGGATTGCTTCTTTGGATAAGGGGCGAGATCCAGGATGGGTTTGTTTGAAGTTATCTTTCAGTTGGTTACAATCACCCGATCTTATCTCCTTTCTGATAGTTGGAAGTAATAGAATCTCTGTAGTTGGTTAGTGCAGCCTGTTGTCGCTTATTTGCAATAACCCCTCCTTTTCCGTTGATCCTAAAGTATTTGTATCTTGTGATGACTGGCTACGCCGGTAACTTGTGAGTATGGGTTTTATCCCCCTTGCCAGTACTTAACCGTACTGACCCACGAATCTCTTTCGTGGCTGCAAATTCCAACTTGCAGTCAACAGGTTTGAAGTCTGACGACGTTAGCTTGGGAATCCCTCCGGCTTGGCCTGGGCAGGGGTTGGACGCCTTCGGTTATCTTCAGGACTCTTAGTCCCATTTGGATCTTGTCCGTAGACGGACGTTTGTTTCTTCCGCTGTTATTTGGATCTTTGTATTGTATCAGTTGTAATCCCTGGCTCGTCTGAGTCATCTTGTATCTATCTGATTCTGTTGTAATTGTGGATTATTCGTGAACTATTGTAATGTTATCATAAATGACAACCTGGAATCGGTTATTATGCGGATTTGGCGGGAATGCTGAAATCTGCATAGTGCCCGGTCTCGGGGCGTCACAAATGGTATCAGAGCCTTGGTCCCGATTCCCGAGATTGTTTCGATACGAATGGTTATCGAAGCAACGGGTCCGCAAAGCCTGTAGGTTAACCTCGCTAACGGTCGTTGTTTCTAGAGTGTCAAAAACTATTGCTGCTAAATTATTTTGGAAAACCTCTCAATAGGATTCTTGTTTTTCTCCTTATCTCTATTCTATTCCCATCCCATCTTATTTGTTTTGGAGTCTCCCCCTCTTGTCTACCTTTCAAAGTGTTAGGATCCGACGTGGGTGGACGTTTTCTGAGCCCTTAACCTAATAGGTTCGGTCATCGGAAGATCCCTGGTGGAAGGACATCGTCGTCACTCCGAGCAAGAATCTCTTGTTAGTGGTGTCGAGGAGATCAACTGGAAGCACGAAGAATCGATAGTCGAACTTCTTTCCCCTCCCGGGTTAGCAGGTGGATTGCGAGGGCGCAATCCCTTGTTAGTGGTGTCGTCTGTAACACCTGTGGTGTTACCTGTTTGTTTGTTTGCATCATATGCATCACATTGCATTGCACCATGTTTGCATCAACTGAAAATTTCCAAAACAATTTAAACTTTCACCCTTGCTCAAAAATTTTCAAATTCAAACTTGCAAACTAAACCACTCTTTGTTCTTCAATAGTTTGAAAATTGTTTAATCCAATTGCTTGTTAATTTTTCACCCTCTTGTTAAAACCCTAATGACTACTTCCAAAATTCAAAGCAAATCACTCATTAAATTGATGGTTTAATCAAGGCATTAATTCAAGCAATTAACTCCAAATCATTTTCAAATTCAAACCAATTCTCAAAAATCAGTACCTTTTGAAACCTTAAAGTTCACCACCATATTTGTAATCTTTAAACCCTATCCCAATGCCTTGTTTTCAGAATATTTAAGTAATATTAAAAATTCCTGCAATTTTGCTTTATTTTCTAAACATCAATAATTTCTGCAAACTTTGTGAAAACAAAAACTAGCAATTGTTTGCTATTAACCTAATAAGCCTAAACTAACTTTTCTAATATTTTTACTAACCTAATTATCATGTTTTTCTTCCAAAACCATTTGCTACAAAAAAAAACAGTAAAATAAAATTGCAAAGGGAGAGGAGAGGCAGCAGCAGCAACTAAACCAACCCAGCCCATCTAACCTTTTCCAGCCCAGTACCCCTTTCTGTTTTTTTGGCTTCTTCCTCCTTCTGTACGAACACCGAAACAGCCACACGATTCCTCCTCCCCCCCATGGATGAGCTGCCGTACGAGCTCCAAGGCGTATATCTACCCTACCTACCCTCTTGAGCCATCCCTAAACCTAGCTCCCCCCTCTTTTCCTTCCATCGCCGCCGTCTACCCTTCCTTCTCCCCCAACGCATCTGTTAAGAATAACCTGAACCCCACCGGAGACCACCGAGACCACCACTTCCTTGCCCTCATCGCCGGTAGCCCGGCCACCTCGAGGAGCTGCTGAGGGGGAAAATGGAGCCGTGGTGCCAGCCCGCATCTCCTCGTCCACTCGCCGTTTGCCAGGAGCGCCCACGGCGGCCGCGCCGTCGCCGGAGAGCAGCCGCTCTGCTCCTGCCGTCAGGCAGTCGTCAACGACTGGCAGGAACCGGTGAGCCCCGATCTTCTTCCCCCTTCCCCCCTTTCCATCTACACGCTCACCGCACCCCGCACCACTCCACTGCACCGCGACCGCAGCGCCGGCCGGCGATCATCGCTACGTCCGCGTCGACAGCCGGAGTTTGGTCGATCTGTCCGTCAGGTTAAGATAACCGGTGTACTAAAAGTTCAGTTAACCCCCCCCCCCGTATCAACGTTATCTTCCAACGTTTCTGTACCCACTCAAAACAGCAGCGATAGCCGCACTGGTAGCGAGCCGCGCAGGAGAAAGGTTGGTCGCGGGTTCGAACCCCAGCGGCCGCACCTTTTCCTCCTTTTTCCTCTCCCACACCTCACTGGCCCCACATGTCATCCACCTTCCCTGCCACACCAGCACCACCGCGCCACGCTGTCCCCCTGGCCCACGGGCAGTGGCTAGGGGTAGAAAACAGTGCGGTAACAAAAGATTAAACGCACCTGTTTTTATTTCTATTTCATTTTAAATAACAGAATAAAGCATAAAACTTCAAAAATCAATAACTTTAAATCTATGAATCCAATAAATAAAAACTTTATATGTTTATTGCTCCAAATTTCATAATCTTTCCAAATAACTCATTTGTTCACTGTTTTGAAATTTCAAAATGCATCTAACTTTCAAATTTGAATAATTCAAATGCAATTTGTAATAATTCATAACTAATTCATACTAATTCCAAATAGGGCAAATAAAATATGTTTTTCACACCTTTTTGAATGTTCTATTCAAATATAAATTTTGTTTTCTGTTTTGAATAATTTAAATTGCCTAAACAATTTAAATCTTGTTTAATTCAATTAAAAATTGTTTAATATTGTTTAATTCATAACTAAATAATCCTAAGTCCAATTTCAAAATGTGAAACATGTAATCCAACTAAAATTTGTTGTTCTTTTCAAATATAAACTTTGCTATTTGTTTTGAACACTTTAACTTGATGAAAACAACAATTGCTTGTGTGACATGCTTAAGTAACCAAATTTTCCAAACTTGTTTTATTCCTTTTCCTTTGCATCTATCTTTGTTATTTGTTGTTATCTTGTTATCATCATCATGCATGCATCATTCTAACTCACTTATACATGATGCTTAGTGTTAGAACAATTAATTCAACTATAAGGCATGGGTTTGCCATATGCAATCTTTGCATATGGAATCCATTTAAACCTGTGTATCATATCCACTAGTTTACTTTGGTGCATCTATTAAACATGACATGCATCCATATCTTGATCATGCTGGATCTTTTGCCGTAGTAGTAATTGTTGCATCCGGTGTTTGTTCGAGGTTCATTGCTTCTTCCCGGATAGGACGTTGAGATGATGTGAGCAACGACAAGTTCTGCTACCTTGCGGGATCTCAGGCAAGTATACTCACTTGCTGCCATATGGCTGCCTTTCATCACTTGTTACCGATTCTTTCCGTTGTTCTTTTCTGCTAGCCTGAGTAGTAGTTGTTTCTGTTACGAACCCATCACATGAACCCCTTAACCTTGATATTGCCTCACTACCATACCTATAACCATTGCTTGTAGCCTGTGTCTTACTATCTTGCTTAGGGTTGTTTTGCTCGAGTCTGTTACCCGTTACTTTCTGTTATTACTCTATTATGTTCTGGGGGCTCGTTGTTAATCAATCAATCATGCTAATGTTGCTATTAATAATAAATTTGATGATAAGGCACCGGCAGGAGGCCCTTTGTGGCTTTGAGGCCTGCTAGTGTCGACCCTAATAGGAAAAGGGTCTTGTCTACTGATCCATGATGAGCGCACTACCCGCATTTGGGGAGTATGGGCTCCCCCTCAGTTTGACCCGATTCGCATCTCGTCCAAATCGCCTCATTTAGTTCGGGTTTTCCATTTGCTGCATGCATGATCTTGCGAGCCCTTGGATCCTGGGTGGAACTTTCGTAGTCGGCATATAGGGGGACACGTTCTTAGAGTGCTATGAGGGTCCATTTTCTTCTGGGCTCGATTAGCCGTGCGCCCAAGGTGCTTTGGGCTTGATGCGAAGAAGGGTTGGATTGTGTTGAGTGCCCCGCTTGGTGGAGTGGCCACTCCATCTGGCGGGATATTCATGAGTGTCGGTTACTATGGTGCAACCCTGCAGGGATAATCTTCTCGAGAAGCCGTGTTTTCCGCGGTTATGGATTACTTGGTGAAAGTACTGGCTAACAAGTACTCAGGACAACTTCAACATAATGATCAATCATGTTTCACCCAATGATTACTAACTTGACTAGTAATAGGTTATTCACACAATAACTTGACTCATCTTTAATACAACGGTGTGAGTTATCCTCGGATTGCTTCTTTGGATAAGGGGCGAGATCCAGGATGGGTTTGTTTGAAGTTATCTTTCAGTTGGTTACAATCACCCGATCTTATCTCCTTTCTGATAGTTGGAAGTAATAGAATCTCTGTAGTTGGTTAGTGCAGCCTGTTGTCGCTTATTTGCAATAACCCCTCCTTTTCCGTTGATCCTAAAGTATTTGTATCTTGTGATGACTGGCTACGCCGGTAACTTGTGAGTATGGGTTTTATCCCCCTTGCCAGTACTTAACCGTACTGACCCACGAATCTCTTTCGTGGCTGCAAATTCCAACTTGCAGTCAACAGGTTTGAAGTCTGACGACGTTAGCTTGGGAATCCCTCCGGCTTGGCCTGGGCAGGGGTTGGACGCCTTCGGTTATCTTCAGGACTCTTAGTCCCATTTGGATCTTGTCCGTAGACGGACGTTTGTTTCTTCCGCTGTTATTTGGATCTTTGTATTGTATCAGTTGTAATCCCTGGCTCGTCTGAGTCATCTTGTATCTATCTGATTCTGTTGTAATTGTGGATTATTCGTGAACTATTGTAATGTTATCATAAATGACAACCTGGAATCGGTTATTATGCGGATTTGGCGGGAATGCTGAAATCTGCATAGTGCCCGGTCTCGGGGCGTCACAAGAGCTCTCCGCTAGATCTGCAGTCCCGATGGGCCCTGTCCTTGCCACGAATCCTCCACAGGCCGAAGCCCGGGCATTCAAGTCTCCAAGGCCGTATCTCTGATTCTCCCTGATTTCCGGTTTTGGGGTAAACCGGCATGCTATTTGTAAACCGGCTTTTACCAAAGCCGGTTTAGGAACACGCAAGCTGGGGTACCCCCTTAGTCATTCCCCCAACACACGGGTACCCAACAACTTTCATCAAATCATGGGGAAGTTCCTTTTATATTATATTATTTGGCACCAACTCTCTTGCAATTCTAGATGAGCACCGATTCCATACTCATCGGGTGAAATAAGAAAGAAGAACCTTTCTTGTATGACATGATAAACTTTAAACTACTTCCTCATGATCTAAAACAGGTACACAAAATAGGTTTGTTATTTTGAAAATTTTAAAGGTGGCACGCGATAAATTTACTTGGAGTGGCGGTGAAATACCAGATATAGGAAGGTATGGTGGATACTTGTGGAAGGTTTTTTTGGTTCAGGTATTTGGATAACTGAGTAGTGATCATCCTCAGTACAGGGTTTTTGGCTAGCAAAGGCTTTGTATCAAACATACGAATTTGAGAGATGCAAACGGATATATATATAACCATGCAATGATATAAAACATGAGGTATTGCAATTTTCTTCCTTGTCAGCATAATACATTAATCATAAGAACATGAACATGAATGTTTTGCACGCATAAAAGATCTATGGGGTAATATATCTGCATGTGAAATCTCTCTTTTTTGTTCTAAGTCTCTAAATGTTGTTGCTATGACCAATGCTGTGTTCTCCAATACTCAATAAATTTCTACTACTCTACCCAACATGAGATCACTACTAAACACAAGACAAGCATGCAAGAATAATTGCCATGAATAGAACATATAGTTCAACTAAGTAAGAAGAAGACTTCATATCACTATTTCATCATAGGCAAACTCACATGAACGAATACAAAGCTTCACTTATAAAGGAGTGATAGCCCAACTTACAAACGGCCATACTATATGATAACCTCCCTAACCATAATAAGACACACGACTCTAATAATAAAAGGAAAGATAGTGATACTGGGGCAACTCCCCCCAAGCTTGGAACAAGCCAACGGAGTGCCTGTTACCCATGATAATTAGCCTTGATTCTTCGATGATGATTTTTCACCTTCCCCTTCCTCATAAAATTTCCAAGGTAATGGATTCCCATCAACGAAGGGAAAAGTAGTTTCCAGGGTCCTGAAATTTGCAACCAAAGCTCATACGCTTGAATCTCAACTCATACTCACAGTCCTGGTTTTGCAGATCATAAATTTGTGCTTGAACATGTGATGTTACCTTCTATAGTAGGTTGACTTTCTTCCAAAGGGACCCTGTTTCTTTGTTGTGATCATCGATGAGATCTAAAATTATGCCATGATTCACTTCCACTCCACGTTCCACCATCTTCTCGCACTTGAACACTTCATGCTCCAATTCTTCAAGCCTTGTTTTCTCATCTCCATCCTTCTTTGGTCCCTCCAGATCTTGCTTGTGGAGGACGTCGTCCTTCAACTGGAGAGTTTGGGGATGCATCCTCACCTCAGCTAGGTAAGGGTTGACGAAGAACTTGTCCTTCAAAGATCTTGGAGGAGTCGTGGAAACTAGGGTTTGGTGGATTTCTTCTTGGCAGAAACAACTCGAGAGCAAAACTCGTCGAAAAAACAGGTTACGATCCCAGGACGATCCAGGGATTGTATAGCAAAAAGTTACGGAACATAAGGACGGTAAAAGGTCGAAGCAGAGTCGGAGTCAAGCTCTAGGGCCCACCAGGTGTGGCCAAGAAGGAGCCTGCGCCTGGGGCCCACCTGGTGGCCTCCGGCCCCTGCTCCGACTCTTTTTCGTGCCCAAAATTTTCATATTTTTCCAAAAATACAGAATATGGATTTTTTTTAACGTGTTTTGCAAATGTTTTCTTACCAAAACTGATACCTACTCCAATTCTGGCTCTGGTCTGCTATGATATTTTGCTCTAATATGATCTTCCATAGTGAGTACCCGAACAATATCAGCTTCCACTTTATATGGATCACCAGATAAATAATGCTTGAGCCTTTGGCCATTCAAAACTTGTGTATTGGTGCCTTGAAAATTATTAATCGTGATAGCACCAATCCGATAAACTTCTTCCACAACAAAAGGTCCTTCCCATTTAGAGACTAATTTTCCTACAAAAAATCTGAGACGAGACCTATACAATAATATTTTATCACCTATGTTAAATTCTCTTTTGAGAATCCTTCTAACATGCTATATTTTAACTTTCTCTTTAAACAACTTGGCATTTTCATAAGCTTCAGTTCTCCATTCATCTAAAGAACTCATATCTAGCAATCGTTTCTCATCAGCTAATTTGAAATGACAATTAAGTTCTCTAACAACCTAATAAGGATTGTGTTCTAGCTCAAGGGGTAAATGACAAGCTTTTCCATAAACCATTTTATAAGGATACATGCCCATGGGATTTTTATAAGCAGTTCTATAAGCCCACAAAGCATTACTAAGTTTCTTAGACCAATTCTTTCTAGATTTATTAACAATCTTTTGCAAAATTAATTTGATCTCCCTATTTGATAGTTCTACTTGGCCACTAGTTTGAGGATGATAAGGTGAAGCAATCCTATGATTAACATCATAATTAGCAAGAGTTTTTCTAAAATCACCATGAATGAAATGAGAACCTCCATCAGTCATAAGATATCTAGGCACAACAAACCTAGGAAAAATTATGTCTTTAAGCATTTTCATAGAGGTTTTATGATCAACACTTTTAGTTGGAATAGCTTCTACCCATTTAGTAACATAATAAACAACAACAAGAATATGAGTATAGCCACGTGAAGAGGGAAAAGGACCAATGAAGTCAAAATCCCCAACAATCAAAAAGTTCAATAACTAGAGAATAGTTCATAAGCTTTTTTTTAAACATTGTTCATAGGCATTTCATTGCGTCTACTAATGTTACCAACCTTTTGAAATTCATCACGGGTATTAATAAATTTCTTTGCATCTTTAAAGAGAGTAGGCCAGTAAAAACCTGATTGTAAACCCTTGTGTGCGGTTCTTTCACCAGCATGATGCCCTCCATAAGGACCATTATGACATTTTCTCAATATTTCCTCTTTCTCATGCTCGGGTATGCATCTTCTTAAAATTCCATTTACACCTTATTTATATAAATGTGGTACATCCCAAAATTAATGCCTCAAATCATAAAAGAATTTCTTCTTCTGTTCAGAAGTAAAGTTTGGAGGCAAAAAATTAGAAACAATAAAGTTAGCATAATCAGCATACCAAGGATTTTCACATGAGTTAACCTTAATAGCAGCAAGTTGTTCATCAGGAAAACTATCATTAACGGGAATAGGATCATTAGTAATGTTTTCCATTCTAGATAAATTATCAGCAACAGGATTATTAGGTCCTTTCCTATCAACAATATGCAATGCAAATCAAACTCTTGTAACAAGAGTAGCCATTTAATAAGCCTAGGCTTAGCATCTTTATTTTCCATGAGATATTTAATAGCAGCATGATCAGTATGAATAGTGACTTTAGAATCAACAATGTACAACCTAAATTTATCACAAGCAAAAACAACAGCTAAAAACTCTTTCTCAGTGGTAGCATAGTTACTTTGAGCACTATCTAGAGTCTTACTGGCAAAATGAATAACATTCAATTTATTATCTACTCTTTGTCCTAAAACAGCTCCTATAGCATAATCACTAGCATCACAGAAATTTCAAAAGGAAAATTCCAATCAGTCGGTTGAACAACATGAGTAGTTATTAAAGCTGTCTTCAGAACTTCAAAGGCTTCTTTACAATGATCATCAAAAACAAAAGGACCATCTTTTTGAAGAAGATTGGTAAGAGGTCTTAAAGTCTTAGAAAGGTCTTTAATAAATCTTCTATAGAAACCAGCATGACCAATAAAATTACGTATACCTTTGATGTCCCTAGGATAGGGCATCTTTTCAATTGCATCAACTTTGGCCTTGTCAACTTCAATGCCTCTTTCAGAAAGTTTATGTCCCAGAACAATTTCTTCATTCACCATAAAGTGGCATTTCTCCCAATTCAAACCAATATTAATATCCTCACATCACTTCAAAACTTTGTTAAGATTATGGAGGCAACTGTCAAAAGAAGTCCCATAGACAGAGAAGTCGTCCATGAATACCTCCAAAATTTCCTTGCAAAAGCCATGAAAAATTGCAGACATACATCCTTGAAAGTTAGCAGGAGCATTACATAACCCAAAATGCATGTGTCTATTAGCATAAGTACCATAAGGACAAGTGAAAGTGGTTTTCTCTTGGTCTTGCTTTTTAACATGGATTTGAGAGAAACCAGAATAACCATCTAAGTAGCAAAAGTGAGTGTTTTTAGACAACCTCTCTAGCATTTGATTAATAGAAGGCAAAGGATAATGATCCTTCTTAGTAGCTTTGTTCAATTTTCTAAAATCAATGCACATTCTATATCCTACTACGGTTCTTTGAGGAATAAGTCAATTTTTATCATTAGCAACAACAGTCATAAATCCTTTCTTGGGAACACAATGGACTCGACTAACCAATTTACTATTAGCAATAGGATAAATAATATCGCTTAAAGAAGCTTTAATATTTCACTTCTCACCACTTCTTTCATCTTTGGATTTAATCGGCGTTGATGATCAACCACATGCTTGGCATCAAGCTCAAGATTAATTGAATGCTGACATAGAACATGACAAATGCCTTTAAGATCGTCTAAAGTATAACCAATAGATTTGCGGTATTTCCGGAGTGTTTCCAATAACCTTTCTTCATCATACTATGAAAGGTTAGCATTGAAAATAGCATGATATATTTTATTTACATCTAAATAAGCATATTTAAGTGTGTCAGGAAGAACTTTAAGATCAAAAACCGGGTCTCCTTTAGGTGGTAAAGGTGTCCCTAGAGATTCAATAGGAAAATTGTGTTTGAAAATGGTAGGTTGATCGAGGAAAATATCTTCCAATTCTTTTTGTTCCTGCATATACATGTCATTCTCATGTACTTCCACGAATTGCTGCAAAGGATCATCAAGTGGAATAGCAATAGAGGCAATCCTTTCAATAACTAGATCTTCATTAGGTAACTTTTTATCACGACATTGTCTAGCAATCTTACTAAAATTAAATTCATAGTGTTCATCACCAAATTTGGCAGACACTTTCTCTTTCTTACAATCAATAACATCACCATAGGTATTAAGGAAAGGTCTACCAAATATAATAGGACAAGCTTTATATTCAACTCAACCAAGTATTAAAAAGTCAGCGGGGTATTTTACCTTACCACAAAAAAGTTCAACATCTTTTACAATACCCACTCGTGAAATAGTTTTTCTGTTGGCAAGCTGAATAGTAACATTAATGTCTTCAATTTCACACAGAGCAATTTCATTCATTATTTCTTGATAGAGAGAAAAAGGTATGGCACTTGCACTTGAACCCAAATTGCAAAGTCCATAATAATTATGTTCACCTATTTTGACAGAAACAACAGGTGTTCCAACAACAGTTCTATGATATTTATTTGGTGCCACTAGGTTAGAGGCAGCCTCACAGAAATATATATCACATCTATCAACATTTTCAGCAATAAGATCTTTAACCATGGCAACCGTAGGTTCCACAATTATTTCATCTTTAGGTTTAATAACTTTCTTACAAATTTTTTTCACAGTTTCATTGGCAAAAAAATGTTCTTTTACTCTAACAGGAAAATGCGGTTTCTCAAAGTGAATAGGAGGCAAAACAGGATCAATAGTGTTAACAAGTATTTCACTAATAGATAATTATTTCTCTTTAATATTATCAAGGTTAATGATACTTGTCCCACTTCACTTTAGAAATACTAACATGAGAGGCAAATGTCTTGCAAAGTTCAACAATTACTTGAGATTCGAGCCCATATTTAGCACTAAGCATATTAAAATTATCAGTTTCAGCAAAAGACTTAATGCAATCATATTCATAGTTTATACCTATCTCTTTACCTTTTTCCATCTCCCAATTTTTAGTATTATGTTGAATTCTTTCAATAAGATCCCATTTAGCATCAATCTTCTTGTTCGTGAAGGAACCATTAGAAGAGGCATCAAGAAGGTCCTTGTCATGACGTGAAAGTCTTGCATAAAAAATATTAATAATAATCTCCTTGGGAAGCTTAGGGCATCTCCAGTCACCCCCCCAGAGCCCCCATGCGGCCTTTTTAGCGCCGAAAGCGGAGAATAGCGTCGCTTTCGCACCAGCCGGCCCCCAGAAGCCCAATGAGCGCCAAAACGGCGCTAATTCGCGCCGCGGCACCCAGGCGAAACCCAGCCCGCTGGGTTCGGGGCGAAAAGGCGATGCAGCCCACGCGGGCCAGCACTGTCAGCGACGCGTGGGAAAACCGCGGGAACAGAAACCCCGCCCGTGATCTTCTTCTCGGCTCCCGCGTCGGTCAAAGGCTACCGGCGTTTATGGCGTGGCGGCCGGCCAGTGCATGCGCCCGTTCAAAGGCTGCCGGAGTAATGGCGTGGCGGGCGGCAGCGAGGGCACGCGGCCCAGTAAATGCCCGCCAGGCTACAAAAGGCCCCTCGCCGCTCGCCGCTCTCGCCATTCTTCCTCCTCGCCGCTCTCCCCATTCTTTCTCCTCGGCGCTCTCCCCCGTTCTTTCCTCCTCGCCGTAGATGTCGAACTACGAGGATGCGGCCGCCACCTCCGCAAGCCCGAGGCTTGGGCGCTGTATAGGGCGGGCTATCCATGCCCGCCCGATATACGTCTCCCAAGCGCCGCCGTGCGGGCAACCACGGTGGCACCTCAGCGTCCGCGGGATCCCCGTGCCCCCACTCCCCTCCACTGACGCAGAGTTCCGGCAGGCCATCGACGAGGTCCGTCAAGGGCTGATGCCGGACGAGGCCTCGCGGCTTCACTGGAGGCCGCACGGCCAGGACGCGTTCTGGTGGCAGGAGCTGCAACGCCGCCACGACGCGGACCTCGCCACCGAGGGCAACAATGGCCCTGTCGAGGGCCGCGCCAACACCATGGGCCGCAAACGGTGGTCGGGAGGCCAGCACCGCACGCTCGAGTGGGTGCTGGACTACATCGACGCCGGCAACGAGCCCCGGCTGCAGATGCCGCCCCGCCCGCACCCCTCGTGGACACCGCGGCGGATGGGTGGATCGTTGTCGGCCACCTCCTCCTCCTCCGGCGCAGCATCGCTTTCTCTAACCCCTCCCCTTCTCAACTCCGGGCGCCCTGCCCCCAGGCGCAGCGGCGGCGCCCTGCGCATCGGCGAGCCGTGCCAGCGACCCGCCACGGACTTCGAGCGCGTCGTGCGCCCGAAGAAGGAGGTGGAGGAGGACGACGGGTCGCCCGACTTGAAGGCCGCGGAGGAGCTCTCGCGCAACACCCTCCAGCCGGTCGCCGACGACTGGAGCCTGCGCGACAACACTGAGGAGGAGCTGGAGCTCCAGCGCCGTCTCCTCGCCGAGGACGAGCAGCGGAAGGCGCATCGCGAGCAGGAAGCTGCTGCCAATGCGGCCGGCCGCCGCGTCCCTCCCCCTCCGCAGCCGCAGGAGGTGCCCTACGTCGTCCTCGACCCCGACAGCGAGGACGAAGCCGAGTTCCAGCGCGCCCAGGCGGCGAGCAGGTGGGGTGACGCCGGTGCAGGGCCGAGCAACCCGCATTGACGCGATCCCGGCGCTGGCACGAGCGGGTGGGACGCCGGCGGCTCGGACGACGACGACGACGGGGACGACTGCGACTACAGCCAGGCGATCGCGGCGAGCCTTGGCCTGCAGTAGCCATAAAGCTTTTATGTTTTTTTACTGTTTTTAGTTAAATTTTTGTCGAAATGTATGAAATTGCGTCGAATCAATGAATATGCGTCGAATCTACTTTTTCGAATTATTTTGGGCCGAGTGTTGGGCTGGGGGTGACTGGGAACCGTGCCCCCAAGGTTCCATATTAGCGTCGTTTGGCGCCGCGGCGGCACCAAAACATCGGCGTTTTGGGCCCTGGGGGGCGACACGGCTGGAGATGCCCTTATGATTGGGGCATTTAATAATTAATATTTTCATCCTCCCCCGAGCTTGGTCAATACTTTCTCCATCACGAGGCAAAAAATTATAAATAAAATTCCAATTTTGATGTATTTCATTCAAAGGATAAAAATTTGAAATAAAAGAGCGATGTAAGCTCCTTCAAATCCAGCAAATGTGAATCATCCAATAACCTATACCATTCTTATGGTCTTTCTTTTAGTGATATAGAAAATAATTTCATCATGATTAAATCTCTTGGCACACCTGCAATCTTAAACAACTCACACAATTCTTTAATATAAAGCGAATGCTCACTAGATGGACAGTTCCATCACCGACATAACGATTATCCATAACATGATCAAAAATTCCAATAGGTATTTGAAAAGGGACAATTTAAGTAGATAGGGAACTTCTCTCTATCACTCGAGTGGTGGAGGAGTCATTCCCGAACATATAACCAGCAGTAATTGATTTCATGATTCAGCAAAATAAACAAACAGTAGTAAAAACAGCCCTTACAGTAAAAGGTTTCCTTACCAAATCCACTTACCAATAGCGCTACACTCCCGGCAACAGCGCTATAAGATAGTCTTAATGACCCACAAGTGTAGGGAATCGATCATAGCTATTTCGATAAATAAAAGTATCGAACCCAACGAGGAGCAGAAGATATTGATAAATAGTTTTGAGCAAGCTTTCACTGTAAACACTAGCAAACAATTGTTTAGCAATTTTATTAATAGTAATAAAGCGATAAAAAGTAAATAACAATGAAGATAAATAGTTGTTGCAAGTGGCCCAATCCTTTTTAGCACAAAGGACAAGCCGGTGATACTTCTTATAATGGCTAAAATGTTCCCGAGGACACACGGGAGGTTTCATCTAGTTATTTTCATCAGACGATGTTGATTAATCTTTATTTGTTTTGGTAAGTATTATGTGGGTAGACCTATGCTAGTACAACGTCCTATCCATGACTAATGCGCACATACGATTACACTACTTTTGAGCGTTCTCAAATACAAGAAAGTAATTACGAAATAAATATAACCATGGCAATAAACTCGTGGTATCTACTACTCCCTTATGTGAAGTATTGCAAGTTGTGGTTTAGGTTTCTGTCACTCCAGCAACCCACCACACAAAATCCAATACACAACGCATTCTTCTAGGCCCTTAAAAGGTGAAGTGTTATGTAGTAGACGTTCACATAACACCACTAGAGAAATAACAACATAATTTATATATCAAACTGGTAAATATTACTCAACAAAACATGACTACTAACAAGTAGATTCATCCCATGTCCTAAATAACTAAGCGATCTACTCACAACACATCATATGGTACATGATCCGATGTGATAAATGGATGAATAAAAATCTGGTCATAAAGTGCAAACACCAATAAATCTCATAAGTATAAACTACAAACAAGTAATTCACACCGGAAGAGAGATCTAGTGGAAACCAATGGTATATAACCCTAATTTTTACAGCGGGGTGGAGGTGGATGGTGAAGATGATGGTGTTGATGGTGATAACGATGATGATCTTGATGATGCCTGGTACGATGACTTTGACGGTGTTGACGTTTCCCCCATCCGGGAGACAATTTCCCCGGCAGAATCTCCCCGCCAGGAAGGTGTTTTCTTCTCTCTGACATTTCTGTCGCGAAGAGGCAACGAAAAAATTCTACAAAGTACCTCCTCGGTATTTTTAGGTCACAGGGGGGTAAGTCCCCGAAGAAGAGACGAAGGGTGAGACTGGGCCCCTAGGAGCCCACCAAGCGGGGCCAAGGTGGTGTCGTGCCCCGGGCCCACTTGGCTGTCCCTGGCTCCCCTGTAACATGTCTTCTGCCCCCCCCCCCCAGTGATTTTTGACGAAACTCTGCTTTTTGATATATTTTTTTCCCGATTTTTCTGACGTCCAGAAAATACCCCTTTTGATAGGTGCGTTTTCTAGCTGATTTCTGACTCTGATAAATAATTTCTTAAAACTGTAAATTACACATAAAACAACGAAATAACATAAGTATAGTGCTCTAATATGGAAAATATCAATGAATAAAGGAAAATTATCATATAAAATAGTGATGCAAAATGGACCTATCAGGTAGCGGAATCGATGTAGTCGTAGAAGAGTTTTGAACAATCGTAGATCCTCACAACTAGGACTTGTTGCAAGGATGTCGCTAAGGTTCCCTCGTCAAGGATCACATGTGTAATCCCTCTTATGGTGTGCACGTGTACGCTTGTGTCAACTCGTCAGCGCTTCGCCATCCTGAACTCAGCCCCGACAAAGAGAGACAGCCTTTCGGCGTTGCTAATTGGTAGCACTAATCGAGTGCGATTAGAGCTATATGGGTCTGGAAGTTACTCAACACATGAGAGAGAATTGCTAATTAGAGCTAGGTCTAATTGTGAGATTAGATCTCAAAACCCAACTAGAAGAAACTCTGATTTAATTAGAAAGGCTCTAATTAGAAGGTCTAATTAGACCCTCTAATTCTACTAAAGAGAGAGAGAGAGGCTTGCTCAAAATTATGATTTTTCTCTTATCCTTGGGGTCCTTTTTATAGTTGGAGGGAGGGGTAAATTTCCAAAGGGAGTGAGAAGTCCTAGTTGAACTAGGAGGGGGCTTGGCTGCACCATTGAGGTGGCCGCACCCCTCCTCCTAGCTCAACTCGGATTGGACTCCCTAGTGGGAGTCCAATCCATCTCCTCTCTCCTTTTTTTATTTTTCCCTTTTCTTTTTCTTTTTCCCTTAAAATAAAATAGGAAACCGGAAGGTTCCTAATGCCATGATTGGATTCCTTGGGGCCCACCTGTCATCCCCACCTATTGGTGCGGCCTAAGGGTGAAATTGCCCCCCCCCCTCCCCTCCGACACTCCCCCTTCCTGGTTTTTTGCCAAAACTCTTCCGGAACCCTATGAACCCAATAGATAAAATCGTCGATATTATCCACTGGTGTTAGAAACATATTTATAACATCCCGGGAAATCTCATATCTTCCGTTATCTCTCATATAAATTCTGCCATACACTTTCATAATTTCTCCCGTATAGTAACTTCCCCGAAAGCACTATGATTGACACCGGACTTGTTTCTGTGATATCATATCGACATCGAACATTCATAAAACCAATAACAAAATCTTAATTGTTTTAATTAAAGGTTGGCACAGCTTAATCTGTGACCCGTAAAGGCTCAATAACACAGAGACATGTTCGGAAGTTATCGAACAATAACCAACAGTGGGACTGTGGACGCCCATGATGGCCCCCGTGTGTTCACAAAGAACGAGGGAATCTTATAAGTTACTCATTGCACGTATTCCCTTAACTTCACGACATCAACGATATCACGAGTCAAGACTATGTGATCTCGTCTAATCAAACTCTTTGATCATAATACATATATGACTCGTTACCGATATCGTTCTCTTTTCTCATCCATGTCACTGATGTCTTTGATCATAAAAAAATCTAGCGCGTCGTAGTGCAAGGTTGTATCCTTTCCGAGAATACATGGATGCATCGATCGCTAGCCCGTACCAATAGATTATATCCTCCACTGATCGGGTCAATATAATCTAGATAGCTTGCGTATTTTTCATTTCTTAGAATTTTTTTGATGAAATATAGCAGCGGGCTCGCCGCTCTTTGGCCTCCTGAGTAGTGGAGTAGATAGTTATACTGTACTGTAATATAGATTCATAAGTTTTTATCTAGTTTTATTTATTATAATCATTCATTAAAACATAAAAAATATTTTTTTTACCTTAAAAATGTGCTAAGCATATAACTTGATCCATTTCATAAAAAAAGCATATAACTTGATCTAATACAAAGTGTAATCAGCTAAATCTTGTCAGGTCAATACGTATACATTGTCTTCACAATATAAGGATATTTCAGACTTTCACCACCAACTTCATGTCCACCAGCCGTTTTAGAAGCAATTATCAAACAACAAATTTACATTTTACCACCTATCCAGCTCAGCTTCTTCTCAGAACCTATCAGCTGCTTGTCGTTAGCTGCAGCTCAAACAAACATCTCAGGATGGATACTTACTCTCTTCTTTATGGTGCCCCAAAACATAAGGGTTTTTTATTTATGTCAGAGTAGTTTCGCTCGTAAGTTAATCCAACAATACCTAGTTTATGTGGAAATGAACTTCTACCATTATAATTTTTATTTAGAAAAACAATCTTGTATTGTAGTGAGTTTTTAGCTATTAGCACAATTTTGTATGAACGTTGAAAGGAAAATTCTAAATTTGGATAGCCAAAATACTTCTTATATTTCTGATAGCAATTGAACTTAGCTGAAGGTAGTGTAATCCCTAGTTAACTGTATCAACCATGGTTAACAAAAACCCTGAACTCTAGTTGATCAATCAAATCTAAACAATTTAAAACGGCAAGTTGCATAGCCAACTCGGCCGTATAAAAACCCACCACCCCAACACCTTCACCTATATATGTGCCAACCTTTAGGTGTTCTTCACGTCAAAAAAGAAAAACCTTTAGGTGTTCTTGGTCGCTAGCTGCACGTACATAGCACCTGTGTTGTGCACGCGTAGACGCCCGCCATGAACGGCAAGCAGAGCAAGAAGAAGAGCACTCCGCTGCTGGGAAAGTACGAGCTGGGCCCTCTTCTCGGCCGCGGCACGTTCGCCAAGGTGTACCTCGCGCAGCCGGTGGCCGGCGGCGAGAAGGTGGCGGTGAAGGTGATCGATAAGGCGGAGGTGCTGGGCATTCCGGGCATGGCGCCGCGCGTCCTCCGGGAGGTGGCCGCCATGCGCCGCCTCAGCCACCCTGGCGTGCTCCGCCTCCACGAGGTGCTCGCCACCCGCTCCCGCATCTACCTCGTCATGGAGCTCGCCCCCCGCGGCGACCTCCAGTCCATGCTCGCCGCAAACCGCCAGGGCCTCCCGGAGCGCAAGGCGCGGCGCGTCTTCGTGCAGCTCGCGGCGGCGCTCGCCCACTGCCACGCGCGCGGCGTCGCGCACCGCGACGTGAAGCCGCAGAACATCCTCCTTGACGCCGCCGGTGGTCTCAAGGTCTGCGACTTCGGCCTCTCGGCGGCGCCCGTCGTCCCAGGCTCGGCCGACGCCCTCCTCCTCACGGCCTGTGGCACGCCGGCGTACGCGGCGCCCGAGGTGCTCTGCCGCAAGGCGTACGATGGCGCCAAGGCCGACGCGTGGTCATGCGGCGTGGTCCTCTTCGTCCTCCTCGCCGGCCGGCTGCCCTTCGACGACTCGAACATTGTCGAAATGTGCCGCAAGGCGCTCCGGCGGGAGTACGAGGTGCCAGCGTCGGTGTCCCCGCCTGCCCGCCGTCTCTTGCACCGCCTGCTCGACCCGAACCCGGAGACCCGCATCGTCATCGAGACGCTGTCGGCATCGCACCCATGGTTCGTCAAGCGCTCCCTCAGCCTCGACTCGCACCTCGGCGGCCTCGTTGACTACGGCCAGCCGGAGCGCGCGCTGGCGTTCCGGGCGCCGGTGTCGGCGAACGCCTTCGACATCATATCCATGTCGCCGGGGCTCGACCTGTCAGGGCTGTTCGGCGGGAGCAATAGGAGCAGGGAGAAGCGGTTCATGACGACGGCATCGCCGGAGCAGACGCTGGAGCAGCTTGGCCGGGCCGGCGGGAAGCTCGGGTACGCCGTGGTAGAGAAGAAAAGAGTGGAGTGCCAGCGGAGTCCTCCTCTAGGAGGGAGGGCGGCGATATCGGTGGAGATATCGGAGCTGGCGCCGCCGCTGATGCTCGTCGAGATGCGGCTGGAGACAGACGACGGCGACGGAGAGGTTGAAGTGTTCGAGTGGGACCAGCTGAGGGTTGAGCTAGGGGATGTAGTTAGGGCTTGGCATAGTTGTGAAGATCTTCCAGAAGTTTAGTTTTTTCTAAAATTAGATGGAATTATTTTGCAGCTTAATTAGTAATTTAGTATGTCAATATGTGAAGCTAGCTCTTGTTTGTTTTAATTTGTTTTATTTCCGATCTTGAAGCTATATTGTACAATTTGTAGTATATCGCTATATATGTAAGTTCCTTTTTGTGTACAAGAACAAGATAGATCAAGACAGTTAATATATATAGTGACATGTCTGAGTTTAGATCGAAGAAATCGACACAAGCTTGGGTGTTCAGCTATGCAAGCATCCTTACAAAAACAAGAGAATGTGAGCAGTGAGTGCTGGGAAAAAACAGAATATGCTCCTCAAACTGAAGAAGTAGTGCCAAAAGATTAATCCCTTGTTGAAATATTGAATAAGAAATAAAATTTTAATCCTTGAATTTGTGCTCTTGATAGTAATGTAATGTTGTTCGCATTATTGGACTACGTATGTAGATTGGTTTTCGCTGTGAACGATGCCTTGGAGATCGGCTCGGTTAGGTGTTATATAAGGGGTCGACAACGACTGGATTACATCAAATGGTTACAAACTTGACAGCCAAGAATAAGCCCATGATTATCTACAATTGGTTTACATCATACCGATATAGTTACAACAACTAAACCTTCTAGAACCTGACAAGTCTATCGTTTAATATCCTCCCTCAATCTCAACGTCTCCAAGTTGATACTGCTCTTAAAAGCCTGCAGCTGTCTAAATTGTAGTGGTTTAGTGAACCCATCTGCTACTTGATCACATGTTGGAACAACCATATATCCAACATTTTATGTGTAGCCCTTTCTCTCACAAAATGAAAGTCAATTTCGATATGGTTTGTCCTTGCATGAAACATAGGATTTGCAGAAAAGATAGGTTGCACCCAACTTGTCACACCATAAACATGCAGTTTCTAAATGACTAACACCAAGTTCATCAAGTAGGGACTCTACCCATATTATCTCTCTCTTTTTTTGCGATGTTTTTTTGCACTGTCTACCCATATTACCTCGGCCGTAGCATTAGCCAAAGACTTATACTCAGCTTTTGTGCTTGATCGTGTCTGCTTTCTCCCAATCCAAGATATAAGATTAGAGCCGAAGAACAAAGCAAAGCCACCAGTCTTGTCATCAGCCTGTCCAGTCAGCATAAGAAAAAGCACTTACAAGAGAAGATGATGATTTACTAATCTTGAGACAAGTGGGCGTAGTCCCTCTAAGATTTCTCAATATCCTCTTCACAGTTGTCCAATGCAAGGTGGTAGGAGCATGCAAGAACCGACATACATTGTTAAGAGAAAAAGAAATATCATGACGAGTCAATGTAAGATATTGCAAGGCTCCAACAATGCTTCTATACTGGATCGAGTCTTCAGGACCCAACAACTCTCCCACATGCAGATACAGCTTCTCCATAGTGTAGATAGGAGTACTTGACGTCTTGCACCCCTTCATACCTACACGTGTCAACACATCTGTAGCACACTCTTCTTGAGTTAGTCAAATACAATCACCAACTATTTTAACAGCAATGCCTAGAAAATAACTAAGATCTCCCAAATCCTTGAGAGCAAAGTCACTTCTTAAATAACTAAGCAATGCATCGGTTTCCTTCTTATATGAGCTAGGAACAATTATATCATCAATATATATAAGCATAAAAATGATAACACCCTCACTTCTTATAGAAGAAGAGTGTCGTATCCCCCTTGGATGGCATAAAACGCAGATGTTGTAGCTTTGCACTAAACCTGGAGTACTATGCTCGAAGCTCCTGTTTAGGCCATACAGAGCTTTGTCCAATCTACAAACATGATGCGGCATGTACTTGTCCTCATAACCCGGAGGCTTCCGCATGTATACTTCTTCCTCAAGAACGCCATGAAGAAACGTATTTTGTACATCCAGTTGGCGAAGACTCCATCCCCTGGAGACAACAATAGACAATTCCAATCTGATAGTAGTTGCCTTTACAACAAAACTTAAAGTGTCCTCATAATCGATGCCATAGCGTTTCTCGAAACCTTTAGCTACTAGTCTAGCCTTATACCTATATATAGTGCCATCGGGATTTCTTTTAATTTTATCAACCTATTTACAATCTATAATGTTCCTTGATTAGGTGACACTAAATGCCAAGTTTTATTTTTCATAAGTGCACCATACTCGATATCCATAGCTTTTTTTCCAATTACTATTTCCTAAAGCTTCATGCAAATTTCCAGGTTCATTTGTTGAAGTTAGACAGGCATACTGAATTGTACCATCCATCGGTATAAAAGGGTGAAATAAATCTCTTTGTAACCGTGTGTGTGCCCTGGATGGCGTAGGTGCAGCTGGAGCCGCGGATCTGGGCGCCACAAAAGATCCGGGAGAATCACCCCGGGATCCTCCCCGCTAGCCGACGGGTGTGAGGACTCCTCCCCCAGCCCGTTTGAATCCGCCGGGTGGAAAGGGGACTCGGGATCAGCTCTGTGGCTCGGCTCCGCATTTGACCCAGCCACCTGCTGCTGCCACGTGGCCTTCGGAGCCACTCGAGGCGTGTGGCCACCTCGCATTGCTGGGGGGCCACGCGGAGACGCGGTTCCTTCAGTGTCTGTGCATGTGTGCCGCTGACGCGAGCGTGTCACGCGGATCCCGTTGCAGATCACCCTGGAGTTCTGGGCTGTGATCTCTCGGGACTAGTTCGATCGCTATAATCATCCTTGTGTCTGGCGTCTGTCTCTTATGGCTGCAAACAATTTGAATTTGGCACACTTTTTGCACCATTACTTTCGGGGAAAATTGGAGCCTCTTCCACATTATGATAAACAACATTTTCTCCCGCCTGATTAGATAGGAGTAGGATTTTCGACCGTAGTCTAGCACCCACGTCTGGATTGGGAGTGGAAAAGGACACACATTTTCATCAAAAGTAACGTCACCTGAGATATAGATTCGACCATTAGGGATATCAAGGCATTTAAATCCTTTATGAAGATTACTATAAGAAAGAAAGGCACATTTCTTAGAACGGAAAGATAATTTGTGAGAGCTATAAGGTCGAAGGTTAGGCCAACACGTACACACAAAAACACGAAGAGATTAATAGCTTGGATTTTCATGGTAAAGACGTTCCAAAGGTGTCACAAAATTGAGAAACCTACTAGGTGTGCGGTTTATGAGATATGTGACCAAAATAAATTCTTCATCCCAAAATTTTAATGGCATGGAGGAGTGAGCAAGAAGGGAGAGGCCAACTTCGACAATATGACGGTGTTTTCTTTCGGCCGAACCATTTTATTGATGTGCGTATGGGCATGAAACATGATGAGAAATACCAACTTTGATAAAAACGGAGCTTAGACGTTCATACACGCCGCCCCAATCAGTTTGCATGGCAATAATTTTTCGATTAAATTAACGCTCAACTAGATTCTAAAATCATGAAACACTTTAGATTTGTTCTTAAGCAAATATATCCATATAAACTTGCTGAAATCATCAATGAAACTAAATAGTATTTATTTCGTCCAACAGAATCAATAGCAGGACCCCAAACATCCGACAAAATAAGCTCTAAGGGATCACTATATTCACTAAAAGACTTTGGATAGGAGTTGATGACCCTTTCCTTTTTGACAGACATCACAAACAGAGTCATCACTTGACACACTAGAATATGGGAGATTATTTGGCTAAGTACTTTATTGACTATGATCGATTAAGGATGACCAAAGCAAGTGTGCCACCTCTCCAATGATGGTCTGATGGCACCGATGACATGCTTGCTTCAGCTAGACGAACTGGATGGTTTGATGGCACCGAGGACATGCTTGCTTGAGCTAGACGAACTGGATGAAAGTGGATAGAGGCCTTTGCCTTGAATAAGAATGTTCTTCGTTGCCCGATCCTTGATACAAAAGGTAAAATGGTGAATGTCTACAAAGGCTTATTATCATATGTAAGACGATGTGCAGATAATAAACTTTTATTTGGTTCGGGAACATGAAGGATGTTGTTTAGATGGAGATCGTGATCAGGCGTACGAATAGTTGAATGACCAATATGGGTGATGTCCATACCTGAACCACTGGCGGTGTGATATTGCTCGTGGTTGTTGTACTTGTAACGGACGGTCAGTTTGCTGAGGTCGCTCGTGGTGTGGTCAGTGGTGCCAGAGTCGATGTGCCAATTTGTGTCCACCCATAATATAGAGTGGAGGCCGGCCCAACGCTTTTCTCTTGAACGGGGACGTAGTCGGGGTTGAATTGTTCCCAACAATTCAGCACGGTATGGCCGATCTTACCACAGAGTTGGCGGCGTGGCTTGAAGCCATTGTCGCCATTGCGATTTGTCCCACTATAGTGGCCTTGGCTCCATTGTGGCCTCCATATATAGTTTTCGCGGCCACCATTATTGCCACGGCCTTGTGGCGGTGCACCACCACCACGGCCAACACCGTAGTTGCCGCGTCCTTGGTCGCCGTCGTGGCCTCTACACATGGCCACGATCAACGAGGACTGCGAGCCGCCGTTGAGGAGGTCAAGCCTCATCTCGAAGGTGAGGAGCTACGAGTATAGTTCCGCAACCGTGAAGGGGTCATCACGGGAGAATATGGCGGCGATTTCTATCTAGGTCATTATAAAAATTTCGTGTTCGAACATTTCTCAAAATATTCCCCATATGTGAGATCCCATGAAAAACCTTGAAGAGAAATCATATAAAGCACGATTTATGACAAACAAAACATAAAAACCCATGGAAAACTAACTTTCTTTAGTATATACCATAACAACACATATGTGTACCATTTTTTCTCATAAAATGAAACCATATATGGACTTGCATGGGGCCATAAACCCTAAAATACACATCTCGAGTACATGCCCCAATGTCAAGTCTACTAAATCCTAAACCCTGAAAAAATAAATTGAAAACGCTAAAAAGTGGCCAACCTTTAGTTCTGGTTCGTGTTACGAACCGATACCAAAGGTATACAGCCCCGCGAGCTCCTCCGGGGCCACGTGGAGGCACCTTTAATACTGGTTCGTAAGGAACCCGTACGAAGGGGATGGACCTTTTGTCCCGATTAATTGGTATCGGTTGTCTAACCGGTACCAAAGGCCCTCTAGAACCGGTACGAATGAGGTGTTTTCCACTAGTGCCTTTAGTCCTGGCCGTTATGTCCTAGTAGTTTCGGTTTGAGATATAAACCGGGACTAAAGGGGTATGGCATTGTAGTCGGAGTCGAGCCTGCTAGGAGATAGGAGACAATGTCCTCCTCATCTAGCTTCTTGTCGGCCCCCTCCATCTCATCCGCAAGATTGTGGATCTTGCTGAAGTATTCAGCCATGCTCGATGATCCCTTCTGGGAGTTGGCGAGGCTGATGCGCAGATTGACAATCGTGGTGCGGCTTTGGACGTTGAACATGCCCTCAATTGCCGCCCAAAGCGCCGCCGCACCAGTGTTTCCAACGACCTGTTGTCCAATCTCCGAGACAATGTGGTTAGTAAAAAAGTGAGGACCTACTGGTCCTGTGCAATCCAGATACCATACAGACGGTTTGGTTCTTTGGTCGGTGTACTTGGTCACCAAGATCTCCTTCTTCGGCGATGCGGTCTTCAGGTCGAAGAAGCCTTCATCTACACTCCCCGGATCACCGAGAGGACTTGAGCTTTCCACAGTGTGTGGTTGCCCTTCGTGAGGCTCTCGGCCACGCCTTGACAGAAGGAGTTGCCACCGAGACGAGAGGAGGACGAGGACGATCCGCCGGAGCTCGCCATGGACGAGGTAATGAGGGGAAGATCTGATACCATATTGAACTATGTATGTAGATTGGTTTTTGTTGTGAACGATGCCGTGGAGCTCGACTCGGTTACGTGTTATATAGGTGGTCGACAACGACCGGATTATATCAAATGGTTACAAACTTGACAGCCAAGAATAGGCTCATGATTATCTACAGTCGGTTTACATCATACCGATCATACCGATCTAGTTACAACAACAAAACCTTCTAGAACCTGACAAGCCTATCGTTTAACATGCATATCAATTAGTTCAAAAGTCTAGTCAAACATAAAAAATTGGAAGGCATATTGAATAGGGCATAGTGCATATTTTGAAGGCAATTGCATAGTATAATAAGGAAACAAATACTAACAAAACAAGTTATCTAAACAGTAAGCAACGATAGTAGCTAAAATATCGGTCGTCATGATATATATATACATAAATGATCGAAAAATATAAACCAATCATTACTTACATTTTCCAAAATTTAGTATTTCCAAAATATTTTTTCCCGAAAACGCAAAAAGCTTTGCGTTTCGATGCATTGATACAAAAAAGAGAGTTTATGTACAAGCCCTAAGAGGGGCCAACCCCACACCATACAACTCAACCCGGCTAACTAGGGGAGAAGTTGACGTAGTCCTCGGGCTCCCGCAGTCGCCCAGTCGCGCGCCTCGTCCTTGATCGTTCCGAGGAGGGAGATCTCCGATGGTTGGATGTTGTCGAAGACCACGGAGTTACGGTGCTTCCAGATGCACCATGCCGTCAGCATGATGATCGACGAGGTACCCCTGCGCAGTGCGCCAGGAGTGGCCCCGAGCGCCCTAGACCACCAGTCGACGAAGGCGCCTTCCTCCGCGATGCATATTTTGAAGGCATCTGGACAGTAATATGATATGAGTAGTGTTATTTGGTGTGTTCCAAATTCATATAAAGATAAAGCAAACTTCGGACTGATCGAACCGAGACCCGTCGCCGAGAGGTTTAGAGTTGAGTTGGATACGAATTCTACCTTATCTAGGGTTATACCCTTTTTATATAGCTCATTTAAGCCACCGGTTTGGGATAAGTGGCAAGTTGTAAATCTGACGTTTGTAGCCGCATCCGATATAGTGAATTTCTGTTGGCTGACGCCCGTGTTTTTTTCTCTTTCTCATTAAAAGGGTTTTCCACGTTAAAATTCTTCTGTCCCCGTATGTCGATCTCTTTGTACATCGCTTATCTGTTGCTACCGTTCAAGTAATAAAGAAAGTTGTTCTCTAACAAGAACATGTTAAATTAATTGAGTCTTTCTATCTACTCAGATCATAGAGCCGATTAATCATTTGAGAACATTGACAGCACTCCTTATATTAACCGTGAAAGTTAAGCCCCCGTCCCGCAATAATCAGCATACTCAGCCGTCTGCTGAACAGTGAGAGACATCAGCTAATCATGGTATCTGAATTGTCATTTTACCAATGCGTTGAGACAAATGAGTGAATTTCGCAATGATATATAGAAGCACCTTTGTTTTTGACTATCCTGGCATGCCGGGAAAGCTAACGCCATTTGATTAGCGCTACCAACATGACAAGGAGATGGACAGGTCCGTCGACGGGCCTTTAATAGAAGACACCAAAGGTGATGTTGGTGTCCTTGGACGACCATGTGATCAAGCATGGAAATTAACCAAGTTGCGCATCTGAGCTGATGTGCCGGAGTCTAATATATTCGCAGCGTTTGATCTCAGAAATAAAAGCATGTCAAGACTGTAGTAACACACAGTCACGGTGGTAGGGTATATTGACTATTCAAGTTCGGCTCACGTATTCTCAAAAAAAAAAAAAAAAAGTTCGGCTCACCTGCAGTGACATGTTTGGCTCACCTGCAGCCTGCCTGCTAGCACAGAAATCAGAAATGGCTGTTCAAGTTTCAGCCTCAGATCCATCAAATGAGGAGTTGCCGTGTTTTTGAACCAACATATCTCTACCTCTATCATATTTATGTCAAAGAGAAAGGGTTTACCTACCCACACTCCTACAAAAAGATGCTACCCTAACTTGGGTCAATTAATCGGAGTGCTTCAAGTCAGTCAGATCATACAGCCGATTAATCATTTGACAGCATCGACAGCACTCCTACAGTAACCGTGAAGGTTTATCCACTGTCCCGGAATAATCAGTCTACTCACAACACCAAGAGACATCTAATCATCATATCTGAATTGTTGTCTTGCCAAAGGATTCAGACAAGCGAGTGACTTCACAACTATAGAAATCACCTTTCGTTTTGATTACCCTGCCTACCATGCTCAGCGGGAGAGGGAAAAAACAACCCCTTCTGATGAGTTGTACCGAGATGATGCCAAAACTGTAGCAGCAGTCAGTGGTACGAGTAGCAGTCACGGCGGCGACATGTTTGGCTCACCTGCAGCGTGCTGGCACAGAAACGAGGACTACCGTCTGTTCAGCTCAAGTCACATGTCATTTCTCTCTGCCAAAAACATCTCTTCCTTCCTCCATCAGGTTAATGTCACAGGAAAAGGGTTCTTGGACGAGATAAGTGTGTGTGTGGAGAAGAAATGGTAAGTGAGAAGTGGTGTCCCTATCTATCTATCTATCCATGGCTGGGACCTTCGTCTCTGGTGAACACCTTTGGTGGAGGATATGATATCCTGCATATTCCTGCATAAAGGTGGGAGGGTGACCTGCGTCCATGGCAGCCGTTGGTTGCCTTCAGCTGCCAGGTCTCTTGACATCGTCATCACGAGACGCACGATAGGTGGCTAGGTGGATTTCTGTCCGTAGCATCAGCTTGCAGTCAAGCCGAGGTATAAGATATTTGCGCGCGCACACTGTAAAGTGGTAGCAGCAGGTGGTTGAATTACCTGACATTCAGCGGCAGCAACTCTCTACACAACAGCAGTGCAGGTGCAGGTTTCTCTTGTAAAACCACAGCCATCACCGCACAATCTCGTCACAGGTCTCGGAGCTAATCTGCCGGCCAACTGGCCAAGGGAAAAGAAAAAAAGTACCACTATTCAGTTACTGCCATAAGGCATGACAGATTGATCACGCCTCCCATGAACCAAATTCAACTGGCTGAACTTTTGCCAGGCCCCTTGATGACATCGCCATCATACTATTCAGAGAGGACGCGACTACAGTACACAGATAGGTAGTAGATTTCTGTCGGTAGCATCACCTTGCAATCAAGCAAAGGTATAATAAGATGCCCAAGATATTTGTGCCTGCATGCTGTGAAGTAGTAGTAGCAGCAGCAGGTTGATATATGATACTAACCCTAAATGTGCAGATAACTTTCAACCTACTGAACTTTGCGGTTTTCCAAAGCTGTTACTCTCACGAGACGCGATCTGCTACTATTTCTTTGGGTAAAACTATGTGACCTGACATCAGGAAACGGGACAACCAGTAGTGACAAACAAGGTAGCACAGAAATTCAGCTCATCTCCCATTGGTTCAACAATCAACGCACAAGGATGCTTATTGTTAGAAATTTCACAAGATCAATTTTACTAGTTTCATTAAAAGTGAAATGCTGATCTGAATCGATGCACAGTTGTTTTTTTTGCTATGTGATCTTGAGGTATGATCCAAGGCTTGCCAGACCAAGTATATAGATACCCTTAATCTGCAGATAAGTCAGGTATTCTTATTCTGGCCTTTGGGGTGTTGTTAATCCTCTCTGTTTCTAAACAGATGATACTCTCAGCGTTGATGCGGTCCTCAATACTGACCGTTTGTTTTTGTCTGACTATGTTTGTACAAGATTAATAACAGATCTAGATTTAGAAATTTCACAAAATCAATTTCACTAGTTTCATTGTATACTACTACTACTACTACCAGTTGTCGAAAATATAGAAACTCTCTGAGAACATGCTTTCTAAAGCAGCATATATTTCTGAAGAACAGGGAGTAGCTTTCATTCTTTTCCTTTTCCTTGATGAATTGAACTTTCTAAAGCATCAGGGGAAACTTTCAGTAATATGTGTGCTGCAAAGGACTATGTATGGGTAAGTAACTAAGTATGCAAGTATTATATCAAGTTCCTGGACATAGCAATAAGGTAGGCAACACATTTCACACATGTATTGGAGGAAAACAAAAGCCCAAATACTCCTGGAATGATCCAAAGCATGGTGCGCTTTGCTAGAATAATTTATTCGATTAACTAGTCTATCTGCTTGGCCGACCTCCTAACTTTTCATTAGAAGTACAGGAGAATTAAATTATTCCCCTCTATGGTCCCAAAAGTGCAAAGGCAACTTGTCAAAATCAAAAGAAGAACAGTTCGGCACAACGCACATCATGGATCTCATGGGCGATCAGCTTTATGCCAAAGTTTAAGAAACAGATATTCTTTCACACCATCTTCTGTGTATGCTCTGTTTAAGACAGCTGTATGAGAAAACGCATTCGCCAGAGCAGGAAATGGTCACCATTTGCCCCCATTCCGGGAGAAGAATTTCAGGAGAGAATTTCTCCACGGGCGTCTCTGATTAGTCCTCACATAGAAGTGTGCGTGGGTGCACCGTTGGAATGCGTGTTTCTTTGTAAGAAAGATTATCCTCCCATGTAATTCAGATGAACTAAATGAACCTAACACACTAAATGAACCTAACACGTCCAATCGAGCTGAGTTCAGATGAACTAAATGAACCTAACACACTGAAAGATTATCCTCCCCAGTGCGACAGCCCACAACCAAATGCAATCTCAGAGCCAATTTCCAAATGAAGAAAAAAAAACTAACACGCTATTCAGGTACTGTCATCAGGTATGACAGGGTGCAGACGATTGATCCCTGCAACCTGAACTAAATTCAACTAACTAAACTTTGCTCGTCACTGAAATTTCTGTAATTCGCAAATTTCCAAAGCTGTTACACTCAGGAGACGTGATTTGCCACTTCTTTGTGCAAAAGTATGTGCGACTTGACCTGGACATCAGGCAATGGAACAAGCCAGTACTGACAAAAACAGGTAGCTCAGAAATTCAGCTCATCTCCCCATTGGTTCAGGAATCAACACACCCACCACAAGATGCTTATTTTTATTGTAAACTAAGATGGCTATCTATCTATGGTGACGTAAAGCGGTGAAAAGGAAATCGGAGTTTGACTGGACGTGTTAAGCCACAAGAACACAACAACAGTAAGCACAGCCGTAAGAACAGATGCATTGCTCTGAATCAGCACAAAGGTGGTGTTTCTTTCAGGCCAGATACCAGATAGGAATCAAGTGATCGTGAAACGTGAGCTAAGGCTTCCTTTCGTCAACGAGATGCAAATTTCGAAGTTACAGATAAGTTCTTTGACAACGGGAGAACGTTTCAATAACACGACAACATATCATGTGTTCTCAACCTTACAGCACTACCACTCTTTGGGAAAAGCGCAAATAGTCATGGAAATTTTCTGAAAAGTAGGAGATACATTCTCCCTGTAAGGCGTGCGGAAGTGAGGATTGTGGATAAGCAGATAAATACCTATCTCAAACTCATGGACATGTCAAACAGGACTTGTGTGTCTACTATCAAGGCATTACATTGTAGTGGGGCAAAAGGCACCAATAGTCCAGGAATGGTCCAAAACAAGGTGTCTGTTGCTAAATGCTACCATCATCTATCGTATTAACTAGTCTTTCTACTTGGTCATCCTCCTCACTCTTCACTCAACGCTCAGAGGAATAAGTTATCAACCCGATGCTCCAAAAAGCACAAGGACAGAGACTTTAGTCAAAATCACAGAAGAACAGTTCCACACATCAAGGATATGTGATCAGCCATAGAAATTTAGCAAAATAAACCTCATGTCAACGTCAAAGAAATACATAAAACGCGTCTACCTTTTTATTACACCATCATCTATGCTGCCTACATGGATAACATGTGCCCTGAAGTTTTTAGCTTTCCATTTAGAGTGGTAATTTTTGCTCCAAGCAGTAGTTGGCTTTGCATCCACATATCCAAGAAGTGACATGAAATAGGAAGAAACTTCATTGCAAAATGATGTCTTCTGGGGCTGGAAAAGCATGTTATGGGAAATTAGCTAAGGCAACCATGGTAGTGAGAAATTACATGAAAAATACAATTTGCTACTGAATTATATCAAACAAATTGCATAGTCTAAGCACTAAGGAGGATATAAATAGTTAAATACTGCGTAGACAGGCTACATTGCTACACTGTTCTAACAACCAGGTACCATATTGGTTAGGATCTTCATTCAACAACCAGGCACCATTGACAAGATTGGCTACAGTACACATATAAAGCCAAAATATATAGGTACACAGCAGGCACCTTTGGTTTCCTTATATTCAATGAAGAAAACAAGCAAATAAAGAAAAGCAGTGTCAAACCCTTGAACTATAAAAAATGTTAGAACTGCTGTTCCTTTTTCCTAAGGAACAACGGACAGTACAAAATCACTCTGCATATCATGTCTAACTTGGAATTGGAAGTACCATATAAATGCTAGACATGGAGATTGACAGAGGCATCAGGCATCCCAGCCCAATCTAGGGATTATACCTCGATTGAACATTATATACGCAAAAAGGACACAATGAATCATATGAATGGAACCAAACAGGACCAAACTAAGTGGTGATTAGATCGCAGAATTGCACTATGTATGCATGTACTGCAATCAGAGGAGCTCCAAGGAAACAAACAGGACCAACTGATTAAAGGACGAAAAAAGAGACAAAAAATTGTACATGTGCTACCATAACTATAAGACACTAAAGATATAGATGTCAAACATTCTGAACGACACTGCCTTGATGCTATGATTCTAGTCTATAGTTTAACGCTTCATCTGGTCACTGAAATTAGAACTAGTAACTTAGAAGACATTACTTTTCATACATCGGAACCCATTTTCGTGCAATGTGAATATGAAAAGGGACGTGAATCATTTTCAGGAATACTGCATACATTCACGTTGCATCACACTTTGATCATAAAACTTGAATCACTTAATCTTAGAAGTACCAACCGATATCCACTATTACTAGGATCAAAACAAACCATACACAGAGAGGATAGAACACCAAAGCGTGCAGAACAAACCTCACATGATGACGGCAACTGATCCAGGAAACAAGATCCTTTCGATTGATCCCCAAGAATAGTTTCGGCTACATCCTTGCCGTAACTGACTTGACGGCGTTCAGGATTCTAGAATAGTGGTAGAACAGAGCAGGTTGCTCGCCCTCCAGGCCCCCAATCACCAAGTCAAAGCGGCCATATCTACCAATATATGATGCAATTCTATCACTAGTGAGAGCCTTCACATCGGTAATCTCGTCAATTAGTGTGCCAGTTTGTGTCTGATCCCACCAACTCCTGAAAATCCTCCTATTAACTTCACCTATCTCAACTGAAACCACTGTCTTCATGTGGATGCCAAGCCTGTGCAAAGCTACCTCTCCTCCTCCAATACCGGTGAATAAGGACAGCACATTAACACCATTTGGAAACATGTCCTTTAACACCGACAAGTGGTAACCCACAGTATCGACTTGGAAAGAATTGCCAAGGCATTTATATCTCTCTGTACTGGCGACTCCCCTCGTATGGTTTCTTGGAAAACCATGTAAGAATTCCATCTCATCTTGATCTAGAGGGGCAACCTTATTTTTTCCAACCCAAACAAGATTCCATTTTCTGCACTCGTCCATTACATACTTCTGAACAGATAGTGGTGGTGTGTTACTTGAGCTTGCAAGAGCACGTTCGATCCCTTTTATCAGATTTGGACTTGCCACACGAGTCTCCAAGCAATTGAGCTGCGTTCTAGAATCCCAAGAAGGCCACCACCTCTTATAATGAGGGAATGCCTCAAATATGGTCTTCCAAGCGAGAGGCAGGAGGCGTGACCTGTTCTCAATTGGCAAGTTATGGATGTAGCCTCTTTCCCGAGCAACTACACAGAAGTGCTTAGAATCCACAAACTCTGGCTCTATGTCATACAGGTTTCTGGAAATTTCCATCCATGTACTTCTTGGAGATTCGGCCTCATTTTCATAGTAGAAATAGGGTGGCCCAATAGCTTGTCTAGGAAGACTCCTCACCGACCGTAGGTTGAATCCAACCATTGGATTTGGGAGAGGCATTCGTTCGCCATGGTTACCATACAATTGGGTTCGACTTCCTTGCGCTCCACCTCCATAACGCTTCATCTTTTTCTTACTCTCTTCCATCAATCTTGCTCTTTTTCTCCCTCCAAAGGAATCAAAGCCTCTATCAGTAACCTGCTAAATTGTACACAAAATTCCAGTATCTTTACATCAAACTAAAAGAGTAAATGGTTTTGTTATTCAAATGTACATTTAAACCAACAGTTACCTCATATTCAGACAAATTCATATTATTACAACTTTCTTCAGCTTGGGATGCATAGATTGAATCAACTAATACAGAGAGAGCAGCATCCACACCTAGGAAGTTTAAAAAAAATAAGGTGTCTTTCCACGAAAGCATGATCATCAGGTAACAATTTAAAAAAGGAGGCATACCACATCTGACAATAGCCTTCTTTGCTTCATCTTCTGGAAAGCCCATGCTTATTAAGGACTTGATCTTGTTGTCCTGCACAAAAGAAAAACAAAAACAGAGATTAGAACGGACTTGTTACAACTTACTTCCTTTTAATCTAGGTGACTAAAGAGGGGAGGGATCAAGACATATACATAAGAATACCCATGAAACTGATCGAGAATTAAATCGACAAGATGATTTAGGAACTCAACTTGTTATTCTCTGATGTTGTTTGAGAATGACATTAATACAGCAGTTAATGTATGCATGAACACAACGCTCGTTGTCTTAGAATTGAAATAAACTATGAAGCACTTCTTGTTGTGCTGGAATAAACTGAAGGTACACGTCCCAGTTTGCAGCCTCATATGATGGTATTGATGGCTGGGTGCATAGCAGTAATGAAAAACAATTATGTAGTCTCACCATATTGTTTTCGTGATATTCAAATGCATACAAACTGTAACTAATCTTCAAATGCATAAGAACTGAACAGAAAGTGAGTGGTGCTGAAATAGAACAATTCATTTTATTCATCACAACCACAAACAAGCATCCAAAATATGATGGTATTTTTTATTACTCTGAGAGGTATTATTCTGATGGTATTTAACCTCACTTCCTAATATATTGCTCTCTTACACGATAAATTTTTTAACATGATGAGAATTTTATGTAAACAACATCAAGTTCTCAAACTTCACAATGCAATGTGATGAAAGGCTGGGAGAAAAATAAACAAAGAGATCAAAAGGTATGTAAAGGAGTGCTCAAGGTATGCATGCCAAAGATTTCATATGTTTCAGCATACATGTGATCAAATATTTCCCAGATATGAATCGCAAAACTAAATTTCTCCAGATTCATCGATATATCTTGATTGTGAGGCTCTTGAAAAAAAAATACCTAGGTCTCCCTACTGCCCCGGGAAGAAACAGTACAAAGGCCTTTGAGAAGGTGTGTACCCCAAGTTTTTTATTTAGTTAGTAGCGGGTGCGAAAAGAAGCTGAGTTTGGCTGAGCGAGAGGTCCTTCTTAAAGCTGTGGCTCGATCAATCCCAGCATACTCAATGAGATGTTTTGGTCTTTACAAAACAGCATGCAAGCGCCTCTCTTCGGCTATGGCTCGCTATTGTATGAGAGGAGATGGGGACAAAATAAAAATGCATCGGCGTAAATGGTCTAAAATTGGTCAACCTGAATATGATGGTGCTATGGGTTTTCGAGCTGTTGAAATGTTCAATATTGAAATGCTTGGCAAGCAAGGTTGACAGCTTATTACCAACCAAAACTCTCTGTAGGTAGAGTCCTAAAGGGAAAATATTTCCCAAATGCGGATCTTCACACACCTGGAGAGCAATCCTTAAGGGTGGCAGGGCTCTGGAGTTGGGTCTAATTAGGAGAACTGGGGATGGAAGCTTAACTAATGCTTGGCAAGACAGATGGATCCCTGATGTTGCTGGTGGCAAACCTCTTTGCAAACCAGCTGGGGCATAAGTAACTCAAGTGGGATGTTGAAGCCCTCAATGCTAATTTTCTACGCTCTGATGTGCTCACTATCCAAGAAATCCCCTTGGGAAAACTGGACAATGATCTGCGGCTTGGGAGGCTGAAAACCATGGCCTTTATACTGTAAAGTCTGCTTACAAGCTTCTATCCTTCTTGGCACGTGTTTTGGAACAAGACAACACTAACTGGTCCGGCAGCTCTTTGAGGGAGGAAATTCTAGTCTGGAGAATTTTATGGAAACTGAAAATCCCACCTAAAATCCGAACATTCTGGTGGTGTCATTCATGGATATTATGTAGCCGTGTGATGTTGTACACAAGAGACACATGGAACCACATGATATTTTTACTGATTGTGATGCCAAGGAATATACTGCATTCCATGCTTCGATGGGATGTACGTTTGCAGGACTTTAATGAGATTTACATGTTAAACTGCCAAGGCTTCACCCCCTTTCCTAGGCTAGTGATCTGTTAGATGCTCTCTTTTGCAAACTTAGTGAGGCAAGTGTGTGGTGTGTGGTCTATCTGGACAGCTCAATAGGTGTTGACATGGAGAAGTGCCCCTGAACCTGAAGAAAGCGTGTAAATGGGCGTGGGAAACTGCCTTTGATCTCATTCAGCTGTCTCTGGAGACCTCCTGTACAAGGAAGCTTGAAGATCAATGTCGATGCCGCTTTCTCTATGTTGGAAGGACATGGAGCGACAGTTGTGGTGATCTGGGATGGCCAAGGTTTTTCGGAGGGGTTCAGGCAAAGAGATGTGTGGTTGTGCAGAATGTGTTAACAGCTGAAGCTTTAGCTTGCAGAGCTGGACTGAAGCTTGCCAAAAGCTTCAACCTGAATCATCTCATTACTGAAGCTGATTCCCAGAAGAAGAAAACAGAGAAAGTACTACTTCAATTTTAAACCAGATTGCTGAGCTTAGTAGGCATCTCTTGCTTTCACTATTGATCATATACAGAGAGATGCAAATATGGCAGCCCATATAACTGCAAAGTCTGCATCACTAACTAATCCTGTGTGTGTCTGGCTTGACCACGCTCCATAATTTCTAGCAATGTGCATTCAACAGGATTGTAACTTTTCTTATAATTCAATATAAGATTTGTGTTCTAAAAAAAAGGGTACACATTGGCAAAGAAGTCACACGTATCAGCATACATATGATGAAGGATTTCTCAGTTACCGAACTAATGATAAGGAATCATCTACCTCATCACCAGAACAATCAGAGTTGGGTTCTCTCCCATTAGCATCGCGGTCTCTATCCCAGTTTCCAAAATCAAGATTGTCATCATCTTCAACACTCTGAGGGACGAGGCCAGAAGTAGAGCAATTACCCACAGCCTCATTGTCTAGTGTCTGCATTTCACATAACCAATTGTAACATTCAACCCTTGCCACCATGCAGCAAAAGCATTATAGGATAAATTAAGTAGCATAATACATTCTCTTATTGGTCCACCAATGAGAGACCCCAAGGGCGACTCGCCAGGCGACTCGCCGGGCGATTCTCAGGGGGACGGCGTCACCAATCCTGGGAGCCAGGGCTGGACCTCGGCGGTGGGTGGCCGGTTTTGGGCACTGGCTGAGGACGCGGAGGAAGGGGACGCGGATGCCGGATCGCAAGATGGAGACGCGGAGAGATCGTTCTCCTCGTACTGTGCTACTCCGACGTCGGAGATCGGTCGAGATCTCCCGATGGCGTCGAGTGGGAGGGCGGCTAAGAGGGCTGCGCGGATCAAAGCTCAACGAGAAGCGGCGCGTCAGGTAATGGCAGTTTCACCTTCGTTTGTCTGTACGCAGGTTCGGAGATCCGGTGCTTCGAAGATCAAGCTACCTGCATTTCAATCAACGACAACGATCGAGGAGGATCTAGACGGTGGTGAATGGACGTTGGTCACGCATCGGAGACGGAAGGGCGGGCCTGCATGTTCTTCATCGCTTGCGAGTTCAAATGGTTCGTACTCAAAATTATTCAAACGAGACGTTGGTTCTCGTTTCAATTTTCGGAAGGAGCGTGATCAACGGGATTATTCGGATCGGGGCGTTGGCTCTCGATCAGAATCATCTAAGGATCGGCCGTTGGGCTGTTTTCCAAGTCCTGTGCGATCTGACACAAACGGAGACCTGGGCCGTGGGGTCAAGGCCCGAGTGTTTTCGGGATCGGTGATTTATCCATCTGGTCGTGGTGTGCGACCTCTCCTAGGTTTTCTGTGGAGGGGCGCCGCCGTTTCTGAGCGCATCTGCTGCGTTCGTCCAGTGAGCTCGATGGCTGGCCGTGGTGGAGGCCGTGCCTACAATGGCGGTCACCACTACCATGGCTTCGGTGGGAACTATGAGGAGGGCGGCCCTAGCGGTCATGCTGGTCGTGGAGCATATGCTCAAGCAGCGGGTGGTGCTGCACCGATCGCAGGGGCGCAGCAAGGCTTGGCTGGCCCTTATGCTGTTGTCAATGCCGCTCCGGCGGCACCGGCGGTGGTTCCGTTTGCTTTCAACGCTGCGGCAGCCGGACAGTTTCATCAAGGGCAAAGGGTACCGGCTCAGAATCAGGGTTTCTATGGGGGACGCGGGAGACAGCGTTACGACAATCAAGGTCGCGGGTTTCCACGTGGTAGAGGAGGTTTTGGCAGGGGTGTTGGAGTTGGATATGTCAGAAGGGATGGTCCTGGTAGAATTGTGGTTAATGGGCAAGACCGGGTGGTTGCACCTGTGGTTAACCCAGTGCCGGTGGTGAACCAGACTGTTGCACCAAATCAACCAGTGAGAGCAACGACGGCTGTTGTTGCTTCTTCTAATTCTGCACCTATTGATGGTGTTGCGGCTGGTTTTGGAGCGGGAGCGACTCAGCAGAACCAGCTTCCTCTTGGGTCCTCTGTACCAGTGGGAGGACAGATTCGGGACAGCGCACATGCTCTGACTTCGGGTCCTTTGCCTTGATGCTACCGTGAAAGCCAAAAGTGTTGATAGACACAGGTGCTTTAGGTGCGGTTTGAGCGGACACGCATTGGGTGATTGTGACACTGAGATGTGTCTGGTGTGTGAAAATAGGAAACACGTTGATGGTCCCTGCAAATTGTTGTCGGCACCGAAACCACCTATTGTTCAGTATGGATTTGCACACGAGGAGCTTATGTTTTTCGGAGTCCAATGTTCCGAAACGTACAGACCAAAGTTGTTGAATCATCGATTAGCTTCTTTGGTAGTTACTGGAGGGGATCTTAGTATTCCCCAAATTATTATTCAGTTGCAGCGGCTTGTGCCGAGAAACAATTTTCAGTGGGCTGTTGTTAGGAAAGGGCACAATATCTTCCAGGTCCAATTCCCTTCCAAGCAAGATCTTCAGCGGCTACAGGTGTTTGGTACATTTTGCGTACCTAATAGTCCCTGTAAGTTGACAGTGGAGGAGTGGAATAAAAAAATTGAACCAGAGGATACACTTCCGAATTTTTGGGTGAGAGTGTCTGGTATTCCAGAGGATCATCTCGGGGATTATCTTGCTATGTGGTCTGTTGGATTTCTGTTGGGAAAACCAGTGAGTATAGATATGGAATTTACCAGGGAGAAGAAAACTCTGAGGATTCTTGTTGGGTGTCTTGATTACACTAAAATACCTGCATCTTTTCCTCTTTTTATTAAAGATGGACTTTATAGGTTGGTGTTTGAGGTGGAGGGTGAGGATCACTCTATTCCTGATGTTGTCATGGCTGATAACGATAATGCTGGAGATGATGATGATGGGCTTGGAGATGATTTCCAAGACGCACTAGACAAGGAAGCAAGTATGAAAAGAAATAGGGGGAAGAGTTCTAATGTTGACTCAACTACTGATCCTATGCTTGATCAAGGTGGTACTTCAGTAGGGAAGCAAAACCAGCTAGGTGGAGTGATTTTTTCTCCACAGGTAAAGGAATTATTTGCTATAGCAAGAGCCGAGATTGACTTGGTTTTTTCTGCGGATTCTGATCACATGGAGAATGTTGCTGCGGGTCTTGACAATAATACAGTGAGTTCTAATTCGCATGTGCTTAATGATTTTAGTGTTGGGCTGGACACAGATGTTGAACAGGTTGATATTCAGCCTCCGTGCTCTGTTGATAATCTGAATACGGATTTTATTCGGTCTCCTAATGCATTGGTGGAGGAGCTCGAGTTTCTGCCGGCAACTCCTGCCGCGTCGTTGGGGCAGGCTGCCACCGTTCCAAGGCAGGCTGCCGTGGCCCATTCTCCTGCTGCCGTGGTGGCTCTCGCTAAATCTCTGCCTGCGGGTTTTCAAACTGGTATGGGGCCTCTAGATCATTCACGGGAGGAGACCAAAGCGGATGGACAGTGTGTTGACAGTGTGCCTACGCTGGTGGTGGATGTTGCTATGGATGATGCATCCGTGTCACGTTCTAGGGGTATGGATGAGGGGTTGGTCTCTGGTTTTCGGAGGGAGGATATCACTGGTCGATGCTTATTCTCTGATGTGGAGGAGCCGAATTTATCTCCGGTTTTGGTGTCACCTGTGAGGCGATCACGCGAGGAGATCATGGCTTTTGGAGGGATTTCTGACCCTGCATCGGTGGGGCTTCGTTCGAGTGCAAGGATCCGGGCTCAACCAGACGCGGATTTGTCTATTCCGGAGAGGGCATCCTTGCGTGCAGCTTATCGCGCTGATTTAAGCTCAGGTATTTCAGCAAGTATTTCATTTGCTTCTTTGCCGAATGATGTTATTATTTCTCGTGCTTCTAAATTGGGGGTTTCATTAGGGAAGTCTATAGAAGAGGTAAATGTAGCTGTTAATTCTCTGAAAGCAATTGAAACATCGAGGAATTTGGTGGTTCTCCAAAACAATCTTAACAATGATTTTCTTTCCAAGACTTCTAGTCTGGTGTTACAGAAAGCTGAGAATTTATGTGAGGATATTGATTTAGAGAATGATATGGAGGAGGGGAATTCGTTGGAAATTCCAATTATTTCTTTGAAACGTGCTAAGAAGGTCAAGACAGTTGTGTCTTCTGGAATTTTCCCTAGGCGTAGTGCAAGGTTAAATACTGGTAGAAAGAAAAATTAGTATCATGAGAGGTTTCATTTGGAATTCTAATGGGTTAGGGGACACTGCTAAACATCTAGCTATTAATGAAACTGTTAGGGAACATAGTATTGATTTTTTTGCCTTATTGGAGACAGGAAGATCAAACTTTTCTCCGCATTTTTTACGGCATCTAGTGGGGGGGTAGATTTTACTTGGTACTGTTTACCACCTCATGGGAGATCGGGAGGTATCTTAGCAGGTTTTAACCCAGCTACTATTTCGGTTTTAGATGTTTTTGCGGGGGATTACTGTGTGAAGTTTCATTTAAAATCTAAAGATGATGGTTTCCATTGGGCTTTCGTAGTGGTTTATGGGGCTGCACAAGAAGATAAAAAACCTGCTTTCCTTGCGGAGCTGGTTCGTATTTGTGAGGGAGAGTCTCTACCAATGTTGATTGGGGGTGACTTTAATATTATTAGAAGAAGGGAAGAAAAGAATAATAACAATTTCAATGCGCGTTGGCCTGTGATTTTTAATGCAATCATAGAGAGTCTAGATTTGAAAGATTTGGAAATGTCTGGACGTCAATATACTTGGGTGAGTAGACACCCTTCACCTACTCTTGAAAAGCTGGATAGATTTTTGGCCTCTGTTGAGTGGGAGCAAAAATATCCTCTCGTGTCGGTTCGGGCTCTAACTAGGACTGAGTCTGACCATGTACCTATACTTATTGATTTTGGGTTGCCTTCTCATGTTGGGAATTCATCGGCATTCTCCTTTGAGTTGGCTTGGTTTGCGAGAGAGGGTTTTCTAGATATGATTAAAGAAAAATGGAGTGAGGTGACCATAGGGTCCAATCCAATTGAAGTGTGGCAATCTAAAATTAGATACCTGAGAAGTTTTCTAAGAGGTTGGGCTAAACATATTAGTGGTGAGTATAAAATTCAGCGAGATCGTTTATTGTTACTTATTAATGAGTTAGACATCAAAGCCGAAACATCTCCCCTTACTGAGGAAGAGAGTGAGGCTAAGAGGCAAGCAGATAATTTCTTGACTAAACTCCGTAGGGAGGAAGAGTCTAAGTGGGCGCAACGGGCAAAAGTGAGACATGTTCAGCAGGGTGGGGGCAATACTAGATATTTTCATTTAATTGCTAATGGCAAGCATAGGAAGAAAAAAATTTATCAATTAGAACAAGATGAAGGCACAATTGTGGGCCAAGAAAATTTAAAATGTTTTATTTCACAATATTACAAGGGTCTTTTTGGGGCATCGGCCCCATCATCTTTCTCTATGGTTGAATCTTTCACTGAGGATTTGCCTCAAGTGTCTATGGAGGAAAATCATTACTTAACATCTTTGTTCACTGAGAAAGAAGTTTTTGATGCAATTTCTCAGATGGAACATAATAAGGCTCCTGGTCCTGATGGTTTTCCTGCTGAATTTTACCTGAATTGTTGGGAATTCATAAAGGTTGACTTGATGGGCATGTTTGCTCAATTGCATGCTGGCAATCTGCCGTTATTTAAGCTTAACTATGGTGTTATTACCTTGCTTCCTAAGAAGGAAGATGCATGCAGAATTGAACAATATAGACCAATTTGTCTTCTGAATGTTAGTTTTAAGATTTTCACTAAAGTCGGTACAAATAGAGTGACAACTATTGCTCAGAAAGTGATCAAACCATCCCAGTCAGCTTTTCTTCCTGGTAGGAATATTCTAGAAGGTGTTGTAGTTTTACATGAGACCATCCACGAGCTTCATAGGAAGAAAATGGACGGGGTTGTTTTCAAAATTGATTTTGAAAAAACCTATGATAAAGTAAATTGGGCTTTCCTTCAACAAACTTTACGTATGAAAGGTTTTAGTCCAACTTGGTGTGAGTGGGTTTCTCGTTTTGTGCAAGGAGGGAGTGTTGGGGTTAGAGTAAATGATGACATTGGTCATTTTTTTCAAACCCTTAAAGGTTTGAGACAGGGAGATCCCATGTCTCCTATTCTTTTTAATCTGGTTGCAGATATGTTGGCAGTGCTTATTGCTAGAGCTAAGGAGGATGATCAGGTGGGTGGTTTAGTGCCACATTTAGTGGAAGGGGGATTATCGATTCTCCAATATGCTGATGACACTGTGTTATTCTTTGAACATGATCTAGAAAAGCTGTCAATATGAAGTTAATTTTATCTTTGTTTGAACAATTGTCTGGCCTAAAGATAAATTTTCATAAAAGCGAGATTTATTGCTTTGGCAAGGCTCGTGAGAATATGGACGATTATCGCTGCATCTTTGGATGTGAGGTGGGTAGTTTACCTTTCAGCTATCTTGGTATACCTATCCATTTTAGGAAACTTCTTATTAAGGAATGGAAGGTCGTGGAGGACCGTTTCGAGAAAAAGTTGAGTTCGTGGGCTGGAAAATTATTGTCATATGGAGATAGGCTTGTGTTAATTAATTCGGTGCTATCTAGCCTACCAATGTTCTTGTTTTCATTCTTTGAAGTGCCTATTGGGGTACGGAAAAGAATAGATTTCTATAGGTCACGATTCTTCTGGCAGAGTGTTCATGCCAAAAAGAAGTACCGACTGACAAAATGGAATATCGTTTGTCGACCTAAAGACCAAGGTGGACTAGGTATAGAAGTTTTGGATGTTAAGAATAAATGTCTTTTGAGTAAATGGTTATTTAAATTACTAACTGAGCAAGGAATCTGGCATGAATTATTGATGAATAAATATGTGGGAGAGAAAACTATAGCCGAGTTGGAGGCAAAACCCACAGATTCACCTTTTTGGAAAGGTATCTTGCGGGTGAAAGATGATTTCTTCAAACATGTTAAATTCCAGCTGGGGAATGGTGAGAAGATTAGATTCTGGGAGGATTGTTGGTTAGGGAATTTGCCGCTATCTATCCAGTATCCTACGCTATACTCAATTGTGAGTAATAAGAATACTTTAGTGTCTACCGTACTTGGTCAATCACCTCCTGCTTTGCACTTTCGTCGTGCTCTGATTGGAGACAAATGGGAAAGATGGTTGCATCTAATGGATAGGTTAATGGATGTTTCTTTGTCGGGTGCTCATGATGGGTACTGTTGGAAACTCACAAATTCTGGTGTTTATTCAGTTAAATCATACTATGCGGAAATTATGAACGAAGATGTTAGATTCCTTAATAAATATCTTTGGAAACTAAAGGTGCCTTTGAAAATAAAGATTTTCATGTGGTTCCTATCTAGGGAGGAGTTGCTGACTAAGGATAACCTAGCTAGGCGAAATTGGGATGGGTGTAAAAAGTGTGTGTTCTGTGGTGTTAATGAGACGGTTGATCATCTTTTTATCTCTTGTCAGTTTGTTAAAAAGATTTGGATGCTTGTGCATTTTACTTTTAGTGTATCTCCTCCTACTAGTATTCTAAATTTGTTTGGTGATTGGTTGGGTGGAGTTGATTTGGGTTCGAAGGCACTAATTCGTATTGGCGTATGTGCTCTGTTGTGGACTGTTTGGAACCACAGAAATGGTATTATTTTTAACAATGAGAAAGTTGGGAACTTTTTGCAGGTTATTTATCAGGCCAACTATTGGATGCATCTATGGTCTCATCTGCTGCCAGAGGACCAGCGTGCTCGTTTGGTTGGTGGATGCACTCGGATGATGGCGGTCATTCAGGCTATCTTCAGCAAGGGTGGCTGGTTGCTTAGTAAACGAATATGTAATAGGTAGTCTCATGTTGATGGGGTTATTCTATGAGTCATCATGTTACGTTTATTTGTACCTCTGGTATCCTCTCTAGGGCTGTTGAGTTGCTAGGTGAGGGATGATTATGTGTAAGCTCAAATTTGGATGATGAATATTTAATAAAAGCTGTATGCATCAACCTGATGCAGAGGCTGGGTTTCCCTTTTCAAAAAAAAAAAGTAGCATAAGCACATAGACAAATACCTGATATGTTAGAAGATGCTCGATCAGTGCATTTGAATCACCGTGCCCTGAAAGCAAAATGGCCAGGTGAAACAGAAGGTGCAAACACGAATACCAAATAAAATGAAATTTATTACTTTTAGTATTACCAATCTCTTTAATGCACTTGACAACCATGTGTTTTGGAAAACCCATTCCCACATATTCCTCGACTAGAGAAGCAGGTAGTGCTTCTCTGGCTGCCCACACATTAGAAACCTTTGGACAGCCAAATGAACAAACATCAAACTCAAATCATAATAATAAGTCATGGCTAGCTCTTGTGCTGAAAGACACATTTTTTCTGTCCGGCATACCAGCGTTGACGGGCCAGAAGCATGTAAATTCCTCAAGGCCGCAGCCGATGAGGATTCAGCTTCACCATCACTTTCCCACTCAAAACTATCACTATCGTCGCCCTGTGACAGAGTTAAGCATGCCTTGATCAATATTAAAAGAAAACAACCAGAGAAGCAATTGTAGAGAAGAAAATTACGCAATAGAAAATTTTATTGCGCCATAAGACCAAAACAATCACCAGATATCACAGCTGAAATCTCTAGTGCGAAATCAGCACAGCCAGGTTCAGTTCTAGAGTCTATGACGCATCAAAAGAAGAAAGGAAAGTCAGTCTTTTTAATTGAACAAACCCCCCTCCATCCCCGTCACAACAAGAAATTAGACTAATGCCCCAAAAATATACATCAGTACAATTATAAACAGTTTCAGAGGTCACAAAGAGCAATTATGTGGAACAGTAGAACACATTATGCATAACAGAGATTTTATGGGAGGAAAGTGAGCAGGTTAGTAAATCTAAAAAGGTGATCAGATTAACCAGGCTTTCCACATTGTGTCACCTGGAATAAGATTATCCAAAAAATAGACTACTGCAGTACGACTTGGAGGTGCTTGTATCAAATGGATAAAAAGGTACTTTGCGGTCAGAATTAACTGCTCAAATACATGAGGTGAAGTGCCAGAGAAGTAACAATTCATGATCATATAGGTGGACCACTGTAACATAAAATAAATCCGTAGAATTCCTTATCAAAGAGTCCCGGACTGTTAAATGTGCCTATGTAACAGAAGATAATGCGACAGCAGTGCGAATGTGTCGTCACTAACAACATATGAAACAAAATAAGATCATGCGACAGTCAAATCCCAGAGGAAAAATCAGCGCAGAAAGATTCAGTTCTAGGGTGCAGAGTGCACCAAATACGATTTTTCAAAACACTCGCTCCTATGGAGTGTCCTATGGAGAAGATGTTCAGTTGGTTCTGTGATTTCACCTATATAGGTTGATGTTTTGGGAGGTACATTTCTCTGTATTTTACGCATCATTGCATCAGGAGGCCATACGAATATAGGTCTTGCTGCTCCATTACTAGTGGACATATGGTTTCTTGATGTAATGCTTTGTTGCATACAGCCACTGGTCCAGGGCACATTGAGGAAGAGGGGCAAACATTAGTTCTTTTCGATCAAAGAAAAACCACCAAAACTTGGACTGAATGCACTGTGAGTGATAAAAAAAAGGACAAATCTTTCCAGGTCAATGGAAAGTGCAAACTGGATGCGGTGCAGAAAGACTCTTAGAGAGAACCCTGACTGCTATGAAATACAATCCTCACACAAAACATTATTAAGCAGTCCGATTCTCTTTCCTGGGAGAAGATTCTGAATTCCTTACATGCTTATGTGTTTTTTTGTCGAACGCACACCAAAGCGTGCGTCATTTTTAGTAGAAGAAGGCACCAAAATAGTGCAAGTACAGCCAACAACGGACAGGAAATAGAGCTAAAAAACGAAAACAAAGCAAAGGGACAAAAAAGAAGAAGAGGAAACTAAGGTAAGCTATGTACAGGCTTATGTCCGATCACAATGGTATCATTGTGTCCTCATGGACAACATAGAAAACTGAAGATCATGCGACAGTCGGTCAAAAGCCCAAAAAGGCAAAAAAAAAAAAAAAAAAAAAAACAGCCTCATTTTTCAACTCCAGCGTCTAGAGTGCATCAAATAAGATTTTGCAAACATATACCATTCGGTTGAAATGGCCCTTAAGAAAAGACACACATGAGAATGTCCTACAAAGAAGATGTTCAGCTGGTGCTGTCATTTCACCTACACAGATTGATATCTTGACAAACTACTGCATCTGTGTATTTGGTGTAGATCCTGATGCATGACAGATGTCTGAAAAATGCAGAAAAGAAGCACTAAACTGACCACATAGCGTTTGAAACAGACTGACCATCTGTGTACTTGAAGTCAGTCCGGTGTGACTGCTATACGACGAATCGCATGCTATCTAGTAACACTACAGGTGTGTCGCCCTGTATGTATGTACGCATCCGGATCCCACAAGAGCATAGCTGCTGCCATGTGGTTCCTTCACGCCGTTGCTGGTCCAGGAAACATCGAGGGAGGAGGGGGGAAAACAATGGTTTTTTCGATGGAACAAACCACCAAAGACTGATAGCGATGTGAGAGGAAAAGGAGAAACGAATATCTCCCGAGTGTTTCGAGTCAAATGGAAACAGAGTGCTGTCTAAAATCCTATGAAACACAATCCTCGCACAGAAGATTATTTCCTAAGAGAACCTTTTGAATCTAAAATTGCCAGAAGAGAAGAAAAGGAGGAGCGCCTTACCGCCATTGCTGATCCAAGAAGCTACGCCCCCTCCGGCCTCTCTCTCTGCAGTGAAGACGAGGAGGAGGAAGAGGAGAGGAGGTCCAGGCGAAGGCGGAGGGGAGCACGACGGCGACGGCGGAGGAGCCGTATGAGGAGAGGAGAGGAAAGCCCGCCCGACCGCCCGTCTCTGCTTAAGGGGAGGAGGAGCAGGCGATCGCGCGATAGACGAAAGTCTGCTGCTCCCGCGGCCGCGTACACGGAGGTCTACTCTGTTTTCAAGCGGTGGTCGGGGATAAATATGTGCCGGCCGTGGCCCTTTACCGGATGCGCGGCTACACACAGGTCTGGTTACAGCCGGCTTGTGCGCAGCGCACATCTCAATGGACGGGTGGGTGCGCGGGTGGTTGAAATAATAATGGAGCCAGCCTGATCATAGCTGTCAAGCACTTAATGTTTGACAGCTTTTGACCAGTCAATACGAATTATTTGTCAAACTTACACCTACTCCTTTCATAATTACAGAATATATATAAATATCATTTGAGCTACCAAAATCTTGTTTATACCTTATAAGAAATATATTGTTACACTTATACTTGAATAAAACTTTTATATTTACGTTACCAATCAAAGTTACCCCTAAAAGCAGATGTCACCTTGAGTTGAATGAGTATTTTAATTATTCATTGTGTTGCTTGGAGAAGGGAAAAAAAAATGCGTAGACACGTTTCAAGATGTTTACATGTACCAGCTAGCTTCCGTGGAGAGTGAATCGACCAACTATTTATGTATAGGATGGCTTATATGTATACGCATGTTTTTAAGGGTCGGCTTATTTCTTCAGGAAATAAAGGTTATCTTATTCATGTTTATAATTTACTTGTTTTCTTTCTAAATAGGAAATCAAATTATAACTATTTCCCGTCCAATATATCTCCGGTCCATATTAATTGTTGTTGAACCAGATATATCTAGCACTAAAATATATCTATAAATATTTGATTTGACGATAATTAATTAGGATCGGAGGTAATAACATACTCATTTTGTTCCGAATTATAGTATGGTTTAGTTTTCTCTAATTTGCATGTATCTAGACGTATTTTAGTGTTTGGATTCACTCATTTTAATCTGTATATAGTCAAAATTAAAAATCCAAAGCATCTATAGTAATTTTGGAACCGGAAAGTAAAAGCTTCACTGCCTCTTTTTTATGGAACGGGGAAGTAAACGCACCGTCATCAACTCCCTTTATAAAAGTTTATTTTTCTACATTTTGCAAGTAGCACAAACATTTATTTACTTTCTTTATTTCCTTCACTTTTATTAGGAGATGGGACGAGTGAGAGTGAGATAACCCACCCCTTAGTAAGTTTCTAATGCGACTTAAGATAAAAAATTTGCTTTACTTATTGTCTTCCGTTTTATGGGGGAGACAAATGACGGCCACCAACTACCATTTAGTTATTTCCTTCGCAATCGAAAACACAGATTTATTTGATTTATTTATTGTTGTCATGGGGCTACCCCTGAGTAGGGTCAAGCTTGGTATAAAAGGGTGTCCAAGAAGTGGGATACCGAGTTGCTATTGACCGAGATATTGTTAACCGAGATCCATATTGGTACCGAGTTGAAGGGTACCGAGATGGATCTATCTCGATAAGAAGAATCAAGGGAGATATGAAGAAACGGGTGTCTCCCCGGGTTATCCGAAATACACTTGGAGAATCCGGATGCACGAAGAACTATCCATCCCGGAGCAGTTGAGATCCCGAAGATCACGGCAGAGTACGAGCGTGTGGTTCAACTTACTAAGCGTGATGATGTATACTCGTACAGCGGAGTGGTGCAAGGCATGGGCGAGGTCATGTCATGTCTCTGACAAGGGGGACATGACATGGCAGCGGCTACGGGGGAGACGACTTTCGGCGTATGACAGCGAGTGTGCGCTACGGCACAGTGTTCTACGTATAACCCTGTACGTTCCGTCAGCCAGTATATAAGGTGGCCACACCTATCCTGCGCGAGAGACGATGCAACCAGTAGACATTTTTCCTTAGTGAGAAGAGAGAGCTTCTTCTTCCTCTGGCTCTGTGAGCTTGAGGAACCACATTGTACTCGGTTACCCACTGATATAGACAGACGGCAGGAGTAGGGGTGTTACCTCCACACGAGGGCCCCGAGCCTAGGTAGATCTTGGTATTTGCAGTGTAGTGAGTGCGCCGTCTAGGCGTGCAATCCCTCCCCGGATACCCACAGTGTCCATCGGCCCCAACTCAAGCCATCTCATGGCATCTGTCTCTACACCACCACGACAGTTGGCGCCCACCATGGGGCCAGCAGCGGCGCTGGCTGGGGTCTCTATTCGGACGGGATCTTCGCTTCGTTCAGGCGAGCGCATGGTCTGTGGCCTTGTCCACGGATTCGTCTCCCTCGACTTCGTCACCGACAACGCCCGGTGATTTCGGCGGCAGGCCCGTGCCCGCAGGTAGATCTGTCGTCAGATTCGGCACGCATCTGGTGTACGTCGCCACCACAGTAATCCGCGGGTACCCCGAGGTGGTACACGTTGCTGCGGATCCTCCTGCTGTTCTCACCGTCCGCGGGCAGCGTATCAATCGCTCCGCGGGCAGCATGGAGGTGATGATGACCGGCCCGGCTCCTGCAGCCGGAAAGAGCGCGGTCGATGTCGCCGAGACTGCTGGCAAGTCGGCTCGGCCAGTTCACAAGCCACTGGAGAGAGACGTGAACCAACCGGATTACAAGGCTCCCTCTACACCGACCCCAAGGCCACCTCCATTCGCCAATGTCATCGAGTAATTGAACGTGCCAGTAGCCGCTGATGCAGATCCGGCAGCGGTGCGGCAGCAACTCGAGGAGCAACGCCAGGCCATTCTCGCAGAGGCTGTCGAGATGTCCAAAGCCAGGCAAGAGTTAGATCTTAACTTAACCGAGTATAACAAAGCTCATGGTTTTACTCCTGTTGTAAACAATCCTAGTCGGTTAGGTGTTGTGCGGAACCGAGGTCGTGGTTTCGGTGCCGAGATGGCCAGAGATGGTAGAGCTGCTAGTAAATTTGCTAGTGTCACCTCGGCGGGTATGCCGAGTTGCCGCATTTGACCGGTGAAGCTCGCGCTAGGCAGCAGGACCGGTTTAATGAGCTGGTTCTGGAGGCAAACAGGCAAAATGAGGCTTTCCGGAAGGCGAATCCGGGGGCAGGTGCTTCTCACATGGTCCACTCCAATGGTGGGAAATCTAGGGGGCAAGCCTCTTCTCCCCATCTCGGGGGTGAACGGGCCCGGAGTGTGAACTCAGGGAAGAACAAGAAGATCCAGATCTACGACCCGTCTGGCGCCGGAAAACAGTTAGATGTACAGGGCTAGGTCGGGCAAGGACATGTTGCTCAAGGTGGGCATGCTGCCAACCGGGTTCAGGCATCCGGGAACAACCGCAGCCGAGATGGTCCATCTCGGCAGCCGGTGGCCAACCCGGCTCAAAAGCAACCCGGTGATGGACATCAAGACTGATATAATGACGGCTACTCGACAATGAAGAAGGATGGGTACCCGAGATACGATCACCTAGCGGACGCTGGAGTACTCGCTGCTCCATTGGGGCCCCGAGTACTGCAGCCGAATGATGCACGATACAAGCTCGACAGAATCTATTTGTCGGATGAGACGAAGGAGCAAGGCCCTCCGTGACCACTTTGTTTCGGTCCTCGGATCATGAATGAGCCGGCTGTAGCCAAGTTCCAGCTGGCTAGGGGAACAAAAACTTATGACGGCAGCCAAGTTCCAGCAGGCTAGGGGAACAAAAACTTATGATGGCAGCACCAAGCCGGAAGATTGGTTGAATGGTTATGTCACTGTCGTGCACATTGCCGGTGGTAACCGTCGGTGGGCGGTGAGATATGTGCCTCATATGTTGGAGGTCCCAGCCAGGATCTGGCTGAACAACCTTCCGAGAGACAGCATTAATTGCTGGCTAGACTACTCGAACGCCTTCATGAGCAACTTCACCAGCATCTACCGTAGGCCAAACCGTCCACATCAACTCTCTGCGTGCAAGCAGCGAGAAGAGGAGACTGGCCGAGATTATCTTACTCGGTTGAGCACATTGAGGAACACATGTGAGGGGACGAATGAGTCCCAGGCCATTGCATGTTTTGCACAAGGATGCATGCATGGCAGCATGCTTTGGCAAAAGTTACAGAGAGAGATGCCGAGTATGTTGGCCGAGACCATCAAGATCGCCGACATGTATGCATTGGGAGATCCGACACAGCCCTTGCTGGACTCGGTTGAGCCGAGTAGAAGGCCTCACGACAATGATGGTGCCGGATCCTCTAGGCGGAATGACCGCCCGGATTTACGGAACAAGAGAAGAGATCATAGTCTGGACATCCGCTATGGCTCGAACCATGTAGCCGCGGTCGATCCGGATCAACCTGATGCAAGCAGCAGCCAGAGGCAGAAGAACACTGGCCCTAGTATAGGCAGAACCAGAACTACAAGAGGCAATGGACGGACCAGAAGAAGCCCGGGGATGACCAGCAGAGGTTCACCTTTGAAACAATGAGAGATGGGTCATGCAGCTATCACACTCGGCATCCGAGTAGGCCGGCTAACCATACTACCAGGCAGTGCAGTTGGTGGGACCGGATCAAGAGCGAAGGATTTGGCCAATTTCCTCCTCCCCCACCTGTGCCAGCTCCGGATTCAAATATTCAGCCCATCCGGGCAGCAGCCCCAAGACCTGCAGAGAACCAGAGGAGGCCTGAGAACGTGAATCAAGTGGCCCAGGGAGCTAACAATAGCAACTGAAACAACAATAACAGCTACAACAATAATGCTGGCGGCAGAGGCCGAAATGATTACCAAGAGCACCACCAAAGCTATATGATGTTCATCACCGAACCGGATGACAAGAAGAGCTTGCATAGGCGCGCGGTGGAGGTCAATGCGGTGATGCTGGCGGTGCCGGAATACATGTTCTAGTGTGACCAAGAGATTCTCTGGTCTCGGGCAGATCAACCCAAGATCATGCCGAACCCGGGTAGTTACGCCCTGGTGCTGGACCCAACCTTCATTGGGCCCGAGATCAACGTGAATTTCACCAAGGTACTCATTGACAATGGAAGCAGCATAAACATTTTGTACCGAGATGCAATGGTGAAGATCGGCATTTCCGAGAACATGCTCCAACCTAGCCGGACTACCTTTCACAGTATTGTGTCGGGACTGTCTTGTGCCCCTGTGGGCAGGATATGGATTGATGTGCTTTTCGTTACCCAAGAGAACTGCCGTACCGAGTGCCTGTAGTTTGAGGTGGTTGATCTTCAGAGCCCTTATCATGCTCTACTCGGCAGGCCAGCCATGTCCAAGTTCATGGCCTCAACTCATGCGGCATATCTGAAAATGAAGCTCCCATGCCCCAATGGTATCATCACCATCTCGGGTGATTACTAGCGCTCTCTGGAGTGTGCATCTGGTGGATCTCGGTTGGCCGAGTCCCTAGTCATTGCTGCCGAGAAGAAGAAGATACACGAGGTGGTGGCCATGGCACAAGTAACTCAACTCGGTATGCCCGGAATGCCCAACCCTCAGCACAATGCCACCTTCCAAGCCTCCCAGGAGACCAAGAAGGTGTAGATTGACCCCGAGTTCCTCGAGCGTGTGGCCATCATTGGTGCCGGGTTGGAGGATAAATAGGAAAGCGAGTTCATCCACTTACTCCGTGAGAATCGGGATGTCTTCAAATGGTCGAATCAGGACCTGCCGGGTGTCCCCAGGGAGTTGGTTGAGCACTCTTTACATGTGAGACCGGATGCTAAGCCGGTGAAGCAGGATTTGTGGCGCTTTGCTGCAGAAAGAAGGAAAGCCATAGGTGACGAGATCACAAGGCTGCTAGCATGTGGATTCATCATGGAGGTGCTGCACCCGGACTGGTTGGCTAACCCGGTCCTGGTAGAGAAGAAGAAGGATGACCCAATGGTGGTGTGGCGTATGTGTGTGGACTACACCGACCTGAACAAGGCATGTCCGAAATATCCATTTCCGTTGCCCCGGATAGATCAAGTGATCGATTCCACGGCCGGGTGTGAGTTGTTGTCATTCATAGATGCTTACTCTGGTTTTCACCAGATCCCTTTGAACCCAGCTGATCAAATAAAGAGTGCCTTTATTGCCCCGTACGGGGCTTATTGCTATCGTGTCATGTGTTTCGGTTTGAGAAATGCTGGTGCCACATACCAAAGATGCATGCAAAAATGTCTGCATGAGAAAATTGGTAAAAATGTGCAGGTGTATGTGGATGATATAGTCATCAAGACCAAGGAGAAACACACACACTCCTAGATGATATCTGAGAAACATTCACAAATCTACGAAAGTACCGAATGAAGCTGAACCCGACCAAGTGCACCTTTGGTGTCCCGACAGGAAAGTTACTCGGTTTCCTCGTGTCCAGCTGAGGTATTGATAACCCCTCCAAGATAAGAGAAATCGAGAACATGTCTCTACCGAGATCACTGAAGGATGTGCAGAAATTCACCGGTTGCCTGGCTTCCCTTAGTCGGCTCATCGGGAGAATGGGGGAAAAGGCTCTACCTCTATACCAGCTGATGAAGAAAAGTGACAAGTTTGTTTGGACCCCACAAGTTGATGCGGCTTTCTGAGATCTGAAGACCATGTTGGGTATGGCTCCCGTCTTAGCATCTCCACTGGCCAAGGAGCCCATGTTGCTCTATATTGCAGCTACCAACCGAGTTGTTAGTGTGGTGGTGGTAGTAGAGCGAGAAGAGGAAGGGAAAACTGTGTAGAGGCCCGTGTATTATCTCAGCAAGGTGATCTCCAGCTCAAAGCAAAATTACCCTCACTACCTGAAGATGACATATGGTGTCTATATGGCTGCCAAGAAGCTCAAGCACTATTTCCAAGAGCATCCAATGACAGTGGTGAGCACTGCCCCCATCTCGGAGATCATGGGCAACAAGGATGCAAGTGGCTGAGTAGCCAAATGGGCCATTGAGTTGGCCGTATACACCACGATGTATGCGAGAAGAGAAGCCATAAAGTCTCAGGTGCTGGCGGATTTCTTTGTTGATTGGGCCGAGATGCAATATGAGCCTCCACTACTGGAAACCAATTATGGGCGAATGCATTTCGATGGCTCCAAGGTGAAAGAAGGTCTCGATGTTGGTGTTGTGCTCACCTCACCCAAGAACAATCAGCTCAAGTATGTCTGGCAGATCCATTTTGCAGGATCCAATAATGTGGCCGAGTATGAGGCCTTAGTCCACGGACTGAAAGTGGCCAAGGAGATTGGTATTTGCCGAATAACATGCTATGGTGATTCGGACTTAGTGGTTCAGCAAGCTTCTGGTACGTGGGACGCATTGGATTCCAACATGGAATCATATCGGTTCCTTGTCTAGAATATCTCAGGATTCTTTGATGGATGTGATTTTCATCATATACACCGAGCTAAAAATGATGATGCTGATGCTCTGTCCAAGTTGGGTTCATCTCGGCAGGCCATCCTGGCAGGAATTGCTTTGGAGCATCTCTGGAAGCCATCCATTAAGCCATCGCCCGAGTCGGATTCAATCTTTGTCCCAGCCAATCCGGAACCAGAAGCTGTTCCAATGGAGGTAGATGTGGGGTACATCATGGAGAACTCGGGGATTGCCTTCCTCATCTCGGGGACTGCCTCATAGTCCCCGGGGACTCGTTCCTATCTCGGAGTCTGTCATGTCGGCTGAACCTATGGAGGTTTATGAGCCCATTTTTCCTCTCCGACCAATACCCATTTGGGCCCAGCCAGTAATGTCCTACCTGGCAGATGGAACTTTGCCGAGTGATGAGATCTCGGCCAGGCAGATACATAGAAGATCCAAAGGCTACACCATCATGAACAAAGAGTTACACAAGAGAAGTACCACGGGCGTGCTCCAGCGCTGTGTTGAACCAGAAGAGGGAGAAGAAATTCTCCGAGAGATACATCAAGGGGAATGTGGGCACCCCGCCTCATCCTGGGCTCTAGTGAATAAAGCATTTCGGCATGGCTTCTTTTGGCTCACTGTCTTGTAGCAAGCAGAAGATTTGGTAAGGAAGTGTAATGGGTGCCAGAGATATGCTAGCAAGATCCACATGTCAGCTTCCGAGCTCAAGACCATTCCTATCACTTGGCCATTCGCAGTATGGTGCTTGGACATGTTGGGGCCTTTCAAGCCAGCTCGGGGCAACATGACCCACATCTTGGTCATGGTCAACAAGTTTACCAAGTGGATTGAGGTGAAGCCAATCTGGAAGTGTGATGGGCACACAACTATGACCTTTCTGAAGGATATTATCCTGAGATATGGCTACCCGGATGGGATCATCTCGGATAATGAAACAAATTTCGCTGAGGGAGCTTTTGCTCGGTTCTGCAAGGAGAAGAGGATCCGACTTGACATTGCATCAGTCGCACATCCGGAATCAAATGGGCAAGTTGAAAGAGCCATTACAGTGAACCCCAGGTTGTTGGCTGGATGAGCTACCAGCGGTGTTGTGGAGTTTAAGGACTACCCCTAACCGATCTACCAGATACACACCATTATTCCTGGTGTATGGATCAGAGGTCGTGTTGCAAACCAACATAGAGCATGAGTCGCTGAGAGTAACCCTCTATACAGAGGAAGAGGCAAGAGAAGCCCGAGAAGATGATGTTGATTTGCTAGAAGAAATAAGAGAATTAACTATGTCGAGATCAGCTGTATATCAACAGAATCTGAGACGCTATCATAGCCGAAAAGTGATCTCACGGGTGTTCCGAGAAGGAGATCTAGTGCTTAGGCTGCTGCGACGCACGGCCGGGATGCACAAAATTTCCCTCCATGGGAAGGGCCGTTCATTGTGAGCAAGACTCTGCACAATGATGCATACTACCTCATTGATGCACAGGAACCAGAGAAGAACATGATGGATAAGTCCGGAGAAGAAACTAAGCGCCTCTTGAATGTAGCTCTGCTTCATCATTTTCATTCTTGAAAATGCATCGTATGTATCTCCTTACCTAGTTGAATTTATGTCGGCACCCCGAGAAAGAACTCGGGGACTGCATGTGCCTAACTTGCTCTGTGTACTTGCTTTTTTACTTTTGTATGCCGGTTAGTCATCTCGGAATTTCATGCGTAGGTTTAGTAGTGTGCTTAAACCTAAGGGCCAACTCTTCGACTTTGATGTTGTCCGAAACTCGGCTTCATGGCAAGCAAGAGAACAAGCTAAGGGTCAATGATCACATGAAAAACTACTCAGGAAAGAAAGAGTTAATCAACCGACATAAGTTGTTGTTTTTTCGTTTTTAGCTAAGTTTTGGGAAGTTTTATTTATTATCTTGGAGTTGTGAATATTATAAACTTGATTTTTGAAATATCGTGACTCGACTGTAAATAAGTCACAAGTGGTAGGCAAGAGCAGAGAAAAAAAAGCCGAGTGGATAAGAAAACATACTCGAGGACTCGACTTAAAGCAATACGGCATTCAGCTAGTCTTGCGCAAACTTAATTAAAACCAAAGTGACAAAAGATAAATGTATTCATTACATCTGCACCCGGCATACCGGAGATCTGATAAATTTTAAGACTGTTTTATGAGCATTAGGCCACAGCCGGAGGAGTGGAAGCTATGTCGGTTCCCACTGGGATGGTCGACTCGGTGGATGTGTCGGCGCTGAGGATCTCGGTGGTTGCCTCGATGGTGACTGTCTCGGTGGCAACGGTCTCAGCAGCTGGGGTAGCGGTCGTCTTGGTAATGGTGGTCGGGTCGACCTCGGCCTGGATCACCTTGTTGGCTTCCTCGGAGCCCTCGTCCGCCTCGGCTTCTCCTTCAGCATCCCCGTCCTCGTCCTCGGATTCCTCTTCCTCCTCGTCTTTGGCCTCTGTCTCGGGGAGGCCCTCAATGAACTCCTTGGTCTCGATGTAGGAGGCGAGCCGGAATGCAGTTTCCTGGCGAGCCCGAACATGGTCTTCATCTATGGACCATTTGGACTTGGTCCGCATGGTCTTGAACACTTCGAGGTTGATGGATTCGTACCAAGATAGAAAGAACTGCAGAGTCTCATCCGCGCCGGCGCGTGCCGCAGAAGCGCGCCACTCCTTAAGGTGATCCTTGGTATGGTCGGGGCTCTTGGCCATCTCGTTAATTGACGTCGGGACCGCCTTACCCGGCCATAAGTTCCGGTACACCCGGATTGCACTTGAGAGGAGATTGGCTCCAATAGACTTGAGGGGAAAAACTCGAGCCTTGATAGCCCCGATGAGATCCTCGATGCTGGCCCTCTCCATGAGAACTTCCCTGAGCTCTTTTCTCCCGGGATTTCTCGATGGCCTTTTGAGCGCCACCTTCTGGTCCGGGGAAAGCTCCTGTGAGATAAGCTATCCGAGTTAAATCAACATCAGTACGGTAGATCAGGTCAAGAGCTAGAAGAAACAGAGAAGATAAGAGGGTTACTTTTCAGATCCAAGTTGAGTGCGGAGATCTTGGTCAGCCACCTATCGGCGTCCGAGTTGGCCTTGTCCAACTGGGTTTGCAGAGAGTTCGCCTGGACTCGATCTTGGTGTTCAGGTCCTTGAGATTCTTGATTTCTTCTTCTTGGCGGGCCTTCTCGGCAGCAACATCTTTCTCCCGCTCGGCTTTGGATTTCTCGGCCTCGGCCTTTTGCTTCTGCATCTCAGCAAGTTCCAGCTTCAGCCGATTTACCTCGGTCTTCTCAGCCTGGAGCTCGTCCTTGAACCTGGCCTCGCAATCAGTGAGATGCATCTGTGTCTCGGCCAGAGTGAGACAGTCTTGGTGCTTTTCAGCAAAAAGTTTATGTTCATCTGCACAAAAACAATCCGGTTAGCAGGCAATAAGGATCATAGAAACAGAATAAGGAAGAGGAAAAGAAACTTACTCTCAAGGGCCGAGATCTTGCTCTGGGTCGACTCAGCGAGTGTGGTGCAGTCCCGATGCTTCTCGGCAAAAATCGTGTGCTCATCTGCATCGGGCAACAAAGTTAGCCAGCGAGAAAAAAGGGCGTAAATACAAAACGCGAGATAGAATAGGGGAGCTTACTCTCCAAGGCAGAGATCTTGGTGATAGAGTCCATCAGTTGCTGCTCTAACACGGCTGTTGAAAATGAAGAGAACGCGAGTTAAAAAATCGATGCAGTAAAAAGTATACTCGATATCTTGGGGTTAAGAAATGGTACCTTTGCCTCCCAGTTGCTCCTGGATGCGAAGGTTGTGCTCAGTAAGGTCCCGGTGGGACCAGAGAAGCTTCTGGTATAGCTTGGCACAGGTCTCTGTGCAAACCTGGAAAGAAAGAAATGGATAAGGTGTTGGAAGATTCGACCCGAGTAAACTTTAACTCGGTCGAGTGATGTATACTCGGCCCAAATCTCGGGGACTGGATGTGTATTGATCTCAGATTTGCAATTTGCAATATCAGAAATGGTCGAAAAGGAAGAAGGTTACTTACCCGAGAAGTGATCTCGACATCTTCAGCAGCAGAGCGCGAGGAGTACATTTTATGCGCAAGCGTACTGGTGGAGGACGCAGCCGCCATAGTCACCTGGCCGACATCGGCTTGGTTCCAATCCTAGCGGTAGTGGTCCAATGGGCCCAGCTTCTTCCCGGCGTGAACCTCGGGAATGTACCCGACATGGTCAGGGCTCACCTTGTAACATCCCAAGTATGAAAACAACCTTAGAATGTGTTGCTTCTTGTTAATTTATGTTAATGCATCATGTCATCATAAGCATTGCATGTGGCATGTGTTTCATTTTGAAATTCAATTCAAATTCAAATCAATTTCATTCATACTTGGCATGTTCCAATTGTGAATCACAATAAAATCTTGCAAACAAATCAATTCAAAAAGCAATCTATTAATTGGTTGGAATTATTCAATATTATTTGTTGTTTCAAAAATTCATTCTTTTGTAACCATATTTGAAAGTTCAAATGACAAATTCAAAATAATTTCAAATCAAATAGTTTTATTGCTTCCCATAAACTTGATTTTCCAAATGAGTGACTTGGTTATTTTCTCAAATAATTCAAATATTGCAAAATTCAAGCAAATTCAATTAAAATTCAAACATCCACAAATATTTAAAAATTTTGAAAACAAAACATCATGCAACTGGGCTTTTGAGTTATTTAATCCATTAAAAATAATTGCACAATAAAATTCCAAATCTCACCTCTCCTTTCTATCTATTCCTCTCTTTCTATTCTCTACAAAAAAAAAAAGAGAAAAAGGAAACATAAAAAAAGGGAAAAACAGTGGGGGAGGCAGGCCAGCCCAAGTGGGCTGAGCGCACCTACCACCCCAAGGCCCAGCCCCCACGATCCCTGTCGTCTTCCTCCTCTGTACGGAGACAGAGGAGGGGAGGCCATCCCCCACCGAGCAGAGCACTCCACCTGCTCCACCTCCTCCTTAAAACCCCCCTCGGCCGCAACCCTAGCCCCCTCTCTCTCCCTTCTTCCTCCTCCCTCGCGCCGCCGTCGCCTCCTCCCTTTCCCTCGCGCCGCCGTCGCCTCCTCCCTTTCTCTGAACCTCCACCGAGACTACCGAGGAGAGCGCCGGGAACCGCCGTCGCCATGGCGCCCCTCCGAGCTGGCTAGGGGCGGGAACGAAACCGCCACGGGCACGGCCTCGTCCTCGACCCCTCGGCCGAGCCCGGGGAGCAGCAGGGCCACCGCGCCGTCTCCGTTTGCCGCCATCGACGCCGCGGCCAACAGCTCCTCGTCAGCCCGCTCCCGCTCGCCTAGGCCCCTCGATGAGCTCGCCTTGCCCCTTCTCCTTTCCCCCTCTGCATCCGCGAGCGGGGCCACCGCACCCGCTCACCCGCGCAGCACGGCGCGCACGCCGGCAGCGCAGCCTCGCACGGGTCATCGCCGTCGTTCCTTTCCTCGTCGCGTTCGGTAACTGAACGATGTTCAGTTTCGTCAGAAATTGGTAAAGCCTTAAGCTTTACCTCAAAAACCTGCGCGGGCTAGTTCCATCACCAGCCGCAGCAGTAGCCCAGTGGCTTGTGCCCCTGTTCCGCAACCCGGAGGTCCTGGGTTCGATTCCCCCCCGCGCGGTTTAAAACCCACCTTTTTTTTTCGCAGATCCAGATCCAAAATTTCCTTTCGCGCACAGGTCTCTGGGGCTTCACAGTATAGTCCTTGTCCATCACGTATAGGCCCCTGCTAATTAAAAAGAATCACAGATTAATACCAAAACTTCAAAAATGCATAATTAATTCATAATAACCCCAAATTTAATATTTTAAATATGTTTTCCATGCCAAATTAAATTCTCTACTCAAATATAAACTTTGTTTTCTGTTTTGAGTATTTTAATTTGGTGAAATAATTGAATCCTTGTTTAATTCATTTAATATTGCAAAATTCATAACTTGGGCATAAAAATTCCAAATTCAACAAACCAAATATGTTTTCCATTCTAAATTTCATGTAGAATCCAAATATGCAATTTGTTCCCTGTTTTGAGCAAATAAAGTTGGTGCAATAAATCAATACTTTAAATCCACCTTTTAAATTGCAAAATTCATAATTAATTATTTAAAATTCCAAATTTGACAAATGAGGTATCAATTGGAAGCTAAAGTTGTTTTCTTGCTGTTTTCATCATTCATCATGCATGTAATCACTTCCACTTAATGTTTACTTGTAATTCTGTTAATTCATTAATATTACATATGGGTAATTCCCAAATGCAATTTAAATTGCTATTGGGCCCATTTAAAATTGCTCTTATGTCCTTTATCATTAAATTGATGCATATAATAAATTGTCATGCATCATCCCATGGTTGTGCATTATGCCATGTTATTGATTGTTCGTCTCTCTTCGTTGTTTGTTTGCTTCTTCCCGAATAGACGACGACGTTGAGACAGACGAGGTTTACGACACTACTTCAGAGGAGTTAGCCCAGTACCAGGCTACTGAGTTTGCAGGCAAGTATTCACTCACCTGAACCATTGTGTCCTTTCCACACTGGATACCGATACTTTCCGTTGTCTAATCTGCTAGCCTTAAGATTCGTTGCTTATGTTCCGATCCTATCACATGTTATCCTGTGACCCTGATATAGCCTCACCTCCACACCTATAACCCTGTTGCTTGTTGGCCTGTGTCTTACTAGCATGCTTAGGGTTGTTGTGCTCGAGTCTGATGTCCGTTATTTCTTTTACCATCTTTATTATGTTCTGGGGGCTCGATATTTAAACAACCACCTGTTAATGTTTGAGGTAATTCTAATTTGATGATAAGGCAACGGCAGGAGGCCGGGTATGGTTTTGAGGCCTGCTAGTGTCGAACTCAGGAAAAGTTCTTGTCCTCTAGATCCATGATGAGCGCGCTAACCGCATGTGGGAAGCGTGTATGGGCGCCCCCCTCAACTTTGATTCGATTCGCATCTCGTCCAAATCGCCTCATTTAGTTCGGGTTTTCCATTTGCCGCATGCATATGCAGGTGCGAACCCTTGGCGCCAGGGTGGTAACTTTTGTAGTCGGCATATAGGGAGACACGTTCTTAGAGTGCTATGAGGGTCCCCTTTTCTTCGTGGGGCTTGATTAGCCGTGCGCTCAATTGCACGGGGTTCTTTGGGCTTGATGAGAAGAAGAGTTGGGTTGTGTTGAGTGGCCTGCTTGGTGGGTTTGATCCCCGCCTGGCGGGTTATTCTTACGTGTACGGCCAAATTGGTGCATCCCTGCAGGGTTAAATCTTCTCGAGAAGCCGTGTTGTCCGCGGTTATGGATGACTTGGTGATAGGGCTGGCTAACAAGGATTAGACAACTTACACCTAATTAATAATAATTTGACTAGTAATAGGCTCATTGACACAATAACTTGAACCTTCATTAATCCAACTGTGTGGGTTATCCTCGGATTGCTTCTTTGGATAAGGGGCGAGATCCAGGATGGGTTTGTTTGAGGTTAGTGGTAGCTGGCTCCGATGCGCTATCTTATCCCTTTCTTTTAGCCGGATGTTGTAGCGTGTCTCTGTAGTTGGTTAGGGCAGCCCGCTGCCGCACCTTTGTATCACCTATCTTCCGTTGAACCCAAAGCATCTGTACTTGGTGTTGTCGGGTACATTTTGGTATCTTGTGCGTCTTGCTTGCCAGTACTCGTCCGTACTGACCCCTTTGGGGCTGCTGGTTCTGCAGACTACGTTTCCGAGGATCCCCATGGTGGCTACTACGTGGAGTATGACGAGGCTGCTGACGAGTAGATAGCGGACCCGGGCAGGATCCGAGACTTCGTGGATGGGCTCCGTTCTTTCGTTTCCGGCCTCTTAGGCCTATTTGGATCTTGTCTGTACTCAGACACCTTGGATGCTTCCGCTGTGATGTAATGATGACTTGTTGGGACATGTGTCCTCTGCATGACTGTATTTGCTATCTCTGCTCTAGTGAGAGATTTTGCCACTTATTTCTATTTCTTTGTGTCTTAGAGATTTGTTGTGATATCACTTGTTCAAATGCCGTTGACGTACCATGTGTGTATGTTATGAAGTACGTCAATGGAAGTATTCGGATTTCTATTGGATGGTTTCACAGACGATGAATAGTAGAGGATGGTTGTCACACGTTTACGTGTTGGCCTACTCATATTGAGATGCGGGTGCAGGTAGGCCCTGTAAGCCATTTATCTACTGTTTAGCGGGCTGTGTGTATCCTCTAGAGGTCCGGGTGCGACAAATGGTATCAGAGCCTGTCTGCCTGTAGGATCCCTTTTACTGGTCGCAGTTGAGTCTAGAAACTATTTTGTAGCTATATAGGAAAAATGAAACGTGAGAGTAGGAATTCTGTTCTTTTATTTCTTTCCCCACCCACCCTCCCTTTTCTGGTAAGGAAGTGCAACGTTGTTTTCTCTTCTCATCTAAACTTTCAAGTTAGGATTTCACGTATCCTGGTTTCTCTAGGATAGTTATATCTACTAGACCATAGGAATGGAGGTGGTTGTAACATGATTTTCATGTTGCCTACTCACGATTGAGAACGGAGGCACATAAGCCCCGGAAGCAGATCCTCTATTCCTTAAGCAGTAGATATTGATCCTCTAGAAGCCCGGATGGGTTTTCCGTAGTACCTCAGGAGTGTTTGGTCTCGTGTTTCCCAAATGTTGCTTCGATATCCTGTTCCTCTCAAGATCCTTTTCGTCCGTTGGAACCTTGTTGTTGCTTGCCACTTCAGTTTTTCTACCGGCGTCTAATCAAAGCTTCCCCGATCATCTGCAGATGGATCTCAGGTTCTACCCGCAGGTGGTTCGTATGACTCGTTGCGAGAGCACTGTCGGTTATCCGGAGATGCTGAGAGACATGGTCACTTTTCTGGGGTTTCGTTGGGCACCAGAGTACCAGGTCTACGAGCAGCTGCGAGAGTTTGAGCAGACCTACTACCAGGCTATCGTCTACATTCTGTCAGATGATGGCATGAGCATAGTCCACCGCTACGAGGCAGTGGGTTCCACAGTGGATATGGCTGTGCAGCAGGCAGCTTATGTGAGCCTCACCGTCCTTCGTGCTGACTACTGGGGATTTGACGATTCTATCTATCGCCACATCCCCCGTGGTTACATCACTTCGGAGGGAGCTCATTTCACTCTCTACGACAACTTGGATGTTTACGAGCATGATAACTCCAGGCTGCACACCACCGCTCAGTTTGTGAGACACAGTGACGCAGTTGCCCGCACACTATCTCAAGAGTTGGCTTCAGTCAGAGAGCAGCTTTACCTTGCTTTGACTCGTCTGGCGACTTACACCACAGACTTTGTTGGAGACGAGCGCTTTGCACGTTTCGATCAGCCATTTGGGCGTCGTCTGCCAGATGCTGGAGGTTACGAGCCGATCAGAGGTCCACTCCTTAACCTTGGTGCTGGTTACACTGGGATTCCGCGCTTTGGAGCACAGGGAGTCGACGCTATGTACTTCACCACGCCTAGAGTCGGTCTCAGACCACGTCAGATCTACGTGGATCGTCGTTCCACCTACTTTCATGGGCGTGCTCCTCACCGTACCTCTCGCCGTACTCCTCGCCGCCGTCCTGCGTGATGAGCATGGGAGTACCGATGTATCCATTCTTAGCTATGTTTAGTTATCCTTTGGTATTCGAACCATTTATGGTGTGTTGGATATTCTGATGTAATTGAACATGTGATGGTGTACCTTTTGGTTATCTATTCGTGCGTCAGAGTAATCTATCTTTCGGTTGCCAAGTCTATCATTGTCTATTGTTGTGCTAAAATGCATTTCCATTCAGGATGCCGCCAACAAGGAACACTACGCCTGAGCCACCGCCAATCACGGAGCTGTTGACTCAGATGACCCAAGTCATGACGCAGATGGCCCAGTTTCAGGCTAATCAACACATCAACCAGACAGCTCCACGAGTCAGCATCAAGGAGTTTCTCAGTCTGGGTCCGAGAGCTTTCGTGGCCACACGCGAGCCTCTGGACGTTGATGACTGGATCCGTGAGATAGCCAAGGCTCTGGAGATTGCACACGTAGCTGAAGAAGACAAGGTCAAGTATGCCTCCTATCTGCTGAAGGGTCAAGCAGCTTCTTGGTGGGAAAACTTCCAGGCCATGAGAACTGGCATGCCAGTCACGTGGGATCGTTTCAAGGAAGCCTTCCTGAAACACCACATTCCAGATGGTCTCATGGAAAGAATGCGTCAAGAGTTTTGCTCACTCAAGCAGGGCAAGTTGGACGTCATCGGGTATCAGAGTGAGTTTAATCGCCTCGCTCGATACGCTGGAGATGAGGTGTCCACTGAAGCTAAAAAGATGGAAAGGTTCCACAGAGGCTTTAACCCGGAACTCAAGTATGCCCTCACCAATGTCAAGGCCGACAGCTTCGAGGATCTCGTTAACACCGCGCTCAATGAAGAAAATGGGTGCAAGGCGTTCGAGGAGTCTCGCAAGCACTCGCGTGAGGGTGGTTCCTCCTCCAACATGACCAGCCCTCCACAGAAGCGCCGCATCTGGGTACCAAATGGTGCTGTCGCTCGGGCTCCATACGCCCAAACTTCTCCAGGCTTCGCTCCCCGCCCACCCAACCCTGCTCAGCTGCATGATCCAAGGGCTTCGATGGGGCAGCCAAGGCCAGAGCCTCCTCGTGTCGTCACATGCTACAAGTGCAAGCAGACGGGACACTACGCCGACAAGTGCATGCAGAGGCAGCTACCTCCACCACCACCTCGTCCTAACACAAACCAGGCAATGGTGCGCGCTCCCCCACCTAAGGCCTTCAACTCCAACAACAGGCCTGTCGGGAGGACCGCAAGGGTGAACCATGTCAAGATCGACAAAGCTGAGGAAGCTCCTGACGTCGTTCTCGGTACATTTCCCGTAAACTCTATTCCAGCTAAAGTGTTGTTTGATACCGGAGCATCACATTCTTTTGTGTCAAAGACCTTTGCCACAACAAACAACCTAATTGTGGTTCCACTAAGCAATCAGATCACTGTTCACTCCCCGGGATCTCAAATGTTGACTTCCAAGATAAGTAAGGACAATCAAATCTTAATTGGAGGTCATCTATTCCTTGCTTCTCTCATGTTGCTTGGCAATTCTGACATTGATGTCATTCTTGGTATGGATTGGCTGAAGGTCAATAAAGCAAGAATTGACTGTGCTCAAAAGTCAATAACTCTGTTCCACCCTTCTGGCCAGATAATCTATTCTCCACATGAATCAAGTTCCATTCAGCTGTGCGCCCTCAATACAAATCCTCTACCTTCACTTGAAAATGTTCCGGTGGTTTGCGACTTCCCTGACGTCTTTCCAGAAGAGTTGCCAGGAATGCCTCCGGACAGAGCTGTTGAGTTCGTGATCGAACTTGAACCAGGTACTGCTCCAATCTCTAAGCATCCCTACAAGATAGGAACTCCCGAGCTGAAGTTGTTGAAGGAACAAATTGATATGTACATGGAAAAAGGTTACATTCAACCTAGTTCCTCGGCTTGGGGTTGCCCAACTTTGTTCGTTGCGAAGAAGGATCAAACAAAGAGACTCGTTGTTGACTATCGTCCTCTTAACGAGAAGACCATCAAAAATAAGTATCCAATTCCTCGCATCGATGATCTTTTTGATCAACTTGCTGGAGCCTCAATATTCTCCAAGTTGGACTTGAGAATGGGTTACCATCAAATAAAGATCAGAAAAAGGATATTCCAAAGACAGCCTTCACCACTCGCTACGGTCTATATGAATTCACCGTCATGTCCTTTGGTCTCACCAACGCACCGGCGACCTTCTCTCGACTCATGAATTCTATCTTCCATGAATACCTCGACAAGTTCGTTGTGGTATATCTTGATGACATTCTTGTCTACTCAAAATCCGAGGAAGAGCATGAAGAACATCTTCGTCTAACTCTCATGAAGCTTCGCGAGCATCGTCTCTATGCCAAGTTCTCCAAATGTGAGTTTTGGATTTCCGAAGTCGTTTATCTTGGTCATGTCATCTCTGCCAAGGGCATAGCCATTGATCCAGAAAAGTTTAAAGCAATTGTTGATTGGAAACCTCCAAAGACGGTGAAGCAAGTAAGAAGTTTTCTTGGCTTGGCTAGCTATTGCCGTCTCTTCGTCCCAAACTTCTCCAAGATTGCCAAAACTCTCACTGACCTCACAAAGAAGGACAAGAAGTTCGTCTGGTCTCCACAGTGTGATGAAAGTTTCAATCTCCTGAAGACTAAACTCACTTCTACACCAGTTCTGGTTGGCCCAGATCCTTCCAAACCTTTCCAAATATTCTGTGATGCTTCTCTCCAAGGTCTAGGTGCAGTTCTCATGCAAGAACGTCAAATTGTGGCTTATGCTTCACGTCAGTTGAACACACATGAGCTAAATTATCCCACTAATGACCTTGAACTCGCAGCAGTTGTGTTTGCCCTCAAGAAATGGAGACAATACTTGTTGGGTAATCGCACTGAAATCTTTTCCGATCATAAGAGTCTGAAGTACATCTTCACTCAACCAGATCTAAACCTCAGACAAAGGAGATGGATTGAAAAGATTAAAGACTTTGATCTTACCATTTCTTACACTCCAGGCAAGGCTAATGTTATGGCCGATGCTCTCAGTCGCAAGTCGTATTGCAATAATCTCATGATCATGGAAAGCCAACCTCCTCTTCATGAAGAATTCCAGAAGCTGAATCTTGGTCTTGTTCCTCAAGGCTATCTTGCGAACTTGACAGCCACTCCAACTCTCGAGGACAAGATTCGTTTTGAACAACTTCGTGATGCTGAAATCAAGAAGATTGTAGAACAACATCAAAGCAGGCAATGAGAAATTTGAGTGCTTCTCAATTAATGACAAGGGAACTGTGTTCTTCGAAGGACGCATTGCAGTTCCTCAAATTCAAAGTCTCAAAGATGTCATTCTCACTTTTGGAACCCTTCCCCTTATTCCCGGATCCTGCACTGCCTTTCATGTGCTTATTCAGCCGGCATTGCGCGTTTGTATGGGTGGGTTTCCCAAATTGTGAATGGTGGACACAGGGTTCCGACTTAATCCTCTCCCACTCCTCTGGAGTGTAGTTGATTGGATCTGGACTGCGTCCTTTCCACTTATTCCCTTTTTCACTTCCAAAGGCTATGTTAACCTCTCTGGGTTTTGTCGTTGTTTCTGGAGTTCCTTTTTTGTCAGAACGGGGGGTTTTCTTGGCAAGTATCAGCGATTCGATATTGCCCCCTCTTGCTCTGATGTCGTCTTCGGCTGCAGCGTGTTCGTTGGCGGTTGTAAGCATAGATCCGAGATCTTTGTGCTGTTTGGACCCAACCATGAACGGTACAAGTCCGGGTTTTAGGCCATTGACAAAAGCATGCATTGCTTGTACGTCAGTTACTCCAGAACAACTATTCTTCATTGCCGTCCATCTGGAGATGAAATCCACGTATGGTTCATCCTCGAATTGGGTGCAACGGTTTAGCTGGTTGATGTTGTTCGGGCGTTTGTACGTTCCCCGGAAATGCTGAGTAAATACTCTAGCCATATCATCCCAGTTGTCGACAGTTCTTGATGGTAATCCATTGATCCAATCTCTGGCTCCGTCCAGTAACATTAGGAGAAGAAACTTGACAGCTTCCAGGTCTGCCCATTGTTGATCTGGACGGCTGTATAATAGTCTGAGAGCCAGGTGTCCGGATTTGTGCTGCCGGTGTATTTCTGGTACGTTGGACCGACTTTGGCAAAGCCAGAATGCAGGGTTATCCTTCGGATCCTGTCAGTGAAACACTTAGGACCAAAGTATAGATCATCCTTTTCCGCTCTATCAATGTGTGCGGAATATCTTCCAGCTGAATGGACAGAAGGGGATCTACTCCTTTCTTTTCCATTGTTGCGCGGACGCGCTTTTCCGGGATTGTATCTATCTCTTCCATGATCACGCCCTTTTGGATTAGGCGGAGTCCTGCTATTGTGCCTTTCTTTATCCTTAGGAGGTGTCCGGGATCTCTCACGTCTATGAGGTATATCGTATCTTCCGGCTTTCTCAGCTGGGTTTCTCGGAGGTGGCATTGTTTTGCCGTCATTCCGGTATTTTTCTTCCCGATCGTGGGATTTGAGTCCACCTTTCGGGGGATGGGATCCGGTTCGGGACGCTTCATCCCTACTGTCGGGGTTTTTCTTGTCTTTTCTCGGATCCTCTTTTTTATCCTTTGAATTGTCTGAATCTCCAGGTTCCTCTGGTCCAGGTGCTCCAGCGGCGCAAGTAGCTGTTTTGCATAGGGCGGAGTTATCATGCAGTCTTCCTGATCGCTCTTGGGCCCGCTGTTGTTGTTGCAATGCTTTTCCTAGGAAAGCATACACCCCCTGGAGTTTTTCACCATTGGAGTACAAGTCATTGTTGAGGATGGCAAACGCTGCTTCCGCGTTTTCTGCTGCGGTTTTGTATATTCGTTCGCCTCTGGCATCTTTGCCGTTTACCTGCTTTTGCCAAGATGGGTTGTGAAACCTTTCCTTTGGCGGCAGTACTTCCGGTCTTACGATTCCGGGTAACCTTGTAGGTTTAATGCCAGATCTATTCTTTCTCTCGTACTCCTCGATTTCTTCCTTCATGAGCTTAATGTCATCCTGGGTTTTTTGGAGGTTTTCACGAGTTCTGAGTAGATGTTGCTGTTGCCGTTGGAAAGCTCGTCTCCTGGCTTCCAGCATCTCAGGGGGTTCGTTTAATCCCACTGGCGTTTGCAACAGCTGCTGTTCTTCCTGTTCCGTCATTGGCGGAGCAGGGATTTCTTTGATTTTCTTCTCCGCAGGCTTTGTTCTGCAAGCATCTCCTACTTCCAGGTTTTCATCAGCTAGATCAGCTGATTTTTTCTTCCGGATTTTGTATTGGAGTTTCTTAGCAGCACGGTGCTTTTTCTTGGAAGAGGGAGGCTTTTTGACAGGCTCATCTTCTGTCAATTCCTTTACATTAGGAAATATCGGAGAAGTTTCTCCGTCTTCTCTCTCTTCCTCTGGCGGAGGAGTTTTAGGGCTTTCCTGACTGCCGGCGTCCGTGGTATCAGCCAGTTTCACCATTAGTACTTCATGGAATCCCTCTTGAAAAGATTTAACTTTCCTTTCGAAGGCGTCCGCGTCTTCGTCTTCGGAATCAAAATCATCTGATCCGGTTTCTGATTCTACTGGGTATAGGGCGGGTGGGAAATATTTGCTTCCACCGCAAAACCCCATTGCTTCTGCAGTTAGTCCGATAAAGATGTTAGCAGATCCGATCGGTAACACGCAGGCACTTACCATGTGGTTTTGCGCCGGTATGTAGGATCCGTTGTCGAGGAAGCGTCCGACGTCGTCGTCGAACTCCAGGCTTCCGACGGTGATTGATCTTCCGATTCCGCCGAGTATCCCAGATCGGAACTTCACGCCTGACGCCGTTTGCCCCACGGTGGGCGCCAACTGTCGAGACATCGTAGTAGTTTTCATAGACGGGGGTGCCATGAGACTACGGTAGAGACGTGGGGTAACGTGATCGCGTGGTGGATAGTGAACACAGGATTTACCCAGGTTCGGTACGTCGCGATAGTACGACGTGCCTACTCCTGCACTTCTCACTAATCAGGACTAAAGCCTGGATATAGAATTACAATGTGAGGTTTAGATCTAGCTATTCGCAGAGGATCAACTTCCCGGCGAGTTAGCCTATAGCCTCTTCTCTGTTATTCGTATCAAACTTATCTCCCGTCCGGCTTTATATAATAGCCGGATTAGGGCTTACAGAATAGGAAACCTAGAAGACTACGGTAACTATAACTTGGAAAGTAAGGAATCCGTCTTCTCCTCCGACCCAGATCACGTGGGCCGTGATCCGGGTCCTTCTAGAATCCGGCTTCTGTGCATCGGGTTACTGGGCCTCCCAATGGACCATAGCCCACTATCGCTTGGGCCACCCTGGTAATCCGGCACTTTGACTACCATCTGATATACCCCTATTTGGTATATATCCGACACTCATGAAACTCCTCTCTCCATACACCCTCGAAGTACAAAGATGTACCAGGATCTCAAGACACTATATTGGTGGCCTAGCATGAAACGTGAATTTTCTTAATACGTTTCTGAATGCGACGTCTGTCAACGTGTCAAGGCAGTTCATCAGAAAACAGCTGGTCTTCTCCAACCTCTGAAAATCCCCGAATGGAAGTGGGACATGATTGAAATGGACTTTGTCACTGGTTTCGCAAAGTCCAAGAGGGGCAACGATGCAATCTTTGTTGTCATTGATCGACTCACTAAAGTCGCTCACTTCTTTCCTGTCAAAGAGACAATCTCAGCTAGTCAGTTAGCAGAGCTCTACACAGCAAAGATTGTTCCTCTTCATGGTATTCCATTGGAAATAAGCTCAGACCGTGGAAGCATCTTCACTTCTCATTTCTGGAAAAGCTTTCAAGAAGCTTTGGGTACCAAGCTTCTGTTCAGCACAGCCTATCACCCTCAGTCTCAAGGGCAAGTCGAAAGAGTCAATCAGATTCTCGAGGATATGCTCAGAGCATGTGATCTCTCTTTTGGCATGAAATGGGAGGAATGTCTTCCATATGCTGAATTCTCCTACAACAACAGCTTCCATGCAAGTCTAGGCATGGCACCATTCGAGGCTCTATATGGCCGCAGATGCAGGAGTCCAATCAATTGGTCTGGAGCTGGTGAACGTTCACTCTTAGGCCCTGACATTGTTAAGGAGGCCGAAGAGAAAGTTTGGATCATTCGTGACAATCTGAAGATTGCTCAATCTCGTCAGAAAAGCTACTATGACAGCAAACACAAGGACATGGTCTATGCAGATGGAGAAAAGCATATCTCCGTGTAACTCCCCTCAGAGGCACTCATCGTTTTGGTGTCAAAGGAAAGCTTGCACCAAGATATATTGGTCCCTTCAACATTCTCTCAAGGCGTGCAGAAAATGCCTATCGTCTTGAACTTCCAGAAAAGCTATCCAAGGTGCACGATGTCTTTCACGTGTCACAGCTCAAGAAGTGCTTCAAAGATCCAGGTCGTGCAGTTGATCATGATTCCATTGAACTGCAAGAAGACCTCTCTTATGAGGAGCACCCTATTCGCATTCTCGATGAGACCGAGCGCAAAACTCGCAACAAGAGCACCAAGTTCTTAAAAGTGCAGTGGTCTCATCATTCCGATAAAGAGACAACGTGGGAGACCAAAGAGGATCTTCGCAAGAAGTATCCGGACCTTTTCTCTTCTCAGTAGGAATCTCGGGGCGCGATTCCTTCAAGGGGGGCGTTTTGTAACATCCCAAGTATGAAAAAAACCTTAGAATGTGTTGCTTCTTGTTAATTTATGTTAATGCATCATGTCATCATAAGCATTGCATGTGGCATGTGTTTCATTTTGAAATTCAATTCAAATTCAAATCAATTTCATTCATACTTGGCATGTTCCAATTGTGAATCACAATTAAAATCTTGCAAACAAATCAATTCAAAAAGCAATCTATTAATTGGTTGGAATTATTCAATATTATTTGTTGTTTCAAAAATTCATTCTTTTGTAACCATATTTGAAACTTCAAATGACAAATTCAAAATAATTTCAAATCAAATAGTTTTATTGCTTCCCATAAACTTGATTTTCCAAATGAGTGACTTGGTTATTTTCTCAAATAATTCAAATATTGCAAAATTCAAGCAAATTCAATTAAAATTCAAACATCCACAAATATTTAAATTTTTTGAAAACAAAACATCATGCAACTGGGCTTTTGAGTTATTTAATCCATTAAAAATAATTGCACAAAAAATTTCCAAATCTCACCTCTCCTTTCTATCTATTCCTCTCTTTCTATTCTCTACAAAAAAAAGAGAAAAAGAAAACATAAAAAAAGGGAAAAACAGTGGGGGAGGCAGGCCAGCCCAAGTGGGCTGAGCCCACCTACCACCCCAAGGCCCAGCCCCCACTATCCCTGTCGTCTTCCTCCTCTGTACGGAGACAGAGGAGGGGAGGCCATCCCCCACCGAGCAGAGCACTCCACCTGCTCCACCTCCTCCTTAAAAAAACCCTCGGCCGCAACCCTAGCCCCCTCTCTCTCCCTTCTTCCTCCTCCCTTGCGCCGCCGTCGCCTCCTCCCTTTCCCTCGCGCCGCCGTCGCCTCCTCCCTTTCTCTGAACCTCCACCGAGACTACCGAGGAGAGCGCCGGGAACCGCAGTCGCCATGGCGCCCCTCCGAGATGGCTAGGGGCGGGAACGAAACCGCCACAGGCACGGCCTCGTCCTCGACCCCTCGGCCGAGCCCGGGGAGCAGCAGGGCCACCGCGCCGTCTCCGTTTGCCTCCGTCGACGCCGCGGCCAACAGCTCCTCGTCAGCCCGCTCCCGCTCGCCTAGGCCCCTCGGTGAGCTCGCCTTGCCCCTTCTCCTTTCCCCCTCTGCATCCGCGAGCGGGGCCACCGCACCCGCTCACCCGCGCAGCACGGCGCGCACGCCGACAGCGCAGCCTCACACGGGTCGTCGCCGTCGTTCCTTTCCTCGTCGCGTTCGGTAACTGAACGATGTTCAGTTTCGTCAGAAATTGGTAAAGCCTTAAGCTTTACCTCAAAAACCTGCGCGGGCTAGTTCCATCACCAGCCGCAGCAGTAGCCCAGTGGCTTGTGCCCCTGTTCCGCAACCAGGAGGTCCTGGGTTCGATTCCCCCCTCCCCCCCCCCCCCCCGCGCGGTTTAAAACCCACCTTTTTTTCGCAGATCCAGATCCAAAATTTCCTTTCGCGCACAGGTCCCTGGGGCTTCACAGTATAGTCCTTGTCCATCACGTATAGGCCCCTGCTAATTAAAAAGAATCACAGATTAATACCAAAACTTCAAAAATGCATAATTAATTCATAATAACCCCAAATTTAATATTTTAAATATGTTTTCCATGCCAAATTAAATTCTCTACTCAAATATAAACTTTGTTTTCTGTTTTTAGTATTTTAATTTGGTGAAATAATTGAATCCTTGTTTAATTCATTTAATATTGCAAAATTCATAACTTGGGCATAAAAATTCCAAATTCAACAAACCAAATATGTTTTCCATTCTAAATTTCATGTAGAATCCAAATATGCAATTTGTTCCCTGTTTTGAGCAAATAAAGTTGGTGCAATAAATCAATACTTTAAATCCACCTTTTAAATTGCAAAATTCATAATTAATTATTTAAAATTCCAAATTTGACAAATGAGGTATCAATTGGAAGCTAAAGTTGTTTTCTTGCTGTTTTCATCATTCATCATGCATGTAATCACTTCCACTTAATGTTTACTTGTAATTCTGTTAATTCATTAATATTACATATGGGTAATTCCCAAATGCAATTTAAATTGCTATTGGGCCCATTTGAAATTGCTCTTATGTCCTTTATCATTAAATTGATGCATATAATAAATTGTCATGGATCATCCCATGGTTGTGCATTATGCCATGTTATTGATTGTTCGTCTCTCTTCGTTGTTTGTTTGCTTCTTCCCGAATAGACGACGACATTGAGACAGACGAGATTTACGACACTACTTCAGAGGAGTTAGCCCAGTACCAGGCTACTGAGTTTGCAGGCAAGTATTCACTCACCTGAACCATTGTGTCCTTTCCACACTGGATACCGATACTTTCCGTTGTCTAATCTGCTAGCCTTAAGATTCGTTGCTTATGTTCCGATCCTATCACATGTTATCCTGTGACCCTGATATAGCCTCACCTCCACACCTATAACCCTGTTGCTTGTTGGCCTGTGTCTTCCTAGCATGCTTAGGGTTGTTGTGCTCGAGTCTGATGTCCGTTATTTCTTTTACCATCTTTATTATGTTCTGGGGGCTCGATATTTAAACAACCACCTGTTAATGTTTGAGGTAATGCTAATTTGATGATAAGGCACCGGCAGGAGGCCGGGTATGGTTTTGAGGCCTGCTAGTGTCGAACTCAGGAAAAGTCCTTGTCCTCTATATCCATGATGAGCGCGCTAACCGCATGTGGGAAGCGTGTATGGGCGCCCCCCTCAACTTTGATTCGATTCGCATCTCGTCCAAATCGCCTCATTTAGTTCGGGTTTTCCATTTGCCGCATGCATATGCAGGTGCGAACCCTTGGCGCCAGGGTGGTAACTTTTGTAGTCGGCATATAGGGAGACACGTTCTTAGAGTGCTATGTGGTTCCCCTTTTCTTCGTGGGGCTTGATTAGCCGTGCGCTCAATTGCACGGGGTTCTTTGGGCTTGATGAGAAGAAGAGTTGGGTTGTGTTGAGTGGCCTGCTTGGTGGGTTTGATCCCCGCCTGGCGGGTTATTCTTACGTGTACGGCCAAATTGGTGCATCCCTGCAGGGTTAAATCTTCTCGAGAAGTCGTGTTGTCCGTGGTTATGGATGACTTGGTGATAGGGCTGGCTAACAAGGATTAGACAACTTACACCTAATTAATAATAATTTGACTAATAATAGGCTCATTGACACAATAACTTGAACCTTCATTAATCCAACTGTGTGGGTTATCCTCGGATTGCTTCTTTGGATAAGGAGCGAGATCCAGGATGGGTTTGTTTGAGGTTAGTGGTAGCTGGCTCCGATGCGCTATCTTATCCCTTTCTTTTAGCCGGATGTTGTAGCGTGTCTCTGTAGTTGGTTAGGGCAGCCCGCTGCCGCACCTTTGTATCACATATCTTCCGTTGAACCCAAAGCATCTGTACTTGGTGTTGTCGGGTACACTTTGGTATCTTGTGCGTCTTACTTGCCAGTACTCGTCCGTACTGACCCCTTTGGGGCTGCTGGTTCTGCAGACTACGTTTCCGAGGATCCCCATGGTGGCTACTACGTGGAGTATGACGAGGCTGCTGACGAGTAGATAGCGGACCCGGGCAGGATCCGAGACTTCGTGGATGAGCTCCGTTCTTTCGTTTCCGGCCTCTTAGGCCTATTTGGATCTTGTCTGTACTCAGACACCTTGGATGCTTCCGCTGTGATGTAATGATGACTTGTTGGGACATGTGTCCTCTGCATGACTGTATTTGCTATCTCTGCTCTAGTGAGAGCTTTTGCCACTTATTTCTATTTCTTTGTGTCTTAGAGATTTGTTGTGATATCACTTGTTCAAATGCCGTTGACGTACCATGTGTGTATGTAATGAAGTACGTCAATGGAAGTATTCGGATTTCTATTGGATGGTTTCACAGACGATGAATAGTAGAGGATGGTTGTCACACGTTTACGTGTTGGCCTACTCATATTGAGATGCGGGTGCAGGTAGGCCCCGTAAGCCATTTATCTACTGTTTAGCGGGCTGTGTGTATCCTCTAGAGGTCCGGGTGCGACATACCTCCAAGTCCTACTGGCGTACTCCTAGCCCTTGGCGCGGGACCATATGTGTATCGGAGCTGATTGCTAGAGTGCCTGCTTTCGGCTGCCCAAACCCAACCTTCTTATGGGGCACATAGGCTTTCTTTGACCGAGTTGTCAATGAAACTTCACGAAGGAAGGCTCCTTCCCCTCAGTGGTCCTCTTTGAGCTACCCTGCGTAGGCGCGGAAGCCCATTTCGATGGGGGCGGAGGAACATACCAAGTTGCAGGTCGCTGCCGAGTTGGAGGGGGAGTTGCTGGTGGGCCTGCTGGAGTTGCTACTAGAGTTGGTGGTGTTGATGTTTCTGTTGCTGTTGATGTTGTTGTTGTTGCTGGTGTTGTTGTTGCTGTTGTTGATGGAGTTGCAGAGGGTGTTGTCGGTGGTGTTGTTGCTGGTGATGTTGTTGGAGCTGCTGCTGGTGAGGCTTGCTGCTGCGGTGTCTCTTCTTCTTGCTGTTGCTGCTGCTGTTGTTCCGGAGCCTCATTGATTTCCATATCGGCGCATGTGTTGCTGGGCACCGAGGTCTTGGTCTTCCCTCTCTGGGATCTGCATCACCGGCATATCCATGGCGTTAGCTTCCGGGTTCTCGGTGTCAAGGTCGATGTAGCCACTTGCGTCCGGGAGCTGTACCACGGAAGGAAGTGTGGTACTCGAACGTACCGAGACAGAGCGTCTCGGTATCGAGGTGAATGCATAGAGCTCGGTCGTCTCGATAGGAATTGGATCATTGTAAAAGGAAAAAAGATAAGGAAACCAAGTACAACTAGATCATCTCGGGCAGAAAAGAAAGAAAAAATAAAAGAGAAAGTGCAAAGTGCAAAGGGGAGGCAGCTCGGAACTGACTTACCCGTCCGACATGGCCCGCTTGGGCTTGCAGCTGGTCTGGCTCTTGATCCCGGGTTTCTTCTTGCTCCTCTTGGACGGAGGAGCAATTGCGCCACTCCCGACCCTCTTCCTCGCTTCCACAGGGGAGGCCATAGCTACGGGTTGCGCATCTATCACCTGCTCTCCCGGATCAACTGAGGCCGAGGGCAGAGGATATGCAAATGAGAGCGGAACAGGATCATGTACCTCTAAAAAATGCAATCATCATCATCATCCTCGGACCAGTCTCGGATGGAGGCTGGAACTCGGAACTTGCCGGCTTGGGCGGCGAGCAGGGCGCCCAGGATGGGGAGGTTGTCCTCATCATCGTACTCCTGAGTGTCATCCTCAGTCCGGTCGTCACCCTAGTGATCCGACAGAGTTTCACCATCTTCTTCCACCTGGCGGGGAAAGAGCTCTACATACGAAGCACAAAGCATTATTTCCGAGATAAAGTTATCTCAGAGCATACCGAAATGAATTTAACTCGGTGAAGCTCGAGGTACTTACATTGGGCGCTTGGCGTGCTCGGTTCTAGGGCTCGAGTTCCCACTCCCAGTCCTCGCCGAGATTGGTCTTGGCAATGGACTTCACCCGAGTGTACACCTCCTTCTTGAGCTCGAAGGTGGATACTCGGGTGGGATCTCGGTTCCCACTCATGAAGCACATCTTGTGGGTCCTGAGCTAGAGTGGAAGCACCCGGCGGCTAACCCATGTGGCGAGAAGATCGTCTCCGCGTAGTCCAGCTCGAAGGAGTTGTGCAAGTTGGGCGTGAACGAGATTCACTTCGGGAACAGATTTTTTGGGGTTGTAGTCCCAGTTCACCATCTCGGTGAGGGGACTGTCGTGGAATGCGGAAAGTCCTATCAGATCCATCTTGGGGGGATTCTTGACGTAGAAGAATCCCCGTTGCTATTTTCGGCAGGACTCCAAGCCAGGAATCCGGGGAAACTTAGAGCCCGGACGCGGGAGCAGCATCGCGGCTCCACACTACGTCACGCGCTTGGGCGCATTTGGGTTTGCCGGGTTGGGAATAACTTGTTTTTGGAAGTGGAAGTATTTGCTCCACATTTCTACCGTGGGAAGGAGGCCAAGATAGGCCTCCGAGAAGGCGACGAAAAAAGAAAGGGTGGTAATAGCATTAGCGGGAAGATGGTGAGGTTGGAAACCGAAATGAAGAAGGAACCTACTCATGAAGGGAGAGAGGGGGAGACCAAACCCGCATTCAAAGTGGACGAGGAAGACCACGTATTCTTTCTCGGCGGGTTCCGGCTGGATCTCCCCGTTGGCTTTCCGGCATACGACGCCCGCCGGGATGCGGCGGGTATCCAGTAGCCATTGGAGGTCTTCATCCCGGACTTCAGATCCGGCCCAGGCAACACGTGTGGATGCGGGTCCCACCAACTCCACTTCTTCCGCGGCTTCGAGCTCCATGGTGTGGCTTGGAGACTCCGGTGTTTCCGAGATGCTTGCTGGCGCGGGGAGGAGCTCGGGTCGCAGTGGGCGTATAAGCGCGGCGGCGGCATGGAGGATGAACGCCGTGGCGGTCCGGGCACGGTGAAGGGCTTGGAGAAGAACGGCTCGGAGAGGAACGGCGTGGCGGCGCGCAGATCTGATGAGATGTCGAGCTCGAGCGCGGCGGCACTCCGGTGCGTGTTACGACGCGGAAGCGCGGCGGGTCAGCAGAACGGCAGCGGCGTTCAAGTGCGCGCAACGGAGAGGAGAAGCAGTGTGTTGTGCGAGTTTGCAGTGAAGATGAAACGGGGAAAATGGAGGAGGAAAGGTAGAGCAAGGAGACACACGAGTATTTATACCCCTGGGGGAGTGATAACTGCTCCGGATTCACCGTGGCGTAGATCATGGGAACCGTGGCATTTGCTTCGCATGTAGAAAAGCACGAAGCGGATTTATCGCGCGTAACGCGCGCAGTAAACCCCACGGTAACCGCAAGAAGCACTTGAGTGCCCTGCAGAGACACGACGGCCGATGGGGCCACGTAACAGCGTGCGGCGTGTGCGCCGTTGTGCGCGAAGAACGAGGCGACGTGGGCAGCGATACTGCGCCACGTGGTGCGTCCATGGCATGAAGAGAACGAGGCGACCATGCCTTGCACTGTTTGAACTTGTGGAAAAGTGGCTAAGTGTTGGGATCTCGGTAAGATCAAATGTTGCACGAGCATCTCGGATTTTGGTGAAAATCTATAGCGGTTAGTGCGGATTGAATCCGAGTTCGAGGTGATAGTTGGGCCGAGATAAAAGTATCTCGGTCGAGTATTCAGAAGTTTATTGATTTAAGCTGGCACGACCCAACTTCCGAGTTCCCCGGACCATACTAGCTTCGGGGACTAATGTCGGGGGGGGGGGAGGGGGGGCTACTCCCGAGTAGGGTCAAGGTTGGTATAAAAGGGTTTCCAAGAAGTGAATACTGAGTTGTTGTTGACCGAGATGTTGTTAACCGAGATCCATATTGGTACCGAGTTGAAGGGTACTGAGATGGATCTATCTCGGTAAGAAGAATCAAGGGAGATATGAAGAAACGGGTGTCCCCCTGGGTTATCCGAGATACACTTGGAGAATCCGGGTACACGAAGAACTATCCATCCCGGAGCAAGGTCAACTGAGCAGTTGAGATCCCGAACATCACGGGAGAGTAGGCGTGTGCGGTTTAACTTACTAGGCATGATGATGTATACTCGTACAGCGGAGCAGTGCAGGGCATGGGTGAGGTCACGTCATGTCTCTGACAAGGGGGACATGACATGGCAGCGGCTACGGGGGAGACGACTTTCAGCGTATGACAGCGAGCGTGCGCTACGACACAGTGTTCTACGCCAAACCATGTACGTTCCGTCAGTGGCCACCATTATATAAGGTGGCCACACCCCTCCTGCGCGAGGGACGATGCAACCAGTAGACGTTTTTCCTTAGAGAGAAGAGAGAGCTTCTTCTTCCTCTAGCTCTGTGAGCTTGGGGAACTACATTGTACTCGGTTACCCACTGATATATACAAACATGCAGGAGTAGGGGTATTACCTCCACACGAGGGCTCCAAACCTGGGTAGATCTTGGTGTTTGCCATAGTGAGCGCGCCGTCTAGGCGTGCTATCCCTCCCCGGATACCCACAGTGTCCATCGGCCCCAACTCAAGCCATCCCATGGCATCTGTCTTTACACCACCACGACAATTGCCTTCCTTTTGTTGGAGGGGGTGAGAAGAGTGAGATGGACAATGCGAACGAACCCGCAAAGTATAGCTCCTCTCCCACGAATCGATCCTGTCACCACCCCACCCCTCGATGGTAGGCTAGGGCATCCCCCTCTCCAGCGATCAAGGGCGGCCCCGACTTCCCTTCTCCTCTATTGTCGCTAGTGGGATATTACCAGGCGGGGCTGGCGGCGGAGGAATCTCCTTTCCCCGCGCATCTGGAGGGCCCAACGGAGCAAGTCCGACTTGGTGGCGGTGCTACTCAGGCGCGACGGAGGTCCGGTCGGTAGCGGCGGGTGGTGTTCGCTGTGGTGGCGCCACTGTTGGTGGCGATGGTGGCTGGTTGGAGCTTAGCTGGAGCCCCACTAGCCCAGATTTAAGCTCTTTGGACCCGATCTAGGTGGGGACGAGTCGGTCTTGGGCTTGCTGCCTCCGTTTTGAGTACGAGCAGCTCGTGGCGTGGGTGGCAGCGACGACACCGCCCTTGCTACAGCTCCGGGAAGGGATCTTTGTGGGCCCCTTTGGGTTCAGCCATTTCTATGGTGCCAATGAGGGTAGCGGCGGTGGTCGCATACGTGCATCAGCGTGGCGGCGGGGACTTTAAGGGGCCCTCGGGGCTCGTCCGGGCCTCCGGCCTGGTGTGTCCCTATTGTCGCGTCCGGTCAGCACCCGCCCTTGCCGATGGAGGCCATCCTCCAAGTGGTCATGTTGCTGCCGCCTTCTGGCTCCAATGGTATGTTATGCTCTTTTTGCCTACTGTCTATGGCGGTGGAGGTTGTTCGCTCCCTCTTGGTTGTGGTCATGTCGTCCCTTATCTTTGGCTTCTCTTCTTAGTCTGGCCTCACAATGTTTGCCAAAGTGAGATTGAGATGGTGACTCCAAGACCGAGGTGGAGTTTGTTGGTGGGTGGCAAGATTGATGGAGCGATATGGATTGTCCGGGGAGGTGGTTTTTTGGGGGCGTCGGGATAAATCACTGTCATCTTGGCACCGACGTGGTGACGCTTGCGAGTTCCGTTGTTCCTTCTTGAAGGGTGTCGGGTGTACCTCTTCCCCACTCCTCGTAGAGTACTGGGGGAACCCCAGGATCAGTCGAGGCAACAGTGTCGTTGTCGTCGTCGCTTTCCTTTTTGTAGGTGTTGTTTGGTACGCGGCGGTTTGGAGTCCGAGGATTGTGATGGGAATACTAGTAGAGCGCAGCGGTTGCGAGTCATCTTCGTTTTCGTCGATCCGCCGATGTTGCCATTGTTTTTCTTTTCTTTTTTTGTTTTTTTGGGCGTGGTTGTTTTGTTTTGCCCTAGCAGTGGTTGTTGCTATATTAATATAGCGGGGCGAAATTCTGTTTCGGAGAAAGTGAGATGTGGGTTGAACAAAACCTTTCAAACCTTTTTGAACCAGCTAGCCTTTGTTTTACTTTTCTTTTAGGGTTCGGGTGTTTGTGAAATTGGTGTGAATATGTCTATGATAGAGATGGTATTATAGTTACCATTCGATTGTTCGCCAAGTGTATACGGAATAAGACTAAAATGATTATGGAATTCGGTGAAGTTGGACTGGAATTATGTGTATGTATCAAGTGAAATTTGATCAAAATGCTTTGACCTTGTTCTAAAGTTCATAAACTTGGGTCATTTTTTGGAAATGTTTGAAATATTTCAGTTGATTATGTTTGTGGAATGACTCCAAAAATGAACCGAAACATATATGGATGTGAATTTGTGTGGAAATGTATCTGAAATTGTGTGAAATGTATGTGATGTTGTTTCTGAAATCCATGGAAAGAAGACAAAATGAATTTTAAATAGTTTGGAACATAACTGAAATTTGAATAAATATATCTGGCATAGCACAAGTTCCACACTAGGCATAGCACAAGTTCCACACTATTTTGCTCACCTCGCACTACTCCTGTCTGTCATATTTAACCTGTCTACGGACTATTAAAATCATCCAATATACTGCAAGTAGATCCAGAAAATAAAATAAAAGAGCAAATTACAAAACAAAACAGTAAAATCCTAGATCCTTATGGCTGTGAGAGCGATAATTGACGAACATCTCAGCTTCGGATGGCCTTGGCACGGTTTTAGAATTCAGAGATAACAACATTGCACTTCTCATGGAGGCTGAAGACACATTCAGAAATCTGGAGAATATCCTGAAGGCAGCAGCTAACAGTCTGTATTTCATTTGACACAAGTATTTTGTACGAAGAATGGGACACGTTAGGAAGGCTACGTGATACCAAGATTTGAATCTGAATACAACGAGGATCACAAAAGGCAGTAACTGAATCTGAATACACGTTAAGAGGACGGCAATCTAGCCTGAATTCCCTAAAGGCAGCAACTGAATCAAGAATCTAGCAATGAAGCACACAAATGTAGCCTTAGAGAATCACAATTTGTTTGTAAAGCTGCAGGATCAGAAGACCGGATTATTTATCTCCATGATGATATACACAAGATTCAGCATCCAAATATACACAGATGCTACAAGCTCCAATATCTACCAACAAAACTTAGCTCAGTCACTGGAGCATTATAATTTATAAGCCAGTTACTGAGCATTGGCAGGGACTTCATGGTCCAAGAAGGCACCCTCCGAATGTAGCGAATCTCCATGTATCCTCTTCTGCAGGCTCTCCAGGCTCGCAACACGCCGCAGAGGGGGCCTTGGAGCCACCTCTTCCCCACTGGGCACTGGAGTTGCTGTCTCCCGGAGGTCTGGCTTGATCTGATCTTCTTCAAGCAAACGCTGGAGGAAATGGCTCATGCTCTCTTCAGTAGGAGCAGCATCAGCAGAAGCTGCATCAGACACACATGAAGAGAAGGGTCCGCTGCTTCCGGGGATGATTGATGCAGGGGAGAACAGCAGGTTTGTTCCAGTTACTCTCCTCACAGCTTCTTCAGCTATATTCACCTGAACAAAAAAATACTTTGTCAAGATAACAAAGAAATAAAACATAGGACTAGTTTCATTTTACTCATAGAACCTGAATACATAAGAGAATATTGAGAAAGTAGTGTCCCACTAGCACCTCATCTACAAATCTATTTTGGTAATGTTTTATTTCTTTGAGTATAAGTATTAGCTACACAACAATATAAGAAAAAAAAATCAGTTTGTATGCATAGGGATAGCACAGTAAGTTCTGAATATGAATGTTTGCGAACCCAGGATTGAAATTACATATCGACTTTTTTTTTGAGCCTTACATATCGACTGTTGGTAGAGAAAAAAGGAGCAAGTAACGACTGCAAAATAAATGTTCTGAAAACACCTTTACCAAACATAAATACAGAGTTTGGCATGTACTCACACACAAGCATTAGCAAATGTATGTATGACTGTGCCCTGTTTGGACTCCTCATGTGCGGTATGAGACAGAACAGACCTCCCATAAGGACCAAAACCACAGGCTTAATGAGACACTCTCAGAGCATTGCAACAGGGTATGAGCGCGTATTTATATTTTGTTTCAATTTTACAATGCCCACACCTGTAAGAAAACATTGTTATTATTCTTAACACCAAAGGATGAAATTGTGGAATATAGAACTAAACTATCCCTTTTCACTAATAGGAGAGGATAATACCTGCCTTCCTCATGAGAAGTACAAACTCAAATCCAGAAAATGATATTGTAGTCTTTCATAGTACAGTTAGGAGGTTACAGATCGTGTAAAACAAGGTGGTCATATCCAAGACTGCTTTAGTTTTTATGTTAGGGGTTTCCAAAGAAAAGAGAAAGCATATGAGCAATGTTATGTACAAAGCTTAGTAAAGTAACTACAGGTTAATGATCCATAACATTCTATCAGGTCTAAAATGAACAGATTCACAGTCAAAAACAAATTGTATGAAGCAATTAAGAGTTTACAAGAATAAAGGAACATACCTTTCTCCTCATAGTCTGAATGTCAACTGTAAGATTTCTGTTGCTAAGAGAAGCTTCCTTGTATTTCTGAGTCATCTCAGTCAAGCGCTTTAGCAAAGATGCATTCTCAACTCTTAACTGAGTAGCCTAGATGACAGAGTAGTAATTAGTACAGTCATCTTAATTTCAGTTAGAATTTAACTTAAACATCATGGGTCACAAATTCAGACCTGTGATTCAATGTCGTTCTGGTGGGCTTGTTTCCTTTTCCTTGACCTCCTGGCCGATTCTCGATTTGACAGCATCCTGATAAAAAAACTGAGATATTTAGCACCCGAGCGTTGTACTAGTTTTCCAACATAGCACACTCAATATCATGCATAATGGTAGCGACTAGCAGATTTACTCGAAAACACCCAAGTACCAAATAACTGCCTCCAGATATTTGAGACTTTGGTGGGATTGGTCTAAATATAAAGGCAAGGATCTGATGTTTGAAGACAATGGCAAATGGAAAATTCTGCAGTACCTCTTCACCCGCTTTGCACTAGCAGGGTCTGTATTTTCCTCATGATCACCCTCATCATCTGAGAGCTCTTTTGATGTACAACTATTAGCAGGCTTGCCTTGAACAACAGTACCATCGCCTATTATAGAAGAACAGAAACAAATTGACTTAATAAGGATAGCACGCAAGAGTTAAACGTTCAAATGTTAACAAAAATGCCTATACACTTTTCACAGCATACTTGTAGGTGTTCTCGTAAAACATATATGATGGTGCCAAAATATGAGGGTACCACACAAGAGTTTTAACATTCAAATGTCTGGAGACTGCCAAAATGCAAATTGGCGTTGACAAGATTGCCTATTCTATGTGGTATGTTAGCATCCAGCACCGATGGAGCAGGATCAGAATACTTGTTCTCATCTTTTACATATCTGACCTCAGCAAAACACCATGTGCAAAACCTAGAATCGGCATTTTTCTCCTCATCTTTTGGATAGTCTGGACATCAGTTAACATATTCTACAGAAACTAGTGGTGACATCAGACTCTTCTGATGGTTCAGGAGTGCCAGAAGCAAGAGACTAGCAAATAAAAACACACAAAACAGACCTACTGTTCAGATATGAATTGGAAATATATCATTCACTCTAGTAGAACTGTAGAAGACTATCAAGATAGACCATATTTTGTCAATCTAAGGCAATACGCCAATACTGCCTTTTGACGAATTCATGTGGGATACATATCTGGCTCAATTTTGCTGAAGTTGCTTTATGTACTGAAATGAATGGGATGATGGAAGTTCATAAATACCATCAAAAGACGCTTGAGACACCAACTGTGAAGTGTCTGAAGCTTGTGAATTGGGGTAGCTCAAAGCAGATTCTTGAGGCTTAGCTTCCTGAAATCGAATTGCATGCAAAATGAGCCCATGGACATCATCACACTTAAATGGTATTTGCGAGGTAAGATTACAAAATCATGATTCAGTTAATGAGCAGTGAAAATTTAGGTGTATTGCTTGAATACTTTTTTTTTTGCCAATTAACATAAATTTTACGTTTTCAATTGAATCAACTGGTAAATGGGACAAGAGAAATATTGAGGTGAGATATGCAAGGGCAGAAAACCAGTGCCGATTAATGCAAATCATTCATGTTAGACTCGGCTACTCGAGAGCACAAACCGTGAATTCCATGGTATAGGAAGAACTAAAGAAAAGAACTATATCCTTATGTGCTTGCTGGGGGTGTTCAACAACGGTTTCCTCAAACCATTCTTAACGAGCTACCATTCCGCCACTCGATTTTTGAACTAGACATAGGACTTGCCCCGCTACTATACTTTGGAGCTGACGGTTTAGTCAGGTTTGTGCCAACCCATTTTTTTTTCTTTCCATGGGAGACATTTTTCTGGTTCCATTATCGAAATAACTGAACAGAGTTCAAAGTTAGCATCCAACAAAGATAAACAAAAGATAAAAAAAACAGTCCACCGCTGCCCAAACAGCAGCCACTGGACACCAAGCAAGCGCAACTCCATGTATCTTTGCGGCAACCCATAGTTGAACACCCGTGGTGCTTGCGTGTCACTTTCAGGAAAATATCATAACATACTTTTGCATACAAGCTTAGGAATATCAAAGAAGATCCCTATTGTTTCAAACTCTCCGACAACATAAGACCCATTTAATATTTTATTTAGTCGTTTGTGGTCGATGAAACTCCATCGGAATATGCTCATAAATCACATAGGTGGTTGAAATAGGTCTGCTTCCCTCCTAGCAACATGTTACACGCCACTTGTCACACTGCACTATCTGCTATCCTACGTGTATCTCGCGCCAAAATAACCCTGAGGATCTAGGAGACTGGGATTCCTCTCCATCCCCTGGCCTTCTAAGGACCAAAAGGCACATCATTGCTTTTTTTTTTCTGAAGACTGACCAGAAGATAGTACTACTCAACTGGTAATATTTTCTTGTAAATTATAGTGTGTCATCACAGCATATTGCTTTGACTAATATGGCAGCAATTTAGGCCACTAAGAAAAATGTAGTTTGGAAACTGAATTCGGACAGATTGTTCGTCAGTCATCAGAGGACTGAAAGCAGATTCGTGCGTGTTTTCTCCTAACCTAGCAAATTGCAGCAGAAATCCTGTAGAAAGAAACTGTTCACGCAACTTGCAAAATCTACTACAGTACAAACGAGGCTACAAATCGAACCAAATCTCAATCGAAGAGGAGAGGAGAGACCATACCATGGACTTGGCCACGGCGGCGCAGTACAGTTCGAGCTTCCTCTTCAACACGGCCGCCGCGTACTCCCCCGGATCTCCGCTTCCGCCGCCGCCGCGCACACAGCTCAGCTCCACCACCTCGTCGCCGCGCTCCATTCTTGGAAGAGAAGAAAAGCTGCTCTCTTTGCCCGTCGCCGGTGACAGCAGTGCTAGTCGAGAGGAGACAGATTCACAGGGAGGAGAACGGGATTACGAAGCAATGAGCGCTCTTCGGGACTGGGGTCAAGGTGAGCGATGGTGGAAGACGGAGGCGGCGAGGGGGGAGGTTTATAGCGGCGATGGAGTGGAGGAGGGGGAGGAGTCGCTGTCCGGCGCTGCCCATGTGTCCCGCTTCTCCCTCCGGCAAAAGATCTCGGCAGCCTAGTGGCAAAGCAAGTGGACAGAATACAGTCCGATGTGTGTTCCTGTCCACAAAATTTAGATCTTTTGTGTGGGCCCAGAGAAACTTCATGGAAATTAGAAAATTCCCAAAAAGTTGGGATTTCATCATCTTGGCCGTTGTGTCCATTTTAGGCAGCTTCTAGGGTTGGATGCCTAATTCGGACGCCGTCCCGACCGTTCGATCTCGCTTAAGTAGAAAATCATACTCTAACTTAAAACGGGTGTAAAATTAGTGCGCAAACCAGTATTTAGCTCAACTTTGACCTAACTAAGCGGTGACCATACTAATTTTACATCCATTACAAGCAACATAATAGCAACACATTGGCGGATGTAGCAAAGCAAGTCAGCAAATAGTAAATCTACAATGACAAAAAAAAGCTAGTGAAATAACTTCACATTCTAACCGTTAGAAGAATTGTTTTGTGCAACGGTTGATGGATGTGTTATGGTAAAGGGAGAAAAATTCACAACTAAGACATAAACTAAATGCAAAACTCAATGAAGGAATTTACTTTTTTACCATAAAATGGTGCAATGGTAATCATTGAAAATATGTCCACCAAGCCTCAAAGACTTCCATCCTTCCTCTTAGTTTGTGATTGCGCAACTGATGAGCATCACACACACTATCACAAAGTTGTGCAAAGGCAAGGTTAAGTGTCATTGGTGGTAGTGGTTGGTGAAGCGGCGGTAAGTGCTTGAGACCGCATGGACTTGGCCACGGTTGCGCAGTGTAGTTCTAGCTTGATTGCCCCTGGTCTCAACCACGATCCATTCTTGGACAAGTGAAAGATGTGCTACAAAATAAGGAGTTTCATAGCCACGATTCTTTGACAAGTGAAAGTTGTGCTGCAAAAGAGAGAGAAAATTTACACGGAATAGAACGGATTATGGAGCAACTTTTCGAGACTAAGTTCAAGGTTAGCGATGGTGGATACGGATGCAGTGAGGGGGAGTCTTGTAGAGGTTGTAAACACCTACTAAAACCATGACATGTTTACATTCATGGCTTATGCGATGAGATGAACAGACAAGGTGGCCAAATTTGGCGATATGGGAACAAAAGAGAAAATCATCAAATGGCAGCTATGCTACCGAGTCAATACAAACATCTAGTAGAACAAGGATGGAAGAAGGTGAAATACACTTTGACTCTCCCAGGTGCATATGCACTCTGTATTTAAAAGCACATTCCTAAATGTCGAAAAAATACAAAATAAAATTTCGTGAACATATCTTCATATTATGTGTGTTCACAAAGAGGTTTCAGAAAAAAAAGGTACTCTTTGTGGAATGTGAAAAAAATATTCCCTCCGTCCACTTTATAAGGCACACTATTTATCATTTTAATTTTGACCACATATATAGTAAATGAGTTTATGCACAAAATTAGTATAGATTCACTCATTTTAGAATGTATCTAGCTAAAATTGAAATGGCTTATAAAAGTGGACATATGGAGTAAAAAAATATCCCGTGAGAAATCTTATTTAAACATTAAATTTTTGTATTTTTTACACAATGCATAAAAAATGTCAGATTTCGTGAAACGAACCTATAAGGAAGAAAATGTTAAAATTATATAGGGACAGTTTTTTGCAATTTATTTGATATTTCAAATGATTTTTAAAATTCATTTTTAATAAATGATGCACAAACACCACTCACTATAAGAAGGATGTTTGTGTGGACCATGTATGTCAATGACTAAGGGTGTGTTTGGTAGCCTATGTTATTGCTGTATGTCGGGGGGTTACCCCCGAGTAGGGTAAAGGCAAGTGGTAAAGGCAACAATCAGAAGAGAAGTTTGGTCGAGTAGCCGCCTACCCGGTGCTTGCTACCCGGTCGATTTCTACTCGGTCTTACAAAAAGATGACCAGAAGGAGATATCAAGCAAGATATATCTGTTCGAGTAGAAGAGCTGGTCCGAGTAAGATTGGCGGGAACCTACTCGGGCCAGAAGTCAAAGTAGCCGAGCTGACAACGGATCCCGCGTATCCCGGGTCCGTACTTGGCACTATTCACAACACTGTTCATCTGGGGCCGGCGTGCCTGACAGCGACAGTGTGTCAACAGGGCGTCGCAGGATAGGGGGGACCTACTCTGTGTTCGCACAGTGATAACAGACTGGTTACTTGGTTTTGCCCAACGACTTTCTGCATCAGGACAAGCTTAGAAGCCAAAGCTGTCAGCGGGAACTCGGAAGAAGGACGGTGTGCACACAATGTCGACACTTGTTTGTTTTTGGCTGTATCCGGCTGGGCACCGGGTATATAAGGTGCCCCGCCGCCTCCTGCGCGAGGGACGCTACACACGAGACTAAGGCTGGATCACACGTAGAGATTCTTGACCTAATTCTACCCGGAGAGAGAAGAGTGGCTACTCGGTAGCAAGAACATTTGTACTGTGGCTACTCGGTGAGACACCAGAATACATAGAGAAAGGCAGGAGTAGGGGTTTTACCTCCTCACGAGGGCTCTGAACCTGGGTAGATCGTGTTGTTTGCAGTGTTTGATCTTCACCTCACGCGTCTACTCGTCGCGTGATCCCTCCCCGAGCGCCTCCAGCGTCCTTCGTCCCCACATCTTTAGCCATCCTATGGCATCTGCCGTGACACCACCACGACAGTTGGCGCCCACCGTGGGGAGACCAGCGGCGCTGGCTGGAGTTTCCGTTCGGACGGGATCGATTTCTGCTACCGGAGAGCGCGTGGTCTATGGCCTTGTCCACAGATTCGGCTCCTTCGACTTCGTCACCGACAACGCCGGCGATTTCGGCGGCAAGGCCATGCCGGAGGGCGGCTCGGTGATCTCCTTCGGCTCTCACCTCGTCTACGTCGCCACTGTTGTCGACCGCGAGTATCCTGAGGTGGTGCATGTCGCGGAGGATCCTCCTGCCATCATCGCTGCACGCGGAAGGCCGTTGGGCCGTTCTGCGCACAGCGTGGAGGTGATGGTGGCTGGCCTGGCTGCAGACGCCGGCACGGGTGCTGCTGGCGCCGCGGTCGTTGTCGAGGATCTTGCTGGCTCGAGCGCTGGTGGCAGGACCCACAGGCCTTACGAGAAGGACTACAACCTCCCTCCCTCCACCACTCCAACCATTCCCGCGTCGGCTGGACGGAATGGCATGCCGCCTCCCACCGACCTTGAGCTCTTGACCATGAAGGAGCAGCTCGACCGGCAGCGCCAGGAGTTGCTCGCCGAGCAGGCGGAGTTGGATAAGGTTAGGCTTGAGTTGAGTCTAGACCAACTTGAGTACAACAAGGCTCACGGCTTCACGCCAATCACTAGGAGAGCTAGCAGAGTAGGCGCCACACGGCGTAACCTAGGTGCCGAGATGGCAACGGTTGTAGAGGCTCCCACTCAGTCCGCCACCGCAAACACCTCCACTAGGCCTAGGTATAGCACACCCGCCAAGACACTTAGAGCTGCAGAGGCCGTGGCCGCCGAGTTACCTCATCTCGACGGTGACGCGCGCGCTAGGCAGCAGGAGAGGCTCAACGAGTTGGTATTGGAGGCCGCCAGGCAGAACGAGGAGTTCCGAAAAGCCAACCCGGGTGCCGGAGCTTCTCAGGTGGTGCACTCGCACGCGGCTAGATCTAACGATCAGGCCTCATCTCCGCACCCCAGCCGCGAGAAGAGCCGCAGCGGACGTTCTGGCACAGATAGGCAAATGCAGGTGTACGACCCGACTGCTGCCGCGAAACAGCTCGCTGTGCCGCAACAGCCCGGTCAGAAACACAACGCTGCAGGAGCAGGCTCTCAAGCCCATAAAGCTCAAAGCCAGGTCCGAGCTGGAGAGCGCCCAGGACCTTCTCGGCATCCCGCCGCTCAGCCTACCCGGCAGAGGCAGCAGCCGCGCGCAGTGGCGCCAATCGCCAACCCGGTGGAGCAGCCTGCAGCTGTGCAGGTGGATAGATATGATGACGGCTACTCGGCCATGGAGATGGCTGGCTATGACATTCTGGATCGTGTTGGCGAGCGCGTGTTGGCGCCTGGAGATGCAAGGCACCAGCTGGACCGGATCAGCTTGTCAGCGCGGCTTGAGAACACGGGTCCTCCCGGTCCCGAGTGTTTTGGCCCGCGCATCATGAACGAGCCGTCCGTGAAGAATTTCCAGCTTGCAAGAGGCACCAAGAGCTACAACGGCAGCACCAAGCCGGAAGATTGGCTCAATGACTATGTCACCGCGGTTCATATCGCGAACGGCAACCGGAGATTGGCGGTGCGATACGTCCCGCAGATGCTAGAGGGTCCAGCTCGCACTTGGCTCAACAACTTGCCCAAGAACAGCATCAATTGCTGGCTGGATTTCTCGGACGCCTTCATCAGCAACTTCACAAGCACCTACAAGAGGCCGAATAGGCCGCAGCAGCTGTCCGCTTGCAGGCAGCGATAAGACGAGACGGACCGCGAGTACCTTACTCCGTGGAGCACATTGAGGAACACCTGTGAAGGTGTGAATGAAGCCCAGGCCATTACTTGGTTCGCGCAGGGTTGCAGACATGGCAGTATGCTGTGGCAAAGGTTGCAGAGGGAGATGCCGAACACTCTGGTGGAGACCATCAAGATTGCGGATCAGTACGCACTCGGTGACCCCAATCAGCCCCTGATGGATTCCTCCGAGCCGAGAAGAAACTTCAACAACGGCAAGCGCAACGAGTTCCGCAACAAGCGCAGGGGTGACCGAATAGATACTCGGTACGACCCTGAAGAGGTGAATGCAGTGGCTGTTGGAGCTGGGGGTAGCCAAAGGCAGAAACCTGCTGGAGCCTATGGGCAAAACCAGAACCAGGGCCAAGGCAACAAGAAACCATTCTGCGCTCCTCAGTCGGGTAGAGGCAACTCCGAGCAGCCGAGGAAGTTCGTCTTTGACGACATGAAGGATGGCCATTGCAGTTTTCACACTCAGCACCCCTCAAGGCCAGCTAATCATACTACCCGGCAGTGCGAGTGGTGGGATCTGATCAAGAATGAAGGCTTGCCTCCTCCCCCTCCTCTGCCAGCGGCCAACGCTAATGTGCAGCCTGCTCGCGCACCCGCAGCTCGGCCGCCAGTGTTTCCGAGAAGGGAAAATGTGAACCAAGTGGCTTTAGGAGCCAACAGTCACTTCAACAATGAGGGCTATCGCAACAACAACTACTACTACAACCGCAACAACAACAGATGCAACAACAACTACCAAGGCAACAACAACAGCAACAATGGGGGCGGAGGCTCCAACCAGTACCAAGAGCACCATGAGAGCTACATGATTTTCACCTCTGAGCCAGTCGACATGCAATCACAGCACAGGCATGCCATGGAGGTCAATGCAGTGATTCCTGCTGTCCCTCACTACATGTATTGGTGTGACCAAGAGATCAGGTGGTCCCGAGTAGATCATCCCAAGGTGATGCCCAACCCGGGTAGCTACGCCTTGGTGTTGGATCCTACTTTCCTGGGCCCCGAGAAGAATGTGAGGTTCAGCAAGGTGCTAATCGACAACGGCAGCAGCATCAACATCGTGTACAAAGACACACTCGAGAAGCTCAGGCTGGCCGAGAACATGCTGCTACCCAGCAAGACCACCTTCCATGGCATTGTGCCGGGAGTCTCGTGCAACCCGATTGGCCGAGTGTGGATAGATGTGCTATTCGGCACAAGGGAGACCTGCCGCACGGAGCGCCTGCAGTTCGAGGTGGTTGATCATAAGAGCCCTTACCATGCTCTACTCGGCAGGCCTGCTCTGAGCAAGTTCATGGCTTCTACACACACTGCATATCTGAAGATGAAGATCCCTGGTCCCAATGGTGTGATTACCATTGCTGGTGATTACAAGAAGTCCATGGAGTGTGCCTCTGCTGGTTCCCAGTTGGCAGAGTCAATGGTGATCGCTGCCGAGAAGAAGAAGATGTATGAGGTGGTGGCTATGGCGCAATCCGCGCAGGCTGGTGCGCAAGGCGTGCCGAGTACCCAACACGGGACCGCGTTCCAAGCATCCCAGGAAACCAAGAAGGTCCAGGTCGACCCCGAGTTCCCAGACCGCGTAGCCATCATTGGCTCCGGGTTGGCGGAGAAATAGGAAAGCGAGCTCATCCACTTCCTCCGTGAGAATCGGGACGTGTTTGCCTGGACCAATTAGGATTTACCAGGAGTCCCGAGGGAGTTGGTTGAGCACTCATTACATGTGCGTCCTGACGCCAAGCCAGTGAAGCAGGCTATGCGCCGCTTCGGAGATGAGAGAAGGAAGGCCATTGGTGACCAGATCACCAAGTTGCTGATAAGCAACTTCATCATGGAGGTGCTGCATCCGGATTGGCTAGCCAACCCGGTCATGGTCGAGAAGAAAAAGGAGGATCCCAAGGCCTCTACTGCATGGCGCATGTGTGTCGACTACACCGACTTGAACAAGGCATGCCCCAAGGATCCCTTCCCGCTACCTCGCATCGATCAGGTGATCGATTCCACTGCTGGTTGTGAACTGCTGTCTTTCATAGATGCCTACTCTGGTTTCCACCAGATTGCACTCAATCCTGTTGATCAAATAAAGACTGCATTCATTTCCCCGTATGGGGCTTATTGCTATCGTGTCATGTGTTTTGGCTTGAGGAATGCGGGTGCAACCTATCAGAGATGCATGCAGAAATGCTTGCACGATCAGCTCGGCAAGAATGTGCAGGTGTACGTAGATGACATTGTCATCAAAACGAATAAAACACATACTCTGCTTGTCGACCTGGAGGAAACCTTTGCTAAGCTACGCAAGTACAAAATGAAGCTGAATCCGAGTAAATGCACCTTTGGTGTCCCGGCTGGCAAGCTACTCGGCTTCCTGGTGTCTAGTCGGGGCATTGAGGCCAATCCTTCAAAGATAAAAGCTATTGAGAGCATGTATTTGCCGAGATCCCTGAAAGACGTGCAGAAATTCACTGGTTGTTTGGCATCTCTGAGCCGTTTCCTGGGCCGAATGGGCGAGAAGGCCCTGCCTCTATACCAACTGATGAAGAAAAGTGACAAGTTTGTCTGGACTCCGCAAGCGGATGTGGCATTCAACGAGCTGAAGGCAATGCTGGCTAGTGCTCCCATCTTGGCTAGTCCGCTACCCAAGGAGCCAATGCTGCTGTACATTGCTGCCACTAACCGAGTAGTCAGTGTGGTGATTGTGGTGGAACGAGAAGAAGGCAAGAGTGTGCAACGCCCAGTGTACTATCTCAGTGAAGTGCTGTCTAGCTCCAAGCAAAACTACCCGCATTACCAGAAGATGACCTACGGCGTGTACCTGGGCGCCAAGAAGCTAACGCATTACTTCCAAGAGCATCCTATCACGGTTGTGAGCTCTGCGCCCATCTCGGATATCATGGGAAACAAGGAGGCGAGTGGCAGAGTAGCCAAGTGGGCAATCGAGCTGGCCGCGTATGCACCCGCGTATGCGAGGAGAGAAGCTATCAAGTCTCAGATTCTGGCGGAGTTTCTGGTGGATTGGGCCGAGGTGCAGTATGAACCTCCTGCTCCAGTTTCTAATTACTGGAAGATGCACTTTGATGGATCGAAGGTGAAGGAAGGCCTTGGTGCTGGCGTAGTGCTTACGTCACCCAAGCGAGATCAACTCAAGTATGTGCTGCAGATTCATTTCAAGGCGTCCAACAACGTAGCAGAGTACGAGGCAGTGGTGCATGGCTTGCGAGTAGCCAAGGAGGTTGGCGTGCAGCGCATCATATGCTATGGCGATTAAGATCTGGTGGTGCAGCAAGTCTCTGGCACTTGGGATGCTCTAGATGCCAACATGGCATCATATCTCTTCCTGGTGCAGTCTATGACTAGATTCTTCGAAGGCTGCGAGTTCCAGCATATTCACCGAGCAGAGAACGAAGCGGCAGACGAGCTGTCCAAGTTGGGATCTTCTCGGCAACACATCCCGGCGGGGGTTGCCTTGGAGCACTTGAGGAAGCCATCCATCAAGCCCTCTCCCAACTCGGAATCCATATTTGTCCCTTCTCTGCCAAGCGAGGAATCTGATCCCATGGAGATTGACTGGGAGAATGCTACAGGAAACCCGGGGACTGCTGCTCCCAACTCGGGGACTGTCGTTCTCTACTCGGGGACTGCCACTCCCTACTCGGGGACTGCCACTCCATACTCGGGGACTGCTGTCCTTAACCCGGAGACTGTCGCATTCATTGAGGAAGTCCTTGCCAATCGATCAGAGCTCCAGAGAAGTGCTCCCAACCCTAAAGAGCAACCAGAGGTGTCTGTCCCAATGGAAGTGGACGAACCAGTGTTTTCCACACGGGAGACACCGAGTTGGGCCATGCCCATATTATCCTTTCTAAGGGACGGTACTCTGCCAGAGGATGAGGTGGCCGCAAGACAAATTCAGAGAAGATCAAAGGGCTACACTATATTCCGAGATGTGCTGCACAAAAGAAGTGCCACCGGCGTGCTGCAACGTTGTGTGGACCCAGAAGAAGGAGGAGAAATTTTGCTGGAAATACACCAAGGAGAATGCGGGCACCACGCCTCTTCTCGGGCATTGGTCAAGAAGGCTTTTCGGCATGGCTTCTACTGGCTCACAGCTCTGCAGCAAGCTGAGGACATCGTGAGGAAGTGCAACGGCTGCCAGCTGTTCGCGAGTAAGATTCACATGCCTGCTTCCGAGCTGAAGACAATTCCTATCACATGGCTGTTTGTCGTATGGTGCCTGGATATGGTTGGCCCCTTCAAGCCGGCTAAAGGTAACATGACACACATCTTGGTCATGGTGGACAAGTTCACCAAATGGATCGAAGTGAAGCCTATTCAGAAGTGCGATGGGGCCACAGCTGTGAAATTCTTGAAGGATGTGATCCTGAGATATGGCTACCCGCACAGCATCATCACCGACAACGGCACAAACTTTGCCGAGGGAGCAATGGTGCGATTCTGCAGAGATAAGCACATCCGACTAGATGTCGCATCCGTTGCGCATCCTGCCTCCAATGGGCAAGTGGAAAGAGCAAACGGAATGGTACTGGCAGGCATAAAGCCAAGGCTGATTGAGCCATTGCTAAAAACACCTGGGTGTTGGCTAGATGAGTTGCCAGCGGTGTTGTGGAGTCTAAGGACTACCCCTAACCGGTCAACCGGCTACACGCCATTCTTCTTGGTATACGGGGCTGAGGCCGTGTTGCCAATAGACTTGGAGCATGACTCCCCTCGAGTAACCCTCTACACTGAGGTGGAGGCGAGAGAAGCTCGAGAAGACGACGTTGACCTGCTTGAAGAAGCAAGAGAGCTGACTCTGTCACGTTCGGCTATCTACCAGCAAAACCTGCGGCGTTATCATAGCCGAAAGGTGAACCCAAGGGTTTTCCGAGAAGGAGACATGGTCCTTAGGCTTGTGCAGCGCACAGCCGGGATGCACAAACTGTCTCCTCCATGGGAAGGGCCCTTCATTGTGAGCAAAGCGCTGCACAACGATGCATACTACCTTGTAGATGTGCGCCCATCACAGGCGAACAGGGCAGATAAAGCTGGAGAGGAATCTAAGCGTCCCTGGAATGTAGCTCTACTCCGTCGTTTTCATTCGTGATAAAAAATGTGTATGTACTCTCAATTCTACTCCGTAATCTGAAATTGAACTCGGGGACTGCCCTCGTCCAAAATTGCTCTAAGTGTTTCTACTCGGCTTTACTTTTGCCTATTCGGTTGCTCTACTTCAAAATTCAAAAGTACATTGAGTATTGTGTTTAAACCTACATGCCAACTCTTCGACTCTGCTGCTGTCCGAAACCCGGCTTCATGGCAAGCAAGAGAACAAGCAAAAGGTCAATGGGCACAAGAAAAATTGCTAAGGAAGAAAAGAGTGCAGGAACCGAGTAGGGTGCTTTTACTACTGTTCTTTGTCTTGTCTTTTCGGCTAAGTGGTGGGCTGCGTTACTATGATTGTTTCTAAGCGGCTAAGTACTTGCAGCTCTACTCTTTGACTCTTGTGACTCGAATACCAAAAAATCAACAAGTTGTGGGTAGAGCTGAGACAAAAAGAGAGAGTGAATAAGAAATGCAACTCGGGGACTCGCATGATAACGCAACCCGGCATCGAGCCAAGGCTGAACGAATTGATTAAGTTGAAGATAACGGGTGTGAATAAAAATGAGTAGCAAGCAAAAACATAAGTAGTCTGATACATTTGCACCCGGCATCCCGGGGATCTGATAAGTGTTTGAGGAATGAGCTGCAGGACAGATTCAGGTCAAGGCGGCGTTCTCAGTGGCGGCCTTGGCTGCTTCGTCTTCAGTATTGGCCGTGGTAACGTCTGCTTCAGAGCTGGCGTCAACGGTCTTCGCAGTTTCGTCCTCGGTGCTGGCCTTGGCAGCATCTGCTTCCGAGTTGGCGATATCGGACCTCGTTGCATCTGCGTTCGCCTCGGTGGCTACCCGGTCTAAAGTGGCCGTGGCCACCGAGACGGGCACTGTCGCTGAGGAGGAGCCACTGGCTTGGGCGCGAAGGCTAATCGTGTCGTCGAGGGCAGCTCCTGACGAGGTGCCGAACTCGAGCGCGGAGGTGTCAATCGACATCTTCTCGTTCTCGTCCTCCTCATCGCTACCCGCGACGACCGCGGCCTTCCCCTTCCCGGTCTTGCCACCAGGAGACTCGAAGCAGCTCAGGTCCAGCTCCTCTGTGTCCGTCTCTTCGTCTTCATCCTCCTCCTCGCCTTCGTCCACCTCGGTGTCGGGTTCGGTGAGGCCGTCGATGAAGGTCGCAGTATCAGCATACTGAGCGACCTCGTGAGCGACCAGCTAGCGGATAGCCACGCAGTCGGGGTTCTTCTCCCACTTGGAGTCCTGGCGCATCTCGCGGATAATTTGCAAGTTGAGATTTTCGTACCAGCTGGTGATGAATAGAAGCATCATGTCCGCGCCTGCCCGAGCTCCCGATGCGCGCCATTTCTTCAGCTCGGCTTTCACGCGGTGCAGCTTCAAGGCAAGTCCGCAGATTGTCGTTGGTGCAGAGTCATGAGGCCAGAAAAGGTCGTGGATCTGGAAAGCGACGCGCACCAGCTCGGTGCCCACGCCCGCCAGTCGCTGGAACTGCCCTTGCATAATCAGGATGCTTTCCTCGATTTCTGCTCTGGTGTCCAAAGGCTCGCCCTTCTCAGCGCGAGCTGCTCGGACCTTCGCCAGGGCAGGCACGCAAGAAGACTCGAGGTCGGGGAAGACTCCTGCAAGAGCTATCGAGAAGATCAGAAACAATAACAGAGTAGAAATACGAAACGAGTAACAGAGGAACAAGAGGAAGCAGTGAAGCAAAGAAAAGAGAGCACTTACTGTTCAAGTCATAGCGCAGCCCTTGTAGCTGGTTTTTCCACGATTCCTCGTCGGATAAGTGCTTCTCTTCAATCAGGCGGAGCCCGTCCAGCTGAGCGAAGAGGTCAGCGTTGCTTTTCTTCAGCACCTCGCACTCTTGTTCGAGGGCTCTCTCCTTGGCTTTGGCTGCCGCTTCGTTCTTCTCCTTCTCGGCAAGCAAATCCTTCTGCTCGGCTGCTAAGTTGAGGGCGTCCTTGAGCACGGTCTGCAGCTGGAGTTGGAGAGCTTCCATCTCGGTAGTGTGCTCTTTTATCAGCTCGACAGCCTGGCTGGACAATTGCTGCTGCACCTCAGCAGGCTTGAGGCAGTCTTGATGTTCCTCGGCAAAAAATTTATGATCTTCTGAGAAGAGCAAAGCACGGTCAGCAGAGTAGCGAAGAAAGAAACACAAAGACAAGCCGAGAAGACGGCAACGTACCTTCTAGTCTTTTGATCGTGGCTTGGCCACTCTCGACAAAGGCACGGCAGGTTGAGTGCTCCTCCGCCAGGGCCTTTAACTTCCCTGCAGAGTAGAAGTGGTTAGCGCAAAAAGCAAAAGCGGGCGTAAACAACAAACGCAAGAACCGCGTAGCTAAAAGCGTACCTTCAACTTCAGAAAGTTTCAATGTGCTGTTCATCACATCCTTCTCGGCTGCCTCGTCGTCTGCGCGCTCTCTTTCCAGGGCCTCAATGCGTCTCTTGGCAATGGCATGGTTCCAGAGTAGCTGACGGTGCAGGCCGGTCCGCTTCAGTAAGCTATTCTAAGAAGCAAAAGGAAGAAGAATCAGGCAAAGTAATAAAGATTCAACCCGAGAAGGCGGCAACTCGGGAGTGTATCCGCCTACTCGGCCAGAATCTCGGGGACTGAGTGATGGATAAGGAAAAGAAGAAGAGTGGAAGAAAAGTGAAACGCAACTCGGGGAGGATGAGTAGAAGCTTACCGCGTAAGATTGCTCAAGGTCCTCTGCGTTCTTGCGGTGGACGAACATCTTGGCGGCAAGCGTGCTGGAATTGGATGAGATAGTCATGGGTTTGTAACCCAAGTCTGCCTTGTTCCAATCGACACGCATATGGTCCAAGTCGCCCAAATCCGTGCCGTCCCAGTTCGAGTTGCCAAGGACCTTGCTGTCCCACTTGGCATCGATGAAGCCAAACAAATCGAGCACTTGCTCAAGGCCCTGAGACGTCACCGCCTTGTCCTGAACCTCGCGCGAAGAAATGGAGAGGGACTTGTCCTGATTTTGGGCCGGGGGGTCTGGAGTCCACTGCCACAGTTTTCTTCCCTTTCCGAAGAGCAAGTTTCCTCTCCGCGGGGGTTAAGCTAACCTGGTGCTGCTGGCTGACCTTCACCATATAAGGTGGGAAGCTGGGCGGATCTACGACACTGGACGCGGCAACGGCGTCAGCAGTCGCACCAGGCTCGCGGATAGCTAGCTGAGCGGACGTGGCGATTGACGTTGGCGGCGGCATCACGGCTGCATCTTGACTGGCACCACGCGCCGGATTCCTGCGAACAGTGCCTTCTGCCGGGCCTGCTGGCTTCTCGGCAGCCCGCTTCTTCGAAGTCTCCTTCTGGGCAGTTGGCTTCTCGGTGGTCTTCTTCTCGGTGGCCTTCTTGGCCTTCTCCTCGGCGGCCTTCTTCTCTGCAGCTTCCTGAGCGTTCTTCCTTGTAACCGGCTTGGCCGGAGGGCTGGCTGCGGCCTTGGTTTTCTGCACCAAGGAGGAGTCGGGTGCACTGGAGGAAGTACCCTGCTCGGTAGGCGGCGCTAGGGACGCGCTACCCGACGCGGCATCCGGCTGGGCGCTACCCTGCGCGGTGTCTGGTTGCGCATCGCTCAGTGGGTACTGCTCTGTCTCGTCAACGATCTCAACCCGCTGCCCGGCAGCAGGGTCTTGCTGTGTGGCATCTGGTTCTTCTACCCGCGGCTGGGCCGCGGGGTCTTCTTGTTCAGCAGCCCCTGTTGCTGGCTGCTCTTGTTCTCTTTCCTGCCGCTCAAGGGCGGCGTCGTCGTGCATCTCGCGGTCTTGATTTTGGTTCTCCTCGGCTATGTTGGCCGGAGGAGAGGGAGGTCTCTCTTGGCGAGCAGCGTCCTGCGCCTCCTGCTCTGCGCGGGACTGCTGCTCCTGCTCGGTGTCATGAGCGTCGGTATCCCTGTACCGAGCCTCGTCGGAGTCCTCTTCGTGGGCTGTGGCGGCTTCATTCTCATCGCCGTCGAGGTTGATGAGCTTATCAACGTCAATGGCAGCTTTCTTCTTGGTCTTCGTGGGTGCACGAGCGGCATCCGCATCCAAGGGGGCTCTGAAGAGAAAATTGCATTCAGAAATAAGAAGAGAGCAGAGGAAACTGAGAGGAAACATCGAAGTAAAAGGATTGGGAATCAATCGAGAAGGAACTTACCCCTTGCGGGTAGGGATTGCTGGTCGTTTTCTCTTCACGACCTTCTTAGTCGTCTTCTCGGTCGGCTTCTTCTTCTTGGCGGGGGGCTCTTGGGCGCCGCTACCCGTGCGCTTGCGGGTAAGAGGAGCGGCAACTGAAAGAGGATTGACGACCAGGGCTTCCTTGTCCTCGTCCTCATCCTCGCTTTCGTCCTCAGCATCGGCACCATCTGTGAAATAGAACGGAAGAAAGGCAATTCAGAAGCAGGAAGCAGTTAGTTGGTGCTGCTCGCGATCAGACGGGATAAAATCAGTTACCTTCATCTTCGTCCTCGGACCAGTCACGAAGAGACGCGTCCACGCGATGCTTACTCGTCTGGGCGGCTTCAGGAGGATTAAGCTTGTCCGCGGTCTCGAAGGAGACCTCATCGTCTTCCTCTCGGTCATCTGACCAGTTGCCCTCGAAGCGCTCACTGCTCTCAGTGAGCTGGCGATCAAGGACCTGAAGAATAGAGAAACATCGCAAGTTAGCCGAGTAGCATGAAGGCACTCTACCCGACTAGGCGTGCAAACACCAAGCACATTAAGTCTAAGCGATTCGGCTAAGTGTCCTACTCGGCAAGGCGTGCAAACATCAAGCACATTAAGCCTAAATGTTTCTCCTAAGTGTCCTACTCGGCAAGGCGTGCAAACATCAAGCACATTAAGCCTAAATGTTTCTCCTAAGTGTGCTGCCCGAGAAGGCTTGCAAACAACAAGCACACTAAGCCTGACCAGTTCCGCTAAACACCCTACTCGGCGCAGAGTGCGAATGATAGTCGCAGCAAGGAGAGGAAGCTACCTACTCGGATTGCATATACAAGAAGCAGATTAAGAAGGACATACCCGTGGAATCGGCTTTGTGCGGCTGTAGGGGATGAAGCCATACTGCCAGTTGTCTCGAAGGCCAGTGGTCAGGATGGACCGAGCGTAAGCGGCGACATCCGCGTTGCTGAGCTCGAAGGTAGTCGTCCGAGTACAGTCACGAGGGCCGCCCATGTAGCACATGGGGTGGGAGCGGCGTTGAAGAGGCAGCACGCGGTTACGAATCCAGCAGGCGACTGGATCGTCGCTCTTGAGCCCTTCTACGATCAGATGGGCGAGCCGCTCCTCCATCTGCATCAAAGTCCTGCTGTTGGATGGCTTGCTCTTCCAATTCTGCCCGGTAGGAGCTCGGTTGCTCCAAGGGGGCAGATTGATGCGGTCCTCGATCTTGGCCTCCTTCGTGGCGGGGATGTTCTTCACGTACTAGAAGGACTTCTGCCACTTGCGGACAGAATCCAGGCCCTTGATGCGAGGATGATTGGTGCCCGGGCGCTGCACCATCATGGCGCTGCCGGTCTCGGTTACCCGGCTGCTGGTGTCCGCGCCATCCTTCTTGCCCTGGCTCTGTTGGCGGAAGAAGAAGTACTTCGACCACGTCTCCGTCGTGGGGCGAACGCCGAGGAAAGCTTCGCACACCACAGCATGGTAGGAGAGGAAGACAACCGCGTTGGGAGGAAGATGGTGCATCTGGAGACCATAATGATCCAGGAAAGAACGGAGGAAATTGGATGCAGGAAGGCCGAATCCTCGCACGAAGTGCGCGAGGAAGACGACGTGCTCTCCCTCCTCTGGAGCCGGAACGATCTCGCCGTTAGACGGCCGGCAGCGAACACCGGGAGGAACCCTCCGGGTGTTCACGAGCCACTGGCAGTCCTCGGCGGTGACGTCGGAACCGGCCCAACCGGCGCGAGCACTATCACCGCGAGCCATGGCGGCGAGTAGGAGGTTGGGAGAAGATTGGAAGAAGTTGGTGGAATGGACGAGCCCCGCGGCAGCGCAAAGAGTTGCACGGCGGCGGAGAGCTCTGTGACGGCGGAGAATCGAGGAGGCAGAAGGGGAAAGTGAAGCGGAAGGAGAAGAGGAAGTTACCGAGGGGTATTTATACCGCACCCCGGGTTACCGTTACGAATTGGAGTAGTGGGATCGATCGTGGCAATAAATCGTGCGGCGTGGGGTCTGTGGCCGGTTAGAAACGCACACAGCGTGGAACGCGCGCGTAACGGCCGCATTGGATCCCACGACGAGATCGTGGGCAATTACTGCGCGTGATGGGACATTACGAGCCAGTGGGCCCACTCCGTGAAAACTGGGCGTGTGGCCTGTCAGGTCCTTGGCAGCGAGGCGCCGCGGTCCTGGATGCGTGACACGTGCCCAGTTGCAGCACGGAAAGCCGGATTGTGCTCTGCGCTGCAGAGATTCGATTGAAGAAATTCCCTAAGTCTTTGTACTCGGTTACAGAGAAGGAAGCTAGCCCTATTCGGAAGGGAGGAAACTCAAGGTACTTTTCAAAATGCTACTCGGAGGTTTTACTCGGCATATTGAGGTTCAAGGGCAAGGTTGCCAAGCTTGGTTTTAAGCTGGCAGGGCCCAGTGAACGAGTTCGCAGGGCTCTACCAGCTTCGGGGACTGCTGTCGGGGGGTTACCCCCGAGTAGGGTAAAGGCAAGTGGTAAAGGCAACAATCAGAAGAGAAGTTTGGTCGAGTAGCCGCCTACCCGGTGCTTGCTACCCGGTCGACTGCTACTCGGTCTTACAAAAAGATGACCAGAAGGAGATATCAAGCAAGTTATATCTGTTCGAGTAGAAGAGTTGGTCCGAGTAAGATTGGCGGGAACCTACTCGGGCCAGAAGTCAAACGAGCCGTTCTGACAATGGATCCCGCGTATCCCGGGTCCGTACTTGGCACTATTCACAGCACTGTTCATCTGGGGTCGGCGTGCCTGACAGGACAGTGTGTCAGCAGGGCGTCGCAGGATAGGGGGACCTACTCTGTGTTCGCACAATGATAACAGACTGGTTACTTGGTTTTGCCCAACGACTTTCTGCATCAGGACAAGCTTAGAAGCCAAAGCTGTCAGCGGGAACTCGGAAGAAGGACGGTGTGCACACAATGTTGACACTTGTTTGTATTTGGCTGTATCCGGCTGGGCATCGGGTATATAAGGTGCCCCGCCGCCTCCTGCGCGAGGGACGCTACACACAAGACTAAGGCTGGATCACACGTAGAGATTCTTGACCTAATTCTACCCGGAGAGAGAAGAGTGGCTACTCGGTAGCAAGAACATTTGTACTGTGGCTACTCGGTGAGACACCATAATACATAGAGAAAGGCAGGAGTAGGGGTTTTACCTCCTCACGAGGGCCCTGAACCTGGGTAGATCGTGTTGTTTGCAGTGTTTGATCTTCACCTCACGCGTCTACTCGTCGCGTGATCCCTCCCCGAGCGCCTCCAGCGTCCTTCGTCTCCACATCTTTAGCCATCCTATGGCATCTGCCGTGACACCACCACGACACTGTACGTTGCAAAATTTAAATGTTTGCGTCCAACATAACCGCCAAGATTTGCTATGAAGATAACGAAGCATGCCCATACATTCGATGATTTAGTACTTATGATTACCAGCAGCAGAAGAAGGTGTAGTCGTAGAAGATTCTGAACAATCGTGAATCCTGATACGTTGTTAACGTATCTGTAATTTTTTATGCTCCGTGTTTGTTTTCTATCACATGCCTTTATGTTTTTCACATGTTTCCCTTCCTTTTCCGTATGTTTTCATGAACTAACCTATTAACAAGATTCCATGGGTCAGTTGCTGTTTTCTGCTATTTTTGTATTTCAAAAAAGTTCTTACAGAAATATTCTCTGAATGGGCAGAAAATCCACGGAGATCAGTTTTTACCCGGAACAAAGACAAAGACCGAAGGAGACCAGGAGAGATGCCCTGGGCCCCCGGGGGTGCCAGGAGCGGACCCACCCTAGGTCACGCTAGGGGTCGCCTGGTGGCCCCCGGTACCTCCTCGCACCGCCTCTTCGCCTATAAGTTTCCCTCAACCCTAAAAAGTTTGGGGACGGAGATTTTTTCACGAAACATAGAGAGGCGCCGTCACCTCGAAAGTCCAATCTAGTGCTTCTGTCGCCCTGTTCTTGCACCCTGCCGGAGGGGGGCAATCTTCACTGGAGGCCTCTTCATTACCATGATTGCCTCCACGATGATGCGTGCGTAGTTCATCTCGGGACTACGGGTCCATAGCAGTAGCTAGTTGGTAGTTCTTTCTTTTATGCCACCATGTTTAGAGTCTCGTGAGATGCCTCACATGACCGAGACCACCGTTATGTAATTGTGCATGTTGTGTTTCCTGGGATCCGATGAACCATGAGATTATGATTATATTGTTCATCTCAAACTGAGATGCTTCACTTATATCTTTAGAGAGTATTAATGTTGTCTTGCAATACTCTCCGGTGTTTATGATTAGCTTGGTCACGTAGTTGTTTTCACCTCCAAGAGAGGTTTTATATGCTAGATAGTGGGTTCATACCTTCCTTACATCTGTGCTCGAGTGACAGAAACGTGACGTGTGGGGGATGTGATGTTTCCACTAGAGAGAAAACAGCGGTGCTCTTATCTACGAACGAGAACCATTCCTTACATTACGTACTTTGCTTAATGCAAATGTTTGTTGCACACAAAGCAATCACTTCGTTGCTGCAACTTAATACCGGATAGATTTGCTGGATAGGTTTCTTGAGGTGGACTATTAGATATGGATGCATGCTGGCTAGCGGTCCATATGCCTTGGCGTAATGCCTACGATGTTAGAACCCGTGAACTATATCTCGTCATAATAGTATTGTTATATGTTCATGATTTATCAATTGCCAAGTGATACGTCTCAAACGTATATAATTTCTGATGTTCCATGTTGTTTTCATGCCATATGCTACATGTTTTCTATACACTTTACATCATTTTTATGGATTTCCTGGGACTAACCTATTAACAGGATGCCACAGAGTCGGTTCCTGTTTTCTGTTGTTTTTTGTTTCAGAAAATTTGTTCTGGAAATATTCTCGGAATTGGACGAAACAAAATCCTTGGGTCTTAGAAATCTATCACGTACACGGAGTCCGGAGGGGACCCGGAAAGGGGGCCTGGAGCCACCACACCATAGGGTGCCCCCCTTGGCCGCGCCACCCACGAACATCGCCTTTTCTCCTATTTAAGCTCCTCCTCGGGTTAAACCTAAAGACCCGAGCCTCCATCCACGAAAAGTTCCATAGCCGCCGTCATCGTCAACACCCTAGTTTGGGACGGTTCTGAAGCTCTCCCCGGCACCCTGCCAGGAGGGGAAATCATCACCGGAGGGCTCTACATCACCATGCCTGCCTCCGGAGTGATGCGTGAGTAGTTCATCCTTGGACTACAGGTCCATAGCAGTAGCTAGATGGTTGTCTTCTCCTCTTTATGCCACCATGTTTAGATCTTGTGAGCTGCCTAACATGATCAAGATCATCTGTTTGTAATGCTACATGTTTGTGTTTGCTAGGATCCGATGAATATTGAATGCTATGTAAAGTGATTATCAATCTATCATGTTTATGTTATTTATGATCTTGCATGCTCTTCGTTACTAGTAGAGGCTTTGGCCAAGTTGATGCTTGTAACTCCAAGAGGGAGTATTTATGCTAGATAGTGGGTTCATGCCTCCTTTTCATCCATGCTCGAGTGATAGAAACGTGACAGATGGGGGATGTGTTGTTGACATTAATTAGGGAGAAAAAAACAATGTTTTCATTGTTTACACTACACACTTTACTTAAGGCAATAATCTGTTGTTTGCAACTTAATACTCGAGGTTTGATTGGATTATGCTCTGAGAGTGGATTATTAGTCATAGATGCAGTTGGATAACGGTATATTAATTATGCTTTAATGCCCGCATGAACCACATAGTAATCATCATGTCATGCATATGCACTATGGTGCAGACTTTATATCTGTCGATAGCCCAGCTGTAATTTGTTTACCCAGCATGTTATCTATCTTTTATGGAGAGACACCACTAGTGAACTGTGGACCCCGGTCCATTATTTTACACTGATAATACAACCACTTCAAACATTGTTTCCTTTCATTCACTGCCATCATTGTTCTCTTTTCATTTACTGCAAACAAGTACTGTTTTCCACAATATACATGTAATCCTTTGTATTAGCAAAACCGGTAAGATTGACAAACTCGTTGTTTCGTTGGTGCAAAGTATCTTGGTTGTGTTGTGTGCAGTTTCCACGTTGCTGCTGAGCCTGGTAGTGCGCCCTGCCAACATCAGCTTCCAACAACCTTCAGAAGTGATTTCTTTCTCCTACTGGTTGATTAAACCCATGTTTCTCTCTGAGGGAAAACTTTATGTTGTGCTCTTCATACCTTCCTCTTGGGGTCTCCTAACGAGCGTACATCTACGCACATCACCCAGCTTTAATTTGTTCACCCAACATGTTTTTTTAGATACACCGCTTGTGAAACTATGGCCCCCATTCCTATTTTCCTCATTAATACAATCTTCTTTCGAGCACTTCCATCATTGTGTCCTTGCAGCACAGTTTTTCTTTTATTGCTTTTCATTACTATTTACGTTTAATTCTCTTGTTTTCGGCAAGACTAGAAGACTAACAACCTTCTCGAAAAGTTGGGGACAAGAGAGAGTGTGTGTGTTGTGTGCAGGTTCCACGCTTGTTGATGCGCCAGACAGCAAGCACTCCAAGTCTTCAAAGTCCTACTTGTCGATAAACCTTGGCTCCACAATTGGGGGAAAATTTCGCTAGACTACATCATACGTTCCTCTTGGGGTAACCCAACAAGCGTGTGATCACGTCTGAGAGCATCAAGAATTTCTGGCGTTGTTGCCGGGGAGTTCAAGCTTGCGGCATGGGGAGTCTCGCACTTCCACTTTCTTTCTTTTGTTTTGTTCTTTCTTAATTTACTTTTGTTTAGTCTTGTTTTCTCTTTATCAAAACCCCCAAAAAATAGTTCTCTATCGTCTAGTCTTTTATTTGCGTTGTTAGTTTATTTTGTTTTATCTTGCAAGCATGGCCACCAATGATACCACCAAGCTTTGTGATTTTACTAATACCAATAATAATGATTTCATATGCACACCAATTTCTCTACATGTTGCCACAACTGATTCTTATGAAATTAAACCTACATTGTTGAATCTTGTCATGAAAGATCAATTTTCTAGTATTGGAGAAGATGTTGCCTCTCATTTTAATAACTTTGTTGATTTATGTGACATGCAAAAAATATAAATAGGTAGATGGTGATATTGTGAAATTAAGATTGTTCCCTTTCTCATTAAGAGGAAGTGCTAAAGAATGGTTATTGTCTTTGCCTAAATTTTTTCTCATTAAGTTACCTTTTGAGTCCATTTTGAGGGCTACCTACAATTCTATTGATAATACGTGATTTGTTCTTCATGCCTAGCTAAGGGGTTAAATAAAATCACTTGTGGGAGGCAATCCACTTTGTTATCCTTATGTTTTCCCTTTGTTTTGTTTCAATTTCTTTTGTTTTCTTTGAGTCTTGCAAGTTGTTACCTATGTAACAACCGCTCCTTATACTTTTTATTTCATTTTTTGTGCCAAGAGTAGCCTCTAATAGAGAGGTAGTGTGATTTGGGGAAGTTGTTGTCCTAAAACAGATTTTTGTGCTGCCACCAAAAACATTATTTCTCTCAGCCAGAATGTTGGATTGCTTCGAAAAAATAGAAACATTCTCCATGTTGTCATCAAACTTTCATTAGTTTTGCACTTTTTTATTTGAGTAATAGAAGAGTTTTGAAAAAATTCATCTTTACTTGTTGGTCTATTTTGACAGATTTCTGCCAATATTTGCATTTGCCTCTTATTCTTCTTATTTTGTGTTTTTTCGGGGGAAAGAGTCTTAAAATAAGTTGTGAAATTAGGTAATGTTTTAATTGAGTGCATGACTTGTGTTGAAGCTGAACCAAATGGATTTACTATTTTGATGCACTAACGTTGCTAATGATGATTGTGAGAAGTTTTAGGTGGAGGAAGTTTTCAAGTGTAGGGAGACAAGGATGATATGAGAAGATGAATGATGACCAAAATCTCAAGCTTGGGGATGCCCATGTCACCCCAAGACATATCCAAGAAGTACAAGCGTCAAATCTTGGGGATGCCCAAGGCACCCCCTTCTTTATCACCAAAAATATCAGGTTTCTTTCAAAACACTAGTATATTTGTATTCATTCACATGATATGTGTTATTCTTGGAGCGTCATTTTATTTTGATTTCTGTTTTCTTTCTGTAATAAATGGTTGGATCCTAGCATTTTAGTTTGGAGAGAGACGCACTCCATTTTCGATATTTAGAACACTCTAGTTTTCACTCTTATTATTCTGTGAGTGTTTAATTTTTGCTAGTACTGCGTTTAGCTCTTGTTTTTCACTCGAATTTTGTTCAGAGCTTATTGGTTCGGTTCAGTTATATATGATTAATTCTCTGGTCTTTAATGATTATTTTCTTTATATGATCAGCCACTCCAAGTAAATTTATTGTGTTCTACCTTTAAAACCTTCAAAGTTATTAAAAATGTTTTGTGTTCCTGTTTTAGCTCATGAGAGAAGTAGTTTAAAGTTTATCATGTCTTATGTCAAGCAAGGTTGTTCTCCCTTATTTCACCCTATGAGTATTGGATCTCTGATCATCTAAAGTTTTTGAGAGTTGGTGCCAAATAACATGAACACAAATAATATAAAAAGGCACTTCACAATGGACTAATGATTGTTGGTGGGCACCCGTGAATACGGCTAGCCATGGTTTGTGTAAGAAAAGGTGGGGGAAGTGCCAACCATAAGGAAAAAAGGAAAAAGTGTTAATGGAAACCGCTCTCAACACTCTTAAACACTTTTCTTGACATGGGTTATGATAAGTTTTTCATTACCATTCGTTGACATAGACATTCACCTCTCTCAAAATTATATTTTCAATACCTTTGTTTTATTGAATAAAAAGTTCTAGCACATGAGTAATCCCTGCTTCCCTCTGAGAAGGGCTTTTCTTTTACTTTTATGTTGAGCCTTCACCTTCTTACTTTATGCACCAGTTAAGAGAGCATAGTTGTCATTCTGAGTATAATGTGCATAGTCCCAAAACTTATTGTTGATTGATTCATGACTATTGTATTGCTTGCTCTCAACTTATTTGTGTCCTAACATTTATATTTTGCTATTCCACGAAGGACAGGCTGGATACCACTTTATTATGTTTTTCTGTATGATTGAAATAAATGTATTACCTTCAATGCTTTATTTCTCATTGTCAGTTATTTGTATTACTTTTCATGTGCAATATAGTTGCTAAGTTTACTTTAGTTCAAATAATATTTATCATGCCTTTGTTAAAATACTTTGATCTCAGCTTACAATGCTTTTAAATAACGTTGATCAAAATTGTGTTGGCTTCATGTCACCTCAAAAATTATTTTGTTATCACTTACCTACTCAAGTACGAGAAGTAGTTATGCTTGGGTATGTTGATACATTACAAACATATCTATAATTTTTATGCTTCATGCTTGTTTTCTATCCAATGCCTTTATGTTTTCCACAAAAATTCTTAAAGAAATATTCTCGAAATGGGCTGAAATCCACGAAGATAAGTTTTTACCCGGAACGAAGATAAAGACCGAAGGAGACCCAGAGGGGTGCCCTGGGGCCCCCAGAAGGGTGCCAGGCGTTGGCCCACCCTAGGTCGCGCCTGATTATCCCCTGGCGGCCCCGACACTTCCTCGCACCGCCTCTTCGCCTATAAGTTGTCCTCAACCCTTAAAAGTTTGAGGACAGAGATTTTTTCCGTGAAACATAAAGAGAGGCGCTGTCACCTCAAAAGTCCAATCTAGGTCTTCTATAGCCCTGTTCCGGCACCCTATCGGAAGGGGGAATTGTCGCCGGAGGCCTCTTCATCGCCATGATTTCATCCACGATGATGTGTGAGTAGTTCATCTTGGGACTACGGGTCCATAGCAGTAGCTAGGTTGTAGTTCTCTCTATTATTCCTCCATGTTTACAGTCTCGTGAGCTGCCTCACATGATCGAGACCACTGTTACATAATTGTGCATGTTGTGTTTGTTGGGATCTGATGAACCATGAGATTATGATTATTTTGTTCATGTCAAACTGAGATGCTTCACTTATTTATTTAGAGAGTTTTAATGTTGTCTTGCAATACTATCCGGTGTTTATGATTACCTTGGCCACATAGTTTTTTTCACCTCCAAGAGAGGGTTTATATGCTAGATAGTGGGTTCATGCCTCTATTACATCTGTGCTCGAGTGACAGAAACGTGACGGGTGGGGGGTGTGATGTTCCCACTAGGGAGAAAACAATGGTGCTCTTATCTACGGACGAGAACCATTGCTTACATTACATACTTTACTTAGTGCAATTGTCTATTGCACGCAAAGCAATCACTTCGTTGCTGCAACTTAATACCGGATATATTTGCTGGATAGCTTTCTTGAGGTGTACTATTAGATATGGATGCATGTTGGACATCGGTCCATATGCCTTGATGTAATGCCTACGATGTTAGAACCCGTGAACTATGTCACGTCATAATAGTATTGTTATGCATTCATGATTTGTCAATTGCCTAGCTTTAATTTGTTCACCCAACATGTTTGTTTTCTTTGTAGAGACACCACTAGTGAAACTATGACCCTCGGTCTTATTTTCCTCATTAATACAACCTTCTTTCAAGCACTTTCATCATTGATTCCTTGCAGCACCATTTTTACTTCTATTGCTTTTCATTACTCTATACATTTAATTCTCTAGTTCTCAGCAAGACGAGAACACTGACAACCTTCTCGGAAAGTTGGGTACGAGAGAGAGTTTGTGTGTTGTGTGTAGGTTCCACGCTTGTTGACGCGCGAGACAACAAGCAATCTTCTCTAAGTCTTCGAAGTCCAACTCGTCGATAAATCCTGGTTCCACAATTGGGGGAAATTTCCGCTAGACTGCAACATACCTTCCTTTTGGGGTAACCCAACGAGCGTCTGATCACGTCTGAGAGCATCAAATTCTCATAGTTAGGCCTAGCTGTAAGGATGTCGCTAGATCCCTCATCAAGGATAACATGTGTAATCACTCTTATGGTATCCATGCACCCACTTGCGTCAACCCGCCAGTGCTTTGTCGTCCATGACACGGTGCTAACAAAGAGAGAACAACCTTTCGGCATAAATTTGTGGTATATTTAATCAACTAGATTAGATCTATATGAGACGCGTGTTATCAACACATGAGAGAGATTATAGATTATAGCTACCTTTAATCTGGAGAGGACACCTCAAAAACCCAATTATAAGAGGCTCTAATTCTGCTAGAAATAGAATAGACACGAAGGCTAATTGATGTGTTTTCTCCCAAGGGGGTGGGAGTATATAGTGAAAGGCAGGGGGTACCTACCATAGGGAGAAGTCGGTTTGGAGGGCAGCCAAGACTGGTCGCACCCACTCCCCTTGCCTAAATCGGGCTAGACTCCCAATCTTGGGAGCCCTCCCCCTTTCCACTTTTTCCCTTCCTTATTTGTTCCTTTTAATTTTGAAATTTTATTTTCTCTCTAAAATCAAAAAATAAATGTTCTGGGGGAAGTGCTTCTTGGGCTCACATGGCAGCCGCCCAATATTTGGGTGCTGCTATGGGGCATTTATGCCCCCTCCGGCACCCGTTCTCGGGTTTTGTCTGAAAATTTGTGAACCCTATAAATAAAATCATCGATCTTATCCGCTGTTGCCAGAAACATATTTCTCACATCCCATGTCCTCTCGTTTCTCTACGAAACAATTTATGCCCTCTCCCGACAATATTTTCCTGTCATAACTTCACCGGAACATCCCTGGATGACTCTGGAATTATTCCTGTGACATTGGAATGACTCCAACCTTTCTCAAAACAACTTAGACTACCAAAACACTCTGAATCAAAGGTTGACGCATCTTAAACGTGTGACCTGTAAAAATTTGGCAGCACACAGACATGTTCGGTAATTACCGAACAATAACCAACAACGGAGTTATGGACGTCCATGATGGATCATGGGTGTTCACGAAGGATGAGGGAATCTTAAAGTTACTCATCGGGCTTATCATCTTAACTACACGATACCAATGATATCGCGAGGTGAGACGATATGCTCTAGTACGATCAAACTCTTTGATCGTAACACATATAAAACTCGTATTGATATCGCTCTCTTTTTTCATACATATCCCCGATATCCTTGTGATAAGTTTCACTGTGTCTGGCCAGACGATTGGTGACATTGGTGATACTGAGAGGACCCAGAGGATGTATCTCTTCATCGTGTGGAGGAGTTAGATACTATTCTTGAACGATCTCAGTTTCGTTACACACTCTAAGTCATACCAAAATGTCAACACTATAATCTCTTGTTAGGGTAGACAGTTGAAGACATTCGAAGCATAACTTTGATTGTGTGTTGACTAGATGTTCTCATGGTATAGGAATCCTAGCCAATGAAAACTTCATATTTACTTTGCTAAACTATAACACAATTGTTTGTCTATTAGCAAGATCATATACTTGGATCGGTTTAGCACTATTATTACTCTAACAATAAACTCTTATGGTTGCTAGACTTATCAAAGTCCATGATAAGTAAAACGTGATAGATATAATCTTAAGGGAACACTTAGGGGAACACTTGTTTGTTTATATACTTATTATTCAATTATCATAGCGGTTATAGCACCAAGATATAAACTTAATAATGAACTTGAAGACAAAATAATAATTGAATATTATTGTCTTTGGAGAATATCTCCAACATGTGTCACGTGGCATAGATTTCCCACGTGAGACGGGCTAGCCTTACATATGTTGAGTTGAGATTTTATTGTGTGTTTGACGACTTGTATGTGTTGAGATAGACTGAGATGAGATATTTTTTTAGTGACTTGTATGTATCGGGACACACTGAGACTAAAATGATAATTTCAACCGTGTATAAATAACTTATGAAATGTTTGTATTATGTGGTTAGGTTGCCTTAATTTATAACATAAAGTCGATCCTATGATTAAAACAAATCTATATCGCCATTTATACTAATAGATCCTCCAAGTTCAGGAATTTAAATTAGAAATAGGTGCATGCTCTTACATAAATGACCTTGAAAAGAAAAAAAAACGATCGGGTACTCAGACCACTCCCATCACGGGAAACAGCTCGTCAGCGGTGTGAGTTCCTCCGTGGTGGCGTGAGGTGGTCCTTCGTTGTGGCACTTGATGATGCCGCTTGGTGGTCCTTGTGGCGGCGCGAGGAGGTGGCTCTTGGTGGTCCTCCTTCGCGGTGCGAGGTCCTATGTTGCGGCGCGAGCTGGTGTTCCCTGGCAGCAGTAGGCGGCGGCGCTGGGCGCCGCACAGCGGTGGTGCTGGGCGATTTGTTCAGGGGAGAGGGAAGAAAGGAGTGACGGGAAATGGACTCGGGGGCTGAGGAGATTTCACGAGGGGCCGTACCGTCGGACACGGGGGATTATTTTTTTCCGGTTGATCTCGGCATGGCTGACTTGTGAAGCTCGATTCCCCCAAAAAAGTTCACATGTGTTATGGAGTAGTTTCACCTTATAACTGCAAGAAAAGTTTTGCAGGTACGTATGTTGACGAGTACGTCGCGGTAAAGGATGACGCTTTCACGACTAAGATAAAAAAAATAGAAAAGGAAAAGAAAATGTTTATTTAAAAAATAAGACGAGATAATGGTAACAATTGACCCTTAATTTTTTTGAATATACATCCAAGTCTGGAACACATATATTCCACCTCTTGGCTTGTGATTAATGAGCACTAGACACGCTCTAACAAAGTTGTGTAAAGTCGAGTGACATCGGTCGCAGTGGTTGGTGAAGGTCGTGCATGAGAAAAAATGGAGTGGGATGAGTACTAAGGATGACACAACAATTTCCATTTACCCTTTTGTTTCATCCTCCTCCACCGCTTCAGTTGTGTCATTTAATTGTTTGTACATGATGTCACCACCAGAATGTGTTCATGCTAGTGGCAACATCAGTTCCAAGTCCTCAAACTAGGTTTAATAATAACAAAGAGAGTGGATCGATCCACTGAGAAAAGCCTCTTTTGCAAGAAAAGTCTGCATCTTATCAACAACTTATGCTTAAAGTAAGTAGAGAAAAGGCGCCGCTGCCAATTTATTCACCTGTTTCCATGTTGCAAGAGAGCAGGGAGCCTACTTGGTAGCCAAGTGGCCAGATTAATTCTGCTCATATACTGTAGGTTTTATTTGAATTTATGCTTCGCGCCGATACTATATGCGTGTTTTTTAGAGGCATGTACGTGTCTTGGCTGAAGGGTCAAGCGACACAGCAGATCCACGATGCGAAGTTACTAGGAACAAAATGAAATTGACCTAAAAATTACACATATCGATCACACGGAAGGTTTCTACTAAGAAAATTATATGTAAAGGTTAAAACATTAGGAAATCATAGGTACGCGGGCAAATGAACGTGCCTAATAAAAGATGCACTTTTATGTGTAGCTTCACACCACCAAAGTTGGTTTTCGTATCAAAACATCCCAAAAGGGGTGTTTATTAAATACCTGATTATGCATGTATTTTCTTCCTAAGAACACCAAGTAAATAAACTAGTTGGTTTATACTCAACACAAGTGTTTTCCTGTTCGTTTTTTTTTTCAAACCCCTTAAGAGTACCAAGCTTAACACCTTAAGAGTTCCAAGCTAGTGCTTCGGTTTGAAGCATAAGTCCTGGAAAGCTTGATGAAAAAAAGAGGTTCTTTTGGCAACTTGTAGTATATATCTTATCAACAATTCAGGCTAAAAGTCAAGTAGACCAAGTGTCATTTTCAATGTTATTCACCTCTCCATGTTGCAAAAGATCTCATGAGCTTGGTTGCAAGCCAAGTGATCAGAATCCCTCAATGCAGGTGCTCTTGTCCATGAATTTGGATTTTTTTTTTTCAGAATGTGGATTTTTTGTGTGGGACATGTACCGTATCTTTCTCGTGGCTACCAAGCTTGCGATGTCCGCAAACGTGTAAAATTTCTGCATTGGGTTGGGGCTGATTTTTTTATTTTTGGATGGACACATTGGCCCCGTCTGGGTCGCTCTCCTTAGATTCGTAGTTCCTAGTTGCACTGGATGACTCCAGCAACACAAACATGAGGCCGACTGCAACTAAATCCATGCCACGTTACATTCTTGGATAGGTAATAAGATGAACCGACAAGGTGGTCAAATTTGGTGACATAGCAACGACAGAAAAAAAAATCATCAAGTGCCAGCTTTGCTACCTGTTCGAAGAAGTTAAAAAGAACGAGAACATGATGAAGGATATTGATGAATATGTATGGACCCTTGTATGTTGATGCCTAAATGTGCATGTGTGCTTCTTCACTCATCGGCAAAAGCCATTGTGGTTTTGGCGGCAAATTCGTGTACGCAGTAAGGGGGTTTGAGCGCACTCGTTCCTTTATGCAGCTACGCCCCTAATTTACCATCCAAAAGTTACACGCTTCTCCTTTTACAAAGTTCACACGGTGCATCTATAAGTACCACCCACAATAAAATGGATCTTCATTTTTTTGGCCGTGTGGATTTAATTTTGGACCAAAATATTACTACACGCTAAGTACTCATATATGCTAAGTTAATGTTGTATTCCCTCCGTCTCAAAATAAGTGTCATATAAATTGATTTAAATTGATGTATCTAGCATTAGAGCACGTCTAAGTACATCCATTTCAATAACAGTTATTTTTAGGCGGAGGGAGTAGAAAAAGTCTATGACTTTTCATGCCTTTTTCAAAGTGTGAGCTATGGAAGTTGAGTGAATGTGAGTCGCTCATGGGGTTGTATGTTTTTTACTACCGTATGCAACAACTTATCCTAAAAATAAAGGAGCGAAAAATCCCATGGGCAAGTCCTTTAAATCTGTAACCTCCCAAGTTGTTGAAAGATCATAAGGCCAAGTGGTTAGAATCTATGCATGTTCCTTCTGTGTTGTAGATCTTTCTCCATCGGGGACCCACAGGCCACAACGTTTCTTTTTCTTGGCTAGGAGGCGAGCCAGCTTGGCGGTCCATCTATTTTTCCATGGCTACCAAGCTTGCCAAGTCAACAATCATATAAACTTAACGACCGGGTTTGAGGCTGATATTTCTGTGGATGGCGACACATTCGACGCATATAGATCGTCCTCATTAGATACACGGGACCTAGTTGTGCTTAATGACCAAACAAAAACAGGCATGGGGGATGCTTCGACTAAATCCATAGCGGGACCATTTTTTTTTGTCTAGGCGATAAGATGAATCAACAAGGTGGACAAATATATTGTGACATGGTAACAACAAAAAAAATCATCAAGTAGAGACTTTGCTACCCGGACAAGGTAGGCGTCGAGGAGAACGACTAAATGAAGAAGGTTATTTGAGAACGACATGTGGACTTTTGTATGCCAATGACTAAATGTGCATGTACATGTGTTCCTCTAATCCTCGGCGAAATTCAATGTGGTTCAGGATGCAAGGCCCTTGTATGCAATGCAGTAAGGAGTTTAGGTGCACTTGTGGCATAGTAATCCGCTAATTTACCATTCAAAAGTCACATAAAAAGATGTTATAAAACTCACACCACGAGCATCTACTAAAACCACTCACAATTGTCGGCTTTTCCGCTTATAAAATACCCTTAACAAAAAAATGTAAACTTTTCTGATTAGTTTTTGATGTGTTGATTTAATATTGAGCTGAAATGATACTTATACACCAAATACTTTAAGTGTGAACTAGTATGTTTCTTTACCACCATATGCAACTAACTGGTCCTACAAATCAAGGCGCGAAAAAATATCATTGTCAAGTGCAAAAAGATCCGAAGCCAAGCTGCAACCACTCCAAGAAGCAAGTGGGAGCAGAATCTATGCACGTTCCAGGTTGTTGTAGATCTTTCTCCCGCGGGACCCGACGGCCCCAGCGCATCTCTTTCATGGTTGGAGACAAGCCAGCTCAGCGGGCCGTGCGATCCACTGAACTTAGTATGCGGTTGATATTTTTCTGGTGGACGACACGTCGGACGCTCCTTCCTATCCACAGAAAACAGATATTATTTTGTATGGATCATCATCACACGCTGCAAGCTAACGGAGAGGCAGAGCATTTTGCTGGAGCCACTTGTACGTGTGCACATGATTCATGTCTAGCCCGTCACATCTCGCCGGTGCACTTGAGCTTCGAATTTCATCGATGCCGATGGCTATATTCGGTGCGCAAACTATGCAGAAAAAAAGACGGAGAAAGATTCCTGAAATGACAGAGGGAGCAAGAAATAATTTCTTCATCGGATTTTTTTAAATCATTTTCTTGTAAGATTACTTTGTGTATGCCACGAGATGGAAACATACGCATGTCCTCTATACTAGTTGAATACCGGCGCGTTGCCACGGCCGAACAAAGTTAGACATAGATATGTTGCTCAAAACATGTACAGTATAATTCACAATTCACAATATGTGCATCACATAGAAAACCGAGTTTGCGACAAACAATGCCCACATTTAATTTATTGCAATGAATATTGCGCGACGCTCTTAAATTTTCCTTCCTCTCCTCCTATTTTAAATAATACATGCGAAAAAGCTAGCTACCGCTAGATGCTCGTGGTGTGAGTTTTGTAACATTGTTTGGTGTGCTATGTTTGCTTGCATGGGCATAGTTGAGCTTAGCTCCGCTCTACTGATCCTGAGGCGTTTGTGCGTTTGTTGTGTAGATTTTGCTAGCAAGAGCGAGCCTAGTTATCTGGATTAACACCTTGCTTTTAGGGGGCAAGATGATGGGTCAGCTCAAGATCGGCTAGAAGCCTTGAACATACAAATATTTATAACGAAGTGTATACGAGTATACGGCGGTGCAACCGCTGGCAGGAGCTTCACGAACGGAAATTGCTTTCAAATACTAGATCTGGAGCTCGTCCCCAGCTGCTGAAGAAATCAGGAGAAGTAGAAGAGATGGAATTGCAGAACGAAAAAAGTGATTTGGTGCGGACGAGTTCAACAATCCTAACGGTTCGGCGTTGATTTTCTTCCGCACGTCGTGATTATATCGGGTCCTTACAGAAAAATCCACATAGCTCCTCCCATGCAACACTCCCTTTTCAACATCAAGAATAACCATGTATTAAAAAATTATGAACAAAAATAAGCGGGCAAACATAGATACTTGATTCATACCTCTAATATGTTACAAAAAAAAACATAATTGATTCTACTGATTCTTTTTCAATATGAGTACAAATATAACTACCATCCATTGCTCGTGCCAAGCACTTCACATTGTTTCTAGATGTAGTTTGAGAAAGAGAGCCATATGCAACTATCCATGAAAAAAAATCAGAGAATTTGTGTACTTTGTTTATATTCATAGCAAAACACACCATCTAATCCCATTTAGTGGTTGAGATCATAAGCCTGTGCATGAGCCTAGCAAATCAGAGAACAACAACATATGTGCACATCATATCTAAGAAATGCTTTTTATTTTTGTTAAACTCGGCTACAATGAATAGTCAATAAAGGATGGACATTGTAGGTTTTTTTTTATTTAAATAGACCTCTCGCCAAATGGTGGACCTTAATTGTAAGAAAAACTAATAATAATAATAGTTGTAGTTGTTGTGTTTTACATTAACTTTATCTCATTTTCTATTTTATTTTTAGACGTGTGGATTGAATTTTGAGCCAAAATATTACTACACACAAAGTACTCCTAAATGCTAAATTAATGTTGAAAAAAAGTCTTGAACTTTGGATGCCTTTTTAAAAGTGTGAACTATGGAAGTTGAGTGAACCTAAGTCGCTTGTGGGATTATATGCCTTTTACTACCGTGTAACAATTAATCCTAAAAATGAAGGAGAGAAAATGCCATTGTCAAGTCCTTTAAATCTTTAACCTCCCAAGTTGCTAACATATCACAATCCAATTCATGCATGTTCCTTCTAAGTTGTAAATCTTTCTCCACCGGGGCCCGCATGCCACAAGTAACTTTTTTTATGGTAGACTAGCCAGCTTGGCAGTCCTCATATTTTTACATGGCTACCAGGATTGCCAAGGGTTTGGAGCTGATATTTTTGTGGAGGGCGACACAGTGGACGCGTATATATCGTTCTCATTAGATTCAAAGTGCCTTGTTGCATCTGATGACCCCCGAAAACAACGACGTGGGGGCTGATCAGACTAAATCCGTATTGGGTACTCCTCCGTATCAAAATGTAAGATGGTTTACCTTTTACTAGAAAAAATGTATCTAGACATGTTTTAGTGTAAAATGCATATGAATCTACACACTAAATCATGTCTTGATACATTTTATCTAGAAAAAGCTAAAACATCTTATATTTTGATACGGAGGGAGTACAATTTTAGCCCTAGGCAATAAGATGAACCAAAAAGGTGGGCAAATATGGTGACATGGCAACAACAAAAAAAGTCATCAAGTGGTGGCTTCGCTACCTCGTAAAACTAGGCAAGAACAACAAAAGGAAGAATGTTTTTTAGAACGATGTATGGACCCTTGTATGCACATGACTAAATGAACGCATATGATTCTTTATTCCTCATCGAAATTTGATTTAGGATGCAACGTCGTGTATCCACCGAAGCGATTAATTAAAGGTGTACTCATGCACTGAGCCCCTAATTCAACATCTAAATTTTACAAAACAAGAAACTAGAAATTTCATGCAACGTGGCTAGCGTTGCCACACGTAATTGAATTTGTCGGCGTTTTCTTTCTTTCTTATTTTCTGATATGTTGATTGTATTGTGAGATGAAATGTTACCGTGCGCTGCTAAATACTCCCACATGCTAAGCGGATATCTTTTTAGATTAATGATGAGCTAATACTCCCTTCGTTCCGAATTATAAGATGTTTTTGGATATTATAATATGGATATAAGTGAACAGACATACCGAGACGCGTCTACATATATGCAATTTAGAAAAGAAAAAAAAACTAGAATGAGTAAAACATATTATAATTTGAAACCGAGAGCGTATTGTGTAAAGAAGAAAGTCTAAGACTTGTGTTGCCCTTTTCCATGTGAGATATGGAAGTTGAGTGAACCCAAGCTGCTCATGCGCATAGCTCATATTACTTGGCCTAAAAATCAATGAGAGGAAACATGTCATTGTCAAGCGCAAAATAGATCACGAGCCAAGTTGCAGACACTCCACTCCAAGCCAAGTTAGCCACAGGATGTAGATCTTTCTCCCCTAGGACCCACAGGCCACACCGTATCTTTTTCTTGGCTGGAAGGCCAGCCAGCTCAGCGGGCCGCGGATCCACTCGACCTGGTCTGCGGCTGATTGAGTGGAGGCCGTGTCGGACGCTGCTTCCTATCCACACAAAACAGATATTATTTTATATATCGATCATCACCACACAATGCTACTACTACAAATATTGCACTTGTAGGATTGCACATGCTTCATGTCCAGCGCATATCACGCCTCCCGGGGGCGCACTAGAGCTTGGAATTTTGTCGAGGCCATCACGAATTTCGTCGAGGCACCGCAACCTTGATGTTTTGAGATAGAAATTACTCCTCCTTAAATAGAGAGATACATGACTGAGCTCACTCGGTATTCTTAATATCCATAAGTTCTGCAGACAATGTGTTAACAGTTAATTTTTGCTTACAAGAATATGGCACCAAGATGACCTCAAATGGAAAAATAGCGTGAACAAAAGTTGTGCGCCTCGTCGAAACGAACAACTTTGATTTTTGGGTCATCTCCATCCAAAAAAGTATGCAAAATCTATAGCAAAAATACTGCTGGCAATATTGATGCGTGAGTGCAAAACCGGAATTTCCGGTTCAATGACCAAATTTCCGGTTGGCACCACGAGCTCGCGACTTTTTTCCTTGGAAAAAATCCATTTAAATCGGAATTTCCGGTTTTGGGACCAAATTTCCGGTTGGTACCAGGAACTCTAGCCGGTTTTCTGGATCCGAACCTAAATTCGGCTGCCACTTTTTTTGGTTGAATTGGACTCAAATTAGGTATTTTTGGACGGGATTTTTCGCCCTAAAGCTGCACGGGAAGTCCATCCGCCCGTTATATACCTTTGTGGTGACGGGCGATTGAACCAACACCAATCAAACAAACACAATCCTTAATTTATCGTGTTCATCTGTCTCTCCCTTGTACCTTACTTCTCGTTCTTCGCTGTTCTTCAGGTTTGGAGGCTACGATCCACGAGGCTCCAGGGGTGTTCAGAACGACTTGGAGCAACCAATCATCGCCGGGTCCTCCGACGGGGTCACTCCCGAGGAACCGGGGCGTCTGGCATCAAAAAAGCGTCTGCCGGACTGTCTTGCGTACCGCGCTTCCGGCAGGCCTCCCGCGGCGCGAGTTGCGGAGCATCTCCCTCGACGCCGTGGGTACACGAAGACATGTTCGTGTGACACGTTCGAGCGTCAACACACTTTTTTGGCGACTCCGTTGGGGACCAAGCATTGAGCGGTCTCCAACCCGTTCTTGCTACGAAGAGAGCGTCATCAAGAGTTGCAATCTACAACGGTATCATGAATACTCAATCTCCATATGTTGATGCAAATTGCTCTCATGTTAATGTTGCTAGAACTTTTGATATGAGTACGACATCGGCTAGCCCTAATTCTTACTATGTCCAAGAGCCGATGCAAAATAATATCTATGCTTCAAATCGTTATAATTTTAGCAACATGCAACATGTATAATCGAATTCTCATGCATCGGCAACCTCAGAAATACATATGCCGATGAACAACATGGTGAGTTCAGTTGATCAATGTGAAGCACCCAATGTTAGAAGTTTTGATAGTGCATCGGCAATTGACATGTGATATGTTAGTTCATCTTTAAATATACCGATGGATAGGGGAATTGGACATGCAACTACTAGCTATTTGGCCAATTACCCCTAACGATCATATGCTACACGTTATGTTACTAATGTTTCATCTTCATGTGCAACTGGTGAGAGACATAATTCGGCTCCACACTTTCGTAGTGGCCATGGCCGAATAAGTGAAAATTTTACAGGAACACATGTATCTTCATCTACTTCTGTCGCATATGTATTTGATGGTTTCAAGGAAAAACTTGCAGCTGAATTCAAGAAGATCAATGCTATTCATTTGAGAGCAGCAGAAAATCCCCATGATCTAACTGCAATACAAGCTTTAGAGGCGCTTAAGAAGAGGCGTGAAGAAGAGCATCAACAATTTGAGCTCAAATATTATCCTTCACAGCAACAAAGTTTCGGTAACGCATTGTCGAAAGAAGCTAAAAGTTTCGGGGGGCAATCTCACCTTGTAGAGCATAACACTGACAAATTTACTAAGCCAACTTTGGAGGAATTATCGGATGAACAACGTCAATGCTATGAAGTATTGAAGAGGAAGCGTAATGAGGAGTTCAAGAAGATTGAAAAGAAACTTAAAGATGAGCATGAAGCATATAGAAAAAGGCTTCAAGAGAAAGATATGCAGATGTTTCTTGCAAATCTTGAGAAGGACCGTCAAGAAAGTATTACTTTGGTTGGAGAGCTCAAGTTACATACTCCATGCAGCAATCAAGGTGAACCCTCTAATAAATCTAGAAATGATGAAGAAGCTTTGCAATTAATAGGATCCATGGAAAAGGTGAAAATGATTCAGAGAGTGGTGTTACTTCAGTTCGCTGAAAAGCCGAATCAAATATTACATGTGTCGAATCTATTGAATCAAAAGAAGCAAGCTTCATTGATGAAGAGCATGGAAAGCTTAGCAAAACAACCATGCTTGATATTTCTGAAAGTAAGGGAGCTTGCATGTTTCCCTATAAGTTCCGTGCCAACGAGATTAATGAACTTCAAGTGTAAGAAAGAATAGCCGAACCAAGTTTGGTTGACATTGGGCATCAAAGCAATGGGGCACTAGATCCATAATAGGAACAAGACAAGGCGCTGGAAAATTATCTAAAGGCGGGGCAAGATATTTCGTAGCTCATGCAACCAGCATGTTCTCACAACGACTTCGAAGAGGTATTTCCAGCAAATAATTTACTCACTTTTCGATTTGATCAAGACTATATTGTTGATGCATCTATTAGCAAGATTTTCATAAGAAACATTGAAAGACCAATCGAGAAAACTAATATATTTGTTAGTGATAACATTTCTATAAAGACTATCGGTCAACATATTACACAATTTAGCGAGACCGATATTAAAAATTTATTACAGTTAAACCTTTTCCAGTTGTTTTATTTAAAAGTTTACATTTACATGGGTGGTTTTGCTTATTTAATTCTTGGCTAACAATTGGCCTCGAGTGAGACATGTTTATTCTAACTATTTTGGTTTCAGAAATAGAAAGTCGAGCATTGAATCCCTTAAGAAACCCGATGCTAGTATGATGGCTTATTCGAAAGCATCGGATAAAATGTGGAAAAGGAAAAGCATAGCCGAATTGTGTGATGTTAAATCTGAATCATTCGGTTACTTAACTCAAAATCCATTCTCACAGCATGACCGGCTAGTTAATAAAAAGTGTACCTTTAGTTTGAGCATGTATAATCGCATCTTCGATATTTTGTTTAAGAATGATTATATTATGATTCTTAATCACCATGTAGATCCATCAATACAAGGAAGAATATATTGCAAGTTGCATGATTCGTTCGAGCATAGTATTGATAATTGCAACATGTTTCATCAAATAGTACAATCGACCGTTGACAAAAGACGATTAGATTTTGGTGAGGCGCATATAGATGATCAATCTATTTCAATTGGTCTCGATAGCAAAACTCTTTATATTGGCTACCTCAAGCCGATTCGTTCAAAGATGAGAAGGTACACGGTGAATATGGTGCGATCAAGTCTTCAAGAAAAGAAATTGTTCAGGAGCACATGAAAGATATTCTTGAAGATGGGAATTCCATTGATGCTACACTGATGACATCAAGCATTGGGGGGCAACAAGAAAATTCGAAGATTGATGCATGCGAAATCAAGAATAACAAATGCCGCTATAAGCACAAGGGTAAGAAATCAAAAGTTACTTTCACAGAGCTATTGGAGAAATATCAAAAAGAGATTGAAACAAGAAGTGCTTGTCGGCCAAGTAGTGCAAAAGCATCAATATCACCCCCAAGACGCAGGTACAATAACCGGTATTAGCGAAAACAGAAGTTTAATGAAGCAGATCATATCCTTCTTTTGGGCCGCCAATACACAGGTCATGGACACCTCCCTATGCTAATTCATATCCATATTCAACATGGGAGATGTATGATTCATGGGCATATTATCCATATTATTCTAGACCGTCTAACCCAAATTGTGCAGCTCCAAATAGATCATCATTAGATCAACAATCGCTTGCCATATTCTTGTAAGCCAAAATTGACTGTCAACACAATGCATGATGATATATCATGTGTGATATTATAATACACTAACGAGTAAAAGGAAAATTACCGGGTAAAAATACAAGACAAAGGTATAAGTGAACCACATATTGTTACACAGCAATACATGAATCCATAGTCTCGGGTAAAGTTCAGTGTCGTGAATAATGAGAAAACTGTATAATAACCAACATGTTTAACAGTTTATTCGTATAGTATGTGGGAGTCAATATGGGCGTACATGACCATTGAAGAGGATGTGACCATTGAAGCTTTCCATGTATTGAGTATGGGTAGAAACGAGGTGGTTTGCCTTTTTCCGGAAAGTCTTTTCCGACATGTTGTTCCGGGTTACCCGCATAGAATCATGGGGGCCTGAATAGTTGCAGAGAAGGCGGCTGGAACGGTGAGGAAGACGCTGGAGCCGCCGTCTGAGCCAGCACAAGACAGTTTCCATATCCGTGAGAGATGGGGTGGAGGCAACCATCTTGGTGATCCGCCTTTTGATCCTTTGAAGATCTGGCAGCCATTCCTGGACGGCGTCCAGAGCCCAGTTATCTTTGGGAGAGGCAGCGGAGTTTTCAAAAGGCAGAATCCCTGTATCCTTTCCGGGATAAGGGATGTCCCGATGATAGAAGAATGAACCCGTCCAAAAATTGACGGATTCATTGGTTTTAATTTTTGGGAACCATTCTTCCCTGCCACGGCGCAGGTTGAAAGATATGGTTCCACAGACGGGAGGAAGACCATTAGATGTATTACGCTCATGTAGAATCAGTACTGGAAAAAAATCTAACCTAGGTTCTATTCCTAGGTATCCCTCGAACAAGTCCTGAAAGCCGGAAACATAGAGAATGAAGTTTGGGACAATATTGTGACGATGGACGCCGTAGTGGTTGAGAACTTGCAGGAATAAGGAGGAAGGTGGGAACCCCATACCTCGGAGAATGTGATATGCGAGCACTACCCTTTATCCGTCTTCTGGCTTTGGTTCGTCATCTTCTTCCTTGAGTCGCCATTTATCCTTAAGGATAAAGTCGTCTTTATCCAAGCTCTGGAGAAGGATTGAAGAAGTGGAACAGAGGATCCAATTGCCGGCTTGAGCTCCCCTTTCTTCTTCTTCACCTCCGGTGGCTTCCTTGCCCTATGCGTCCTTGCCGGTGCAGGGAACATTTTCCTCGCCCGCGGATTCTGGAATAAGGGGTGGCAGCATGGTGGAAGGAGGCATTACCAAATTCCGTGCGATCAGGGACGTTTTGAGCGCAACGTTTCGATAACGTCGCGTGTTTCCGTTGCGGATGGCTGAGAAGTGGAGTTTGCTCTCAATGTTTTGGTTTGGTCTGTTGCAGACTGGTTTTGCGCGACTTTTTGCTAGTTCTACGTTGCGGATTTTCTTCTCCGGTCTAGTAGCCCACTAAGAGCCCAGTTGCTTTCGACGAAACTGGCTTGGTCACGTAGAACGACGCGAATTTTTATCGGACCACACATTCTGCCCTGTTTGACTCCTTTGACTGGCTACGACCGAGCAGTTGATGCCGGGACCCCACTTGTCATCCACGGTAAATAAGAATGCACATAATCTTCGAAATCATCACAGTTAACGTTACAGTGAACAAGCTGTTTCTGAAAAAATCACAAAAAGAAAAGGATAGACACCGAACCTAGCATCCTAGCCAAGGGTGCGCCGCCGCGCCTCCGCCAGCGCCGCCGCATCTTCATTCTGCATCGAATGGCGGATCTCTTCCGCGGTGTCGGCCTCTAGCTTGACAGTGAAAAGCCGGGTGAGCCTCGCTTGCCGGAGCTCTTCTGCCGCGAAACTCTCTAAGGATGTTAAAATCCCCGCCTGCATGTGGGGCCACTACAGGGCCCCGTTTGTGGAACTCGACGGCAAGATACTCCTCCTCTTCTCCCTCCTCGATGTCCGAAGGCGCGATGGGTGGAGCCGGAGGTGGTGGTGCGCGGGACGAGTTGGCCTGATGCACCTCGCGCCGGTACGCCTCGCGGGCACGCGCACGCTGCGCGCCTTGCACGCTGTGCCGGGGAAAGTACCTGTGGATCTGCTGCGGGCGGCCCTCCTCGCGACGGCCAGGCATGGTACCGGTAGATCTGCGCACAGTGAAGTTTGGGAGTAGAGAGGTGTGGCACAGACAGACAGTTTGGGAGTAGAGAGGAGAGCGTTCTACGCCCGCATGGGGAGCCGCCACATTATCCACAGTTTGGGAGTATAGAGGAGAGCTGACCGGGTATCCCACGTGGCGAGAGGTGTCAACCAAATTACCGAATATATAGGAGATCTAAATCATAAAATGCACTCCTAAATGGAAATGAATTGACATGGTTTTATATTTGCAACAATGGATACCTTAGTACTAATACTAATATACTGCTTCCTCGCCCTCTTTGATGTCTGTTCCGCGCCATCATCGCGGTTACAGGCACTCGAAACATAGGAGATTTATAGTAACTGAAATTAGCATCACAAAAGGTTCAACAACAGGTACACAGTTAACCAGAACATTTTTTATGCCAACATCCACTCCGAAGCCACATCCACAGGTTCACATCATCCACCGGATATTTTCCTATGCCAGCATGCATTCCGAAGCCACATCCAGGGGTTCACATCATCCACCGGAACTTTCCGAAACCGTGTCCACAAAAACACTAGTAAAAAGGCATCATACATGTTTAGCACATCTATAAAAAAGAAGCAGATATACTTCCAAACATACAAAGATGAGTGACAAAACTGCCTCACGTGTACAAATGACACAAGTACAGAGGTGATAAACCAATAGACCCGGTGGCATAAACAAACTACTAGGTCCTTGTAAACGCTACTAGGTCTAGATGAGTCTCCCTCTGCATTTTAACATTGCACGGTTTAATCATCGGCACTCTGATCAAACACAAATATGGAACTCTTTTTTTCTATGGTACACCAACTGTTGGAGATATTGCTGCATATTAATCATCGGCAGAGAACCAAGCCTAGATAGGGACCTCATAGTTAAGAAGCACACACAAATCAATGCACTCATCGAACACTTGCCAAGGAATATGCAGAACCAATATGGCTCATGCATCACAGACAAAATCATAATTGGGGGCTCATAGTAAAGAAGCACACAGAAATCAATGAGATCATCGAACACTTACCAAGGAAGATGCAGAACAAATGTAGTTGTACACAACACTAGGTAAGTGCCAATATCTCATCGAGAGAAGGTGCAGAGTTTAATCATCGACACACTGGACAGAGAATGAATATAAAATAAGCAAGCCTCATACATGCATTGCAAAGAAAGTCCAAAGGGTCAAGCTCCATAGGACCAGGGAGCATGAACAAACAATGTCCGTGTAAACGCTACTAGGTACTGGGGAGTAATCCTTTAGATTTTAGCATTGCACAGTTTAATCATCGGCACATGCAACAAAACAGAGAAATGAATAACAGCTAGACTCATTGGCAAGCATTGCAGGTTGACGTAATCGAATTAAAGAACAAAGTAGTTTTACCTCATTCCATAATCTTGCAAGAAACTTAGAATGTATCTCAACTTCACATTGGTGTCCTTCGCACTCTCCAACAGGGTGTATTTTCCCCTCTGGAGCATGTCGCACTTCTCTTCGGCTACTTTCAAAATTTTCTTCGCACTCTTCAGCTCAGACTCAAGCTTAGTAACGAAGCCGTGCATGATCGTATAGCTTCTCTTTTGTTCCCGGAATTCCAACTCGAGTGCTAGCATTTTTGAAGTTTTCATCGCCATGTCCAGCCTGTCCTCGCAGCAGACGAAACAGATTAGCTTCTCAGCACTGGTCTCAACTGACTGCTGCACCAATTTCTGAATTTCAGTACGCGACATGCTGCAGAAGTCGCAGCATGCACTGTGGTCCTATAGCCAAATACGAAAAGAATAAAAATCAAAGAAGTGTCGACGAAGGCGAAAGGAGATAGATGAATCTTAAGAGAACATTTGGCTACAGGACTAATTTATATGCTATTTACCTCGGTTATCTGAATAATAGGAAGCTTTGCGAGCTCCGAGGCCTTGTTCAGCTCGATCTCCATTTGGGTGGGGGAAACGATCTCCGAGGGCACTATAACGGTAGCGTGAGCTAGATCCATGGCCGGTGGTAACTTAAAACATCAACGGTGACCTACATCCGCCGGCATTTAACCTACATCCGCCGGTATCAAACCTAGATCTGCCATCATCTACCTACATCGCAGCGTTTGGTTGAGGATGTAGAAGTGAGGGAACCAGGGGTTACCATTCATTCTTTGAGAACAACGCCGAGGAAGGGGGAAAGGAAAAGTCGTGGCAGCCGCTGTTGGGACGGGAGGGCGAAGTGGAGGCTTTCTGTGGAGGTCGCTTTCAGTGGAGGAGTAGCCGAGTGGGCGAGGAGCGCGGTGGTGGAGATTTGGCGCACAGACGCTGGCGAGTAGGGCCCTGTGTGAGACTGTTTCCGTGGAGATTTGGCGCACAGCTGTTAACGGTCATAATTTATTCTTGTTTTCGGATTGAAAACAAAAAATAAAAAAAGAACCAAAAGGAAAATAGTTTTAGAATCTGGTCGCATTTTTATTCTACTTCTTCGGATTCTTCTTTATTTTAGTTAGAAAATAATTGCAAACTAAGATAATGCCTAGTGGTGGGGAGGGGTTGTTTTCCACACACCAAACATCGAGTCTTGTTACTCATATTTATGATGTTGCACCAACTATTGGCTTATTAGGCATGATCCAGTAGTAAATGGATGTGACAATTCATTGATTGGCCGGATCAATGAGTTGTTGCATCCACTTATTACTAAATCATGCCTAATAAGTTTTTTGACATCCTTAAAACATGACCGGATTAAGAAACATACTAATATTATATACATATTAGATTCTTACATACCAACATGATATAGGTTCTTTAAAAGTTTTTACTACACGCACACCAGACGGCACTACCATAAGTAAGAGATAACACAAACACAACGTGCATGCTGCAACAACGAGGGCACCAACAACAGCTACATCTTGTACTGCCGCTTCCGAGCCTTCATGGCCCTCCTGGCCTCGTTGGAGTAAGGCCGAGGAGGAGGTTGCGCACGACCTGCGAGCATATCCTGCGCAAGCAGCTTCTTCAGGAATACGCCGTAGGCAGCGTGCTTGGCCCTAATATGGGCCGCACGACTGTGTGCGCCATTTCCCACACCGACGGCATGTCGGATCAATCTGTGGCGATCGTTGGCTATGTTTCTGACACAGAAAGGGCAGAACAAGTTGCCGTAACGACGGTACCGAATGGTGCCCACCTGCAGCTTCCTCGGGACATGTCTGCTCTTTGCATCCATAGAATCCTCATCCGAGCCGACTTCCAGATCTTCTTCCTGCAAATTTGCAATAAAACAAAAGTTAGCACACAATCTCATTGGCAAAAGAGTAATATACCTAACGAGATCACAAAGAACATAAATAAATAGTTCTTCGTTTATTTGCATACACTTTATCAAGTAACTTATTTAGCAGATGCGCCCTAAAGAGGACATCAATGTTGAGAAAAATGTGTCGAATTTTATACAACATCACAGTTTTCACTATATATATTTGGTGAACTAATGCACAAAAACAGATAATAACACATCATGAATTCATTGATGATCTAAGATAACATTCAACAGATTAATATTCTAATCAGGACATGTTATTATACCTTACCAGATCATAAATATCATATAAGAATCGTTCTTTAATTATATGCATAAACTAGATGAAGTAATTATCATGCACGGGGGTACAATATGTGATTTTGCAACAAATTCATAATGTGTCAAGAGTGTCTGCGAGGCAAAATAACTACACAAATTGAAAATGCTTCCAAAAAAACGTAGAATCCCTAACTCACATGCATGTTAACATGCACACAAAAAACTAGAAGCCATAAGAACAGATGCAACTACAAACCTCTGAATACCGAATACAAAAACCTACAAACCCTAGGGCCTCTTTGATTCATAGGATATGAAAAGTGTAGGATTAGAAAACCCATAGGACTGGAATGTCACGTCTAGTAGAATCCTACGGGAAGAGCAATTGTGTTTTGTGACAAAGAAAAAATAAAGGAATTGTAAAAAGAGGTTGGAGTGAATGTTAGAATTCCTATAGGATGTAGTACAATGATTCCTATGGGAAAAATCCTGTAGGAACCAATCCTATAAATCAAACAACCTACATAGGAAATACAAAAAACCTGCGAACCCCTAAATACATATGCAACTACAAACCTCTGAATCCCTAAAATACAAAAAAACCTATGAACCCCTAAGTACATATGCAACTATAAATCTCTGAATCCCGAATACAAAAAACCTGCGAACCCCTAAGTACAGATGCAACTACAGACCTCTAAATCTTGAACTTGCGTGTACAAAAAACCCTCGAACCCCTAGGTACAGATCCAACTACAAACTTTTTAATCCCAAATACAAAAAACCTCGAACCCCTAAGTACAGATGCAACTGCAAACACCAGAAGCTCAAACTTGTATATACAAAAAAAAACCAAAGTATACATGCAACTAAAAACATTAGAAGCCCGAACTTAAATGCACAAACCCTGGATCTTTGACAATAAACTAAGCCGGCCTGGACATAGATACCTCAGGGTACTGGTCATCGGCGTCCTCGTCGAATGCCTTGGGATCCCCGTAGGGATCACCACAGATCTGCCAGGAGAGGGAAAGCTCTAGGCGCCTCCACCGCGGCAGGAGCAAGCGGTGCACTTGAAGCGCCATGGCCGGCCGACGAACCTGCGGCGGCGACTTCAGTGGCCGCGACGACATCTTGCGGCTGCGACAAACTGGAACCGCCATGGGCGGCTCCTGCGGCGACGACAACAGAAGGGACGACGCAGTCCTTCTTCTGCTTCGAACCTTCCATTCTGCGGAACCGCCTCACGGTTGTGCGCTCGGCAGTTGGGAGAGAAGGAGGACTGGGAGACGATGCGGCCGGGGAGGAGTTGGGTTTTTTGCTAGAAAAGGGGGGATGGGTGGGGGAGAGAGGCGATGTGACCGGAGCTTTATATACTGAGTGCCGTTTCGACTGGTCGCCATGACGTGTGCGCATGCATGGTGGGAACGTGCCGACTGACTTCGTCAACATAGAATGATGTGACATTTAGTCACTGGCAAGTGGGGTCTGGGACGCTGCAGGGCCACCAGTCGGTGACTCAAATTCACCACAAAGCTCACCCCGCCAAGTCAGCAAATATCAAAGGCTCTATCGTACGTGTAGAAAAGAGGATACCGTTTTATACATGTACGCGTACAAAATGATATGGCACGTGTTTGCTTGCGAAACGTGGTACCAATCTTTGCCAAGTGCACTACAAATAATGGAGAGTTTAGAATGGTACGTGCCAACACAACTACCATGTGTATGCAACCAAGGTGACGAACATGGGGTTACGTGCCAACACGCCTCTTCATTCACACGCCATGGACATGCACACGGCGTCGTGCAGGTGGTGGTTCGCGTGCCGTGCGTAATGCCGACGACGGAACGCGCCTGCACCAGGGGGTGGGATGGTGATTTGCCTCTGCCGCATGCCTAGCATTAACGCGGTATGCAGCCTTCCCGGCTCCTCAAGCGGCGTCAGGGCCATTGTGGTTTGCATGTCGCCGCCATTTACTCCGACGGGACGCGTGCTCCGACGCGTGCACCGACGCCGTGGTGAAACCACACAAGAGCTGGGTCAATTGACTACACAGTTTTTCTCAATAGTACAAAGCATAGATCATGCAACAAAATGTTTAAATAGGTGTATTTGACTACACAATTTCGCATCGACTACACAGAGTTTGAGTCCTGGCTCCGCCACTGGCGACGCGTCCTCGCCATAATCTCCCCCATCTCCACGCGGCTTCCCCTCCATCGACGATGCCATGTCGCGCCGCCTCCATACTTCGTGGGTGACGTCAGATTCTCTTTTGCGGGTTCCAGGACTACTCAGAGCCCGAAACTCCCGGATCTCACGGAAAGGGAGAAATCTTGCCAAGAGGTGGGACCTACCATTTTATTGGGTGTTACTTGGGCCTAACCTAACACAACCGAGCAACTAGTTCCACTTTGCAACCCCCTTTCGGCTCACGTAGAGGGGCCAAATCGGCAGTTCTGTCCTTTTTCTCCAACAGTCCTAGGGTTTCTCCGGAGAGGGGCGGCTCTGAAGCGTCTGAAACCCACCCAAGGCTAGGTTATGCCATACCATGTGTGTTAGAGTGTGGCATGAGTCTTGTATGATAAAGATTTCCTCGCTCTCTCTGTGTTAGGGTTTCATCAGCGTCAGATTCTCTCTGGCGGGTTCGAGGACTACTTAGAACCTTAAACTCACGGATCTGACGGAACTGGGGGAATCTATCCAAGAGGTAGGATCTGACATTGTCTTGGGTGTTACTTGGGCCTAACATAACACAACCAAGCAACTGGTTCCGCTTTGCTACCCCCTTCCGACTCGCGTAGAGGGCCAGGACGACAGTTCCGTCTTTTTCCTAGTGGGGTTATGGTTTCTCTGGAGAGGGGGCTCCAGATCGTTTTATTGCCACCAAATCCCATGGTATACCATACCATGTGTGTTAGAGTGTGGCATGGGTCTTGTATTCCCAAGATTCCATCGCTCTCTCTGTGTTAGGGCTTCACCGGCGTCAGATTCTCTCTCGTGGGTTCCAGGATTACTTAGAGCCCGAAACTCCCGGATCTGACGGAACTGGGGGAATCTTGCCAAGAGGTAGGACCTACCATTTTCTTGGGTGTTCCTTGGGCCTAAACTAATAAAACCAAGCAGTTGTTTCCACTTTGCTACCCCCTTCCGCCTAACGTAGAGGGGCCAGAACGACAGTTCCGTCTTTTTCCCCAGCGGGGTTATGGTTTCACCGGAGAGGGGCCTCCAGACCGTCTGAATGCCAAAAATACCATGGTATTCCATACCATGTGTGTTATAGTGTGTCATGGGTCTTTTATGCCCAATATTTCCTCTCTCTCTGTGTGTTAGGGCTTCACCGGCGTCGGATTCTCTCTCACGGGTTCCAAGACTACTTAGAGCCTGAAACTCCCGAAACTGACGGAACTCGTGGAATCTTACCAAGAGGTGGTCCATACCATTTTCTTGGGTGTTCCTTGGGCCTAACCTAATACAACCAAGCAGTTGGTTCCACTTTGCTACCCCCTTCTGGCTAACGTAGAGGGGCCAGAACGGCAGTTCCGTCTTTTTCCCAATGGGGCTTTGGTTTCTCTTTAGAGGGGGCTCCGGTTCGTCTGAATGCCACCAAATCCCATGATATGCCATACCATGTGTGTTAGAGTGTGGCATGGATAGTGTATGCCCAATAATCCCTCGCTCTCTCTATGATAGGGCTTCACCGACGTCAGATTCTCTCTAGCGGGTTCCATGACTATTTAGAGCCCGAAACTCCCGGATCTGACGAAACTGGGGGAATCTTGCCAAGAGGTGGGACCTAACATTTTCTTGGGTGTTATATGGTCCTAACCTAATACAACCAAGAAGTTGGTTCCATTTTTCTACACCCTTCCGCCTAACGTAGAGGGGCCAGGACGACGATTCTCTCTTTTCCCCAGCGGGGCTATGGTTTCTCCGGAGAGGGGCCTCCAGATCGTCTGAATGCCACAAAATACACAATGGTATGCCATACCATGTGTGTTATAGTGTGTCATGGGTCTTGGATGCCCAAGATTCCCTCTATCTCTCTGTTAGGGCTTCACCAGCGTCAGGTTCTCTCTCTCGGGTTCCAGGACTACTTAGAGCTCGAAACTCCCGAAAGTGATGGAACTCGGGGAATCTTGCCAACAGGTGGGCCCAACCATTATCTCGGGTGTTCCTTGGTACTAACCTAACACAAAAAAGCAATTTGTTCCACTTTGCTACCCCTTTCCGTCTCACGTAGAGGGGCCAGAACGGCAGTTCTGTCTTTTTCCACATCGGGGCTATGGTTTCTCCAGAGAGGGGGCTCCGGATCGTCTGAATGCCACCAAATCCCATGTTATGCCATACCATGTGTGTTAGAGTGTGTCACTGGTCTTGGATGGACAACATTCCCTCGCTCTCTGTGTTAGGGCTTCACCGGCGTCGGATTCTCTCTGCGGGTTCTAGGATTACTTAGAGCCCGAAACTCCCGGAACTGACGGAACTAGGGTAATCTTGCCAAACGGTGGGCCAAAACATTTTCTTGGCTCTTCCTTGGGCCTAACCTAACACAACCAAGCAATTGATTCCACTTTTCTACCCCCTTACGGCTCACGTAGACGGGACAGAACGACAATTCCGTCTTTTTCCCCATCGGGGCTATGGTTTCTCCAGAGAGGGGGCTCCGGATCGTATGAATGCCACCAAATCTCATGGTATGCCATACCATGTGTGTTAGAGTGTGTAATGGGTTCTGGATGCCCAATATTCCCTCGCTCCCAGTGTTAGGGATTCACCGGCGTCGGATTCTCTCTAGCGAGTTCGAGGACTACTTAGAGCCCGAAACTCCCAGATCCGACGGAACTGGGGGAATCTTGCCAAGAGGTAGGACCTACCATTGTCTTGGGTGTTCATTGGGCCTAACCTAACACAACAAAGCAATTGGTTCCACTTTGCTACCCTCTTTCGGCTCACCTAGAGGGGCCAGAACGACAGTTTCGTCTTTTTTCCCACCGGGGCTATGATTTCTCCGGAGAGGGGGCTCCGGATCATCCAAATGCCACCAAATCCCAGAGTATGCCATACCATGTGTGTTAGAGTGTGTCATGGGTCTTTTATGCCCAAGATTACCTCGCTCTCTCTGTGTTAGTGCTTCACCGGCGTCAGATTCTTCTGGCGGGTTCCAGGACTACTTAGAGCCCGAAAGTCCCGAATCTGATGGAACTGGGGGAATCTTGCCAAGAGGTGGGACCTACCATTTTCTTGGGTGTTCCTTGGGCCTAACCTAATACAACTAAGCAGTTGGTTCCACTTTGCTACCCCCTTGCGGCTAACGTAGAGGGGCCAGAATGGCAGTTCCGTCTTTTTCCCAACGGGGCTATGGTTTCTCTTTAGAGGGGGCTCCGGTTCGTCTGAATGCCACCAAATCCCATGGTATGCCATACCATGTGTGTTAGAGTGTGGAATGGGTCTTGTATGCCCAAGAATCCCTCACTCTCTCTATGATAGGGCTCACCGACGTCAGATTCACTCTAGCGGGTTCCAGGACTATTTAGAACCCGAAACTCCCGGATCTGACGAAACTGGGGAAATCTTGCCAATAGGTGGGACCTAACATTTTCTTGGGTGTTCCTTGGTAATAACATAATACAACCAAGAAGTTGTTTCCACTTTTCTACACACCCTCCGCCTAACGTAGAGGGGCCAGAACGGCAATTCCGTCTTTTCCGCAGCGGGGCTATGGTTTCTTCGGGGAGGGGCCTCCAGATCGTCTGAATGCCACAAAATACACAATGGTATGCCATACCATGTGTGTTATAGTGTTTCATGGGTCTTTGATTCCCAATATCCCCTCTCTCTCTTTAAGGGCTTCACCAGCGTCGGATTCTCTCTCTCGGGTTCCAGGACTACTTAGAGCTCGAAACTCCCGAAAGTGATGGAACTCGGGGAATCTTGCCAAAAGGTGGGCCCAACCATTCTATCGGGTGTTCCTTGGGACTAACCTAACACAAAATAGCAATTGGTTCCACTTTGCTACCCCTTTCCGGCTCATGTAGAGGGGCCAGAATGGCAGTTCTGTCTTTTTCCACATCGGGGCTATGGTTTCTCCAGAGAGGGGGCTCCGGATCGTCTGAATGCCACCAAATACCATGTTATGCCATACCATGTGTGTTAGAGTGTGTCATAGGTATTGGATGGCCAACATTCCCTCGCTCTCTATGTTAGGGCTTCACCGGCGTCGGATTCTCTCTGCAGGTTCCAGGATTACTTAGAGCCCGAAACTCCCGGAACTAACGGAACTGGGAGAATCTTGCCAAACGGTGGGCCCAAACATTTTCTTGGGTGTTCCTTTGGCCTAACCTAACACAACCAAGAAATTGGTTCCACTTTTCTACCCCCTTACGGATCACGTAGAGGGGACAGAACGACAATTCCGTCTTTTTCCCCATCGGGGCTATGGTTTCTCCGGAGAGGGGGCTCCGGGTCATATGAATGCCACCAAATACCATGGTATGCCATACCATCTGTGTTATAGTGTGGAATGGGTCCTGGATTCCCAAGATTCCCTCGCTCCCAGTGTTAGGGATTCACCGGCGTCGGATTCTCTCTAGCGAGTTCGAGGACTACTTAGAGCCCGAAACTCCCGGATCTGACGGAACTGGGGGAATCTTGCCAAGAGGTAGGACCTAAAATTGTCTTGGGTGTTCATTGGGCCTAAACTAACACAACCAAGCAATTGGTTCCACTTTGATACCCTCTTTCGGCTCACGTAGAGGGGCCAGAACGACAGTTTCGTCTTTTTCCCCAGCGGGGCTATGATTTCTCCGGAGAGGGGGCTCCGGATCATCCAAATGCCACCAAATCCCAGAGTATGCCATACCATGTGTGTTAGAGTGTGTCATGGGTATTCTATGCCCAATATTCCCTCGCTCTCTCTGTGTTAGGGCTTCACCGGCGTTAGATTCTTCTAGCGGGTTCCAGGATTACTTAGAGCCCGAAACTCCCGAATCTGACGGAACTTGGGGAATCTTGCAAAGAGGTGGGACCTACCATTTTATTGGGTGTTCCTTGGGCCTAACCTAATGAAACCAAGAAGTTTGTTCCACTTTTCTACCCCCTTCCGCCTAACGTAGAGGGGCCAGAACGGCAGTTTTGTCTTTTTCCCCAGCGGGTCTATGGTTTCTCCGGAGAGGGGCCTCCAGATTGTCTGAATGCCACCAAATACACCATGGTACGTATTCCATACCATGTGTGTTATATTGTGTCATGGGTCTTGGATTCCCAAGATTCCCTCTCTCTCTGTGTTAGGGCTTCACAGGCGTCGGATTCTCTCTGGCGGGTTCTAGGACTACTTAGAGCCCGAAACTCCCGAAACTGACGGAACTCGGGGAATCTTGCCAACATGTGGTCCCAAACATTTTCTTGGGTGTTTCTTGGTCCTAAACTAACACAAACAAGCAATTGGTTAAACTTTTCTACCCCTATCCAGCTCACGTAAAGGGGCCATAACGGCAGTTCCGTCTTTTTCCCAGCGGGGCTATGGTTTCTCTGGAGAGGGGCCTCCGGATCGTATGAATGACACAAAATCCCACGGTATGCCATACCTTCTGTGTTAGACTGTGGCATGGGTATTGGATTCCCACGATTCCCTCACTCTCTGTGTTATGGCTTCACCGGCGTCAGATTCTCTTTCGTGGGTTCCAGGACTACTCAGAGCCCGAAACTCCCGATCTCACGGAACGGGGGGAATCTTTCCAAGAGGTGGGACCTACCATTTTATTGGGTGTTACTTGGGCCTAACCTAACACAACAAATAAACTAGTTCAACTTTGCAACCCCCTCTCGGCTCACGTAGAGGGGCCAAATCGGCAATTCCGTCCTTTTTCTCCAACAGGCCTAGGGTTTCTCCGGAGAGGGGCGGCTCTAGAGCGTCTGAATCCCACCTGAGGCTAGGTTATGCCATAACATGTGTGTTAGAGTGTATAATGGGTATTGGATGCTAAAGATTTCCTCGCTGTCTATGTTAGGGTTTCATCAGCGTCAGATTCTGTCTAGCGGGTTCCAGGACTACTTAGAACCTTAAACTCATGGATCTGACGGAACTGGGTGAATCTACCCAAGAGGTAGGACCTAACATTGTCTTGGGTGTTACTTGGGCCTAACATAAAACAACCAAGCAATTGGTTCCGCTTTTCTACGTCCTTCCGACTCGCGTAGAGGGACCATAACGTCAGTTTCGTCTTTTTCCCAGTGGGGCTATGGTTTCTCTCGAGAGGGGGCTCCAGATCGTCTGAATGCCACGAAATCTCATGGTATGCCATAAAATGTGTGTTAGAGTGTGTCATGGTTCTTGTATGCCCAAGATTCCCTCGCTCTCTCTGTGTTAGGGCCTCACCGGCGTCAGATTCTCTCTGGCTGATTCCATGACTACTTAGAGCCCGAAACTCCTGGATCTGACGGAACTGGGGGAATCTTGCCAAGAGGTGGGCCCTAACATTTTATTGGATGTTCCTTGGGCCTAAACTAATACAACCAGGCAGTTGTTTCCACTTTGCTACCCCCTTTCGCCTAACGTTGAGGGGCCAGAACAACACTTTCGTCTTTTTCCCCAGCGGGGCTATGGTTTCTCCGGAGAGGGGCCTCCAGATCGTCTGAATGCCACCAAATCCCTTGTTATGCCATCCAATGTGTGTTATACTGTGTCATGGGTCTAGGATGCCCAAGATTCCCTCTCTCTCTCTGTGTTAGGGCTTCACCGGCGTCGGATTCTCCTGCGGGTTCCAGGACTACTTAGAGCCTGAAACTCCTGAAACTGATGGAACTAGTGGAATCTTGGCAAGAGATGGGCCCTAACATTGTCTTGGGTGTTCCTTGGGCCTTAGATAATACAACCAAGAAGTTGGTTCCACTTTGGTACCCCCTTCCGGCTATCGTAGAGGGGCAAGAACGATAGTTTCGTCTTTTTCCCAACGAGGCTATGGTTTCTCTTGAGAGGGGGCTCCGGATCGTCTGAATGCCATAAAATCCCATGGTATTGCATACCATGTGTGTTATATTGTGTCATGAGTCTTGTATTCCCAATATTCCCTCACTCTTTCTGTGTTAGGGCTTCACCGGCATCAAATTCTCTCTGGCGGGTTCGAGGACTATTTAGAGCCCGAAACTCCCGGATATGACGAAACCGGGGGAATCTTGCCAAGAGGTGGGACCTACCATTTTCTTGGGTGTTTCTTGGGTCTAAACTAAAACAACCAAGTAGTTTGTTCCACTTTGCTACACCCTTCCGTCTAACGTAGAGGGGCCAGAACGGCAGTTCCGTCTTTTTCCCCCTGCAGGGCTATGGTTTCTCCGGAGAGGGGCCTCAATATCGTCTGAATGCCACCAAATACACCATGGTATGACATACCATGTGTGTTATAGTGTGTAATGGGTCTTGGATGCCCAATATTCCCTCTCTCTCTCTCTCTCTGTTAGGGCTTCACCGGCGTTGGATTCTCTCTATCGGGTTCCAGGACTACTTAGAGCCCGAAACTCCCGAAACTGATGGAACTCGGGGAATCTTGCCTACAGGTGGGCCCAAACATTTTCTTTGGTGTTCCTTGTTCCTAACCTAACAGAAACAAGCAATTTGTTCCACTTTGCTACCCCTTTTCGGCTCACATAGAGGGGCCAGAACGGCAATTCCGTCTTTTTCCACATCAGGGCTATGGTTTCTCCGGAGAGGGGACTCCGGATTGTATGAATGCCACCAAATCCCATGTTATTCCATACCATGTGTTTTAGAGTGTGTCATAGGTCTTGGATAGACAACATTCCCTCGCTCTGTGTGTTAGGGCTTCACCGGTGTCGGATTCTCTCTGCAGGTTCCAGGATTACTTAGAGCCCGGAACTCCCAGAACTGACGGAACTGGGTGAATCTTCCCAAACGGTGGGCCCATTGTCTTAGGTGTTCCTTGGGACTAAACTAAAACAACCAAGCAGTTGGTTCCACTTTTCTACCCCCTTACGGCTCACGTAGAGGGGCCATAACGTCAGTTCCGTCTTTTTCCCCATCGGGGCTATGGTTTCTCCGGAGAGGGGGCTCTATATCGTCTGAATGCCACCAAATCCCATGGTATGACATACCATGTGTGTTATATTGTGTCATGGGTCTTGTATGCCCAAGATTACCTCGATCCTAGTGTTAGGGATTCACCGGCGTCGGATTCTCTCTAGCGAGTTCGAGGACTACTTAGAGCCCGAAACTACCAGGTCTGACGGAACTAGGGGAATATTGCCAAGAGGTAGGACCTACCATTGTGTTGGGTGTTCATTGGGACTAACCTAACACAAAAAATTAATTGGTTCCACTTTGCTACCCTCTTTCGGCTCATGTAGAGGGGCCAGAACGACAGTTTCGTCTTTTTCCCCAGCGGGGCTACGGTTTCTCCGGAGAGAGGGCTCCAGAAATCCGAATGCCACCAAATCCCAGATTATGACATACCATGTGTGTTAGAGTGTGTCATGGGTCTTGTATTCCAAAGATTCCCTTGCTCTCCCCGTGTTAGGGCTTCACCGACGTCAAATTGTCTCTAGCGGGTTCCAGGACTACTTAGAGCCCGAAACTCCCGGATCTGACAAAACTGGGGGAATCTTCCCAAGAGGTGGGATCTACCATTTTCTTGGGTGTTCCTTGGGACTAACCTAATACAACCAAGAAGTTGTTTACATTTTGCTACACCCTTCCGCCTAACGTAGAGGGGCCAGAACGGCAGTTCCGTCTTTTTCCCTAGCGGGGCTATGGTTTCTCCGGAGAGGGGCCTCCAGATCGTCTGAATGCCACCAAATACACCATGGTATGCTATAACATGTGTGTTATAGTGTGTCATGGGTCTTTGATGCCCAAGATTCCCTCTCTCTCTCTCTCTCTCTCTCTCTATCTCTCTGTTAGGGCTTCAGCGGCGTCGGATTCTCTCTGGCGGGTTCCAGGACTACTTAGAGCCCGAAACTCCCGAAACTGACGGAACACGGGGAATCTTGCCAACAGGTAGGCCCAAACATTTTATTGGGTGTTACTTGGTCCTAACCTAAAACAAAAAAGCAATTGGTTCCACTTTGCTACCCCTTTCCGGCTCATGTAGAGGGGCCAGAACGGTAGTTCCGTCTTTTTCCCACCAGGGCTATGGTTTCTCTTGAGAGGGGGCTCCGGATCGTTTGAATGCCACAAAATCCCATGGTATGCCATACCATGTGTGTTTTAGTGTGTCATGGGTCTTGTATGCCCAAGATTCCCTTGCTCTTTCTGTGTTAGGGCTTCACCGACGTCAGATTCTCTCTGGCGGGTTCCAGGACTACTTAGAGCCCGAAACTCCCCAAACTGACGGTGATGAAGGTGTTGACCTCTAAGTTGGCCCGATCTTCACGAATCGACAAGAACGAACGAAGAACGCACGAAGAACGCGATGAACACGATGAACACGAGAGGGGGAATCGAGGGCAAACACGTGGAAAACACAAAAGAGGGAAGATAACTCGTGTTGCCTACGAGGGATCGCAAACCCAAGTCAACAACACGCTAATTGAAACCGTTTCTCTTACCGGCCGGTCCACCGATCCAACAGAAGCCCAAAAGGGGAAGGTTGGCAAGCGCTACTAGAATCACTATGTGAGAGAGTAGCTCCTTGGAGAGATCTTGATACAATCCTAGATGAACATCATCAACATAGGAGTGGCCTCATAAGAGGAGTCACCTCAAAAGAGGGATACAAGGGCAAAGCCCGAAACTCTCGAAAACAATGCTCAAAACTATTCCTATCCCTAGATCTAGCCACCGGGGTCCCTTATATAGCTCGGGGTCGAAACGGGGGTCAAAACGGTGCAAAAACGGACCAATTCCGGGCATTTCGGGGCCACCCCGGCCTGGGAGCCGGCCTGGCCGGCCTGGGTCCCGGCCTGGGGCCAGGGTGGGGCGCAGAGGCTGGCCTGGAGGCCCAGGCCGGCCTGGGGCCGGGGTGGGAAGGGGCCAGGCCGGCCTTGAGGCCGGCCCCCTCTGTGGGGTGTCCGGCCTGAGGCCGGGGTGGGGGGAGCTAGGCCGGCCTTGAGGCCGGCCCGTTCGGCCAGGGGTCCGGCCTGAGGTGGAGGGGGAGGCCGGCCTGGCCGGGGGTGAGGCCGGGAGGCACCATTTTCCCCCGTTCTTCCTCCTCGGAGCTCCGATCTTGACGCCGTCTTCACCTGCTTCTTCCCTAGCTTCATGCGCACCTTCTTGGATGTGTTCTTGAGCATCTTGGGCACCATCTTGGGTCTCCATGTGGTGATCCCACCTATGCATGTAGAGGGGTATTTCATGAGGTAGAGCACCGTTCACCAAGTCACCGGAAACATACGGAGATAGGAGTGAGTTCACCTTGTTGCGTATCGATGTTGTGCTTGGTGGGATACGGTGGGCTACATCATCTCCCCCCCTTGAAAAAGAGTCGTCCTCGACTCTCGTTCCATCCATATGTGAGCGGGAGAAGGAATCTTGACGACGAAGATGTCGTTGAAGTTGAGCCGCTTGTCGAAATCCATGTGACGGTAGGCTCGTAGTGGGGACGGTCCAAAGGTGATGAGGATCATGAAATGGCCCCCCGTGGATGGTTGAGGAAGATCTTGCGAGGCGGTGTAGTTGTTGAAGTTGAGCCTCTTATCGAAGATCATGCCAAGGTATGCTCGTGGAGGGTGTGGTCCAAAGACGATGACGATCTTGACATGATCCTCCATGGGTGGATGAGGATGAGCTTGACATGAGATGTAGTCGTCGTCGAAGAGCTCAAGAGGGTGTTGCTCCATGGGTTGCGGAAGCGGTAGAGTGTAGATGAACTTGACGTATTGGTTGTTGTTGGTGCTCATGTCGAAGTCCATGTACATCGTGGCGGTTGGCATGTAGTCGTGGTGGTCATTGTCGTTGACGCGCTTGTCGAACTCCAAGTGCATCTTGACAATTGGTATGTAGTCGTGGGAGTCATTGTCGTTGACGCGCTTGTCGAACTCCAAGTACATCTTGACGTAGGGGATGTAGATGAAGAAGTCGTTGTCGGGGATGCGCATGTGGAACTCCAAGTACATCTTGACATGAGGGTTGTAGGCGTAGAAGTCGTTGTTGTGGATGCGCTTGTCGAACTCCATGCACATCGTGACATGTGGTATGTAGGCGTAGAAGGCGTTGATGTCGAAGTGCTTATGACGCGCCGTGTAGATCTTGACTTGAGGAGTGTGGATGGAGGATGCTTTGTCGTAGAAGCTCTTGTCAATCTCCATGTGGATCATGATGAGAGGAATGTGCTCCTTCCAACCCTTCAAGTCGGTGTCGATGTTCATGCGATGTGGGGAGCCTTGGATGTGGAGAAGGCGATGATGTCGAGGATGCTTGATAGGGTCACCAAATCTCTGCAAAATAGACAACAAAGATGGAGAGAAAGTTGGTAAGCCGTTAGTGTCGATAAGCACACATGGGATTTTGCTCTCAACTCTCATCTCACTTTTGGTGGCTAACAAGGCGAGGCCTCTATGAACACTCATGCTTTTTCCACTCATTATGGGCTTGTGGCTCTCACTCACGTGATGGTGGATCTCTCTCTCACCACTCATCTCACTAGAAGCTTGAGAGGGGACACTAGAAGGCTCCAAAGTCTTGGCACAAGAGGTGTGCGTATTTGTCGATGTCGTTGCATTGCTTGGAGTCGGTAGTGTCATAGCATGTGGCGAGGAGGACTCGATCATCTCATCTCTTGAGTTGAGCTCCAATTGAGGAAAGGGTGGCTTTCTTGGAGGAGGAGGTAGGGTCATGGCTTGTGTCGAAGGAAGCTCCATCAAGTGGGAATGTAAGCCATGCCTTGTAGCATCCTCTAGTGGTCGATGATGATGATGAAGATATCCTTGGCTAGAATGGTGGCTTGAGCGTGGCCTTGTGGAGGTTGGCATGAGATGTGTTGAAGCCAAGGGGAGTGTGTCACCCAATTCGTCATTACCTCCATCAATGATAGATGATCCATTGACGCCGGCTCTAGAGAGGTTGCATCGTTGGTCATTATCTTGAGGATAGGCTTGAAGAACTCGTGTCAACACTCGCGATGAGCTCGCGGCCTCATTGCAATAGACGCTTTCGTCACCATTGGTCATGTCCAAGGAATTGAGAGCTAGTTGGTGCAAGGCATAGTATTGGCCTTCACTCATGTATGCATGGTCACCATTTTGGTTGGCAACCAAGATTATCTCATTGATAGCATTGGGAGCTCTCTTGTCGATGGTCGGAGTTGCCACTTGTGTCATTGGAGACGAAGAAGAAGAATGCCTTAGAGAAGATTGCAAGGGATGAGCCTCTTTGACAATGTCACATGCATCAACGTGTTCATCATAGAGTGGTAGAGTGGTCGCCTCATGCATATGGTGATGTAGATCTTGTGTCATGGGAGGAATAGCTTCACACTCTTGATGTTGGTGTTGCGCTTGTGGCGATGAAGGAAACTCATGGCCTTGATCATGAAGGTCATTGTTCATCTTCATAGAATGTCGCACATGGAAGTTGTGGTTGGGTGTTGGTGGTGAAGTGAATCTCGCCTCATGTGATGAAGAAGGAGGAGGATCATGACCTATATGGCGATGTAGACCTTGCTCATGTGCTTGATCATGACGTCCTTGGTCCTCATCCAATATGGGAGAAGAAGAATGATGGATAGCATCTCCATTGGACGCACCATCTTGGTCGCCGCCTTGGCAATCCCACATTATGTGACCATGGCCCTTGCAAATGGGGCATAAGAGGTCTTCATCTTGAAGGAGAGGGGAAAGTAGGCTCATAGCATCCTTGCCTAGTGGTGGTCGAAGTGGGCGCTCATAGGATTCCTCATCAAAGATGGGAAGTGAAGTAGCATGTTGAGCAATCCCACTTGATTGTTGTCGATGGTGGCGCTCAATGGGGTCTTCCTCGAAGATGGGGAAAAACAAGCCATAGAGAGCATTCGCACTCGCTTGATGTTGAGAAGGGCTCTCATTTGGGTCTTCATCAAAGATAGGCGGTGGAAGCTCAATTGGGTCATCCTCATTGGTTTGGCGATGGCGATCATGATGGAGAGGATGGCGCCGGTGGTCATTGTGGTGGAGTCGAGGGAGGCATTCACTAGAAGCCATGTCGGGAGCACCTTCTTGATAATGGACTTGGGCTTGGTGGTCATTGTGGTGGTGACACACATTTTGCCTTGGAAGCCTTGAATGTGGGCAAGCACCATCCACGAAGCCATTTAGACCAATGTCATGAGTCGAGCTTGGAGAAGGTGGGTGATGAAGAATATCCGGTCGTAGAGGGTGATCTTGAAGAGGGTCACCACGGCCTTGTCGGTGTCGAGGTCGAGGTAGTGGTGATGGCGAGCGATGCTCAAACCAATGTCGTCGTGGAGCTTGTGGTGGAAGAAGCGGTGAGGTGGGTGTACCACTCTCTTCCATATGGCGATGGTGATCATGGCGACGGTCTTGGTGATGAGCGTGGTGATGAGAGCGGGAAGCTTGTCGATGATGAAGCTTGCGGCGTTCCCGCACCTCATGTGTGGGATGACTCCGAAAGTCATTTGGATGCCTTGGCTTCTTGGCCTTCTCGCTAGATGGGGCCTCGATGATGTCCTTCTTGTGGCGGCGTCTAGATGTTGAGGATCTTGACGTGGCCAACTTGTCGGATTTCTTGTCGTTGCGCCATCTTGAGGTTGAAGGTACTTGTCTTGTGTTGGCCTTGGCATTCTCCTTGAAGCTCCATGGTGGTGAGCATGAGCCATCGGACATGTGATGTCTTGGCCACCGAAGCTTGGCGAGGAAGCGCTTGTAGGTGAGCTCGTCCATGTCGGAGTCATTGTCGGTGTAGTAGGGCTCCATCTCGTCATCCAAGCTTGCGGCGTCATTGTTGTAGTAGTGGGTCATGTCGGTGGAGCTCATGGAGTCAAAGTCGGCGTGGTGGTTGTGGTACTCCTCCATGTCGATGATGCTCGGGGAGGAGTAGTCGGTGTAGAGCTCGACGTCGTGGTCGTAGTGGTGGTGGTGATCCACCATGTCATGCTCGTAGTAGTGGTCATCCACGATGTCGTGCTCGGAGTAGTGGTCGTCCACAACATCGTGCTCATAGGAGTGGAGGTCCATGTCTAGCTCGTTGTAGTCGTAGTGGTCCATCATGGACTCATCATGATCATCATGGCCTCCAAATTCTTCGCTCTCGCTATACATGGTTAGTCACAAGCGCAAGTGTATATATAGAGTGTGAGGACCTAAGAGCTCAACCTCACCTTTTAGCAAATGTTGGAAACTAGTGGACCAAGCCAAGAGAAACCGATGACTAAGAGAATGAAGTGACTTGAGTTCGAAAAAAAATCCCAAAAACACGCTCCAAAACACACTCGGCTTATGGGTGGATGGCAATGGGTTAGAAATGTGGCGAGAAAACGACAAATCCAAAGAAAAGTTTGTTGTAAAACGTGGAGAAGAATCAAAGAAAAGTTAGCACGAAAACCAAACCTAGTGGAGGAAAATGATATGGTGGGAAACGAAAAACACACACACACAAATGATAAATGGGGTTAGTGCGGCCAATGGACGAGCGGAGACGAAATGTACCTATCGAAGACTAAGCTCAATGCCACACCAACGCAAGGAGGACGCTAGCTCGAACCGCAAATAACAAGAGGCAACAAGATTCGCAATGTGGCAACCGGTCACTCTCTTCTCTCTTGCAACTCAAAGCTAGGCGTTCCTACAAATGATAGCAATTGGCATCGATCTTTTCTTCTTTTGGCTCTTTTTGCTTCTTTCTCTTTCTCCTCTCTTTTCGCTTTTTGATGGATGATGCGGAGATGATTCCCAAATGCCAATGCCTACTCGTAGCTAGACTCTCACAAGCGCAAAACTCGCACTCTCGGTGCCACAATGCGATGCCAAGCGGTGTAAAAGAACTAGTCCAAGTAGGTAAGGTACACAATGGGGTGGGGTGGTTCAAGCGGAAGCAAGTTATACCTCTCTTATTGATGATCACGGACTTGCGGCCGTGGGGGAGTCGATGTCGTGGCGATCCGTTGATGTGGAAGCGTAGGTGATGTCTTGGGCGTCGTGTAGCACTTTGTTGCACTCAATTCGGATCACAAACGACAAAGAAAAACAAGTTTCAAAATCTGTCCAAGAATCGAAGAGCAGGATTTTTCTGAAATTTGTGCTCAAATTCGAAATTTCTCCCAAATCAAGAAAAATTTTGGACAAATTCAAGAATTGTGGCTGAATAGGAAGATGGGGAATGGTTTTTGGCAACAAATCTATGAAACAAAACCACGAAAAACTCAACGAGTCAAGAGATCGGTCGAAATCCCTTTCGGCTATTTTTGGTCAAATTTTCGAATTTATGGTGGATAGAAGAAAAATTGGTGGTAGGGGAGGGGGTGGGGTGTCGGATTCGTGTCAATCTAGCTCTGGATACCAGATGATGAAGGTGTTGACCTCTAAGTTGGCCCGATCTTCACGAATCGACAAGAACGAACGAAGAACGCACGAAGAACGCGATGAACACGATGAACACGAGAGGGGGAATCGAGGGCAAACACGTGGAAAACACAAAAGAGGGAAGATAACTCGTGTTGCCTACGAGGGATCGCAAACCCAAGTCAACAACACGCTAATTGAAACCGTTTCTCTTACCGGCCGGTCCACCGATCCAACAGAAGCCCAAAAGGGGAAGGTTGGCAAGCGCTACTAGAATCACTATGTGAGAGAGTAGCTCCTTGGAGAGATCTTGATACAATCCTAGATGAACATCATCAACATAGGAGTGGCCTCATAAGAGGAGTCACCTCAAAAGAGGGATACAAGGGCAAAGCCCGAAACTCTCGAAAACAATGCTCAAAACTATTCCTATCCCTAGATCTAGCCACCGGGGTCCCTTATATAGCTCGGGGTCGAAACGGGGGTCAAAACGGTGCAAAAACGGACCAATTCCGGGCATTTCGGGGCCACCCCGGCCTGGGAGCCGGCCTGGCCGGCCTGGGTCCCGGCCTGGGGCCAGGGTGGGGCGCAGAGGCTGGCCTGGAGGCCCAGGCCGGCCTGGGGCCGGGGTGGGAAGGGGCCAGGCCGGCCTTGAGGCCGGCCCCCTCTGTGGGGTGCCCGGCCTGAGGCCGGGGTGGGGGGAGCTAGGCCGGCCTTGAGGCCGGCCCGTTCGGCCAGGGGTCCGGCCTGAGGTGGAGGGGGAGGCCGGCCTGGCCGGGGGTGAGGCCGGGAGGCACCATTTTCCCCCGTTCTTCCTCCTCGGAGCTCCGATCTTGACGCCGTCTTCACCTGCTTCTTCCCTAGCTTCATGCGCACCTTCTTGGATGTGTTCTTGAGCATCTTGGGCACCATCTTGGGTCTCCATGTGGTGATCCCACCTATGCATGTAGAGGGGTATTTCATGAGGTAGAGCACCGTTCACCAAGTCACCGGAAACATACGGAGATAGGAGTGAGTTCACCTTGTTGCGTATCGATGTTGTGCTTGGTGGGATACGGTGGGCTACATCAGACGGAACTCGGGGAATCTTTCCAACAGGTGGGCCCAAACATTGTCTTGGGTATTACTTGGGCCTAACCTAACACAAACAAGCAATTGGTTCCACTTTGCTACCCCTTCCCGTCTCACGTAGTGGGGCCAGAACGACAGTTTCGTCTTTTTCCACATCGGGGCTATGGTTTCTCCGGAGAGGGGGCTCCGGATCGTCTGAATGCCACTAAATCCCATGTTATGCCATACCATGTGTGTTAGAGTGTGTCATAGGTCTTGTATGTCTAATATTCCCTCGCTCTCTGTGTTAGGGCTTCACCGGCGTCGGATTCTCTATGCGGGTTCCAGGATTACTTAGAGCCCGAAACTCACGGAACTGACGGAACTGGGGGAATCTTGCCAAACGGTGGGCCCAAAAATTGTCTTGGGTGTTCCTTGGGCCTAACATAACACAAAAAAGAAATTGGTTCCACTTTTCTACCCCTTCCGGCTCACGAAGAGAGGCCAAAACAACAATTCTGTCTTTTTCCCCAACGGGGCTATGGTTTCTCCGGGGAGGGGGCTCCGGATCGTCTGAATGCCACTAAATCCCATGGTATGTCATACCTTGTGTGTTATAGTGTGGAATGGGTCTTGGATTCCCAATATTCCCTCACTCCCAGTGTTAGGGATTCACAGGCGTCAGATTCTCTCTAGCAAGTTCGAGGACTACTTAGAGCCCGAAACTCCCGGATCTGACAGAACTGGGGGAATCTTGCCAAGAGGTAGGACCTTCCATTGTATTGGGGTATTCATTGGGACTAACCTAATGTAACCAAGAAATTGTTTCCACTTTTATACCCTCTTCCGGCTCACGTAGAGGGGCCAGAACGGCAGTTTCGTCTTTTTCCCCAGCGGGGCTATGGTTTCTCCGGAGAGGAGGCTCTGGATCATCCGACTGCCACCAAATCCCAGAGTATGCCATACCATGTGTGTTAGAGTGTGTCATGGGTCTTGGATGCACAATATTCCCTCGCTCTCTGTGTTAGGGCGCGCTTCACCGGCGTCGGATTCTCTCCGCATGTTCGAGGACTACTTAGAGCCCGAAACTCTCAGATCTGACGGAACTGGGAAATATTGCCAAGAGGTGGGCGCTACCATTGTATTGGGTGTTCCTTGGGACTAACCTAACAAAACCAAGAAATTGGTTCCAATTTTGTACCCTCTTCCGGCTCACGTAGAGGGACCAGAACGACAGTTTAGTCTTTTCCCCCATCGGGGCTATAGTTTCTCCATGGGGGGCTCCGGATCGTCTGAATGCCACGAAATCCCATGGTATGACATACCGTGTATGTTAGAGTGTGGCATGGGTCTTGGAATCCCAAGATTACCTCACTCTCTTTGTTATGGCTTCACCGGCGTCAGATTCTCTCTAGCGGGTTCCAGGACTATACTCAGAGCCCTAAATTCCTGGATATGACAGAATGGGGGAAATATTGCCAAGAGGTGGGACCTACCATTATCTTGGGTGTTCCTTGATCCTAACCTAACACAACCAAGCAATTAGTTCCACTTTGCTTCCCCTTCCGGCTCATGTAGAGGGTCCAGAACGACAGTTCCATCCTTTTTCTCCTGCGGGCATAGGGTTTCTCCAAAGAGGGGCTCAAAGAGCATCTGAATCCCACCCAAGCCTAGGGTATGCCATACCATGTGTGTTAGAGTGTGGCATGGGTCAACAAATCAATGTTTGGCAAGTGGGGGCTTTGGAGTGTCGGAATCCTACGTAAGCCATGGTGGAGCCCTAATAATATACTTATAAATGTGTAGTGATAGGTGGGAAGGGCCAATATCCTACTCATAGGTGTGACCGGTTTCACCGACATCGCATAGGAAGTTTATGCATTACCTAGGGGGAACCATCGGTGCTCCCCTTCAGGCAAACTGGAGGGAATCTTGTTACAAATAGATCTAGATTTGGGTTATCCATGTAACTATGGCCTAACTTAATAGAACCTGGAAAAAAAGAACAGTGGTCTACCCCCTTCCGACACCGGTGATAGGTGTAGACAAAAAAATTGACTGGCATCCAACGGCTAGCAAAGTTTAAGCCACCTATCAACATGTAGTAGTATTCCACATAATTGACCCTTTCCAGGATTTTAGGTCAAATACTTTCGGGATTTCTTCACAATCTTTAGTACTAAATAATTGCATAAATGCTCAATTTTTGTAAGCCACCCATCAGCATCGGACGACTAGCAAAGTTTCCTGCAGTTCCGCCAAAATTTCACGTTGCTCCGAAAAATTCGCGCCAGGACAGCCCGCCCAAATTTTTTCGTGCAAGGATATTTTACTTCTCATCCCTCCCGTACACAACTGGCAACCTTTAGCTCGGAGGGAATTTCTGTAATCGTTCCAAAACCCTGCCTTATCCCCTCGATCGACCCTCTCGCCGAAAGGGAAAGCCACTACTTCGAAATATCCACTCCCCCTTATCCTCCCAAAACACATCCTCTATTCCCCCGGTCTCACACCTCGCCGTATAGCTCGCTTGCCAGAACTCCCTTGTTGCCATCGACATCACCCTCCAGATCTGCCACATCACCGGCCTTTTCGCCGTCCAGATCCGCCACCTCGTCGTTGTGCTCGCCCGTCTGCCACATCGTCTCCACATCTGTAAGATTCAATCCTTCAGGTCTTACACCTAACCACATGCCTACCATCAGGTAGCGAGGTTGCAAGCCTCGCCATGTTGTGAGCTTCGAAGTTCGACTCCCGACCCTCATGTCGAAAGGTCACTCTGCCTTGTCGTCGTGCCATCACCAGAACTTCACGGAGAATGTGGCTGAACTGCCCCTTGTTCTCTCCCCGAAGCCCCTGTATCACCTCCATACAATCGGAGGCCATTACCACCTCTCCTACATGCAGGTCCTCAAGAAGAGCGAGGGCCTCCCTGCACGCCCTCGCCTCCAGGCTCCCAGGATGGGTTACACTCTCATAGAAAACGGCTGACGCTCCGATGTACGTCCCGTCATGCGAGTGGAAAACCACTCCCACAGCTCCCTGGGGCGCTGTTTGAGCAACAACAGCGTCTGTATTCACCTTAAAACAACCCACCGGCGGGGGAATCCCATTGGGTATCAGCGTACGTTGCCTTTCTCTCCCGGCCTTCTTCTTCTTTGTCTTGCACTCATCCAATTCCCGAATGTAGCTCTCGGCAAAAGCAAGCGTTGCCCTTGGTCTCTGGAAAATCTCCTCATGGATAGCCTTTCTCCTCGCGTGCCATATCGCCCACAAGATGATCACCATGGCGGTGAAGTCCTCATGTTCCATGGTGTGCATCATCGCAAAGAGCCATTGCCGAGCGGAGGGCTCCGTAGAGATGCTGATGTGCTCCACGATGGTTGGGTTAGAGAGGGCTCAAACACACCACGACATAATGCAATCTAGCAACGAGTGCCTCCACGAATCCGCATGACCACAGACAGAGCACGCATCTCTGGGTGCCGTACTCCTCTGATGCATGACATGTCCGGTCGGCAGCGAGCACTGAGAGAGCCGCCAAAGGAAAACTCGTACCTTGGAGGGAACATCGCACTTCCATAGCTTCGCCCACGACTTGCCTTCCTCGACTGAGCTAGACGCCGCCGCGCGTCCCTCCAGCCAGTCCTACCTCGCCTTTTTTATCCTGACAATGTTTCTGTACGCTGATCTCACCGTGAAGATTTTGTTCTTCTCAAAGTGCCAGCCCCAAAAGTCCTCTTGGAACCTCATGCATAGAGGGATCCCCCTGATCACATCCACATCCATGGGAAGGAAAAACTCCTCGAGTTTCGCCTGGTTCCACGTAGCAGAAGTGCTGTCAATATAGATTCTTACGCACTTCGGTGCTCCTTGTTTTAGAGGAGAGACGCGTATGAGTCTCTCGTCATGGGGCAACCAGTTCTGTGTCTATGCATTAGTAGTTCTTCCATCGCCTATGCGCCTGATGAGACCAAGCTTCAGCATGTATCTCCCTTCCACTATCGTGCTCCACACCTGGGATGGATGCGTCCCCAGCTCTGCTTCCAGGAAGTCGGTGCTCGAGAAGTAAATCGCCTTGAGCACCCTAGCTCTTAAGGTCGTCGGTTCCTATAGGATACGCCATGCCTGTCATGCGAGTAAAGCCAAGTTAAACAGATCGATGTCGCGGAAACCCAAACCTCCTGCAAAATTTGGCTGTCATCTTCTCCCATGAGACCCAACACGTGCGCCTCTTGCCCTCTTTGACGTCCCACTAAAACTTGCGCATCATGGCATTAATGTGCTCACATAGGCCCCTTGGTAACTTAAAACACGACATGGAGAAAGTGGGCACTGCTTGGGCGACGGATTTGATCAAGATCTCCTTCCTGCCCACTCATAGCAGCTGTTCCATCCAACCTAGCAACTTTTTCCATATTCGGTCCTTCAAGTACTTGAATGCACCACTCTTGGACCTGCCTACATCAGACGGCATTCCGAGATACTTTTCATTGAGGGTCTCTTGCTGCACTTCCAGTACCACTTTGATCCCCTCTCTCATCGCCTCTGGACATCCTTTACTAAAGAAAATAGATGACTTGTCCATATTCAACCTCTGCCCCGAGGCATTGCAATACTTCTCGAGGGCATTCTTTGCCTCGAGAGCTCCCTCAGTACTTGCTCTAAAGAACAACAGGCTATCATCCGCGAAGAGGAGGTGGTTCACTGCCGGAGCTATGGTGGCCACCTTGATCCCATTTAATGCCGATGACTGATTGTGGATTTTCAGGAGGCACGAGAGGCCCTCCGCTGCCAATAAAAACAAATACGGGGATATGGGATCCCCCTGACGTTGTCCCCTTGTCAGTACAAACTCCTCCTGCGGTGTCCCACTGAAAAGCACCGAGAAGGATACTAGTCTCATGATCAGGTTAACCCAAGAAGAGCTAAAACCCAACTTCAGCATAATCGCCTGTAAGTAGCTCCACTCAACACGGTCGTACGCATGTCCAGCTTTAGGGCGCAGAACCGGTGTTTTTTAGCCCTCGTACGCTTCATAATTTGCAGACACTCGTATGTTGTGATGATATTATCGGTAATTAACCTCTCAGAGACAAACGCTAATTGCTCCTCCGAGATTATCTCAGGGAGTATGGCCTTCAATCTGTTCGCCACCACCTTCGATGTTATTTTATAGATCATATTGCAAAGACTGATAGGCCGGAATTGTCCTAGCTCAGTTGGGCTTGCTACATTTGGGATCAGAACAATAAATGTCTTGTTTATGCACATTGGGCTGTCCTCTCCCCTCAGAACCCGTAGCACAGCCGATGTCACCTCCTCCCCGCAAACCTCCCAATTCCGTTGGAAGAAATGCTCGGGAAAGCCATCTGGCCCCGGCGCCTTCGTCGGATACATATCGAACAACGCTGTCTTCACTTCCTTCTCAGTAAAAGTAGCGTCGAGCTGGTTGTTCATCTCTCGGTCGACCCTCATCAGTACGTGTCGGAGCACCTCATCCATGCCCGTGATTCCCTCTGACCTGTACAAGTTCTGATAGAACGAGTTCGCCAAGTTCCCCATTTCCTGGTCATTTGTTGTTTTTGACCCATCTAGTCAGGCAAGCTCAGATATCCGGTACTTCTTCTTCCTCTGGCTGGCTCGGAGATGGAAGAAGCGCGTGTTTCTGTCCCCCTTCCTTGAGCCATTGTATCCGCGAGCGTTTCCTCCACATCACCTCTTCTCGATGGAGCACCTCAGCCAGTCTCTCGACCACCTTGATCTCGGTGTAAGACGGCCCCATCCGATCTGGCTGGCTACGCAAATCACCCAATTCTCGCTGTAAAGTACGGATCTGATTTCGCACACACCCAAACGTCTCCTTGCCCCATGTGGCCAAGCTGGATGAGACAGACGTTGATTTTTGCTGCAGATCCACTACTGAACCGCCCTTAACCCCACATTCCATGTGTATGCAAGCATGCGGGTGAAATTCTCATGGCTCTCCCACATTACTTCATACCGAAACAGGTTGCACGGGCGCGTACTTGAGTAGTATCGGCAGGTGGTCAGATGTTGCGTAGTCTAGGAGATGGTGTAACACCGCCTCGGTGAAGCGTGCACACCACAATGGCGACGCCAAAGCTCTGTCCAACCTTACACTGCAGAAAGTGCCTCCCGCTACCTTCTTTTCAAAAGTCCAATCAACCCCTCGGTATCCTAGGTCACACAGACCACACACACGTCAATAACATCTCTGAATCCAACTATCTGACTCCAACTCCGTTCATTCACCCATTGGTGTTCTCCGCGATGGAGGACCTCGTTGACGTCTCCAATGCAGAGCCAAGGTAGATCATTGGTCGAACGGATAAATTTGAGCATGTTCCACGTTTTATGGCGCTCATGAATCTGTGCCGCACCGTAAACAACAGTTAGCCGTCACGGGTCCTGCCCCTCCTCAGTAACCACGGCATCTATGTGATATTGCAAGTAGGGTAAAGCTTTCACTTAGCTGGTACATATACTTACACATATTTACTACCTCCGATCCATATTAATAGGTGGTAAAGTGGATGTATCTAGACATGTTTTATTGCTAGATACATCCACTTCACCACCTATTAATATGGATCGGAGGGAGTATTATATTTGGCTGCTAAAATATGTTGACGCGAAAACTAGGCTAAGGGCATCTCCAGTCGTCCCCCCCAGAGCCCCCCCAGGACGCAAATTAGCGCCGTTTTTGGCGAAAAGCGCCGTTTTTCCACCAGTCGACCCCCCCAGGACCTGAAAAAGCGCCGTTTCGGCGGAAATTAGCGCCGCCGCCCCCAGGCGGAACCCAGCCTGCTGGGTTCGGCCTGGGGGGGGCGGCGAGAGGAAAAGCGCGCGTGGGCCAGCGCTGTCGGCGAGGGAGAGCTCTTTTTCCACTTTCTCCACCCCCGAACCGTCTTTCCCACTCGCTCGCCCTCGCCGTCGCCGCCCCACCCCCGCAACCACCGGCGCCGCCAGCGTACGCCAGCGAAGAGACAAACCACCGCCGGCTGGTCCACCACGTCGTCGCCGCCGTTCGAGCACGTCTCCGTCGCGGAGGAGGCTGCGCCCCAGTGAGCCGCGTCCACCGCCCGCAAGGTGTTCGACGCTCTGTCCGAGCCATGGACTCCGACGCCGAGGAAATGCTCGCCGAGCTATTCGACGAGGAAGACCAGGCCTCCATCGACGACGAGGAGCACCTGGTCGTCCTGAGCTGCCTGGCCGCGTTGCTGGCCCAGGACGCCGCGCCACGCCGCGCTGGATCGAAGCCCGGTCGCCGGAAGAGCAGGCCGAGGCAGCGGTACGAGGGCTACTGCATCCTCTACTCCGACTACTTTTATTTGTTGAATAATTTATTTGTTGAATAATTTATTTGTGTGGCAAAACTCTATTTATTTGGTGTGCAATTTTTCTATTGCTCAAATTGGGCCGAGTCGCCGCTGGGGGGGCGGCCTGGGTTCACGACTGGGAAACGCGCCCCCCCAGTTCCCAGAATAGCGCCGTTTAGCGCCGCGGCGCAAAAAAAGCGAGGGTTTTTGCGTCCTGGGGGGGCGCAACGACTGGAGATGCCCTAAAATACCAAATTGGTGACCAGCCTCGCGAATCCACCTGTCAGCCACGACATCCCACAAACGAACTAGGCTTGTGAAACAGCGGGGAAAAGGTATCCCCACCGCCTCCCTCAGTTCCTCTCGCGCCGCCGCCGTCCTCGCAGGGACGCCCTCTTCCCAGCGCTTCCTCGTCTCCGTCGGCCGTCACTGAGAGCCGACGATACTAGAGCCAGTACCTATTTCCGCTCCTATCCCGAGGGGTCCACCAGCCAAAGACCATGTGGCGCCGAGCCGGACCGATCCGCCTCCACCTCGCCGAATTCACCAGCCGCCGCGTCCGACGACCACCGGGACCTACTGCTACCACCGCCACCTTCTTTGCCTCATCCTCTTTCCACCAAAACCTTGGTACCTTCCGGGATTCCATCGGGGCTCCTCCCTCACGAAGTCTATCGACCAAGACAGACGGCGATGGCGGCCGTGAGTGCTGGAGCTGCGGCGCCAAGGGGGCGTTCCTCTCTTGTGGCTCCTGCAGGAGCGTGCAGCCCGTCGATCCCGCCGTCGACTACTTCCGAATCTTTGGCTTGTGAGTAGCAGCCTTCTCTTAAAAAAAAATCCCTTATGAGCTCCACTTAATGTTGCTGCGGTCATGATGTTAGATTAGTTGAGATAAAGAGAAAGACTGCTGTGCCTATAAATTGCAAACTGGAGTTTCTGGAGTGGTATTCCGTGGAACTTTCATGTTCCTGACATATCTGCAAGCAAAATATGAATGGCCGTTGAATGAATTCCTGTGTGCTGCACAGCTTTGTACCTCTGATTAACTGGATGCACTGTTCTGTTTCTCTAGTGCTGCGATATTGTATTGTTTGCTTCATCTTAAACATCACTTGCTCACGTCATGGTGAGCAAGTACGAATGGCTTAAACATACAGAACATTGATGAAGCATTTCATTGGTCTCTCTAGGGATCGGGGATATAGTATAAAGGACAACAGCTTAGAAGGGATGTACAAAGACTGGCAGAAGAAGTTACACCCTGACCTTGTTCATTCTAAATCTGAGGTAGAGACTGGCATTCCTGGCAAAAGTTAGATATTGTCATTTAACTTGGAGCCCTGAAACTTCTTCTGATATGGCTTATGCCTCGTGCAGAAGGAGAGAGCTTTTGCGGCTGAGCAGTCAGCACTCGTAATTGATGCATATCGCACGCTGAGCAAACCTTTACTGAGGGCATTATACCTGGTGAGTTCCTCTAGTAGTATTTCAAAAGTTTCACTGATGCACAAGTGTCCACTCATCACCATTTTTGTTTTTTTGTTTGTAATCGACCTTGCTATAATGTGTAATTGACTGATTGGACCATCCCAGCTCAACCTGGAAATTAAGAATAAAAGCATCCTTATACTCCGCTGCAATTACGTGTGGACATATAGCCAGTTTTTGTGCTTATAGGCTTTTTTTTCTTCGTCGACTTACATAATACTATTAACTCACTTACTAAACCATTTGGTAGCTGCAACTTGAGGGGATGCACGTTGATGAGGAGAAGACTATCAATGATCCAGAACTTCTTATGGAGGTAAAGTGTTGGATCTCCCCTTTTATGCTTTGCACGCAGCCAATAAAAAATACTCCCTCCGATCCTTAATTAGTGTCGTGGACTGTGAATGAAGTTGCACATATCTAGTACTCCTCCTCCAACACTTATTTCGGATCGAGGTAGTACCAAATTCTGTTAACATGTAGCTATTCACATAACTTGCAGATGATGGAGATACGTGAAGTGGTTAGTGAAGCCAGTGATCCCCAAACTCTGGAGAAGATCCAGTCTCAGGTTCTTCTGAACACAATTACACCGTTTCATTACTGAGAAGTATAATTATGCTTCAGTATTTCTGGGCTCACATTGTTCGCAACCTTTCTCAGATGAAGAGGAAGCTGGAAACGTGGTCCAAATCCTGCCAGGAAGCATTCGACAAGAGGGACTTTGACCGTGCAGTGGAAGCTACTCAGAGAATGAGATACTATGAACGTGCAATGGAAGAAACTGTGAAGAAGCTCTAATCTAAATTCAAACGGGTCCCAACATGCCTTGTAACTGTTTACCAGTGAAAAAGGTACAATACATTTGAAGTTTCTTTTTTATCCGGCAAAAAATTAATAAATGTAGATCCTCCTGCGAATTTGCAGCAAGAATAATAAGCCAGTCTAGTTTGACACTATATCATACTATTATAAATACCAGTTTACATATCTCCCATGTCACATTCATATTGTCATAAATATGATTCACATTCATCCTTACAGAATCATTGAACCAGATCGTTGGGCAGGAAACATGCATTCTTGTTGGAGTTGGATGGTCTATCCTTGGTGCAACCATGGGCTTGAGCTGAAGGAACCAACAACAAACAAGGATAATTTTCCGAATATATAGGGCCGTTTTTCTAGCAAATGTTCTCCCAAATGCAGCCAAATAAAGTTTCGAGAGAAACCGCAATGAGAGGAGATGTAATCTAATATTGTAAGCTGCAACATACCTCACATGGATATTGATAATGATAAAATAATGCCTAAATTTTTTGGCTACTTCTCGGATTGCTGATTCTTGGAGAATAACAGGAGAACTTCTCATAGAGAAGTTGAAAAAACTGAGCTAGCGTGTATGTGCGCCCACTCTCACTGTCATCCTTCTCGTATTGAAATAAAAAGGTGTACGATTTGTCCTTGCAAGCTGCTCCTACTATATACACTTCTCTGAAGAAAATTGAATATGGAGCACTACTGTGAAGGACAATCTTGAGTCGACACAGTATGTTAAGCACATCTGCAAGATTAAACAAATGAATCTTCTGAGAAGGACCGTTGCCTCCGCAGATGCCACTTTGACTGGAGGACAGAGTTGGCTAGCTTGTGCTTGCCTTCCAGATTCAGACCATGAACAACAGTCCTGAAATTTACTGTGCTCGGGATGATGCCACAGTCCAGCATATCATGGATCATCTGCACCCCATCCTCCGATCTTCCAGCTTTGCAGAGGTATGTTATGAACATCGAGTAGGTCTCGAAGTCAGGCAATGGTCCTTTCAGTTTCATGCGTCGTAAGACATCACATGCCTCTGAAATCCTACCCATTCCCATGAGACCACGTATCAATGCGGAGTAAGTGACGACGGTAGGCTCACATCCATTCTTTGTCATCTCCTTGAACATGTCCACTGCTTTGGCAACATCTCTCTTCTGAAAGAAGTAGATGATGAATGAGGTATATATATGGCTGCTTTGACAGATACCTGCAATCTTCATTTCTGCAAGCTTGGCTACAGCGTCTTCGAAGCGATCCCACCTCAGTAACGCATGAATGAGGCTCCCGTACGTGTACTCGTTTCTGGAGCAACCACATTTCTCAATGTCATCAAACAAGCTGATAGCTTCCTCCTTTCTATCAGATCTGCAGAATGATCTAAGGAGTATGGAGTAGCCAATCTGTACAGGAAATCCTTGTTTACATAAGGATACTATTGAGGTTCTTGCATCAACCAACATCCCGCATTCGCATAGGGCCAAAATATACCCACAGAGCACCTGACTGTCAAGTATATAATCTGCATGAATCATCTCCTTGAAGATCTTGATTGCAGCATCTAACTTTCGGCCTTTTCTGCGGCTGACATACATTATCAGGTGATTGTAAGTACTTCTGTCAGGCTGAAAGCCTTCTTGCTTCATCTGATAGAATGTCTCGAGGGCCATTTCAGTGAGACCAGCATTACCGTACTGACAAATCATGATATTCCATGTATCCACTGTTGGGGAGCATTCTGCCCATGCCATTTCTCTGTAAAGGTGCCTCATGTGCTTGAAATCTTTTGCAGAGCCTGCAAGTTTCATAGCGAGGTTGTATGTATCTGTTGTTTGCATGTAGTACGATCGTCTCCCGACCCAATAGAAGAAATTCAAGGCAGCATGACCTTTTCTCTTGCAGCGCTTCATGATGGCAATAACAAGGTCTGGAGTAAAATGCAGCGACCTCATCTCTAGAGCCTGTTGCATTGAGCTCCAATTGTCCGAGGATGATAGGATCTGGAATATATCTTCAACATCTTCGTCTCTATAGCGCTTTGCTTGTTCTATGTGATGCATGCCATCATAAATTGAGCACCTTGGGACCATGCAGTCTTTATCTGAATCAGATTTGGATAATTTCTTCTCTTCTGGACCAGACTTGGATAATTTCTGAAACTCATCAATTATGTTGACTTTTTCCGATGGTCCACATTCCGTATCTTCTCTAGGCCTTCTGAGACTAAAAGATCCCCGCATCCTCTCAACATTGCTAGCTTCCTCCAGATAGTTATTGTGCCGCAAAGCAGAAATAATACGGTAGAAAGTTTCTTCAGAAGGCCTGAAATCACATTCCAGCATTCCCTTCAGAAGTTCTAATGACTCAAGGGGCCTGGAGGCCTTACAGAGCTCTTGGATAAACACTGTATAAGCTTTAATTGTGAGTCTCTGGCCGTTCTGGTTGATTTTTCCGAGCAGATTCCATGCTTCAGAAATATTTCCGCTGTGAATATGCCCAGCTACGAGTGCTGTGATTGTTACAATGTCTGGTTGAACACCAACTTCCTGCATCTCTTCATACAGTTCACACGCTGCTTCATATTGATCAAATTTAAATAGGTGCTGCATGAGCTGAGTATAAGACGAGGCCAATGGAATACAACCATACTCTCTCATGCCCTGAAGCAACTCAAGTGCCTTTGTACGTTTTCCTTCCCTCAAGTAGCCATCAATGAGAAAACCAAATGTTGTGCTGCTAATAGATGACCTGTTCTTCATGTGCTCCATGACCTGCAGAGCTTCGTCCATCCTTCCGCTTCTGCACAACCCTCTCAAGAAGATTTCAAAAGCAGATGAGCTAGCCATGGACTTGTTAATCATCTGCTGAAAGACTTTCTGGGCCTCTACTATGTTTCCTGAGATGCAGAAGCTTCGTAGAGCTTCCGAATAACAATACTCCTCTGAGTACCTCATGCTTTTAATCATGTCATCTCTGATAAGAAAGACAGCTTCAGTATTATTTGACCTTGCCAGCAAACACAGTAGAAGTCGCAAAATGGAAGATCCGACGTCCATGTTCGCGGGGATGTCTTTGTAGAACTCAAGAGCAAGCTCGTGCCTTTCATCATTGCACAAAGCACGAAGAATCGTCCTGTAGACTTTAGTGTCTACAGCCATGGACCCCGATTTCTTCACAGCGTAAAACCAAGACAGCATCTTGGCAGTCTGCCTTGCCTTTCCATAACTGTCTATGATAATTGTCCATGTCTTGATGTCCTTTGGGCACATCTCAGTATCCATCTCTCCCATCAGCTCCTCCATTGACTCAAAGCTCCTCTCCTCACCTGCAATGTACAACATCGTGTTGTATGTCTCCGTGGTGTGGCGGAAGCCCGGAAGTTGCTTAACCCAGTAGAAGAATCTGAACCCCAAGTGCCTCTTCTTGAAGCACCTCTTCAGTACCATGTTGACAAGGCTCGGTGTATATGTAACTCCCAGATCCGCCAACCTCTCCTCCACGGACAATCCGGGCAACTCTGACCGCAGAACTTGTGTGATCCTCTGTACGTCGGCGCTAATGATGTCAATATCAGAATCATGGGCGTTTCCATTTCCTGCCTCTACCTCCTGGCAGCCAGATGCTTCCCGGATCGGCGCGGGAACTCCACCAGCGAAAGAGGCACTATCTGGGGCTTTTGGCCGAGCACCTTCCGGGCAGTGCACGAGGGCCTCGTCGCCATTGCACGAAGGCTCACTGAGTCGAGGCTGAAATGGGCGGTCATTGAGGGTGCCGGTGGAAGAGGTGATGAGGCCGGAGATTTCTTGGAAGAGAGAGGGGCGTGATCCGGAGGACGGTGCAGCTGGCTTGCCGGCGGGGCCGGTGGGAGGAGATGGGCGACGAGGCTTGGTGGAGGAGGTCTTGGAGCGCGATGTGGGGAGAAGGAGAGGACGGCGCCGCCCGTGGTGGTGGCTGGAACGGAAGGTAGTTATGGAGGAGGCGAGCAGCCTGGCTGCGGCGGCGTTCCTCGCCATAATTTGTTGCAGCAGTTCGCGCGGACGGAAGAGTCTTCAAATGCGTTCCTAATAGGAAAATGCCGTGCATCCTCCGGGGGCTATTGTACAGCAAACCCCTGCACCCCAAAATCAGACCGAATTTGGTCCGGATTTGGTTATCTTGAAGTGGTCCGTGGATTAAAATCGGGACAGAGAGTGGATTTGGTATCAAGTGATACTTTTTTTTTTCGAGAATGGACAAGTGATACTTCAAACATCCATGTGTTGCAGTTCAAGACCTGCATGTAAAAACCAATCAAGCACGAACATGCTTGTGTTACTGAACAAGCCAATCAAATTTAGTACTAGTGGCTGGGAAAAAACAGATCATATAAACCATTTAACAGACAAACATCAAACATGGATTTTTATTGGAATGAACTAGACCACGATTTGCTGGCAAATAACTAGCCTCCTCTACTGCCGTCGTCACCATCCAGCCATCTCATCATACACCTTCCTAGCAGGAATTACCAAAAACATATGCATTGACATAATGTAGTTTTCATCACTAGTACAAGATTTTCCATAGGTGCTATCCTCACATAAGCATAAACACAAGAAATTGGTGTGCTAAGAACATGGCAGTGGAAAGGACTGTAATCGGAAGAGAAATTGAAGAAGTTACATCTCAAATCATTACAAAAAAAGAAACAAAGGATGCATAAACCAATGAAAACCATTACTCACAAAGCTGTCAATCGGAAAGTAATTTCATAAATCAACAAATCATAAGCATCGCCGCGAGGGGCGTCCGCCCCTATGTCGTGACCTGCTACAGGTTGTCGTCTGTTAGATCCTATTTGATCTAGCTAGACTAGATGCCCATCGGTAATAGACAATGACCATGCCTCTGTGATATGAATTGAGAGAGAGAAAACCAAAGAGAGAGATACAGAGAGAGGAAAAAACACCACCTTCGGAACCTTTCGACGACGATGGAGTGGAGGAGGACATGGTGTCGGTGGTGGAGCTTCCCGTGAGCCTTGCGCGAACCCTAGATCAGAAGGGTATATGGGTGGGGTGTCTAGCGGCACGGTGAACCTCGTACTTCGTGCCCGGGCCCCACCACCTTTATATAGCGCATGTCACAGGGGCCCACCAACCATATTGGGGTTGAGCATCCCCGATCAGGGCGCGAATCTGAGGGTCAAGTGGGTCATTGGCCCCACAAGGAGGAGATCAACTAACATTCTCCCCGTTGACCTCAACTTTTACTTTTAACCTTATACCTTTTACTTTTACTCATTTCATTACATATTGGTACATAGAGCATGTTTCATCGTCACAGCTCAATTGCCGATAGAATCAGACACATACAATATACCTTTCTGTTTTGAAACAAAAACCGTTCCTTTTCGGGTCTCTCTTGATCCAGGAATCATAGTCTTTCACTTAAACCCATGCCGGCTAAGTGTTCCTTGAACACATTGGGTGGTAAGCCTTTCGTTAGCGGATCCGCAAGCATATCTTTTGTCCTTATATGCTCGAGACTTACAGTTTGATCCTGGATTTTATCCTTCACAACATAATACTTTATTTCTATTGGCTTTATAGCATTACTCGACTTGTTGTTGTGAGCATAGAATACTGCGGGCTGGTTGTCACGATATATCTTTAGTGGTTTGCCAATGCAATCTACCACTTTCAAGTCGGGTATAAATTTCTTTAACCATATCGTCTGCCCCGTGGCCTTATAACATGCTATAAATTCTGCATACATCGTGGATGATGCAACTATTGAATGTTTGGAGCTTCTCCACGAAATAGCTACTCCTGTGAGAGTAAACACATATCCTGACATGGATTTTCTATCATCTTTGTCTCCCGCAAAATTTGCATCTGAATACCCTCTCATCTCTAGGGAATCAGATCTTTTGTATGTTAGCATGAGGTCCTTGGTGCCTTGCGCATAACGCAATGCTTTCTTTACCACTTACCATTTTCCAGTGCTCTAAGCCTGGATTCTCTTCATATCTACCGAGTACCCGGTGATAAAAGTTAAGTAAGGGTGAGTGCACACTTGTGCATACTGTAAGCTTACAACAGCCGAAACATATGGTACTCCTTTCATTTGATTGATCTCGTATTGGTTCTTGGGACATTGGAATTTCCCAAAACTGTCGCCCTTGACTATAGGAGCAGGTGTGGTCAAACTCACATGCATATTATATTTTTTAAGAACTTTCTCAAAATATGTCTTCTACGATAGTCCTAGGACTTCATTTCTTCTATCTCGGTGAATCTCTATGCCCAAAACATATGAGACTTCACGAAGATCCTTCATATCAAAATTTGAGGATAAGAACTTCTTTTTTTCTCGTAGAAGACTGACATCGCTGCTAGCAAGCAAGATATCATCCACATACAAGATTAGGAAAATTTATTTCCCACTTTTAAAGTTTGTGTAAATGCAGTTATCCTCAACATTCTCTTTAAATCCAAAACTCTTTACTGTATCATTAAATTTCAGATACCACTGTCTAGAAGTTTGTTTTAACCCATAAATGGATTTCTTCAGACGACATCCCATATCTTCCTTACCTTCCATGATAAAACCCTTGGGTTGTTTCGTGTAAACATTTTCTTTTAGATCTCCATTCAAAAATGATGTCTTTACATCCATTTGATGTAGCTCTAAATCAAAATGTTCAACTAGTGTCATTATGATTCGGAAGGAATCCTTACATGAGACTGGAGAAAATGTCTCATTGTAATATACCCCTTCTCTTTATGTAAACCCTTTTACCACAAGACATGTTTTATACTTTTCTACATTCTCATTAGAGTCATACTTTGTATTGTACACCCATTTGCAGCCTACTTTTTGGCTCCTTTAGGAATATCCTCTAAGTCCCAAACATCGTTGGAACTCATCGATCTCATTTCATCTTCCATTGCCTCCACCCATTTGGATGAGTGGCGACTTCTCATGGCTTCTTCATATGAGGTGGAATCACCTTCCTTATGAGCCGTTTCTGTGTTATAAACTTTATAATCATTAGAAATAGCTGACTTTTTACGTTTCGTAGACCTTCTAAGGCCTTCATTCTCTGGCTCATGTCGTGCCTCAACTTCTGGCACATCCTCTACAAAAGGCTGCCGCATCTCCCTTTCATGCTCAACTTCGGGTTCAGTCGGCTCTTGATGGACATGTTCTGTATCTTCACCTCTAATTGTCACGGTTGGAGTTACAACAGGTGTTTGCACTGCAACCTTAGGGGTCGACGGTGCAGGTAAAACAGGTAGAGAGAAAAACGGCTCTTGAATCATCGGATTAGGTGCACACACCCTCTTCTCCACAAGATCAATTTTTAGGGCTTGCCGCGCATTATCATCGACCAGGTCGATTGGCGGAAGTCACCACACGCATCTGTTGCCGCGCCAACTCCTCCGGCTCCGACTTCATCGACAGCTCCTCGCTCCACGGTGATGGCTTGTGAAGGTGTCAGGAGAGGGGGATTCGAGGCATCTGGAAGGGGAGGCTTGCAGCAGCAATGTGTAAAAAGAAGAGTGAGGTTTTGACGGCCGGGGCACCATTATAAAAGTAGAGAAAAAAAAATTGGTACCCAGCCTGTGCCTATGGCATGAGGACTCTCCTGTCGGCCGGCTTGTTCGGACGTTGTCCGGTGCTCCTGAGCAAGCCCCTAAGAGCATCTCCAAGAGAGGCGCTAAAAAGCGCTCGCGCTGTGTTTTTGCGCGCCAAAGACGTTTTCCGTCACTCCAACAGCCGCTCATAAAAGGGCACGGCGCAGAAAATATTTAGTGCTGACGTTAAAATTCGTTATCCTACGCTGCAACTTTAGGGCACCGACCTGCGCGCGCTAAAACCGCTACGGTAACGCTGTAAAGAGCGCAACATTTTTGGGCGCCTCTTGGACATGCTCTAACTATGGGGTTGACATTGTTTGAAAATTGACATCGCCACATAATCATTCCAGTCAGCATCCTCCTAGGTTAGGTGGGACCTGGTCATGCTGCATTGCTGCCATACCACCTCCTTTGCCGCCAGCATCCTCCTAGGTTAGGTGGGACCTGGTCATGCTGCCATACCACCTCCTTTGCCGCCGTCAAGCTCGACCCCCTGTCCTGGAGCAGCTAGGGAGTCTCAACGCTAAGAACACCAGCCTGCTCGGCCATGTCATCACCTGCCATTGCTTTTATCAGATGCCACGGTGGGTTAGTACTGAAACTGATGGAACAAATTCTTCTATTTATTCATCTTCGAAAATACAATTCTTCTATTTATTCAGCTTCAAAAACACTGATCAACTACAACTGTCCTTAAATGCAACAAGGGATTGTGTTTGTCCTAACAAAGGTAGTGTACACATACCCAACAGAATAAGCGAGGAGTAGCACTACAATCACCAATTGGTACCAACCCAACTTCTACAATGGGGAAGGGGCCTGGTTTTTCTCCTTGACGGCCTCTTGGACGGCCTTCAGGAGTGACGGCATCAACTGCTTATTTGTCGCGATGATGCCTGTGTCAAGATCAAGGAATCTCCCTTTCGAGAAATCTAGGTCGTTTCCTGAGGCATCTGTTACTAAACCTCCAGCTTCTGGAGAACATCAGAACGATAAATATAAGTGAATATTGATCTTATAGTTGGGTTTGTACTTTTGAAAAGAAACAGAAATGTATACCTGTGACAACGATTGCACCAGCGGCATGATCCCATATCTTCTCCCTGTACCCTTTGTAAGGGAAACGCAAGTAAATGGCACCATCACCACGGGCCAGAGCACCATATTTTGCTTGGCTGTCGATTCTAACTGGTGGAGCTTGGACACCAAGTTTCTGCAAGAACTCCAACACACGGTGAGAATAAATTCTTACGGATCTAGACTAAGCAACAAATGGTTCAGATCAAACCTCCGCAATGGAGCCAGTTAAATCATGCATGGTGTGTGCCCCTTCATAGGATTCAAAGAATGATGCGTTGACTGGATTGTCGGTGGAGCAAACACTAATCTGTACAGAAAGATAGCCAGAACCAAGTGCAGAAATATTTAAAGCTCTAGTCTCAAGTAGGTAGAAACAGGGTTAGATGGACAGTATCAAATTAAAGAGCTAAGAACTAATAACCTTTTGAGGCGGAGAGCCATCTAAGGACTGTACTTCCGAGCCACAGCCAATTGTGGCTGAGAAGAGGGCACCAACTTGATCTCCTGATGAGCTACCGTTCAAGTTGCTTATTGATGACAACGGAAGATTTGGACATCCCAATACACCCAAAACAACTTTGCCCTCATCAAGCAGCGCCAATGCAATTGCATATTGGCCTCCTCTTAAGAAACTGAATCAATTATTGAAATAAAAATCAAGATCAGGAAGTGCAACATTAGCACGATAGGCAAATATCAAGGTTTTGCATTCGATATTTCGATGTCATTATTTATTTCCATCAACATCAAGTAACTGAAGTATCCTCTGTTTCAGACAATGGTAAGTACTGTCTATGACCGGCCAGTTTAGAATGATTGGTTAAAATATGAAATAGGAAAGAAGGTATTCAATTTGGGTAGATAGCTATCAATAGAAGCACTTCTGAATCACATGGCTTCTCCAAAAAGAGAATCACACATAGCTCACTACTACACGAAATATTTTAAGTAGCATAGGCACTTGTCTTGGTGTTGTGCAAAGTGTCAATTGAAATAGCTTCAATGATTAACTAAATTTAAGAAATGTACCTACTATATATGTGACCAAGCATGCCATACCAAACATGAAAAAACAATGTAATATATTAACAATACAACGAGCTTTATAAATGTTGTATATTGAACAATAAAATGAAAAAAAGGACATATGAATGCCAAAACAGGTTAGGATTTTGTTTCATATTGTATAGGGGCATGCTGTTACATCCAGTTATGTAATATTGCATATTGTCACGTTTGTCCATACCATATCGAATGTGTTTCAATCTACTTAAGTGCAGCATAGGCTAGATCCAAGAAAACAGAGATGAGTACAAACATATACTCCCTCCGTCCCAAATTAATTATCATAGATTTGTTAAAATATGGATGCATCTAGACATATTTTAGTGTATAGATACATCCATATTTTGACAAATCTACGACACCTAATTTGGGACGGAGGGAGTACATCATTAGAAAAGGAATTCTAGCATAAAGAAATCAGAGCCATAGGTCAGGTACCCTATTCTTCGGGGGGAGGGGGGGACAGTGGTGTCTGATACCTGCTACCTTGAACAATCAATAACTAGAAAGACACATAGCAAAGCAGCACCACTAGTTTTGGTGAGAAGACATTTGTAGAAATAGTTACACTAGATGGTACAACGAAACTAACATTTTATCACATTAGCAGAATGTGGAGCACTGGAATCTGCCGGCGTAAGTTATCATAACTCACCCTTTAGTTCCATCAATTGGATCTAGAACCCAATGTCGCCCAGATGGACCTCCCTCAGACTTCCCGCTGTCAATTGCAGAAAGGATACCTTCCTGAGATAACAAAATGTTGAAAGAACCATCCTCTGCGAGAGTTTCATTTACAAGATCCGTAACGCGTTCCAAGATTTCGTCAGCACCATCTTTTCTCAAGTCTTCTGAGTCCTACGTAAGTAGATGCGTCCAATTAGTTAGCAGACATTTATGCATTTTAAGTAGAAACAAGTAAACAGAGACATGATTCAGTTACCTCCTCGGCCACCATAGAAAAGGAACCAGAAGTTACTTCCATATTCAACACGAGGCTTACCAATACTTGAGACCCTACGTGCGTAAACAGAAGTAGCAAGTAAATGGACAGTTTAGGGGAAGAACAAGTTTCACATATTAATAAGAGCTGTCGACAATCATATTTCCCTGACTGTTCTTTACATCCCTAAGCCATGCTACATGAAGATCATAACACCAACAGGTAAGATAAATCAAGAAATACTAAAAGGCTACTCAACCAACTTCAAATTGTGGTTTAAATATAAGCATCGATAAATCAGCATCAAACAGAAAATGCAGACTCTTAGAGGTTAACAATTACAGGATCATCATATACCATAATCAGCTACTGTCACGGGACTTTTGTCGGCCTTCGACTGAATATCTGACTGCTCAATTTCCTGCTGCACCGTCTGAAGGAGAAAGACACAAAATAAAAGAAGTAAATTCAAGCTGCAGTATCAAGCATCCAAACAGGCACAGAACAATGAATTTATCGTCTAGAAAGGTTTCTAGCTTCAGGCGAGCTAACTGCTAAGCTGACTATCATAACTACATTACTCACACTATCTCGTACGGTCACCAAACATGATTGTACAGTTGATACACTTCCATGCAAATAATTCGGTCACATCCATATAGCAGGATGAGTGATCTAAAAATAAAAAAAAATCCGGAATGAGGACTGGCAATGCTGATCCCGTTGACAGTGCGAATTGGCACAAAATAATGGAGTAGACTCCGCACCGGTCCATATTAATGGAGTATATCAATCAGTAACACTTCCCCAAGTCCTCCCACTACATTCCTGTTCGCCTTGAGTTACTAGCGATGGAACTGGAGGGTTTTGGGGAGCGAAATAGAGGAACAGCCCGGCACTCAGCCAAGAACGCTCCGTCAGTAGAGTCAAAAAAAAAAAAGAGAGATCCGAGAGGGAGTACCTGGCAGAGGCGGGCGGCGAGGGAGACGGCCTTCTTGGCGGCAGCGAGCTCGGCAGCGTACGGGCTACCTGCGGCCTCCGATCGCTGCGACATGGCGCGGGTTGCAAAGGGGCGGCGACGACGGAGGTAGGGGAGGCCTGCGTCGGCGTCGGCGGAGACGAACCGGCGGTAGGTGGGGAGGAGGAGAGGAGGATATGGGAGGCGAGTACGAGATGGGCTTCGAGCAAGAGCGAAGGGGAGTAGCGCCTGCCGCGGAAGGCCCACGCGCGCAGCCATATTCTGCTGAAGTGAGTGAGATACCACACACACACGCACAGATCACACTATCACAGATGCAGGCAGTGAGAGAGCCCCGGTGAGCTCAATAAAAAAAAATTGTTCGGGAAGAGCTTTTTTTTAAATTCAATCTCCATAGATATTCTGATATGGAAAAAATACGTAGAAAACTTGCTACCGTTATTCTTGGAGCCTCATTTTATTTTGCTTTCAGTTTTGTTTTGTTTTGTTTGCTTACTGGTCACAATTGGTTATATCCTAACATTCTTTGTTGGAGAGAAACACACTCTATTATATTGTTTAGAACACTATAATTTCACTCTTATTGCTTTGTGGGAGTTCAATTTTTACTACTTCTGTTTTAGCTCTTATTTCCTTGCTTAGTTTGTTCAGAGCTTGTTAGTTTTGCTATATTTAGATATGATTAGCTCCCTGGTTTATATTGAATACTTGTTAAGAGAGTTGTTTCAAATAAATTGATTAGTGTTGGAAAGGAGAAAAATATTTTATGCCTATAGTGGTGCAAAGAAATCTCGTTTAGACTATGGCTATATTTTGACATGTCATGTTAGATGTTATTTTAATCGTGTGCTTAGTAATTTATGATGCATCACGACTAGTTTTAAATAACTGAGAGTACTGAATGTGCTATTTAAATTAAATAATGTGTTGTTCTTAATCATAATGAAGCATATTATTGTGGTATTCTCCTTTGAAGATTTATTTGGATTGACTTGGAATATGCTTACACCATGTTATGACTATAAACAAATTCACCTTTAGCCTTGATGATCTTTTATTTTTAAACTCGTAATATCACTTTATGATTTGATCAACGATGTTTTGTCGCTATGCATGATTATGGTCGTTATTAATGTCTTAGTTGGTCGCTCATGGTCTCTTGCTACCCTTCACCTGTACTGAGTATGATTTCTACTCGTGCATCCAACTCCCTTAAACCAAAGTTATTCCAATGTGTACACCCTACCTACCCATGCATGGTATTTTATAGCCATTCCAAGTAAATTGCTCATGTTCTAACTTTTAAACTTTCAAAATTGTTAAACATTATGTTGTGTTCCTGTTTTAACTCATGAGGAAGTAGTAGATACTTTATTATTTCTTCATGTTGGATGGCTTCACCTATTGACTCGAATGCATAATGTGTTTGTCCCTAACACTGCAAAAAAAGAGCTGGCAAACGGGTGTCCAGCCCACAAAAAATAAATTACAACAATAAAAATTAATCTCCTCGCACTTTGTTCCTAAGAAAAATAGTTCAAACATAGCTTGTGTAAATAAAGGAGAAGAGGGATGATATTTTTCCTCAATGGGAGCCTCTCTTAGAAGGCATTTGATATGAAAAATAATAAAACATATATTAGTATTCGTTGACATAGACATACACCTTTTTCATAATTTTTTTTATATGCTCTGTTTTATAAAATAAAAAACTCTAGCACATGATTGATCCCTGGTTCTCTCTGCAAAAGGGCCTTTCTTTTAGAAATATGATGAGTCTTCACCTTGTTACTTTATGCACTAATTAAGAGAGCATAGTTGTCATTCTAAATATAATATGCATAGTTCCAAAATTTATTATTGATTGGAATATGATTATGGTATTGCTTGTCTAAAATTATTTGTAACTAGTCACCACTTATACTTTGAAGGTGTCCTAGCATTGATGTTTTGCTACTCCACGAAGGACAAGCGGAATACCACTTTATCATGTTTTTTCATTATGATCGAACAAAAATATCACTTTCAATGCATTATTGCTAATTGTAAATTATTTGTGATACTTTTTCATGTGCAACATAGTTGCGAACTTTTCATTGTTCAAATAAAATTTATCATGCCTTTGTTAAAGTGTTTTGATCTCATCTTACAATACATAATGATTGATCATATTTGTATTGTCTGCATGTCAACTCAAAAATTATCTTTGTTATCAATTACCTACTCGAAGACGAGCAGGAGTTAAGCTTCGGGATGCGCATACGTCCCAGACATATCTATAGTTTTTGATGATCAAGGCTTGTTTTCTTTATGTTTCTCACATGTTTTACTTCGTTTTCCGGATGATTTCATGGACTAACCTATTAACAAGATACCCAAATCCATTTTATGTTTTGTGATGTTTTTATGTTTTAGAAAAGTTCTAAAGAAAATATTCGCCAAAAGTATTGAAAAATCACGGAGATCATTTTTTACCCGGAACGAAAACGTAGTCCAAAGGAGATCTGGAGGAGAGACAGAGGCCCTCTAGCGGACCCCTAGGCCGTGCCTAGAGGTCACCTTGTGGCCCTGGCCACCGCCTCCCCTCGCCTCTTTGCCTATAAATTGTCTTTAACCCTAAAATCGCCCGGGATGGAGAAACTTTCCACGAAACAGATACAGAGGTGTCGTCACCTCAAAAGTCCAATCTAGTGCTTCTGGAGTCCTGCACCGGCACCCTGCCGGAGAGGGGGGTCGTCACCGGAGGTCTATACATGGCCATGATCGCGTCCGGACATATGTGTGAGTAGTTCATCCCGGAACTACAGGTCCATAGCAGTAGCTAGATAGTGTTCTGTCCTCCTTGTGCCACCATGTTTAGATCTTGTGAGCTGCCCTACATGATCAAGATCACCGTTTTGTAATTGCTACATGTTGTGTTTGGTGGGATTCGATGAACCATGATATTATGATTATTGTGTTCATGTCATATTGAGTTGCTTCACTTATACCTTTAGAGAGTTTTAATCTTGTCTTCAAATGAACTCTGGTGTATATGATTTCCTTGGCCAAGTTATTGTATGCATCTCCAAGAGAGGGTCTATATGCTAGATAGTGGGTTCATGCCTCCTTTAACCAACACCCGAGTGACAGAAACGTGTAGAGGAGGATGTGATGTTGCCACTAGGGGAAAACAACGGTTTTCTTGTCTATGGATGGGAATTATTGCTTATATTACGTACTGATCTTAACGCATTTGTCTGTTGCACACAAGCGATCACTTCGTTGCTGCAACTTAATACCAGCGAGATTTGCTGGATGGTTGTCTCAAGGTGGACTCTTAGTACTAGATCATGTCGGGTTGCGGTCTATTTATCTTGATGTAATGACTACAATGTTAGAACCTGTGAACTATATCTTGTCATAATAGTATTGTTATACGTTCATGATTTGTCAATTTCCCAATTGTAATTTTTTTATCCAGCATGTTTATTATTCTTAGGAGAGACACCACTAGTGAAACTATGGCCTCGGTCCTATTTTTCTCATTATTTACAACCTCGTTTACTTGATTGTCATCATCACTTGATCGATGTTCTGTTTTTATTTAATATTCTCCAATCATTCGATACAATCAATTCTCTAGATTCAGCAAGACAGGAAGATTGACAACCTTATCAAAAAGTTGGGAGCAAGAGAGATTTTGTGTTTGTGTGCAGGTCCACGCTTGGGTCTCGTCAGCAGATATATTTTCTCGTCGTTGCCACAAGAAACCTACTGAGAGACTTTGAAGTCCTACTAGATTGATCACCCTAGTTCCTTAACTGGGGGAAGTTTGTTGTTGGACTATATCATACCTTCCTCTTGGGGTCTTCCAATGGGTGTGTGACTTCACGCCATTAGACCGGTGTAATCTATACACATCCTAAGTATGATACTATCTTTATTCGGGACTAACACCAGATTGGAGGACCAATTAGTGTGAATTACTTCCCGTATAAAATTGACAGCTAAAAGTCAAAAAATATCTTTTCCTATGGCCTTCCGTCTTGGTCCATCGAAGCGTCGAAGTCCCTGATTAACGGATTTTGATCCTGGTTTGACTTTAAGCTCGTGCTCAGCGAGTTCCAGGGGTACACCTAGCATATTAGCATGATACCAAGCGAAAATATCCCTTTTCTCATGGAGCAACTCGACGAGCATGCTTTCCTATTTGTCAATAAGTCCTTCACCAATGATAACGTATTTTGTCCGGTAGCTTGGGTTCAGGATGATCTTCTAGGTGTTCTCCGAGGCTTTGAAGATGCCAGCCGGCTTTGTAGTGTTCTTTCGTGCATGCATTTTGGTCAGCAATACTTCCTTTGCTAGCTCCTTTAGTTCTTCCTCTGTGATGATTCTCTAGGGTCAAAGGGTGTTTCCCAGTTCAAGTTCCTTTGCTAGTGCAAAGTCTTCTTCAACTGTGATTACTCCGCCTTTTGGTCCTGGCATATTGAGCTTGTTGTAGATATAACATGATCGGTCCATGAATTTCGAAAAATCCGGCCGACCGAGGATAGCGTGGTAAACACTCTCAAATGGAACTACTTCAAATGAGATCCTCTCGGTTTCAAAGTGGTCCGGCTTCCCTAAGGTGACTTCCAGTGTGATTTCTCCGAGAGAAGATTCTTGCCTACCTGGGACAATGTCGTGAAATCTTACATTGCTATGCTTTAGATGTGTTTGTGATAGGTGTAGTTTTTCCAAGGTGATCAAGTACATTATGTTTATGCTAGCGCCTCTGTCCGTTGACACTCTCTTCAGCCTGTGATTCATCGCTACATGACTTGCAATAAGGGTATGTGTACCTGGTTCCGAGATATTGCCGAGATGGTCAGACTGATCCCATGCGATCGCAGTTTTGGCGTACTTGAGGTATTTCGGCATTGCCGATAGTGTGGCGTTGATTTCTCTCCATGCTTGTTTCACCATATTGGCAAAGGGATTTTCCAAAAATATGAGATTGCATTTTGTTGGATGTATGCCCAAAAGGCAATAATATTTATACATTTGTTTCATAATTATAATTCATATTACTATGCTATAACTGACGTGGTTACTGAATATGAGATTCAGAGGAAAACTCACGCTCACGTGTAGTAACATGAACAATGTATCAAACCCTAGTATTGCCTTTTACGACTAATTCCTTTGGATGCTTGTTGACTATGTTTTCCTGGTCATGGGCATTGTTTGTGTGAGCATCAATAAATAGCATATTCTTGGAAGGGAACAATATGGCTGGGTATACCCTAATAGTTGATATGCTAAGAGATTACACTAAGGCATAATTGTCCTTAGAATCATATCATAGCACGTTTATATTACAATGCATCCTTTGACCATGAGGTTATCAGAGTAATATATTCTAGAGGTTGTACTTTGGTACTATCAAGAGTCAGATCGTAAACTGGGTGAACATAAAGGTAGCCACTCGGTAATTCTAAAGTAGTATATTACCTCGATGTTCTAAGATGGGAATTACTTCTCCGTAAAAAGAGAAATACAAACCTGGGCCCACTCGGTATTCTTGATATCCATAAATTTTGCAGACAATGCATGATGATGATACATTATGTGGGATATCATAATACAGTAATGAGAAAGAGGAAACTAACCGGTTAACAAGACAAGACAAAAAATTATAGTGGAAATATAGATTGTTCCACGGAAATACCAGAATCCATAGTCTCAAGTAAGTTCGGTATCGTGAGTAATGAGAGAACTGTATAATGACAAACATGGTCAGCAGTTTATTCTTTAATGTGCGGGAGTTAATACGTCCGTGGTCCCGCTATTGATTATTGGAAAGGAAAGAGTTTCCAATTTCATGTCCATACATTATCGAACTTGTAGGGAAACACACTTAAGTTAGGGTTGATTTATGTGTATATCGGTAGGTCCGGATCAAGAGTATCATCGGAATAGGGTTTCTGCGTTACAGATATATTTTATATAGAGGAGAGAATTTATATTGAGGTTATTAGATGCCCCAGAGTAATAGAAACAGTTTATATTACTACCGGACTTTATTACGGAGTTGTTCCAAGAGAGAAACTGAGGTTGCATGTTTTACGGAGCAAGTGCAGGCGGCGTGAGATGTCCCGGATGTTGGGAATATATTTCTGACATTTTTAGATAATATTGGTGATTTTATCTATAGGGTTCATAGGGTTCTGAAGGTGTTTTGGAGGACTTTCCATATAAAGGATGAGTACCGGGAGGGGGCAGATTTCCCCCTCATGGCCGAACCCTATTTTAGGGGGCTGTCAGGTGGGCCCTAGTAGCTTCACATAATGATATCATCGCCCTGATTTTTTTTTTTGCTAAATTTATTGGAGATAAAAAGGAAAAAAAGAAAAAAAAAGGAAGGAGGGAGGTGGAGTTGGACTCCACCTCACCCAATCTGAGTTGGGCTAGGGAGGGGGTCCGGCCACCTCCTCCTAGCTTAACTAGGACTCCTCCCTCCCTCAAGGAATGTCTCCCCTCCCTCCCACTATATAAAAGACACCAAGGCTCACGTCAAAGTACACAATTGGTTCTCAAGCCCCTCTCTCTCTAGTAAAATTAGAGGGCCTAATTAGAACATCTAATTGGAGCCCCTCTAATTGAATTATAGCTTCTTCTAATCAGGGGTTTTTAGGTGTCCTCTCCCAATTATATCTAACTTCTAATTAATCTCTCTCATGTGTTGAGAACTCCACCTTCATATACACATGCGGCGTCTAGTCATGGACAGCGAAGTGCTGCAGAATTGGCCCCGGCGTATGTGTGCATACTCACAGCGATGTAACACGTGAGACCCTCACTCTGCTGAATCAAGGTGATGGATACGGGGAGTTAGCAACATCCTCACCCACAGGCTTGTGCGTGAGGATCTTCAACAGGCTTCATCGACATCATCACCAACACCTCTTCCACATCTATGGTGATTGGTATACGATCTCAAAGCCTAGATCTGGGAATTATTACTCACTTGTATAATCATAGTTAGATCTTCGTGGGTACGCAATATGCATGGCAAACAAAAATATTCTCGTTGCGCAACCCAGCAGTGGTATCAGAGTGTTCTATGCGTAGGTACAAGATTTGATCTAGAGCATCGGTGAGTGCAAGAATTGCATAAGTTTATGCAAATACATTGAAAAGTTCTCCAACATTCATATTATTTATGATTGCTTCCCAACAAGTTTTGTTGTTTTGTTTTCGACAACGTATCGAGTTGTTTACAAACATCTGGCAATCCTAGGACGTTCCAGTTGACCCTGGCATATCTCTTCTAGTCTAAAGAAGTGCTTCAATAGCTTTGGGTCTCTTTATAGTTTGCTTCATAAAAGCATTATGGAAGGGGCATGTGGATTGGATCCACACGGGGTGATGGTTATCAATAAGTTTAGATTGAGGCTCCAGATGTTTTCGTAATGTCTGTGTTTCAAATCACCCTACAATGTCAATCTAGTGACACGAATAATCATGCCTTATGGAAGTGTAGGTTATGTAATGGTTTTTTACGTAGATCCTACAACCATGGTAAAAGCTGCAAAACAAATGTCAGGGATGTCTGACCCTGTTTTGCGGGAAACTTGATGTGGTATAGTCTTGGAGTTTTGAATTTTGAGATGCTTTACCTAACACTGTTTTGTAGCTACAAAACCATCCTAAACCCGATCATGGTGATGATGGGAATGAGAAGGATTGCACTTGTCATGAACCTTTACATAGCACCACCAACGTAGGATCTGTTGGAGATGAAGGAAGACTATACTACATCACTAATTTCTCTTATGCATGTTTTATCTGTTTTCTTTCTATCCTTTGATTGTGCAGTAGACGTGATTATTAGGGTGATTCCTCATTTAAATATCAAGGTAGATCGTGTCTTCCAACTGTAGCACCATCAAGCTGATTAGGGTTCGCGTCCATCACCTGGATACATGGATCAACATGTTCTTATGATCAGAAGTCGGGCATCAAGCTGATCCGTGCTCATCACCTGGATATAAGGGTCAGTATGACATCTCTCGTTTTTGTAGGATCAATTGGTTGTCTTGACGTTCAGGCATAAAAGTCATGATCTCAGAGCACTTACACCGAAAGGTGAAACGGAAATCACGGTAGTAGCGATTGGAAGTTGGCCTACCCGTTATAATCTTATAGCCATTGAGGTGGATACATCCTTTGGTTATGAGTTGAGCGCGGATTCCGTAATACACTAGATTCTGATCATGAGGAATATCAGATTTAGTGGGAGCACATAGTTAATAATTTTAACAAGTGCTTGGAAAATAATTATGAACATGTAAGTGAACTATTAAATTGTTGTAGGTCAATGAATAGTACTCCCTCCGTCCTGGTGTATAAGACATAATATCAAATACATGTAGTCCCATCTATTAGACACATTTTGCATTAATTCTCCTCTAATTAGTGGGTGGTTGCCTCTCTCCACCCCTCTCCACCAATGCATGCAATCTTTAAACCCCAGTGAATGAATACCTAGGGCCTAGAGATTTGCTATATGTGCCCTATACACCAGGACGGAGGGAGTAACACACCCTTTATTAAACTTGGTCCACTACTTGAGAAGAAATCACTTGCTGCCAATGGAAGTAACTATGCGGATTGGGTCTGTTCCCTGTGAATTGTTCTCAGGGGTATCAAGAAAGAGTATGTCCTTGATTCTCCTCCTCCAGAGGATCTCGATGACAACGCTTCTGATGCTGAAAAGGATGCTCACACCTTCAAGAGTGTGATGTAATAGTTGTTCAATGTCTCATGTTGACACGCATGGATCCTAAGTTGCAAAAACGGTTTGACCGTACGTCCGCATACGATATGATTGTTGCACTCATGGACATGTATGAGACACAAGACAACCCTGGACGTTATGAGATAACAAAGGCTTTATGGTCATGTCACATGGCAGAAGGAAGCTCTGTGATCAAGCATGTAATCAAGTCGTTTGGATATCAAACTAGGTTTCAGACTTTAAGATTTCCAATCCCAACTAAGCTAAGTACAGATTTGGTGTTGGCCTCACTCCCCACGTCTTACAACAGTTTCATCATGACTCACAACATGAATGGGATGGAGAAAACACCAAATAAGCTCCTTGCTATGCTGAAAACTGCTGAGGTTGGTGTGAGGAGGGAAAACTATCAGGTGTTGATGGTTTTCAAACCACACCATTCAAGAAGAAAAGGAACATAAAGGGAAAGGTGCTAAGGCACAAAATAAGCCCAAGTTTTCTGCTCATAACAAGTCTGAATGTTTTTTCTGTAAGAAAAAAGGGCATTGGAAGAGGAACTATAAAAGCTACCTCAAACAAAAGGATAAATTCACCAAAGGTTATAATGGTATGAAAGTTATGCCTGAATGATAGTTGTCATTCTTACTAGTATCTCTGGTGTATCGATTGCTAAAAGATGTTATGCATTCGATATAGGAGCTACCGAAAGTAAGGAGACGTAAGAATAAAATGTGTTGATGAGCGTCAAGATTGGCGCATAAAGGATCATCCAAAGATGAATACATCTCCACTTTTATTTCTTATAATTCGAAATATTTATGAGCCTAGGCTCAAGTTATTGTAATAAGGTCGCATGTTTGGGGACGTAATACTGATGCGCGTGTAACACACGTTCGTTGGGAGACCCCAAGAGGAAGGTATGAAGAGAACAGTAGCAAGTTTCCCTCAGAAAGAAACCAAGGTTGAATCGACCAGTAGGAGGAAGGAGTAACTTCAGAAGGTTGATGCAGCTGAGATGGCATGGCGCACTACCGGTTCAGCAGCAACGTGGAACCTACACAACACAATCAAATCACTTTGCCCCAACGAATCAATGAGGTTGTCAATCTCACCGGTTTTGTTGAACACAAATAGGTTAAATGTATGGTGTGGAAAAAGGTATGAAAATAGTAGCAGCAGTGTGAAAACAGTGGAAGCAGTGTGTGTATTATCAGTATGAGGAAAATGGACCGGGGTCCATAGTTCACTAGTGGTGTCTCTCTGTGAAACATAAATAACATGTATGGTGAAAAATTACAGCTGGGCAATTGACAGAAATGAAGGCTGCACCGTAGTGCATATGCATGACATAAAGATTAATATGTGATTCATGCGGGCATTACAACAAAATACATAGACCGTCATCCAACTGCATCTATGACTAATAATCCACCCTCCGAATATCATCCTAACAAACAGTGGGTATTAAGTTGCAAGCAACAGATGATCGCAGTAAGCAAAGTGTGTAATGTAAACAATAGAATCATCCTCAGACAGAGCATTGTTGTTTTCTCCCTAATGGAAACAGCACATCCTCCATCCGTCACATTTCTTTCACTCGAGCACAGATGCAAAGGAGGCATGAGCCCACTATCGAGCATAAATACTCCCTCTTGGAGTTACTAGCATCTACTTGGCCAGAGCATCTACTTATAACAGAGAGCCTGCAAGATCATAAATAACATATGCATGAATATAACATGATAGATTGATAATCAAAAGACAAAGCATTCAACATTCATCGGATCCCAGCAAACACAACATGTAGCATTACATAAAGATGATCTCGATCATGTGAGGCAGCTCACGAGATCTAAACACGAGGCATAAAGTGGAGGAGACATCCATCTAGCTACTGCTATGGACCAGTAGTCCAGGGATGAACTACTCACGCATCACTTCGGAGGAGGGCATGGTGGTGTAGACCCCTCCGGTGATGAATTCCCCTCCCGGCAGGGTGCCGGGGAGAGCTCCAGAACCCTCCCGATCTTGGGATGACGATGACGGCGGCCTCAGGTGTTTCTCGGAAAAAAGAGGTATATTTCTAGGGTTGATATATCGAGGGGACTATATAGGCAAAAGAGCGATGGCAGAGAGCACCTGGGGGGACCAGACCACCCCCAGGCGCGGCCAGGGGGCGGCGCACTATGGTGTGGCCCCGTCTCCGGGTATATTCGGGACTCCGTGGAACCTTCAGGAATTCTAAGACTTCCGGGCTTCAAATTTTCCAATTCCGAGAATATTTCTAGAACAACTTTTCTGAAACTAAAAAACAGCAGAAAACAGAGAACTGGCTTTGTGGCATCTTGTTAATAGGTTAGTCCCGGAAATCGATAAAAATGGCATAAAGTGTATAGCAAACATGTGGGAAATAACATGAAAACAACATGGTACATCAGAAATTAAGGATACATTTATGACGTATCAAATACTCTTTTGGATTCATAGGACGAAGTACTTGTTATCTTATGAGAATATTATGGATCAATACCTTCGCGGATGTTCAAGTTACAAATCTTTTGAATTAGCAATATATAAGTTGTTTCAAAATATTTTTGTGATTGGGTTGAGCCAAATTTTAAGTGGCATTGTGATTTCCAATTATTGATGAAGGAAACTTGAAATATAAAGTGAATGAATTGATGAAATTCACACTTGTTTGAAGGTTGATTTCATTAAAGTTTTCAAACACATAGTGAAAATCAACAAGAAATAGAATTATTGGATTGTTGATGATACTCTAATAAATATCCAGAAACTTCAATATAAATTTCAGAAATTATGTATTAGTGATGTCTTACAAGTTTTAAAACATTATCTGACCAAGTGAGATGAATTCGGCACTAAGAATGATTCTTTTGCAGAAAAGTACTTGATATTACCCATGGAATAGTATAGTAACTTTAATTAGAATTTTATCATAAATAATTTTCTTTACTTTGTGTCATAGTTTGGAAAGATAAACTATAAAGAGACACATTTGTCTTAGAATCTAAATGTTTCTCAAATATTGAAACCCGGTCCTAAGATGAAAGAATAAAGTTTTACTTTGTGGGTTGTCCCAATTTCACAATGGAAACCCTTATGTTAAACCACCAAATAAGTAACAAAGTTTTGTTACTAGAGATATGTGATTCTTAAGTAATTTATTCCTTGTTGAATTCAGTGGGAGGTTGGTGTTTCTTGATGAGATTATTGAATCTCTGAAAATAGTTATCAAAGTTATGCAAGCGAAAGCAATTAAAATTTAATTTTTTTAGACTAATACCAAGAGCTATTGCAAAGCAAGGCATAACTTTCTATCAATAAAAATACTTAACCTAGAAATGTATATGAAATTTTCTGGGCAACTTGAATAAAGGATGCACATGTAAATTAGTAAAGATAGTAAAAGGGTTAGATTATTCAAATTACTTGGAGTCAAAAGTATTTTATACCATTGAGATCAAGTTGATAAACTTGGAAGAATTCCTGTTGGAATAAGGAGATCATAGAGCTTGTTTTGTTTTAAAAGGTTTCATGACAAAATCAAGAGTTGACTAATAAAGATCAGGAGATCGGTAACAAAGCTTTATCGATCTGTATAATCAAGTTTGTATAAGATGTTAACAAAACAATTCCTTTGAAGGAAAGATTGTAGAGTTTGTGTACTAAGTTGTACACAAACTCAAGAGTAATGTATGAAGAGTATAGCAGCAAGTTTTCCCTCAGTAAGAAACCAAGGTTCAATCGGACCAGTAGAAGAAATAAATCACTTCTGAAGGTTGATGACAACTGATGTTGGCAGGGCGCACTACCAGGCTCAGCAGCAACATGGAATATGCACACAACACAACCAAGATACTTTGCCCCAACGAAACAGTGAGGTTGTCAATCTCACTGGTTTTGCTAACACAAAGGATTAGATGTATAATGTGGAAAATATTGTATGATTGCGGTGAATGAAAGAAAAATAGTGGTTGCAGTAAAAAATAATAGTGCTTGAAGTGCTTGTATTATCAGTGTAAAAGAATGGACCGGGGTCCACAGTTCACTGGTGGTGTCTCTCCAAAACATATAGATAACATGTTGGGTAAATAAATTATAGCTAGGCAATTGACAGAAATAAAGGCTGCACTGTAGTGCATATGCGAGACATGATGATTACTATGATATTCATGTGGGCATTACAACATGATACATAGACCGTAACCCAACTGCATTTATGACTAATAATCCACCCTCAGAACGTAATCTAAGCAGACTTCGGGTATTAAGTTTCAAGCAACAGATTGTTGCATTAATTGAAGTGCATAATGTAAACAATAAAATTATCCGTAGACAAAACATTGTTGTTTTCTCCCTAATGACAATATCACACCCCCCATCCGTCATGTTTCTGTCACTCGAGCACAGATGAAAAGGAGGCATGAACCCACTACTCCCTGTTGGAGTTACAAGCATCAACTTGGCTAGACCATCTACTAGTAACAGAGAGCTTGCACAATCATAAATAACATAAACATGATATATTGATAATAAACTTGACATAGCCTTCAATATTCATCAGATCCTAGCAAACACAACATATAGAATTACAGATAGATGATCCTGATCATGTTAGGCAGCTCACAAGATCTAAACATGGTGGCATAAATAGGAGAAGACAACCATCTAGCTATTGCTATGGACCCGTAGTCCAAGGATGAACTACTCATGCATCACTCTGAAGGCAGGCATGGTGATGTAGATATCTCCAATGATGATTTCCCCTACCGACAGGGTGTCGGGGAGAGCTTCAAAACCCTCCCGAATAAGTGTTCATGATGACGGCGGCTAAATTTTTTTCATGGATGGAGGCTCAGTATTTAGGGTTTCCCGAGAAGGAGCTTAAATAGGCGAAAGGGCGATGTCGGTGGGTGACCAGAGGGTCCACACCACCTGGTGGCGCGGCCAAGGGGGGCTGCGCCGCCCTATTGTGTGGCCACCTGGTGGCCCCCTCCGGGTCTCCTCCGGACTCCGTGTACGTGACAGATTAATAGGCCCCTGGGATTTTGTTTCGTCCAATTCCGAGAATATTTCCAGAACAACTTTTCTGAAACCAAAAACAACAGAAAACAGGAACTAGCGTTGTGGCATCTTGTTAATAGGTTAGTCCCAGGAAATCCATAATAATGATGTAAACTGTATAGAAAACATGTAGCAAATTTAATGAAATCAACATGGAACATAAGAAATTATACATATGTTTGAGACCTATCAAGCATCCCCAAGCTTAGTTCTACTCGTCCTCGAGTAGGTAAAATGATAAAAACAAAATAATTTCTAAGGTGACATGCTACCAACATAATCTTGATCATCATATTTGTAAAAGCATTTGTGCGCTGATATCATAGTAAAGGCATGATAGATATAATTCTAAAAATGAAACTTAGAAACCATGTTGTAACATGAAAAGTAACACAAACAAAACATCATGAATAACAATGCACTTGAATGTTATATGTTTGTTTCAAGCATAAAGAAAACATAGCAAAGTGGTATTCCGCTTGTACTTAAAGTGAGAGCAAAACATAAATGCCATGACACCTTCAAATTTCAAGTGGTGACTAGAAACAAATAATTTGAGAACAGGTAATAACACATCAATAATAATCTTTGGGCCTGATGCACATTATACTCTGAATGACAACTATGCTCTCTTAATTGTGTATAAAGTTATAAGATGAAGACTGAACATAAAATTAAAAGAAAGGCCCTTCTTAGAGGGAAGCATGGATTAACTCATGTGCTAGAGATTTTTATTTTATTAAAATAGAGGTATTGAAAACAATTTTGAGAGAGGTGTATGTCTATGTCAACGAATGGTAATGAAAAACTCATCATGACTCATGCCAAGCAATATGTTTAGACTTTTGAGAGTGGTTTCCATTGTTAATTAGTTTGGCACTTCCCCCACCATGCTTTTCACAAACTAGGGCTAGCCGTATCCACGGGTACCCACCAACTTTCATCAATCCATGGGGAAGTGCCTTTTCGGTTATATTAATTGGCACCATCTCTCTTCAAATTTAGATGAGCACAGATTCCATACTCATCGGGTGAAAGAGGGAGAAACTCTTTTCTTGACACAAGACACAATAAACTTTAAACTACTTCCTCATGAGCTAAAATAGGGGCATAAAACAGGTATAATTTTGAAGGTTTTAAAGATAGATATGAGGATTTTACTTTGGAGTTGCCGTTAAATACCACATATAGGTAGGTATGGTGGACACATTTGGCAAACTTTGGTTTTTCGGAGTTGGATGCACGAGTAGAGCTCATACTTAGTACAGGTGGAGGCTAGCAAAAGACTAAGAGCGACAAATTAAGAGAGCAATAATGACCATAATCATGCATAGCGACAAAAACATTATTAATAAAAGCATAAATAGTATTACAAGACAAAAACTAAATGATCATAGAGGCTAGAGGTGACTGGTTCGTAGTCATAACATGGTGTAAGCATGCGCCAAGTCAACCAAATAAAGCATTCGAAGGAGAATACCACAACATTATGCTTTGATATGATAAAAGCTACTCATGATTTTTTCAATGGCACATTAAGCACTCTGAGATATTTGAGACAAGTCATGCTACATAAATAAATACTAAGAATAAAATTAAAATAATGTCCAACATGACATGATAAAGTCTAGTCACAGTCTAAACAAGCTTCTATTTGCACCGTTATAAGCATGAAATATTTATTGCTTTCCAACACCATCACTTCATTTAAACAAAAAATCTCCAATGATTTTTCAATGAAACAAGAGAGTACTACTACTCTACAAGAACTATCAGCTCTGAATAAGAGATGCATGAAAAGCAGGAGATAAAAAGGATTTGTTGCAACTAGAAGAAAAACGAAGAATACGAGTATGGTAAATGAGGAATACGAGTATTCATATGAAAAAGTGGAGCGTGTCTCTCTCCCACACGAGAATGGTAGGTTCCAACTAAGTTTATTACAGCAAGGAAAAAAATAAAAAAATAAAATCAACATACGCTCCAAGTAAAGTGCATATCATGTGACCGGATAAAAATATAATTTCACTAGAAGTGACCTCTCATAAGTTGCTGATGAAGAAGGGGATGCCTTGGGAATCCCCAAGCTTAGACGCTTGAGTCTTCTTGGAATTTGATGGGATGAACCACGGGAACATCCCTAAGCTTTGGATTTTCACTCTTCTTGATCACATTATATCATCCTCTTCTCTTGACAATTGAAAAATTCCTTCACACCAAACTCCAAGTAATTCTTATTAGAAGGTTAGTGCATAATCAAAAAGTCACATGTTCTCCCTTGACACAAGCATTACTAATACTTTTTAAACATTATCTACAACCACTGATGCTTTGTGGAGCAAAGAAATCCACTCAACATAGTAAAAGAGAGAATGCAAAGTCAAAAAGGCAGAATCTGTCAAAACCAGAACAGTGTGTAAAGACGATTTTTTTGAGGCATTTACATTCCTCAAATCAGAAACTTAGAACTAGAAAAGTTTTGTAGATAGCTGAGGATCATGCAAAAAACATTCAGGTCGTTTCTATTTTTCTATGGATTTATACGAATTAAATAGTGGACATCAAACATCTGTTCTTGCGCAGAAATCCAAATCTAGCACCAACTATTCACTAGAGACTTTACTTCGCTCCAAAATTTGAAAAAGTAAAGAGAACGAAGGAGTTTCTACAGAAGTAAACAACACCTTGACTCTAAGAAAACATTGCAAAAATAAACACATGGTTTATCTCCCAAGAAGTGCTTTTCTTTAACACCTTTCAGCTAGGCCTAGAAAACAAGAATCAAGTATTTCGAAGTGAAGAAGCCTCCAAAACATAATTTTTTCTAATGATAGAATCAAAAGTTTACTTCATTCTCTTCCTAGGAAAGTTTTCCATATCTTTCTTGAGTGGGAATTGATATTTAATATTCCCCTCTTTCATATCAATAATATCACCAACAGTTCTAAGAAAAGGTCTTTCTAAAACAATAGGACAAGAAGCATTGCATTCAATATTCATAACAATACAATCAACAGGGACAAGGTTATTGTTAATCATAATAAAAACATCATCAAATCTCCCTAAAGGTTTCTTTTTAGCATTATCAGCAAGACAAATATCTAAATAACAGTGTTCCAAAGGTGGTAAATCAAGCATATCATAGAGTTTCTTAGGCATAACAGAGATGCTAGCACCAAGATCGCATAAAGCATTACAATCAAAATCATTCACCTTCATTTTAATGATGAGCTCCCAACCATCTTCTAACTTCCTAGGGACAGAGGCTCCATGTTTTAAGTCTTCTTCTCTAATTTTCATGAGAGCATTTGTAATATGTTTGTGAAAGCCATATCCATAACACTAGCATTAGGACTTCTAGCAAGCTTTTATAGGAACATAATTACTTCAGAAATATTGCAACAATCAAAATCAAGATAATCTTTATCAAAGGTAATGGTTCTATTGTCTCCCATATTTCAAAAAAAATTAGCACTTTTATCAGGAATAGTTTCAGTGATTTTAGGCAATTTTAAAGATTTAACGGGATAAGTGGAGACATTGCCAACACCAATTACTTTACCATTAATAGTAGGAGGTTTACTAGCATTTTAAACTTCAATTTTACTAGTGGTGGTAATAGTACAAACTCTAGTCATATTATTCTTTCTAGTAGTTTCATCTTCTCTTTCCCACCTAGCATGCAATTCAGCTAACATCCTAACATTGTCATCAATTCTAACTTGAATGGCATTCAATGTTTTCCTTTCTTTAACATCATGAGGCATAACTTTTATTTTAAGAAGATAAACATCAAGAGCAAGGCTATCAACTTTAGAAGAAAGAACATCAAATTTTCCAAACTTTTCCTCAGCGGATTTATTAAAAACAGTTTGTGTACTAATAAATTTCTTAAGCATGTTTCCAAGCTTAGAGGGTACACTTCTATTGTTAATGTAGAATTACCATAAGAATTGGCATAACCATTACCATTATTAGAAGGATATGGCCTATAGTTGTTGCTACCAAAATTATTCCTATAAGCATTGTTGTTGAAATTATTGTTTTTAATGAAGTTCACATCAACATGATCTTTGTGAGCAACCAAAGAGGCTAAAGGAACATTATTTGGATCAACATAAGTTTTACCATTTACAAGCATAGACATAATAGCATCAAGCCTATCACTCAAGGAAGAGGTTTCTTCAACAGAATTCACCTTCTTACCCGGTGGAGCTCTCTGAGTGTGCCATTTAGAATAATTTATCATCATATCATCAAGAAGCTTTGTTGCAGCACCCAAAGTGATGGACATAAAGGTACCTCCAGCAGCTAAATCCAGAAGGTTTCTTGAAGAAAAACTTAGACCTGCATAAAAGGTTTGGGTGATCATCCAAGTAGTCAGTCCGTGAGTGGGACAATTCTTTACCAAAGATTTCATTCTTTCCCATGATTTAGCAACATGCTCATTATCAAGTTGCTTAAAATTCATAATGCTACTTCTTAAAGATACAAACTTAGCAGGAGGATAATATTTTCCAATCAAAGCATCTTTACATTTAGTCGAAGAATCAATACTATTTTTAGGCCAAGATAGCAACCATTCTTTAGCTCTTTCTCTCAAAGAGAAAGGAAACAATTTATGTTTAATAATATCTCCATCTACATCCTTATATTTTTGCATCTCACAAAGTTCAATAAAATTATTAAGGTGAGCAGCAGCAGCATCAGAACTAACACCAGCAAGTTGCTCTCTCATAACAAGATTTAACAGTGCGGGCTGAATTTCATAAAAATCAGCAGTAGGAGCAGGTGGAGCAATAGGTGTACTAATAAAATCATTGTTGTTTGTGCTAGTGAAGTCACACAACTTACTGTTCTCAGGATTACTCATTTTAGTAAGATAAAAAGGGATAAAAATAACAACTAAATAAGAAAATTTTGTGTGTGTGTTTTTATATAAAGAAGCAAAGAATACGAAATAAAACAAACTAAGCAAAACAAAAACAAAGTAAAGAGATTGGAGGTGAGAGACTCCCCTTGCAGAAATCCTCTTCCTCCCGGCAACGGCGCTCGAAAACAAGCTTGATGGCGTGTAAACACACGTTCGTTGGGAGACCCCAAGAGGAAGGTACGAAGAGTACGGCAACAAGTTTTCCCTTAGTAAGAAACCAATGTTTAATCAGACCAGTAGGAGTAATAAATCACTTCTGAAGGTTGATTACAGCTGATGTTGGTAGGGCACATTAACAGGCTCAGCAGCAACGTGGAATATGCACACAACACAACCAAGATACTTTGCCCCCAACGAAACAGTGAGGTTGTCAATCTCGTCGGTTTTGCTAACACAAAGGATTAGATGTATAATGTGGAGAATAATGTATGATTGCAGTGAATGAAAGGAAACCAGTGTTTGGAGTAAAAAGAAAAGTGCTTGTAGTGGTTGTATTATCAATGTAAAAGAATGGACCGAGGTCTACAGTTCACTAGTGGCGTCTCTCCAAAAAGATAGATAACACGCTGGGTAAACAAATTACAGCTGGGCAACTGATAGAAATAAAGGTTGCACCGTAGTGCATATGCAAGACATGATGACTACTATGAGATTCATGCGTGCATTACAACATGATACATAGAATGTAATCCAATTGCATCTATGACTAATAATCCACCCTCAGAACGTAATCCAAGCAGACTTCGGGTATTAAGTTGCAAGCAACAGATTATTGCATTAAGTAAAGTGCGTAATGTAAACAATAAAAGTATCCTTAGACAAATCATTGTTGTTTTCTCCCTAATGGAAACAGCACATCCCCCATCCGTCACGTTTCTATCACTCGAGCACGGATGAAAAGGAGGCATGAACCCACTATCGAGCATAAATACTCCCTCCTGGAGTTACAAGCATCAACTTGGCCAGAGCATCTACTAGTAACGGAGAGCATGCAAGATCACAAATAACATAAACATGATAGATTTATAATCAACTTGACATAGCATTCAATATTCATCGTATCCAAGCAAACACAACATGTAGAATTACAGATAGATGATCTTGATCATGCTAGGCAGCTCACAAGATCTAATCATGGTGGCATAAATAGGAGAAGACAACCATCTAGCTACTTCTATGGACCCGTAGTCTAAGGATGAACTACTCAAGCATCACTCTGGAGGCAGGCATGGTGATGTAGAGCCCTTCGGTGATGATTTCCCCTCCCGGCAGGGTGCCAAGGAGAGCTTCAGAACTCTCCCGAACTAGGGTTGACGATGAAGGCGGCTACTCAACTTTTCGTGGATGGAGGCTTGGGTATTTTCCCCGAGAAGGAGTATAAATAGGCAAAAGGGTGATGTCGGTGGGTGGCCAGGGGGCCCACACCACCCGGTGGCGTGGCCAAGGGGGGCGCCACCCTATGGTGTGGCCACCTGGTGGACCTCTTCCGGACTCCGTGAACGTGACAGAAAAATAGGACCCTGTGTTTTCGTTTCGTCCAATTCCGAGAATATTTACAGAACAACTTTTCTGAATCCAAAAACAGCGAAAAACAAGAACTTGCGCTGTGGCATCTTGTTAATAGGATAGTCAAAGGAAATCCATAAAAATAATGTAAAGTGTATAGAATACATGTAGCAATTGGCATGAGAACAACATGGAACCTCAAAATTATAGATACGTTTGATATGTATCATACAACTCGAGGATTTTGTTAAAATACAGTGATGATTATACAAGGGAACTTTTTATGCGAATAGAAGCTAGTTGGTAGAAAAGTTTGGAGTGATAATGTAATTTATGGAGTAAAACAAGGATTGTTTTGACTTCATGGAAAATTACAGAAGTCTTATTTTCTTTAAAGTCAGTGGGAGCTTATTCAATGGCGTCTAAGTAATTAGAGATCATTGGGGGACTTGTTTGAAAGAAGTATGTATCATTAAAAATATTGTTTTTCTAAGATACATGTGATAGCAAAATTATCGAATTCATAAAGTATTAAATGCTAGGTATGAATTGATATAATGCTACCAAATAAATATGCATGAAGTTTCTAATGAAAATTTGAAACTTGGTAGAACTAGGTTCTCAGAATAAAATTGGGATTTTAAGATGCAAGATCCAAATTTGCAAAACGATCGTGAGCATGATCAAATGATTTATCATTGTGATCATAGAGAAAAATTCCTCAAACCATGAATTATGTCAAACACATATAAATGATAATTGTTGGAGAAATTTTGAATTTTTCAAAAGTTCAATTGCACTCCAAAGTATTATAAGTATTCTCCAAGAAGCAATTTTGAAGATGTTCTCTTCAAAATATGGAGAATAGGCTTATAATGTAACAATTACATTATAAGAGATGACTTATGAGACAAGTACATGAAACAAGAAAGTACTTATCTGATAAGTGTAAACCCAAGGATTTATATCAAATGTCACCGTAATAGGGTGATTATAAAGGTTGTGTTGGGTAATCTCAAAGTATTGGTTGAGGGTCATGGATCAAGAGTGAGATTTATTCATCCAAATGATGGAGAGATATACTCAGGGCTCTCTCGATGATATCACATCGACACTGCTTGCAAGCACGCGACTAGATCACAAGGATGTCATATCATTGAACGAGTGATGAGTACTTGTTGTTACCGATTTCGAACTAGGTATGGTCGATAACAATGATCAGATCTCGGACAAGTCAAGTATTACAAGACAAAAGGAATTGGTTACGACATTTATGTTTCACGCGATCACAAGATTCATCGCTGAATGTGTAGGAGTCATTACGGATATCTAGGTCCTGCTGTTGACTATTGATTGGAGAGCTGTATTGATCTTGTATACATTATTCACGAACCGTAGGGTGACACACTTAAGTTTTGTCGACTCTTTTGATTAGATTTAAAATATCGGAGTAAAGTTTGGAAAACACCCAAATTGTTCCAGGAATATCGAAATAGTTCAAGGGGGTAAGTGTTGATGTTTGTTAATTCATAGAATTGACAAATATTAAAATAAAGAATTAAAAAATATTCATTCAAGGAAGAAAACCTTTGAGTTTTTTTAGTGGAGAGTCCACTCATTGAATAGGAGCATGAGTGGAAACTCCACTCACATGAAGAGGGGAGAGGTGGGGGAGCCCCTTGGGGCCGGCGCACCCCTCCTATATACAGAGGGGTGCGAGCTCCCTATCCCAACACACTTGATCCCGTATCTCTCCCTCCTCACGCTGCTCTACATCTTGGTCTCCGCTTGGCAAAGCCATGGCCAAATAGTTTTCTCCACCATGCACACATCGCCGCGTTGTTGGAGATTCTGGTGGATCTACTACTTCCGCTACCCTGCTAGATCGAGCGAACATAGTTCATCGTTGAGCCGTACGTGTGACCGAGTGCGGAAGCGCTGCCAGATTCCAGCGCTAATCTCCACAATCTTGAGATTAACACATGTTTGTCTACATAGTCCATGAGATTCGATCTCTTAACACTTTTGTTCTTCTAGGGTTTGTTCTTCTAGAACATGTTTTACCTGTCGCATGCATCCTCTAGATTAGATCTTGGTCCTTTGGTTGTTCTTACCGCATGAATTTTTTGTTAACTATGCTGCGAGCGCATCAAAGCTATCGGATATATACCGAATAGGGGTATGCCCGGCATTGGCCTAAAGAGTCGGATTACCAGGGTGGCCTGTTGGTACTGGATCACAGTCCATTGGGCGACCCAGTAAGCTGATCCGCAGGAAGCCGGATTCTAGAAGAACCCGGACTACGGCCCATTGTAGTGCGGCTTTAAGGAGAAGACTAATTCCTTACTTTCCAAGTTAGATATTTTCCGTAGTCTTCTAGGTTTCCTTTCTGTAAACCCTAACCCGGCTATCTATATAAAGCCGGATGAGAGAGAAGAAAGAGACAATTAGCTAGAAGCCAACTCGCCGAGAAGTTGATACTCGCCAAGTTAGCGAAACCATACTCACATTGTACTTTGTATACTTCAGGCTTCAGCCCTGACTTAGTGAGATTGCACGAGTAGAAATGCCGCCTAGTTGCGTCGTACCGAACCTGGGTAAACTTGGTATTCTCGTTTATCGTACTACCACATCCCCCCACAAATCTACCAGTAGTCTCATGGCACCCCCATCTATGAACTCTACTACGATGTCTCGACAGTTGGCGCCCACCGTGGGGCCAACGACATCAGGAGTTACGTTTCGATCAGGGATACTCGGCGGAATCGACAGTACAATAACTGTCGGAATCTTGGAATTCGACGGTGATGTCGGGCGCTTCCTCGGCAACGGATCATACATGCCAGCACAGAATCACCTGGTAAGTGCCTGCGTTTTACCGATTGGATCTACAAATATTTTTATCGGGGTAACAACATAGGCAATGGGATTCTGTGGTGGAAGTAAATTTATCCCATCCTCCCTATACCCAGTTGAGGAAAACTATGATACCGGATTTTGTTAGATCGCCAAAACCCGGCTGAATTTGCTGTCTCTTCGGAGATGTCCGCAATCAGATCTCACTTCATTGGCATGGTGCAGTCCGAGGTTGCTGAAAACACGGAAGAAAACAATCCCGTGGAAGAAGCAGAAAAACATAATCCCACAGAACAAGTGGAAGATCTGACACCCGTCAGTGAAACGACGAACTCGGAAGCCGACTCTGTGTTAACTGCTATAGAAGCAAGATTGGAGTCGGAACCCGTATCTGAAGAAATAGATTCCGGAGATGAAGATGAAGATGAAGACGCTTTCGAGAGAAAGGTCAAATCTATGCAGGGGAACTTCCATGAAGTACTTATGGCAAAACCGACTGAAAACTCAGATGCCAAAGACGATGAAGACCCCAAAACACCTCCGCCAGAGGAGGAAAGAGAGGATGGTGAAACCAGTCCAATGTGACGCCCCGGGATCGGGCACTATGCAGATTTCGGCATTTCCACCCAAATCCGCATAATAACCGATTTCAGTTTGCCATTTATGATAACATTACAACAGTTCACGAATATTCCGCAACAACAACAGACGAGATATATACAAGACGACTCAAACAAGTCAAGAATACAACTGATACAATACAAAGATCCAAATAACAGCGGAAGAAACAACATAGTGTTCGACTACGAACAAGATACAAATTGGACTAAGAGTCCTGAAGATAACCGATGGCGTCCAATCCCTGCCCAGGCCAAGCCGGAGGGATTCCCAAGCTAACGTCGTCAGACTTCAAACCTGTTGACTGCAATGTGGAATATGCAGCCACGAAATGGATTCGTGGGTCAGTACTATTAAGTACTGAAAAGTGGATAAACCATACTCACAAGATACCAGCGTAACCAATCATCACAAGATACAAATACTTTGGGTAGAACGGAAGGAAGAGATTTATTGCAGAGAAGCGGCTGCGGGCTGCACCAAATAGCTACAGAGACGCGCTACAACATCCGGCTAAAAGAAAGGGATAAGATAGCGCGACAAAACCAACTATAACTACTCACCAAACAATACACATCCAGTGTTACCCCCTACTAAGGAAGCAACCCAAGGAAACTCACACTGTTGATTAAGGTGACATTCATTTTTATGGTGGAGATAATCTATATTACTAGTCAAGTTATCATCGTTAAGTGTAAGTTGTCTAAGTACTTGTTAGCCAGCACTTTCACCAAGTCATCCATAACCGCGGACAACACGGCTTCTCGAGAAGATTAACCATGCAGGGATGCACCAATTTGGCCGTACACGTAAGAATGACCCGCCAGATGGAAATGCACTTCCACCAAGCGAGACACTCAACACAACCCAACTCTTTTTCGCATCAAGCCCAAAGAACCACGTGCAATTGAGCGCACGACTAATCAAGCCCCACGAAGAAAAGGGGACCCTCATATCATTCTAAGAACGTGTCTCCCTAAATGCCGACTACAAAAGTTCCACCCTGGCGCCAAGGGTTCGCACCTGCATTTGCATGCGGCAAATGGAAAACTCGAACTAAGTGTGGCGATTTGGACGAGATGCGAATCGAATCAAAGTTGCGGGGGGCGCCCATACACGCTTCCCACATGCGGTTAGCGCGCTCATCATGGATCGGAGGAAGAGACCCTTTTCCTAATTAAGTTCGACACTAGCAGGCCTCAAAACCACGCCGGGCCTCCTGCCGGTGCCTTATCATCAAATTATTATTATCCCAAACATTAACATGTTGTTGATTAAGTTGAAACCCAACTATCAAACTAAACAGGTGATAGAACAAAGGACAACAAGACTCGAGCGCAAACAAACCTAAGCATGCTAGTACGACACAGGCCAACAAACAACAGGGTTATAGGTGTGGAGGTAAGGCAATATCGTGGCAGCAGGGTAAACATGTGATGGGATCGGAACACAAGCATCGAAAATACTAGGCTAGCATAAAGACAACGGAAAGAATCGGTAACAAGTGAGGAAAGGCAACATAGGTAGCAAGTGAGTATACTTGCCTGGAATCCAGTTTTTTTTTTGACACCATTACTGTGGGGGAAACCCCCACAGCCCCCCATTTATTAAATAAATAAAAAAGTTATTTACAAATGTACAATATGTACAAGAAAATTATGGGAGTGAATTAATCCATGATGTCAAAAAAACAGAGTCTGCACTCTTCACCCTGTACTTAAGCAGAGTGACTTCCTGTGTAAACAGGGCCTTCCAACCTCTGAAAGTTGGCTTGATGTTCTTGAAGATCCATCCATTCCTTTGCTTCCAGATGCACCAGCAAGCCAGGATCACAATCTCCACAAAACAAGAACCAGCAAAATGCTTTCTGGCATACATGATAGCATAAGATGGTGTGCCAGGTATCCAAGGAATCTGCAAGTAATTCCAAATCCTTGTACTGAATGTACAATTGAAAAATAAGTGTCTCCAATCCTCAAGAACATGGTCAGGGCACAGGACACAATCATATGATGAATTAATGGTCCAATGTCGTCGAATTAACATGTCCCTGGTATTAATTCTATCATGCAGGATAAGCCAAGCAAAAAATCTATGCTTAGATTGACACTTGCTCCTCCAAATTGCAAAAGAAATTGGATCATCAGGGACATCAGAAAAATGGTGTTTATAAAATGAGCTAGGACGTAATCTGCCACTAGAATGTGGGCTCTTCCATTGATCTGTAATATCAAGTTGCAATGTAAAATGACCAATCATGCCTTTCAATAACCTAAGCTCTTCATTTGCTTGAACTGACAGGGGTAAAGCAAAGTTCTGGAGACAATCTGTGCCAAGCAGGAAATCATTTACAGACTGAAATTTGTCTTTGGCAAAAGAAAAAAGTCTTGGGAAGGTTATCTTAAGAGGTTGAGGCTGCCATTTGTCTTCCCAAAACAATATTGTGAAACCATTGCCCACACAGCATGTAGTGTAGTTCCTGTAACTCCCAGATAATGCCAATATATTTTTCCACCAGAAAGAACCAGACTCAACCACAGCATGAGGAACAGCCTTATAATAGTAAGCATCAGTAACAAGTTGCACCCAAGGCAAGGCTTCCTGATTATAAAGTTTATCAAGATGTTTTAATAAAAGGGCAGAGTTCTGGATTTTCAAGTTAATTACTCCCAGCCCTCCCTTTTTCTTTGGTTTGCACACCATATGCCAAGCTGCAAGTGATTGAGCTTTTTCCTTTCCTCTTTTACTCCACAAGCAATGCCTTCTTGCTCTGTCAATAACCTCAATGACACCAGTAGGAATAACAAGAGAAAGCATATAATAGGTTGGCAAGGATGATAACACAGATTCACTAGCACCAGTCTATCTCCATATGACAAAAAAGAGGAGGTGGCAGAAAGTCTCCTTTCAACTCTATCAATCAAAGGAGAGAAATCCTTGATAGAGGGTTTAGTGGTACCCATTAGCAAGCCTAGGTAAGTGAAAGGCATGGACCCAGTTTTGCATTGGAAAAGTTCAGCCAGAGCATTAGCTTCCTCATCAGTTAAGTTGATAGGAATTATAGATGATTTATGAAAATTGATTTTCAGGCCTGTAAAAGCAGCATAGGTGTTGAGAATATCCTTGAAAACATCCAGGTCTTTGGCACATGCTGGAAGCACCACAATAGTATCATCAGCATACTGAATTATAGGAAAATCTTTACGGACTGGGATAGGAGAGGAAAGTAGACCATCAGAGTATGCTTTGTTTACTAAACTCTGTAATAAATCAGCTCCTTCAACAAAAAGAAGTGGAGACAAAGGATCTCCCTGTCTAACTCCTCTTTTGCAATGAAATTTCTTCCCAGGTATTCCATTGAGTAGAACAGAAGAAAAACCTGATGCTAAAATTTCTCTTACCCAATTGAGGAATAAATCTGGAAACCCCTTAAATTTTAGGACTTGTAAAATGGCATCATGGTCCAAAGTGTCAAAGGCTTTTTCAAAGTCAATCTTGAGAACCACAATTTTTCTTTTGGACTGTTGACACTGATGCAGAAACTCAAAAGACCAAGCAAGGCAATCCTGGATGGTTCTTCCCTTAATAAAACCATATTGGTTATCATGAATTGTATCACAAATCACATTTTGCAACCTATTAGCAATAAGCTTGGTGACAAATTTGAGACAAGTATTAGTCAAGGAGATAGGTCTGAAATCATTGACATTTTCAGGAGAGTTTGATTTTGGGATAAGAGTGATATATGAGTCATTAATACTTTGTAGAGATAAATTCCCTGAATGGAAATCATGGCAGAGCTTTGTGAAATCTTCCTTTAACACCTCCCAGCATTTTTTAACAAAGAGTCCATTGAAACCATCAGGGCCTGGTGCTCTATCAGTCTTAAGGGATTTCATAACTGAAGTAATCTCTTCTGTAGTAAAAGGCTCAACCAAGCATTGTAAACTAACAGTTGGATGTAGGATATTGGAGAGATCTAAAAGTTGTGATGTGACAGAGGAGACTCCCATTCTGTTCTTGAAACAAGTCCAAAAAGCAGCTGCCTTGTGATGATGATCTATTAAAGATACACCTTCCTCGTTTTTAATTTCAGCTATAGTGTTAAATCTATAACGCTCTGTAGCTTTAGCATGGAAAAATTTAGTATTTTCACCACCAAGTTGCACCCAACGGATGGTGCATCTATTCTTCCAATATGCAGACTGAGATAACAGCAACTTTTGCAAGTGAGCTTTAACAATGTTTCTGAAATTGAATTCAGGTCTACTGAGGTTTCTCTCCTCCTCCAGAGTATCCAAGATTAAAATCACCTTATTACATTTAGCAATTAAAAGCTTCAAGCTTGAAAGATTTCTACCCCATCTCTTGAGCTCATGTCTGATGTTTTTTAATTTAGCAGTAATAGTGGCCGCTATGTTATTCTTCCTAACAGGCCACTTCCAGACTCTAGCAATAAGATCCATAAAACCAGGTTGATGTATCCAGTGATTTTCAAATCGAAAAATCTGAGCTTTAGGAATGTTGGTGGATATGGAAATAACACATGGCACATGATCAGATGTTGACTTAGCCAAGGGCATAACCAAAGTGTTAGGAAAGTTCAAAGTCCACCAAGTGCTAGTAAAGAACCAATCAAGTTGCTCAAGCAAAGGTTGATCTTGCATATTAGACCAAGTAAAGGATCTACCTTTTAAAGGCAATTCAATCAGGCCTAGATGACTAATAATTTCATTGAAAATGAATATATCATTCATATCAGCTCCAGGTTTGTTCCTGTTCTCCACTGATCTAATAAAATTAAAATCTCCCACTATCAACCAATTTTCATAAGTAGGAATTGATAAATCAAAAAGCCATTGAACAAAGAAGTCCCTGTCAGGGCCACTACAGGGACCATAAACAGTAACCAAAGTCCATGCAGAGAGATTATGTTTTGAGGTAAAATTAATCTGAATGGCAGACTTGAAACAATCAATCAATTCTCCATCAAAAATTGAACTATTCCATAGAACAATAATTCCACCAGAAGCTCCCACAGAAGGAGAGAAGACAAATTTGTCAAACCTTTTTGGACAAAAGGATCTAATAAAACTGTGATCAAAACTTTCACACTTAGTTTCTTGCAGGCAGATAACTGCACATTGGCTCTCTTCAATTTTGTTATAAACCAGAATTCTCTTATTTTTATCATTTAAGCCTCTGATATTCCAATCCATCACTCTCCAATCCAATAAAAATTGTGGTGTATTATCCATTGACAAAGATAATAAAAGGAACAAAATAGCTAGACCAGCCAGCTACCAAACGAACACCATTCATCAAAGCAGAGTAACAATAACAGGGGCCTATCAGGTTCAGAGATAAACACTTGGGAAATAGATCCATTACATAGCTATAATTCCAGGAGGTGATAAGATAAAACATTAGAAATCCAGACCAAAAGACAATACATAAAATTTTGTCTAACATTAATTTCCTTGGTCTTTTGGAGAATCAGGATCAGCATCAAGCTTGTCCTTAGTGAGCTCTTCCTCTGCAATCTCGAGAGCTCTCCCCACCTGCTGGAGAGTCACAATAGGAGTGTGGGGAGTGACAGAACTACTGTCAGCTTGAGGTCTAGCAGACCTTGGCTTCTTCCTGGGCTGTGGGTTTTCCTGCATGGGCACCAACCTGAAGCCATTACTCAGTGCAGCCTGTCGAGTACTACGCCTGACAGAAGATTCCACAGAAGGGGTGCTTAATTTGCGCCTGGAATCCAGTTGGGAGAGGTAGCAGAACTTGTCGTTGCTCACATCATCTCAGCGTCCTATCCGCGAAGAAGCAACGAACTAGAACAAACACCGGATGCAACAATTACTACTACGGCAAAAGATCCAGCATGATCCTATTTTATATGCATGACATGCGGGATGCAACGCAAAAGTACAACTTAGACAATTTAATCGGACCCGGAGTCCGGACAAATAATTATGGTTCAAGTTGTTTATCTAACCATCATATTAAATGTTGATTAACATGCAAAACAGTAAGTAGGTGAGCTAAACAATATTAAATGGAATAGGGCAATATTTAGTTAATACCCCAACACATTTCATATGTTGTTATTTAGTTGACAGGCATAACACAGGCTAAAATGCACAATACAAGATGCAAACATGAGCATGGGTGGCATATTAATATTCCTTGCATTTTTCTGATAAAATTAGACATAAAGTTTGCATTATTTGGATTAGTAAAACAAAAGATATGAGCATTTGAAGTTTTGGGTGTTTTCTGCAAAAACTGGGATGAGTTCGTGATAAAAACAGAGAGTGGAAGGGCTCCGGTGCAAAATGGAAAAGGCCAGGGGCCTCGGTGCAAATTCGTCAGATCCAGATCTGGATCTGGGGAATTTCCACCGTGGGCTGGGGCAGCCAGTGTGGCTGCCGCGCGGGCCCGAGGCCACGCGGCGCTGACTGGGCGTGGGTGGAGTCCCTGTCAGCCTTCAGGGTCGATGACAGGTGGGACCGGGGCGCGGGGTGGAAAAGAAACAAAAGTGGAGGCTTTGGTGCCTCGGAGGAGATTCGAACCCGGCTCTCCCAGGGTGGAGACAGGGGTGTTAGCCACTAGGCTGTGCGCGACCTTGTGATTGGATACAGATCTCAGACAATATGAAGGGTGCCGACGCAGTATTTTACTGACGAAACTGAAGAACGCTGGTACTGCACGGGACGGTGCTGGAGCAGACGAGGCCGGCGGTATCGCTCGATGGCGATGCACAGAGAGCAAGGGAAGGAGAGGGGAAGGAGGTCCGGAGGCGGTGCTCACCGAGGGGGATGCCGCTGTGGTCGTTCGTGCCGGGGAAGTAGAGGAAGAAGCGCGGACTGTTGGTGATGAACTGGACGCCGGCCTGAAAAACGCGGCGACGGCGCGGCCTCCCTGGTGCCTTCCCGGACCGGACATGGAGGCGAGCGCGAAGAGGGGACTGTCCCGTTTCCATTCCCGCTGAAACCATGGCATGGCGACGAGCGAGACGACGGCACCAAGTGCTCGAACTTTCGGCCATGGAAGCTCTCTCTCTCTCACCGGTTCAGTAGAATTTCAGAGGAGAAATTTGGAACAGAGGAGGAAGATAGAGGGAGATAAGGAAGAGTGGCGGTGGCTAGGAGGAAGGGGAAGGAAGGCTAGGGTTTCTGGCTTGGAGGAGGGGAATTGGGGCTGCTTTATGGAGGGGAAAGGTGAGGGGAAGTGGGGCAGGTGCGGTGGTGGTGGTTTTGTGACAGCGACCTGTTGTGGTTCTGGTTCGTACGGAGGAAGAGGAAAGGTAGTTGGGCTGGGTTGGCTTTGGGCCAGGCCAGCTGGCTGCTGGGCTGCTCTCTCTCTTCTCTCAAAACATTTTTTGTTTGTTTTATTTTGTTAATTTTTCAAAGATTGTTTTGGCACTACTTAAAATAGTTTTTGAGCCCACAAACTCCACTTAGATTTCATGAAAAAATAGAATTGGCAAAAATTTAAATGTTTGGTGAGTTTTATAATGCGGATGACATGATGGCATGATGCATGATGATGCACAAAATAAAAACAAACAAAGCTAATTGGGGGAAAATCCCCGGGCGTTACAGACGACACCACTAACAAGGGATTGCGCCCTCGCAATCCGCTCACAACCACGGGATAGGGAAGAAGTCAGATCTATCGAGTCTTCGGCCACATTGTTGATCTCCTCGACACCACTAACATGGGAATCTTGCTCGGGTTGATGACGATCTTCTCCCACCAGGAATCTTCCGATGATCGAACCTATTAGGTTAACGGCTCAGAAAACGTCCACCCACGTAGGATCCTAAAACTTTGAAAGATTGAGAAGAAGAGAGACTCCAAAACAAATAAGAGGAGAGGAGAAATAGAATAGAGATAAGGAGAAAACAAGAATCCTATTGAGATGTTTCCAAAATAGTTTAGCAGAAATAGTTTTTGACACTCTAGAAACAACGACCGTTAGCGAGGTTATCCTACAGGCTTTGCGGACCCGTTGCTTCGATAACCATTCGTATCGAAAAAACATCGGGAATCGGAAACCATGCTCTGATACCATTTGTGACGCCCCGGGATCGGGCACTATGCAGATTTCGGCATTTCCACCCAAATCCGCATAATAACCGATTTCAGGTTGCCATTTATGATAACATTACAACAGTTCACGAATATTCCGCAACAACAACAGACGAGATATATACAAGACGACTCAAACGAGTCAAGAATACAACTGATACAATACAAAGATCCAAATAACAGCGGAAGAAACAACATAGTGTCCGACTACGGACAAGATACAAATTGGACTAAGAGTCCTGAAGATAACCGATGGCGTCCTATCCCTGCCCAGGCCAAGCCGGAGGGATTCCCAAGCTAACGTCGTCAGACTTCAAACCTGTTGACTGCAATGTGGAATATGCAGCCACGAAATGGATTCGTGGGTCAGTACTATTAAGTACTGGCAAGTGGATAAACCATACTCACAAGATACCAGCGTAACCAATCATCACAAGATACAAATACTTTGGGTAGAACGGAAGGAAGGGATTTATTGCAGAGAAGCGGCTGCGGGCTGCACCAAATAGCTACAGAGACGCGCTACAACATCCGGCTAAAAGAAAGGGATAAGATAGCGCGACAAAACCAACTATAACTACTCACCAAACAATACCCATCCAGTGTTACCCCCTACTAAGGAAGCAACCCAAGGAAACTCACACTGTTGATTAAGGTGACATTCATTTTTATGGTGGAGGTAATCTATATTACTAGTCAAGTTATCATCGTTAAGTGTAAGTTGTCTGAGTACTTGTTAGCCAGCACTTTCACCAAGTCATCCATAACCGCGGACAACACGGCTTCTCGAGAAGATTAACCCTGCAGGGATGCACCAATTTGGCCGTACGCGTAAGAATGACCCGCCAGATGGAAATGCACTTCCACCAAGCGAGGCACTCAACACAACCCAACTCTTCTTCGCATCAAGCCCAAAGAACCACGTGCAATTGAGCGCACGACTAATCAAGCCCCACGAAGAAAAGGGGACCCTCATAGCACTCTAAGAACGTGTCTCCCTAAATACCGACTACAAAAGTTCCACCCTGGCGCCAAGGGTTCGCACCTGCATATGCATGCGGCAAATGGAAAACCCGAACTAAGTGTGGCGATTTGGACGAGATGCGAATCGAATCAAAGTTGCGGGGGGTGCCCATACACGCTTCCCACATGCGGTTAGCGCGCTCATCATGGATCGGAGGAAGAGACCCTTTTCCTAATTAAGTTCGACACTAGCAGGCCTCAAAACCACGCCGGGCCTCCTGCCGGTGCCTTATCATCAAATTATTATTATCCCAAACATTAACATGTTGTTGATTAAGTTGAAACCCAACTATCAAACTAAACAGGTGATAGAACAAAGGACAACAAGACTCGAGCGCAAACAAACCTAAGCATGCTAGTACGACACAGGCCAACAAACAACAGGGTTATAGGTGTGGAGGTAAGGCAATATCGTGGCAGCAGGGTAAACATGTGATGGGATCGTAACACAAGCATCGAAAATACTAGGCTAGCATAAAGACAACGAAAAGAATCGGTAACAAGTGAGGAAAGGCAACATAGGTAGCAAGTGAGTATACTTGCCTGGAATCCAGTTGGGAGAGGTAGCAGAACTTGTCGTTGCTCACATCATCTCAGCGTCCTATCCGCGAAGAAGCAACGAACTAGAACAAACACCGGATGCAACAATTACTACTACGGCAAAAGATCCAGCATGATCCTATTTTATATGCATGACATGCGGGATGCAACGCAAAAGTACAACTTAGACAATTTAATCGGACCCGGAGTCCGGACAAATAATTATGGTTCAAGTTGTTTATCTAACCATCATATTAAATGTTGATTAACATGCAAAACAGTAACTAAGTGAGCTAAACAATATTAAATGGAATAGGGCAATATTTAGTTAATACCCCAACACATTTCATATGTTGTTATTTAGTTGACAGGCATAACACAGGCTAAAATGCACAATACAAGATGCAAACATGAGCATGGGTGGCATATTAATATTCATTGCATTTTTCTGATAAAATTAGACATAAAGTTTGCATTATTTGGATTAGTAAAACAAAAGATATGAGCATTTGAAGTTTTGGGTGTTTTCTGCAAAAACTGGGATGAGTTCGTGATAAAAACAGAGAGTGGAAGGGCTCCGGTGCAAAATGGAAAAGGCCAGGGGCCTCGGTGCAAATTCGTCAGATCCAGATCTGGATCTGGGGAATTTCCACCGTGGGCTGGGGCAGCCAGTGTGGCTGCCGCGCGGGCCCGAGGCCACGCGGCGCTGACTGGGCGTGGGTGGAGTCCCTGTCAGCCTTCAGGGTCGATGACAGGTGGGACCGGGGCGCGGGGTGGAAAAGAAACAAAAGTGGAGGCTTTGGTGCCTCGGAGGAGATTCGAACCCGGCTCTCCCAGGGTGGAGACAGGGGTGTTAGCCACTAGGCTGTGCGCGACCTTGTGATTGGATACAGATCTCAGACAATATGAAGGGTGCCGACGCAGTATTTTACTGACGAAACTGAAGAACGCTGGTACTGCACGGGACGGTGCTGGAGCAGACGAGGCCGGCGGTATCGCTCGATAGCGATTCACAGAGAGCAAGGGAAGGAGAGGGGAAGGAGGTCTGGAGGCGGTGCTCACCGAGGGGGATGCCGTTGTGGTCGTTCGTGCCGGGGAAGTAGAGGAAGAAGCGCGGACTGTTGGTGACGAACTGGACGCCGGCCTGAAAAACGCGGCGGCAAGCGGCGACGGCGTGGCCTCCCTGGTGCCTTCCCGTACCAGACGTGGAGGCGAGCGCGAAGAGGGGACTGTCCCGTTTCCATTCCCACTGAAACCATGGCATGGCGACGAGCGAGACGACGACGCCAAGTGCTCGAACTTTCGGCCATGGAAGCTCTCTCTCTCACCGGTTCAGTAGAATTTCAGAGGAGAAATTTGGAACAGAGGAGGAAGATAGAGGGAGAGAAGGAAGGGTGGCGGCGGCTGGGAGGAAGGGGAAGGAAGGCTAGGGTTTCTGGCTTGGAGGAGGGGAATTGGGGCTGCTTTATGGTGGGGAAAAGGTGAGGGGGAGTGGGGCAGGTGCGGTGGTGGTGGTTTTGTGACAGCGACCTGTTGTGGTTCTGGTTCGTACGGAGGAAGAGGAAAGGTAGTTGGGCTGGGTTAGCTTTGGGCCAGGCCAGCTGGCTGCTAGGCTGCTCTCTCTCTTCTCTCAAAACATTTTTTGTTTGTTTTATTTTGTTAATTTTTCAAAGATTGTTTTGGCACTACTTAAAATAGTTTTTGAGCCCACAAACTCCACTTAGATTTCATGAAAAAATAGAATTGGCAAAAATTTAAATGTTTGGTGAGTTTTATAATGCGGATGACATGATGGCATGATGCATGATGATGCACAAAAGAAAAACAAACAAAGCTAATTGGGGGAAAATCCCCGGGCGTTACATCCAACTTACCCCGATGTCAAAGAATTGACAGAGGAGAAACCTGGTAAGAAACCTCCCTCTTCCAAAAAGAAAAATAAGACTTCCAAGAAATTCCAGTATAAACTCCAAAAGAAAAAGTTAGCAGATGTTGCCAACCAAACCCTGGACGTAGGAGGAGGAAGTGAAGTCACACATGCGGAGAAGAAAAAGAAAGAAATCCCCGTTCCACAAATGTCGGAACATGACGAAATTGATTTAATTCAAACCTCAGTGGGACGAGATGAATCCCCTAAAGTGATGGAAGCCAGGAGAAAAGCTCTACAGCGGCAGCAGCAACATCTATTCCGTACTCGGGAAAACCTCATGAAAACCCAGGCTGACATTAAGTTGCAGCATGAAGAGATAGAGGAATACGAAAGAAGGAATAGATCTGGCATAAAACCTACGCGGTTATCCAGAATTGCAAAACCAGATGAACTGCCAACAAGAAAGAGGTTCAAAAATCCTTCTCGGCAAAGGTAGGTAAACGACACCAATGCCAAGGGCGAACACATATACAAAACCGCAGCTGAAAACGCGGAGGCTGCATTTGCCATCCTTAATGAGGATTTGTACTCCAATGACGAAGAACTTCAGGGAGTGTATGCTTTCCGAGGAAAACAATTACAACAGCAACAACGAGGACATGCAAGATCAGGGAAGTTACATGATGACTCGGCCCTATGCAAAACTTCCACATGTGCCGCTGGAGCACTTGGACCTGGCGAACCTGGAGATTCAGGCGATTCTAAGGAAAAAAGGGAGATCCCAAGAAGGACAAGAAAATCCGGGATAACAAGGATGCAACGTCCAGGATCGGATCCCATCCGTCGAAAGGTGGAAATAATCCTCGTGATTACAAAGAATGGGAGGAGCAAAACCGGAAAGACGAAAAAATGATGCCGCCTCCGAGACGCCCAGCTGATAAAGATGGAAGATATGACAATCCTCACGGGCGTGAGAGACCCCGTACTCCTCCTAGAAACAAAGAAAGGCCAAGGAGTAGGAATCCGCCTTATTCCAAAGGACACGACAACGGACGAAACATGGATAATCTCGGAAAAGTGCACTTGCGCAACAATGGTCCAGAAAGGAGCAAATCCCCTTCAGTCCATTCAGCCGGCAGATATTCCGCTCACATCGATAAGGCGGAAAGATATGATCTATAATTTGGACCTAAGTGCTTCACTGATAGGATCCGAAGAATAACTCTACATTCTGGCTTTGCCAAAGTTGGTCCAACTTATCAAAAGTATACCGGAAGTACAAACCAGGATACATGGCTCTCAGATTACTATACTGCTGTTCAGATCAACAAAGGGACAGACCTGGAGGCTGTAAAATTCCTCCACCTAATGTTGCTGGATGGAGCTAGAGATTAGATAAACGGGCTTCCTTCAAGAACCATTGATAGCTGGGATGATATGGCTAGAGTGTTTGCTCAACATTTTCGGGGTACGTACAAACACCCTAAGAGCATTAACCAGCTGAATCGTTGTGTCCAATTTGAAGACGAGTCGTATGTCAACTTTATATCAAGATGCACAACAATGAAGAATATTTGATTTGGAGTAAGTGATGTACAAGCAATGCATGCTTTCATCAACGGTTTGAAACCCGGCCTTGTACCGTTCATGGTTGGTTCAAAGGAGCACAAAGATCTCGGATCTATGCTTACCACCGCCAATGAGCACGCGACGGCCAAAGATGATATCAGAGCGAAAGGTGGAAATATTGACGCTTTGGTTTATGCCAAAAAGACGCCTCGTTCTGAAAAGAAAGCTACTCCAGAAGCGCAACAAAAACCCGAAGAAGTCAACTTAACCTTTGGAAAAGATAATGGCAGAAAATGGAAGGGAAGAAACACATAACTTATCTCCTACTCAAAGGAAGAGTGGGAAAAGATTAAGTCGGAAAACTGTGTCCACCATTCGCAATTTCGGAAGCCTACCCACACCAATGTGCAATGCCGACTTAATAAGCACATGAAAGGCACTGTAGGATCCGGGAACAAAGGAAATAATTCCAAACGAAAGTTCTCCAAGCAAAAGCCAGAAGCTGAAAAGGAAGAAAGTGAATTGGACACTGATGAAAAAATCCAGGAACAACAGCGGAAAGGCGAGCCAAAATTCCCGAGAGTTGAAGGAGAATGTACCTTAACTTTCTTGGCAACCCCCTCAGCAATGCAGGCGAAAAGAACACTTCGAGAAATCAACGCGGTTGTACCTCCAACCCCAAAGTTCTTGAAGTATTCAAATACGCCAATCATCTGGGATCAGTCTGATCATCCCGGAAACATCCCAGAACCCGGCAAGCATGCTTTAGTTGTAAGCCCTATTGTTCAAAACAGTAGGCTCAAAAGAGTGATGATGGATGGAGGATCTAGTATCAACATCATGTACTTAAGTACATTGAAGCATCTACGAATTTCCGAGACCGACCTCAATCACAGTAACATACGTTTCCACGGCATTGTTCCTGGCAGACAAGCACAATCCCTAGGAGAAATTTTCCTAGATGTAACCTTTGGAAAAAGCGAACACTTCCTCCAGGAAAAGATCTCATTCGAGGTGGTGCCGTTCGAAAGCGTTTATCACGCAATACTCGGACGTCCAGCTTTCGCCAAATTCATGGCAAGATCATGTTATATCTATAACAAGCTGAAGATGCCATGGCCAAAAGGAGGAGTAATCACCATATCTGGAGACTTCAAATTGGCGAACGAGCTGGAAAAAGTAAACGCCCTTTGCGCCGAACAGGTGATTCGAAAGGAAAAACTAATAGAGCTGGCTAAGGAAGTATCGCCGACAAAAATGCCGGCAGGAAAAGAGAGCCGGAAGCCGGTGAATAGCTTCAAAGCATCAGAGAATACAAGGCAAGTTATCTTAGATCCCAAAGACCCGATAAAGTTCGCTCCATGAGAATTGGGATATGTTTGCCGTGGTGGGAACCGGATGACGGACGCATAGGAAAGCGCGCTCATCAAGTTCCTCCATGAGAATTGGGATATTTTTGCCTGGTGTCCTGCGGACATGCCGGGTGTACCCAGGGATCTTGCCGAGCATCAATTAAAAGTGATTCCCGGATCAAAACCCGTCAAGCAAGGTCTCCGTCATTTTGACAAAAGAAGACGGAAGGCTATTGACAAGTAAATTATCCGGCATCTAGCAACTGATTTTATCCGGGAAGTAATACATACTGATTGGTCTGCAAACCCAGTATTAGTCCCATAGAAGGATAGTACTATTCTTAGGATGTGTATAGATTACACGGGATTGAACAAATTGTGTCTAAAAGATAGGTTTGCGTTACCGTGGATCGATCAAATAATAGATGCCACTGCTGGCTCTGAGCTTTTATGCTTTTTGGACGCTTATTCCGGGTACCATCAAATACACATGAAAGAAGAAGATCAAATCAAAACCTCTTTCATAACACCCTACGGAACATACTATTACATAACCATATGACTTTTGGCCTGAAGAACGCGGGTGCAACATACCAGCGTTGCATGCAACGTTGTTTGCATAGTGAAATTGGCAAAAACATGCATGTTTACATGGAAGACATTGCCGTGGTTTCCAAGGAAAAAAAGATACACTCCTTGAAGATCTACGGGAAACTTTCAAAAATTTGCGCACTTATGAAATGAAGTTGAATCCATTAAAGTGCGTATTCGGGGTCCCCTCAGGAAAGCTTTTGGGTTTTATCGTTTCACATAGAGGAATAGAGGTAAACCCGGAAAAGATCAAAGCAATATTAAAAATTAAAAGGCCTACGTGCCTAAAAGATGTCCAAAGATTGACGGGTTCTGCAGCCGCCGTGAGCAGGTTTATAAGCTGGCTTGGGGATAAAGCTCTGTCATAATACAAATTGTTGAAGAAATCCGACAAATTTGAATGGGCAGAAAAGGCGGACAAAGCATTAACCCAGTTAAAAGAAACTTTGATGAAAGCTCCGGTTTTGGCCTCGCCAAAAGACGAAGAACCCATGTTATTGTATCTCACAACAACTAATAGGGTTATCAGTGCGGTGATAATCGTGGAAAGGCACAAAGATGAACAGAGCATACCAGATCAGTATCCAGTATACTATGTCAGTGAAGTATTCTCCGAATCTAAGCAAAGGTACCCACATTATCAAAAACTGGCATATGGTGTGTTTTTCGCATCTCAGAAACTCCGTCATTATTTAGAAAGGCATTCCATAACAGTGGTAAGCAAAGCACCACTAGGGGATATCATCAACAATGTGGATGCAACAGGCCGATTTGCCAAATGAGGCATTGAACCGGCTGCGTTCGACATTAAGTACCAACCTAGGACATCAATTAAATCCCATGTTTTGGCAGATTTGGTCGCTGATTGGACAGAACCAATGGAAAACACTCCAATACCGGAGTCAGAATATTGGATCATGCATTTTGACTGATCCAAAATGAAAGAAGGAGCCGGAGCTGGTGTAGTGCTAAAATCCCCAAAAGGTGACATTATGGAGTATCTATTACAAATACACTTCAACGCCAGCAACAATGTGGCAGAATACGAAGCATTGCTTCATGGCTTGCATATTGCAAAAGAAATAGGAGTTAAGCGTATACTTTGCTATGGTGACTCGGATTTGGTACAACATCACCTAAACCAAACATGGGATGCCAAAAGTCCCATCATGGCCGAATATCGGAGAACGGTGGACGAGTTTGACATTTGCTTCCTAGGATTTGAAGTACTTCATATAAAAAGGGAAGAAAATTGGAACACGGATGCTTTTGCCCGCATGGGTTCAGAAAGGGTTAAAATTCTACCGCCGGGTGTGTTTGTCCAACATTTGCACGAACCATCAATAAAAGGCGAAGATATTGACTATCCTCTCGTTTCCGAGTCAATAGAAGTTCTGCTCGTTAATCCGGATTGGACAATTCCATACTTAAACTTCTTAGTTGAGCAGAAGATCCCGGATGGTGCAGATGAAGTCTTGCAAAGGCAAATACAACGCCGATGCAAAGGATACACGGTAATCAATGTTTACCCGTATAAACGTAATACTATCAGAATTTTTCAGCTATGTATTTTGCCAAAAGAAGGCTGAGAAATCTTGCAAGAAACTCATGCAGGAGATTGCAGACATCATGCTCAGTCAAAAAGCATAGTTAAAAAAGAATTTCGTGTAGGGTTTTTCTAGCTCACAACCAAGACAAATGCGGAAAACATAGTAAACACATGTGCCGGATGTCAGTATTACTCCAAGCAGAAGAATATGCCAGCCCAAGCACTCAAAACTATCCCCATTACATGGTCATTAGCGGTCTGACGGATATATATGATGGGACCATTCAAAACTGCAAGAGGTGGACTTACACGTCTACTCGTTGTAGTGGATAAGTATACCAAGTGGGTGGAGGCGAAACCCATAAAAAACTTGACCGTGTGACTGACAGAAATTTCGTCATTGACATTGTCATTAGATATGCCGTTCCACACAGCATAATCACGGATAATGGGACAAATTTCTCCATTGGAGAGTTGGCAAAATATTGCCGACAAACGGGAATTCGCCTCGATCTCGCATCTGTGGCACACCCGCAATCCAATAGGCAGGTTGAAAGAATGAATAGCTCAATCCTACAAGGAATACGCCCAAGACTCGAATCCCCTCTTCATAGAGAAGCTGGTGCATGGGTAGAAGAATTACCTTATGTACTTTGGAGTATTCGAACGACGCCGAATAGATCAACAGGGAAAACACCCTTTTTTCCTGGTTCATGGTGGAGAAGCAGTGCTTCCTACAGACATGATCCATGATAGCCCAAGAGTGCAGGCTTACGACGACTTGGATGACGAAAACGCACGAAAGGATGCCGTTGATCTCTTGGAAGAAGAACGAGAGCTTGTGCTACAGAGATCCGCAATTTATCAGCAAGGACTCCGACGTTATCATAGTCGTAAAATCAAACACCGTGCTTTCAAAGAAGGTGATTTGGTGCTAAGGTTGGTATAGAAAAGGAAGCACAAATTAGAAGGTGATTTGGTGCTAAGGTTGGTATAGAAAAGGAAGCACAAATTAGCCCCAGTTTCGGAGGGACCATTCGTCATCAGCAAGGCTATGAAAAACGGATCATATTGCCTTGTAGATATTCGAGATACGGAAGATGATCCTAAAAACTCGAATTGCAAGAGGAAAAGAAAGATAGATGTCGAAATAGGAGAGACAAAGAGGCCCTGGAGCATCCAACAGTTACGTCCCTTCTATACTTGGTTCAATTTCTATGTAAACATCTTTGAGACCATGAAATAAAGTTGTCGGAATTCATGCATTCCTGTTTTATGTGGTTATTCTCATTCAAAGCATAAGTCCGTATTATCTATTTCCCAATGATATTTCAAAATGCTTCAATAATAATCCGAATTGTGCCTGCGTGCTCGGTGTTAATAAACTGAATGCTTTCACAGCCTAAAAAGGACTAAGGAAACCCAGATTGTGCATGCGTGCCTGAGTTTCATAATTTTCCAAATTTCCTTACTATTTCCTAAGTATTATCTGTTTGTTCGTATGTTGGGTCACTGGAATTAGTAAGTAAAAGTGCCTAAGTATGATCCATGTTTCTGAGTTTCGACTGATTGGTATGTACCCAGTCAGTCGGCGTGAAGATTAAATACTTTTGAGCCACTTCAAACGCTAAGGAAAGTTAAAACATACAGAACAGAGAACTTAGAAGGAAAGTAACTAAAACCCAGAAAAACTTGCAAAAACTTTAATTTTACTACAAAAGGGATGAATACTTGTTTCATACAAAGATAGAAAGCATTACAATAGATGTTACATTGGAAGAATAGTAATGCTTCTATTTGTTCTCGAACAGCTACCAAGAATTAGGCGGCATCAGAAGAATCTGAGTCTTCCTACTCGTTGTCGTTGGGGTTATTAGGAGTCGCTGGAATCTCTTCCTCCGGGTAGAAGGGTGAGATAGACTCCATTTGAGCTATCTTGGTGGCATGCCCCTTGATAGACTAAAAAATGTTGGTTCTCTGCGATTCGGTGTACCCTTGCGGGATACCGATCGCAACACGCCAGGATTTCGCGGTGGTATAATGCATACGCATTAGCCCAAGGGCCATGCGCGCACCACCGCGAGCTGCAGAGCGAAACCAAGATTCTTTCTGGTTAGCGACCTCTTCAATTGCTTCCGGAAGCTTGCTTACTTCCGAGAATTCTTCAGCTTTGTCGGGAATGTAATTGTTCACAGGCAACATCCCCGCGGTCTTCAAGGCCAAGAAGACTCTCCCAAAAGCCTGGATTCTGTCAATCCGGGTAAGCAAGGGGTTCCCTTCTGTTTAAAATAACAAGGAAAAGTTAGAAAAACAGAGAAAGAGAAACAAAACATACTGTAAAAAGTATAAGGAGAAAAACTCGGTAAAAGGAGTTAAAACTTACCGAGAATCTTGTCCATCTCAACGCCTTCTTCAAGGCCTTGGTTGAGAGCGTTCTCCAGGTCCTGGATGGTGGCCTTGTCCTTCTCGGCATGGGCAGAAGCCTTGGACTCAGCATTGCCAGTAGCCAGTTGGCTAGCCTCCAGATCCTTCTGAAGTTTTACCGTCAATTGGTAAACTTGAGAATTCTCCTTTCGGAAATTCTCGGCGTTGCCAGCATCTTCAGCAAATTGTTTGTCTTTCGCCAAAGAAGCTGAAAAGAGTAAAAATGGAGAGATCAATACTCGGCAAAATACTTAGAAAAATTAAGCAGTTCAAATGATAAAAACATTTACCTGCCGAGTCCTTCAGCTGCTGCTGACCAGAGGCCAACCCCGAGTCCTTATCTTCAAAAATACTAAGGAGAGTTTTAACCTCCTTGTTCTTGATGGTAAGTTTGTTGAAAACTTCCATGTTGATTGTCTCGGCAATTTGCTGAAACATAGACAAGGAAAAGGTCGCTTAAGTCAAAAAAATAAGCAGGAATAAGAGGAAAGCATTCAGTCAAAATGAATACATTTGTCTAAATGCTTGGGGGCTAGAGGTATTTCCCTGGCTCATTTTTTGGAGACTCGTCAAATTCTCGGAAAATTCCTTTGCATACTCTACAAAGGTGATTCTGACATGGCAAAGGCAGTCTTGTATGACTTGCCGAGGCGTGAACACGTAATTATTCCTAATTATAAGTCCGCCTTGCGTCCATGGACGGATTAAAGGAGCACAAGCGAAGTATTTTGTCGCCCACGGATGAATGTATCCGTGTTCATGAAAATGTTCTTCTTTTACCTTGAACTCCTTGTCGTAGTTAGGGATGGGCTCCTCCTTTGGAATGTTTGAAGGCCCACCTTCTTCCGGCACCGCCATTTCCCTCGCATCCGAGTCAGATGCAATGGGCTGGCTGGACGGCAAAGGATGCTCGTCTTCTCAGGCAGCCGAGTTTTCTTCACCCGCCGCTATTGGAGTATCTCGTGCGGCGGCGGGAGACGACCTTGCTCCTCTGTGAGCAGTGGACTTGTGTTTCTTCGGGGCTTTCCCTTCAAAGTTGTAGGGGCAAGGCTAGAAAAGGAAGGAAAGGAAAATTCCGAGAAATGAGATTCTGAGAAATTGAAAGCATGCAATAAAAATCATAGAAATAAAAAAGCCTGGGTTTATTACCTGGAAGTTGCGACGGGCACGCCGTCAAGATCAATGACCTCTTGAGTGGCGGACGGCTCCTTGCGCTTCCTTTGTTCGGACTGGAAGTGGGCACGAAGTGTGTCCAACTCTTCGTCGGTGGCAAGCTCAGCCTCAGGAAGAGTAAGATGTTGTCAAAGAAAAAAAAATCCGGGTAAGAGACAAAAAACATCCGAGAAAAAAGAAGACTCAGAAAAATTCCCCAAAAGAGAAAACCGTACCTTTGGAGCTGGGTTTCCGATGTTGTACATTGGTCGGCTCTCCTCGTACTGATCACGAGTTGAAACCAGCTGGTTTACGCGTTTCTTCAAGTCCTTTTTCGACAAAGACTTGTTTGTCGCCCTCATCGCGTCTTCCGGACCCGTGTATTCACATATAAGCCTTTTCCCGCGATAGGCCAAGGGCTAGATCCGCCTTTCGAGCCAACACAGAATGGTGTCCATGCCGGTCAGAGGGGGAGTGGCGTAAATAAGTTTGGCAATTCGCCTCTTGATCCTCATTAGGTCTGCAGGCAGAGTCTGGACCGTGTCCACCGTCCAATTGTCTTGGGGAGTGGCCGCAGAATTGACAAATGGCGGAATGCCCGTTTCCTTTCCAGGAAATGGGACATCCGCATGAAAGAAGAAAGAGCCCGTCCAAAATTTGAAGGACTCGGAGGTTTTGATTTTCGGAAACCAATCCTCCCTAATAGAGAAATTTGTCCCGTTGTCGGTAATTATGCTGTGTGGAACGTCGTATCTCATGACTACGTCAATGATGAAATTCCTGAAAGTTACACCATCAAGCTTTTTGATGGGTTTTGCCTCCACCCACTTGGTATACTTATCTACTGCAACGAGTAGATGTGGAAGTCCACCCCTTACAGTTTTGAATGGTCCCATCATATCTAGCCCCCAGACCGCAAATGACCATGTGATAGGGTTAGTTTTGAGTGTTTGGGCTGGCATATTCGTCTGCTTGACATAATACGGGCTTCCGACACATGTGTTTACTATGTGTTCGGCGTGTCTCTTGGCTGTTAGCTAGAAAAACCCTGCACGAAATGCTTTCTTAACTATGCCTCTTGATTGCAGCATGATGTCCGCAATCTCCTGCATGGATTTCTTGCAATATTTCTCGGCCTTCTTCAGGCGAAATACATCGCTGAAAAATTCTGACAGTGCTGCGTTTATACAGGAAACCATTGATTACCGTGTATCCTTTGCATCGACGTTTTATTTGTCTTTGCAAGACCTCGTCTGCTCCATCCGGGTACTTCTGATCCACTAAGAAGTTTAAATATGGAATTGTCTAATCCGGGTTAACGAACATGAGTTCAATTGACTCGGAAACGAGAGGATAATCGACGTCTCCACCTTTTATTGATGGTTCATGCAAATGTTGGACAAACACACCTGGTGGTAGGGTTTTCACTCTTTCCGAGCTCATGCGGGCTAATGCATCCGCGTTCCAATTTTCTTCCCTTTTGACGTGAAGTACTTCAAATCCAGGAAGCAAATAGCAAACTCGTCCACCGTTCTCCGATATTCGGCCATGATGGGGCTTTTGGCGTCCCATGTTTAATTGAGCTGATGTTGTACCAAGTCTGAGTCACCATAGTATAGTATGCGTTTGACACCTATTTCTTTTGCAATGTGCAAGCCATGAAGCAAAGCTTCGTATTCTGCCACATTATTGCTGGCGTTGAAGTGTATTTGTAATACATACTCCATGGTATCTCCCTTTGGCGATTTTAGCACTACACCAGGTCCAGCGTCTTCCTTCATCTTGGATCCATCAAAGTGCATGATCCAATATTCCGACTCCGGCATTGATGTGTTTTCCATTGCTTCTGTCCAATCAGCGACGAAATCTGCCAACGCCTGGGATTTAATTGTCGTCCGGGGTTGGTACTTAATGTCGAACGCAGCCAATTCGATGCCTTATTTGGCTACTTGGCCTGTTGCGTCCGCATTGTTAATAATATCCCCTAATGGTGCTTTACATACCACTGTTATGGAATGTCCTTGGAAATAATGACGGAGTTTTCGAGATGCGAAAAACACGCCATATGCCAGCTTTTGACAGTGTGGGTACCTTTGTTTGGACTCGGAAAAAACTTCGCTTACATAATACACCGGATGCTGATCTGGTATGCTTTGCTCTTCTTTCCGCCTTTCCACAACTATCACAGCGTTGATAACCCTGTTTGTTGCTGTGAGATACAGTAACATGGGTTCTTCGTCTTTTGGTGATGCCGAAATCGGAGCCTTCATCAAGGTTTCTTTTAACTGGGTTAATGCCTTGTGTGCCTCTTCTGTCCATACAAATTTGTCAGATTTTTTCAACAACTTGTATAATGGCAGAGGTTTATCTCCTAGCCGGCTTATGAACCTGCTGACGGCGGCTGCAGAATCCGTCAATCTTTGTACATCCTTTAAGCATGTGGGCTTTGAGATGTTTAAGATTGCCTTGATCTTTTCCAGGTTTACTTCTATTCCTCAGTGGGAAACGATAAAACCCAGAAGTTTTCCTGAGGGAACCCCGAATATGCACTTTAATGGATTCAACTTCATTTTGTAAGTGCGCAAATTTTCGAAGGTTTCTCGCAAATCTTCAAGGAGTGTGTCTTTTTCCTTGGAACGACGGCAATGTCGTCCATGTAAACGTGGACATTTTTGCCAATTTGACTATGCAAACATCGTTGCATGCAACGCTGGTATGTTGCACCTGCGTTCTTCAGGTCAAAAGGCATGGTAATGCAATAGTATGTTCCATACGGGGTTATGAAGGAGGTTTTGATTTGGTCTTCTTCCTTCATACGTATTTGATGGTACCCGGAATAAGCATCCAAAAAACATAAAAGCTCAGAGCCAGCAGTGGCATCTATTATTTGATCGATTCGCGGGAACGCAAACCTATCTTTTGGACATAATTTGTTCAGGCCGGTGTAATCTATACACATCCTAAGAACAGTACTATCTTTCTTCGGGACTAATACTGGATTCGGTGACCATTTAGTATGTATAACTTCCCGGATAAAATCAGCTGCTAATAGCCGGATGATTTCCTTGCCAATAGCCTTCCGTCTTCTTCCGTCAAATCGATGGAGACCTTGTTTGACGGGTTTAGATCCTGGAATCACCCTGAGATGATGCTCAGCAAGTTCCCTAGGTACACCTGGCATGTCCGCAGGACACTAGGAAAAAATATCCTAGTTCTCACTGAGGAACTTAATGAGCTCGCTTTCCTATTTGTCGGTCATCCCGGTTGCCACTACGACAAATTTTGTCGGATCTTTGGGATCTAGGATAACCTGTCTTGTATTCTCGTAAGCTTTGAAACTATCTGCAGGCTTCTGGCTTTCTTTTCCTGCCGGCATTTCTGTCGGTGATACTTCTTTTGCGAGCTCTTTCAATTCCTCCTTTGCTATCACATTTTCTGTGCAAAGGGCGTTTTCTATTTCCAGCTCGTTTGCCAATTTGAAGTCTCCCGATATGGTGATTACTCCTCCTTTTGGTCCTGGCATCTTCAGCTTGTTATAGATATAACATGATCTTGCCATGAATTTGGCGAAAGCTGGGCGTCCGAGTATTGCGTGATATACACTTTCGAACGGCACGACCTTGAAAGAGATTTTTTCCTGTCGGAAATGTTCTTTCTCTCCAAAGGTTGCGTCTAGGGAAATTTCTCCTAGGGATCGTGCTTTCCTGCCAGGAACGATGCCGTGGAAATGTATGTTGCTATGATTTAGCTGGGTCTCGGAGATTCGCAGATGCTTCAGTGTATCCAGATACATTATATCAATGCTGGATCCTCCATCCATCAGCACTCTTTTTAGCCTAGTGATATGAACAATAGGGCTTACAATTAGAGCTTGTGTGACGGGTTCTGGGATATTCCCGGGATGATCAGACTGATCCCAGGTAATTGGTGTATTAGAGTACTTCAGGAATTTGGGGGTTGGTGGAACAACCGCGTTTATTTCTCGAAGTGTCCTCTTTGCTACCTTTGCTGAGCGAGTTGCGAGAAAAGTTAGATTGCATTCTTCATCAAATCTCGGGAACTTTGGTTCGCCTTTCCGCTGTTGTCCTGGATTTTTTCGTCAATGTCCGATTCACTGTCTTCTTTTCCAGCTTCTGGCTTTTGCCTGGAAAATTTCGTCTTGGAACTCTTCCCCTTGCTCCCGGATCCTACACTGCCTTTCATATGCTTATTAAGCCAACATTGTGCGTTAGTATGGGTGGGTTTCCCAAATTGCGAATGGTGGACACAGTTTTCCGACTTAATTTTCCCCCACTCTTCCTTTGTGTAGGAGATAGGTTCTATGCTTCTTCCTTTCCGTTTGCTTCCATTGTCCTTTCCAAAGGCTATAACTTCTTTGGGCTTTTGCTGTGCCTCTGGAGTAACATTTTTTCTCAGAACGAGGCGTCTTTTTGGCTTGAATCAAAGCGTCGATATTTCCATCTCTCGCTCTGATGTCGTCTTCGACCGCTGCGTGCTCATTTGCGGTTGTAAGAATATATCCAAGATCTTTGTGCTGTTTTGAACCAATCATGAACGGTACGAGGCCGGGTTTTAAGCCATTGACGAAAGCATGCATTGCTTGTACATCACTTACTCCAGAGCAGCTGTTCTTCATTGCAGTCCATCTCGAGATAAAGTCAACGTATGACTCATCTTCAAACTGGGTGCAGCGGTTTAGCTGGTTGATGCTATTGGGCGTTTGTAAGTTCCCCGAAAATGCTGAGTAAAGACTCTAGCCATATCATCCCAGCTATCCACGGTCCTTGACGGAAGCCCGTTAATCCAATCTCTGGCTCCATCCAATAACATTAGGGGGAGGAATTTTACTGCCTCTAGATCTCTCCTGTTGTTAATCTGGACGACTGTATAATAGTCTGAGAGCCAGGTATCCGGGTTTGTACTGCCGGTATATTTTTGGTATGTTGGACCAACTTTGGCAAAGACAGAATGTAGAGTTATTCTTCGGATCCTGTCAGTGAAACACTTAGGTCCGAAGTATAGATCATCTCTTTGCGCTCTATCGGCGTGAACGGAGTATCTGCCGGCTGAATGGATAGGATTATCCCTGTTTCCTCCGTTATCGTGTCCTTTGGAATAAAGCGGAGTTCTACTCCTGTGTCTTTCCTTATTCCTATGAGGCGTACGGGACCCCTCACGCCTGTGAGGAATGTCGTATCTTCCAGCTTTTTCAGCAGGGCGTCTCGGAGGCGGCATTGCTTTTCCGTCTTTCCGGTTTTGTTCTTCCCGATCTCGGGGGTTAATTCCACCTTTCGGCGGATGGGATCCTGTTCTAGACGCTGCATCTTTGTTATTGGGATTTTCTTGTCCTTTCTCGGATCTCCTTTCTTCTCGTTTGAATTGCCTGAATCTCCAAGTTCTTCAGGTCCAGGTGCTCCAGCGGTGCATGTGGCTGTTTTGCATAGGGCCGAGTCGTCATGCAACTTCCCTGATCTTGCCTGTCCTCGCTGCTGCTGTTGCAATGCTTTTCCTAAGAAAGCATACACCCCTTGAAGCTTTTCTCCATTGGAGTACAGATCATTGTTGAGGATGGCGAATGCGGTTTCCGCGTTTTCTGCTGCGGTTTTGTATATAGGTTCACCCTTGGCATCAATGTCGTTTACTTGCTTTTGCCAGGAAGGGTTTTGGAACCGTTCCTTTGGCGGCCTCCGGTCTTGCGATTCCGGGTAACCGTGTAGGTTTTATGCCAGATCTATTCCTTCTCTCATACTCCTCAATTTCTTCCTGCTGCAACTTAATGTCAGCCTGGGTTTGTAGGAGATTTTCCCTAGTTCTGAATAGATGTTGTTGTTGCCTTTGGAGAGCTTGTCTCCTGGCTTCCAGCACTTCAGGGGGCTCGTGGGGGCCCACTGGTGTTTGAAGTAAGTACCGTTCGTCCTGTTCTGACATTGGCGGAACATAGATTTCCTTCATTTTCTTCTCTGCAGGCTTGACTCCGCTTCCTCCTCCTACTTCCAGGTTTTCGTTGGCTAGATCTGCCAGTTTTTTCTTCCGGAGTTTGTACTGGAGTTTCTTGGAAGCCTTGTTTCTTTTCTTGGAAGAGGGAGGTTTTTTACCAGGTTCATCTTTTGTCAATTGCTTGACGTCAGGGTAAGTTGGAGTGTGTCGGATATATACTGAATAGGGGTATAGAAGATGGTAGACAAAAGAGCCGGACTACCAGGGTGGCCTACATGGTAATGGGCTTGGGTCCATTGGGCGGCCCAGTAGTCCGACGCGCAGAAGCCGGATTCTAGAAGAACCCGGATCACGGCCCACGTGATCTGGCTTGGAGGAGAAGACGGATTCCTTACTTTCCAAGTTACAAGTTAAACGTAGTCTTCTAGGTTTCTTGTTCTGTAAGCCCTAATCCGGCTATTATATAAAGCCGGACGGGAGATAGATTAGATAGGTTCAAGTTTCACCAGCTAAAGCTCTACGCAACTCGCCGAGAAGCTCATCCTCGTCGAGTAGCTAGATCTATTCCCTCACACTGTAACCCTGTTATACGGGCTTTAGTCCCAATTAGTGAGAAGTGCAGGAGTAGGTACGCCGTACTGTCGCGACGTACCGAACCTGGGTAAAATCCCGTGTTCTGTGTTACTACGCTATCCCGTTACCCCACGTCTCTACCGTAGTCTCATGGCACCCCAGTCTATGAAAACTACTACGATGTCTCGACAGTTGGCGCCCACCGTGGGGCAAACGACGTCAGGCGTGAAATTCCGATCTGGGATACTCGGCGGAATTGGAAGATCGATCACTGTCGGAAGCTTGGAATTCGACGACGACGTCGGGCGCTTCCTCGACAACGGATCCTACATACCGGCGCAAAACCACCTGGTAAGTGCCTGCGTGTTACCGATTGGATCTGCTAACATCTTTATCGGACTAACCGCAGAGGCAATGGGGTTTTGCGGTGGAAGCAAATTTATCCCACCCGCTCTATACCCAGTCGAAGACGACTATGATGCCGGATTCTGCTCAGATCGCCGACAAAACAGTGATACACACTTCATCGGCATGGTGCAATCCGAAATCGCTGAAAACACGGATGACGGAAATCCCGTGCTAGAAGCAGATAACAACCTACCCGTCATAGAGACGGAAGAACCAATACCCGTCACAGAGACGGAAGATCCGACATCCGTCAACCAGACGATGAACTCGGAAGCAGAATCCGTGCTTGCCGCCATTGAGGCGAGATTGGAGTCGGAAACTGGATCGGATAACTTCGACTCCGAAGACGAAGACGAGGATGCCTTCGTAAGAAAGGTTAAGTCCTTTCAAGAGGGATTCCATGAAGTGCTAATGGCAAAACCAGCTGATACAACGGGTGCCGACAGCCAGGAAAGCCCTAAAACCCCTCCGCCAGTGGAAGAGAGAGAAGATGGAGAAACTTCTCCGATATTCCCTAATGTCAAGGAGATGACAGAGGATGAACCTGTCAAAAAACCTCCGTCTTCCAAGAAAAAGCACCGTGCTTCTAAAAAACTCCAGTACAAACTCCGGAAGAAAAAGTCAGCTGATCTCGCTGATGAAAACCTGGAAGTTGGAGATATTAGTGGCACAAAGCCCGCGGAAAAGAAATCTAAGGAAATCACTGCTCCGCCAATGACAGAACTGGAAGAGCAAGAACTATTACAAACACCAGTGGGACCAGATGAACCCCCTGAGATGCTGGAAGCCAGGAGACAAGCTTTCCAACGGCAACAGCAACATCTGCTTAGATCTCGGCAACATCTCCAACAAACCCATAATGACATCAAAGTCATGAAGGAAGAAATAGAGGAGTACGAGAGAAAGCATAGATCTGCCTTAAAACCTACTAGGTTACCCGGAATCGCAAAACCGGAAGAACTGCCGCCAAAAGAAAGGTTTTATAACCCATATTGGCAAAATCACTTAAACGGCAAAGATGCCAAGGGCGAACCAATATACAAAACCGCAGCGGAAAACGCGGAAGCAGCGTTTGCCATCCTAAATAACGATCTGTACTCCAACGGGGAAAAACTCCAAGGGGTGTATGCTTTCCTAGGAAAAGCATTACAGCAGCAACAGCGAGGACAAGAGCGATCAGGGAGGCTGCATGATAATTCCGCCCTCTGCAAAACAGTTACTTGCGCTGCTGGAGCACCTGGACCGGAAGAACCCGGAGATTCAGATAAAAAAGAGGATCCGAGAAAAGACAAGAAAAACCCCGACAACCGGGACGCAGCGTCTAGAACCGGACCTCATCTCCCGAAAGATGGATATAAACCACACGATCGGGAAGACAAACACCAGAATGACGGCAAAATAATGCCACCTCCGAGAAACCCAGCTGAAAAAGCTGGAAGATACGATACACCTCACAGACGTGAAAGATCTCGGACACCGCCTAAAGATAAGGAAAGGTACAGGAGCAGGACTCCACCTAATCCCAGGGGGCGTGACAACGGAAGAGATAGAGATAACCTCGGAAAAGCGCGTCCGCGCAACAATGGAAAAGAAAGGAGCAGATCCCCTTCTGTCCATTCAGCCGGGAGATATTCTGCACATATTGATAGAGCAGAAAAGGATGATCTATACTTTGGTCCTAAGTGTTTTACTGACAGGATCCGAAGGATAACCCTGCATTCTGGCTTCGCCAAAGTTGGTCCAACCTACCAAAAGTATACCGGCAGTACAAACCCGGATACCTGGCTCTCAGATTATTACACAGCCGTCCAAATCAACAACGGGACAGACCTGGAAGCTGTCAAGTTTCTTCCCCTAATGTTGCTAGACGGAGCCAGAGATTGGATCAATGGTTTACCATCAAGAACTGTCGACAGTTGGGATGATATGGCGAGAGTATTTACTCAGCATTTTCGGGGAGATACAAACGCCCAAATAGCATCAACCAGCTGAACCGTTGCACCCAATTTGAAGACGAACCATACGTGGATTTCATCTCCAGATGGACTGCAATGAAGAATAGTTGCTCTGGAGTAACTGACGTACAAGCAATGCATGCTTTCGTCAATGGCCTAAAACCCGGACTTGTACCGTTCATGGTTGGTTCTAAAAAGCACAAAGATCTCGGATCTATGCTTACAACCGCTAATGAGCATGCTGCAGCCGAAGATGATATCAGAGCAAGAGGAGGCAATATTGAGTCACTGATACTGGCCAAGAAAACACCTCGTTCTGATAAAAAAGGAACTCCGGAGTCAACAACAAAGCCCAAGGAGGTCAACATAGCCTTTGGAGGAGAAAAGGTGAATAAGTGGAAAGGCCGCAGTCCAGATCCAAACAATTACACTCCCGAAGAATGGGAGAGAATTAAGTCGGAACCCTGCGTCCACCATTCTCAGTTTGGGAAACCAACCCACACAAACGCGCAATGCCGGCTAAACAAGCATATGAAGGGCAATGCAGGATCCGGAAATAAAGGGAAGGGTTCCAAGAGGAAACCTGCCAAACAAAAGCCAGAAGCTGAAAAAGAAGACAGTGAATCGGACACTGATGACAAAATCCAGGAACAACAGCGAAAAGGCGAACCCAAATTTCCGAGAGTTGACGGAGAAGCAATGTTAACTTTCCTAGCAACCCCGTCAGCAAAGGTGGCCAAAAGGACACTTCGAGAAATAAACGCGGTTGTTCCTGCGACCCCGAAATTCTTGAAGTACTCCAACACACCGATAATCTGGGATCAGTCAGATCATCCCGGAAATATCCCTGAACCCGGCACACAAGCTCTTGTTGTAAGCCCTATTGTTCAAAACACTAGGCTAAGAAGAGTGCTGATGGACGGAGGATCCAGCATCAATATAATGTACCTGGATACACTGAAGCACTTGAAGATCTCCGAGTCACAGCTCAACTACAGCAATATACGCTTCCACGGCATTGTCCCAGGCAGGCAAGCACGATCCCTAGGAGAGATTTCCCTAGATGTCACCTTCGGAGATAAAGATCACTTCCGGCAGGAAAAAGTATCCTTCGAAGTAGTGCCGTTCGAAAGCGTGTATCACGCAATACTCGGACGTCCGGCTTTCGCCAAATTTATGGCAAGATCTTGCTATATCTACAACAAGCTGAAGATGCCAGGACCCAAAGGAGGAGTAATCACCATTGCCGGTGATTTCAGGCTGGCAAACGAGTTGGAGAAAGAAAACGCCCTTTGCGCTCAGAGAGTTATAGCAAAGGAGGAACTGAAGGAATTAGCCAAGGAGGTATCGCCGAAAGAAATGCCGGCAGGAAAAGAAACTCGGAAGCCAACAGATAGCTTCAAGGCATCCGAGAATACAAGACAGGTAATCCTAGATCCCAAAGATCCGACAAAATTTGTCGTCGTAGGGACTGGGATGACCGACAAATAGGAAGGCGAGCTCATCAAGTTCCTCCGTGAGAACTGGGATATTTTTGCCTGGTGTCCAGCTGACATGCCAGGCGTACCCAACGAACTTGCTGAGCACCAACTCAAGGTTATTCCCGGATCAAAACCCGTCAAACAAGGTCTCTGTCGATTTGACGGAAGAAGACGGAAGGCTATTGGCAAGGAAATTATCCGGCTTTTAGCAGCGGATTTTATCAAGGAAGTAATCCATACTGATTGGTCCGCAAATCCGGTATTAGTGCCGAAGAAAGACAGCACTGCTCTTAGAATGTGTATAAATTACACAGGATTGAACAAGTTGTGTCCGAAAGATAGGTTTGCGTTACCACGAATCGATCAAATAATAGACGCCACTGTAGGCTCTGAGCTTTTATGCTTTTTGGATGCATACTCCGGGTACCACCAAATACGCATGAAAAAGGAAGATCAAATCAAGACTTCTTTTATAACCCCGTATGGGACGTACTATTACGTAACCATGCCTTTTGGCCTGAAGAACGCAGGTGCAACCTACCAGCGTTGCATGCAACGCTGTTTGCATAGTCAAATTGGCAGAAACGTCCATGTTTACGTGGACGATATCGCTGTCGTAACCAAGGAAAAAGATACACTCCTTGAGGATTTGCGAGAAACTTTCGAAAACTTGCGCACTTACAAGATGAAGTTGAATCCATCTAAGTGCGTATTCGGGGTTCCCTCAGGAAAACTTCTGGGTTTCATCGTTTCTCACAGAGGAATAGAAGTTAACCCGGAAAAGATCAAGGCAATCTTGAATATCTCAAAGCCTACATGTGTAAAAGATGTCCAAAGATTGACGGGTTCTGCCACAGCCGTCAGCAGATTCATCAGTTGGCTGGGGGCTAAAACCTTACCACTTTACAAGATGCTGAAAAAATTCGACAAAGTCAAGTGGATTGCGGAAGCCTGGGAACGTATAGAAAGTTATGTACCTTTCCGTACTTAGTTCAATTTCTATGTAAACATCTTTTGAGATCATGAAATAAAGTTGTCGGAATGCTGTCATCCATATTATTTATAAGTGCAAAGTGTTTCCGCCTGATCTATTTCCCAATGATCTTACAAATTTCTCAACGTTAACCCGAATTGTGCTTGCGTACTCGGCGTTACAAAACTGAATGATTTTTCAGCCTGTTAACGGCTAAGGGAAACTTGAATTGCCTGCGCGCCCAAGTTTCACTTAAAAAACTTTCCTTAAATTCTCTAAGTCTTATCTGATTGTGTGTGTGTTGGGTTACTGGAACTAGTTAGTAAAAATGCCTTTAGCATGATCCATGTTTCCGAGTTTCAAAAACTGCTTGGTTCGTCCCCAGTTACTCGGCATGAAGATTCATATTGCTATTTGAGCCATTTCAAACACTAAGGACAGTTAAGACATATACACCAGAGAACTTAGAAGATAAAGGAATGGTAAAATATGAAAAACTTGCAAAGATTTTCATAATTTAAACTGCAAAAGATGGAAGTTTCATTCATATAAAAAGAAGCATTACATTTTGGATTACATTGAGAGAATAGTAATGCTCCTATTGTCTACTTTTTCTATCCAGGTTCCAGGTGACCCTTCAAGCATCTGACTCCTCCTCGCTGCTTTCGTCTTGAGGGATTGGAGGAATCTCTGCTTCTGGATAGTTGATGGAAATGTTTACCATGGAGGCAATCTGGGTGGCGTGGCCCTTGACTTCACCAAAGATGGTGTTTCGCTGCATATCCGTGTATCCTTGAGGGACACCGGACGCCACGCGCCAGGATTTAGCTCTAGGGTAGTGCATGCGCATGAGGCCAAGAGCCATGCGCGCACCACCCCGTGCAGCGGAGCGAAGGAAAGATTCCTTAGACTCCGCCACCTCCATGATGGCACCCGGAAGCTTTTCAACCTCCGAGCACTCCCCAGATTTCTCGGGAAGAAACTTGTCTACTAGCTGCGTTGCAGCAGCCTTCATCAAATTCCATGTCTCCCCGAAAGCTCGGATGCCTGCAGCCCGAGTGCCATCTGGGGTATCTCCTGGTTTTTTCCAATAAAACACCCAAAAGGGTTAGACAGAAAACCAGAGAAAGTAAAACATGGAAAAATGGTACATAAGTTAGAAATTTACCAATGAGCTTGTCAATCTCGGAAACTTCCTCCAGGCGAAGGTTCAGAGCATCGGTCAAATCCCGGATGGTGGATTTGTCCTTCTCCGCCTGCTCGGAAGCCTTGGAATTGGAAACTCCAAGGGCCAGGTTGCTGGCTTCCAAGTCTTGTTGAGCTTTCACAAGGTTCTTGTGAAGCTCAACATTCTCCTTGCGGAGAATTTCGGCATTGCCAGAATCTTCTGCTGCTTGTTTAGCCTCAGCTAATGCAGCTGAAAAGCAAGGGAAAAATCCGAGTTAGCTAGCTTCTCGGAAAAAACTTAGGCAAATGATTGAATCGGAAATTTCAAAAGGAAAATGTTCACCTTGTGTTTCCGACAATGCGAGCTTAGCTGATTCCAGCTCTGCTTCCCTTTCTTCAAGAATAGAGAGAAGACTTCTAACTTCTTTATTCTTGATGGTAAGCTTCCGGAAAACTTCCCTGTTGATGGCTTCCGAGGTTTGCTGAAACATGGCAAGGAGAAGAATGAGTACAAAAAGCATCAAAGCAAAAAGCACGCATTTTAATTAATGCTTGGGGGCTAGAGTTATATACCTGGCTCATGCGCTGCAAACCTGCCAAGTTTTCTTTGAATTCTTTCGCGTATTCCGCGAAGAGATTTCCGGCTGCGTCCAAGCCGTCATTGATAGCTTTGAAATCCTTGTCAAAGGTGGGAATTTCCTCGTCGAAAGTCCGAGTTAATTTTTCCACCTCTGGGGCCGCCCTTTCCCTCGTGTCCGGGTCGGACACAATGGGCTGGCTGGGCTCCGGGGGCTTGGTGGTGGGGGCTGCAGTAGGCTCTTTCGCCCTCGTGCTTGGCGTATCCGGGGCGACGACAGGAGAAGGTTGGCTGCCTCGGCTGGAAGAAACCTTGAGTTTCTTCAGCTTCTTCGGCTTCAGGCTGGAGGGGGGCAGGCTAAAAACCAAAACCCGGAAAAGGTTAAAACACCAAAGATGGACGAAAAAGATCCCATAAAAGAAAAACCCAGAAGAAAATAACCTGGAAGTGGCGACGGGGATTCCGTCAAGATCGATAATTTCATACGAGGAAATTATCTTCTTGCGCTTGCGCCCACCTGTAGCGGCGGTGCGTAGCGCATCCAGCTCGGCCTCGGAGGCTAACTCCGAGTCTGGAAGATCCGCAAGCTGTCGGAAGAACCAATCAGAATAAAAAAGGTAGATTATCCGAGAATTGAGATTGTACCCAAATGACGGAAAACTTACCTTGGGAGCTGGGTTGTCGGCCGTGTACATTGGCCGACTAGCTTCATATTGGTCGCGAGATGCGACCAACTGGTTGATGCGCCGTCGAAGCTCCTTTTGAGGCCAATCCTTGTCGGTTGTCCGCATAGGATCTTTGGCTCCCGTATACTCGCACAGAAGGCGGCCTCCGTGGTTTGCTAATGGCTGGATCCGCCTATCCAGCCAGCAAAAGACCGTATCCATACCGGTCAAAGGAGGTTTGGAGGAGGTGAGCTTGGCAATGCGCCTCTTGATCCTTAACAGATCTGGCGGCAGAACTTGGACGGCTTCTGTTCCCCAGTTATCCTGGGGAACGGCGGCAGAGTTCACAAAAGGTGGAACCCCGACGGCCTTTTTAGGAAAAGGCACGTCGGGATGATAGAAGAAAGAACCCGTCCAAAATTTGACGGATTCTGAGGTCTTAATCTTGGGGAACCAATCCTCTCGGAATCTCCGAAGAGTAAAGGATATGGTCCCGCAAGTTGGGAGTGCGCCCTCCGAAGAGTTCCGCTTAACCCCAAAGCAGTACATCCAGAAGTCTAGCCTAGGTTCTATCCCTAAGTAGCCTTCAAACAGGGCCTGAAAGCCGGCCATGTAAAGAATAGAATTGGGGGGAAGATTGTGGGGCTGGATGTCGTAATGGGAAAGAACTTGGAGGAAGAAAGAAGAAGGCGGAAGCCCCATACCTCGCAGGAGGTGGGAAGTGAGAAGTACCCGTTCGCCGTTCTGCGGCGTTGGCTCGGTCTCTTCCTCCGGAAGCCGCCATTTCTTCTTAAGTACCAGGCCCTCCTTCTCCAGGTTTGGAAGGAGAGCCGGAGGAATACTGCAGGCAATCCAGTTGCCCGCAGATTCAGCTTCCTCCTCCGCTCCGGCGGTGGCGGCGGCGGCGGCCTCCGCGGCGGCGAGCTCGTCGCCGAGGAGCTCAATCTTTTCCTCCACCGTTTCGGGTGCAAACGGTGGGGTTGTCGCGGCGCTTGATGATGCTATGTCCGCGGCGGCGGAAGTGTTCTCTCCGCCCGCCGCGGAAGCCGTGGTCTTCTCCGGCTCACCGCCAGTGGGCTTTTGCGCTCCCGATTGCGGATCTAGGTCGTTGACGAGCTCGTCGATGGCGGCGCGGGTCGGTGAAGGCGGCGAGGATGCCATCCTTTGGTGGTGCGTTTTGGTGCGTTCTGCGTGCTTGGAAGCTAAGTGCGCTTGGGGCAGGAAACTTGCTCTCGAGCTCGCGTCAATGGCGTGGGCAGTGTGGGAGTGAGGAAAGTTTCGGAGGAGGACGATGATGGCTATTTATAGCCAGATATCCGTTTAGATACGTGCCAACGGCTCTTTTGACCGTTGGATGTTCGACGCGTGTCGCTCGCCGGAAAATCCGGGAAACGAAACGACAGGGGAATGATGGCTATCTCCTCGTTTCTCGTGAGAATCTGTCAGAGATACGTTGCAGGGTTTCCCGCGTGAAACCAAGCGGCGCTTGCGTCAGCATGATTAAAGCGCTGATGTCATAAGTTCCTTTTCCGCGAAGGATCGCGAGAAGAAAAGCCGGATTTTCATAGTTCCGAGTTATATGTTACCATCTCCTTCAAAAAGAAAGAAGAAAGAATCAAGACTGCTGAATCAAGTTTTCCCGGACAAAATTATTTGACAGAAGACGGAGAATCAGAGTTTTGATCCTTCCTGGGGGCTACTGTCGGATATATACTGAATAGGGGTATAGAAGATGGTAGACAAAAGAGCCGGACTACCAGGGTGGCCTACATGGTAATGGGCTTGGGTTCATTGGGCGGCCCAGTAGTCCGACGCGCAGAAGCCGGACTCTAGAAGAACCCGGATCACGGCCCACGTGATCTGGCTTGGAGGAGAAGACGGATTCCTTACTTTCCAAGTTACAAGTTAAACGTAGTCTTCTAGGTTTCTTGTTCTGTAAGCCCTAATCCGGCTATTATATAAAGCCGGACGGGAGATAGATTAGATAGGTTCAAGTTTCACCAGCTAAAGCTCTACGCAACTCGCCGAGAAGCTCATCCTCGTCGAGTAGCTAGATCTATTCCCTCACACTGTAACCCTGTTATACGGGCTTTAGTCCCAATTAGTGAGAAGTGCAGGAGTAGGTACGCCGTACTGTCGCGACGTACCGAACCTGGGTAAAATCCCGTGTTCTGTGTTACTACGCTATCCCGTTACCCCACGTCTCTACCGTAGTCTCATGGCACCCCAGTCTATGAAAACTACTATGATGTCTCGACAGTGGGCGCCAACTATCGAGACATCATAGTAGAGTTCGTAGACGGGGTGCCATGAGACTACTGATAGAGACGTGGGGGGAACGTGGTAGTATGACAACCATGGACACCAAAGTTTTACCCAGGTTCGGTACGTCGCAACTAGGCGGCGTTCCTACTCCTGCGATCTCACTAAATCAGGGCTGAAGCCTGAAGTATACAAAGTATAATGTGAGTTGGTTTAGCTACTCGACGAGGATTAACTTCTCGGCGAGTTGTCTTCTAGCTAATTGTCCGTGTCTTTCTTCTCTCCCGTCGGGCTTTATATAGATAGCCGGGTTAGGGCTTACAGAAAGGAAACCTAGAAGATTACGGTAAGTTTCTAACTTGGAAAGCAGGAATCTGCCTTCTACTCCAAGCCGTACCACGTGGGCTATGGTCCGGGTTCTTCTAGAATCCGGCTTCTATGCGTGAGCTTACTGGGCCGCCTAATGGATCATGATCCATTACCATTCAGGCCACCCTGGTAATCCGGCTCTTTAAAACACCATCAGATATACCCCTAATTAGTATATATCCGACAATATGTCAGATATTACGTTTCAGGGTTTTGACTGAATCCAAATGTTTGTGACATCAGCACGATTTCATCGCTGATGTCACGAGGTTCCTTCTCCGCGATGGCTCGTGGAATAAAAAGCCGGACTTTGGTAAAATCCGAGTTATGGGTTATAAGTTTTCAGAAAAAGAAGAATCAAGACAAGACGCCAACATTTCTCGGAAAGGAATGCTGATCGATGAAAGGTGGCAGAATGAAGTCTTAATCCTTCTTGGGGGCTACTGTCGGATATATACCGAATAGGGGTATGTCCGGCATTGGCCTAAAGAGCCGGATTACCAGGGTGACCTGTTGGTAATGGATCATAGTCCATTAGGTGACCCAGTAAGCTGATGCGCAGGAAGCCGGATTCTAGAAGAACCCGGACAACGACCCATTATGGTGCGGCTTGGAGGAGAAGACGGATTCCTTACTTTCCAAGTTAGATACTTTCTGTAGTCTTCTAGGTTTCCTTTCTGTAAGCCCTAACCCGGCTATCTATATAAAGCCGGACGGGAGAGAAGAAAGAGACAATTACCTAGAAGCCAACTCGCCGAGAAGGTGATCCTCGCCAAGTTAGCGAAACCATACTCATATTGTACTTTGTATACTTCAGGCTTCAACCCTGATTTAGTGAGATTGCAGGAGTAGAAACGCCGCCTAGTTGCGTCGTACCAAACCTAGGTAAACTTGGTATTCTCGTTTATCGTACTACCACATCCCCCCACGAATCTACCAGTAGTCTCATGGCACTCCCTTCTATGAACTCTACTACGATGTCTCGACAAAAGCATACCCCAAAGCCGATGTCGAAGCCCAAGCCGGAGTCCCTTAAGTGGTAGAAACAACAGGCAAGGAAAAATAAAAATGTGGCGGACGAAGAGGCCTCCGCCGCCCTTTCATGACCCAGTCCCAGGCCCTTGACGGCACCAACGGTGATGCCATGGCCACCGAAGGAGCCATGGGCGTCATAATGATGCAGGTGGAGACTGTGTGCGTGATCATGCCCTCGACGTCCCTCCGTCTCGCCGTCGCGGTGGCCTCCTCGATTTTTGTGGGTTCTGCGGCCATACCACCTACTTCGGGTTGCCAGCGTGTCGTCGGCGTTGCCACCATACTTCTTCCCCACCGAACCTTCGTTAGGGCTGACAAGTTCAACTCGGCCGCTCGCGGAACATGTCACGGGAGATAACATCTCAACCTTCTGACCGTGCGGCCTGCCCTCGACCTCAACGTCACTCCCTTGGCCCTTGAGGGTACCCCTGGGTCCGGAAACACCTCGCTTCTCCACAGCAAGATGCCACCGCTGGTACTAGACGAGAACATGTCCTAATGCTGGCAACTGTTCGATGAAATGCCCGCAACGACGACGGCCGACCCCGTATGTGTTTCATCATCTCGGTACGTTCGCTTTGCCGATGGAGCGATGATCTGATATAGAAAAGAGAAAATTATTTGCTATCGATCTTGTCATTTTTGTTCAAATAGAGAAGAGAAAAGGAAAAAAAAATGGGGCCCAAAATAGAGGGGGCGTTGGGATATGTCCACCCAAGTGTAGTGACGGGAAAAAACTTGTTCACGAACTGCCCCAAACGGATCAAAAGCGGTCTGATTTTGGTCCAATTTTGGGAGCGCTGGGTTGACCCTTAAAACTCTAAATCCACATAAAAAAGCCTCTAAATCAATACTTTGGTCTAGGTGCAACTTATTAGACAAAAAAATAGTCTAACTGCAAAAGATGTTTGATTTAGGTGTTTTGTATAACTTTGGCACCAAATCTTGGCATTGTATGAGATTTTTTCCAAATGCCACCGAGTACCACGCGACTTAATAAGAAGTAAATCAGCGGCCATGATGACGACTATTCTAAGAGTATATCTAGCAGGGCCCGTAAAAGGGCCAGAACTGTAAAGTTCTGACGACTTTAGGTGTTGGGCTCAGTTTCTGCGTCCTAGCAGCGACTGAATCCCTGGCCCGGCCCGAAAACGTCTTACAGGTCCCATGAATCCCCCTCCAGCCGCTATATGTACGGGCTCCCGATCCGTTCTCAGATCAATCCCTCCTCGAACCCTAGTCGCCTCCGCCACAATCGATCACCGTCCTCCTTAGCTTTGGCGAGCGATTTAGCCCCCCCGCCACCGGATTTCCACAATGGAGCCGCACAACTACCTCTTCGCCTCCGCCAACGACTGAAATGGCTCGCCACCCTCCCCACGGAGGTTGTGCCTCGCATCGACGAGCACGTCCTCATCCACGACGGCCAGGCCGGCAACCGCGAGGCCCCTCCACCGCCTTGGGCGGGCCTGGAACCGGGCACTGCCAGGGTAGACACCCCCGCAGTCACCGGCGATGGTGTTGCAGCCCACCGGGAGTACAACTCCTGCGACGAGAAGGGCCCTATAGCCATCGTGGAGACCAAGGAGGACCTCCTCTAGCTCGGAAGCCAGAGGACATCCGTCACGAGCGGAGGCAGGCGACTCGGCGCTGCCGCTACCAGCGCCACGTCGACGACTACAACGAGCGCCAGCTAAAGCGCGCCCTCCGCGCGGACGAGGAGACACAAGAGAAGAAGCAGGAGTGGGACGCCATTGCGGCGTCCCAGTTCGTGCAGCAAGACGCCTCCTCTAGCTGCTCTGACAACGACGATGACGACTCCAGCGAGGACTAAAGACGACACGACGAAGGGAAGAAGAACCCCCGACGAAGAAGAAGAAGTCGGGCATTTTGGTCATAGGTGGTGTAGGGTGCGGCGATGAACATCGAGTCCGTTTGTCTGTATTCCCGACAAATCAATGAAACCGGCAATTTACGGTTCGTGTTTAGAAGTTCTGCTACGATCATCCACCTCTGCGGCCAATAGAATTAGGAAAAACACGAACTCAAAAAGGGGTTTTCAAATTTAAGTTTAGGGGCTCCGGAGCCTAGTTTTAAAAACCGAATCGGACTGACGGTCCGACCGGAAAAACCGAGAACCGAAGCCTTGTCTATTTCTTTAACAAGCATTGGTCTTTCAGTAAAAAAAGCAGAAAAATAAGTAAAAAATGGTGCATACTAAAGCTCCTCTACAAGCTCCATAACAATCTATGCTAGCGCCAATTTATAACAATTTAGTGCATTGTATCAAATATTATTTGTACTCATTTGTTGCGAGGTCATTTTTTTCAAAAATTAGCCTAAATATTTCGGTTTTTTATCGCAAATAAACCAATGAACCGACGGTCCGAACAGTGAAAAGCTGAACCGGCAGCCACGCCGGTTCGGTTTTTTAAACTATGTTCTGAAGAGACGCTCTAACGAAACAACCTGATTTTCTCAACTCCTGCCGGTAGTTCTCCTGTTCCCAAATCCCAATGCTCTAAAAAGAAGTTCTTCTGTTCGGCTTCGGCTGTTCCCCAAGTCAAAAAAAAAAAAAAAAAAAAAACTCTTGTGACTTCCCTTTGTCCCCCCTCTCCTCCCAGACCCGATCCGCCCGACGGTCGCCGGAGCACCGCCATGGCGCTCAGCCTCCGCAAGAAGCAGCTCGGTAAGCTCGAGTCCATCCCGCCTTTCTTCTCCCTGCCGATCTCTATGGGTGCCTGTAACAACTCTAGTTTCTGATCCAGATTTGATCACGCGGATGCTTCACCTGAACCAGCAGCAGTCGTCGCCGGACGGTGGCGGCGAGGGGGAGGAGGAGGCCTACAAGATCCTGGTGATGGACGGCGCTTGCATGTCCCTCCTCTCGCCGGTGCTCCTCGTTGGTGACCTCCGCAAGCACGGCGTTACCCTCCACCTCAACATCGACAAGTCGCGGCAGCAGGTCGCTGGCACGCCCGCGGTCTACCTCGTCCGCCCCACGCCCGCCAATGCCGACCGCATCGCCGCCGACGCTTCTGCAGGGCTCTACGCCTCTTTCCACATCAACTTCTCTACATCCGTCCCCCGGCCCATCCTCGAGCGCCTCGCCTCCGCCACTGCCGCGTCTCGCTCGGCGCACCGCGTGGCGCGTGTCGCGGACCAGTACCTCGACTTCGTCTGCCTCGAGGACGGCCTCTTCTCACTGGCCCAGCCGCGCGCCTACGTCGCCCTCAACGACCCTGCCGCCGCCGATGCGGACATCACTGCACTCGTCGACGCCATCGTGCTCGGCCTCTTCTGTGTCACCGCCACACTAGGCGCCGTGCCCATTATCAGGTGCGCCCGAGGCGGGCCCGCCGAGATGGTTGCGGCAGCGCTGGATGCCCGCCTTCGGGATCACCTCCTAGCCAAGCCAAACCTTTTCACGGAGGCCGCGTCCAGCCCCGCCTCATCATTCCAGCGCCCGGTCCTATGCCTGTTTGACAGGAATTTTGAGTTGTCAGTGGGGATACAACACGATTGGAGCTACCGCCCCTTGGTCCATGACGTGCTCAGCTTGAAACTGAACAAGTTGAAGTTGCCAACGGAGAAGTACGATTTGGATGACTCTGACCCATTTTGGGTGGCAAACAGCTGGTCGCCATTCCCCAAAGTAGCCGAGGAAATCGAAGCGCAGCTCGCCAAGTACAAGCAGGATGTAGATGAGGTGAACCAGCGCACAGGTGGTGGTAGAGACGGGGTTGAGTTTGATGGAACAGATCTTATTGGCAACACCAAGCACCTGATGAATGCGGTCAACTCACTCCCAGAATTGACAGAACGGAAGAAGATGATCGATAAACATACAAATATTGCAACTGCATTGCTTGCGCAGATCAAGGAGAGGTCTCTGGATGGATACTATGAGTGCGAGAATGATATGCTTACGAATGGTACCGTGGACCGGAACATGCTGCTGAGCCTCCTCAGAGGGAAGGGCACCAAGGAGGATAAGCTCCGGCTGGCTGTCACCTACCTGCTGTCATTTGAGGCGCCACCGTCATCTGAACTCGAGCAGGTTGAGGCCGCGCTGCGGGAGTCCGAAGTAGATATGTCTGCGTTCCTGTATGTGAAGAGGATAAAGTCGCTGAACACGCAGTTTGCTGCTGCATCAAGCACAGCAAGCAGGAGCAACATTGTTGATTGGGCGGAGAAGCTTTACGGGCAGTCCATTAGTGCTGTCACGGCAGGTATGAAGAATCTCTTATCGGATGGGAGGCAGTTGGCTCTGACTAGGATAGTTGAAGCCCTGATGGAAGGGAAACCAAATCCAGAGGTGGATAACTACCTATTGTTTGATCCACGGGCCCCGAGATCAGGAACTGGTGGGCAGTTCAGAGGACCCTTCAGAGAAGCAATTGTTTTCATGATTGGTGGTGGAAATTACATCGAGTACAGGAGCTTAATCGAGCTAGGGCAGCGCTCACAACCTTCCAAGCATGTCATATATGGAGCAACAGAGATTCTCAACGGGGTGGAATTTATTCAGCAACTCGTGGAATTAGGACAGAAGGCAGGATTGGGTAGCAGCGGTAGCAACCTACCATCACAGTAAATATGCTCTTCGCAGACGTCATGATGTTAAGATGTGATTCATGCTTTACAGATTACAGTAAATAGTCTCTTGCCAGACACTCTGATCCAGGCTGCAAATCTATCTGTTTCTGGCTGTTGATCCTTGGATCTTGATATCCTCTCATACCTGCTAAGACCACTTGCATTTTGATGCTAGAATTTGGATAGGTTCTGTGTTGCGCACTTTCATACTGGGACCACTGGTTTTGGAACCTGATGTTGTCATGCTGTCATTGAGGCCTAACTAGGCGACACGTTTCGATGATAAAATTCCATTTATAATTTTCCTACCATACCTCATCCTCTTCTAACGGTATTCGTGTGTTGAAATTTAGTTTACCAATCTGGGTACCTCACTGATAAGAGGAAAATTTGGATAACTTTGGAACATTTTTGTTTAATGTGAACATCCATCAGAATACATAATGTTTGGAACATTTGTACCTGAACATCTATCAGAATATGATTTTGAATACTGGTATTCTGGTAAGCACTGGTTTTTTCTTCTTCTAGAAAACGCAAAAGAATTTGCGTTTCATTTCATTGAACAGGAGTAGGCACTGATTTTGAACTCCGCTTCCAGCAGTTCAACCTAACAGCTATTAACAGAAACCTAATAAAAGGCCAATACCAGTACATAAATATTAGACAAGGCAGCAACTGCAGATTGATGATAGCTTTGTCCACCAGAAATAACTTAGTTAGTTACATCCAAAAACCAGTTCAAAAACCGTGGTGATGGGCACAACATCACGCCAGGGTAGAAGTTCTCTAGTGAATAAGGCACAACAGGAGATACACGGTGATAACAACACACATGATTTGTTTTTGCTCTGCAGTTTCGACAGGTAAGTGCATCTTCTACCAATTTGTATTATCAGAAAGGCAGCGTTATATCGTCACTGAAATCGCAGATGAACCAAATAGTCCATAGTTTCACCATCATTTGCATCTTCTTTAGCTATTGCATGAATTACAGTCTCGTTCTTTCAGTTTGCAAAACCATCCAATGTCATGTAAGTATTTAACAAAACCGGTCATGCAAGATGTCAGTTCCCATCTATTAATACAATGGTTCTTTTAATCTTGTATGGCACGCATACCCAGGTCTATGTTTCTGTGGATCGCTTTTCTTCTCATGGAGTTCCTATCATCCCAGTGGTCTCTGTTTTCCTCAATATGTTTTTGTTTGCTCAGGTAGGCAGGATTTTACTTCTAGCTGTATTTAGCAGAGTTCTTGGTTGATGATTTTATTACAAAAATTCCGTACTTTTCCCTGTCATTGTGACTAATGGCAATTAGTAATGACTCTTCGTTTGCAGCTACATGAGAAGCTTGGTATGGATTTGTCATCCTTCTCATCACGGTGTGGGTCTATGCTGGATATGGTCAGTACAGCAGTGTTCCTTCCACTTCAAACTGCTCCTCTGTGGCTTATCATGGAGTTCCTTCTGAAGCTCCATGATCAACTGCAAGCCTGCAAGTTCATCCAAAAGTTTGTGTACCACATTGATTGTCAGGGAAGCTGTGACAGTAATTCTGTTACTTGCATTGCTCGGACCTTGGAGTCCTATGTGTATTGTATTTGGAAAGGAGCAACAGGAAAGTATGTTGGCCTGATAAGAAAATGAATACTTGTTTACACGTTCAGTACAATTTGCTGACAATAGTTCTCAACAAACATGGCAGCGACGGAGTTCTTCGTCACCGTAGCAGAACCTGTTGTTTCAGCAGAGAAAGCCTGTTTTACTTTTGTAATAACTGAAACTCATATGACAGTGTTTGGCGGAAAGGAAAACAAAACATGAATTAGGATTTTGCGATTGTACAAACACATAATAGGTATAGTTCACATTCACATCGACTTTCAGCAACTTGGCTAGGTAGATCCACGCCCCCAGCCTACCTTTGGAGGCGGCGACATGATGCCCACCGATACCTTTGAGATCCCTGAGACCCTGACATCATCTACCTGTGGACATCCACCTCGAGTTCCTCGAAGATGGAACATGATCTTGATAGCCATCTTGCCAGTTTTCATGTGATTCGGTATGCAACAGCCAGCAGGAACCATTTTCTCACAACTAAACGTAATATAAGAGAATCGGATGCAAGAAAGGAGCAGGTACAATAGTAATATCCGCACTTGGGGCAAAAAATTACTATTGGTTCGGTGCACAAATCAGATTCAACTAAATATCATGAACCGTATTAGGGAAACAACAAAGGAAATAGCTTCAGAAGAGATCGATCCCGATCCTTAAAATTTGGTGTATGCTCGTGAATGTTGGATTAAGATGTTGTTTCGGGCCAATAGCAGAGCTTGTCGAGAACTAGGCTATAGCCTAGTGGCAAGGGGAGTAGTGACAAACCCCTATGCTGAGAGTTCAGAGCGAATTTCTGGTGCCTCACCCGGGTGGGCTTCTTTCTAGCAAAGAAAAGTCTTGGGTGCTAGAGCCCAAGGATTTTTTTTTTAAAAAAAATAGCAGAGCTTGTTGTAATAGAAAAAGCAATCAGTTGAATCCGAGAAATCACAGGTGCTGAATGAAACAAGAAACATTCCCAAATCAAAGCCTTCTCTTAAAATGAAAAAGTTCATCGCTGCAGGCATTCATAATAAATCAAACATTAGCTTTCATTCCCTGCACTTAAACTGGTCTCAGTATAATTCATGAAGGAAAGTAAAACCAGTATAATAAATATTGTTTTTGTAGGAGAGAAGTAAACCATACCTCGGAACCTCGACAATAGTTTCATCCTACAGAGAAATTTCATCCTGAATGCAGCTATAGTCGGGGCAAATATATTTGCATTTACCGAATAAAAGGAATTTTTTTAAATCTTACCCATGTAACTGAATAGCTACGTTGTTGCGGGTCTTATTTCATTTTTTTTCTTTGTTATTTTCCTATCTTATGATATATGGAAGAATTGGAATCTATTTGCATTCCCTTCTTAGTGCAATTTTTCGGTACAACAACTCTTAACTTGGTCACCCTCGCCAGTCCCCGGCAGGCACGCTGACCAGCTGTAGCCGGCTGTGGTTAGGATGGGAGCAGGTCCTTGCCGCAGCTTGTTAGTGTTAAATGCAGCCTTGCTTCATCCTGGTTCCAATTCTTTATGGTCTTTACACTTTTATAAGATATTTTAATTTTGACCATATACAATCTAAAAGAGTGAATCTAGACTCCTTTATACATAGATTCACTTATTTTACTATGTATGTGGTTAAAATTGAAATGATAAACAATGTGACTTATAAGAGTGAACGGAGAGAGTACATGTTTTGTGCTGTTCCCTCTTTTGCATGTATTTTAGAGTGTACGGTTCCTTCAAGTGCTAGTACAGTCCCAGATTTCACGCTTCACAATCTATACATACTCTTTATGCAAAAAAGGAAAATTATATGTACTTAACACATGGACACACAGAGAAGTTCCAGCTATGAGTGTTGTTAGGAACAATACGCTCTATAATATAACAAGTATTTTTATGGCTCATTTGTTACTAAGCACCGTAGATACATAATTGGACTAAATTCATATAATTTATGTTTTCGCAAAAAAACTTCATACAGTTTACGAGTATACATCCTGATTATATAAAGCATGATTGGTTGTTTAAGTATAGAGAAAGTGGCATGGCATCTCCACCTTATTCTTGTACAACCAAACCTTCTGAATAATGCTCCGCCGATTCTTGCAAGTCAATTATAGGACATAACTTTTCTTTGTATTCAATGTTTCGTGGCATATATATTATATCTTGAAATAGGCTTTCGTCCTGCTTTATAAATAAAACCCGACGACCAAACCGATACAAAGTGATGAGGTGGCCCTCTTACAAAGCAAATCAAGAATAAACAAAAAAAAAACAAGAGAACCAAACTTACCATCAATGACATTGGCATGACACCGATGGAAACCGTAGCTCCCCAACAATGCCCCAAGGAGGTAACCACTCCGCACACCACCATTGTTGAGACCGAAGTACAAGGTTTCCACCGGGAGCTCTGACAAGCGAAGGTAGCCACAACGATGCCCCCATGAGGGTAACGACATCCATAGCCATCGCCGCCTTCAGCGCCAGAGCGTTGGGCTTTCGTCCGAAAAACCTTCATCTTGTCCGGTATTTTGGACCACCCATCGTCACCGAGTCGGACTTCCAAAACACGACACAGGAGCCGAAAGAGTCAAAACGCCGCCAGCACCAGGGTCCCCAGCCACCCGATACTCACCATCCCCATGGGCTTGCCGGAGACACCCGCATAGTACACCTTCCAAGCCTACGCCTCGACGCATGGGATCTTAAGTCGAGGTTGGAGCCAAACACCGCCACCACCATCCTACTAGAACAAGAGATGACGGGGTCAGTCGAGCGACACCTCGAATAGTGAGGTTCAACGAGCAGGATGCACCCGCGAGTCGAACCAGCAAAGCCGATATCGGGGCCACCAGGTGGCTTCCGGGGTACGGATCCAGCGCCCTAACCAACCATGGTCAAAGAAAGGGCTCCCATGTCGGGAGCATTTGAAGCTAATCGACCCACGGACCCTAGCCAGCCCGATCTAGTCACAAAGGGCCCACATCTGGGCCGAGGCCGGGCATGCCGCCATCGATGACCAGCCTCGCCCACAGCTGTACTGTTGGAGATATGCCCTAGAGACGAGAATTTTCAGTTATTATTCTATGTCCCAAGTTCAGAATTATGTTTATGTCTTCGTGCTATAACCTCTATAGAACTTGAAAATTGAGTTTTCAAAGGAAAACCTTTGTGTGGGTGTGAAGACATAAACAAACACGAGTTCCTAATCCCGTCTCTAAGGTTAGCATATGCTTTGTGAGATGATCACATTTTCTTGATCATGGACTTTGATAAAGTCTAGAAAACACAAGAGTTTATTATTAGGGTAACAATAATAGTGAACCTACCTAGATATCTGATCTTTCTAAGAGAATTAACAATTGTAATGTATTTAGCAAAGTACATATGAAGTTATCATTGACTAGAGTTCCTATACTATCACTAGTGGAAACATGGCCTTTTGTCCCGGGTCGTAAGGGCCAGTTGTCCCGGTTGTGCAACCGGGATGGGCTGGCCGGGACAAATGGCCCTCCCCCATTGGTCCCGGTTGTGCCAGAACCCGGGATGGTAAGGCTAGGCCACGTGGCGAACCTGGGCCAGGGAGTTCGTCCCGGTTCGTTCAAGGGACCGGGATGGATACTTTTTTGAAAAAAATATATATAATCGTCCATTTTCGCGTCCAGGCCCACGTCTTTTGGGCTCCTGTCTCCCAATCCCGAGCCGGCCTCCCCTTCCCCAACCGCGTCCAGGCCCACGTTTTTTATTAAGACCACTGGACGGTCAAAAGGGCCCACTGGCCCGCGTCTTTTATTATGGTCAGTCAACGGTTCGAAGGGCCCACTGGCCCGCGTCTTTTATTATGGTCAGTCAACGGTTCGAAGGGGCCACTGGCCAGCGGCCTGGTGGCTGGCTCGCCTGGTCCCTTTTGATGGTTACTAGAGCAGGCCAATCATTGATGGTTACGAAAAGCAACGCCCGTAGGTCAAATGGCTTTTGTTCGTTCTCATCCCACACACGTACACCTGGTTTGCCCCACAATTGTAAGAGTTCTTCCACTAATGGCCTTAGATACACATCAATGTCGTTGCCAGGTTGCCTCGGGCCTTGGATGAGAACTGGCATCATAGTGAACTTGCGCTTCATGCACAACCAAGGAGGAAGGTTGTACATACATAGAGTTACAGGCCAAGTGCTATGACTGGAGCTCTGCTCCCCAAAAGGATTAAAGCCATCTGTACTTAGGCCAAACCATAAGTTTCTCGCCTCTCCTGCAAAGTCTGGAAAGTCTCTCTCGATCTTTCTCCACTGCGATCCATCGGCGGGGTGCCTCAACTTTCCGTCTTTCTTACGGTCTTCTTTGTGCCATCGCAACAACCTAGCATGCTCTTTGTTTCTAAACAGACGTTTCAGCCGTGGTATTATAGGAGCATACCACATCACCTTAGCAGGAACCCTCTTACGGGGGGGGGGGGGGGGGGGGGCTCGCCGTCAACATCACCAGGGTCATCTGCTCTGATCTTATACCGCAGTGCAGTGCATATCGGACATTCATCCAAATTCTCGTACTTCTCACCGCGGAAGAGGATGCAGTCATTAATGCATGCATGTATCTTCTGCACATCTAATCCTAGAGGGAAGAGAGCTTTCTTTGCTTCGTACGTACTCTCAGGCAATTCGTTATCCTTTGGAAGTTTTGGCTTCATTAGTTGAAGTAAACTCTCAAATGCCTTGTCAGTCACACCGTTCTGTGCCTTCCATTTCAGCAACTCCAGTGTGGTACCGAGCTTTGTGCTACCATCTTCGCAATTTGGGTACAACAATTTTTTGTGATCCTGTAACATGTTGTCCAGCTTCAACCTCTCCAATTTATTTTCACAGTCTTCCCTTGCATCAGCAATAACTCGGCCAAGATCATCATCGGGCTCTTCTGATGCCTGTTCTTGATCACCTCCTTCTTCTGCATTCTCTTCCATTGCAGTATCGTCGTATTCAGGGAACAAAGGATCTTCTTCTTCTTCTTCTTCGTCTTCCATCACAACCCCTCTTTCTCCATGCTTGGTCCAGCAATTATAGCTGGGCATGAAACCTCTCCGAAGTAGATGGCCGTGAAGGATTCTTTCGGAAGAATGTTCTCTGACGTTCCGACAATCAACACATGGGCAACACATGAAGCCATTATCTTTGTTCGCCTGAGCTACAGCAAGAAATGCATTCAGGCCTGCCATATACTCGGAAGTGCGTCGGTCACCGTACATCCATCGCTGCCGTGCATCCATCTGCATCATATAATTAAGTTTATCAAAATACATTACAATAACATATTAATACAGAGATGACCATAGTACATCGACAAATAATATTTTTTTATGTATCAGTTACAGATGAAAAAGATAATTTGTTAACCTCGGTCGAAGATACCATTTTCAGTGAGCTTGTGTGCGTCTCAGGAATTTCGTCGAACACCTCGTGTGCATAGTAAAAAAAAACACACTAACACCACACTCTCTCACACCTCCAAGCAAAAAAAAAGATGGAAGGAGGGGGGGCTGGGGCAGTATATATATAGGGGAAGGGGGCATTGGTCCCGGTTCGTGGACTGAACCGGGACAATAGGTCATGCGCGTGCCACGTGGCCTGTGGCTAGGCATTGGTCCCGGTCCGTGGCAAGAGCCGGGACCGATATGCCCCCCACGAACCGGGACCAATGCGCCCAGGTGATTCCTGTTGCCCCGGGCGCACGAACCGGGACCAATGCAGGGCATTTGTCCCGGATTTGGTTGCAACCGGGACAGCTGCCCCCCGGCCCCCTGGACGAGAGGAGTTGTTTCCACTAGTGTATGAGAATATCTAGTGACTGCACAATTGACACTTATGCTTTGGATGTCTTCAACCGTCCACCATAACAGGGGAACATAACATTGACGTCAGAGTATAATCTAAAGCGTGTAATGGAACTGAAATCGTTCAAAAATAGTACTTAACTCCTGACGATGTGAGATACATGCTCTGGGCCCTCTCAGTATCACCGATGTCAAACAATCGTCTGGATAGACGGAGTGTGATTTATCACAATGACATCGGGGATATAGATGAGAAAAAAGAACGACATCGGTACGAGTTTTATATGTGTTATGATCAAAAGTTTTGATCAGACTCGAGCACATAGTCTCACCTCATGATATTGTTGGTATCACGAAGTTAAGGCAATAAGTGCAATGAGTAACTTGAAAGTTCCTTCTTTCTTCGTGGACACATAGGAGCCATCATGGGCGTTCACAACCCCCTTGTTGTATTGTTCGATAAGTTCCCGAACATGTCTTTGTGTTATCGAGCTTTTAGGGGTAAAACGCTTATGTCGTGCCAACCTTTAATTACGAGAATAAAGTTGTTGCTAATGGCTTTATGAATGTTAGATGCCGATACGATATCATAGAAATAAGTCCGGTGTCAATCAGATGGGTTCCAAGAAAGTTGCTATTAGAGAGAAATAATGTCGGTGGAAGGCATAATTTTATATGAGAGAAAACAAAGGACATAGCATGTCCCGCGATGTTAGAAATATGTTTCTAACATCAATAGATAACGTCAATGATTTTATCTACTGGGGCCATGATGACGTGAGAACACACGCTCGTTGGAGAGCCCAAGAGGAAGGTATGAAGAGTACAACAACAAGTTTTCTCCCAGTAAGAAACCAAGGTTTAATCGGACCAGGAGGAGAAAGAAATCACTTTCGAAGGTCGATGACAGCTGATGTTGGCAGGGCGCACTACTAGGCTCAGCAGCTGAAAGTGCAAACTAGAGGGGCGATGGGTGAATTAGTGACCTACAAATTTTAATCTTTTTCACGTTTTAATTAGGCTTAGCAAGTAAAAGACACGGTTGTCTAGATGTGCAACTAGATGAACACCCTAAGTGATACGAAAACAAGTACGTAACTAAGAAATATGTAAAGTACAAAATAACCACAAGTGTAAACAAGGAGACATGGATATCTTTCCCGTAGTTCCTTCTCAAGAGAAGTACGTCTACGTTGAAGAGGTGGGGAGCCACCTAGGCGCTCCTCAGTAGCACGGATGTACACACCTTATTCTCCTTGAGATTCTTCGGTGAGGGATACTCTAGTTTTCACTATGAGGTCGACTTGAAGGCGTTGACCAAACCTTTAAACAAGGTTGAGGCTACTCCACAAGTTGGATGGAGGCCCTCAACAATCCGAAGCTTCTTGAAACAAGGTGGAGGCTACAAGCTCTAGGGTTTCTCTAGGATGACAAGGCAACCAAGAGTACAAGATCCCTGAGGGGAAAGTGGGGGAAATCGATTTTTGGCTCGGTGAATATGTAGATCTAGGTCTCCTCTACGAAATCCTTGAAGGGCATTGAGTTTCGTTGGTTTAGGAGTGAGATCTAGGCGTGTTAAGCTTTGGATCTATGGAGAAGAGAGAGGAATGGACGAGCTAGCTGTCTAGAGGAAGAAGACAGCTATTTATAGCCTCCTCCGAATTCTAGCCGTTGCTGTCTTCTAGGGACGAAATATTTCGGTATAAGTACCAGAAATTTTCGGGCGAAGGGCCGGATATTTCCAAATCTCGGGGGGGGGGGGGGGGGGATATTTCCAAATCTCCGGGGGCCAGAAATTTCCAGCCAAATTTCCATCCCCATTCCAGAGAGCGGGCAACAACGACTTGACACCTTTGTGGGGGAAAATAATTTCCGCCCTGGCACACAAGAGCGGGCAGATGGAATGCTTCCTTCCTTGGCAGCTGGTCTTCAAGCAGGCCGGAAATTTCCGGGGCAGGTCCGGAAATTCTGCCCTTTAGGCACCAGAAATTCCGGATGGCGTCCTAAAAATTCTGGCCTAAATAATCCCAGCCGATCTTGAGTTTTCTGGAGTTTACTGCGTGAGTCTTTTCCTATGGATTTTTGCTGTTCTTGATGAAAATTATAATCCTAGCTGTAAACACTTAAACATGATGTTAGTAGAATAACCTGTGTTGTTATCATCACCAAAATCATTAGAGGAGACATGAGCTTTCAATCTCCCTCTTTTTGGTGAGTGATGACAACACGGGTATTTGCATAGAGGTAAACATATGATACAATAACAAAGAAGAACATCACAGATAGAAATAGCTAGGAGACATGCCTCCCAATAATAAAGGTTCACGAATAGAACAAATAGGAGTTCACGAATAAAACGATGTCGAAGAGCAACCGAGAGACAACGAATGAAACCATAAAAACTGCCCACTCAAGCCGATCCCTAGATCTTCTCCCCCTTTGGCATCGGGATACCAAAAAGGAAGAAGAGAACTAGCATCCCATGGAACAAGCTCTAGTCCGTGGCACCATCTTCGGGATCATCCTCGGAGTCATCATCCTCACTAGCAGAATACACGTCATCATCATCAGGAATCTCAAGATCCCAATCAACATCGCGATTGTTCCAGCTGCGGTATAGAATCTGAGCTGGTGGAGGAGCAGGAACATCTGGAATGTTCAGGGCAGTCATGATGGCACGCTGGTTGACAAGAATGTTGCGGCGCTCAACATAGAGGCATTGTAGTTCTCCTTGTGGATGCAAACATTCATGCACATCACCTTCTCAATGGCACGAACGACCCATTAGCGCTTCTTTTCGCCTCTCCTTTCAGCAGCCTGTCTCATGCGAGGGTCATGGTGGCCGTGGCCTGTAGCTTCAACGTCATGCGCCGCCTGCTGAACATGAGCACTCTTCTTGTACAGTTTGACGTCCTTGTGGGGCTCACAGTCCAGCTCAAGGCTCTCATGCTCCTCAACATGATACCTAGACTTGATGAGCCTCATGATGTAGGGTGCATAGGGAGGAACCTTGCGGTGGAATACAAAAAAGTGAATCTCGTGAAAGATGAAGTCCATCACATCAATCTTGTGGGCTTCAGCATCCTCGAGGTCACCCTCGGTGAAGGTCAGGTAGGCGTGATGAATGAAGTTCACCAGACCACCACGAATCTCATCATTATTGCCACCACTCGGAGCAATGGACTCACGGAACATGCGTAGAAGAATGTCATAAATAGCAAAGAGTCCCTTAGCGGAACCCACAACGCCTCAAGCCCCATAGAGTTCAGCCAGCTTGTTCTTGTCGTACTCCACACCGTGGACATGCATCCGAGCACCCTGAGGAACTGACATGCCATCAAAAGGATACTCCACCACAGAGGTAAAGTCGTGGAAGGTGGCGGAGAGCTTATATGGTCCAAACATCCAAGTCATGCCAATATTCTCGGAATCATCAAACACCAGAGTAGCATAGAATTGCTAGATCATAGGATATTGTAGGAGCACTGAATCTCCATCAGAAGACCCAGACCAAGGACCTCCGCAATACCCACCGAGTTGCCAAAGTAGTCAGGAAACGAAGCCATGTGCTGCAAATTGATTTGCTTCATTGGACAGACAGGCTTGATCATGATAGAGTAGACTTTCTTGTACAGAGACTCCTGTTCCACGTGCCAGAAGCAAGATTCAATAGTGGGGACCTGAGGGCCATCAGAGAACCAATCCTTGTTGCGCCAGGTCTTGAATTCAGCCACTGACATGGTTGAGAGATTCAGAGATGTTTTTCCTTGCTGCTTGCTCGCGAGACGATCTTCCCTATCTGCGTCTTGCTGATGCTCATACTTGCGCTTCTCCTCACGCTAACGCTGACGAATCACTGTTTCATCCACATAGACTCCCTCATCATTCTGGATGAACTTACTGAACCGCTTGCGACTGCTAGTGCCTTTGGGGTGAGAGCTTGAACCATCTGCAGGAAGATTCAAAGAAGAGTACGGAAAAACACAGAAGGAAAAAGTGAGGCTCATGTTTGCAGAGTGGAAATGAATCACTGTAAAGAAACAATGAGCAGATCGGAAATTCTGGAGGGCAAAGGAAATTTCCGAGGAACGGAAATTCCGGCCAAGAAATTTCAGTTGCCCACTGAAATTTGGGGCATGCTGCTGTATCAACAAGTGACGAGGACACCCTGGATATACTATGTGTTTGTTGCGAACCACAATACTCAGAGCAGCCGGGGATTCCGGCATGGGGCAAAATTTCCTGGCGGGCGGAAATTCCGGTGCTGGACCAAAAATTTCCGGCCTGGGAAAGATCGCGCCAGAGTGAGGAAGACAGGCCTGTGGAGAATATCAAGATACAAAACAAACAAATGTTGTATCCAGAGAGGGAGGGGAACAAGGGACTGCGATCAACAAAACCGTAGACAATAAAACAAACAAGAAAACCGAAAACCTAGATCTTGGACATAACCACCTACCAGGATCCATGGAGGAACCGGGGAGGAGGAATACCTTGGCCCAAGAGGAGGTTCCAGAGGGAGTGGAGGGGAGTCAGAGGGGCCCCCAAGGAGCACTTGAGGTAGCGACTACAGTTTGGGGTGGAGGAAGTGGGGTGGAAGGCGACGAGGGTGGAAAAGGATGGATGCAGCCCACCCCGCCGCCTTATATAGGCGCCCAACACTAACCCTGAAATATTCCGGTGGAGAGGCCAGAAATTTGTGTGTGTGTGTGTGTGGGGGGGGGGTGCGCGAATATTTGGTCCGGAAATTCCGCCCAAAATCTCTGGGCGTGTCCAGAGAGTGGGAACAGGAGGATTTTGGACCAATTTTTGATCAAAATATCGAACACCAGAAATTTCCGGGGCCAGGACATGGAATATTTTGGCCTCCGGATATTTGGCCCGGAAAATTCCGCTCCAAATTTCCGTCCGTGTCCAGAGAGCGGGCACGGAGGAAATTGGGGAAGTTTTCCTGGGCAAAGATCAGAGGGTTGGAAATTTCTGGGCTCCCAATGACAAGTGTTCCTAAAGGAGAATGAAGACAACCATGAGCCTTTAGTGGAATTTTGAAAAACGACAAAACACGGCAAAGGAAACACGAATGAAAAAGGGACAAAAGATGCAAAAAAACACAACATAGAACACACGAAACGAAACAAAACGGAAAGAAAAGAAGGGAAAATGTTGCTGGCCGAAGCCACCGTGTTTGAGTATGTGCCAAGGAGCCGCGAAGATATATATATCTTGGGCCCAAAAGCACGACTCACATTGAAGCACAATGTGTCAAAAAATGACTAGATATGCATGGAGTTTTGATTTGCGCATGATAGGAGGAGTGTTACCTCATGAATTGACTTACCCCCCCCTATGTCCATGCCTACATCCAAACAAAATAGCATGTGTAGTGGAGGTATCTATGCAAGGTATCAAGAGAAGCTAGACGAATCAATGAAATTTAGTTCATTCCTCAAACCCCTAAATTTGGTTCACCAAGGGCCTTCGTGAAGATATCCGCAAGTTGATGCTTGGTCAACACGTAAGAGAGATCAATATCGCCCTTCTCAACGCGATCTCGAATGAAGTGATGTCGAATCTCGATGTGCTTCATCTTGAAGTGAAGAACGGGGTTGTAGGTGATCTCTTGATATCACTATCATTGTCGCACAAGAGAGGCACTTTGTCTAAGTCGATACCATAATACCGCAATGTTTGCGACATCCATAGCAATTGAGCACAATAACTCGCCGCGTAGATGTACTCGGCCTCGGTGGTGAGGAGAGCAATGCAATTTTGCTTCTTGGAAGACCAACACAACAAAGAGAGTTCAAGGAATTGGCAACCCCCGGAGCCGCATCCAAATACCCAATGAGTTGAAAGCTTGAACCCTTGGAATACCAAATACCAAAGTTTGTGGGTATGAACTAAATAGCGAAAGATTCGTTTAACCGCTTTAAGATGACTTTACCTCGGAGAGGCTTAAAACCTTGCACACTTACCAACGCTATACATAATATCCGGTCTAGATGCACAAAGGTAGAGCAAAGAACCAATCATTGAGCGATATACCTTTTGATCTACCTCTTTACCATTCGGGTCGGGTTTCAAGTCAAGAGTGGTGGACATGGGAGTCTTCATAGGCTTGGCTTTATGCATGTTGAATCTATTGAGCATATGTTGAGTATACTTGGCTTGCTTGATGAAGGTTCCTTCAGGATGTTGCTTGATCTCAAAGACAATAAAATATTCCAATTCCCCCATCATGGACATCTCAAACTTATCGGTCATGAGATTGCAAAACTCTTCATTGAACTTGATGTTGGTAGACCCGAAAATGATATCATCCACAAAGAATTGGCATATGAAAAAGTTGCCTCCAACTCAAATGGTTAAGAGGGTGGGATCTATTAAGCCAACATTGAACCCACGATCCACTGGAAACTCTTTAAGGTGCTCGTACCACGCACGTGGATCTTGTTTAAGTCATAGAGCGCCTTATCGAGCTTATAGACGTAACTGGGGTGGTTGGGATCCTTGAAACCCGAAGGTTGCTTGACATATACCAAGTCATGAATGGGACCATTTAGGAAAGAACTCTTGACATACATTTGTTGCAACTTGAAGTTATGATGAGAAGCATAGGCAAGCAAGATGTGAATTGATTCAAGACGAGCTACGGGAGCGAACGTTTCACCAAAATCGACGCCTTCAACTTGAGAAAAACCTTGAGCAACCAATCTCGCCTTGTTGCGAATGACGATGCCATCTTTATCTTGATTGTTCTTGAATACCCACTTGGTGCCGATGCCGTTCTTGCAATCCTTGGGTCTTGGAACTAACTTCCACACTTTGTTGCGCTTGAAGTTGTTGAGTTCATCATGCATAGCCTCAAGCCAATCGTGATCTTCAAGAGCTTCATAAACTTTCTTGGGCTCAATGAATGAAACAAAAGCATGTGCCTTGCTAAAGGCTGCCAATTGTCTCCTCGTGACAACCCTTCCTCGAACTTGTCCAAGGATCATATCCTCCGTGTGACCGGCACGCTCAAGATTTTCTAGCCTTCTCTTTGCTCTACGCGCTAGCATCTCCTCCAAAGTCTCCTTGGATATGGCTTGAGCATCACCTTCTTGATCGGAGTCATGTCCATCTTGATCCTGGCCTTGTTCATTAATGGGAGATGGATCACTTCTTGGTTGAGCTCTCTCAATAACGCGAGAATCTTGGTCTTGTCCTTCACGTTTTGCTTGGCCTTGATTGATAGCTTAGCCTTGATCACTAGCTTGACCTTGAATGTTAGCGTGGCCTTGATCATTAGATTGGCCTTGATCATTAGCTTGAGGGCTTGGTGCATCTTGTTGGGTAGCTTGTGTATCAATGGGTGTAGCCAATGGCTCCACTTGAGTAGATCGTAGTCCTTCTCCCTACGTCATCCGGTAACCCTCAATGAGGATTATTTCACCAATCCCCATTCTTCTTATGACGATGGGAGGAATTGCATCTCCTACAAAAACCATGATCTATACGGCCCCCTTGGGACCCATTATCCCCATCAAACACCATGCCTATAGCTTCTTCAACTTGTCCGATGGACTTGTTGTAGACTCTATAGGCGTGAGCGTTTGTGGCATAACCAACAAAGATACCCTCATAAGATTTGGTCTCGAATTTTGACAAGCGTTTACCTTCCTTGCGAATGAAGCATTTGCATCCAAAGAACTTGAAGTATGATACATACGGCTTCTTGCCCGTGAGAATCTCATAGGGAGTCTTGTTCAAGTTCTTACGAAGATATAACCGGTTGCTAGCATGACAAGCGGTGGAGAGCCAAGAATTGCATGGAGAAGAGAATTCTGCAATCATGGTCCTTTCCGCATCCATAAGTGTCAGCTTCGTCCTCTATGCTACACCATTTTGTTGTGGGGGCATAGGGAGTGGAATATTGATGAGCAATCCCTTCTTCACTAATAAATCCCTCCACGGTGTACTTCTTGAACTCGGAGCCATTGTCACTCCGGATTGCCATGATGCTTGCATTATGTTAGCGCTCCACCAAAGTGGTGAACTCGATGAATCTGTTTTGAGTCTCACTCTTCCTCTTGAAGAAATACACCCAACAATATCTTGAGTAGTCGTCCACAATCACCAAGCAATACTTCTTTCCTCCAAGACTATCATAAGATAATGTACCAAAGAGGTCCAAATGAATAAGCTCAAGAACTCTTGAAGTGGTGATGGTGGTCTTAGTAGGGTGTGGTTCTCCATGTTGTTTTCCAAGTACGCAAGATCTACACACACGATATTTGGAAAACTTAGCATTCGTTAGTCCTAGAACATGATTGCCACTTTGAAGGTCATGCAACGTCCTCATATTGGTGTGGGCTAACCGGCGATGCCATAGCCAACCCACAACAACTTTAGCCATTAGGCATGTTGCGGCACACGTGTCTCCTTTAGAGAAGTCCACTACATACATACCGTTCTCCACATGCCCAACAAAGGCTACTTTAAGAGTCGTTTCCCAAGTGACAATCACATTCTCCTTATTAAAGAAAGAGGTAAAGCCACAATTTGCAAGTTGAAGGACCGAAATGAGATTGTAACCTAGGGACTCAACAAGAAGAACATTCTCAATTGATAGATCATTTGAGATGGATACCTTGCCTCGTCCCAATACCTTTAGCTTGGAGTTATCACCAATAGTGACGCAATTGAGATATGGTGAAGGAGGTGAAATATCACTCATTGCGTCTTTGCATCCAGTCATATGTTGGGATGCACCACTATCCACCGTCCATTTGCCCGACCCGGAAGCATTCCCTACAAGAGATTAATGTCTTGATTTAGGTCTAAGAAGTACTAACATATTTAGCATAAACATGTCCATCTCTAGATTTCATAAGAACATAAGATGGGTTATATTTTCCTGCAAAGTCATTGTGAGTGGCGCTCACCCTAGAGGTTTCACCACCCACAATGGTGTTGGTCTCCTTCTCTTTGATCACCTCCCCTTCTTTCACAAAGGTGGTCTTTTGTGAAGGAGAGGCGACATTCTTCTTCTTGTTGTTCTTCTTTCTCGACTTAGCCACATAGCCGAGTCCCTCTTTTCCATTCTTGACTCTTTGAGAGTTTAGCACCTTATCAAGAGTTTTCTCACCTCCTACAAGATTAGTTTCAACACAATAATTGCTAGGCGAGATAACAACATTAGTATTTGGAGAAGACATGAATTTCTTATTAGTTTGTTGAGCTAGAAGATTGTCACGAGACTTGGTTAATTTGTCATGAATTTCTTTGAGAGACATTAACTCCTTTTCTAGCTTTCCATGAAGAACAACAAGTTCCTCGTGAGAAATTCCTAGCTCCAACTTTTCATTTTCAAGGGTTTTAACAAGAGAAACAGATTGTTCATTATCCTTCCTAAGTTTGGAGACACTTATAGCATAAGTCTCTTTGAGAGTAGACAGTTTCTCCTCAAGAGAGGCTCTAATGGAGCGCTCATTTTCAAGAGCCTTTTCAAGCTCTTTGTCATTGCTAGATTGACCTCCAAAGCTTTCCAAGGTCATGACGATTTCTTCCTATTCATCTACAAGAGAGTTAGCATCATCAAGTTTCCTTAAAAGCGCATTTACCTTTTCTTTAGTTTCACCCTTAAGGCTACCCAACCACATTCTTAACTCTTTTTCCTCATCATCATCTTTACAATTGTTCTCAACACAATCCAATAATGAGGGAGGGTTAGTGACAATAGTTTTGGAGTTGGAAGAGATTACCAAAGAGGCTTTTACCATGAGACATGTAGGTCGGATAGGCGCGTTCTCATTGGGGGATTCAAATAGAGAGACCGATGAAGAGGAACAAGTAGCTATGGCAACGTGCCACTTCATCTCCTCCTTCATCTCCGGAGATGTACGTTTCCAACACGGCCCCTTGTTGAACGTAAAGAGCTCTTGGGACTCTTCTTGTGTAGTTCTTGTTTTGTGGAGCCTTGGTCTTATCTTTGCGAACAAGCTTGCCTTCATTTTCCTCTCTTGGCTCAAAATGACACTCCTTGACAAAGTGGTTTGCACTTCCACAATTTTAGCACATCCTTGGCCGCTCCCCCTTCTTCTTGTAGTTCTTGTTTCTTGGGGGTTTTGGAGCACCGGCTTTATGAGCTTCCCATCTCTTCCAATAGCCATGCATAGAAAGGGAAATGCACTTGTCAGCACCCTTGTACATGTCCTCATAGTCCTCCTCCTCCTCATCATACTTCTCAACTTCCTCTACTCGAGCAATTGCTTTTGACTTTAATGCTAGATTGGGCATCTTTCCCAAGCCTCCTGAGCAAGCTAGAGCGTCATCGACACTTTTGTGAGATAGTGATATTGCAATGAACTCACTAAGAACACAAATGGAGTTGATAGTACTATAGTCCGCTCTTGCACGAATGCTCGTGGCAAGGTTCTTCTCGAAAGGGGTGATCGCCTTGACAAATTTCCTCGATCCGTTCATCGGTGATATCCTGTTTTCCAAAATCTCTCAATTGATTTGCAAGAGTGACGGTTCTTCTTTAGAGCTCTTCCGAAGCCTCATCCTCTTGCATAACAAAGTTTTCGGCCTTGTCGAGAGCAACATCATACTTGAAGGATTGGATGCTCTCATTTCCTTCAAACAAAGTGTTGAGACTATCCCAAGCCTCCTTGGCGGTCTTGCAACCTCGAATATGAGTGAGATGTTCCCGTGGAAGAGCCTCTTGGATGATGTTGAGGGCGGTCTTGTTGAGTTGTGATTCAATGTCTTCCCTTGGATTCAGGTTGCATGATGGGGATGAAACCCATGAACCACACTTCTCCACAAGGCGGTGCACGACCCAGATATGTAAGACTCCATTTCAAACTTCCAAGAAGAAAATTCATTAGTGTTAAGGATGGGAGGAAGTCCAACATTAAAAATGTGTGGCATTTGGATAATGGGGTGGATTGAGTCATAATTGGAAGGTGGTGGAACTTGTGAGTTACTCCTCGAGCCATTAGCCGTTTGAGACTTGGAGCCACCGGAATTTCCCCTTACCTTAGCCTTTTGGGCGGCTTCCGCCTTGTATTTTGCAATGTTTATTTTCGTTTCGGCTGTGTCCAGGATAACATCGCTAGCTGAATGTTCCGTATCTAAAACATGGGGAGATTCCTCGGTCCCCTTAGACTTACCCAACATGACCTCCAACATGTTCTTAATGCTAGAGACCTCCTAACCAACACTAGAGCTAACCTTAGTCAATTGGGTTTGGATTGTTCCAACCGTCATTTTTAGGTTAGCTATAGTGTGAGCCATTTTGGAGATCTCTTCCGTAGAAGCGTCGGGGCCATCTCCATTGACCATTGTACTCTTAGGCGGTTAAGCCCGATAAAAGAGCCGAGGCTCTGGTACCAATTCAAAGTGCAACATGGTCAACTAGAGGGGGGGGGGGGTGAATAAGCGACCTACAAATTTTAATCTTTTTCACGTTTTAATTATGCTTAGCAAGTAAAAGACATGATTATCTAGATGTGCAACTAGATGAACATCCTAAGTGATAGAAAACAAGTACACAACAGAAGAAATATGTAAAGTACAAAATAACCACAAGTGTAAACAAGGAGACAAGGATATGTTTCCCGTAGTTCTTTATCAAGAGAAGTACGTCTACGTTGGAGAGGTGGGAAGCCACCTAGGCGCTCCTCAATTGCACGGATGTGCACACCTTATTCTCCTTGAGATTCTTCGGTGAGGGAGACTCTCATTCCACTATGAGGTCGACTTGAAGGCGTCGACCAAACCTTTACACAAGGTTGAGGCTACTCCACAAGTTGGATGGAGTCTTTCAACAATCAGAAGCTTCTTAAAACAAGGTGGAAGCTACAAGCACTAGGGTTTCTCTAGGATGACAAGGCAACCAAGAGATTTACATGATACCTAAGGGGAAAGTGGGGGAGATCGATTTTTGGCTCGATGAATATGTAGATCTAGGTCTCCTCTACCAAATCCTCGAAGGGCAGAGTTTTGTTGGTTGAGGAGGGAGATCTAGGAGTTTTAAGCTTTGGATCTATGGAGGAGAGAGAGAGGAATGGACGAGCTAGCTGTCTAGAGGAAGAAGGAAGCTATTTATAGCCTCCTCCGAATTCTACCCGTTGCTATCTTCCGGGGTCGAAATATTCTGGTATAAGTACTGAAAATTTCCGGGCGAAGGGCTGGATATTTCCAAATCTCCGGGGGCCGGAAATTTCCGCCCCCATTCCAGAGAGCGGGAAGCGACGACTTGACACATTAGTGGGAAAAAAGGGCCATTTCCCGCGGAAATTTCCGCCCTGGCACGAGAGAGCGGGCAGATGGAATGCTTCCTTCCTTGGCAGCTGGTCTTTAAGCAGGCCAGAAATTTTCGGGGTCAAGCCCGGAAATTCCGCCCTTTAGGCACCGGAAATTCATGCTCGCGTCCTAAAAATTCCGGCCTAAATAATCCCAGTTGATCTTGAGTTTTCTGGAGTTTTCTACATGAGTCTTTTCCTATGGATTTCTGTTGTTCTTGATCAAAAATATAATCCGAGCTGTGAACCTTAAACACGATGTTAGTAGAATAACCTGTGTTGTTATCATCACCGAAATCATTAGAGGAGACATGAGCTTTCAGCAGCAACGTGGAATATGCACACAACACAACCAAGATACTTTGCCCCAACAAAACAGTGAGGTTTTCAATCTCACTGGTTTTGCTAACACAAAGGATTAGATGTATAATGTGGAAAATAATGTATGATTGCAGTGAATGACAGGAAAACAATGTTTGAAGTGGTTGTATTAACAGTGTAAAAGAATGGATCGGGGTCCACAGTTCACTACTGGTGTCTCTCAAAAAGAGATAGATAACATGTTGGGTAAAAAGATTGCAGCTCGGCAATTGACAGAGATAAAGGCTGCACCCTAGTGCATATGAAAGACATGATGGTTACTATGAGATTCATGCTGGCATTATAACATGATTCATAGACCGCTATCCAGCTGCATCGATTACTAATAATCCACCCTCAGAACGTAATCCAAGCATACTGTGGGTATTAAGTTGCAAGCAACAGATTATTGCATTAAGTAAAGTGCGTAATGTAAACAATAAAATTATCCTTAGACAAAGCATTGTTGTTTTCTCCCTAATGGCAACAACACATCCCCCACCCATCACGTTTGTGTCACTCGAGCACAGTTGAAAAGGAGGCATGAACCCACTATCGAGCATAATACTCCCTCTTGGAGTTACAAGCATCAACTTGACCAGAGCTTCTAATAGTAACGGAGAGCATGCAAGATCAAAAATAACATATAAAAGATAGATTGCTAATCAACTTGACATATCATTCAATATTCATCGGATTCCAGCAAACACAACATGTAGCATTACAGATAGATGATCTTGATCATGTTAGGCAGCTCACACGATCTAAACATGGTGGCATAAAGAGGAGAAGACAACCATCTAGATACTGTTATGGACCCGTAGTCCAAGGATGAACTACTCACACATCACTCCGGAGGCAAGCATGGTGATGTAGAGCCCTCCGGTGATGATTTCCCCTCCAGACAGGGTGCCACGGAGAGCTTCAGAACCCTCCCGAACTAGAGTTGACGATAACATCGGCTACAGAACTTTTCGTGGATGGAGGCTTGAGTATTTAGGGTTTTCCCTAAGAAGAAGTATAAATAAGCGAAAGGGCGATGTCGGTGGGCGCCCGAGGGGCCCACACCACCTGGTGGTGCAGCCAGGGGGTGGGTCGCGCCGCCCTATGGTGTGGCCACCCTGTGGCCCCCCTCCGGGTCTCCTGCAGACTCCGTGTACGTGACAGAAAAATAAGACCTGGGATTTTGTTTTGTCCAATTCCGAGAATATTTCCAGAACAACTTTTCTGAAACAAAAAACAACAGAAAACATGTTCTGGCGCTGTGGCTTCTTGTTAATATGTTAGTCCCAGGAAATCCATAAAAATGATGTAAAGTGTATAGAAAACATGTAGAAAATGTCATGAAAACAACATGGAGCATCCAAAATTATAGATAAGTTTGAGACGTATCAAGCATCCCCAAGCTTAGTTCTACTTGTCCTCGATTAGGTAAAACGATAAAAATAGAATAATTTCTGATATGACATGCTACCAATATAATCTTGATCATCATATTTGTAAAAGCATTTGTAAGATGAGATCATAGTACTCTAAACATAGGCATGATAGATATAATTCTAACAATGAAACTTAGCAATTATGTTGCAACATGAAAAGTAACACAAACAAAAGGTCATGAATAATAATGCACTTGAAAGTTATATGTTTGTTTCGATCATAAAGGCAACATAGCAAAGTGGTATTTCGCTTGTCCTTATAAGTGAGAGAAAAACATAAATGCCAGGACACCTTCAAAGTTCAAGTGGTGACTAGAAACAAATAATTTGAGAGCAAGTAATAACATATCATGAAGCAATCAATAATAATCTTTGGGACTGATGGACATTATACTCAGAATGACAACTATGCTCTCTTAATTGTGCATAAAGTTAGAAGATGACGACTCAACATAAAACTAAAAGAAAGGCCCTTCGCATAGGGAAGCATGGATTAACTCATGTGATAGAGCTTTTATTTTATTAAACAGAGGTATTGAAAATATTTTTTAAGAGAGGTGTATGTCTATGTCAACAAATAGTAAATAAACAATACAGTACATCACAAGTTAACTATACATTACAAGAGCGGCTCCCATTGAAGTACGTTCTTTCTACTGGGATCGGTAGATCATCCATCTTCTCTTTTGTTTACACAATTATGCTTTAACTAATAAATCAGGGGCAAAAAGAGTGAAGAGAATTTATAGTAACCAAGTTTGGGGCTGGGCACCCCGTTGCTAGCTCTTCTATCAATATGGATAAGCGGATGTGCCACTAGTCCAGGTGTGTAAACTCCAATTAACAAGTGAAATAAAGATCGTCTACTTACTCCCTCATGAGCTAAAACAAGAACACAAAACAAGTATAATTTTGAATGTTTTAAAGGTAGCACATGAGAAATTTACTTTGGAGTGGCGGTTAAATACCACATATAGGTAGGTATAATGGGCACATTTGGAAAACTTTGGTTTTGGGAGTTGGATGCACGAGTAGAGATCATACTTTGTATAGGTGGAGACTAGCAAAAGACTAGGAGCGAGAAATTAAGAGAGCAATAATGGCCATAATCATGCATAGCGATAAAACATTATTAATCAAAGCATAAATGATATTACAAGTCAAAAAAATAAATGATCATAGAGGCTAGAGGTGACTGGTTTCTAGTCATAACATGGTGTAAGCTTACGCCAAGTTAATCAAATAAAGCATTGAAGGAGAATACCACAATATTATGCTTCGATATGATAAAAACGACTCATGATTCTTTCAATGACACATTAAGCACTCTCAGATATTTGAGACAAGTCATGCTACATCAATAACTACTAAGCATAGAATTAAAATAACATCTAACATCACAAGATAAAGTCTAGCCATAGTCTAAACAAGTTTCTTTTTGCACCGTTATAAGCATGAAATATTTTATTGTTTTCCAACACCAAATACTTTATTTAAACAAAAACTCTCCAAATGATTTATGAATGAAACAAGATAGTACTACTACTCTAATAGAACTAAAAGCTCTAAATAAGACATGCATGAAAAAAGAGAGCTAAAAGGATTTGCAGCAACTAAATGAAAAACGAAAAATACGAGTATGATAAATGAGGAATACGAGTATTCATATGAAAAAGCGGAGCGTGTCTCTCTCCCACACAAGAATGCTGGGTTTGAACTAAGTTTATTGCATCAAGGAAAATAAAACAAAACAAAACAAAAACAAACAGACGCTCCAAGTAAAGTGCATATGATGTCACCAAATAAAAATATAGTTTCACTAGAAGTTACCTGATAAGTTGCTGATGAAGAAGGGGATGCCTTGGGAATCCCCAAGCTTAGACGCTTGAGCCTTCTTAGAATTTGCTGGGATGAACCATGGGGGAACCCTCAAGCTTAGTCTCTTCACTCTTCTTGATCAAATTATATCATCCTCTTCTCTTGACCCTTGAAAACTTTCTTCACACCAAACTCGAAGTAATTCTCATTAGAGGGTTAGTGCATAGTCAAAAACTCACATTTTCTCCTTGGACACAAGAGTTACCAATACTTTCTAAACATTATCTGTAGCCACTGATGTTTTGTGGAGCAAAGAAATCCACTCAACATAGTAAAAGAGAGAATGCAAAGAAAAAAGGCAGAATCTGTCAAAACCAAAACAATCTGTAAAGAAAAACAATTCGAGGCACTTACGTTGCTCAGATCAGAAAACTAAGAACTAGAAAAAGTTTAGGAAATAGTTGAGGATCATGCACAAAATTTTCAGGTAGTTTCGATTTTTCTGTGAATTTATACGAATGTCGAGACATCGTAGTAGAATTCATAGACGGGGGTGCCATGAGACTATCGATAGAGAAGTGGGGGGACGTGATCGTTTGATGAACAATGACACAGGGTTTTACCCAGGTTCAGTATGTCGCAGTACAGCAGCGTTCCTACTCCTGCAATCTCACTATTCAGGACTAAAGCCTGGAGTAAACAGAGTACAATGTGAGGTTTAGGTTTAGCTACTCGACAAGGATCCACCTCTCGGCGAGTTAGCCTCTAGCTTCTTGTCTATCTTTCTTATCTCCCGTCTGGCTTTATATAATAGCCGGGTTAGGGCTTACAGAAAAGGAAACCTAGAAGACTACGGTATGTGTTAACTTGGAAAGCAAGGAATCCGCCTTCTACTCCAAGCCGTATCACGTGGGCCGTGATCCGGGTTCTTCTAGAATCCGGCTTCCGTGCGTCAGCTTACTGGGCCGCCCAATAGACCATGATCCATTACCATTTAGGCCACCCTGGTAATCTGGCACTTTAGACCACTATCTGATATACCCCTAATTGGTATATATCCGACAGTAGCCCCCAAGAAGGATTAAGACTTTGATTTGCCGTCTTTCGTCAGATTTGCATTCTTTCCGAGAAATGCTGGCTTTCTGTCTTGATTCTTCTTTTCCTTTAATCCATGCTATAACGAGAAACTCGGATTTCGGAAAATCCAGCTTTTCTTCCTCAAGCCTTCGTGGAGAAGGAACTTCATACGTCAGCGCTTTAATCATGCTGACGTCTGGGACGTTTGGGTTTCGAGCGTGAAACCTTGAAACGTATCTCTGACAGATTCTCGCGGGAAACTAGGAGATAGCAATAATCACCCGTCGTTTCATTTCCCGGAATTTCCGGCGAGTGACACACGTTGATCATCCAACGGTCAAAAGAGCCATTAGCACGTATCGCGATGGATTTCCGGCTATAAATAGCCATCTCCATCCTCTCCGGCAAACCTTCCACTCCCCAGTTCTTCACGCCTCAAGCACTTAGGGCATCTCCAGTCGTTGCGCCCCCCAGGGCCCAAAACGCCGCCGTTTTGGGGCCGCCGTGGCGCTAAGCGGCGCTATTCTGGAACCTGGGGGGGCAGGCTTCCTAGTCGCTCCCCGAGCCCATGATTCGGCCCAAACAAACACAATTTGAAAATAGGCGATTTTTATTGAATTAGCGCCCGAGCCACTGTGAGCAGAGAAGGTCCCAAGCACGTGCTCGCAGCTGCGCCGTTCGCAAACCTCGCCGGAGTGCACGGATTTCTCCTCGCGCCGCCCGGGAATGGCATCTCCGAACGCTTCCCCGGACCGCTCCGTCGCGACGGAGATCAACGAAATCATCAACACCATGGACCCCATGGTGGACTCGCCCCTCCGCGCCACCGGCGACGAGCCGGAAAAGACCGCCAGCGGCCAGGCCAGCGAGGATCCGCCTCTCGCTGCCACGAATCCGGTTGCGTCCTCCTTCGCGCCGTCTCCGCCTCTCGCTCCCGAGACGGGGGAGGAGAAGATACTTCTCGTGAGAGAAGAACTCGCTGTCGTGCGTCTGCCGCTGCGTCCGCCGCCGCCGGGGCTGAGGACGAAGGGGAAAATGCCGGCAATTGGATCCTGAGCAGTATTCCTCCCTCTCTTCTTCCGACAATGGAGAAAGAGGGGTTAATCATGAAGGGAAAATGGCGGAGCCCGGAAGAAGAGTCTGAGCCTTTTCCCAAAGCCGGGGAACGCGTTCTCCTAACTTCTCATATCGCTAGAGGTCTGGGACTCCCGCCTTCGGCCTTTTTTCTCGAAATTCTCGATCATTACGGTATTCAGCCCAATAATCTTCCACCAAACTCCATTCTATATTTAGCCGGCTTCCAAGCCCTTTTCGAGGGGTATTTAGGAATAGCACCTAGATTAGACTTCTGGCAATACTGCTTCGGAGTGAAGCGAAACCCTACAGAGAGTGTTCTTCCAACCTGCGGGACTATTTCTTTCACCCTGCAAAGATTCAGGGAAGATTGGTACCCAAAAATAAAAACAGCAGTATCCGTCAAATTTTGGACGCGTTCTTTCTTTTATCACCAAGACATCCCATTTCCCGGAAAATAAAACGGGGTTCCTCCATTCGTCAATTCCGCTGCTACCCCTCAAGACAGCTGGGCCGTCGAAGCGGTGCAAACCTTGCCGGATGATTTGCTAAAGATCAAACGGCGCATCGCCAAACTTACCTCCTCATAACCTCCCTTGACTGGAACAGACACAATTTTGTGTTGGTTCGGACGTCGTATCCAACCTCTTGCCCTCCGACCCCGGCTTCTTTGTAAATACGAAGGTCCGGAAGACGAAATGAGAGGGACTTCAAAGAGGGATTTCAAGAAGCGGGTCAACCAGTTGATCGCTACTCGCGATCAGTACGAGGAAATCTTGGGAATGTACCACGAGGAAAACCCGGTTCCCGAGGTATTTTATTTTCTCTGGTGGGCATTCTCTTGGATTTTTTGTCTTTCCCGGATTTCCCTAACTTAGTCGGATCTTTTGCCATTTCCGTAGTTCGATGCTCTTACGTAAAAAGATCTTGCGTCTGACGCCGAACTCGACGAGTTACATGCCAATTTTTATGGCGGTCGGAAGTGCAAGAGGCAAATAATCCCGGAGGAAGTGATAAATCTTGACGGAGTTCCTATCGCCACATCCAGGTATTCTTCTGGGGATTTCATATTTTTGCCTGATTTGTTTTACAAGCTGTTTTGATTCCTCGAGGTATTCACTTCTCGGATTTTTCCTTTATCCCTTCCCCCTTTTAGCCTTGCTCCAGCTTCTTTGAAATCAAAGAAACTGAAAAAGCACAAGGATACTGTTGGCAAGGGAGCGCCATCTCCAGCTGCAGCTCCTCCTACTCCAGTTACTCTTGGTAGGGAGGATAAGTCCACGAAACCGAAGGAACAACCCTTGCCAGCCAGCCAGCCTATTGCATCCAATGTGGATACGAGGGAAAGGGCGAAGCCGGAAATGGGCGGTCCTTCTCGCACACCTGAGGAGGAGCCCGTTCCTACTTTCGACAAGGACTTCCAGGTAAAGGAGGAACCTTTTGACGATCTCGGATACATTTGTACGACAGCTAAGAAGTTCTTCGCTCCTGCTCCCCTGATCCGTCCTTGGCCACAAGGCAGACTAATTTTCCGAAATAACTTCGTGTTTTCACCTCGTCAGGTCATCCAAGACGGCCTGCACCATGTTGCAATTCTTTTTTTCTGAACACGTAAAAGAATTCAACGATAACTTGTCAGGTTTGCAGCAGATGAGCCAGGTAATATCTCTAGCCCCCAAGCAATAAGTCAAATGCATGCTTTTAACTTAATGCTTTCATCCTTATTATGCCTACTGCTAACTTAAGTTTTTTGTTTCTTTTCCGTGTTTCAGCAAACCGCTCAAAGCATAAACCTGGAAGTTTTCGGCAAGCTTACCGTAAAAAATAAGGAGGTTAGAAACCTTCTCTCTATTCTTGATGTTGAGGAGGCGGAGTTGGCATCATCTCAGCGTCAGCTGGAGGAAACGACAGGTATGTGATTTCTCTGTGTTTTAATTTTATGCCTTTTCCTAAGTATTTTTCCGAGTTGTTCTAACCCGGGATTTTACTTGCTTTTCAGCTGTTTTGGCGAGAGCCAAGCAAATTGCCGAAGATGCCGGCAATGCCGAGAACCTCCGCCGGGAAAACATGGACCTTCATAAGGAAATTATGAGGGTTCAGAAGGAACTAGAAGCCAGCCAGCTGGCTGTTGGCATTGCTCAATCTAATGCCTCCAACCAAGCTAAGAAGGATAAGGAAACTATCCGGGACCTGGAGAATGCCTTGACCCTTCCCCTGGAGGAGGGCTCCGAGATGGATAAAATTCTCGGTAAGTATTCTACTTTTACCGGACTTTTGACGTTTTACAATCTTTCTCTGCTTTTTCCATAACACTTTGGTTATTTTTCTGAAAAAACAGGAGATGACCCATCTCTTACTCGGATTGAAAAGATCCGAGCCTTTGGGAAGGTCTTCACCGCGCTCAAGGCTGCGGGGATGTTGCTTATCAACAAGTTACTTCCCGCTAGGACTGGGGAGTTCTCGGAAGTTGAGAAACTTCCGAGAGCTATCGTGGAGGTGGCGGAGTCCAAGGAATCCACCTTGCGCTCCGCGACACGTGGTGGTGCGTGCATGGCTCTAGGGTTCATGCGCATGCACTACCCCTCTGCCAAATCTTGGCGCGTGGCGTCCGACATCCCGCAAGGATACACGGAAGCCCAGCGGACCAACATCTTTGATGAGATCAAAGGTCACGCCACCAAGATTGCTTCCATGGTCAATGTCTCCATCTCCTATCCGGAGGAGGCAATCCCGAAAACTCCCGAAGAGTCCTCCAGTGAAGATGACTCGGATGCTTGAAGGAGAATTCCGGTTCCTGGGTAGATAGGAGATAGGAGCATTACCGAACTTATGTTGTAAACATTATTGTAATGCTTCTATTATTTTGAATGAACAAGTACTCCGCCTTTTGCAGCAAGGTTATTTAACTATATTGCAAGTTTTTCGGGTTATTATTATTCCTTTATCTTCTAAATTCTCTGGTTTGTATGCTTTAACTATCCTTAGTGCTTGAAATGGCTCGATAGCATTTTAATCTTCATGCCAAGCGACTAGGTATGACCAATCAGTCTGAACTCGGAAACATGGATCATGCTAAAGGAATTTTTGCTTACTAGCTCCAGTGACCCAGCACAACAATCAGATAATATTTAGAGAATAGTAAGGAATTTTTGTATGAAACTCAGGCACGCAGGCACAATCTGGGTTTCCTTAAGCCGTTTTTAGGCTGAAAATCATTCAATTTTTTAACGCCGAGCACGCAGGCACAATTCGGGTTAACATTGAGTATTTTGAAAGATCATTGTGAAATAGATAAGGTGGAAATATGCTTTACTATAATAAACATGTAAAAACATAGAAGTGTGGATTCCGACAACTTTATTTCATGATCTCAAAGATGTTTACATAGATATTGAACTAAGTATAGAAGGGACGTAACTGCGGATACTCCAAGGCCTCTTTGTCTCTCCCAGTTAATCATCTATCTTTCTCTTTCTTTTGCGATTCGACTTCTCAGGATGATCTTCCGTGTCTCCAATGTCTACAAGATAGTATGATCCATTTTTCATAGCTTTGCTAATGACGAATGGTCCTTCCCATACTGGGGCCAATTTGTGCTTTCTTTGTTGTACCAATCTTAGCACGAGGTCTCCTTCTTTAAAAGAATGATGCCTGATTTTCCGACTATGATAACATCGCAAACCTTGCTGATATATGGCGGATCTTTGAAGCACAAGCTCTCATTCTTCTTCTAAGAGATCGACGGCATCCTGTCGTGCACTTTCGGCATCTGAGTCATCGAAATCCTGCACTCTTGGGCTGTCATGGATCATGTCCGTTGGAAGAATTGCTTCCGCACCATAAACTAGGAAAAACGGGGTTTGCCCTGTTGACCTATTTGGTGTCGTTCGAATGCTCCAAAGCACAAAGGGTAATTCTTCCACCCATGCTCCAGCTGCTCTATGAAGCGTATTCCTTGCAGGATTGAGCTGTTCATTCTTTCAACCTGTCCATTGGACTGTGGGTGTGCCACAGATGCAAGATCTAGGAGAATTCCCGTTTGTCGGCAATATTTTGCCAACTCTCCAATGGAGAAATTTGTCCCGTTGTCAGATATTATGCTATGTGGAACGCCATAGCTCATGACTAAGTCAATGATGAAATTTCTGGCAGTTACACCGTCAAGTTTTTTGGTGGGTTTAGCCTCCACCCACTTGGTATATTTATCCACTGCAACGAGTAGATGTGTAAGTCCGCCTCTTGCAGTTTTGAATGGTCCCATCATATCTAACCCCCAGACCGCAAATGGCCATGTAATAGGGATAGTTTTGAGTGCTTGGGCTGGCATATTTGTCTGCTTGGCGTAATACTGACATCCAACGCATGTATTTACTATGCGTTCAGCATCTGTTTTGGCGGTTAGCTAGAAAAACCCTGCACGGAATGCTTTTTTGACTATGCTTTTCGATTGAGCATGATGGCCGCAATCTCCAGCATGGATTTCTTGCAGGATTTCTCTTCTTTCTTCTGGCAAAATACATCGCAGAAAAATTCCGGTAGTACTGCGTTTATATAGGAAATCGTTGATTACCGTGTATCATTTGCATCGACGTTGTATTTGTCTTTGCAAGACTTCGTCTGCTCCATCCGGGTACTTCTGATCAACTAAGAAGTTTAGATATGGAATTGTCCATTCCGGGTTAACGAGCATGACTTCGATTGACTCGGAAACCAGAGGATAGTCGACATCTCCACCTTTTATGGATGGTTCGTACAGATGCTGGACAAGCACACATGGTGGTAGGATTTTCACCCTTTCTGATCCCATGCGGGCTAATGCATCCGCGTTCCAATTTTCTTCCCTTTTGACGTGAAGTACTTCAAATCCTAGGAAACAAATTGCGAACTCGTCCACCGTTCTCCGATATTCGGCCATGATGGGACTCTTGGCGTCCCAAGTTTGGTTCAGCTGGTGCTGTACCAAATCTAAGTCGCCATAGCACAAGATGCGTTTAACACCTATTTCTTTTTCAATATGCAGGCCATCAAGCAAAGCTTCGTATTCTGCCACGTTATTACTGGCATTGAAATGTATTTGTAATACATACTCCATTGTGTCTCCTTTGGGGGATTTTAGGACTACACCAGCTCCCGTGCCTTCTTTCATCTTGGATCCGTCAAAGTGCATGACCCAGTATTCCGACTCCGGCATTGGTGTATTTTCCATTGCTTCTGTCCAATCGGCGACGAAATCTGCCAACACCTGGGATTTTATCGCCGTCCGGGGTTGGTACTTAATGTCGAACGCAGCTAGCTCGATAACCCCATTTGGCTACTCGGCCTGTTGCGTCCGCATTGTTTATTATATACCCCAGTGGTGCTTTACATACCACTGTTATGGAATGTCCTTGGAAGTAATGACGAAGTTTCCAAGATGCGAAAAATACGCCATATGCCAGTTTTTGATAGTGTGGGTACCTTTGTTTAGACTCGGAAAAAACTTCACTTACATAATACACCGGGTGTTGATCTGGTATGCTTTGGTCGTCTTTCCGCCTTTCCACAACTATTACTGCGCTGATAACCCGGTTTGTAGCTGTGAGGTACAATAACATAGGTTCTTCGTCTTTTGGGGATGCCAAAATCAGAGCTTTCATCAAATTTTCTTTCAACTGGGTTAATGTTGCATCTGCTTCTTCTGTCCATACAAACTTGTCGGATTTCTTCAACAATTTGTATAATGGCAGAGCTTTGTCCCCTAGCCGGCTAATAAACCTGCTAACGGCTGCTGCAGAATCCGTCAATCTCTGTACATCTTTTACGCACGTGGGCTTTGAGATGTTTAAGATTGTTTTGATCTTTTCCGGGTTTACATCTATTCCTCTATGAGAAACAATGAAACCCAGAAGTTTTCCTGAGGGAACCCCGAATACGCACTTTAAATGATTCAATTTCATCTTATAAGTGCGTAGATTTTCGAAAGTTTCTCACAAATCTTCAAGGAGTGTGTCTTTTTCTTTGAAAACGACGGCAATGTCGTCCACGTAAACGTGGACATTTTTGCCAATCTGACTATGCAAACATCATGGAATGCAACGCTGGTAAGTTGCACCTGCGTTCTTCAGGTCGAACGACATGGTTATGTAGTAGTACGTTCCATATGGGGTTATGAAGGAAGTTTTGATTTGATCTTCTTCCTTCATGCGTATTTGATGATACCCGGAATATGCATCCAAAAAGCATAAAAGCTCAGAGCCGGCAGTGGCATCTATTATTTGATCGATTCGCGTTAATGCAAATCTATCTTTTAGACACAATTTGTTCAGGACAGTATAATCTATACACATCCTACGGCCAGTACCGTCTTTCTTCGGGAGTAATACTGGGTTTGCGGACCATTCAGTATGTATGACTTCCCGGATAAAATCTGCTGCTAATAGCCGGATAATTTCCTTGCCAATAGCCTTCTGTCTTCTTCCGTCGAATCGACGGAGACCTTGTTTGACGGGTTTAGATCCTGGAATCACCTTAAGTTGGTGCTCAGCAAGTTCCCTGGGTACGCCTGGCATGTCAGCTGGACACCATGCGAAAATGTCCCAGTTCTCACGGAGGGACTTGATGAGCTCGCTTTCCTATTTGTCGGACATCCCAGTTCCTACTACGACAAACTTTGTCAGATCTTTAGGATCTAGGATTACCTGTCTTGTATTCTCGGAAGTTTTGAAGTTATCTGCCGGCTTCCGGCTTTCTTTTCCTGCCAGCATTTCTGTCGGCGATACTTCTTTGGCCAGCTCCTTCAGTTCTTCCTTTGCTATCACTTTTTCTGCGCAAAGGGTGTTTTCTTTTTCCAGCTTGTTTGCCAATTTGAAGTCTCTTCTTATCGTGATTACTCCACCTTTTGGCCCCAGCATCTTCAGCTTGTTATAGATATAACATGATCTTGCCATGAATTTGGCGAAAGCTGGGCGTCCGAGTATTGCGTGATACACACTCTCGAACGGCACAACTTCGAAGGATACTTTTTCCTGACGGAAGTGATCTTTCTCTCCGAAGGTTACATCTAGGGAAATTTCTCCTAGGGATTGTGCTTGTCTGCCAGGGACGATGCCGTGAAAGCGTATGTTGCTGTGATTGAGCTGGGTCTCAGAGATTCGCATGTGCTTCAGTGTATCCAGGTACAATATGTTAATGCTGGATCCTCCATCCATCAACACTCTTTTTAGCCTAGTGTTTTGAACAATAGGGCTTACAACTAGATCTTGCATGCCAGGTTCTAGGAATATTTCCGGGATGATCAGACTGATCCTAGCTAATTGGTGTATTTGAGTACTTCAAGAATTTTGGGGTTGCAGGGACAACCGCGTTTATTTCTCGAAGTGTTCTCTTTGCCACCTTTGCTGAGGGAGTTGCCAGGAAAGTTAGGTTGCATTCTCCGTCAACTCTCGGAAACTTAGGCTTGCCTTTTCGCTGTTGTTCCTGGATTTTTTTGTCAGTGTCCGATTCACTGTTTTGTTTTTTAGCTTCTGGCTTTTGCTTGGAGAATTTCTTCTTGGAGTTCTTCCCTTTGCTTCCGGATCCTGCACTTCCTTTCATATGCTTGTTTAGCCGGCATTGTGCGTTAGTATGAGTGGGTTTCCCAAATTGCGAGTGGTGGACACAGTTTTTCGACTTTATTCTTTTCCACTCTTCTTTGGTGTAATTTATCGGCTCTGTGCTTCGTCCTTTCCACTAGCTCCCATTTTCTCTTCCAAAGGCTATGTTAACTTCTTTGGGCTTTTGCGTTGCTTCGGGAGTTGCTTTTTTCTTAGGGCGAGGGGTGTTTTTGGCTTGGATCAAAGTGTCGATATTTCCGCCTCTCGCTCGGATGTCGTCTTCGGCCGCTGCGTGCTCATTGGCGATCGTAAGCATAGATCCGAGATCTTTGTGCTTTTTGGAACCGATCATGATCGGTACGAGTCCGGGTTTTAAGCCATTGACGAAAGCATGCATTGCTTGTACGTCAGTTACTCCAGAGCAACTATTCTTCATTGCAGTCCATCTTGAGATAAAATCCACGTATGGTTCATCTTCAAACTGGGTGCAACGGTTTAGCTGGTTGGTGCTATTAGGGCGCTTATAAGTTCCCCAGAAATGCTGAGTAAAAACTCTAGCCATATCATCCAAGCTGTCTACAGTTCTTGATGGTAACCCATTGATCCAATCCCTGGCTCCATCCAGTAACATTAGGGGGAGGAATTTTACTGCCTCCAGGTCTGTCCCATTGTTGATCAGGACGGCTATGTAATAGTCTGAGAGCCAGGTATCCGGGTTTGTGCTACCGGTATACTTTTGATATGTTGGACCAACTTTGGCAAAGCCAGAATGCAGAGTTATCCTTCGGATCCTGTCGGTAAAACACTTGGGTCCAACGTATAAATCATCTCTTTCCGCTCTGTCAATGTGTGCGGAGTATCTGCCAGCTGAATGGACAGAAGGGGATCTGCGCCTTTCTTTTCCATTGTGGCGCGGACGCGTTTTTCCGGGATTATCTCTATTTCCTCTGTGATCGTGCCCTTTCGGATAAGCTGGAGTTCTACTCCTATGTCTTTCCTTATTCCTGGGGGGCGTCCGGGATCTCTCACGCCTGTGAGGTATATCTTGTCTTCCAGCTTTTTCAGCGGGGCATCTCGGAGGCGGCATCGCTTTTCCATCCTTCCGGTTTTGCTCTTCCCGATCTCGGGAATTAATTCCATCTTTCGGTAGATGGGATCCGGTTCTGGACGCTGCATCCTTGTTGTCAGGGTTTTTCTTGTCCTTTCTCGGATATGATTTCTTCTCTTTAGAATTGTTTGAATCTCCAGGTTCTTCCGGTCCAGGTGCCCCAGCGGCGCATTTAGCTGTTTTGCATAGGGCGGAGTCGTCGTGCAACTTCCCTGATCTCTCTTGCCCTCGCTGTTGTTGTTGCAATGCTTTTCCTAGGAAAGCATACACCCCTTGAAGTTTTTCACCATTGGAGTACATATCGTTGTTGAGGATGGCGAACGCTGCTTCCGCGTTTTCTGGTACGGTTTTGTTTATTGGCTCGCCTCTGGCATCTTTGCCATTTACTTTCTTTTGCTAAGATGGGTTGTGAAACCTTTCCTTTGGCGGCAATACTTCCGGTCTTGCGATTCCGGGTATCGTGTAGGTTTAATACTAGATCTATTCCTTCTCTCGTATTCCTCAATTTCTTCCTGCTTTAGCTTGATGTCAGCCTGGATTTTATGGAGGTGTTCTCGAGTTCGGAATAGATGTTGTTGTTGCCTCTGGAGATCTTGTCTCCTGGCTTCCAGCATTTCAGGGGGCTCGTGTGGTCCCACTAGTGTTTGAAGTAAATCTTGTTCGTCTTTCTCTGACATTGGCGGAACAGAGATTTCCTTCGTTTTCTTCTCCGCGGGTTTAACTCCGCTTCCTCCTCCTGCTTCCAGGCTTTCGTTGGCCGGATCGGCCAATTTTTTCTTCCGGAGCTTGTACTGGAGTTTTCTGGAAGCTTTGTGCTTTTTCTTGGAAGAGGGAGGTTTTTTACCAGGTTTGTCCTCTGTCAATTCTTTGACATCGGGGTATTTGTCGCACCCGAACTTCTAGAGGATACTCACAGTCCGCTAAACAGTAGAACAAATGGCTTACGGGGCATACCGGCACCCGCATCTCAATATGAGCAGGCCAACACGTAAACGTGTGACAACCATTCTCTACTATCCATCGTCTGCGTAAACCATCCCATAGAAATCCGACTACTTCCGTTGACGTACTTCATAACATACACACATGGTACGTCAACGGCATTTAACAAGTGATATCACAACATATCTCTAAGACACAAAAGATTGAAATAAGTTGCAAATGGCTCTCACTAGAGCAGAGATAGCAAATACAATCATCCAGAGGACACATGTCCCAACAATTCATCATTACAACACAGCGGAAGCATCCAAAGTGTCTGAGTATAGACAAGATCTAAATAGGCCTAAGAGGCCGGAAACGAAAAGACGGAGCCCATCCACGATGTCTCGGATCCTGCCCGGGTCCGCTCTCTACTCGTCAGCAGCCTCGTCATACTCCACGTAGTAGCCACCATGGGGATCCTCGGAAACGTAGTCTGCGGAAACCACAGCCCCAAAGGGGTCAGTACATAAACGTACTGGCAAGCAAGACTCACAAGATACCATAGTGTACCCGGCAACACCAAGTACAGATGCTTTGGGTTCAACGTAAGAATAGGTGATACAAAAGTGCGGCAGCAGGCTGCTCTAACCAACTACAGAAACACGCTACAACTTCCGGCTAAAAGAAGGGGATAAGATAGCGTATCGTACCCAAACTTATAACTAACCTCAAACAAACCCATCCTGGATCTCGCCCCTTATCCGAAGAAGAAATCCGAGGATAACTCACACATTTGGATTAATGATGGTTCAAGTTATTGTGTCAATAAGACTATTACTAGTCAAGTTATCATTAGTTAGGTGTAAGTTGTTCTGAGTACTTGTTAGCCAGTACTTTCACCAAGTCATCCATAACCGCGGAAAACACGGCTTCTCGAGAAGATCTAACCCTGCAGGGATGCACCAATTTGGCCGTACACGTAAGAATAACCCGCCAGATGGAATGGCCCTTCCACCAAGCGGGGCACTCAACACAACTCAACTCTTCTTCGCATCAAGCCCAAATAATCTCGTGCAATTGAGCGCACGGCTAATCAAGCCCCACGAAGAAAAGGGGACCCTCATAGCACTCTAAGAACGTGTCTCCCTAAATGCCGACTACAAAAGTTTCCACCCTGGCCTCGGGTTCGTACCTGCATATGCGTGCGGCAAATGGAAAACCCGAACTAAATGAGGCGATTTGGACGAGATGCGAATCGAATCAAATTGAGGGGGGCGCCCATACACGCTTCCCACATGCGGATAGTGCGCTCATCATGGATCAGTAGACAAGACCCTTTTCCTAATTAGGGTCGACAGTAGCAGGCCTCAAAACCACGCCGGGCCTCCTGCCGGTGCCTTATCATCAAATTAGCATTACCTCAAACATTAACAGGTTGATTGTTTAAACATCGAGCCCCAGAACATAATAAAATATGGTAACAGAAATAACGGACAGCAGACTCGAGCATAAACAACCCTAAGCATGCTAGTAAGACACGGGCAACAAGCAACAGGGTTTTAGGTGTGGAGGTGAGGCTATATCAGGGTTAAAGGATAACATGTGATAGGATCGGAAAACAAGCAACGATTCATAAGGCTAGCAGAATAGACAACGGAAAGTATCGGTATCCAGTGTGGAAAGGAACACAATGGTTCATGTGAGTGAATACTTGCCTGCAAACTCAGCAGCCTGGTACTGAGCTAACTCCTCAGAAGTAGTGTCGTAAACCTCGTCTGTCTCAGCGTCGTCGTCTAATCGAGAAGAAGCAAACAAACAACGCAGAGAGACAAACAATCAATAACATGGCATAATGCACAATCATGGGATGAGGCATGACAATTTAATTGATTTATCAAGATAAGCTAGTTGACATGGTAACATGTTAAAATGGACCCATATGCAATTTGGATTGCATATGGAAAGCCCATGAATTAAGGTTGGATTAAATGATCTATAACTAATCAACATGTGAAAGTGGATTAGCATGATGCATGGATGAGGAAAACAAAAAGAAAACAACAATAGCTTCAATTTGAAAAGGTGTTTACCAAGTTTGAAATTTTATTTATTAAGTTATGAAATTTTGGCTCCTTAAAGGAGTTACACAAGCATTTGTTGTTTTCACCAATTTTAATTGTTCGAAATAGATAACAAAGTTCATATTTGGAAAGAACACAAAATTTTAGGTGGAATACATGTTTCATTTGTTGAAAAAGGAATTAGAATGATTTAATTATGAATTAAACAAATTAAACAAGATTTAAATAAATTTAAATCAATTGGGAATTTATTTGAATTTTTATTCGTTCAAAACATTAAATCAAATTCATATTTGAAAAGATTATATTTTTCTGGTTTGAAAACATATTTTATATGTTCAAAAAGAATTTAATTTGAACAAGTTATGAATTTAGCAATTTTAAATGATTTAAACAAGGTTTAAATTATTTAACCAATTTTAATTATTCAAAACATGAAACAAAGTTTATATTTGAAAAGGTGGTTCAATTTGGCATGGAAAACATATTTTATATGTTGAAAATGGATTTAAAATGAGCAAGTTATTAATTTGACAATTTTAGATGCATTAATTAAGAAACAGTTGTTTTCAGCAATTTAATTTATTTAAACCAGAAAACACAAAGTTGATATTTGCAAAGTTCATGAAAAATGGAATTGAAAACATATTTGGTTTGTTTAATTTGGAATTTTTATGCCCAAGTTATGAATTTTACAAAATTAAGTGAATTAAACAAGGATTCAAATATTTCACCAATTTAAAATATTCAAAACAGTACACAAAATTTATATTTGGGTAGAGAATTCAATTTGGTATGGAAAACATATTTAAAATGTTGAATTTGAAGTTGTAATAATTTAGTTATGCATTTTTAAAGCTTAGGGGGTGTTCTGCCATTTTATTTAGTACCCAGGACTTAGAATAAATTTAACAGGGACCTAGAAATAACTACAGGTACTTGTGTGCGATAAGAAGTGGATCTGGATCTGAAACAAAAAAGGAAAATAAAAGGTGTGTGTTAACGCGCGGGGGAGGGATCGAACCCAGGGCTGCTGCTTGTGTGCGCGCGTGGCTGCGCTGGCCACTGCGCTACGCTGCTGCTTCCTGACAGTAAGGAACGCGCGGGGGGTTGAGGTTCAAAAACGCTACTGAAACAAATTGGAAAAGAAACCAGAAAAAAGGGGGTGGCCGGGATTCGAACCCGCGAGCTCCTGGTGCGCGCGCAGCGAGCGCAACCAGTGGGCTGGTGCGGCTTGTTTGCTGTATACGGGAGCCGTGGGGTTTTGAACCTACTAAGCGGCGTTAACTGAAACTGAACGTGAAAGTTCAGACTTGGCCTTTGCCGGAAATCAACGACGAACAGAGCCAGCGAAGGAAAACCACGGCCGGAAATCGCGGCGTCTACTGCACGGGAACAAGCAGGGAAAAGAGGGAATCAGTCGAGGGGCTCACACTCTTCGCACGGGTGGTCTCAGCGTGGCCGGAGGTGGACGGAGACGGCGGCGGCGAGCTCGGCGAGCGGCGACCGGCCGCGGGAGAAATGGCGGCGCTCTCCTCAACGGTGGCGGCGGAGATGGGAGAAAGAGGGAAGGGAGTGCGGGTTAGGGTTAGGGTTGCCCCTTAGGGGGTTAGATAAGGAGGGGGGTGCGGTGGAGCTGTGGGGGAAAGGCTCTGTCGCTTTCCTCCATGGCTGACGTGAGCATGTACGGAGGTGGGGGAAGGGGGTATCGGGCTGGCTTCGTGGGGTGTGGTGGGCTGGCCCAACTGGGCTGGCCTGCCCACCCCTCTCTGTTTTCCCTTTTTCTTTTTATTTTTTTTTGCTGAAAAGAATAAGGGAAGAAAAGGGACAATTTTAGGGTTAGAAAAAATTTAGGGAAAAATTTTATGGGTTAGTTATGATAAAAGCACAGAGGTGCAATTATTTGTTTTACAAAATTTTAACTTTTGTTGCTATTTGGAAATTTAAATGGATTTGAGCAATTTTTGGTATTGAATGAATTATTGCAAAGAAACAAATCAATAGTTTGAACTTACAACTTTAATGGAAACAATTAATAGCTTTGATTTGAATATTTCATTTGGAAATTGTAACATCACAAATTTGCAAACTTTTGTTTTTTCAAATATTTCAAATTAGTTGCTGTTTGTATTTTAATTGAATTTGAGCACTTTTGATATTAATTGAAATATGGAAAAGAAGCAATTTGATGTTTTGATTTGAATATTTTTATTTGGAAATTGTAATAGAGCAAGTATGAAACAATTTGATTTGGAATTTGTTTGAAATTCAAATAGAAAACAACAGAAAAACAAATGCAAACAAAAGTAAAACAAATGCAATGATTATGATGTCATGATGCAAAACATAAAATAACAGAGAGCAAACATACTAAAAGGTTGTTTTTCATACTTGGGATGTTACAGTATTTTGGAGACGTTTCTCCGTCCTCTCTTTCCTCATCTGGCGGAGATGTTTTAGGGCTTTCCTGACTTTCGGCATACGTGTTTTCAGCCGGTTTTGCTATTAGTACTTCGTGGAATCCCTCTTGAAAGGATTTGAACTTTCTTTCGAAAGCGTCTACATCTTCGTCTTCAGAATCGAACTGGTCCGATCCGGGTTTCGACTCTAATCTCGCCTCGATGGCGGCTAATACAGAGTCAGCTTCCGAGTTCTTCGTCAGATTGACGGATGTCGGATCTTCCACATCTATTGTGGGTTTGGTGTTTTCTACCTCTTCCACGGGATTATTTTCATCCGTGTATTCGGCAATCTCAGATTGCACCATACCGATAAAGTGCGATTCAGCAGAGTATCGGCGATTTGAGGAAAATCCGGCGTCATAGTCTTCTTCGACTCGGTATAGGGCGGGTGGGATAAATTTGCTTCCACCATAGAATCCCATTGCCTCTGCAGTTAATCCGATAAAGATATTTGCAGATCAAATCGGTAAAATGCAGGCAGTTACCAGATGATTCCGTGCTAGCATGTACGATCCGTTGCCGAGGAAGCGCCCGACGTCATTGTCGAATTCCAGACTTACGACAGTTATGGTACTGCCAATTCCGCCGAGTATCCCCGATCGAAACATAACGCCTGACGTCGCTGGCCCCACGGTGGGTGCCAACTGTCGAGACATCATAGTACAATTCATAGACGGGGGTGCCATGAGACTACCGATAGAGAAGTGGGGGGACGTGATCGTATGATGAACAATGACACAGGGTTTTACCCAGGTTCGGTACGTCACAGTACAACGGCGTTCCTACTCTTGCAATCTCACTATTCAGGACTAAAGCCTGGAGTAAACAGAGTACAATGTTAGGTTTAGGTTTAGCTACTCGACAAGGATCCACCTCTCGGCGAGTTAGCCTCTAGCTTCTTGTCTATCTTTCTTATCTCCCGCCCGGCTTTATATAATAGTCGAGTTAGGGCTTACAGAGAAGGAAACCTAGAAGACTACGGTACGTGTTAACTTGGAAAGCAAGGAATCCTCCTTCTACTCCAAGCCGTATCACGTGGGCCGTGATCCGGGTTCTTCTAGAATCCGGCTTCCGTGCGTCAGCTTACTGGGCCGCCCAATAGACCATGATCCATTACCATTTAGGCCACCCTGGTAATCCGGCACTTTAGACCACTATCTGATATACCCCTAATTGGTATATATTCGACAACGAATTAAACAGTGGACAACAAAAATCTGTTCCTGCGCGGAAATCCAAATCTAGCTTCAACTTTTCACTAAAGACTTTACTTGGCTCAACAATATGAAAAAGTAAATATACAAAGGAGTTTCTACAGAAGTAAACAACAAACTAACTCAAATAAAACATTGCAAAAATAAAAACATGGTTTATCTCCTAAGAAGCGCTTTTCTTTAATGCCTTTTAGCTAGGCCCAGAAAACAAGAATCAAGTATTTTCAGGTGAAGAAGCATCCAAAACATAATTTGTTCTAATAATAGAATCAAAAGGTGACTTCATTCTCTTCCTAGGAAAGTGTTCCATACCTTTCTTGAGTGGGAATTGATATTTAATATTGCCCTCTTTCATATCAATAATAGCACCAACAGTTCGAAGAAAAGGTCTTACCAAAACAATAGGACAAGAAGAATTGCATTCAATATTCATAACAATGAAAGCAACGGGGAAAAAGTTATTGTTAACCACAATAAAAACATCATCAACTCTCCCCAAAGGTTTATTTCTAGCATTATCAGCAAGAAGAACATCCAAATAACATCGTTCCAAAGGTGGTAAATACAGCATATCATAGAGTTTCTTAGGCATAACAGAGATACTAGCACCAAGATCACATAAAGCATTACAATCAAAATCATTCACCTTCATTTTAATGATGGCCTCCCAAACATTTTCTAACTTTCTGGGGATAGATGCTTCACGTTTTGACACTTCTTTTCTAATTTGCATGAGGGCATTTGTAGTATGTTTTGTGAAAGCCATATTCATAGCACTAGCATTAGGACTTCTAGCAAGATTTTGTAGGAACATAATTACTTCAGGAATATTGCAATCATCAAAATCAAGATCATTTTTATCAAAGGTAATGGGACCATTGTCTCCCATATTTCGAAAAATTTCAACACTTTTATCAGGAACAATTTCAGTGGTTTCAGGCAATTTTAAACGTTTAACACAAGAAGTGGAGACATTGCCAACAACAATTACTTTACCATTAATAGTAGGAGGTTTACTAGTATTTGAAACTTCAGTTTTACTAGTGGTGGTAATAGTAAAAACTTTAGTTATAGTATTCTTTCTAGCAATTTCATCTTCTCTTTCCGAACTAGCATGCAATTCAACTAACATCCTAACACTGTCAACAATTCTAAATTGAATGTCATTAGTAGCAGCAAAGGGATTTTCATCCATAGTTTCAGGTTTAGCAGCCATTTTATTAATCAAATAAGATTGTGCTTCAGACATGGATGAAATATAGGTTTCAGCACGAGAAATTTTAATTTGCAAACCATAAATTTCCCTATTTAAATTCTGAAGTTGATGACTAATATTTTTCAACATAACATATTGTTTCTCCATGGTCTTAGTAAATAATTTATTCTGCTCATATTGCATTTGCATAAAGTCTTTAGTGGCTCTTTCAATTTCTGAAATTGTTTCACTAGGCATTCCAGATATATCATAAGAATAATTATTACCACTATTAGTAGGATGTGGCCTATAGTTGTTGCTACCAAAATTATTTCTATAAGAATTGTTTTTGAAATTTTTATTTCTAGTGAAGTTCACATCAACATGCTTGAGCAACCAAAGAGGCTAAAGGGACTTTATTTGGATCAACATAAGTTTTACCATTCACAAGCATGGTCATAATAGCATTAAGCCTATCACTCAAGGCAGAGGTTTCTTCAACAGAATTTACCTTCTTACCTTGTGGAGCTCTCTCATTGTGCCATTCAGAATAATTTATCATCATATCATCAATAAGATTTGTTGCAGCACCCAAAGTGATGAAAATAAAGGTACCTCCAGCAGATGAATCCAGAAGGTTTCTTGAAGAAAATTCAGACCTGCATAAAGGTTTGGATGATCATCCAAGTAGTCAGTCCATGAGTGGGACAATTCTTTACCAAAGATTTCATTATTTCCCAAGATTTAGCAACATACTCATTATCAAGTTGCTTAAAATTCATAATGCTACTTCTTAAAGATATAATCTTAGCATGAGGATAATATTTTCCAATGAAAGCATCTTTACATTTAGTCCAAGAATCAATACTATTTTTAGGCAAAGATAGCAACCATTCTTTAGCTCTTCCTCTCAAAGAGAAAGGAAACAATTTAAGTTTAATAATATCTCCATCTACATCCTTATATGTTTCCATCTCACAAAGTTCAACAAAATTATTAAGGCGAGCAGCAGCATCATCAGAACTAACACCAGAAAATTGCTCTCTCATAACAAGATTTAACAGTGCAGGCTTAATTTCATAAAAATCAACAATAGGAGCAGGTGGAGAAATAGGTGTACTAATAAAATCATTGTTGTTTGTGCTAGTAAAGTCACACAACTTAGTGTTCTCAGGAGTACTCATTTTAGCAGGATTAAAAATAGGATAAAAATAAAAACTAGAATAAGAACTATTTTTTGTGTTTTTGATATAAAGAAGCAAACGAGACAAAATAAATAAATAAGCAAAACAAAAACAAAGTAAAGAGATTGGAGGTGAGAGACTCCCCTTGCAGAAATCCTCTTCCTCCCCAGCAACAACGCCAGAAAATATGCTTGATGACGTGAGAACACACGCTCGTTGGGAGACCCCAAGAGGAAGGTATGAAGAGTACATCAACAAGTTTTCCCTCAGTAAGAAACCAAGGTTTAATCGGACTAATAGGAGAAAGAAATCATTTATGAAGGTCGATGACATCTGATGTTGGCAGGGCGCACTACCATACTCAGCAGCAACGTGGAATCTGCACACAACACAACCAAGATACTTTGCCCCAACGAAATAGTGAGGTTGTCAATCTCACCGGTTTTGCTAACACAAAGGATTAGATGTATAATGTGGAAAATAATGTATGATTGCAGTGAATGAAAGGAAAATAGTGTTTGTAGTGGTTGTATTATCAGTGTAAAATAATGGACCGGGGTCCACAGTTCACTAGTGGTGTCTCTACAAAACAGATAGATAACATGTTGGGTAAAAAAAATTATAGCTAGGCAATTGACCGAGATAAAGGATGCACCATAGTGCATATTCAAGACATGACGATTACTATGAGATTCATGCAGGCATTACAACACAATTCATAGACCGTTATCCCACTGCATCTATGACTAATAATCCACCCTCATAACGTAATCCAAGCAGACTTCAGGTATTAAGTTACAAGTAACAAATTATTGCATTAAGTAAAGTGCGTAATGTAAACAATAAAATTATCCTTAGGCAAACCATTGTTGTGTTATCCCTAATGGAAATAGCACATACCCATCCGTCACGTTTCTGTCACTCGAGCATGGATGAAAAGGAGGCATGAACCCACTATCGAGCATAAATACTCCCTCTTGGAGTTACAAGCATCAACTTGGCCAGTCTACTAGTATGGAGAAGGATGCAAGATCACAAATAATATATAAAAGATAGATTGATAATCAACTTGACATAACATTCAATATTCATCGGATCCCAGCAAACACAACATGTAGCATTACAGATAGATGATCTTGATCATGTTAGGCAGCTCACAAGATCTAAACATGGTGGCATAAAGAGGAGAAGACAACCATCTAGCTACTGCTATGGACCCGTAGTCCAAGGATGAACTACTCACGCATCACTCCGGAGGCAGGCATGGTGATGTAGAGCCCTCGAGTGATGGTTTCCCCTCCCAGCAGGGTGCTGGGGAGAGCTTCAGAACCCTCCCGAACTAGGGTTGACGATGACGACAGCTACAAAACTTTTCGTGGATGGAGGCTCGGGTATTTAGGGTTTTCCAGAGAAGAAGTATAAATGGGCGAAAGGGCGATGTCGGTGGGCGCCCGAGGGGCCCACACCACCTGGTGGCGCGACCAAGGGGGGCACGTCGCCCTATGGTTTGGCCACCCTGTGCCCCCCTTTAGGTCTCCTCCGGACTCCGTGTACTTGACATAAAAATAAGACCCATGGATTTTTTTTCATCAAATTCCGAGAATATTTCTAGAACAACTTTTCTAAAACCAAAAATAGCAGAAAACAGGAACTGGCGCTGTGGCATCTTGTTAATAGGTTAGTCCTAGGAAATTCATAAAAACGATGTAAAGTGCATCGAAAACTTGTAGCAAATGTCATGAAAACAACATGGAACATAAGAAATTATAGATACGTGTGAGACGTATCAGGCCACAGGGTTCGGGAAGAGTTTCAGGCAAAAAACGAGAAGGGGGGAGGTAAGTGTCAGAAGGGGGAAGGGAAGATTTGGCCCCATGGACGCACCCAGTTTTGGGAGGCTGCCAGGTGGACCCGAGGGCACCACAAAAGGCGCACCCCTCCCTAATGGTCCCTTCCTTATTTGGTTTGAGAGAGAAAAAAAGGAAAGACCAAAAAGAAAAAGGAGAAAAAGGGAAAAGGAAAGAAGGGGGAGGGGGATTCGACTCCAATATGGAGTCCAATCCGAGTTTCCTTAAGAGGGTGGTGCGGCCACCTCCTCCTTGGTGCAGATTGGGGGAGAGACTCCCTCCTCCCAAGGCAGGTCTCCCCTTCCTGCACCTATAAAAGGACCCCAAACCTTGAGGAAAAACATATCAATTGGCCTTTGTGCCTCTCTCTCTCTCTCTTGCTCTCTCTCTCTCTCGTAGAATTAGCGCCTCTAATTGGACTACATAATTAGAGCCCCTATAGTTGGATTAGGGATTCTTATAATTGGGTTTTTGAGGTGTCCTCTCCCGGTTAGATCTAGATCTACTTTCTATTCTCTCTCATGTGTTGAGAAACTTTGATAATCATATAGCTCTAATAGAGTGATTCCTCACATAAAACATCAAGGTTGATTAGAGGAAACTCCTCTAATCACAGTTGATTAGAGCTACTAATTACCAACGTTGAAAGGTTGTCTCCCTTTGTCGGTGCATGTGTTTTTTATAGATGTCATATTACTTTGTTTTGAAATGATGTCCAATGCCAAAGGATTGTCATTTATCGACATCGACAATCAGACGTTCATTGTGGAGCTCAGGAGTAACTACATGACATGAGAAAGTGGCCGTTTCTCTGTCATGGAATGGCTTGGAGCAATTTTCACCACAGAGGAGTTTCCTTGGATTTTATGCTATGGTGAGAGTAACGGAGATGGAGGATCCTTGTTGGATATACATCAAAAATCCGTGAAGAACAAAGTCTATACCAAATCACACAAATCATGAATGTTGGTGATGTTTATCCTTTGTTATTTGCACCTTGATTGCGTAGTAGTTGTTTATTAGGGTGGTTCCTCACTTAAAATATCAAGGTTGATCGTGATCTCCCATACTGTAGCAACCGTCATAACAAACTTGGGTTCATGTTCATCACTTTTATCCAAGGTTCAACATGTTCTCATCGTCTGCAGGAGGAATGGATTGATGATTTGTATCCAAGGATCATTCTGTACATGCGGTGTCAGATGGTTGTCTTGACATTCATGCATAATTAGTTATGAGATATGAACACATTCATAGAAATATGAGAGAGAATCACATGTAATGATTGGCACATTGATCATGAAAAGCAAGTAAACGAGATTGTATTCAATGAGGAAAAATGGACCGGGGGGCATAGTTTCACTAGTGGTTTCTCTTCAGAAAACAATAAACATGATGGGTAAACAAATTACAGATGGGCAACTGAAAAATGATGAACGCATAATAATGCTATTATGACGAGATATAGTTCACGTGTTCTAATCATGTAGGCATTACGTCAAACATATATAGACTGTCATCCGACAACATCTATAACTAATAGTCCACCTCAAGAAAGCTATCCAGCCAATCTCTTGGTATTAAGTTGCAGCAACGAAGTGATTGCTTGTGTACAACAGATAATTGCATTAAGAACAATGCATAATGTAAGCATTAATTCTCATCCATAAATGAGAACACCGTTTGTTTCTCCCGAGTGGCAACAAAACATCTTCCCCATGCATGTTTCTGTCACTCAACGCAGGAAACAAGGAGGCATGGACCCAATATCTAGCATATAAAATCTCTCTTGGAGATGCATAAAACAACTTGGCCAAAGAAATCACACACACCAGAGAGTATTGCAAGACAAGATTAAAACACTCTAAATATATAAGTGAAAATATCATATATACATGAAAAAAAAAATCAAAATCGCATGGTTCATCAGATCCCAGCAAACAAAATATGTAGCAGTTACATAATGATGATCTTGATCATGTTAGACAACTCACAAGATCTGAACATTGTGGCACAAATTGGAGAGAGCAACATCTAGCTAGTGCCATGGACCCGTAGTCCAAGGATGAACTACTCACACATCACCCGGGAGGCAGCCATGGCGATGAAAGCCTCCGGTGAATATTCTTCCCTTTGGGTGGGTTCTGGAATAGGACTCCCAGAAGCCCTATATTGGGATTTTGTGGTAATGACCCCTCTGTATATGTTTCGTGGATTCTCCATCCCCGATATTTTTAGGGTAAAAGGAAACTTATAGGAGAAAAGGTGATGTAAGGGGTGGCCAGGGCCACCAGGCGACCTCATGGCGCACGTGGGCCCTAGGCCGCGCCTCATGCCCGCCTGGTGGCTCTGGGGCCCACCCACAACTCACCTTTGGACTATGTCTTTGTTTCGGGTAAAAAAATGATCTCCGTAGATTTTCAAGACTTCTAGCGAATATTTCCTTTAGAGCTTTTCTGAAATACAGTAACATCAGAAAACATGAACTCTCTCTACGAAGTGGGTTAATAGGCTAGTCCATCTAAATGCCCGGAAAATAAAGGAAAATATGTGGAAAACATAGGGTAATTGGTAGAATAAAAGCACGGTGAATCAAAAATTATAGATACGTTTGGGACGTATCAGCTGCACCCCTCCTCCAAGTCCTATCCGAATTGTACTTGGGAGTCCTCCCCAATTTCACTTCCTTCTTTCCTTTTTTTTTAGTTTTTGGCCTTTATTTTTCTCCAAAAATCAAACATAGAAAGTTATCGGAGGAGTCATGCACCTTGAATAGTGGCCCTAGGGCCCACTTGGAAGCCACCCAATATTTGGTTGCAACCCTAGGACATTTCTGGCCCCCTCCGGCTTCCCCCCTTATCGGGTTTTCTCCAAAACTCTTCTGGAATCCTATACACCCTTAATATAAAATCACCAACTCTTTCCAACGATGTTATAAAAAATTCTAACATCCCGGGACATCTCATGGCCGACCGTATATGCTTCAAAAAGCGTGCAAATTATATGTTTCTCTCATAAAAACTCCGGAATAAATACCAGTAGTAATAAAAATTGTTTCTATTACTCCGGTACATATAATGCCCTTGTTATAAATTCTGTTTGATACATATAATATATCTATCGCGCGGAAGCACTGTTCTAATGATACTCACTCTCTTCTCCGAACAATCCGAATGTGAACAACTGATTTTTACGCCTTAAGTGTGTGACCCCTATAGGTTCGATAAGTAGTAGACATGATCAGAGAACACTTCTCATAGTCAATAATCAACATCGGGACCGCGGACGTCCATATTGACTCCTACAAGTTATATGAAGGAACTCTACTGAACCTTTTGATTATCAAGTAAGTACCCATAACTTCACTTACTAATTCATAGCTCGAGGCGAGATAAATTACACAAACATGATTAAACACTTTCACCACCCTGTCACATTATCCTCGATATACCGTATGATTCCTTTTACTCGTTACCGTGTTATAGTATCACCATACATACATCATGCCTTTGTCTGTGCAGACTTGTTAATGGATACTATCACACCGAGTGGATCCTAGATGTATATCTCTATTGTCTAGAGGAGTAATTCCTAGTTTTGAACTATCAGAATGAAATGCACACCTTCGAGATTACCGAGTAATAGTTGTTTTGATCACCTAGTTTACGGTGTGATACTTGACTACACCAAAGCAAACTTTTCAGAATGCACTATAGTATATTCTCATGGTCAAAGGAAGCTAGAAAATTAATCATGCTACGAGGATACAATTTATAGATATTCTAAAACATATCACATAGTATCTCAACTACTTGGGTCTACCGAGCCACAATGTTAAAATAACAATGTGCTCCTATTAATATTGACATAAAAAAAATTCCATGACAAGGAAAACATGGTCATCTAATATTAGCGAGTTTGTCTATGAGACATGGCAAAGAGTTATAATTTCGTGTTTATGTTTCTAAACGTGCTTATTGGTTTTCCTCTGAATCTCATATTCAGTGTCCATAGTAGTTATAGCATAAAAACATAATACATTAATCATGAAGCTGATGCATTTTATTGTCTCTTGGGCATACATCCAACAAGAACTGAAAAACATTGGCTGAAGTGGTAGAACACTATCCATCGTTCGAAAATTTAAAAACCGCCGTGTCCCTGCTATCAGTTAGCTGGACTCTTTGATTAGATTCCAGAATGCGATAAACTGATCGAACATCTTTCTAGAAAGGATTCGATGCAGTCCTCTCATCCATCTTCTGTTAACCAACACCTCCTTAACAGTTAGATTGTTTCTGTGTTGCGAGGGTAATGGGCGGAGGCGCAATTTTGCCAAGGGCTTTCCTATCCAGCTGGTTACCTGACCATAAAACTTTTCCATTGTACAATTACTGACCAAAATAGTAATGCAGTTCTTGTCAGTTTAGTCACACGCGTGGTGATACCTTTCCATGGCCATTCCTGCTTGTGGTTGCCATAACAAGAGTAAATCTGCCTTTGCGGTTCATAAATTTCCCTCTCTAGACCTTCAAACGACCAACAACTCTGTTGAATCGAGGTTGCACTTCAACCTACGTGGTTCTTTGACACGACGGGGGAAGACCAAGATACCGAAAGGGTAACGTTCCCTTCCCCATCCAAAATCTCGCAACACGTTGTCTAAATCCACCCCAAAATAGGCCACACGTACCTTTTCCCCCTCCAACTACTTTGAAGGCCAGACAGATTCCCAAGAAAATTGAGGATCTTGTGGATAACATTATTATCTCATCGAAGCATCTCTTCATCCACCTCAATGCCATCACACGTCGTGCACCACCTTCCGAGGAACGGGGGAAGGGAGAGCAGCTACCGCGGCTTCAGCCCGGGCTTGGGCTGCCCAAAAGCCCTAACGAAGGAGGTAAGAGAGCCACCCCCAATAGCAGGTGCATTCCAAGGGGGACAACGTTCCGGATAGGCATTTCGTCGAGCACCATCCCCACCTCCCCACGGCACGAGCACGTTCTGCACCGTGATACGTCATAAACATATCTACAATTTCTGATGTTCCATGTTGTTTTCATGCCTTACGCTACATGTTTTCCTTACACTTTATGTCATTTTTACCGATTTCCCGGGACTAACCTATTGACAAGATGCCACAAAGCCAATTCCCTGTTTTCTACTGTTTTTAGTTTCAGAAAATTTGTTCGAGAAATATTCTCGGAATTGGAAAATTCGAAGCCCGGAAGTCTTAGAATTCCCGAAGGTTCCACGGAGTCCCAATGAGGCCCGGAGGGGGGCACACCATAGGGAGGCGCGCCCCCTGGCCGCGCATGGGGATGGTGTGGGCCCCTCGGGCATCCACCGCCATCGCCCTTTTGCCTATTTATTCCCCCGATACGTCAATCCTAAAAATATACCACTATTTTTTTCCGAGAAACACCCGAGGCCGCCGTCATCGTCAACCTGAGATCGGGAGGGTTCTGGAGCTCTCCCCGGCACCCTGCCGGGAGGGGAATTCATCACCGGAGGGTCTACACCACCATGCCCGCCTCGGAGTGATGCGTGAGTAGTTCATCCCTGGACTACGGGTCCATAGCAATATCTAGATGGTTGTACTCTCCACCTTATGCCTCATGTTTAGATCTCGTGAGCTGCCTCACATGATCGAGATCATCTATTTGTAATGCTACATGTTGTGTTTGCTGGGAGCCGATGATTATTGAATGCTATGTCTTTTAATTATCAATCTATCATGTTATCTTCATGTGTATGTTATTTATGATCTTGCATGCTCTCCGTTCTTAGTAGATGCTCTGGCCAAGTAGATGCTAGTGACTCCAAGAGGGAGTATTTATGCTCGATAGTGGGTTCATGCCTCCTTTGCATCTGTGCTCGAGTGAAAGAAACGTGACAGATGGAGGATGTGTTGTTGCCATTAGGGAGAAAACAATGATGTTTAGTTCGTTTACATTGTTTACATTACACACTTTTATTACTGCAATTATCCGTTGCTTGCAACTTAATACCCAACATTTGTTCGGATGATATTCGAAGGGTGGATTATTAGTCATAGATGCAGTTGGCTGACGATCTATGTATTTTGTTGTAATGCCCGCATGAATCTCATAGTAATATTTATGTCATGCATGTTTCTTTATCTCTCAATAGCCCATCTGTAATTTGTTCACCACACATGTTAGCTATCTTTTATGGAGAGACACCTCCAGTGAACTGTGGACCCCAACCCATTTTCTCATACTGATAATACACACACTGCTTCCACTGTTTTCACACTGCTGCTATTGTTTTCATACTGTTCTCATATTGTTTTCCACACCATACATTTAACCTCTTTATGTTCAGCAAAACCAGTGAGATTGACAACCTCACTGCTTCATTTGGGCAAAGTGATTTGATTGTGTTGTGTAGGTTCCATGTTGCTGCTGAACCGGTAGTGCGCCCTGCCATCTCAGCTGGATCAACCTTCAGAGATTGCTTGTCCTCCTACTGGTCGATTCAACCTTGGTTTTTTTTTTCTGAGAGAAAATTTGTAGCTGCACTATTCACAACCTTTCTCTTGGGGTTTACCAACGTCGGCCATCAACAAGTTTTCTGGCGCCGTTGTCGGGGAGGAAGAGAATTTGTGCAAGGGGAGTCTCTCACTTCCAATCTCTTTACTTTGTTTTTGTTTTGCTTAGTTTATTTTATTTTGTCTTGTTTGCTTCTCTTTATCAAAAACACAAAAAAATGGTTCTTATTCTAGCTGTAGTTTTTATCCTATTTTTAGTCTTGCTAAAATGACTACTCCTGAGAACACTAAGTTGTGTGACTTTACTAGCACCAACAACAATGATTTCCATTAGCACACCTATTGCTCCACCTGCTCCTACTGCTGATTTTTATAAGATAAAGCCCAACCTGTTAAATCTTGTTATGAGAGAGCAATTTTCTGGTGTCAATACTGATGATGTTGCTGCCCATCTTAATTATTTTGTTGAACTATGTAAGATGCAAAAATATAAAGATGTAGATGGAGATATTATTAAACTAAAATTGTTTCCTTTCTCTTTGAGAGGAAGATCTAAAGAATGGTTGCTATCTTTGCCTAGAAATAGTATTGATTCTTGGATTAAGTGTGAAGATGCTTTCATTGTAAAATATTATCCTCCTGCTAAGATTATATCTTTAAGAAGTAGCATTATGAATTTTAAGCAACTTGATAATGAGCATGTTTCTAAGGCTTGGAAAAGAATGAAATCTTTAGTAAAGATTTGTCCCACTCATGGACTGACTACTTGGATGATCATACAGAACTTTTATGCAGGTTTGAATTTTCTTCAAGAAACCTTCTGGATTTAGCTGCTGGAGGAACCTTTATGTCCATGACTTTGGGGGCAGAAACAAAGCTTCATCATGATATGACGGTAAATTATTCTGGATGACACACTAAGAGAGCTACAACTGGTAAGAAGGTAAATTATGTTGAAAAAACTTCCTCTTTGAGTGATAGACTTGATGTTATTATGTCTATGCTTGTGAATGGTCATGCTCCTATTGATCCAAACAATGTTCCTTTAGCCTCTTTGGTTGCTCAAGAAGAGCATGTTTATGTGAACTTCATTAAAAATAATAATTTCAACACCAATGCTTATAGGAATAACTTTGGTAGCAACAACTATAGGCCATATCCTATTAATAGTGGTAATAATGATAGAACTAGAATGACTAAGGAAAGAATTTCAGAAGTTGAAAGAGACACTTAAGACTTTATACAAAAGCAATATGAGCAAAATAAACTATTTACTAAGACCAGGGAGGAACAATCTGTTATGCTAAGAAATATCAGCTATCAACTTGAGGGCTTAAATAGAGAAATATCTGGTTTGCAAGTTAAAATTGCTCATGCTGAAACTTTTATTTCATTCATGTCTGAAGCTTAGTCTTCTTTGATCAATAGAATGACTGCTAAAACTGAAACCATAGATGAGAATCCTTTTGCTGCTACAAATGCCATCCAAATTCGAATTGATGATAATGTTACGATGTTAGCTGAATTGCATGCTAGATGGGAAAGAGAAGATGAAATAGCTAGAAAGAATAATATAGCTAATGTTTGCACCATTACCACCACTAGTAAAACTGAAGCTTCTCATGCTAGTAAACCCTCTACTATCAATGGTAAAGTAATTGGTATTGGCAACATTCCCACTTCTGCTATTAGAAATGCAAATCTGCTAAAAATGTTCCTGATAAAAGTGCTGACATTTTTAGAAACATGGGAGACAATGGTCCCATTACCTTTGATAAAAATGATCTTGACTTTGATGATTTCAATATAACTGAAGTGATTAAGTTCGTACAAAAGCTTGCTAGTTGTCCCAATCCTAGTACTATGAATATGGCTTTCACAAAGCATATTACAAATGCTCTCATGCAAATTAGAGAGGATGAATTAAGATGTGAAGCCTCTATCCCTAGGAAGCTAGATGATGGTTGGGAACCCATTATTAAAATGAAAGTGAATGATTTTGATTGCAATGCTTTATGTGATCTTGGTGCTAGTATCTCTGTTATGCCTAAGAAACTTTACGATATTCTTGAGTTGCCACCTTTGGAGCACTGTTATTTGGATATTCGTCTTATTGATAATGTTAGAAAGAAAGCTTTTGGGAGAATTGATGGTGTTCTTATCATGGTCAATAATAATATTGTCCCCGTTGATTTTTTTGTTCTGAATATTGAATGCAAAGCTTCTTGTCCAATTGTTTTGGGAAGACCTTTTCTTAGAACTATTGGTGTTGTTATTGATATGAAAGAGGGGAATATTAAATTTCAATCCCCACTCAAGAAAGGTATGGAAAAATTTCCTATAAAGAGAATGAAGTTGCCTTTTGATTCTATTATTCGAAAAAATTACAATTTGGATGCTTCTTCACTTGAAAACACTTGATTCCACTTTTCTGGGCCTAACTAAAAGGCGTTAAAGAAAATCACTTCTTGGGAGATAACCCATGGTTTTATTTTTGCTTTGTTTTTTCTGTTTTCTTTGAGTCAAGGAGTTGTATACTTCTTTAGGAACTCCTTTTTATATTTATTTTCATGGTTTAATTGTGCCAAGTAAAGTTTCTGACGAAAGTTGGAGTTGGTTTTGGATTTCTGCGCATGAAACAGATTTCTGCTGTGCACCGTAAAAATTCGTATAAAGTCCATAAATATCAGAATGATCTGAAATTTTTTGTGCTTATTCCTTAGCCAATTCTGAAACTTTTTCTGACCTTAAGTTTTTCGATCTGAGGAACGTAAGTGCCCCAAAAAAATTCGTCTTTACATACTATTCTGGTTTTGGCAGATTCTGCCATTTTTCTTGCATTTGCTCTTTTACGATATCAAGTGGATTTCTTTGCTTCAAGAAACATCAGTGGCTGTAGCTAATGTTTAAAGGTATCAATAGAACTTGTGCCCATGCAGAACCCAGGAATTTTGACTGTTGCACTAACCCTGTAATGTGAATTACTCTTTTAGTGTGGTGTGAAGGAAGTTTTCAAGGTTCAAGAGAAGAGGGTGATATAATGTGATCAAGAAGAGTGCAAAGTCAAAGCTTGGGGATGCCCCTGTGGTTCATCCCAGAAAATTCTAAGAAGACTCAAGCATCTAAGCTTGGGGATGCCCAAGGCATCCCCTTCTTCATCAACAATTTATCAGGTCATTTCTAGTGAAACTATATTTTTATTCGGTCACATCATATGAAGTTTACTTGGAGCGTCTGTTTGTTTTTATTTTGTTTTACTTTGTTTTATTTTGTTTTCCTTGCTGAAATAATATAGTTGGACCCTAGCATTCTTTGTGTAGGAGAGAGACATGCTCAACTGTTTCATTTGAATACTTGTTATGCTCGTATTCTTAGTTTTTCTTCTAGCTGCTGCAAAATTCCTGTTTAGCTCCTGTTTTTCTTGCTTCTCTTATTAAGAGTTGTTATTTTAGTAGAGTTGTGTTAGTACTATGTTTTTTCATTGCTATATCTCTTGGAGAGTTTTTGTTATTTGGTGTTTGGTAGAAAATGCTACGTGTGGTAGATGGTATAATGAAAAAAGCTTGCATATTCTTGTAGATCATTAAACCGTTTTACTTGATTATTTGCTGTTGTTTTGAGATATTAATTTTCTTAATGATAAACTTGCTGGTATAGTAGAGTAAAACCAATTAATGGTTGGTCTAAAAGCTTAACACTGTGCCAGACTCAAATAACCAGTTGATAGGATAATGGTATATGACTTCCTTTGCTAATAGCAATCGTAATGGCTTTTTGTTACGCGCTACGGTCGGGGTAGCTAACAGTGACTTGTCACTTCCACGGACACTCTTGGAGTGATTTTCATTATGCCTTGTGAGATCATGATTTTATTTGGAATCTTTTAACTTATGAGTTCTATGTTGCGGTTTTCTTGCACTTCTACCATCCATATTTGCTAGCCTCTTTGGTACTGTGCATTGCTCATTCTCACACTGAGAGTTGGTGCAAACTTTGCCAGTGCATCCAAACCCCGTGGGAGAACTTTGTTCTTCTACACATAAGACAAAAATTTTCTTCCTCAAAACAACCACTGTACCTACCTACCATGGCATTTCCATAGCCATTTCGGGATATATTGCCATACAACATCCATCATCATTATGTTACTTGTCATGCTTCGTTGTTATTTTGCATACTAATACACTGGCAGGAGCATTTAGTTTTATTCATCATGGATATTTCAGTTTGACTTATGAGCACTAAAAGTGTGTTGATTCATTGTAAAATAGAGTGTTGCCCCTACTAGTGAGGTTATATATCAATAAAATAAAATAAGAGAAAAAGCCCAAATGAGAAAAAAGAGGCAAAAGAGAGAAAATAAAGAGAGAAGGGGCATCACTAGTATCATTTATTCCACACTTGTGCTTTGTTTAGCATCATTACTTCAGTTTGGAGAGAGTTTTCATATTATGACTTGCATAACTATGTGGGGAACTTACATTATAGAAATTGGCTTGTATATTCCAATGATGAGCCTCCTCAAAAGAGCTCCAGGTCTTCGTGAGCAGGAAGGTTGGATACACCCCCACTAGTTCCATAGGAGATCTTGCATACACTTATAGCTCTATGTGCATCCATTGTGTGGCAATCACTACTCCTTGCATAACTTCGATTATAAGACTTCCTCTTGTCTAATGATCACTTTCAGTTGTGTGATACTTTCTTCCATTGACCATCCAAATCCCCCATAATGTTCTTTTAGCCATAAAATCCTGGTGCCAGGAACCAATACAAAACGATTGCTTGTTTTGAGTGCACAATTATTTGAATGATTTTCCTATGTGCATATTGTTGTCACTTGACTTGATCCTAACATGAGTTGTTGTGAGAGTTTGATGCCTTGGATGATTAAATTGTTGTTCTTGAAGCTTAAATCATCTTTAATATACTTTGAATAGTGGATTGTCATTTAGTATTGATTCATTAAAAGGTTTTACTTTGTTATTCCTAATGGTTTATACATTACTCTTTGATGTCAACTATAAACGACAACATTTATTCATTTGATCCTAGTTTACACGCTTTACATTACTATGATGATCAAGTTTATGCTGGTAGCATGTCACCTCAGAAATTATTTGTTTTGTCCTTTACCTACTCGAGGACGAGTAGGAACTAAGCTTGGGGATGTTGATACGTCATAAACGTATCTATAATTCTTGATGTTCCATGTTGTTTTCATGCCTTCTTACACGTTTTTGTTACACTTTATGTCATTTTTATCGATTTTTCGGGACTAACCTATTGACAAGATGCCACAGAGCCAGTTCCCTATTTTCTGCTGTTTTTAGTTTCAGTAAATTTGTTCTGAAAATATTCTCGGAATCGGAAAATTCAAAGCCCGGAAGTCTTAGAATTCCCGAAGGTTCCACGAAGTCCCGAAGAGGCCCGGAGGGGGGCCACACCATAGGGAGGCGCACCCCTGGCCGCGCCTGGGGATGGTGTGGGCCTCTCGGGAATGCACCGTGGTACGTCATAACTGTATCCCTAATTTCTGATGCTCCATGATCATATTTTGCCAATTGCTACATGTTTTCTCCCTTATTTATAGCATTTTTATACGTTTTCCGGACTAACCTATTAACAAGATGCCACATAGCCAGTTCTCTGTTTTCTGCTGTTTTTAGTTTCAGAAAAGTTGTTCTGGAAACATTCTCGGAATTGGATGCCACGAAAGCCAAAGTTCCTATTTTCCTCGGAAGCTTCCAGAAGTCCCGAAGAGATCCGGAGGGGCCCCTAGGGCCCCCACACCATAGGCTCGCGCGGGCTCCCCCCTGGTGGCCCAGCTAGGGGTGTGGGCCCCTCGGGCGCCCATCGACGTTTCCCTTTCACCTATATATTCCCCCCGAGGCATAAACCCTAGGAGAATCGACCTTTTCCGCAAAATACATCCGTAGCTCCGCCGCTGCCACCGACAAGTTTCGGGGGACAGATCTCTGTTCTGGCACCCTGCCGGGATGGGGAATTGCCCTTGGAAGCTATCTCCATCGACTCCACCGCCATCTCCATCGCCGTTGCTGTCTCCTATGATGAGGAGGGAGTAGTTCTCCCCCGGGGCTGAGGGCTCTACTGGTAGCTATGTGGTTCATCTCTCTCTCCCATGGTGTGATCTTTATGTGAACATGAGCTTTATAATCTAGTTGAATAAGTAGATTGATCTTCATCTGTTTTGCTACTCAAGTGGTTTTGTTATCTCTGTAAACTATTTAATCACGGGGTAAAGGTGACAGTGTGTGCACCGTGTGGTTTAGCATGATATTTATATCTTGTGTTGGAAGATGAACCTATGAAATTGTTGGCGTTTGTTTACTAATCTATGGCGCTCGTAGTGACACTGAGGTTCCATAGAGAGGGAAGATAGACTTGAGGAGTGTTGTTTAAGCCCTACGCAATGATTAGTGTTCGTTATCCGACCGGAGAGTGGTTCGGAGTAGCATAGTGAAGAGATGATATTTATGCATTCAATTATGTGAGCATTGTTGAGAGTGTCCACTAGTGAAAGTAGGTGCCCTAGGCCTTATTTCCAAGCATTGAAACAGCGTTTTCCGCCTGTTCTGCTACATGTTTGTTTGCTGCCATTTTTATTTCAGATTGCTGTTATCACTTATTATCATCCATATTACTTGCATTTTACTCTCTCTTCGCTGAACTAGTGCACCTATATACCTGACAAGTATATTGGGTGTGTTGGGGACACAAGAGTCTTCTTGTATCTTGATTGCAGGGTTGCTTGAGAGGGATATCATTGACCTATACCTCCCTCAGTTCGATAAACCTTGGGTAATCCACTTAAAGGAAACTTGCTGCTGTTCTACAAACCTCTGCACTTGGAGGCCCAACACTGTCTACAAGAATAGAAGCGTGCGTAGACATCAAGGTCCTTTCTGGCGCCGTTTCCGGGGAGGTAAGGTATAAGGTACTCACATCCTTTGTGAGTGCTCGAAGTTATTTCCTTTAGATTCTGCAATTATATCTTTTTGTTTCTTGTTTTCACTAGTTAGGCTTATTTTTACTTGTTTTTTTTTTATTTTTACTAGTTAGTCTTAATGGAAAACAACAAAAGTATGAGAGAGCTTTACAATATTTATGTTGAGTTAGTACATGAAGTGTTTGAAGAGAAAATTTAAAAACCTATGGAGCTTTATTTGCATGCTAATAGCAATGTTATTAGTATGAATTCTTTGAACACCATTATTGCTAATGCTATGGAAAAGTCTAAGTTTGGGGAAGCTAGTTTTGATGAATATAATATTTTTAGTCCCCCAAGTGTTGAGGAGGAAATTTTCTTTGATGATACCTTGCCTCAAATATATGATGATTATAATGATTGTGGTATTCTAGTTCCACCTGTTTACAATGATGAATATGATATTTTCAGTCCACCTACTATTGAGGAAAAAATTAATTATGATTACAATATGCCTCCTATATTTAATGAGTATGGTGATGAGAATAATAATGATAGCTACTTTGTTGTATTTTCTCCCACTGCTATTAACAAGAATGACTATGCTTATGTGGAGAGTATTAATTATTTTATGCATGTGGCTCATGATAAGAATGTTTTATGTGATAGTTATATTGTTAATTTTATTCATGATGCCGCTGAAAGTTATTATGAGAGAGGGAAACATGTTTTTATGCATCTCAACAATATTAAGTTTCCCCTCTTTATCTTGAAATTTATGAAGTTGCACTTGTTTTGCTTTCCTATGCTCGTCACTTTGTGCTTCGTTGACTTGTTTTTCTACAAGATTCTTTTTCATAGGAAGTGGGTTAGACTTAAAAATGTTTTATAATTTCTTCTTGATTCTCACTTTTACTTAATTCATATGTCTTGTGTGAGCATCTAATTGATTCCACCTTTCTATGCCTAGCTGAAAGGCGTTAAAGAAAAGCGCTGCTAGGAGACAACCCGTTTTATTTCGTTGTTTTCAACACGTTTTCCTTTGTTTTCTTTGGTGTGCTTGAATCTGGGTGTTGTCTATTTCCTTAACAACCCCTCTGTTTCTTTTCTTTTGTGTTTTAGTTGAGCCAAGTAAAGGCTCTAGTGGAAAGTTGACACTATATTTCGGATTTCTGCGCAGGAAACAGATTTCTGCTGTCCACTGTTATTCTGTTAAAAATCACAGAAAATTCAAAATGACCTGAGATTTTTTGTGCTTAAGTATGAGTTATATATGCAACCTTTCTTAGAAGACCACTTTTTGATTTGAGAAATAGAAGATTTCTGAAAAAATCGATCTTTACCTGCTGTTATGTTTTGACAGATTTCTGCCATTTATCGCATTTGCATCTTAATCTCTTTCTTTTGGTGTTCTTTTGAGAAAAAGAGTTTTGAAAGAAGTTGTGACAGTATCTAATGTGTTTTTTAGTTTTATATTTGTGTTGAAACTGAACCATGTGAATCTATTATTTCAATTGCACTAACGTTGCTAATGAAGATTGTGAGAATTTTGATGTGCAGGAAGTTTTCAAGGGTCAAGAGAAGAGGATGATATGATGTGATCAAGAAGAGTGAAGAGACTAAGCTTGGGGATGCCCCGGTGGTACATCCAAGAAAGTTCCAAGAATACTCAAGCGTCTAAGCTTGGGGATGCCCAAGGCATCCCCTTCTTCATCAACAAATTATCAGGTCACTTCTACTGAAACTATATTTTTATTCGGTTGCATCTTATGTGCTTTACTTGGAGCATATTTTATTTTTGTTTTCAGTTTGTTTGGTTTTATTTGCTGTAATAAATGGTTGCATTTTATGATACTTGTGTGGGAGAGAGACACACTCCGTTTTCATTGCTTAGAACACTCTAGTTTTCATTCTTATTGTTCTGTGAGTGTTCACTTTTTGCTAGTACTGCGTTCAGCCTTTGTTTTCATGCATCTCTTATTTAGAGCTTCTATTTTTAGTATTTTTATGTGAGTACTCTCATGTTTTCTTGCTGTATCATGTAGAGGATTTTTGTTAAAGCATGTTTTGTATGGTGCTTGTTGGGAGAAAGAAAACTGCTGCTTGAAGTAGAATTTATAACAGTAATAGTAGAAGCTTGTATATACTGTGGCTAGAACTTTTTCATGCCATGCTAAATGTTATTTTAGTTTTAAAGCCTTGTGGTTATTGAGTAGCATGAATAGCCTCAAATAGGTGAGAGTGTTTAATATGTATTGAAAGATTCATGAGTTGTTCTTGTCACAGTAAAGCATCAATATATGGTATTCTTTTTCGAATGTTTTATTTAGTTGACTTGGCGCATGCTGACACCATGTTTGTGACTACAAACCAGTCACGAATAGCCTTCATGACCACTTAGTTTTTGAACTTGTGATAATGCTTATGTTTTAATTAATGATGCTTATGTCGCTATGCATGATTATGGCTCTTATGCTCTCTTGATTTGTCGCTCCCAGTCTTTTGCTAGCCTCCACCTGTACTGAGTATGAGCTCTACTCGTGCATATAAACTCCCTTAAGCCAAAAAAATTCCCATTTTGTCCACCATACCTACCTACTTGTGGTATTTAACTGCTATTCCAAAGTAAATTGCTCATGTGTTACCTTTAAAACCTTCAAAATTACTGCTGCTTTATGTTCCTCTTTTTGCTCATGAGGACGTAAATAGAGAATCTTTATCTCACTTGTTGATTAAATTTCACACCCTGGACTAGTGGCTTCATCCGCTTATCCAAATGATAGAAGAGCTGGCAGCGGGGTGCCTAGCCCCAAATTAATGCATACAAATTCTCTTCACTATTTTTGCCCCTGATTTATCAGTCAAAGCATAATTGTGTAAACAAAAGAGAAAGAGGGATGACCTTCTACACCAGTTGCGTCCTTCACCATGGGAGCCGCTCTTGTGAATCCAGTTGACTTGTGACGTACTGTATTTTATGTTTACCATTCGTTGACATTAGCATACATCTCCCAAAATATAGACACTCCTCCACGGTATGTGATTGTTGGCAGGCACCCGAGAATTCGGTTAGCCATGGTTTGTGAAAGATGGATGGGAGGAGTGTCAAAATTTTAATACCTCTGTTTAATAAAATAAAAGCTCTAGCACATGAGTGATCCCTGCTTCCCTCTGCGAAGGGCCTTTCTTTTACTTTTATGTTGAGTCTCCATCTTCTAACTTAATGCACAGTTGAGAGAGCATTTTTGCCATTCTGAGTTCTATGTGCATTTGTCCCATAAGCATCAATAATTACTTCATGATGTGATATTATTAGTTCTTAAATTATTTGTTCTAGTCTTCCTCTTGAACTTTGAAGGTGTCCTGGCATTTATGTTTTGCCCCACTCTTAAGGACTATCAAAATATCACTTTGCCATACTTTCTATATACCTGAAACAAACGTTTACCTTTCTTTGCATTATTATTCATGATCCTTTATTTGATTTACTTTTCGTGATGCAAAGTAATTGCTATGCTTTATTATTAAAGTTTTATTTATCATGCCCGTGTTTAAAGTTTTATGATCTCAGCGTGCATATGCTTTTACATTAGATTGATCAAGTTTGTGTTAGTAGCATGTCACCTCAGAAATTATTGTTTTATCGTTTACCTACTCGAGGACGAGTAGGAACTAAGCTTGGGGATGCTTGATACGTCATAAACGTATCCCTAATTTCTGATGCTCCATATTTTGCCAATTTCTACATGTTTTCTCCCTTATTTATATCATTTTTATACGTTTTCCAGACTAACCTATTAACAAGATGCCACAGAGCCAGTTCCCTATTTTCTGCTGTTTTTAGTTTCAGAAAAGTTGTTCTGGAAATATTCTCGGAATTGGATGCCACGAAAGACAAAGTTCCCATTTTGCCCGGAAGATACCCGGAGGGGGGCCCTAGGTCCCCCACAACATAGGCTCGCGTGGGCTCCCCCTGGTCGCCCCAGCTAGGGGTGTGGGCCCCTCGGGCGCCCACCGACGTTGCCCTTTCGCCTGTATATTCCCCCCGAGGCATAAACCGTAGGAGAATCGACCTTTTCTTCAAAATACATCCGTAGCTCCGCCACCGCCACCGACAAGTTTCGGGGGACAGATCTCTGTTCTAGCACCCTGCCGGGACGGCGAAGTGCCCCCGGAAGCCATCTGCATCGACTCCACCGCCATCTCCATCGCCGTTGCTGTCTCCTATGATGCGGATGGAGTAGTTCTCCCCCGGGGTTGAGGGCTCTACCAGTAGCTATGTGGTTCATCTCTCTCTCTCCCTTGGTGTGATCTTTATGTGATCATGAGCTTTGTAATATAGTTGAATAATTAGATTGATCTTCATCTGTTTTGCTACTCAAGTGGTTTTTGTTATCTCTGTAAACTATTTAAGCACGGGGTAAAGGTGACAGTGTATGCACCGCGTGGTTCAGCATGATATTTATATCTTGTGTTGGAAGATGAACCTATGAAATTATTGGCGTTTGTTTACTAATCTATGGCGCTCGTGAGGGAAGATAGACTTGAGGAGTGCTGTTTAAGCCCTATGCAATGATTAGTGTTCGTTATCCGACTGGAGAATGGTTCGGAGTAGCACAGTGAAGAGATGATATTTATGCATTCAATTATGTGAGCATTGTTGAGAGTGTCCACTAGTGAAAGTAGGAGCCCTAGGCCTTATTTCCAAGCATTGAAACAACGTTTTCCGCCTGTTCTGCTACATGTTTGCTTGCTGCCATTTTTATTTCAGATTGCTGCTATCACTTATTATCATCCATATTACTTGCATTTTACTCTCTATTCGCCGAACTAGTGCACCTATATACCTGACAAGTATATTGGGTGTGTTGGGGACACAAGAGACTTCTTGTATCTTGATTGCAGGGTTGCTTGAGAGGGATATCTTTGACAACTACCTCCCTGAGTTCGATAAACCTTGGGTAATCCACTTAAGGGAAACTTGCTGCTGTTCTACAAAACCTCTACACTAGGAGGCCCAACACTATCTACAAGAATAGAAGCGTGCGTATACATCACACCGCCATCGCCCTTTCGCCTATTTATTCCAGCGATACGTCAACCCTAAAAATATACCACTTTTTCCCGAGAAACACCCGAGGCCGCAGTCATCGTCAACCCGAGATCGGAGGGTTCTGGAGCTCTCCCCGGCACCCTTCCGGGAGGGGAATTCATCACCGAAGGGGTCTACACCACTATGCCTGCCTCCGGAGTGATGCATTAGTAGTTCATCCCTGGACTATGGGTCCATAGCAGTAGCTAGACGGTTGTACTCTCCACCTTATGCCTCATGTTTAGATCTCGTGAGCTGCCTGACATGATCAAGATCATCTATTTGTAATGCTACATGTTGTGGTTTCTGTGATCCGATAATTATTGAATGCTATGTCTTTTGATTATCAATCTATCATGTTATCTTCATGTGTATGTTATTTATGATCTTGCATGCTCTCCGTTGTTAGTAGATTCTCTGGGCAAGTAGATGCTAGTGACTCCAAGAGGGAGTATTTATGCTTGATAGTGGGTTCATGCCTCCTTTGCATCTGTGCTCGAGTAACAGAAACATGATGGATGGAGGATGTGTTGTCGCCATTAGGGAGAAAACAACGATGTTTACTTTGTTTACATTGTTTACATTACACACTTTGCTTACTGTGATTATCCGTTGCTTGCAACTTAATACCCAACGCTTGTTTTGATGATATTTGAAGGGTGGATTATTAGTCATAGATGCAGTTGGATGAAAATATATGTATTTTGTTGTAATGCCCGCATGAATCTCATAGTAATATTTATGTCATGCATGTTTCTTTATCTGTCAATTACCCAGCTGTAATTTGTTCACCACGCATGTTAGCTATCTTTTATGGAGAGACACCTCTAGTGAACTGTGGACCCCGGTCCATTTTCTCATACTGATAATACACACATTGCTTCCACTGTTTTTACACTGCTGCTACTGTTTTCATACCATTCTCATATTGTTTTCCACACCATACATTTAATCTCTTTGTGTTTAGCAAAACCGGTGAGATTGACAACCTCACTACTTTGTTGGGGCAAAGTAATTGATTGTGTTGTGTAGGTTCCACGTTGCTGCTGAACTGGTAGTGCGCCCTGCCATCTCAGCTGTATTAACCTTCAGAGATTGCTTGTCCTCCTACTGGTCGATTCAACCTTGATTTCTTTTTTGAGGGAAAACTTTCCGCTGCACTCTTCACAACCTTTCTCTTGGGGTTCACCAACGCCAGCCATCACACCGCATCGAGATTGTGAACGTGACAGGGAGAAAAATACGTTCCTCTCGCTCCGCGTCGCCCCCGCGCCAAACTTATTCTTCTCCTCCTCTCGCCCCTCTCTTCCTTTACGCTGTCGGCGAGAGTCGTCGAGCAAGGCTCAGGCGGTGCCGACGGCTATGGATCTTCTTAACCTGCGCTTGAGGGGGGGAGGGAGTGGCTCGCGGGGCGGCTACCCACTAATGGCAAGTGGCGGTGCGGCTACCCTCTAATGGGAAGTGGAAGTGCAGCTAGGTGGTGAGATCTTGCTTTGGCGGTGGTAGGGCATCATAGCCGCGTCGGCCGGGAATCGGGGCTAGCGGCGCCGTGGTGATGGAAGGCACGGTTTGTCTTTGGTGTTCTCGAGGCATGGTTGATGATTCTTGGACGAGTTCCATGGTGGCTGGTGGCAGGGGAGACGATGCCATGGTCCTTCAACAACGATGTCTCTTCCAGGGCCTATGATGGAGAGGAGCGATGCGGGTCAGCTTGGGTATGGTGGCAGGCGGAGTTGGCCCGCAGCGGCGGAGCACTCGGCCTAGATCTGGGCCTGTTTGGGCTTGATCTAGGATGGGTTGGCCCTACTGCAGATGTGGTTTCATTGGGTCCTAACGCGCGTGGAAGCCCTTCGCCCGGCCAATATCCTAAGGTTTTCTGGCTGCCTCCGTCCATTCTGGAGAAACCTCCATCATGTCTTCTGTTACTCCGTGGGTAAGATCTTGGATGTCGGGCGGCAACCTCAGAAGGTGGAATGCGCATGCGACTGTGCAGCGAGCATCATGGAAGTAGTGATGCCTTGCTCTTTGGCCGTGTGGATGGAGGGAAGCAGGTAGTGGGGGCTCATGGTGTTGGCAGAGGAAACTCTCAGATCATACTATGGAGACCATTCTCGGGGGTCGTGGGCGGTTTGACTATCCGAGCATTTTGCGATGGTTTTTCCGAGAGAAAGCTCTATATACTAGATGTCCAATAGTAGAGTTTGCAGTAACAAAGTGGTGAGCCTCCATGGCAGCAAGGTCAAGTCTCCGTGCAGCTAATAAAATATCATGTGGAGCAACAGAGAGGCCTAGAGCAGTCAAAACACGCGTAGCAATAACACCCCCATAAATGGGTCCTTTAGCAGCTAAACGACGAATAATAAATGAATCAAGATTATACTTATCGCTATTATTCAGTGCAACAGCAAGATGGCAATTTGAAATATTACTAGTGTTTTCCCTAGCAAGAACACTAGTAGCAAGGTAATAAGTGAAATATCTAATAGCCGGAGTTGAATATTTCTTATCTTGCCACGCTGAGCTATGCGGTCATCATCATTGGTAATTCCACGGTAGAGCTCCATCAAATCAGCAGACCTTTCTTGAATCTTCCTCGCTGTCCCCAATGCGTTAATACCTATAATTCTGCATTTTTTCCAAAGGCATGGAAATAGGTCTATCATAGATTTTGAATGCAACAGATAGGTCATAGTGGGAGTTATGAAAAACGATGCTCTCAACAAAAGTTTTTGTCAATAAAGCATACCGAGGGCTCTCATCATTCATGTAATCTGATGGAGGGATGATAACCCGGTAGCCCAATTCCAAGGTGTAATTCGGCCCAAAGGACTCTGCGCAAGACCCGGCTAAGGATAAAAGAAATTCTAGAAGGCCCAAGATTGCAGGCCCCGTAACCCGGTTTGTGGGTTACGATAAGGAAAGTTAGGGTTTCGTACATAGTGTCCGGGTAGGATTCAGGGTGCGCCTTGGAGGGCAAGCCAGGGGGTCGGTGCTTTATAAACTGGCCCCTAAGTTAGGTTAATTGATATCTAAGAGCCCTAGCAATATCGCTTGGTATCGAGCATCCAGTGTAACACGAGAGTTGAGTTAATATCTCGAGATCGGAGACTCGGCGACTTGATTGCCGGCTACCAGATCGAGTTCCATCATGTTTTCCTCTGAGCTAAACCCTCTCCCAAACGCCTGTGTCGTCTTGCCCCAAGATCAGTTACCCCCGGTAACGTCTGCCGTGATTATCCCACGACAGTTGGCGCCCACCGTGGGGCATGCGTCCAAAGGCGTTTACATCACGGGAGAAGCTCGGAAGAATATGGAGAAACTAGTCATCGGCGAGATCTACATCAACCACGAAGGAGAGAAGATGGTGGACGATTCCGGCTGGGGACCAGAGTCGGATCACCTCGAATCCGGGTCTATCATGACAATCGGCCAGATCAGCGTCTTCATCGGTATGGTACGTACTTCCGGTTCGATCCCTGACGACTTTGGGTTTGATTCTGTGTCAGGGAAGACCAGCTATATCCAATCAGATGGAGAAGAATCAGTTGGGACAACAAACCCGACAGAAGAGCTCACCACGAAGTGGGAACAGCCGGAGGAGCCGACATGGACCCCGCGTGGCCGGGACGAGAAAGAAGATGATACCGAATCTATCCTGCATCTACTGGAGAACCGGTACGAGGAACATAGCAGCGAAGAGGAACAGTATGGATCCGCGCCAAGCATTGTGCGTCGGGTTGCGGTTTACACGGCTCCCGCGACCAATCTCAACCAAGAGAGCGTAACCGCGGCCGCAGCCGGGACAGCACAAGCATTAACCCGGCAGCAAGGGCCGGCTAACGGGAACACGGTTTTGGCCCAGGTTGACGGAGAGTCGGCATCGGTTACCAGACAAGCGCCAGAAAACGAGTTACACGCGAACACGTTTGGATTCCTAGCAAACCGGACACCAGGAGCGGGTCCTTCCAATCCACAACATCCGGCCTTGTTCGACAACAATCTGATCCTAGATCCGACAGTTCTTGCCACAGTTATCACTCCAGAGAACGCGGCGGAACGTGTTAGGGATTTGGACGTAGCCCGTCGTGCATTGGAGCAGCAGAGGAGGCAAGTAGAAGCAGAAAGACAAGGGATAGCCACACGACAACGCGAGCTGGATGCACTGGAAACCCGGCTCCGAGAGGAAACGACTAGAATACATCAAAGGCACCAAACCAGATTGCCAGCATTGGGAGGAGTCATAAACCCGGCCGCACTATTTATCACGCCTCAGGATCAGCCGATTCCAGCGGCAAATCAAGGAACCGCCCCTCAGCCGACAACCGGAGGAGTACAACCGGTAGACACGCAGGCCGGGTTACCCGCACCACAGACTGGAGTTACTACCGGCAATACTGTACCACCGCCACCACCACCACCACCATCACGTTTTCACACACCAGCGGGTCATTACAACAATCCCATGGACAACGTGTACGCGGCAACGCTTGCACTAAATCAAATCCCCGTGAGAGAGTCACCCCACGCAGAGGAGACCCGGCGGGCGATAGATATGCTGCGCACCGCGGTGGCGCAACAGGTTAATTACCCGGATCACAGAAGTGGAATGCATGAGACACCATATGTCAGCCAACAGCAAGGTAACGCTGGCAACATCCAAACAAGTTCGGCACGGCGGAGGGAAGAGCAGCAGCAAATGCCGCCTCCTCCACACATTCAGGCAGTACCAGCAGCATCAGCAGCACAGGCCATCGTGGACAGTTCCAGAGCCAGGAGAGCCGTGGCCGGGTCTGCGGTACATGGGATACTAGCAGTACCGCGTCCAGCTGTACCCCCTGCAGGATCACACGTTTCCCGAGTAAGACCAGCTTCGACCATTCTTGCAGGACCTAAGTGTCTTTCAGATAGCATCAGGGCTGAGCCTTACCCGGAAAAGTTCAAAGAACCGGGTAAAGTAGTGAATTACGAGCCGACTATGGATCCGGAAACATGGTTGGGCAGTTATGAGATGGCCATGTCGATTCGCAATGCGTACGAGAATCTTCAAGCCAAATTCATGTATCTAATGATGTCAGAGGGAGCAGCAAAGTTATGGTTCACCAATCTACCGGAAGGATCTATCAAGTCATGGGAAGAATTGAAAACTGCGTTTATCAAGCACTTTCACGGGACGTGCAGAAAGTTATTCACTATTGATGACGTAGAGCGATGTGTTCAGAAGAAGGGAGAATCGGCGCGCAGCTGGGTGCGCCGGGTTATGGAAATACTTCATTCATCTACAGATATTCAGCCCAAGGATGCGCTGCAAGCTAATGCAAAGACCTGCAAGTACACACCTTTAGTACAAAAGTTAACTCGCATGAAATCTAGTCGGAATGCTTCGGAGGTTACAATGGGAGAACTGATGGATGCATGCAACAAACATGCCGCAACGAACACTACGGAAGAGGAAACTGACGATAAAAAGGCAAAAGCAAACACAAGTAATAACGGAAGAACCGGCAATGGATCAGCGCCGGGTAACAACAGCCAGAACAAGCGCCCGTTTGAAGGAGGCTCTGAGTTTGTCGCCAACACTGAAGCCGGATCTTCCAGACCCAGGGCAGAAGGAAATTTCAATACTGGGAATCACAACGGAGGAAACTATCAAGAGCCACCAAGGCCGAGTAATAATTGGGACATATTCCGAATGGCATGCCCGAAGCACAGCAGGAATGGTAGGCCAGCTAACCACTCCTTGGAGCAGTGCGCCGACCTACAAAGATGGAAGAATGAGGAAGTGAACAGAGCCATGCGAGGTGCAGGTCGGGGAGGAGGACCGGGTCCAGGTGGAAACTCGGGCAACGGCCCACCCCCAGCCGGTAACCCGGCAGCTGGAAATCAAGGTAATAACCAAGGGGGAGCAGGAGGTTTCCAGGCCAACCCCAAGCAATTGGGTCTGTATCATGTGCATACTACAGGAAGTTCCAACAAGGACAAGAAGATATTAAAACAGGCGTTAAACTCGGTGTCCTCGGCTGTCCCGAGATACCTGAGATGGTCAGAACAGGACGTAACATGGAGCAGAAGGGATCACCCGGAAAGAATAGAACACCCGGGAGTCTTAGCATTAGTAGTCGCACCGCAGGTCAATGGGTATGAGCTGAAAAAGGTTTTGATGGACGGTGGAAGTAGCATCAATATACTGTATTGGGAAACCTTCCTACGCATGGGTCTCAAGGAGTCTCAGCTACAAAAAAGTTCAACAATTTTTCATGGGATAGTGCCGGGTCATTCAGCGTGCCCCGAGGGAAAAATTGCATTGGAGGTAGCTTTTGGGGAATCAAAGGATAACTATCGAGTTGAGTGGCTCACTTTTGAGGTGGTCAAATTGCGCAGTCCTTATCACGCGCTATTCGGAAGGCCGGCTTATGCTAAATTCATGGCTAGGCCGTGTTACGTGTATCTACAGCTAAAAATCCCGGGTCCTAAACAGACCATCACCATACATGGAAGCCGGGACATAGCGGCTGAGTGCGAGGAAGGAGATGCAGCAATGGCTGAACAAGCTTGTAGAAAAGAGGAACTCAAATATTACCGGGCTCAAACAGACTCGGATGACAGAACAGCCCTGAAAAAGTCGAGTACTGAAGGCGAAAGGGCAAAACTCAAGGCAGCACGAGATACCAAGATGGTGGCTTTCGTAAAGGGTGATTCCCTCAAACAATCCACCACAAGAGAAGAAATTGCGCAGTCGTTCACAACCAGCCGCGTCATGGAAACGCCTTATCCGGATTGGCTGGCAAGCCCGGTACTCATAGTAAAAAAGATCAACAAGTGGAGAATGTGTATCGATTATGACAGTTCCGGACAGATTCCCAAGGAGAACTAAACAATGTAACGGGCAGCAGGTTTCAGACGCACTCTTTTCCTATCCAGGGTACCTAAGGGGACTGGAAGGTTTTTAATGAGGCGGCCTGCTGACCCAAAACTTTCTCGTATCAATAAAGAGATGGTTATCAAGCCTTATTTTATGATCTTTACTTCGATTACAGGTAAGCATTATTTATTGCTATCAGCACATCAGTATCATCAAGTATGTTGCATATATATAGGTCTTGAGGGCTGATTGCTTGAATAGCACAGTTACAAACTCAAAGACCCGGCCTTGATGCCTATGAGTTATAAGGGCCGATTACTCGCAAACGAGTACGGCTGCAATCTTATAACCGGACAAAGGAGCCAAATTTTCTTGACTTTTCTTACTTAAGCTCGATGTGACTCGCACTAAAGTGGCATGATTTGCTCGCTTACGATTACAATCAGCCATGAAGCCCAATGGGACTTGCCTGGCCCTGTTTTCGTACAGATGTAACAACATGATATCCACGCGAAAGCCGGCTTATAGTACAAGATTGTCAAAAGGGTCATCTAAACCACAAGTTATGCAGAGTATAAGGCTAATAGCTGGAAACTCAACGTTTATCAAGCATAACTTCAATACTCACGTGAAACGGCTCTAGGGCTTGGGCTTAGTAAAAACAATTTGTTCTCTGGAAAAGACCGCACATCCCAGACTCGGATTTCGGGCCTTGGGGACCGAGGATTTTGAAACAGAAACAAGTTGTTACTAAGCCCAACAAACCCTAACATCCGAGTCTTGGGGACTTGGGGACTTAGAGAAAAGTCCCCCTGTCAGAACCCAAGATGCTCGGAAACCGAGTCTCACAAAAGGAACCATAAGGAAAGCCGGATATCGAGAATAAGCTAAAAAACCAGATAAATATAAAGTTCATCCAGAGGCCAGAAGAGGCACGAGGTATATCAAGGAATTAAAGCATGTTACAAATCTTGGTACTAGTATCAAAGGTGCATAGATGCACCGACAAAAGAATATCTGTTTCGAACAAGAGCAGCAAAACGGCCAAGGTATCGTGGTAGCATTTGTTTACTCGGATTCTTGAGTAGAATCCACACCCTTACCCTTGCCCTCCGGGTCTTGGTCCTGGGCTTGCTCCGCGGCTCTCCCGGCATCATCACCCGGGTTCTTCGCATCAGGACAGACAGGCGGGAGGACGGCCGGTGTAGAAGTGGTTGGCTCTGATCCTAACTCGGCCTCCCTCTTCGCGGTTTCTTCCCTCTTCCTGGCCGAATCAGCAGCCCATTTTTCCAAAATGTCGAAGGGTGGGGGTGCTTCTTCCTTCACGATCTTGCCTTCAGCATCATACGAACTCATTAACGTACCCAGATCCATACTATCGGCCAAAGCGGTTGCCGAGTGACGCACTGAGGATTGTACGGCCTTGAAGTCCTTGGGCCCAAACTTGGAGCCGTCTGCTTTGAATTCTGGAAACCCGGATATCACTTTTGCCGGCTCAAGCTTAGGAAAATAAGCCTTCGCCAGCGCAAAGGCCCGGGTCATACCAATCCGGCACGCCGAACGTTTCCAGATCTCGATCCATGCAGGCACAGTCGAGCAAGCTTGGATAAGATTTTCTTCACCCGGATATACCTCAGTCGGCCACTTCACGGCATCTAGTATATACTTGGTGCCGGCGAAGAAAGTCCGGAGCACAGTCTTTAAGGTTTTAGCCTTTGCAACGGCATCTTCTTCTGGGGTTGCAAGGTTAGCACCTGCAGTTGAAACAAAGAAAGGCCATATCATTAATCCCGAGTATCATGTAACAAATTAGAGGCGTGAAGGCAGTCAGCATCAAGAAACTTACTAAGCAAGATACGATAAGTATCGGTAACTTGCTCCGACAACTTTTTCAGTGCGCTTCGAGAAGTGGGACACCTTTTCTTATATTTGGAAACACTTTTCTTCAAAGTTTCCACTTCATCTTCAAGGGCCTCCCTCCGCTTTACCTCGGCAAGCAGCAGTTGTTCGGTCTTGAGCAAAAGTTCATCGGACCGGGTGGCCTGTGCCTATGAGAAATCAAAGTATGAGAATTAGTCGGATATCATGGCAAGCCGATTATCGCGCAGAATACCGAGCACAATTTCAACAAATTATACTCGGCACTTGGGGACTAGATGGATAAGAAGAGATATTAGGTAACATTACCTGGTGCTCCGCTGCCATGCGCTCTAGCACATCTTTCTCCGAGGCCTTCATAGCAAGGAGAGTGCTCATCATCTGGTCGAAAGTTTTATCGCCCAAATTGGAACACCCGGGACCTTGGGGACTTGGAGGAGGGACTCTCCTCTTGGTGCGAGAGGGTATCCGGGTCGTTTGAGTATCGGAGTCTGGTGCCCTCTCTCCTGCGCCCAAGTCTGCAGCGTCTTCCTCCTCGAGTACATGAGAGGCTATGGGATACTCGGCCTCTCGGTCGGCGGGGTTTATTGGTGGCACTTGTTGTTCTTCCCCGCCAGCTGCAGCGTGCGTATCATCAGTCCGGTTCTCCGTATCCGGGTCATCGGTCTCCATATCTTCTTGATCGCTAACAGTGACCGCGGCTCTATGGACAATGTAAGCAGGCAGTTAGCGTATGGCTGGAAAAAAGCGATGAAACAGCGATAAAGCATCAGGAAGGGAGCTTTACCCGGGATTCACCACGAAGTCCGAGGGGAGCTCACTGCTGGACCCGGATGAAGCTGAAAAACATCAAGTAAGACACGGAATTATCTTGTAAGGAGATGGTTTGGAAAGACTTTGATATTCGAGAAAGGATTAGATAAATACCGGCGCGTTGAGCCGGAGGCGATGAAATGCCCGGGTTAAGAGCACCATCACCTGGAAAGTTCCGAGTCATCCGGCGCTTGGTCGCGAGCGGTTCCTTCAGATATGACCAGAAGGACAGATCCCGGGTTAGTTTGTGCATGATATCAAGTAAGTATGATTTAGAGGCAAGGAAAAGGTATGGAACCTTGAAGATGACCCCTTGGGGTTTTCTCTTTGTTCCGACCTTGACTGTTGGCTCAGCGTCGTCCTCGTCACTCGCTGACTCCACCCTGCCTTCAGTTTCTTCTTCTTCGTCGTCTTTCTCTTCTTGTTCTAAAAGTTATCAGGATTTACAATCGGAAAACGAATAATGAACAACAGTGATTTCAAAAAAGAAAGAAAAAAAGCTAAGTGAAACTCGGAATGTACCTTCATCCGAATTAGCGGCGTCTTCTTTCTCCTCTGGAGTTTCAGAGCTAGGAGGAGTTTCAATCTTCCAAAAGGGATCATCAGCCTGAGATGAAGGTATAAGAATAAGGGTTATTAGTCATATCGAGTGGAAAGTGTGAAGATAAAAGTATGAAAGCCGAGTCTTTACCTTGGGGGCCGGGTTCTCACGCGTGAAGGGTTCTAACCCGGCTATATTCCGGATTACCTCCAACTTCTCTGTCAAGAAGCTCTTGATAGTCTTGTTGGTGTCTCCGGCTGCAAAGCTATGGGTGGAGTACCGGAGTGAGTCCATGGTGTGTCCCGAATACTCGCACATTAACTTAGTGCGGATGGAATTGGGTTGGATCCGGAAATCGACCCAAGTTTTCACCAGGTTAAGCCCAATGAGACCTCGGGCCGACAGAACAGAGATTTTGGCTAGTAAAGGCCGGATGGCCTCCCTGTCCGAGTCAGGGGCAAAGGCGTTGAAAGTCTCGGAGATATCGAGAAGGCCCTCCGAGTAACCCGGCAGTTTCATTTGGCCGGGTGGGGAGGTGTCTCGGGCAATAGAAATATGAGAGTTGCCAGTGTTTGACGTGGGAGTTGAGAGTGAGGGGTGGCATCAAAGAATTCTTGCGGCGCTGGATAGAGACCCCGCCGCAAGCGAGAAGTGCCCCGTCACCGCTTTCGCGGCACGGTTTGCACTGAAAAAGCTCGATAAAAAGAGCCAAACTTGGCGGTGTGCACAAGTATGACTCGGAAAGAACGATGAAATGGGAAATATTTAACACAGAGTTAGGCCCTATGTCAAATATTCGGAGGCCATAGTGGCTCAAAACATCTCGAAAGAAAGGGTGACCCGGAGGACGGAATCCTCGGGTCACGTGCTCTACAAAGCATATTACCTCATCATTGGTGGGCGTGGGCCGGGTCTCATCACCCGGCACCCTCCAATGGATATCCTTTTGAGAAGGGAGGACTCCTAATTCGGCCAGTTCTTCTAACTTGGCCTTCGTAACCGTGGATCGCGCCCAGTTGGCGGATATGGAGTTGGTGGTCTTGCCTTGGCCGGTTGTTTCCCCTGCCTCTTGGGAGCCATGAGATTAACCTGCAAAAGCACGAGATAGAAGAGTACAAGAAATGAGACTCGGAAATCATGAGTCATCCGAATGTTTGCGAAGAATATCAAGAAGACATGGAAGTAAAAGAGTTAACCGGGTATCATTTTATGGAGCAAGGTTACGAGTTGTCCGGGTATCAAACATCATTACGAAAACTATGAAGTGCTTATGTGTTGAGAGGCGTTTGGGAAAGATGGATGGTTACCCATGTGTCTACTGCAAACAAAGGAGCCGGAAAAAGAGAATTTTCCGGGTGTCAATGGCAAGCGCGGAAATTGTGGGCGGCCCGAGCCTAGATTGGAGATTCCATTTCTAGATTTGTGGTGAAATTGGTGATTATGGGCAGTAGGGGAGCAAGGTGAAATCTATGTTTAAGTCATTGGATGAGTTAGAATGAATTCGGGCGACCTAATTCGGCGTGACCAGAAAAACGGCCGGCGGGTTGACTCAGATCTAATCCGAGGTAAATCGAGAAATTGCGAGCACAAGTTAATGGATGTAAGAGACTTACTGGCGGAGATCGAATTGAAGCCCGATGGAGGCAGATCGCGCAAGCTTGGTGTCCTTTTGCGATTCCCGGCGGGCAGGTTGGGGGTGCGGCGGCGGATCTTGGCGGCGGCGTGGGGCGAACCGTGGCGGAGCACAGCCGGCGGCCGATTGGCTCTGGTGATGCGCGTGAGGTCTCCGTGGCGATGCTCTGTGAGCTTGGGCGCGGAGGCGAGGAGGAAGAAGGAAGGGAAAAAATGAGCCGTTGGGGTTGGATTCGCTCTTAAGTGACTATTTATAAGGGTGTGGGCGGCTAAACCTAGCCCAACGGTTGGCAACCGGAAATTTCGGGTTAAACGGCTATTTGCCTGGATTCCGTGGGGTGTGCTTTGAGTGCTAAACAAGATGTCCGGATGGAAACAAGAATGAGATCCTCTCCGCAAAATTGGGGTCAATTATCGAGTAAAGTTAGCCGAATCTTTGACATTCTTATCGGGGTGTTGACCCGGGAAGACAAGTAAAGACTTGGAGAAAGCCGGGTTACAATATGGCCGCCGTGGAGTTAGGCCTAGCTGTTCATCAAAGTAACGTAACCCGGCCCCCATTGGACTTGTAAGTTTGATAGTTTTTGCAGGGAATAGCGTGCGCTTCAAAGAGGATCTAGTGAAGCCCAAGCTATTCTGGGGACTACTGATGGAGGGATGATAACCCGGTAGCCCAATTCCAAGGTGTAATTCGGCCCAAAGGACGCTGCGCAAGACCCGGCTAAGGATAAAAGAACTTCTAGAAGGCCCAAGATTGTAGGCCCCGTAACCCGGATTGTGGGTTACGATAAGGAAAGTTAGGGTTTCGTACATAGTGTCCGGGTAGGATTCAGGGTGCGCCTTGGAGGGCAAGCCAGGGGGTCGGGTGCTTTATAAACCGGCCCCTAAGTTAGGTTAATTGAGATCTAAGATCCCTAGCAATATCGCCTGGTATCGAGCATCCAGTGTAACACGAGAGTTGAGTTAATATCTCGAGATCGGAGACTCGGCGACTTGATTGCCGGCTACCAGATCGAGTTCCATCATGTTTTCCTCTGAGCTAAACCCTCTCCCAAATGCCTATGTCGTCTTGCCCCAAGATCAGTTACCCCCGGTAACGTCTGCCGTGATTATCCCTAGACATAATCGGTTAAACCAGACCTACCAACCAGCTGCAAGAAATCCTCGAGTATGCATGCATCACTAAGAAAAGTATAGCAAGGGAAGGTAGATGGATTTGCATCTCTATCATCCCCCGCATCATCGATACTTGGTGCAATGAGGTTCTCATTATAGGATTGTCTCAGCAGGGTAGCTGAGCGTGAAGGCCTTGTCCTCCTAGGCGCATCACTCCTAAATATTTCTCCAAAGTTGAAGTTGTCCATTTCTGAAATTTTTAGCTAACATCACAAAAATTGATTTCAAGCAACTATATGATAGGAACTACTATAGAGACTTGTAGGAGGGCTAAACATGCATAAAAAATAAATCATTTCACACAAATCAAGCATGCTAGCTCACACAACCTATCACCTACAGTACCAAAATACTCAAGAAATACTCCACCAAATAAAATTCTATTTTGATCATCGGAGGAGTCACATACTGGAGAGCAAATGCACCAAATTTCAGCAACAAAGTTGGGCTGAGAAAAGAGATCCAGAAATTCGCGAAGAAGAAAAGCAAGAGCTCGGGTTCCAGGAATGTTTTCGAGTTTGGGAGAGAGATTGGAGTGTTTGGCAGGGAGGAGAGCTAGTGGAGGGCCAGGGGGCCACACCATGTGCTAGCGCCACCAGGGGTCAGGCCGTGCCAGCCCATGGTGTGCCTGCATGGTGGGTCCCCCTGGGGTCTCCCAGGTGCCGCTCTGCCTCATTTTTTACGTAGAAATTTAATATAATTTTTCTAGAATTTTTACAGAAACTTCATTTTCGAGCAATTTCCAGAATTTAATAAATAATTAAAAACCAGAAAACCAATTGTAGAAAGGTGAAAAAAAAATCAAAACTAGAACTACAGAGGTTCTAAGACACTCCAATGTGTAAATAACCAATGAAAACAAAGGTGGAAGTGGTGAAAACAAAATTATGGGTGGTGAAAACATAAGTAACCACAGTAAACAAGCTGAAAACATGACTATGGATGGTGGAAACATAATTATACTAAAGTAGCATGGTGAGAACATGGTGAAAACATAAAGGTAAACGTGAAAACATTGTTCTCTTCATTCAAAATCACTTTGTTAACAAGGTTGATCAAGTCTTGTTACCAAAACATTTTTTATATGAAACAAAACTTTGCTTTTCACTAAATGATTATGTTACCTCAACCTTGATAGACATAATCCCAATCATAAAAATTTCATATTCTTTTGGTGACATTGGAATGGGACAATAAAATTCTCCAATCTTGATGGTCTCAGTATTTTCAATCGAATTTAGACCATATCTCCTATCAATCTTCTTGGGAAAAGAAACTATGGGCTCTTTATCATTAACATTAAAAGTTACTTTTCCTTTATTGCAATCAATAACAGCCCCTGCAGTGTTAAGAAAAGGTCTCCCAAGAATGATAGACATATTATCATCTTCAGGCATTTCCAACACAACAAAGTCAGTTAATATCAAAAAGTTAGTAGTCACTTGAAGAGGAACATTTTCAGATATACTAATAGGAATAGAAGTAGATTTATCAGCCATTTCCAAAGATATATCATTTGGTGTCAATTTTTCTAGAGAGAGACTCTTATAAAGAGAAAAGGCATAACACCAACTCCTGCTCCCAAATCACATAAAGTAATTCTAACATAATTATTTTTAATAGAACAAGGAATAGTGGGAATACCAGGATCTCCAAGCATCTTTGGAACCTTGCCATTAAAAGAGTAATTAGCAAGCATGGTGGAAATTTCCTCATTAGGAATTTTGCTTTTTTTAGAGACAATGTCTTTCATATATTTAGAATAAGGAGGAAGTTTAATAGCATAAGTCAAAGGAATTTGCAAAAACAAAGGCTTCATCCATTCACAAAACTTGTTATAATGTCCTTCCTCCTTTGATTTGTGTTTCTTATTTGGAAAATGCATTTCTTTTTGTACCCAAGGTTCTCTTTCATTACCATGTTTATTAGCAATGAAATCCTCCTTAGTGTACTTTGCAGTTTTAGTTTGCTTTTCAGGTTCAACTTCAGTTTCTTCTTTATCAGAAGCATCACTTTTATCATTACCACTTTCAGTTTTAGCATCAGAGATATATATACTATTAGGATCTTTATCAGGTTCAGGAGATTCTACAATAGTTTTATGTCTCTTCTTCTTTTTCTTAGAAGGGTACCTATTGTTTTTAGGTTGTTGAGAATCTTGTTCAATTCTTCTAGGATGTCCTTCAGGATACAAGGGATCCTGAGTAGAAACACCACTTCTAGTAATTATTTCACAAACATGTTTTTCTCTAGAAGCATTAGCTAGCAAATCCTTTTGCACTTTAGTGAGTTGATCAATTTGAGTTTGAACCATATGAAAATGATTAACAAGCATTTTAACATCATTAGAGGTTCTCTCAATAATACCATGAAAATTATCAATAGCTCTAGACTTTTCAATTAGATGATTCTGCATTCTCATATTAAAGTTGTCTTGCTTAACAACATAATTATCAAATTCATCTGAGCATTGATCAGGTGGTTTAGAATAGGGAATATCTCTATTATCAAAATATTGGAGAGAGTTTACCTAAACTGTGGGTGGATGAGAAATTGGCTTACATAATTCTTCTATAGGTGGTAAATTCTTCACATCTTCAGATTTAATACCCTCTCTTTAAGAGATTTCTTGGCTTCCCTCATCACTTCATCATTTAATTCAATCATTCCCCTCTTCTTGGGTGTTGGTATTAGGGTTGGCTTTGGTGTTGGTGTAGGCTTAGGTATAGTCCAATCATCATGATTTTTGGCTATTTTAGTCAATAATTCCTCAGCTTCTTCCGAAGTTCTTTTCCTAAAAACACAACCAACACAACTATCCAGGTATGTCCTAGATTCAACAGTTAGTCCATTATAAATGTATCTAGGAGCTCATTTTTAGGTAATGGATTTCCAAGGCTAGCTCTTATTAAAGAACAAAACCTTGACCAAGATTCGGGCATTTTCTCTCCTTCAATTTGCTTAAAGTTAAAGATATTCTGCAAAGCAGCATGTTGAGCACTAGCAGGAAAATATTGTTGAAAGGAAGCAATAACCAAACCCATAGGACTATCAATACATCCAGGTGGCAAATTGTTAAACCGAGTTTTAGCTTCATCTTTCAAAGAGAAAGGGAAGATCTTGGTAACAAAGTAAGTGGGTTTCTTAACATCATCAGAAAATAAACTACTCAAAGATGAAAGCCCATTCATATGTTCCATAGCACTTTTACTTTCAGTACCACAAAAAGGTTCTTTCTCAACAATGGATATATAAGATAAATTTATAGAGAAATCATAATCCTTATCTTTAATGTGTATGGGAGATGTAGAAAACTTAGCATCATGAAAAGATTTATATTTAACAGCATGTCTTGCAAGAAGACTCTTAAGAGCACTTGCACTAGTAGTAGCTTGAACTTCTTCAATAAAGTCATCATTAAGTTTAATGTAAGATTCCTCAAGATCATCACTAGGAATTTCTCTATACTCAGGTGAATTAACAGGTGTACCAACATTTTCACACAAAAATTTCAATGTTTTCAATTTCTTTAGCTCTAGCAATTGTATCATCTAGGAAAGGACCTAGTGAACCAGTATCATCAAGCACAGTAGAAGCATCATCAAAAGTAGCAGAAGCATTTTCAGACTCAGCAGAAGTAGCAGTGTGTGTAGCATGGGGTGGTGTAAGAAGCTTACTCATTACAGATGGTGAATTAAGAGCAACAGAGGTGTTCAGAGTTGTACCTCTCCTTGTAGTGGATGGTAACATAGGAACTTTTCTATCACGAGTTTTACCCATGATGAAAGGCTTGCAGCGAACAATATCACGTTCATGTGAGCAAATAAATAAAGCTATGCTCCCCGGCAACGACGCTAGAAAATAGTCTTGATAACCCACAAGTATAGGGGATCGCAACAGTCTTCGAGGTAAGTAAAACCCAAATTTATTGATTCGACACAAGGGGAGCCAAAGAATAATTATAAGCCTTAACAGATGAGTTGTCAGTTCACCTGCACCTGAAAGTAGGCTTGCTCGCAATGGTTTATCAATGATAATAGTTTTATAGCAGTAGCAGTAGTAAAAATAATAGCAGGAGTAAAATAGTAACAAAAGTAGAAATTGCGGGAAACAACAGAATTAACATACTGTAGGCATAGGGATGGATGAACGTGTGTTGCATGGATAAGATAGTTTATATAATAGTCAAGACATGGGCATTGCATATAGATAATAATAAAGCATCCAAGTTCTAGGCAAGCCATAGTCATGTGTTCTAATTTAGTCGTACTTGCTCGCAATGAGAACCTTGCACACCATCTTTTGTCCTACCAGCCCGTTGCAGCGGAGCCTCAAGGGAAACTACTAGTAATTAAGGTGCTCCTTTTAATAAAACACCGGAGCAAAGCATTAACACTCCGTGAACACATGTGATCGTCACACCACAGCCATCCCTCCAGTTGTCCCAATTATTGTCACTTTGGGGCCTCGAGTTCCGGAGAATGACATGTGTAAACAACTTGCAGGTATGATCAAGAAACATAATTATACTCATGGAACAATAACATGTTCTGATCTGAGATCATGGCACTCAGGCCCTAGTGAAAAGCATTAAGCATAACAAGTTGCAACAACGATATAAAGCACTAACAACGGATACTAGGCACTATGCCATAACACTCTGGCATTATTACATGAACGATCTCATCCAATCCCTTCCACCCCTCTCAGTCTACAGCGGGGATTACTCATACATGGATGGGGGAATCATGGATGGTTGATGGAGAAGTGGTGGCGATGACGATGGCGATGATCTCCTCTGAATCCCCGTCCCGGCAAGGCGCCAGAACAGGAACTTCTGATCCCCAAACTGAGTTTCGAGGTGGCGGCAACGCTCTGATGTGTTTCTCTCAAATATGACGAACCCCCTCATGTTTTAGGGTTATGGGGCATATGTAGTCGAAAGGGGAGCCCGAGGGGTGGCTGGGGCCACCACACCACCCGGAGGCATGGCCTGGGGGGCGCCCAGCCATGGTGTGGGCCCCTCCTTGCCCCCTCCGGCTATTCTTCTAGCTCCGGAGGTCTTCGGGTAAAATAAGGACTTCGAGATATTTTCCGGGAAATTTTCTGAAAATTAATTTTTCTGCACAAAACGAGGCACCAAGGTAATTCTGCTGAAAACAGCGTTAGTCCGTGTTAGTTGTATCCAAAACTCACAATTTTAGAGGCAAACAATAGCAAAAGTGTTCGGAAAAAGAGATATGTTTTGGGCATATCAACTGCGCACGATCGTGAACTTGGTGTGATGGTAGGATGGCATCCAATTTTGACGTGGTGGTAGGTTGACACCATAGTGATCGAACGAACTTATGGTCCTATTTTGCTAATCACTTTGCATGCTGCTCTAGGTTTATGATCCTTGTACTGTGTGATGCTTGTCATGTTTGCTATGTTCTTGATTGATGCATCCAATGATGATGTTATTCCGTTTATTCGATTCCTTGTGTCTTTATAAATGAACTGGTATGTTTTGTATAGGGGAAGATGACCTGGAGTCTACAGTTCGTGGAAGACTTGCCAGGAGCAAGTCACAGACTTCTCAAACAATAGATACGAAGGATTTGAAAATTTGGAGAAGGCTCACGAGAACTACTACAACTATACCAATGCCATTGAGGCTGAATCAGATGTGATGTTGCTGATGAGATTGTAGCCGAGGTGCCAAATCATGTCCAAGGTAGTCTTTTTTTTTGATAAAGGGCTTTATTACTCAAAAAGTTCAAGCATTACACCCGGCCTCTGCATCGTGAGATGCACACAGCCGAAATCCGAAACTGAAAATAAACAGAGCGACAATGCTACAAAACATCCGTTGTAGACTGTCGATGCTATGGAGCCTCAATCCGTAGATCAAGCGGCCATACATGTGGGATAAAAATATCCCTCACCACCTTCTCCAGTCGTGCACATGCCTCCGTAAAAAGGCCTCGTAACTCCCCTCGCTGTAATGTGGACCACGAACGGAGAATACCTGTGCTCCTGAATAGAACCTGCATACGAGAAAAGTTTTTATCATTGAAAATCTTGTCATTTCTACATAGCCAGAGCGACCAAATAACGGCAAACGCTCCTACCCTAATAATAGTCTTAAATCGTTTATCAACCCCATTTAACCAATTGCCGAATATATTCGCAACGGAAGTAGGTTGATATAGATTCGAAGCCATTTGGATAGCGGACCATATAGAACGCGCAAATGTGCAATCAAAGAATAAGTGTTTAATTGTCTCATCATGAGAACAAGAAACACACTTAGAGCTCCCATGCCAATTACGTTTGACAAGATTATCCTTTGTGAGTATGACCCCCTTACGAAGGTACCACGCGAAGATCTTAATCTTCAGCGACACTTTCACACGCCATACCTATTTGAATATATCGACTGGCATATCCGATTGGATCAGAGCCCTGTACATGGAGTCCACCGAGAACATACCATTCTTAGTGATCTTCCAACGAAATTCATCAGCTCCTGGTGTAAGATTAACCATCGTTAATCTACCAACTAGGTTTTGCCAAGACGCAAGTCGAGTCCCGAGTAAATCTCGTCGGAACGTAACATTAGGAGGTGATGTTTGCATGACCGTAGCCAGCGTATCATCCTTATATCGCGCTATCGTGTACAAGGCCGTATACTGTTCTCTGAGTGTGGTATTACCTAACCACTTATCCTCCCAGAACCGTATCTGCGATCCATCCTTAATCTTAAATACCCCATAGCGAAAAAACTTATTTTTGTTCGCCATGAGTCCAGCCCAAAAGTGTGAATTACCTGGTTTCCACATAACCTGTGATATTGCTTTCGAACCTATGTATTTACGTTTCAGGAGGGTCTGCCATACGCCATCTTCGGTTAGTAGTTTAAAAATCCATTTACCAAGTAGGGCTGAATTCTTGACTTGCAGGTCATGAATACCGAGCCCTCCCTGATCTCGTGGACGACAAACTACATCCCATCTGACCAATCGATATTTCTTTTTCTCGTTGTCACCCTGCCAAAAGAATCTTGATCGGAAATAATCCAATTTTTTAAGACTCCTTTAGGTAACTGGAAGAATGATATCATATACAGTACCATATTAGTAAGGACTGAATTAATGAGTACCAGTCGTCCACCAAGTGACAACAATTTTCCTTTCCAACTAGCTAGCCTTTTCTGCAAACGCTCTTCGACTTGAGCTCATTCTGCATTAGTCAATCTCCTGTAATGTATTGGTATTCTCAAATACTTAATAGGAAACTGGCCTTGCTTGCAACCAAATAGCTCGGTATACTGTGCAACTGCATCTTGTGCCTCGCCAAATCAGAACAATTCACTTTTATGGAAATTGATTTTTAATCCGGATAATCACTCGAACGCTGAAAGAATTAATTTCAGATTCGCCGCTTTCTCCAAATCGTGTTCCATAAAGAGAATTGTATCATCTGCATATTGAAGGATAGACAATCCCCCATCGACTAGATGTGGAATTACTCCCTCAATTAGGCCATTTTCCTTGGCTCGATCGATCATGATTGCTAACATATCTGCCACAATATTAAACATTACGGGCGATAGCGGATCACCTTGTCTCAAGCCTTTCTTAGTTTGGAAGTATTGGCCAACATCATCATTGACTTTGATAGCCACGCTACCTCCAACTACGAAGCTGCGAACTAGAGTACACCACTCCTCTGAAAATCCTTTCATTCTCAGAGTCTGTTGTAGAAACTCCCAATTCACTATCATAAGCCTTTTCAAAGTCTATTTTAAGAATTACCCCATTAAGCTTTTTCGTGTGCAACTCATGTACGGTTTCGTGTAAAGTCACGACCCCATCTAGGATATTCCTACCCTGCATAAAATCAGTCTGTGTAGGTTTTACCACATGACCTGCCACTGAATTTAGCCTAATAGTTGCAACCTTTGTAAAGATTTTGAAACTAACGTTAAGAAGGCAGATTGGTCGGTACTGTTGTATCCTTTCTGCGTTCAAAACCTTAGGTAACAAAACAATTTCCCCAAAATTAAGGCGATACAACTCCAGATGTCCACTCTGTAAGCAATCAAACATCTCTATGAGATCATGTTTAATGATTTCCCAGAAATGCTGATAGAACTCCGCCGGACAACCATCTGGACCAGGTGCCTTATTATGTTCCATTTGGAATATAACCTTCTTTATCTCCTCTTCAGAGAAGAGAGCATTAAGAACAGCGTTTTCTTCCATTGAAACTTGGGGAATATCATCTGTGTGGCTCTCATCCATGGTAATATTACCTACTTCAGGAGCCCCAAACAGATCTTTATAGAACTTTGTGATATAGGCCTTGAGAAACTCTTGTCCCTCAATGAGACCTTCATCCTGATGGAGACATTGAATCCGTTTTTTCCTATGTCTGCCATTAACAACATTATGGAAATACCGAGTATTCGAGTCTCCTTCGAGAATGAATTGAGCTTTCGATCTCTGATACCATTTGAGTTCCTCTTCCCGCAACATTTGTGCTACTTTCGCATTGGATTGACTTTTTAGTTCAATCTCTTGCGTAGATAGCAACCTAGTTTCAGCGAGTCGATCTAACTCATCGATAATGGAACAAAGACGCTCTTTCTCCTTCTTTAGCATCCCGGTCGTATGTCTCGCCCAACCACGGAGATATTTACGCACATTGCGCATTTTATTATTCCATCTCCGTATTGGGTTATCACCTAAGACCGGTTTGTGCCAGACTTTCTTTACTAGTTCATCAAAACCATCTCGCAAAAACCAACCTAGTTCAAATTTGAACTGTGTCTGGCCTTTTGGTCTTGATGTGCCAGTTGAAAGAAGTAGGGGAACATGGTCCGATAGAGACTCAATACGTTCTAGAGCACGTACCGTTACCAACGGGAATTTATCTTCCCAATCGGTACTCATTAATACGCGATCTAGCTTTTCGTATGTAGGCTCCGGCAGACTATTTGCCCAGGTGAACTGTCGTCCGGACATGTAAACCTCTCTCAAATCCAAGCTATCAATGATAGCGTTGAACAAGAAAGGCCAATGACCATCAAAACACCCCCGGCTTTTCTCATGTGGAAACCTTAGCAAATTAAAATCACCACCAATTAAAATTGGATGTGGATTATTATTAGCCAAGTTAACCAACTCACGGAGAAAAGCCTCCTTAAACTCTTCCTGTGCAGCACCATACACAGCGACCAAGCTCCATACGAAATTGTCGGCGCGGTTACGGAGGTGTAATTTAATATGAAAATCACCATACGATCTTGCTAACACATTAAAGGAGTCAGTTTTAACGCCTAGTAAAATGCCACCTGATGTACCACGAGGGGGGATAGAGTGCCAAGTAAAGTCGATACCACCTGATAGGCGGTTCAGAACACTCACTTGGAAATCTCTCCTCCCTGTTTCGGAGATAGCCAGAAACTCCAAATCGTGATCCCTGACGTACTGTGCAATATTCAAATGTTTAGCCAAGTCTCCAAGACCTCTGCTATTAGTGAATAAGCCATTCATCGGGAAACAATTGGATTTTTAGGCGGTCTCGTGGTGTTTCGCGGTGAGTTTTTCCTCTTTTGTTTAGCGGTTTTGGATTTCTGGCCGGAAGCGTATAGATCAAATAAAGATCCAAACCCGTCCTCATCCAATCCCACCTCAGTCACTTCCCCCACTAGATGTGATAAAAGCTGTCAATCCGAAGAGGCATACGCTGAATCATCATCCATGTGAGGTATGTCCACCATGGGAGAAGCACTAGGATTGACCGTCGGCTTGACCGTTAAACGATCATATTCCATATGCTTCAACACATTAGCGGAAAACGTGATCTCCTTATCATTCTTCCCTAAAGAAACACCAGCTACACCTAGGCTAGAGGATAACTTGGTATTTGAAAAAGAAAGAAATGATCTATGATTAGAACCCGTACCCTGTGGCGATGTTGAGTACATTGCCGCCTTTCGTCGCATAGCCTTGGACATCGCGTCCTCATCCGTCAATGAAGCCCCATCCGCTGCAACAAGATGGAGAGCGCTGCGTCTCAGCCCACCTTTAGGCTGCCCAAGAACCACGGAGGAGGGCGCCACGACGGAGGGGGGTAATGGCGAAGAAGATACCCCCCGACCACCATGTCCTTACCCGCCATGACAGGAACCGCCGCATCCTTGCCTCTGCGAGCGAGTGAAGGCGGAGTCCCCGGCGTCGTCCCTCGAGCTGGAGACTGGATGCGTGAGCACGTCGCCGGTGCCACCTGCGCGGCAGCAGGCTGTGCGTCGCACCGCACAGGCAACTCCCGCCCCGCGCAGCCAACCGCCACGGTCCCAGGCCCAATGGGCCGCGGCCCAGACCTCCCACCACCGCTCGATGTCGCCTGGGCGACCGGTAACTCCCCGCCCAGCCCATCGGTGCTCAGGCCGGCCGGTGAGCAGACCTCCTCCAGAGGCCTATCAGAAGCAGCTGGAGCGCGCCCACCGTTCGCCCTCGCCTGGGCGGCAGGCAGCTGCGCGCCACCAGGCCAAGCAGCAGCCGCAGCAGTTGCGCGCCCTCCGTTCGCCGTCGCCTGGGCGGCTTGTACCTGCGCGCCACCAGGCCCGGTAGCCGCAGAACATGACGGCGAGCAGGCCTCGTCCAGCCTTGCGGTGAAAGCAGCATCAGCTTCCACACGGGCGGTAGACAATCCTTGCTCGCCTAGCCTGTGACGCCCCAAGATCGGGCACTATGCAGATTTCAGCATTCCCGCCAAATCCGCATAATAACCGATTCCAGGTTGTCATTTATGATAACATTACAATAGTTCACGAATATTCCACAATTACAACAGAAACAGATAGATACAAGACGACTCAAACGAGCCAAGGATACAACTGATACAATACAAAGATCCAAATAACAGCGAAAGAAACAACATATCGTCCGTCTACGGACAAGATACAAATTGGACTAAGAGTCCTGAAAATAACCGAGAGCGTCCAATCCCTGCCCAGGCCAAGCCGGAGGGATTCCCAAGCTAACGTCGTCAGACTTCAAACCTGTTGACTGCAATATTGAATATGCAGCCACGAAAAAGATTCGTGGGTCAGTACGGTTAAGTACTGGCAAGTGGATAAACCATACTCACAAGATACCGGCGTAGCCAGTCATCACAAGATACAAATACTTTGGGATCAGCGGAAAGGAAGGGGGTTATTGCAAATGAGCGACAACGGGCTGCACTAACCAACTACAGAGAGATACTACAACTTTCGGCTACCAGAAAGAAGATAAGATCGAGTATTGTAACCAACTGAAAGATAACTTCAAACAAACCCATCCTGGATCTCGCCCCTTATCCAAAGAAGCAATCCGAGGATAACTCACACAGTTGGATTAATGATGGTTCAGATTATTGTGTCAATAAGCCTATTACTAGTCAAGTTGTTAATCATTGGGTGTAAGATTGTTAATCATTAGGTTTAAGTTGTCCTGAGTACTTGTTAGCCAGTACTTTCACCAAGTAATCCATAACCGCGGAAAACACGGCTTCTCGAGAAGATTATCCCTGCAGGGTTGCACCAATTTAGCCGTACACGCAAGAATAACCCGCCAGATGGGAGATCACCCCACCAAGCGAGGTACTCTACACAATCCAACCCTTATTCGCATCAAGCCCAAAGCACCTTGGGCGCACGGCTAATCGAGCCCAGAAGAAAATGGACCCTCATAGCACTCTAAGAACGTGTCCCCTATATGCCGACTACGAAAGTTCCACCCGGGTACCAAGGGCTCGCAAGATCATGCATGCAGCAAATGGAAAACCCGAACTAAATGAGGCGATTTGGACGAGATGCGAATCGAGTCAAATTGAGGGGGGCGCCCATACTCGCTTCCCACATGCGGGTAGTGCGCTCATCATGGATCAGTAGACAAGACCCTTTTCCTATTAGGTTCGACACTAGCAGGCCTCAAAACCACTTAGGGCCTCCTGCCGGTGCCTTATCATCAAATTATTATTACCATTAGCATTAACCGGATTGATTGATTAACACCGAGCCCCCAGAACGATAATAATATAGTAAAAGAAGTAACCGACAACAAACTCGAGCAAAAGCAACCCTAAGCATGCAGCTACGAAACGAAGGCCAACGAGGTAAACAATCAACAGTTAATAGGAAGTGGAAGGAAAGGCTATATCATGGCTGCAAGGTAAACATATAATAGGATCGAGACACAAGCATCGTAACAACAGGCTAGATTAAGAACAACGGAAAGAATCGGTAACAAGTGATGAAAGGCAGCCATATGGCAGCAAGTGAGTATACTTTCCTGAGATCCAGCAAGGTAGCAGAACTTGTCGTTGCTCACATCATCTCAACGTCCTATCCGGGAAGAAGCAACGAACCTCGAACAAACACCGGATGCAACAATTACTACTATGGCAAAAGATCCAGCATGATCAAGATATGGATGCATGACAATTTAATTGATGCATAGAAATAAACTAGTTGACATGATAAAGAGATTTAAATGGACCCATATGCAATTTGAGTTGCATATGAAAAGCCCATGAATTATGGTTGAAACAATTGTTTTCCAACTAATCATCAGGTGAAAGTGGTTAAGTATGATGCATGGATGAGGAAAACAACAAAATAACAACAATAGAAACAGTTGGAAATAAGGTTTACCAATTTTAGAAATTTATTTATTAAGTTAGAAAATTTTGGTTCCTTAAGGGTGTCACACAAACAATTGTTGTTTTCATCAAGTGTAATTGTTCAAAACAGATAACAAAGTCCATATTTGATTAGAACACAAAATTTTAGGTGGATTACATGTTTCAATTATTGAAAAAGGAATTACAATGATTTAATTATGAATTAAACAATATTAAACAAGTTTTAATTGAATTTAAAACAAGTTTGAATTTAATTGAATTTTTATTTGTTCAAAACATAAATTCAAATTCACATTTGAAAAGTTGATACTTTGATGGTTTGAAAACATATTTTGCATGTTCAAAAATAATTTATTTTGAGCAAGTTATGATTTTAGCAAAATTTAAATGAATTAAACAAGGATTAAATTATTTGGGCAATTTAAATTATTCAAACCATGAAACAAAATTTATATTTGAAAAGGTTATTTGAAATAGCATGGAAAACAAATTTTATTTGCATTTATTGGATTAAGAATGAATTAGTTATGAATTTTAGCAAATGGCAATTGAATTATTTGAATTCAAATTTGAATTGCATTTGGAAATTTCAAAACAGTACACAATTGGTTTAATTGGATAGACAATTTAATTTAGATCAACAAACATATTTAGATTTTATAATTTGGAGTTATAGATTAAAAGTTATTAAGGTTTTAATTTTGAGGACTAAACTGCAATTTTAAAGGACCTGTTTTAAAAAGAAACGTGCAGGAATATTTTTTGTTACCGCACTGTAAGCTAGCCCGTGCCACTGACCTGTGGGCCAAGCCCTGCTGGTGTGCCAACGAGGCGGGTGCGGGCTGAGGTGGCAGCAGGGGTCTATGACGGGTGGGCCGCGCGCGCGATGGGAAAATAAAAGGGAAAAGGGTGCGCCCCTGGGATTCGAACCCAGGAGCTAGCTCACGCGCGCACGGTAGCGCAACCATTACGCTACAGCTGCTGTTGCGATTCAGATACCGAAGTGTTTCGTTTTCAGACAAAAAGGCCAGGCTTTGCTTCCCTGACGAAACTGACGGACGATCTACTGCGATCGATACTGCGGACAGAAAACGACCGCTGCCGGCGAGCTGCTGCTCGCGGCCGGTCTGCGCGATGGCCGTGGTCTGAGGCGGTGGGTGATGGTCGCTGCCAAGGGAAGTAGCGGAGAGGGAGGAGGTGGGTCGAGGTGGGGTACTCACCTCGATCTGCTGTCGAGGAGGCGCTGCCGACGTGCAGCCCCGGCGAGTCCTTGCCGGCGACTCGGTCACCCTCCCATCTCCACGCCTTCACCAAATACGACGAGAACGAGGTGGTGGTTCCATTCCCCTAACCAGCAGGACCTCGAGGTGGCCGTGGCAGGGGGCGGCAGCGAGCTCACCCCTCTCTGTATTTCTCTCTCGTGCAGGTTCAGGGATCAGACAAGCAGAGGGGAGGTGGAAGGGATGGAAGCGAGCGGCGCTAGGGTTAGAGGAGAGGGCTAGGGCTGAGGGGGAGGTGGACGTGGGTTTTATGGTGAGCCTAGCCTAGTACGGCTGCACATCGAGGAGGGGAGGCGATCGATCGGGTGGTGGAGAAGAAGACGTACAGAGGTGACGTAGGGGGGAGGAAGACGACAGAAAGGAGGGGGTATTGGGCTAGAAAGAGATGGGCTTGGGGGAGAAAAGGGAAAGGGGGTGGGCTGCCTCTCTCTCCACCCCTCTTTTCTATTTTTTTCCTTCTTTTTTTTGCTTGTAGAAAAGAAAAGAAAGAGAGAAGGCTAGGTTGGGGTTTTGGGGTGGTGTATTTTATTAAATATCTTTATTACTTTTTCAAAACAGAAAATGAAAGCAATGTTAGCATTATTTTCACAAGTTGAAATTTTAATTGAATTAAAGTTGTTAGTTGAATTTTTCAAATAGGGTTTGAGGTTGTTTATTTGATAATTAAATTTTATTAATTTGCAACACAACAACAACAAGGTAGTTTAAAATTAATTTCAACAACTTGAATTATTAATGTGATATTAAATTGTTAGGTGATTTTCAAATAGGGTTTGGGTTGGAATTTTGGAATTAAACAAATTTTATTTAATAAGTTCAAGCAATTTGCAAACATTATTGAATTTAAATGTGTTTGCCAAATTTTAATATTTAAACCCATATTGAAATATGATAAATAAGATTGATTTGATTTGAAGTTTTGAATTTTCCATTAGGGTTTTAATAACAGGGAAAATTTTATTTAGCAGGCAATTTGATTAAAACAACTTCAAACTATTGAAAAACAAATGGGTGGTTTAGTTTGCAATTTTGGAATTGGAAATTTTGAGCAAGGTGTGAAAGTTTTAAATTGTTTTGAATTTTGGTTTGTTTTGAAAACAGAATGCAATGCCCATGTGATGCATGTGATGCAAAGCAAAAAGAAAACAAACACTTTCTACTAAGGGTAACACCCCAGGTGTTACATAGCCCATGAGCCGGCAGCATACCGTCGCCACCGACAGGTGTCACTCCGCCCGACCGTGTCGCCTGAGCAGCGGATAGCGGGGTGCCACCTGCACCCTGCAATCCACCAGAATACACCGCGCTCCTCTTCTCGACCTCCATAGTGTCGCACCCGGACTTCTAGGGGATACTCACAGTCCGTTAAACAGTAGATAAATGGCTTATGGGGCATACCAGCACCCGCATCTCAATATGAGCAGGCCAACACGTAAACGTGTGACAACCATTCTCTTACTATTCATCGTCTGCGCAAACCATCCCGTAGAAATCCAGATACTTCCGTTGACGTACTTCAAAACATACACACATGGTACGCGAACGGCATTGGAACAATTGATATCACAACATATCTCTACGACACAAAAGATTGAAATAAGTTGCAAATAGCTCTCATTAGAGCAGAGATAGCAAATACAATCATCCAGAGGACACATGTCCCAACATATCATCATTACATCACAGCGGAAGCATTCAACATGTCTGAGTACAGACAAGATCCAAATAGGCATAAGAGGCCGGAAACGAAAAGACGGAGCCCATCCACGAAGTCTCGGATCCTGCCCGGGTCCGCTATCTACTCATCAGCAGTCTCGTCATACTCCACGTAGTAGCCACCATGTAGATCCTCGGAAACGTAGTCTGCGGAAACCACAGCCCCAAAGGGGTCTAACATAAACGTACTGGCAAGCAAGACTCACAGTTCACCAAAGTGTAACCCGTCAACACCAAGCACAGATGCTTTGGGTTCAACGGAAGAAAAGGGGATATAAAAGGTGCTGCAACTGGCTGCTCTAACCAACTACAGAGTTACTACCACTTCCGGCTAACAGAAAGGAGATAAGATCGCGTATCGTAACCAACCTATCAACTAACTCCAAACAAACCCATCCTGGATCTCGCCCCTTATCCAAAGAAGCAATCCGAGGATAACTCACACAATTGAATTAATGATGGTTCAGATTATTGTGTCAATAAGCCTATTACTAGTCAAGTTGTTAATCATTGGGTGTAAGGTTGTTAATCATTAGGTTTAAGTTGTCCTGAGTACTTGTTAGCCAGTACTTTCACCAAGTAGTCCATAACCGCGGAAAACACGGCTTCTCGAGAAGATTTAACCCTGCAGGGATGCACCAATTTAGCCGTACACGTAAGAATATCCCGCCAGACGGGGGATCAACCCACCAAGCGAGGTACTCAACACAACTCAACTCTTCTTCGCATCAAGCCCAAAGAACCTTGGGCGCACGGCTAATCGAGCCCCGAAGAAAAGGGACCCTCATAGAACTCTAAGACCGTGTCCCCCTATATGCCGACTACAAAAGTTCCACCCTGGCCTGGGCTCGCAAAAACATGCATGCGGCAAATGGAAAACACGAACTAAATGAGGCGATTTGGACGCGATGCGGATCGAATCAAATTGAGGGGGGCGCCCATACTCGCTTCCCACATGGGGTTAGTGCGCTCATCATGGATCAGTAGACAAGACCCTTTTCCTATTAGGGTCGACACTAGCAGGCCTCAAAACCACGCAGGGCCTCCTGCCGGTGCCTTATCATCAAATTATTATTAACAATAACATTAGCAGGATTCATTGATTAAACATCGAGCCCCCAGAACATAATGGAAATAGTAACAGAAAGTAACGGGTAACAGACTCGAGCAAAACAACCTAAGCATGCTAGTAAGACACGGGCAACAAGCAAAAGGTTATAGGTATGGAGGTGAGGCAATATCAGGGTTAAAGGATACATGTGATAGGTTCGTAACAGAAGCAACTATTCCTAGGGCTAGCAGAATAGACAACGGAAAAGTATCGGTAACCAATGTTGAAAGGAACACGATGGTTCATGTGAGTGAATACTTGCCTGCAAACCCAGTAGCCTGGTACTGAGCTAGATCCTTAGAAGGGGTGTCGTAAGTATCGTCGGTCTCAACGTCGTCGTGTATCCGAGAAGAAGCAAACAAACAACGCAGAGAACAAACAATCAATAACATGGCATAATGCACAAACATGGGATGATGCATGACCATTTAATTGATGCATCAAAATAAACTAGTTGACAAGATAACATAACATGATTAAATGGACCCACATGCAATTGGATTGCATATGGAAAGCCCATGAATTATGGTGGAATTAATTGTTTTACAACTAATCATCATATGAAAGTGGATTAGCATGATGCATGGATGAGGAAAACAGCAAAATAACAACAATAGAAGCAATTGGAAATAAGGTTTACCAAGTTTAGAAATTTATTCATTAAGTTAGGAAATTTTGGTTCCTTAAAGGTGTCACACAAGCATTTGTTGTTTTCACCAATTTTAATTGTTCAAAATGGATAACAAAGTTCATATTTCAAAAGAAAACACAATTTTAGGTGGATTACACGTTTCACTTGTTGAAAAAGGATTTCAAATAAATTACTTATGAATTAAACAAGTTTAAGCAAGAATTAAATGAATTTAATTCAAACATGAACTTATTTGAATTTTTATTTGTGCAAAACATTAAGTGAAGTTCATATTTGAAAAGGTTATACTTTTATGGTTTGGAAACATATTTTATATGTCCCAAAAGAATTTGTTTTGATCAAGTTATAAATTCAGCAATATTAAATGAATTAAACAAGGTTTAAATTATTTACCCAATTTTAATTATTCAAAACATGAAACAAATTTTATATTTGAAAAGGTGGTTTAATTTTGCATGGAAAACATATTTCATTTGTTGAAATTGGATTTAAAATGAGCAAGTTCTTATTTTGGCAATTTTAAATGCAATAAACAATAAACAGTTGTTTTCAGCAATTTAAATTATTCAAAACAGCAAACAAAATTTATATTTGGAAAGTACATGAAAAGTTGATTGGAAAACATATTTAGTTTGCGGAATTTGGAATTTTTATGCCCAAGTTATGAATTTTGGAAGTTTAAGTGAATTTAACAAGTTTTCAAATATTGCACCAATTTAAAATATTCAAAACAGTAAACAAATTTTATATTTGGATAGAGCATTTAATTTGGTATTGAAAACATATTAAAAATGTTGGATTTGGAGTTAAAATGATTTAATTATGCAATTTACAAGATTTGGTGCAAATCTGCCATTTTTATCACCTCTAGGGACTTAGGAAAAATATTTCAGGGCTAGAAAAGAAATTGCAGGGGCCTAACTGTGATTTCCTGGAAGTTTAAGTATCAAAACAATGCAAAATAAAAGTTTTGGTTTATTGTGGGAGGGGGGAATCGAACCCCGCACCTCTGCCTGCGCGCGCTGGGAGCAGACCAACTGGGCTGTGCTGCTGTGTGTTGATAGGGAGGGGGCTTCGGGGGGGTATGAGGTGTGGGCTCGCGGTTAACTGAACTGAATTTCTTCAGTTAGCGCACGTAACAGGGAAGAGCAGGCAGCGATGGCAGCGCTCGGCTGCTGCTCGCCGGAGTGGCGCCGGGCGGACGGGCGTGGGGGTGCGGTGTGGGGAGAGAAGGGAAGGGAGAGGGAGGTGAGGCGAGGGGAGGGGGTGCGCTCACCGAGCGGGTCTCGAGCAGATGGAGGCGCAGGTGGTCGGGGCGGACAGCAGAGGGAGTGGGCCGGCGATGACCTCGATGGCGGCGGCGGCTCGAGGCTCCTCGGGGGCAACCGAGGGGTGGAGGAGCGAGAGGGAACCCCCAGGGTTCCATTCCCACGCCCAAAACGGCCGGAGGGCGACCACAACTCCGATGATCGCCGGAGGGAGGAGGATTATTTCGGTTGAGTTTCAGTTAACATGGAAGAAACAGAGATTCAGAGAAGAAAGAGAGGGAGAGGAAGAGAGAAAACGGCGGGGGAGAAGAGGGAGAAGGGAGAAGAGGGTGGAGGGGAAACCCTAGGGCTAGGGTTAGGTTTATAGGGGAGGTGTAGGTGGTGATCACCGTTTCCTGCTACTCTCTGAACCACGTGGACACCATGGATGTAATTCGTACAGAGGTGGAAGAAGCTGACGAAGGGGTATTGGGCTGAGAGGGAGTTGGGTGGTGATGGGCTGAGGAGGGAAGTTGGGCCTGCTGGTGCTCTCTCTCTCCCTTGCTCTTTTATTATTTGTTCTATTTTTTTTTGCTGAATTGGAAAATGGTAGAAAAAGAGAGGGTTTAGGGTTAGAAATTTTAGGGCAAAAATTTGATAATGCTTATTTTAAGTAGCAGCAACAACTTGCAAGTTTTGTTTGACCAAAAGATTAGAATTTAAGTGTTGCTTGCAACTTATTTGAAATTTGAAGGGAATTTGATATTAATTGATTAACTTAACTTAAGCAATTAAGTTTTTTAAATTCAAGTTTAATTGGAAACAAGTGAAAGAATTGTTTGGTAATTTTCATACTTTGAAATTGGGTGCTGTTTGTGATTTGAGTTGAATTCAAATGATTTTGAGATTAACTGATTATTGCAAACCAATTTTAAATGGGGTGATCAAATAATTTTGATTGGAAGCATATGATTATTAATTGTGTTGCAATTTTTATAAGATCAACATGGTTGCTATTTTGGACAATGGGATTTGAATTTGAATGTGAATTGATTCAAATGAGTTATTAAATAGAAATAACAAGTTAATGGTTCTATTTAAATAGAAACAACTAGTTGTTTTAATTGAAACTTTTATTTGGAAAATGTAACATAACAAGTATGAACAATTATTTGGATGTTGGTTTGGAGTTTCAAATGGAAAACAAATTGAATTTTAAAAGGGTTTGATTATTGGATGCATTTTTATAGAAACAAAACAACAGTTTGGAATCACAACTTTTAATGGAAACAATTGATTGTTTTATTTTGAAATATCATTTTGGAAATTGTAACATCACAAGGATGAAACAAAAGGTTTGAATTTTGGTTTGAAATTCAAATAGAAAACAAAGGAAAACAAATGAAAACAGTTGGAAAACAAAGCAAAAAAAAGAATAACAAATGGAAAACAAACAAAACAAATGCAATCAACATGATGCCATGATGCAAAACATAAAATAACAGAGAGCAAACATTCTAATGGCTATTTTTCATACTTGGGATGTTACAAAACGCCCCCCCTTGAAGGAATCGCGCCCCGAGATTCCTACTGAGAAAAGAAAAGGTCCGGATACTTCTTGCGAAGATCCTCTTGAGCTGTGACACGTGAAACACATCGTGCACCTTGGATAGTCGTCAGGGAATTTGGAAACCACCGGAACATTTTCAAGTAAAGGGAGAGGTTTTGTATCGAGGGTGTATAGCTGGATAGAATTTGATTCATTTGGAGAATAGACTATCTGGAATGTGGTGCTTCAGGAATGCTTCCTCGAAACAACCCCAGGTGATAGGAATGCCAGCTCTCATAGCCTGGAATCAACAACAACAACAGCAACAACAACCTTTCTGGCTAGATAGACTTGATATTTGGGAAGTTTTGATTAGACGCCGGTAGAAGAACTGAAATGGAAAGAAACAACAAGATTTCAACGGACAAAAAGGATGTTGAGAAGAACAGGATATCAAAATCGGGGAAAACGAGAACAAAACTCCTGAGGTACTACGGAAAAACCCATCCGGGCTTCTAAAGGATCAATATCTACTGTTTAAGGAATAGAGGATCTGCTTCCGGGGCTTACACGCCTCCGTTCTCAATCATGAGTAGGCAACATGATAAATCATGTCACAACCACCTCCATTCCTATGGTCTAGTAGATATAACCATCCTAGAGAAACCAGAATTCGTGAAATCCTAACTTGAAAGTTTAGATGATAAGGGAAAAACAACGTTGCACTTCCTTACCAGAAAAGGGAGGGTGGGTGGGGAAAGAAGAAAAATGACAGAATTCCTACTCTCACGTTTCATTTTTCCTATATAGCTAAAAAATAGTTTCTAGACTCAACTGCGACCAGTAAAAAGGGATCCTACAGGCAGACAGGCTCTGATACCATTTGTCGCACCCAGACTTCTAGGGGATACTCACAGTCCGTTAAACAGTAGATAAATGTCTTACGGGGCATACCGGCACCCGCATCTCAATATGAGCAGGCCAACACGTAAACGTGTGACAACCATTCTCTTACTATTCATCGTCTGCGCAAACCATCCCGTAGAAATCCAGATACTTCCGTTGACGTACTTCAAAACATACACACATGGTACACCAACGGCATTGGAACAATTGATATCACAACAGATCTCTACGACACAAAAGATTGAAATAAGTTGCAAATAGCTCTCATTAGAGCAGAGATAGCAAATACAATCATCCAGAGGACACATGTCCCAACATATCATCATTACATCACAGTGGAAGCATTCAACATGTCTGAGTACAGACAAGATCCAAATAGGCATAAGAGGCCGGAAACGAAAAGACGGAGCCCATCCACGAAGTCTCGGATCCTGCCCGGGTCCGCTATCTACTCGTCAGCAGTCTCGTCATACTCCACGTAGTAGCCACCATGTAGATCCTCGGAAACGTAGTCTGCGGAAACCACAGCCCCAAAGGGGTCAGTACATAAACGTACTGGCAAGCAAGACTCACAGTTCACCAAAGTGTAAGCCGTCAACACCAAGCACAGATGCTTTGGGTTCAACGGAAGAAAAGGGGATATAAAAGGTGCTGCAACTGGCTGCTCTAACCAACTACAGAGTTACTACCACTTCCGGCTAACAGAAAGGAGATAAGATCGCGTATCGTAACCAACCTATCAACTAACTCCAAACAAACCCATCCTGGATCTCGCCCCTTATCCAAAGAAGCAATCCGAGGATAACTCACACAGTTGAATTAATGATGGTTCAGATTATTGTGTCAATAAGCCTATTACTAGTCAAGTTGTTAATCATTGGGTGTAAGGTTGTTAATCATTAGGTTTAAGTTGTCCTGAGTACTTGTTAGCCAGTACTTTCACCAAGTAGTCCATAACCGCGGAAAACACGGCTTCTCGAGAAGATTTAACCCTGCAGGGATGCACCAATTTAGCCGTACACGTAAGAATATCCCGCCAGACGGGGGATCAACCCACCAAGCGAGGTACTCAACACAACTCAACTCTTCTTCGCATCAAGCCCAAAGAACCTTGGGCGCACGGCTAATCGAGCCCCGAAGAAAAGGGACCCTCATAGCACTCTAAGACCGTGTCCCCCTATATGCCGACTACAAAAGTTCCACCCTGGCCTGGGCTCGCAAAAACATGCATGCGGCAAATGGAAAACACGAACTAAATGAGGCGATTTGGACGAGATGCGAATCGAATCAAATTGAGGGGGGCGCCCATACTCGCTTCCCACATGCGGTTAGTGCGCTCATCATGGATCAGTAGACAAGACCCTTTTCCTATTAGGGTCGACACTAGCAGGCCTCAAAACCACGCAGGGCCTCCTGCCGGTGCGTTATCATCAAATTATTATTAACAATAACATTAGCAGGATTCATTGATTAAACATCGAGCCCCCAGAACATAATGGAAATAGTAACAGAAAGTAACGGGTAACAGACTCGAGCAAAACAACCTAAGCATGCATGTAAGACACAGGCAACAAGCAAAAGGTTATAGGTATGGAGGTGAGGCAATATCAGGGTTAAAGGATACATGTGATAGGTTCGTAACAGAAGCAACTATTCCTAGGGCTAGCAGAATAGACAACGGAAAAGTATCGATAACCAATGTTGAAAGGAACACGATGGTTCATGTGAGTGAATACTTGCCTGCAAACCCAGTAGCCTGGTACTGAGCTAGATCCTTAGAAGGGGTGTCGTAAGTATCGTCGGTCTCAACGTCGTCGTGTATCCGAGAAGAAGCAAACAAACAACACAGAGAACAAACAATCAATAACATGGCATAATGCACAAACATGGGATGATGCATGACCATTTAATCGATGCATCAAAATAAACTAGTTGACAAGATAACATAACATGATTAAATGGACCCACATGCAATTGGATTGCATATGGAAAGCCCATGAATTATGGTGGAATTAATTGTTTTACAACTAATCATCATATGAAAGTGGATTAGCATGATGCATGGATGAGGAAAACAGCAAAATAACAACAATAGAAGCAATTGGAAATAAGGTTTACCAAGTTTAGAAATTTATTCATTAAGTTAGGAAATTTTGGTTCCTTAAAGGTGTCACACAAGCATTTGTTGTTTTCACCAATTTTAATTGTTCAAAATGGATAACAAAGTTCATATTTGAAAAGAAAACACAATTTTAGGTGGATTACACGTTTCACTTGTTGAAAAAGGATTTCAAATAAATTACTTATGAATTAAACAAGTTTAAGCAAGAATTAAATGAATTTAATTCAAACATGAACTTATTTGAATTTTTATTTGTGCAAAACATTAAGTGAAGTTCATATTTGAAAAGGTTATACTTTTATGGTTTGGAAACATATTTTATATGTCCCAAAAGAATTTGTTTTGATCAAGTTATAAATTCAGCAATATTAAATGAATTAAACAAGGTTTAAATTATTTACCCAATTTTAATTACTCAAAACATGAAACAAATTTTATATTTGAAAAGGTGGTTCAATTTTGCATGGAAAACATATTTCATTTGTTGAAATTGGATTTAAAATGAGCAAGTTCTTATTTTGGCAATTTTAAATGCAATAAACAAGAAACAGTTGTTTTCAGCCATTTAAATTATTCAAAACAGCAAACAAAATTTATATTTGGAAAGTACATGAAAAGTTGATTGGAAAACATATTTAGTTTGTGGAATTTGGAATTTTTATGCCCAAGTTATGAATTTTGCAAGTTTAAGTGAATTTAACAAGTTTTCAAATATTGCACCAATTTAAAATATTGAAAACAGTAAAAAAAATTTATATTTGGATAGAGCATTTAATTTGGTATTGAAAACATATTAAAAATGTTGGATTTGGAGTTAAAATGATTTAATTATGCAATTTACAAGATTTGGTGCAAATCTGCCATTTTTATCACCTCTAGGGACTTAGGAAAAATATTTCAGGGCTAGAAAAGAAATTGCAGGGGCCTAACTGTGATTTCCTGGAAGTTTAAGTATCAAAACAATGCAAAATAAAAGTTTTGGTTTATTGTGGGAGGGGGGAATCGAACCATGCACCTCTGCCTGCGCGCGCTGGGAGCAGACCAACTGGGCTGTGCTGCTGTGTGTTGATAGGGAGGGGGCTTCGGGGGGTATGACGTGTGGGCTCGCGGTTAACTGAACTGAATTTCTTCAGTTAGCGCACGTAACAGGGAAGAGCAGGCAGCGATGGCAGCGCTCGGCTGCTGCTCGCCGGAGTGGCGCCGGGCGGACGGGCGTGGGGGTGCGGTGTGGGGAGAGAAGGGAAGGGAGAGGGAGGTGAGGCGAGGGGAGGGGGTGCGCTCACCGAGCGGGCCTCGAGCAGATGGAGGCGCAGGCGGTCGGGGCGGACAGCAGAGGGAGTGGGCCGGCGATGACCTCGATGGCGGCGGCGGCTCGAGGCTCCTCGGGGGCAACCGAGGGGTGGAGGAGCGAGAGGGAACCCCCAGGGTTCCATTCCCACGCCCAAAACGGCCGGAGGGCGACCACAACTCCGATGATCGCCGGAGGGAGGAGGAGTATTTCGGTTGAGTTTCAGTTAACAGGGAAGAAACAGAGATTCAGAGAAGAAAGAGAGGGAGAGGAAGAGAGAAAACGGCGAGGGAGAAGAGGGAGAAGGGAGAAGAGGGTGGAGGGGAAACCCTAGGGCTAGGGTTAGGTTTATAGGGGAGGTGTAGGTGGTGATCACCGTTGCCTGCTACTCTCTGACCCACGTGGACACCATGGATGTAATTCGTACAGAGGTGGAAGAAGCTGGCGAAGGGGTATTGGGCTGAGAGGGAGTTGGGTGGTGATGGGCTGAGGAGGGAAGTTGGGCCTGCTGGTGCTCTCTCTCTCCCTTGCTCTTTTATTATTTGTTCTATTTTTTTTTTGCTGAATTGGAAAATGGAAGAAAAAGAGAGGGTTTAGGGTTAGAAATTTTAGGGCAAAAATTTGATAATGCTTATTTTAAGTAGCAGCAACAACTTGCAAGTTTTGTTTGACCAAAAGATTAGAATTTAAGTGTTGCTTGCAACTTATTTGAAATTTGAAGGGAATTTGATATTAATTGATTAACTTAACATAAGCAATTAAGTTTTTTAAATTCAAGTTTAATCGGAAACAAGTGAAAGAATTGTTTGGTAATTTTCATACTTTGAAATTGGGTGCTGTTTGTGATTTGATTTGAATTCAAATGATTTTGAGATTAACTGATTATTGCAAACCAATTTTAAATGGGGTGATCAAATAGTTTTGATTGGAAGCATATGATTATTAATTGTGTTGCAATTTTTATAAGATCAACATGGTTGCTGTTTTGGACAACGGGATTTGAATTTGAATGTGAATTGATTCAAATGAGTTATTAAATAGAAATAACAAGTTAATGGTTCTATTTAAATAGAAACAACTAGTTGTTTTAATTGAAACTTTTATTTGGAAAATGTAACATAACAAGTATGAACAATTATTTGGATGTTGGTTTGGAGTTTCAAATGGAAAACAAATTGAATTTGAAAAGGGTTTGATTATTGGATGCATTTTTATAGAAACAAAACAACAGTTTGGAATCACAACTTTTAATGGAAACAATTGATTGTTTTCTTTTGAAATATCATTTTGGAAATTGTAACATCACAAGGATGAAACAAAAGGTTTGAATTTTGGTTTGAAATTCAAATAGAAAACAAAGGAAAACAAATGAAAACAGTTGGAAAACAAAGCAAAACAGAGAATAACAAATGGAAAGCAAACAAAACAAATGCAATCAACATGATGCCATGATGCAAAACATAAAATAACAGAGAGCAAACATTCTAATGGCTATTTTTCATACTTGGGATGTTACACATAGAGAGCCTGGCAACAGAACCACCTGTAGAATGCATAGCCCGCACAATTTCTTTGCCCCTAGGAGTAGCGGGAGACAAATTAATTGGCGTTAATGCATAATCCTGTAGTAACTCCATCGCTTGTGCACGAACATGATCACCACCACCCGTATTGGGCGGATCGATAGCCATACTCGCTGCCCCACCCGCGTCATCGTCGTTCACAGCAGCAGAGTAAGGCACACCAGTATCCTGCACACCTCGAGAAGAAGACTCCGACGGCACTTTCAGGTCCCACACGTAAGGCACAAAATCTGGTTCTGGCACAGAATCCTTGGGCTCTGGACGGAAAGTGAACCCATAGCCTTTCAGCCATAGCACACCATCCGTGTTTGTGTACAGACCAATCTCATCCACCTTATTGAACACCTCATCGTCAGACAGCGCCATCCTCAAACGAACGATACCTCTACGACGTAGAGCCAACAGATCCACGTCCAAAGTAATGTCGTTGAGAGAACCAACTGCCCACAGACCTAGGAATGTCGCAAAGGATTTGGAACCCCCTCCACATGAACCCAAGACTATTCGAACTCAAGCTTTGGCTCAACGTCTTCTGCCACCCACTTGCTGAACAGTAGCCTAGTAGACTGTGATGGGACCCCAAAATCCATCCCATCGAACCTCTCCAACTCAGCCAGCGACGGGAACACCACCTTGTACCGGTTTTCACCAGCAGGCAGCGCTTCCCACTTCCACCTCGGAGTGGAACACATACGAGCCACCGTCACCTCAACCTGTTTTGCCGTAGCGGCAGTGCCAACCACCGTAACCAGCGCGACAGGTCCACTGGATGCATCCACCTCCTGAAGAGATCATCGGGTAACTGAGAGAACATCGTGTGTTTGCTCCCAACGCCCCCAATAAACACTGCCGGTTTTGGAAGCCTGAGGGTGGGACACTTCATCATGGGATGCTTCTTGGAATCACATACGTAGCAATAGTGGTCCACAGGACAGTCTCTTGTTGCATGTGTATCCACTTCGCATTTCTAGCATCTTGTCTTCCTAACCGAAGCCGCGGCAACATCAACCCCCCCGGGTCCAGCGGCGACTAGCATCTGCTGTTCAACCGTAGGAGTTGGTAATGCTACAGCCACGTCCTGCGCAGACCCAACAGCCGCTGCGGTTGGAGTCACCTTCTTCTTCTTGTTCTTGCGCTTCCCCGCACCACCTGCTGCCACCGTGCCAACCGCGAAGCCCTGACCAGCAGGCACCGCTACCGTCGCCGGCACCATTGGCGCCACAGCAGCAGTCTCAGCGTCCGCCACCGCCGCGGGCAGCCCCAAGGCCACCGGCGCCACCTGCGCCGTAGTGACGACCGCCGGCTGAACCACCCCCGGCATCGGGAGCATCTGCCGCGGGGGGACACCGACTGGCTGCGCGGGCGCGAAGAACGGCGGCCCCGCCGTGGGTCTTCCCACACCCGCCGGTGCACCGCGCCCGGCGCCACGCCCTCTACCCCCCGGAACCGGACCCGGAGGACGAGGACCCGCGTGCCCTCCCTGCCACTGCGGCGCCGCCATCTCCGAGGCGGGCGAGAGCAAGGCTAGGAGGAAGGATTTCTTCTCGGGGAGTTGTCGAATCGGAGTGGACGAAGACGAGGCAGCAGCGATCGTCGACGAAGGAAGCGGCGACGCAACGATTGTAGATGAACCCTCCTGTAGCGATCGAACCCTATTCCGGTCCGCTTTAGCCCACATGTAATCAAAGGCGTCCAGAAAGTAGGCCCAAGGTCGCGTCTTGGGCCCGTCGCTAGCCCCACCTGTATAGTAGGAATTTCTAACCGCATGCGCCGCTCGCAGATCCGCCGTCTGCGGAACGGAGTCCGCCACACCTCCGTTTTCGCCCGACGTTGCGCCATCGTCGACAGAACCCGAGCTCTCCGCATCACCATCGAAGCCAGCGGGAAGAAATCGCCGAGGCACGGCGCGGGAGTAACCCTTGGCCGCGGGACCGGACCCCGCCAACCGACTCTAACCGGCGGCGACCTAATCCGGCGACCACCGGTATTCTTGGACGGCGCAGGATCTGAGCAGATCGCTGGTGACATCGGTGCCCTCGATCCCACGGGAGCCGAATCACCTCCACCTCTGCCTTCCCAAAAACGAGATTCCCTCGTAGGAAACCCCGCGCGTGCCCAGAAGTCTGCCGCGAGCTGCTCGTCGGAGACATCCGGCCGGCTCACCTCCGACGAAGAGATAGGCCGGTCCTCCCCCAGCACCTCCTCGGCCGCAGCCCTAGCCGTAGCCCTCGCCTCGCCAAGATCCCCCACGAGCACGACCCCCTCCTCCTCGAATGCGAGCGCACCGAACCGAGACCCGTCGGAGACATTGCCGGCCGAGAGCGAGGCCGAGAGCGCCCCCGGGGCTAGGGTTAGCCGCCGGTGACCGCCACTGGGCGGATCGCCCGTGGACTCCTCTACCATTTCGCCCGTCAGATCGTGTTGCTGTTGTTGCCCCTCTATTACAGTCATCATGTCCAAGGTAGTCAGATGAAGGACTTCATAATCATGGTCCTGATTGTTGCGATCGTTAAACTCGTCTTATTGTAGATCAGTGTTTATGATCAGATGTATGTTACAAAGTTGGTAAGCTCACCATATCTGAAAGATGGTTACCATAGCGTAGCTGTTGCACGCAACCAAAGAATGTGCACTTGCTTTTGCGGTGCCCGCATAGATTGCAGCGAACCAAACAAAGTGGGATTTTAATCGCAGCCGACGCGCTGAACCCATCTGTAGGCTACCAAACAACTTGTCCAGTTTGACACACGTCTTATTTCTGTACGGCCATGACCCCAGCGAGCTCAAAAAGTTGACGCAGGCAACCAAACGCGCCCTTGGAGGAGGGCTGCGAAGGTGGGCAGCGGCGTGTATCTAGCTACTCGTCTCCCATGAGTACATGACGCAGATGCTAACATTTTTCTTTCTTTTCTGTAAAAAAAAAACAGATGCCGTCATTAATCTTGACAGCCGGCAATGCATCACGTTTGCTGGGAGGAAAGGTATAGAAAACCAGCAAGGAAGAAATGCTCAGATGCTGGCCCCGCGAGTTATCTTGAAAAAGAAGAGACGAGGAATCATGTTCTTTTTTAGCGCTTATAGGAATCATGTTGTGTGGTAGGAAGAGAAAGCATAAATAAACTAGTGCCCGCAAGAAACAGCTAGATTGCCTTGTCGTCTCCCTCGTATAATTATTCTATGCCTCCCTCAATTGGGACTCAAAGTAGAGGCAAAGCCAGAGCATCACTATATATCTGATGTGAGGTCTCGTGTCATCTGTATTGCGTTGCAAGAGCGAGCGAGAGTAGTAAAGAGGCGGGCAAAGATGGCGGAGGCCGTCATCGGGTCGCTGGTGGGGACCCTGCAGGATCTGGCGATGCGCGAGGGCCGGGCGATGGTGGCGGTGAACGACGACATACGGAGCCTCCGGGACAAGCTCATGTGGTTGCAGGCCTTCCTCCGCGACGCCGAGCCCCGGCGGCGTCTGCAGAACGACGAGCTCATCAGGGTGTGGCTGCAACAGACCCGCAGCGCGGTCTTCGACTCTGAGGACGCCGTTGAACAGTACATCCTCCGGGTTGACCTCTCCAGGTGTGTGTTTAACCCTCGCGCTCCTCCCCGGTGCAAACTAAATAAAGATGAAAAAGGAAAATAAAGAAACTAGCACGTACTAAATAGCATCTTCTCAACCAAGACCAACATTCCAAATGACTTTTTCTATCGTCATTAGAAGACTTATGTGCCTACTCCCTCGGTACCTAACTCCAATTCTAAATTTGTCCAAGTCAAACTGTCTTCGGTACGGCCAAACTTTTGTCTAGAAGAAAATAGGAGTAGTATTTATAATATTAAATTAGTGTTATCAGATCCGTAATGAAAATATATTATTCACAGTGTACTGATTTGGTGTCATAGATATCGATACAATCCTCTAAAAGTGATTGTCAAACATAAGATACACTAACTTAATTAGGAGAATCTCAGAAATGGACAACGCATCGAAGTATCATCGACAACCACCTACTAATTTCCATCTACCCCAAGGAGTTGGATAGAATCTATTGTTATATGATAGCTTTTGGCAACCTAGTAAGAAATTAGGAACGATTCTTGTCAAAAGATTATAGCCTATTTAGTCGAGTGTGTAGTTCATATTTACTACTATTTAGAGTTAGTCCAATTAAATCTTATTTGATCCACACAAATAACGAGTAAAGAAGGAAGATGCCTTGATGGCCTTCCCTAGACATGTTTTGATCATTTCAAATCTTTCTATTTTAAAACATAGTACATACGCTGGCGCTCACATATAACTACTAGATCATGTAGACACGCGTTGCCGTGCCCGTCTGTTCGAACTATAGAATGCTAAGAATTGATGAAATGTATTTTGAATTTAACCGATGAATTTGATATATTTGTAACAATCTGAAGTGTATTTTGAGTTAATTTAATTCATTATTATATATCAAAATGAGTAAAGCGACATAATGTGCAATGAAATTATTGTATATCTGAAGAGTGGCATAATGTGCAATGAAAACTCCATCAATAAAAGTAGAACTAAATAATTCATTATTGTATATCAAAATGAGTAAACCGACAAACTAACAATACATGTCTCAAAATTTCTACAGATAATAGGCATGCTTGGTTTAGAGTTAATCGCGTTGAATTCACAAATAAGGGAACATGCCAAATGCTTCCAAAAAGAACATGGTCCCTATAATCCAATAAGTTCACATATGTCAGTTATTGAAATATGTTTTACCTGCAAAATTATGAAAAGTGATACACGCACAATTAGCTATGGTAGAAGAAGTCACACATCTAAAATAATAATTCATATATAAATTAGGAAAATTAAAATAGTCTTCTTTAGGATTTCCTTAAGACCAGTAGATAACACTTGTAGTGAAAGTTCATAGGAAACTATTAACAACATCAATGATTTAGCAGTCCAATGAACGGATCGGATTTTTTTTAAAGATGTTCCTTTTGGAACTTTCAATGGAGATATCAGAAAATATATTGACTCGGCAACTTTTTCAACTAAATATGTCAAAGGACACAATTGGCTAATAGCATGTCAGATTGTGTCAAAACATGTACAGTGGGCTTACTAGAACCCTACCGTTGTATCAGCCTATTAGCTTTACTACTCCGGTATGAACCAAATAACTTATCAATTACTTGGAACAAGTCGAGCTATGGATTCAGGGAAGCACATGGAAGTATGTGATTTTTACCATAATACTACATAACATGGAACACAGTATTACTGGGATGTCTTTATTAACAGTGTTAGGAATGCGAGCAACAACTTTGTTATTCTAAGCATGTTTCTGTGGACCTTTACAAGCACTTTTCCAGAATTTTTTTACAACAATATACAATCGATTCAATATCAACATACCATTTAATTTAAATTGCATGGAGTAGAGGATATTATAAATCTTCCAAATATTGCCACGTGGGAGACTCATCTTTGCACCAATGACAAATTAGAAAATAATGACATGTAAAGCTTGAAGGCTCTCAGAGAATTCACCAAACAAGCATGCATGAAAAAAAAACTTCTTTTAAAATGAACCATTGACAAATTCCAACTCCTATAATGCTAAAGAAAGATTAGAGCTCGGGAATAAATTACCTCCACTTGTTGTGGTGTTGCTAGTCATCCTCATGCAGTCTAGCCGAAATACTATGTTTTTACTAATACTGTTATAGACCAATATGAAGTGAGTACGGCTTCAATATATACTGCAATTTCTCCCATAAAATAACTCAATTCAGTACTGGAATTCCCATATGAAGAAATAAGAGGATACAAATTAAACCGTTGAAAACCAATGTATTGTGAAGCCTTCATGTTCAGCGAGATTGTCAAGCCATACAACTGAATAAAGGGAGTACATAAATGCAACCATGAACACTGAATAACGGGATCAATCTGCCCGCGGTAGAACATGGGCAATTTCTTCGGCAAGCATGCTTCGATATATAGACTCCGTACACCGCCACTATCTCCGGTACCCTCAACCTTGTTGAAGGTCCAGTACACATCAGCCTCCTTGCCATTCCCCTCCCCATTGTGGGATCCTACGAATATGATACATCTCACACGATGCCAGGGAATCGTGACTTCGTGAGGGCCCAAGCTAGGCTAGCGGCGGAGATAGGGAGAAGGAGGGTGAGTGAGCATGAGTTCCAAGGAGCGACTGTGGCTGAAAGGAAACATCTTGGAGATGTAGCGGCGGGCGGCGGCATCGCGGCCTTCGAGGATGGAGAGTAGGGAGGTGATGGCCATGGAGGAGGAGTAACATGCGGCAGCACACCTAGGTTTCCTTCCCGATGTCAGGAGGGGGCGATGCAGTCTGTAGGGAGATTGAGGGTGGGGTGGGGTGTGCGAATGTGGGCATCTCTGATTTTGGTGATGCACACGACGGCTATATCACGAATGTCCGTCCGAGATCAAACGAGGGGTCTTCGATTTGTTTTCCAGAGTAGCTAGTCTGCGGGACATCGCCCAGGAGCCACACACTTGGGAGTAAAGGGCTCACCAAACGGACACGAATGACTCTAAAGCGCAATCCGATGGCCAAAACCGTTGAGGGTGTGAGAGACCTTGTTTTTAACTCAGTCAGAATGTCCATAATACTCACCTCTATCAACGCATGCACACACAATGTACCCACACAAACACCTTTGATAAGCTGATCCGAGAGATCTTGAGGTTGCTAAATTCACCACATGAACCTCGCTGTTGATGGGGCATCAAACTACCACTGGGATGACTGATTAAATGCTGCCGAATGCGAGCACCCATGCCATGAACATTACTTGAATATGGGTGAAAAACCAAATTATATTTTTATGTTCTAAAAGGTCATACCACGAATCTTTTTAAAATGTGGTTTTGAGAAAGTATGTCCGTTAATCCATGTATCCAGAAAAATATTATTAGTTCTTTTATTTAAAAGGAAGTGCCGAGTGAGGCACCAACAACGAGTTATATATTTCAAATAATGAAAACCCAAGTTTTTTTTTTCTTGGGGGACTTAAACCTAGATGGTTAGGTTGTACATCCACTTCCCTAGCTAGCTTAGATAGCCTCACTTCCTATATTGGTTTGTTCTAGTTGGTTGAATTTTCGTGTGCTCCCTGTATAACAAATATAAAATATGCTTCTTACTGGCAAGGTAATTGTACATAATATCTTGCCAAAGCTGCAGACACCATGGATAACACTAGCCAAGTTGTTTTAGGTGAATAAAAAATAATGAAAGGAAATTTGGAAGGAAGAGATTGTTAATTCTAGTAACTTCAATTTTTTTAAACTAAATCTATAACCAGAAAATCCGTTTTTTCTGAATTTTTGTTGTTGGTGTTAAGTTAAGAAAAACCAAATAGTAAGATAAACAGAAGTTGGTTGGTCAAACGGAATTATCATAAACGAGCTAAATACCAAACTTAGTCTAATTTTTTTTTCTTGAATATCTTCCACGACAAGAGGAGAGAATAAATCCCATGTATCCATATATGCATATCCCTTACTTTGTAGACGCCAACAATAGTAGCTCATTTTATTTGTTTGGTGTCGCATGCTCACAGATAGAGAATTTACCATATATGTGCTAAGGATTTTTGATTTATGCCCAGCGTTTCTCATGTATTTATGGCTATGGCTGCTCAATTTTGTTACCTTACATGACTTAAGGCCAACTTATAATGGAAAAAACATGATAATTCTTATTCCTAGATGTATATGAAAATATTTAAATAACTTCTGAAATATTAAAAATAGAAACAATGGAAAAATAAATGCAGATAAAAACTGTAATTTTTGGTATTAAGAATCTAAAATAGATAAAATTTGAAGAAAAATATGCGTGTACCTCCAAACATTAAAATATAAATCTTAAACACAAGTTATCCACGCCATATTAATCTATGTAAGGAAACAATACTACAATGGCTACATCTATAAGCAATTTTATCTCAATCATTTTAAGGATGTTTGACAATTTTGTAAGGTGCATCCGATTATTGAAAAAAAAAAGGCGGAGTATATAGACATATGAAGAATATTTGTATTGTATAATTTTTTTTTACTAAATCACCCAAATTACAATAGAATTGGTTATTAGATAGTGTAAACTAATTGCAAAGATTAACCACCCTTATGGTAACTACAAGAACAAATAATAAGCCTCCGAAGACCCAAGTCAGGTAGTATTATATGAAAGACACCTAAGTTTGCTCAAGTTTTCTACTCAATATGAGGTGTATTATCTTTAGCAAAACACACCACACGTACAATACATATATGAGGTGCATGGTACCGATTCTGAACCTCAATAAATTTGTCCAATTGTAGCTATGGATTACTTTTTGTTTCTTTTTGCATGCATTCTCACATAATCAGTCAGTCGGTGATTGAGTTGTTAGTTTATTTTGCGGGGATTGATATACATGTCGCAGATATTCTCAAACACAACTTTAAGACGATGTTATTGATTTAACTTTTTTTCTAAGATATCCAAGGTGGACTCGTGCTGCCTTCGAGTTCTTTGCTGGCTTTACCACACAAATACGCGTGCGGCGAGACCTTTCTAGAAGGATCAAATCAATCAATACAAGGCTAGAGGCAATCATCGAGAACAAGGACAAATACAAAATTGAGGATACATCTGCTGAGTCAGGTGCAACCTGGAAACCATCGGCTGCCACGTCTACTAGTGCCGAGAAGATGTAAGTAAAGCTTTTCTAGTCATACATGTACTCAGTTATGTAAGGAACTCCAAAAGTTGTGCAATTATTGAATTTTTGCATTAACACATTAGACCAATAGTCCGAACGGATGGAAATGATCTATGCATATATTTATATTTCAACACTCCCCCTCACGTTTAGACTATTTTTGTACTTAGCATGGGTTTTGTGCAGGCCACAAAATATTCTTTTTTCTTCTTTAATACTGCGTGAGCAGAGTCTTAAACTCGCAACCTCTTGGCTCCGATACCATTATTGAATTTCTGCAACAACAATATCTTGTGTTGAGTAACACCGAAAGTTCCATTCCAAGAAAGATGAATATGTAGCGTATAATATTTTTTTGCTGTGGATGGAGAAGATGTAATACATTAAATTAAATTGCAGGGATAATATTGTGCTACCAATTGTGGCACGAGAGGAGCAGTTAGATGATTTGAAGAAATATTTAGTCGCAGAAACTAACACAAGAAAGGTAGCAGTGATCTATGTGATAGGAAAGAGTGGTGTGGGCAAGACGAAGCTTGTGAGGAAGATGTACGAGGAGTACTGGACAAAGAATCACTTTGATAAGCAGGCTTGGGTGAGCTTTGCACCGAATCTAAGTGCCTCCAACATCCTGAAGTTGATCATTCAGCGTCTGAAAGAAGAGAATGTTATATACTCCAAACACGAGGCCCGCAAGACTCTTGCAGATGTCCTACACGATAAAAAGTACTTGCTGGTTATAGATGGTGAAGTTAGCAGCACAGAGTGGAAACGCATCCTGATTGACCTTCCGGAAGGCAACCCCGGGAGCAAGGTAGTGCAAATAACACAGACCACACCAGAATCATCAACTTCCCCCTTGCAACAGATTATACTCGATGATCTCCATGAACATGACGCCACCAAACTATTCCTAAGAACACTTTTCATGGAGGAGAAAGGTAAAAAGTACCGGGAAGCTGTGGAGAAGGCTGTCGAAGGGGGACGCTCGGAAAAAAGAGAGGAAAATTCGGAAAAAAGAGAGGAAAGTTCGGAAAAAAGAGAGGAAAGTTACGGAAAAGACATCTTCGACATTACAGGTGGCCTGCCTCTTGCAGTTGTGCTTCTATCGGGCCTTTTGAGAACCAAGGAGTACCCTGGAGAATGGAAGAATGTGTTTGACTACCTCAAGAATAAGGCCATTCAATGGAAGCGCCTCGACAGCGTATTATCCATGTGCTTTGATGATCTCCCACATGATATGAAATCTTGCTTCCTGTACTTTGCTGCCTTGCCGGTGAACACACTCATTAGGTCACGTAGCTTAGTGTGCATGTGGATGGCAGAGGGATTTCTGAGACCAAAGGATGGCAAGCAAATGGAGAAGGTGGGGCAACAATACTTGAAAGAGCTAATCGCAAGGCGGTTGGTGAACCTTGCACCAATGGAGTATGAAGCTTCTGGAGATGAGCGTGTGGCCGTCCAAACCAAAGTCCATGACTTCTTGCTTCATGAGGCACAAGAAGCCAGCTTCGTGGAGGTCCATAGTGGGGATGACATACCTATATTGTCCAATGCACGCCGCCTTTCTCTCCAGAATCATACAGACAAGTATGCTGCTCTGGAAAACAAGTTGCCCAAGCTACGATCTATCTTGTCAAATTTTGAAAAAGTGGAGGATAGAAAGGAAGAAGATCAGTTGGGTGCCGCGGAGAAGGAAGAAGAGAAGCAAAACCAGCAAGCATGCCCTTGTCTCCATTATTCAAGACACACGGCGGACTCCAAGGAGGCCGAGTCGGCCATGGACATGAAGTCTGCTATACGACAGTTACTGCAACAATCCGAGTTCCTTCGTGTCATCAACCTACATGGCCTTGAGATTGGAAACAAGCTACCATCTGATATTGGGAATGTGGTGCACTTGCAATACCTCGGCATCACCTCCTGCTCTTTGGAGCACATACCAAAATCAATTGGAAAACTCACTGGCCTCCAAACACTAGATGTTCGAGACACTAAAGTCAGGGAACTCCCTGAGGAGTTCTGGAAGATTAAGAAGCTGCGACATGTGTTCGGCTTCCTCCTCCTTCCTAGGCGAGTCCGGCACCTGAAGCAGTTACAGACTCTAGAGAGTATAAAGCCAGATAAAGATAATGACTGGGATCATAAAACCCTGGAGCACATGTTACACCTTCAGTCCCTGTACATATGGAAGCTCCCTGAAAGAAATATGGATGCCTTGTTGGGTGTCTGCAAACTCAAGTATCTCGTGCTCCTGAGCATACAAGGTCACAAAATTATCTCAGATTTGTTCACTGATTCCAACCTTCCACGACTCCGAGAAATGAGGCTAAATGGGGTGATTGTGCCACCAAAACCACCACGGAGCAGTGAATTCTATCTCCCAAACTTGACAAAATTATCTTTGGAGGAGACAAGGGTGACGAAAGATTTCATCAATAAGCTTGGTAACCTTCCCTTTCTTGCCACTCTTGAACTTAACCATAACTCCTATGTCGACAAAGACGACCATCTTGAGTTCACTAGTGGGTTCCAAAGTCTCAAGGAATTGGAGTTGGATTTGACTACGGTGAAGAAGATCGAGATACGGGAGTCGGTGTTTCCCCATCTTGAGAAGCTGGAGGTTTTCATCTACTCAATAGATACGTGTGTCATCATTCATGGTAACAGAACTGAAATTATGGATCTAATCAAGGACGATGATGTCCCTGTGATTATCATATCCTAGATGAAGGTCTGAGCATCAACAAGAGAAGCTACTGGAAATTAATTACAAGGTTTATATCATGTGACCCTAGTGTGCCTACAGTTCATATATATTTGTAATTTGTTGATCGCGTGCGTGCTTCTCCTTCTTATGTATAACGTTGTGTGTACTGTGTATGTGCGTTGATTGTAGCTGGGCTTGTGATGGTGCAAAGCTGCACCCAAGACTTCCGTACTATCTATAGCTATGTAATAAAGTCGCCAAAACATGGTTGACAATCCTATCATTGTAAACGTGTGATTGAGGACTTCCAATCAAAATGGGTATTATACAGTCTTTAGGGTGCAGATTAATACAAGAAATATAAATACGTGCTACTCCATGCATCCATATAAACGGTTTTTTGTCAGTATGTCGAGAAATTAAGGTTTGTGAGACATTTGGGTTGTTGATCTTAACCATTAAATTTTGAGTCCATGAAGCATTGCCGTATTCCACTAATCAATCTTCCAAGCACAACCTTCAGAGTACTGTAGCCACAGTACGCTATAGTACGTTACTGTAGCTAATATCAAGACTACGATTTGTACCCACGACCCAGGCCAAGGCCAGGGCAGCCTAGGTCCTGGCTACGCCCCTGGAGCTACCTTGAGGTCACGGGTTCGATTCCCGTCTCCGCACCTCCTCGCCAGAGAATGGTCGGAGACCTTGACTCGTCAAGGGCCTCGGTACGAACTGAGAAGCAAACCAATTGCTACAGGCAGCGCTAGCTATACATCACACTTATATTGAACAGCGATACCCCCCTCACGAGGGACACCGATTTTCCATTATCATCAGATAACAGAAACCACCAACATTCAGGTTCAAATACATCACACTTATATGTATAGTAAGACAAATATATAGGAGCCATTTCAGAGCTGAACTTGTTTTCGCTGGCAAAGACTGAGAATCTATGATACTGCAGACAGTGGGGTATAGCTCTGAGCAATGTCAATGTAGTTCCACATTCAATTGTCAAAATACAACCTCTTTCTGTAATATTGCCCGCCTCTTTGTATTTACTAGAATAACCATAGCAAGTCCTCAGCTCGTATCATTTGTGCTTCCAGTGACAGCGCGGGATAGCTCCGAGCACGATATTGTGGAGAGTGAAACTTTTTTTTTTTTGTTTCTTCAGGTTCAATGGTGGAGTGAAACAATTTGGCTCAAGTAGTTGGTGTGGTGTCAAAGTACCTGGCGTTGTTTGTGAGCAGAGCACAGTTACATTTTTTCTTTTTGAGAAACCACAAATCTCACTTAGGCCTTGTTCGTTTTGCAAGGACCAAATCCCCTATCGATCTTCCATCTTGCTACAATGGACCTTCAGCCACATCAAAATCCTTTGCATGTCAGCAATTCAATTTGGAGAAGTTGCAGGTGAATAAGGTGATGCGTGTACTACGGACATCACAGAGAAGGGTGTGTAGGTGAGTCCGCTTACAAAAACCTTCTATTCAGTTACAACTAATATCACAAATAACACTGTTTTAGAACACATTTGATGGTCACACGTACATCTACACATGCTCGAGCTTGCTAAATCTAAGTCGGCACAGACTGAAGTATGCAAGAATATTGGTCTGACAATATCAGTTACGACATGCTTGCATTCATATTATAGTACTCATGGCGAAAAGACTACACAGATAGATACTGCTGTAAATATCTTTGTGGTTATACATCAGACCACATAGCAAAGGCAATATCTTAAAATCATCGAGAACAGCCCATCTTCAGGACAGGACATATCCAAGAGAAGAGATAACTAGCTTCCAAAAGAGAGAACTGAAGAAGACAGATGTGCCATAATTTGACATACCCTCCTCTGCTTTTGCAGCTGTGCTGTCTGAAACCCACATCTCCTTGCTTAAAAATACCGCTTGGCAGAAAATATCAGACCCCAGGTTCATCAAATGGATGTAGTTCGTGTCCCAATATCCTTGCAAAGATATCAGATAGCACTCACCAAATGCTTTAAAATACAATGTAAACTGCACATGCAGCTGCACCACACGATATCATGTCTCAACCCTCTCCCTCAGCTCGGCAGTTATCGACGGGAATTTCTGCACCAAAATTGCAAAGCCATCGGTGAACACAGCCTTCTTAAAATTGTTGTCCACCACAAAGAAGTCGAAGCACTTGCTCTTCAATTCTAGACAGTTGTAAGTCTCGGCGCAAGCTAAAATAGTTGCAACCGTATCCACCGTCACATTATCCCATAGCCTTTGGGCGCACATAAGCTTCATCCGGTCTAGTGCATACCGGTCGGCGGCGGCAAGTAGATTCTGAAGCATCTCAACAGAAGAAGATTCCACAAGCTCATCTTCTACAGAAAATTCATCCGTGTATATGAATCGAAGCATAGCCTTGAATGTGGCAGGTGTGATGTCGTGCAGCGTAATGGATGGCATCGTAGCCTCGGCCATGGAACCAAAGAGCTCTGCCCTGAAGACCGGTGAGCGGGCGGCGAGCACTGCTCGGTGCGCAGGGAACATCTCTCCGTCGACGACGAACGACACGTCTGTCCCTTCCTTTGTATCTAACAGGCGACCAAGATCAGACCCAATGTCTGACGGCGGCACGGCTCCCACAATGTTGTCCCGTGCGACCATGATGATGCATACAAATGTGACGTGTCCCTGAAATACATACTTTCTCTCCAAAGTAGCTGTTGAAATGAAATCATCCCATCCCCCGCTTGTAGTATTATCATCGCAACCTTTGTTGATGGGGAATTCACAAAAGCACGCCCTTTTATGTGTCTCGTCACATGGCTGACCAGAGTTGTTCAGCAGAAAGGCCTCGAAGAGAGCCCGCACGCTTCTGATTTTGCCCATGTGCCTGATTTGGATAGTGAAATAGTACTCGAAGCCTTCTGATAAGACACACGGGAAGCACTCAATCCTCCAGGGGTGTCCCCCGACCCAGACGACGTCGGAGTGTATGGATCTGGGGTAGCCAAGCTTCATGACTTTCTCGTAGTCTACTCTGAATTGGAGGGCACCACAACCCAAACTGGTTATCTGCGCATCCGGCCTGGTCATCTTATCTCCCTTGCTCACTAAAAAAGAGGACAATAAATCAAGACACAAACTAACGATTTACACAGACTAATAAGAGTAAGAACACGAGATGGCACTCACTGGCTTGAAGCTGCCGACGGTTGGCCTGCTGGTGGTGATGATGGGTGGCCGGCCGCTCTTCCGACGCTGGTGGCCGCCGCCCCTCGCAGCGTCCTCCCAGGTAGGGTTCTTCTCACCGTCAGGCCCGCGGGATCTGAAGCCACTTTCGGCTGCGCCCACTTCTGGACTTCTGGTCCTTCGCGGAATCGCGGGGAATGGACGCCGCAGGTTGTGTAATGGGCCGCACCAACTTTGGCGGACTTCGTGAGGTACCAACCGGCCTTCACCCCTTTCCATTACTCGGAAATAACAATTGTCTCTTACAAACCAACTACAAAAGAAAGGGGAGGGGAATAGAAGCGGGTTGGGGCACCATTAGAAAACCCACTGCAGACGACCCCCGATTCGGAAGGACGTCGCCATGGGGCAAAAAGCTTCCGAAGTGTAAAGTTTTAAAAGGCCGAAGTACGGTACCACTCAAACTCCAAAAGTATTAAAACAACTGAACATCGGAAAAAAAAACATCACTATGTACAGAAACAGTTAAACACGAAGTACAAAAAAATTGAGAAGCACGTGCCACGTACGCTGTACTTGAAACTATACTCACGTCGGTATTGAAAGTACACTCATCGCTCGTTCTGAATGTACATCCGTACTTGAAAATACACTCACTCTGCTACTGGAAATACTCACACAATGTACCTTAAATTAAACTCACGTTGGTACTAAAAGTACATGCTCCGATGTTGTACCTGAAATTACGCTCACTTTGCTAGTGAAAGTACGCGTTGCTACCGAAAATTCTACATGTTGCTACTATATGTACACCAATGTTGTACCTGAAAGTACACCTACTGAAAATAAATACTGCCACTAGATGTATAATGAATCTCTTACTAGATGCACACTCAAGCGCTCCTACTAGATGTACATCCACAGTGGTACCGAATGTACACGCTGCTAGTGGACGTACATCCACACAACTACTAAATTTACACGCTTCTACTGGAAGTATAAAGTATACATAACAAAAAGTGTAAAGTATAAGAAAAAAAATTCTCAAAACTTATCAACACGGTATCTCTAGTTTTGAATATCTCGATGTGAGGATTTCAAATATGAAAATGGATCGTAATTTTGACAAACCGTTCTCAAGATATTGCATTTTTAAAAACGAATATCGAAATAAATACGCATACATCCCTACATGTGTGGGAAGGAGCCCACCAAAACACCCTCATGATGTCACTTGTCACGCATGCATACATCTACATGGACCGTGTGAAAGGAGAAGTAAGACACTTGGCGCGCGGAGAGCGCACGAGAAGAAAAAACACGACATGTGTCACGCCCAGAGCATAGGCAAAGTGACCTTTTGAAAGGTTTTTCTTTTTCTAGTGATTTCCACTTCCTCAAAGCACCCACCCTCTAAAAAATCGGTCATTCTTTCTTAAAAAACAAGATGTTATTTTATACACCCTAAGGGCATCTTAGTAGACCCCTTATATCCCGGGAAACTCTGAAATAACCGTCATTTTTACCGTTTTGGACGGAAGAGGTGTACGAACAGACACCTTATATGACGTCGGCCTTTAAAAAAATTGAGGGGAGGAAAACACCCACCCTCAAACTTTAGAATCAATGGGTGGGAGGCCGACCAGACGGTGCCCTTTATAACAGAAAATGTTTGGTGAGAGGGAAGTTTCAGTTATGGTGCTTCTTGTCCTTGCCGCTATTGCTACCGTCGGAGTCGATTCCGTCCATACCCACTGCCTGTCGAGACCTTGACATGGCAGTTCCCTTGTATGGGTTTGTGGGAAAGGGAGATGGATGCGCACCGGAGAACTCGAAGGTTAACAAGGATAAGGAATACAATTAACCCAGGTTCAATGCCCTCGTGGAGGTGACACCCCTACTCATTCTTGTTTGCTCTTTATTGATCTGAAGGTTACAAGGTGCAACAATGGTTGCGGCGTAGATGTGACCTTGCGCTAAACCAAAAGTGCTTTTCGATGGCTAGGTTACAAGTTGTATGTGTTTGTTCGGCTCCCCTCCAAACCCTTATATAGTGGGCTGGGTCTCGGTGTTACAAGCGACCACAAAATACAGATAGAGTTCGACTCCAACTAGGCTTCATATGTAGGATTTCCTTGCGTAGAAAGAACGTAGGTCGGTTTTTCAGGCCCAATGGGTTTGGGCTTTGATTGACATAAAAGGCCTTCAGATGGGCCCTATGCCTACCAAACACCTAGAAGGCCAAAGATGGAGACGTAGTAGTGAAGGAAATATGCCCTAGAGTCAAAGATGTTATTTATCATATCTCATTTGTTCATAATGTGTTTTATATCATCCTATACCTCTATTAAGCGGAAACATTAATATATGTGTGGTATATAAATAAATAGGTCCCTAGTAAGCATCTATTTAACTAGTCCACTGGGAAACATATGATCAAGGTTTCCTGGTCATGGATATTTACGTCGTTGACAATGGAGTCATGTCATTAAATGAATGATATGATGGACACACAACCAACTTATAAATATCCAGAAAACTTAGTACCCAAACCTCTAACTATGAGATGATATTTAATCACTATCTCTGAGGTTGTCTTGGCTGCATCCACCGTCGCAAACTTAAATGGGTGATCATGAAGGTGTAGTCAAATAACCTAAGGGATACGTAGATGCGTATGCATCAAGAGAGGGATTTGTCAATCCAGATAATGGATAGATAGTCTCGGCCTACTCAGTGGTGTTACATCAAGTAAAGCTTGCAATCATGTGACTAGGTCACGAGGATGCAATATCATGGTATTGAGTAGATGTGTTTGTCAGTAAGGAGATTGCAATAGGTATAGAGATACTAGAGTACAAATCTCGCACAAACTAAGTATCCATGACAAAAGAAGTGGGAACTTGACGTTTAAGGTTCAAGGCGACGAAGATAATCGTGGATCACACATGGTCCATCATGGTTTCTAGATCTCGCCGTTGGTCATTGATCAGAGAGGGATCTCGAGTATGCTTGGAGTGATCCCGAACCGCTAGTGTGTCACACTTAAGGGTAATCGACGATAGGTTAATTTGTTACCGAAGAGAAATAAGATAGAATAGAGCCAAAATAGTTCCGGGATTTATCCGATGGAGCTCGGAGGGAAACGGAAGGTGTTTCAGTGTTGAAATGCGTTAAATAATATGTATTTATTATTAATTAGTGAAATTAATAATTATATATATTTTTATTTACTTTATAAAGCCATTTTTCTCAATGGGGTTTAGTGGCAAAAAGAGGCCCAATTGGGGAAAATGAGAAATGGAAGGAGGAGGGGTCACCAACTTGCATCGACCTTTTAAGTCCCATGGAGGGGTGCGGATTCTCTTCCTTGGCCATCCCGTCATGTGGGCATTAGAGCATCCTCAGCCGTCCCCCCGAGATCCCCCCAGCCCATATTTTATTTCGCCCGCGGAACAATTTTCGCCCAGTCGCCCCCAGAAGCCCGAATAGCGCTAGTTTGGGCCAAAACTAGAGCCGACATACCCAGGACAATCCCAGCGCGCCGGGGGCATTTGGGGGCGCTGGATGAAAGAAAATGGTGCGAAAACACGCCACGCGCATTTTTCCCGCCGCTTGGGAGGTCACTTGATAAGAAAGAGCTTTGTGTTCCTCGGCTCCCGCACGCGTTAATCCTGCCGTCGTGTGGAAGCGCCTAGTGGATTAGCCCAATCTACTGCGCGGCCGTCGTAAAGGCGCCGCACCGGCGTAGATTCCCCGTGACCCTTCCCGCCGCTTCCTCTCTTCCTTAAACCCCCCTCACCGCCAATAGAGCTCGCACACTCACCTCTTCTCTCTCCGTCCGCAACCCACCCTCACGCCTAGTTGATGGTGCAGATCTTGCACTCGTTGGGTTACCCCAAGAGGAGAGTGTGATGAGCACATCGGTAGGAGTTTTACCCTTAGTTAACAACCAAGGTTATCAATCCAGTAGGAGAAATAGGATCTTCGGAAGGTTGATGCCACTGACGGTGGTGATGGCTCACCGGTGTCAGCAACAACGTGGAACCTGCACACAACACAACCAAAATACTTTGTCCCAACGGTACAGTGAGGTTGTCAATCTCACCGGTCTTGCTGAAAACAAAGATTAGACGTATAGTGTGGAAAATGGTGTATGCTTGCAGTAAGTAAAGAAAGCAGGAAATTGTAGAGGTTTGTTTAACAGTGTAAGAAAATGGACCGGGGTTCATAGGTTCACTAGTGGTGTCTCTCCATAAAACATAGCATGCTGGGTGAACAAATTACAGCTGGGCAATTGACAAATAAATGTTACACCGTAGTGCACATTCATGACATGATGACTACTATGATATTTAGTGCGGGCGTTACAACAATATACATAAACCGTAATCCAACTTCATCTATGACTAATAATTCACCCTCAGGTTATCATCCGAACCCCCGTAGGTATTAAGTTGCAAGCAACAGATAACTGCATTAAACAATGTGTGTAATGTAAGCAATGATTGTACACGCGGGCACTCACACCGCTGTTTTCTCCCTAGTGGCAACAACACATCCTCCCCCGTCACGTTTCTGTCACTCGAGCACGGGCAAAAGGAGGCATGAACCCACTATCGAGCATAAATACTCCCTCTTGGAGTCAGTAGCAACTACTTGGCCAGATCAACCAGTAGCAACGGAAAGCATGCAAGATCACAAATAGCATATGCAAATAAAGACTATAATCAACTTGGCATAAGTTCAATATTCATCGGATCCCAGCAAACACAGCACATAGAGTTACATAAGATCAATCTCGATAATGTTAGGCAGCTCACGAGATCTAAATATGGAGGCATATGAGGAGGAGACAACCATCTAGCTACTGCTATGGCACCCGTAGTCCAAGGATGAATTACTCACGCATCACTCCGGAGGCAGGCATGGTGATGAAGAAGCCTCCGGTGATGATTTCCTCTCCGGCAGGGTGCCGGAGAAAACTTTAGAACCCCCCCTGATCTAGGGTTGACGACGATGGCGGCTGCAGAACTTTTCGGGGATTTTTTATCATGTATCTAGGGTTTTCCATCCGGGGGGGATAAATAGGCGAAAGGGCAGAGGCGGTGGATCCCTGGGGGGCCCACACCACCCCATGGCGCGGCCAAGGGGGGACTCCACCCCATGGTGGCCCTCCTCGTCTCCTCTTCGGTCTTCTGGATGCTTACGGGAAAATAGGCACTTCGGGCTTTGTGGGGTCCAATTCCGAAAATATTTCCAGAACAACTTTTCTGAAATAAAAAACAGCAGAAAACAGGGAACTGACACTTGGCATCTTGTTAATAGGTTAGTCCCGAAAAACGTGTAAAAATGACATAAAGAAGGGAGAAAACATGTAGCAATTGTCATAATATTACCGTGGAGCATCAAAAATTATAGATACGTTGAAGATGTATCACCAGTCCACTCTCAACAGCTCCCGTCAATGGCGGAGTGTTTCCCCAGCGACGGCGCCGCTGTGAACGGCTTTGGGCGGCGCTGGCTGATACGTCCAAAACGTATCTCCTTTTCCAAACACTTTTGCTATTGTTTTCTTCTAAACTTGTGAATTTTGGATGAAACTAACACGGAATAACGTTGTTTTCAGCAGAATTACCCTGGTGTCTTATTTTTGTGCAGACAAATCAACTTTCTGGAAATTGCCCGGAAAAGATCCCAAAGTCCTTATTTCGCCCAAAGACTGCCGGAGCCAGAAGAAGAGCCGGAGGGGGGCAAGGAGGGGCCCGCACCATATCTGGGCGCGGCCCCCCTAGGCCGCGCTGCCTTGTGGTGTGGCTGCCCCATGCACCCCATCGGGCTCCTCTTTCGACTACTCAACCCCTGTAACCCTAACACAGAGGGGGGTTCGTCATATTCTAGAGAAACACACCCGAGCACTGCCGCCACCTCGAAACCTAATTCGGGGATCAGAAGTTCCTGTTCTAGCACCCTGCCGGGATGGGGATTCGATGGAGATCATCGCCATTGTCTCCGCCACCACTTCTCCATCAACCATCCATGATACCCCGTCCATGTGTGAGTAATCCCCGCTGTAGGATGAGAGGGATGGAAGGGATTAGATGAGATCGATCATGTAATAATGCTAGATTGTTAGGGCATAGTGCCTAGTATCCGTTGTTAGTGCTATATATATCATTGTTGCAACTTGTTATTCTTAGTGTTTGTCACTAGGGCCCGAGTGCCATGATCTCAGATCTGAACATGTTATTATTTCATGAGTATAATTATGTTTCTTGATCATATGTGCGAGTTGTTTACACATGTCATTGTCTGGAACCCGAGACCCCGAAGTGACAATAATCGGGACAACCGGAGGGGATGCCTGCGATGTGAGGATCACATGTGTTCACGAAGTGTTAATGCTTTGCTCTGGTGCTTTATTAAAAGGAGCACCTTAATTACCTGTAGTTTCCCTTGAGGCCCCGCTGCAACGGGATGGTAGGACAAAAGATGTTGTGCAAGTTTCTCATTGCGAGCACGTACGACTAAATTGGAACACATGCCTATGGTTTGCCTAGTACTTGGATGCTTTTTATTATCTATCTGCGATGCCCACGTTATTATTATTATTACATGAACTATCTTATCCATGCAACGCCCGTTCATCCATTGCCTGTGCCTACATTTTTTTAATCATGTTGTTTTCCACAATTGCTACTTCTGTTACTATTTTACTCCTGCTGTTATTTTACCACTGCTGCTGTTTGATACATCATAAACATATCCATAATTTCCGATGTTCCATGTTGTTTTCATGTTATTTGCTACATCTTTGCTATACACTTTATATCATTTTATCGATTTTCTGGGACTAACTGTGACGCCCCGAGGATCGGGCACTATGCAGATTTCGGCATTTCCACCCAAATCCGCATAATAACCGATTTCAGGTTGCCACTTGTGATAACATTACAACAGTTCACGAATATTCCACAACAACAGAAGAGATATATACAAGACGACTCAAACGAGTCAAGGATACAACTGATACAATACAAAGATCCAAATAACAGCGGAAGAAACAACATAGCGTCCGACTACGGACAAGATACAAATTGGACTAAGAGTCCTGGAGATAACCGATGGCGTCCAATCCCTGCCCAGGCCAAGCCAGAGGGATTCCCAAGCTAACGTCGTCAGACTTCAAACCTGTTGACTGCAATGTGGAATATGCAGCCACGAAAAAAAGGATTCGTGGGTCAGTACGGTTAAGTACTGGCAAGTGGATAAACCCATACTCACAAGACACCAGCGTAACCAATCATCACCAGATACAAATACTTTGGGTACAACGGAAAGGAAGGGATTGTTGCAAAGAAGCGGCAGCGGGCTGCACTAACTAACTACAGAAACACGCTACAACTACCGGCTAAAAGAAAGGGATAAGATAGCGCGACAAAACCAACTATAACTACTCACCAAACAATACCCATCCAATGTTACCCCCTACTAAGGAAGCAACCCAAGGAAACTCACACTGTTGATTAATGTGACATTCATTTTGATGGTGGAGGTAATCTATATTACTAGTCAAGTTATCATCGTTAAGTGTAAGTTGTCTGAGTACTTGTTAGCCAGCACTTTCACCAAGTCATCCATAACCGCGGACAACACGGCTTCTCGAGAAGATTTAACCCTGCAGGGATGCACCAATTTGGCCGTACACGTAAGAATAACTCGCCAGACGGGGGATCAACCCACCAAGCGAGGTACTCAGCACAACCCAACTCTTCTTCGCATCAAGCCCAAAGAACCCCGTGCAATTGAGCGCACGGCTAATCAAGCCCCACGAAGAAAAGGGGACCCTCATAGCACTCTAAGAACGTGTCTCCCTAAATGCCGACTACAAAAGTTCCACCCTGGCGCCAAGGGTTCGCACCTGCATATGCATGCGGCAAATGGAAAACCCGAACTAAATGAGGCGATTTGGACGAGATGCGAATCGAATCAAAGTTGCGGGGGGCGCCCATACTCGCTTCCCACATGCGGTTAGTGCGCTCATCATGGATCAGTAGACAAGACCCTTTTCCTAATTAGGGTCGACACTAGCAGGCCTCAAAACCACGCCGGGCCTCCTGCCGGTGCCTTATCATCAAATTATTATTACCCAAAACATTAACATGTTGTTGATTGAATTGAAACCCAACTACCAAACTAAACAGGTGATAAGACGGACAACAAGACTTGAGCGCAAACAACACTAAGCATGCAACTACGACACGAGGGCCAACAAGGTAAACAAACAACAGTTAATAGGAAGTGGAAGGAAGGCTATATCATGGCTGCAAGGTAAAACATATGATAGGATCGAGACACAAGCATCGAATCATAAGGCTAGCATAAGAATAACGGAAAGAATCGGTAACAAGTGATGAAAGGCAGCCATTTGGCAGCAAGTGAGTATACTTGCCTGAGATCCAGCAAGTAGAGGTATATCCGAAGAACTTGTCGTTGCTCACATCATCTCAACGTCCTATCCGGGAAGAAGCAACGAACTAGAACAAACACCGGATGCAACAATTACTACTACGGCAAAATATCCAGCATGATCAAGATATGGATGCATGACAAGTTTAAGCATGCATCAAAGATAAACTAGTTGACATGGTAAACATATTTAAATGGGACCATATGCAGTTTGGGTTGCATATAGAAAAGCCCATGAATTAATGTTGAATTAAATGATCTACAAATAACCATCATGTGAGAGTTGATTAGAATGATGCATGGATGAGGAAAACAACAAGAAAACAACAATAGCTTCAATTTGATATGTTGTTTTACCAAGTTTGGAATTTTATTTATTAAGTTATGAAATTTGGCTTCTTAAGTGAGTTACACAAACATTTATTGTTTTCACCCATTTTAATTGTTCAAAACAGATAACAAAATTTATATTTGGAAAGAACACAAAATTTTAGATGGAATACATATTTCATTTGTTGAAAAAGGAATTAAAATGAGCAAGTTATTAATTTGACAATTTTAAATGCATTAATTAAGAAACAGTTGTTTTCAGCAATTTGATTTATTCAAAATAGAAAACAAAGTTGATATTTGCAAAGTTTAGAGAATTTTGATTGGAAAACATATTTTACTTTTCAAATTTGGAGTTAAAATGAATTAGTTATGATTTATGCAATTAAATCAATTTAAATTGAGCCGGAAGCCCAACATCTAATTTAGGAGGTTCGAGTTATTTATCTACCCATCAAGATTAAATGTTGTTTAACACGGTGAGATAATATAAAGATGAGCTATGCAATTTTAAATGGAACCGGAACAATATTTAATTATCCCAACTCATTCCATATTTAATTATTAGGTGATATTATTATTGCCCGCACCCACAATATGCAATGCAACAAGATGAATGATTTAATATGCACGATATAGATGAGATTTAGAAAATAGGCATATTGGTTATAGGGTTGGGGTTTAGGTTCGCACGTTGGAAAGAGGATCTCCGGGGTCAACGCCGGAAACTTCGGGACGTGGAGGAAGTAGACGTTCGTTCTCATGTAGTCGAGGAAGTAGTCGTCCCAACATCATCGTCATGGAAGTAGTCGAAGTAGTCGTGGTCGAGGTACTCGTCGCATCCATGTGGGAGATCATGGCGGTTCCCGTCTTTGGGTCGAAGGGATCTTGTAGATGCGGAACTTGACGGGTCCACGGCGTCATGAATGGAATTGTCGGGGCATCCGCGGCAACAATCGAGGTTCACGGCAACGGACACGCACGAAGGTGGTCAATGCACTTGTTGGTGAAGACCTTGGCGATGGGTACGGGTCGAGGAAGATCTTGGTTGCCGTAGTAGTTCTCAGGTAATCAGCGTCGGACGGGCGTAGTCGGCTAGTGAAAGTAGTCCTTGGCGTCCATGCGACAGGCAAGTCATGCACACACACAAAGTCGTCGGCCCCAAAAGAAAACCATATGGGCACGAACACATGTACCAACTTCTTGTGGCCATTTCGTCGAGCACCTTGAGGGCGCAACAGAACCACGCCGGGGCAACTGCAGCGAGGTGGAGGTCGAGGGCGCGACGCGCGAGGATGCCGAGGAGGTCGTCGGCCTTGGCGTTTCCCGGAGACAGATACAGGCGTCGAGTGCAGCTCGAGGTGCTGCCGTCCATGGGGAGAGGACTGCGCGAGGCGGGCGAGGCCAGGACGCAGGAGCTGTAGGGGCGGCCCAAGAGGCCGGTCGGTAGAGGTCTGCGGCGACGACGAACGGAGCTTGGGACGGGGTGGTATCGGACGGCCGTCGACTTGAGCGGGAGGACGGCTCGTGGGGAGGCAGGGCTCCAGATGCGCGGTAGTGGAAGGGCGAGCGACGGGAGGCTCCTGGTGGCTCTCCTCTGCGTCGAAGGGAGGGGAAAGGGGAGGCGACGGCCGGTGCTGGAGGGCAGCCATGGTGGTGCTGTGTGCGGGGCACTGCCCTTGTCGACGGGGACGGCGACGGGGTGGAGCTCGGCGACGGGAAGAGGAGGGCGGCGCCATGAGGTGGAGAGGCCGGCGGCTAGGCGGAGCTCGGGGAAGGGCGGCCAGGAGGGAGGCGGCGGAGCTCGAGCTAGAGGAGGGAGGCGAGGTGGGCGACCGGGAGGAGGAGGGGACGAGCGAGAGGAGGCAGAGAGGCGGCGCTGGAGGAAGGGGATCGCTCGATCCCCTTCCGTGCGGTGTGCGTGCGTGCGTGGTTCTGTGTCGTGTGTGTGCGTGTGTGGCGTGAGTTCTGTGTGGTGTTGTGTGGGCTTAGGGTTTGGGTGGTGGGCTGGCTGGACTGGGCCTTGTTGGCCTGGTCTGGCCACTCAAAACAATTTTTTTTTCTTTGTCTTATTATTTTCAGAAAAACAGGAGAATGACTTCAGATATTTAGAAGGGTCAAAACAATTTGTAATTTTTGCAGTCTTGAGAGATAAACGAATCAAAAGTTTTTAATGGACTTAAATTTAGTGTGATGACTAATGATGCAAGATGACATGAGATGCACAAAAAGAAAAACAAGGAAGTTCTAAGTGGGAAATCCCGGGTGTTACAGCCGACACCACTAACAAGGGGATTGCGCCCTCGCAATCCAACCACAAACCCGGGAGGGAGAAGAAGTTCGGCTATCGATTCTTCATGCTTCCAGTTGATCTCCTCGACACCACTAACAAGGGCTTCTCAACACCACTAACAAGAGATTCTTGCTTGGAGTGACGACGATGTTCTTCCACCAGGAATCTTCCGATGATCGAACCTATTAGGTTAAAGGCTCAGAAAACGTCCACCCACGTAGGATCCTAACACTTTGAAAGATAGCTAAGGGAAGAGACTCCAAAACAAATAAGATGAGAGGAGAAATAGAATAGAGATAAGGAGAAAACAAGAATCCTATTGAGATGTTTCCAAAATAGGTTTTGCACAAATAATTTTTGACACTCTAAGAACACGACCGTTAGCGAGGTTATCCTACAGGCTTTGCGGACCCGTTGCTTCGATAACCATTCGTATCGAAACAACTTTGGGAATCGGAAACCATGCTCTGATACCATTTGTGACGCCCCGAGGATCGGGCACTATGCAGATTTCGACATTTCCACCCAAATCCGCATAATAACCGATTTCAGGTTGCCACTTGTGATAACATTACAACAGTTCACGAATATTCCACAACAACAGAAGAGATATATACAAGACGACTCAAACGAGTCAAGGATACAACTGATACAATACAAAGATCCAAATAACCGCGGAAGAAACAACATAGCGTCCGACTACGGACAAGATACAAATTGGACTAAGAGTCCTGGAGATAACCGATGGCGTCCAATCCCTGCCCAGGCCAAGCCGGAGGGATTCCCAAGCTAACGTCGTCAGACTTCAAACCTGTTGACTGCAATGTGGAATATGCAGCCACGAAAAAAAGGATTCGTGGGTCAGTACGGTTAAGTACTGGCAAGTGGATAAACCCATACTCACAAGACACCAGCGTAACCAATCATCACCAGATACAAATACTTTGGGTTCAACGGAAAGGAAGGGATTGTTGCAAAGAAGCGGCAGCGGGCTGCACTAACTAACTACAGAAACACGCTACAACTTCCGGCTAAAAGAAAGGGATAAGATAGCGCGACAAAACCAACTATAACTACTCACCAAACAATACCCATCCAATGTTACCCCCTACTAAGGAAGCAACCCAAGGAAACTCACACTGTTGATTAAGGTGACATTCATTTTGATGGTGGAGGTAATCTATATTACTAGTCAAGTTATCATCGTTAAGTGTAAGTTGTCTGAGTACTTGTTAGCCAGCACTTTCACCAAGTCATCCATAACCGCGGACAACACGGCTTCTCGAGAAGATTTAACCCTACAGGGATGCACCAATTTGGCTGTACACGTAAGAATAACCCGCCAGACGGGGGATCAACCCACCAAGCGAGGTACTCAGCACAACCCAACTCTTCTTCGCATCAAGCCCAAAGAACCCCGTGCAATTGAGCGCACGGCTAATCAAGCCCCACGAAGAAAAGGGGACCCTCATAGCACTCTAAGAACGTGTCTCCCTAAATGCCGACTACAAAAGTTCCACCCTGGCGCCAAGGGTTCGCACCTGCATATGCATGCGGCAAATGGAAAACCCGAACTAAATGAGGCGATTTGGACGAGATGCGAATCGAGTCAAAGTTGCGGGGGGCGCCCATACTCGCTTCCCACATGCGGTTAGTGCGCTCATCATGGATCAGTAGACAAGACCCTTTTCCTAATTAGGGTCGACACTAGCAGGCCTCAAAACCACGCCGGGCCTCCTGCCGGTGCCTTATCATCAAATTATTATTACCCAAAACATTAACATGTTGTTGATTGAATTGAAACCCAACTACCAAACTAAACAGGTGATAAGACGGACAACAAGACTTGAGCGCAAACAACACTAAGCATGCAACTACGACACGAGGGCCAACAAGGTAAACAAACAACAGTTAATAGGAAGTGGAAGGAAGGCTATATCATGGCTGCAAGGTAAAACATATGATAGGATCGAGACACAAGCATCGAATCATAAGGCTAGCATAAGAATAACGGAAAGAATCGGTAACAAGTGATGAAAGGCAGCCATTTGGCAGCAAGTGAGTATACTTGCCTGAGATCCAGCAAGTAGAGGTACATCCAAAGAACTTTTCGTTGCTCACATCATCTCAACGTCCTATCCGGGAAGAAGCAACGAACTAGAACAAACACCGGATGCAACAATTACTACTACGGCAAAAGATCCAGTATGATCAAGATATGGATGCATGACAAGTTTAAGGATGCATCAAAGATAAACTAGTTGACATGGTAAACATATTTAAATGGGACCATATGCAGTTTGGGTTGCATATAGAAAAGCCCATGAATTAATGTTGAATTAAATGATCTACAAATAACCATCATATGAGAGTTGATTAGAATGATGCATGGATGAAGAAAACAACAAGAAAACAACAATAGCTTCAATTTGATATGTTGTTTACCAAGTTTGGAATTTTATTTATTAAGTTATGAAATTTGGCTTCTTAAGTGAGTTACACAAACATTTATTGTTTTCACCCATTTTAATTGTTCAAAACAGATAACAAAATTTATATTTGGAAAGAACACAAAAATTTAGATGGAATACATATTTTATTTGTTGAAAAAGGAATTAAAATGAGCAAGTTATTAATTTGACAATTTTAAATGCATTAATTAAGAAACAGTTGTTTTCAGCAATTTGATTTATTAAAAATAGAAAACAAAGTTGATATTTGCAAAGTTTAGAGAATTTTAATTGGAAAACATATTTTACTTTTCAAATTTGGAGTTAAAATGAATTAGTTATGATTTATGCAATTAAATCAATTTAAATTGAGCCGGAAGCCCAACATCTAATTGAGGAGGTTCGAGTTATTTATCTACCCATCAAGATTAAATGTTGTTTAACACGGTGAGATAATATCAAGATGAGCTATGCAATTTTAAATTGAACCGGAACAATATTTAATTATCCCAACTCATTCCATATTTAATTATTAGGTGATATTATTATTGCCCGCACCCACAATATGCAATGCAACAAGATGAATGATTTAATATGCACGATATAGATGACATTTAGAAAATAGGCATATAGGTTATAGGATTGGGGTTTAGGTTCGCACGTTGGAAAGAGCATCGCCGGGGTCAACGCCGGAAACTTCGGGACGTGGAGGAAGTAGACGTTCGTTCTCATGTAGTCGAGGAAGTAGTCGTCCCAACATCATCGTCATGGAAGTAGTCGAAGTAGTCGTGGTCGAGGTACTCGTCGCATCCATGTGGGAGATCATGGCGGTTCCCATCTTTGGGGTCGAAGGGATATTGTAGATGCGGAACTTGACGGGTCCACGGCGTCATGAATGGAATTGTCGGGGCATCCGCGGCAACAATCGAGGTTCACGGCAACGGACACGCACGAAGGTGGTCAATGCACTTGTTGGTGAAGACCTTGGCGATGGGTACGGGTCGAGGAAGATCTTGGTTGCCGTAGTAGTTCTCAGGTAATCAGCGTCGGACGGGCGTAGTCGGGTAGTGAAAGTAGTCCTTGGCGTCCATGCGACAGGCAAGTCATGCACACACACAAAGTCGTCGGCCCCAAAAGAAAACCATATGGGCACGAACACATGTACCAACTTCTTGTGGCCATTTCGTCGAGCACCTTGAGGGCGCAACAGAACCACGCCGGGGCAACTGCAGCGAGGTGGAGGTCGAGGGCGCGACGCGCGAGGATGCCGAGGAGGTCGTCGGCCTTGGCGTTTCCCGGAGACAGATACATGCGTCGGGTGCAGCTCGAGGTGCTGCCGTCCATGGGGAGAGGACTGCGCGAGGCGGGCGAGGCCAGGACGCAGGAGCTGTAGGGGCGGCCCAAGAGGCTGGTCGGTAGAGGTCTGCGGCGACGACGAACGGAGCTTGGGACGGGATGGTATCGGACGGCCGTCGACTTGAGCGGGAGGACGGCTCGTGGGGAGGCAGGGCTCCAGATGCGCGGTAGTGGAAGGGCGAGCGATGGGAGGCTCCTGGTGGCTCTCCTCTGCGTCGAAGGGAGGGGAAAGGGGAGGCGACGGCCGGCGCTGGAGGGCAGCCGTGGTGGTGCTGTGCGCGGGGCGCTGCCCTTGTCGACGGGGACGGCGTCGGGGTGGAGCTCGGCGACCGGAAGAGGAGGGCGGCGCCATGAGGTGGAGAGGCCGGCGGCTAGGCGGAGCTCGGGGAAGGGCGGCCAGGAGGGAGGCGGCGGAGCTCAAGCTAGAGGAGGGAGGCGAGGTGGGCGACCGGGAGGAGGAGGGGATGAGCGAGAGGAGGCAGAGAGGCGGCGCTGGAGGAAGGGGATCGTCGATCCCCTTCCGTGCGGTGTGCGTGCGTGCGTGGTTCTGTGTCGTGTGTGTGCGTGTGTGGCGTGAGTTCTGTGTGGTGTTGTGTGGGCTTAGGGTTTGGGTGGTGGGCTGGCTGGACTGGGCCTTGTTGGCCTGGTCTGGCCACTCAAAACATTTTTTTTTCTTTGTCTTATTATTTTCAGAAAAACAAGAGAATGACTTCAGATATTTAGAAGGGTCAAAACAATTTGTAATTTTTGCAGTCTTGAGAGATAAACGAATCAAAAGTTTTAGTGGACTTAAATTTAGTGTGATGACTGATGATGCAAGATGACATGAGATGCACAAAAAGAAAAACAAGGAAGTTCTAAGTGGGAAACCCCGGGTGTTACACTAACCTATTGACAAGATGCCACAGAGTCAGTTCCTGTTTTCTGCTGTTTTTAGTTTCAGAAAAGTTTTTCTGGAAATATTCTCGGAATTAGAAAATTCGAAGCCCAAAAGTCATAGAATTCCCAAGGGTTCGACGAAGTGCCGAAGAGACCCAGAGAGGGGTCACACCATAGGACAGCGCACCCCCTGGCCGCGCCACCAGGTGGTGTGGGCCCCTCGGGCGCCCACTACCATCGCCCTTTCGCCTATTTAATCCCCTCGGATAGTTAACTCTAAAAATATACCACGTTTCCACGAAAAACACCCGAGGCCGCCGTCATCGTCAACCCGAGATCGGAAGGGTTTGGGAGTTCTCCCCGGCATCCTGTCGGGAGGGGAAATCATCACCGGAGGGCTCTACACCGCCATGCCTGCCTCTGGAGTGATGCGTGAGTAGTTCATCCTTGGACTACTGGTCCATAGCAGTAGCTAGATGGTTGTTCTATCCTCTTATGCCTCATGTTTAGAACTCGTGAGCTACCCTACATGACCGACATCATCTTATTGTAATGCTACATGTTGTGTTTGCTGGGATCCTATGAATGTTGAATGCTATGTCTCTTGATTATCATTCTATCATGTTATCTTCATGTGTATGTTATTTATGATCTTGCATGCTCTCTGTTGTTAGTAGATGCTCTGGCGAAGTAGATGCTAGTAACTCCAAGAGGGAGTATTTATGCTCGATAGTGGGTTCATGCCTCCTTTGCATTTGTGCTCGAGTGACAGAAACGTGACGGATGGAGGATGTGTTGTTGCCATTAGGGCGAAAACAACTATGTTTACACTGTTTACATTACACATTTTTCTTAATGTGATTATCTGTTGCTTTCAACTTAATACCCAAGGTTTGTTCGAATGATATTCTAATGGTGGATTATTAGTCATAGATGCAGTTGGATGAAGATATATGAGTCTTGTTGTAATGCCCACATGAATCACATAGTAATCATCATGTCATGCATGTCTCAATATCTATCAATTGCCCAACTGTAATTTGTTCACCACACATGTTATGTATCTTTTATGGAGAGACACCACTAGTGAACTGTGGACCCCTGTCCATTTTCTCATACTGATGATACAACCAATGCAATTACTGTTTTCACACTGTTTCCACTGTTTTCACAATGCTACTATTCTTTTCACATTGTTCTCCTACTGTTTTCCACACCATATATTTAACCTCTTTGTTATCAGCAAAACCGGTGAGATTGACAACCTCGGTGCTTCGGTGGGGTAAAGTGAATTGATTGTGTTGTGTAGGATCCACGTTGCTGTTGAACCGGTAGTGTGCCCTACCACATCAACTTCACCAACCTTCAGAAGTTGCGTGTCCTCCTACTGGTCGATTCAACCTTGGTTTCTATTCTGAGGGAATACTTGTCGCTGCATTATTCACAACTCTTGGGGTTTACGAACATCAGCCATCAACAAGTTTTCTAGCGCCCTTGCCGGGGAGAAAGAGAATTTCTGCAAGGGGAGTCTCTCACTTCCAATCTCGTTACTTTGTTTTAGTTTTTCTTAGTTTATTTTATTTTATCTTGTTTGATTCTCTATATCAAAAACAAAAAAAATTAGTTCTTATTCTAGTTGTTATTTTTATCCTGTTTTTAATTTTGCTAAAATGAGTATTCCTGGAGTTGAGGTTTGTTCTTTTAAGCAACAAGGAGGAGAAAGTTTGAAATATGCTTGGTATAGAATAAGCGATGCCCATCATACATGCACTAAAACATATTCCACTTTAATCCTTCTTAGGAATTTTTATGTTGGCATTACTAGCTGGTATAAGTATGTTCTAGACACTCTTACAGGTGGTAATTTTCTGGGAACTCCTGATTTGGAAGCCTGTAATTTAATTGAAAGTTTAGTTGAAACACCAACTACTAAAGATGTTAAAACTGAGATCACTTTAGATGATGTTATAAAGAAGCTGAACTATATGGAGAAAATTTTGCCAAATTTCCTTGATAATGCTAGCAAAGTTAATGAATCAATAGTAAGCATCAATAAGAGAATTACTGTTTTAGAGGCTAGCAATACGTATGATAATAAAAATATAAGGATTGGTAAACTAGAAGAAGCTATGGAAACTTTAAGTGCAACCTTTTCTTCTCTTAAGTTTAAGAGGCATAAAACTTCTATGGGAAAACAACAAAAATTCATATATGTTCCCAAGGTGTCTAAACCAAAACCCCATCAAATGACTAAAACTGATAAAACCTTTAATGAAACTACAAGTAACTTAAATACTACATAATCTTTGGGAGGATCTAAGGTTCCAATTGCTACATGTTGTGTCTTAGAGGAAATTTTTGATTTGGATGCTTCCTCACTTGAAAACACTTGATTTTCTCTTCTTATGCCTAGCTAAAAGGCGTTAAAGAAAAGCACTTCTTGGGAGATAACCCATGGTTTTATTTTGCTTTGTTTTTATCTTTTTTCTTTGAGTCAAGGGGGTGTATACTTCTGTAGAAACTCCTTTGCATCTTTGTTTTCATGTATTAGTTGTGCCAAGTAAAGTTTCTAGCAAAAAGTGGAGTTCATTTTGGTTTTTTGCGCAGAAAAAAAATTTCAGGGGTCCACCGTAAAAAATCGTATAATTCACAGAAAGATCAAAATGACCTGAAACTTCTTGTGCTTATTTCTCTGCTAGTTTCAAAAAAAAATTGTTCTTTATGTTTTTTGATTTGAGGAACATAAGTGCCCCGAAAAAAATTCTTCATTACAGACTGTTCTGGTTTTGGGAGATTCTGCCATTTTTCTTGTATTTGCTCTTTTACTATGTCAAGTGGATTTCTTTGCTCCACGAAACATCAGTGGCTGTAGCTAATGTTTAAAAGTACCAATAGCACTTGTGCCCATGCAGAACCCATGAAATTTTTATTGTTGCACTAACCCTCTAATGCGAACTACTTTGAGTGTGGGGTGAAGGAAGTTTTCAAGGGTCAAGAGAAGAGGGTGATATAATGTGATCAAGAAGAGTGCAAAGCCAAAGCTTGGGGATGCCCTCTTGGTTCATCGCAGAAAATTCTAAGAAGACTCAAGCGTCTAAGCTTTGGGGATGCCCAAGGCATCCCCTTCTTCATCAACAAATTATGAGGTCACTTCTAGTGAAACTATATTTTTATTCGGTCACATCATATGAATCTTACTTGGAGCGTCTTTTTTTTTCTTTTCTTTTGTTTTATTTTGTTTTCCTTGCTGCAAATAAATATCCTTAGAACCAATCATTCTTGTTTGGGAGAGAGACACGCTCCGCTTTTTCATTTGAATACTCGTTATGCTCGTATTCTTAATTTTTCTTCTAGCTGCTGCAATCCTTTTAGCTCTTGTTTTTTTCATGCATCTCTTAGTCAGATATGTTAGTTTTAGTAGAGTTATGTGAGTACTCTCTTGATTAATTGTTGTATCATTTGGAGAGTTTTTGTTAAAACATATATTGTTTGGTGCTTGTTGGAAGAAGAAATTGCTGCATGTGGTAGAATTTATAAAGATGCAAAACGAAACTTGGATAGACTGTGGCTAGAATTTTTCATGTCATGTTAGATGTTATTTTAATTCTAATCCTAGTAGTTATTCTGTAGCATTACTTGTGTCAAATAGCTGAGAGTGTTTAATGTGCCATTGAAAGAATCATGATTTGTTTTTATCATATTGAAGCATGAATTTGTGGTGTTCTCCTTTGAATGCTTTATTTGGTTGACTTTGCGCATGCTTACACCATGTTTATGACTACAAACAAGTCACTTATAGCCTCTATGATAATTTAGTTTTTGACTTGTAATACCACTTATGCTTTGATTAATAATGTTTTTGTCGCTATGCATGATTATGGCCATTATGCTCCCTTGATTTGTCGCTCCCAGTCTTTGCTAGACTACACGTGTACTGAGTATGATTTCTACTCGTGCATCCAACTCCACAAAACCAAAATATGCCAAATGTGTCCACAATACCTACTTACATGTTGTATTTAACCGCCACTCCAAAGTAAATTTCTCATGCGTTATCTTTAAAACTTTCAAAATTACTCTTGTTTTGTGCTCCTGTTTTAGCTCATGAGTACGTGAATAGAGAATCTTTATCTCACTTGTTGATTGGATTTCACACCCTGGTCTAGTGGCTTCATCCGCTTATCCAATTGATAGAAGAGCTGGCAGCAGGGTGCCCAGCCCCAACAAATTCTCTTCACTATTTTGCCCCTGATTTATCAGTGAAAGCATAATTGTGCAAACAAAAGAGAAAGAGGGATGACCTTCTACCCAGATGCGTCCTTCTATGGGAATCGCTCTTGTGAATTCTAGTTGGCTTGTGACGTACTGTATTTTCTGTTTACCATTCGTTGACATAAGCATACACACCTCTCTAAAAAAATGTTTTCAATGCCTCCGTTTAATAAAATAAAAAGATCTAGCACATGAGTAATCCCTGCTTCCCTCTGCGAAGGGCCTTTCTTGTACTTTTATGTTGAGTCTCCATCTTCTAACTTTATGCACGGTTGAGAGAGCATAGTTGTCATTCTGAGTTTAATGTGCATTTGTCCCAAAAATATTATTGATTGATTCATACCTTGTTATTACTTGCACTCAAATTATTTGTTCTAGTCATCCTTTTAAACTTTGAAGGTGTCCTGGAATTTATGTTTTGCCTCAATCTTAAGGACAGGCGAAATATCACTTTGCCATGTTTTCTTGATGCTAGAAACAAACGTATAACTTTCAAATGCATTATTACTCATGATCTTCTATTGTGTTAATTTTCATAATGCAAAATGATTGCTATGTTTCATTATTAAAATTCTATCTATAATGCTTGTGTTTAAAGTACTATGATCTCAACTTACATACGCTTTTACAATTTTGACGATCAAGTTTATGTTGGTAGCATGTCACCTCAGAAATTATTTGTTTTGTCGTTTACCTACTCGAGGCCGAGTAGGAACTAAGCTTGGGGATGTTGGTACGTAATAAACGTATCCATAATTTTTGATGTTCCATGTTATTTGCGACATGTTTGTTATACACTTTATATCATTTTATTGACTTTATGGGACTAACCTATTGGTAAGATACCACAGAGCCAGTTCCTGTTTTCTGCTGTTTTTAGTTTCAGAAAAGTTGTTCTTGAAATATTCTGGGAATTGGAAAATTTGAAGCCTAGAATTCTTAGAATTCCCAAAGGTTCCACGGAGTCCCGAAGAGACCCGGAGGGGGGCCACGCCATAGGGCGGCGCGCCCCCTGGCTGCTCCACCAGGTGGTGTGGGCCCCTTGGGCACCCACTGCCATTGCCCTTTCGCATATTTAACCCCCTTGGATAGTTAACCCTAAAAATATACCACTTTTCCACGAAAAACACCCGAGGCCGCCGTCATTGTCAACCTGAGATCGGAAGGGTTCGGGAGTTCTCCCCGGCACCCTGCCGGGAGGGGAAATTATCACCAGAGGGATCTACACCACCATGCCTGCCTCCGGAGTGATGCGTGAGTAGTTCATCCTTGGACTACGGGTCCATAGCAGTAGCTAGATGGTTGTTCTCTCCTCTTTATGCCTCATGTTTAGATCTCGCGAGCTTCCCTACAAGATCGAGATCATCTTATTGTAATGCTGTGATACGTCCAAAACGTATCTCCTTTTCCGAACACTTTTCTTATTGTTTTCTTCTAAACTTGTGAGTTTTGGATACCACTAACATGGACTAACGCTGTTTTCAGCAGAATTACCTTGGTGTCTCATTTTTGTGCAGAAAAATCAACTTTCGGGAAAGTTCCCAGAAAATACCCCATTGGTCCTAAAACACCAGAAGACCCCGGAAGCAAGAAGGAGGCTAGGAGGGGGCCACACCACCCCATGGCGTGCCCCCCTTGGCCGCGCTGCTAGGTGGTGTGGGCCACTCCCTTACCCCCTCGGACTCCCCTTTCGACTACATATGCCCCATAACCTAAAAACCGAGGGGGGTTCGTCATATTCCACAGAAAAACAACAGAGCACCGCTGCCAGCCCGAAACTCAATGCGTTGATCAGAAGTTCCTGTTCTGGCACCCTGCCGGGACGGGGATTTGAAGGAGATCATCGCCATCGACACCACCACTCCTTATCCATCAACCATCCATGATTCCCCCGTCCATGTGTGAGTAAACCCCGCTGTAGGTTGAGAGGGATGGAAGGGATTGGATGAGATTGATCATGTAATAATGCCATATTGTTAGGGCATAGTGCCTGCTACGCCTTGATGGTGCCTTGACAGGGAGACTTCTTGATGATGATGAATTTTAAGTCCCTGACAACGGCGCCAGAAATTCTTGATGCTATGGATGGCGTGTTGGGAACCCCAAGAGGAGGGCGGGATGAGTACAACGGTAAGAATTTCCCTCAGTTAAGAACCAATGTTATCAATCCAGTAGGAGAAAGAGGATCTTCGGAAGGTTGATGCCACTGACGGTGGTGATGGTGCCTCACCGGTGTCAGCAACAACGCGGAACCTGCACACAACACAACCAAAATACTTTGTCCCAACGATACAGTGAGGCTGTCAATCTCACGGGTCTTGCTGAAAACAAAGATTAGACGTATAGTGTGGAAAATGGTGTATGCTTGCAGTAAGTGAAGAAAGCAGGGAATTGTAGTGGTTTGTTTAACGGTGTAGGAAAATGGACCAGGGTTCATAGGTTCACTAGTGGTGTCTCTACATAAAAGATAGCATGCTGGGTGAACAAATTACAGCTAGGCAATTGACAAATAGAGGTTGCACCGTAGTGCACATTCATGACATGATGACTACTATGATATTTAGTGCGGGCATTACAACAATATACATAGACCGTAATCCAACTGCATCTATGACTAATAATCCACCCTCAGGTTATCATCCGAACCCCCTTAGGTATTAAGTTGCAAGCAACAGATAATCTCATTAAGCAATGTGTGTAATGTAAGCAATGATTGTGCACGCGGGCACTTACACCATTGTTTTCTCCCTAGTAGCAACATCACATCCTCCCCCGTCACGTTTCGGTCACTCGAGCACAAGTGAAAAGGAGGCATGAACCCAACTATCGAGCATAAATACTCCCTCTTGGAGTCACTAGCAACTACTTGGCCAGAGCAAAGGAACGGAAAGCATGCAAGATCACAAATAACATATGCAATAAATACTACAATCAACTTGGCATAAGTTCAATATTCATCGGATCGTAGCAAACACAACATATGAAATTACATAAGAACAATCTCGATCATGTTAGTCAGCTCACAAGATCTAAACATTGAGGCATAGGAGGAGAACACAACCATCTAGCTACTGCTATGGACCCGTAGTCCAAGGATGAACTACTCACGCATCACTTCGGAGGTAGGCATGGTGATGAAGAGGCCTTCGGTGATGCTCTCCTCTCCGGCAGTGTGCCGGAAGACAGCTTCAGAACCCCTGATCTAGGGTTGATGATGATGGCGGCTGCAGAACTTTTCGGGGATTTTTATCAGGTACCTAGGGTCTTCCTTCGGTGGGGAATAAATAGGCGAAAGGGCGACGTCGGAGGGACACTAGGGCTGCCTCACCACCCCCAGGCGCAGCCAAGGGGGCCGCGCCTGGCTATGGTGAGGGCCCCCTGGTGCCCATCTTCGACTCCTCTTAGGACTTATGGATGCTTCCGGGGAAAATAGGAACTTCGGAATTCGTGGGGTCCAATTCTGAGAATATTTCCAGAACAACTTTTCTGAAATAAAAAACATCAGAAAACAGGGAACTAGCACTTGGCATCTTGTTAATAGGTTAGTCCCGGAGAACGTGTAAAAATGCAATAAAGAAGGGAGAAAACATGTAGCAATTGGCATAATATCAACATGGAACATCAGAAATTATAGATACGTTGGAGACGTATCAAGCATCCCCAAGCTTAGTTCCTACCCGTTCTCGAGTAGGTAAACGATAAAACAAAATAATTTATGAGGTGACATGCTACCACACAATCTTGATCATAATATGTAAATCAGAGCATGTAAACTAGGATCAAATGAACTAAAGTTGTGATCTATATTTCATATCAACAAGTAATGCATAAAAAAATAAGAAGAAAGAAGCAAAAACTTTTAATGAATCAATACTAAAAGATTATCAACCGTGCAAAATTTATTAGAGATGATTTAAGCTTTCAAGAACAACAATATCATGCACGTCAAACGATCTTCACAACCCCTGTTAGGATCAAGTCAAGCTTTCCACACGATGCAATGCTTGAATCTTAAACTATTTGCGCACTAAAAACAAGCAAGTGTTCTGCGTTGGTCTCTGGCACCGGGATGTTATGGCAAAAAGAACATTATGGGGGGTTTGGAAGGTCAATGGAAGAAAGGCTCGTCATTAGACAAGAGAAAGTATTACAACTGAAGCTATGCAAGGAGTAGGTATTGACACACAACGGATGCACATAGAGCTATAAGTGTATGAAAGCTCTCCAATGGAACTAGTGGGGGTGCATCCAACTTGCTTGCTCACGAAGACCTAGAGTTCATTTGAGGAGGCTCATCACTAGAATATACAAGCCAAGTTCTATAATGTAAAATTCCCCACATAGTTATGAATGAATGATAATATGAAAAATTTCTCCAAACTGAAGTATTGGTGCTAAACATGAAGCACAAGTGTGGTATAAAGGATAGTGATGCGCCCCCTCTCTCTTTATTCTCTCTTTGGCCCTTTTTTTCTTTTTGGGATTTTTTTATTTTTTATTTTATATATCCTCACCGGTAGGGGAAACATCCTATATTACAACGAATCATCATATTTTTAGTACTCATAACTCATAATGGAATATCTTTGATGTATCAAACTGCATGCTCCTGCCAGTGTAGCAGTATGCATAAATAACCATGAAGCTCATCATCAAGTAACATAATGGAGGTGGATGTTGTGCAGCGATATATATCGGAATGGCTATGGAAATTCCATGATAGGTAGGTATGGTGGATGTTTTGAGGAAGAATATATGGGCTTATGTGTAGGATAGCAAAGTCCTCCCACGGGATTTGGATGCACTGGCGAAGCTTGCACCAACTCTCAATGTGAGAAAGGGCAATGCACAGCACCAAAGAGGCAAACAAATATGTATGGTGGAAGTGCCAGGAACCGCAACATAGAATCACGAGTTAAAAGGTTGCATCAAGCAAATCATCTTTACAAGTCAAAATGCAAATCACTCCAAGAGGGTCCGTGGCAGTGACAAGTCACTGTTAGCTACCCCGACCGTAGCGCGTAACAAAAGGCCAATCAGAAATATATCACTCGTAGCAATCATATACCATTGTTTCTATCAGCTGGTAATTTAAGTGTGGCACGGTTTCAAGTTTATTAGACCAACCATTAAAATTTTATACTTACTAGTCCTTCCCGTTTATCCATTAAGCAAATTAATATCTCAAAACAACAACAGTGATTCAAGTGAAGCAGTTTAGTGATCTACAAGACCATGCGAATTTTTTCACTATATCAACTACCACATAAGCATTTCTATTCTCAACCATGCACATATATATGACAACAAAAACTCTCTCTAAGTATATAGCAACAAAAACTAGAGAGTACTAACAACTCTAAATAAGAGATGAATGCAAAACATGAGCTAAATAAATGCAGCAGCCAGACAAAGATTAAGAATACAAAGTATTCCCATGAAAAAGTGGAGCGTGTCACTCTCCAATAAAAGAATGATGGGGTCTAACCAATATTATTGCAAAAATAAAAACAAACTGAAAGCAAAAATAAAAGACGCTCCAAGTAAAGCACATAGTATGTGACCGAATAAAAATATAGTTTAACTAGAAGTGACCTGATAATTTGTCGATGAAGAAGGGGATGCCTTGGGCATCCCCAAGCTTAGACGCTTGAGTCTTCTTGGAATTTTCTAGCATGTACCTCAGGGTCATCCCCAAGCTTAGTCCATTTACTCTTCTTGATCACGTCATCTCATCGTCTTCTCTTGATCCTTGAAAACTTCCTTCACACCAAACTTCTCACAATCTTCATTTGCAACGTTAGTGCAATCGAAATAATAAATTCACATGGTTAAGTTTCAAAACAAGACTAATACTCATAAAAACATTAGATACTATCACAACTTCTTTTAAAACTCTTTTTCTCAAAAGAACACCAAAAGAAAGAGATTAAGATGCAAATGCAATTATTGGCAGAAATCTGTCAAAACAGGACAACGCGTAAAGATGACTTTTTTTCGAAAATCTTCTGTTGCTCAAATAAAAAAGTGTTCAACTAAGAAAATTTGCGTATATAGCCCAGGATTCACGCAAAAAACTCAGGCCATTTTGAATTTTCTGTGATTTTATGCGAATTTAACAGTGGAAAGCAGAAATCTGTTTCCTGCGCAGAAATCTGAAATATAGTCTCAACTTTCCACTAGAGGCTTTACTTGTCTCAACAAAGACACAAAAGAAAATATACAGCGGGGTTGATAAGTAAATAGACAACACCCAGGTGCAAAGCACACATAAAGAAACGATGGAAACCGGGTTGAAAACGGAGAAATAAAACGGGTTGTCTCCCGGTAGCGCTTTTCTTTAACGCCTTTCAGCTAGGCATAGAAAGCAAATCAAGTATTTTCAAGTGAGGAAGCAGCAACATCATAACTTTATCTAATAATAGATTCAAAAGGTAGCTTCATTATCTTTCTAGGAAAGTGTTACATACCTTTCTTGAGTGAGAATTGATATTTAATACTCCCCTCTTTCATATCAATAACAACACCAACAGTTCTAAGAAACGGTCTTCCCAAAACAATAGGACAAGAAGCATTGCATTCAATGTTCATAACAACAAAATCAACAGGGACAAGGTTATTGTTAACCATAATAAGAACATCATCAATTCTACCGAAAGGTTTCTTCTTATCATTATCAGCAAGATGAACATCCAAATAACAGTGTTCTAACGGTGCTAGATCAAGCATATGATAAAGCTTTTGAGGCATAACAGAGATACTAGCACCAAGTTCCCACAAAGAATTGCAATCAAAATAATTTACTTTTATCTTAATGATGGGCGCCCCACCATCATCTAATTTCCTAGGGATAGATGTTTCAAGTTTCGGCTTTTCTTCTCTAACTTTCATGAGAGCATTGGTAATATGTTTAGTAAATGCCATATTCATGGAACTAGCATAGGGACTTCTAGCAAGATTTTGTAGAAACATAATAACTTCAGAGATATTGCAATCATCAAAATCAAAATTATTATCATCAAAAGTAATGGGACCATTATCTCCCACATCCCTAAAAATTTCAGCACTTTTATCAGAAGGAATTTCAGCAATTTAGCACGTTTCACCGAAGAGATGGAGACTTTGTTAACACCAACTACTTTAACATTGATAGTAGGAGATTTACTAGCACTTGGAGCTTCAATTTTACTAGTGGTGGTGATAGTGTAAACTCTAGCAATATTATTCTTTTTAGCCAATTCATCTTCTCTTTCCCACCTAGCACGTAATTCAGCCATCAACCTAACATTATCATAAATTCGAACTTGAATGACATTCAAAGTTTTACTTTCTTTAAAATCATGTGTCAAAACCTTCAGTTTTAGAAAATCACCATGAATAGCTAGGCTATCTAATTTAGAGGCAACAACATCTATTTTACCAAGCTTTTCCTCAACAGATTTATTAAAAGCAGTTTGTGTGCTAATAAATTATCTAAGCATATTTTCAAGATGAGAGGTAGAGATTTTATTATTATTGTGGGAATTTTCATAAGAATTACCATAACCATTATTAGGAGGATATGGCTTATAATTGTTTCCACCAAAATTATTTCTATAAGCATTGTTGTTAAAATTATTATTTCTAATACAGTTCAAATCAACATGCTCTTCTTGAGCAACCAAAGAGGCTAAAGGAACATTATTCGGATCAACTTGATCTTTACCATTAACAAGCATAGACATAATAGCATCAAGCCTTTCACTCAAAGAGGAGGTTTCCTCAACATAATTTACCTTCTTACCTTGTGGAGCTCTCTCAGTATGCCACTCTGAATAATTTATCATCATATCATCAAGAAGCTTTGTTGCATTGCCCAAAGTGATAGACATAAAGGTACCTCTAGCAGCTGAATCCAATAGGTTCCTTGAGGAGAAATTCAGTCCTGCATAAAAGGTTTTTATAATCATCCAAGTAGTCAGTCCATGAGTGGGACAATTCTTCACCATAGTTTTCATTCTTTCCCAAGCTTTAGCAACATGTTCATTATCAAATTGTTTAAAATTCATTGTCACTTCTCAGGGATATAATATTAGCAGGAGGATAATATTTTCCAATGAAAGCATCTTTACACTTAGTCCATGAATCAATACTATTTCTAGGCAAAGAGAGCAACCATTCTTTAGCTCTTCCTCTCAAAGAAAAAGGAAATAATTCCAGTTTAATAATATCTCCATCCACATATTTATATTTTTGTATCTCACATAGCTCAACAAAATTATTAACGTGAGCAGCAGCATCATCAGTACTAACACCAGAAAATTGCTATTTCATAACAAGATTTAATAAAGTAGGTTTAATTTCATAGAAAGCGGTAGTAGGAGTAGGTGGAGCAATAGTTGTGCAAAGAAAATAATTGTTTTTTGTGCTAGTGAAGTCACACAACTTAGTACTCTCAGAAGAACTCATTTTAGCAAAATAAAAGCAAGCAAATAAATAACAGCTATAAAGTAAACGATTTTTTGTGTGTTTTTGATATAAATAAGCAAAACAAGACAAAAATAAAAACAAGACAATAAACAAAATAAAGAGGTTGAGAGTGAGAGACTCCCCTTGCTACAAGACTTCTTTCTCCCCGGCAACGGCGCCAGAAATTCTTTGCTACGCCTTGATGGTGCCTTGACGGGGAGACTTCTTGATGATGATGAATTTTAAGTCCCCGGCAACGGCGCTAGAAATTCTTGATGCTATGGATGGCGTGTTGGGAACCCTAAGAGGAGGGTGTGATGAGTACAGCGTTAAGAATTTCCCTCAGTTAAGAACCAAGGTTATCAATCCAGTGGGAGAAAGAGGATCTTCGGAAGGTTGATGCCACTGACGGTGGTGATGGTGCCTCACCGGTGTCAGCAACAACGCGGAACCTGCACACAACACAACCAAAATACTTTGTCCCAACGGTACAGTGAGGTTGTCAATCTCACAGGTCTTGCTGAAAACAAAGATTAGACGTATAGTGTGGAAAATGGTGTATGCTTGTAGTAAGTAAAGAAAGAAGGGAATTGTAGTGGTTTGTTTAACAGTGTAGGAAAATGGACCGGGGTTCATAGGTTCACTAGTGGTGTCTCTCCATAAAAGATAGCATGTTGGGTGAACAAATTATAGCTGGGCAATTGACAAATAGAGGTTGCAACGTAGTGCACATTAATGACATGATGACTACTATGATATTTAGTGCGGGCATTACAACAATATACATAGTCCGTAATCCAACTGCATCTATGACTAATAATCCACCCTCAGGTTATCATCCGAACCCCCTTAGGTATTAATTTGCAAGCAACATATAATCGCATTAAGTGATGTGTGTAATGTAAGCAATGATTCTGTACGTGGGCACTCACACCGTTGTTTTCTCCCTAGTGGCAACAACACATCCTCCCCCGTCCCGTTTTTGTCACTCGATCACATACCAAAAGGAGGCATGAACCCAACTATCGATCATAAATACTCCCTCTTGGAGTCACTAGCAACTACTTGGCCAGAGCAACCACTAGCAACGAAAAGCATGCAAGATCACAAACAACATATGCAATAAAGACTATAATCAACTTCACATAAGTTCAATATTCATCGAATCCCAGCAAACACAATACATAGAATTACATAAGAACAATCTCGATCATGTTAGGCAGCTCACGAGATCTAAACATTGAGGCATAGGAGGAGAAGACAACCATCTAACTACTGCTATGGACCCGTAGTCCAAGGATGAACTACTCACGCATCACTCTGGAGGCAGGCATGGTGATGAAGAGGCCTCCGGTGATGATCTCCTCTCCGGCAGGGTGCCGGGAGACAGCTTCAGAATCCCCTGATCTAGGGTTGACGACAACGGCGGCTGCGGAACTTTTCGGGGATTTTGTATCAGGTACCTAGGGTCTTCCTTCGGAGGGGAATAAATAGGCGAAAGGGCGACGTCGGTGGGCCACCAGGGTGGCCTCACCAACCCCAGGCGCGGCCAAGGGGGGTCGCGCCTGGCTATGGTGAGGGCCCCCTTGTGCCCGTCTTTGACTCCTCTTCGGACTTCTGGATGCTTTCGGGGAAAATAGGAACTTCGGGATTCATGGGGTCCAATTGCGAGAATATTTCCATAACAACTTTTCTGAAATAAAAAACAGCAGAAAACAAGGAACTGGCACTTGGCATCTTGTTAATAGGTTAGTCCCAGAAAACGTGTAAAAAATCTATAAAGAAGGGAGAAAACATGTAGTAATTGGCATAATATCAACATGGAACATCAGTAATTATAGATACATTGGAGACGTATCAGTGCCTAGTATCCATTGTTACTGTTTTCTGCCGTTGTTGCAACTTGTTATGCTTAATGCTTGTCACTAGGGCTCGAGTGCCATGATCTCAGATTTGAACATGTTATTGTTTCATGAGTATAATTATGTTTGTTGATCATATCTGCAAGTTTTTTACACATGCCATTGTCCGGAACCCGAGGCCCCAAAGGGATCGAAATTGGGCCAATCGGAGGGGATGGCTGTGATGTTAGGATCACATATGTTCATGGAGTGTTAATGCTTTGCTCTAGTGCTTTATTAAAATGAGTACCTTAATTACCAGTAGTTTCCCTAGAGGCCCCGCTGCCACGGGATGGTAGGACAAAAGATGTTGTGCAAGTTTCTCATTGCGAGCACGCATGACTATATTGGAACACATGCCAATGGTTTGCCTAAATGTTTGATGATTTATTATTATTATCTGCAATGCCCATGTTATTATTATTACATGAACCTTGTTATCCATGCAACGCCCGTTCATCCATTCCCTCTATGCCTACGGTACTCCCATCCCGCTATTTTCCGCGATTGCTACTGATGTTACTATTTTACTACTGCTGTTATTTTATTTCTACTTCTGCTATAAAACTGTTACCACTTATAAATTGTTGTGAGCAAGTTTACTTTCAGGTGCAGCTGAATTGACAACTCAGTTGTTAAGGCTAATAAATATTCTTTGGCTCACCTTGTGTCGAATCAATAAATTGGGTTTTACTTCCCTCGAAGCCTGTTGCGACCCCCTATACTTGTGGGTCATCAAGACTATTTTCTGGCGCCGTTGCCGGGGAGCATAGCTTTATTTATTTGCTCAATTGATCGTGATATTGTTTGCTGCAAGCCATTCATCATGGGCAAGACTCGTGATGGAAAATTTCCTATATTACCATCCAGTACAAGAAGAGGTACAACTCTGAACACCTCCTGTGCTCTTGATTCACCGTCTGTTATGAGTAAGCTTCTTACTACACCACATGCTACTGTTACTTCTGCTGATTCTGAGAATGCTTCTAATACTTTTGATGATGCTTCTACTGTGCTTGATGATACTGGTTCTCTAGGTCCTTTCCTAGATGCTACTATTGCTAAATCCAAACAAATTAAAAATGTTGAAATTTCTGTTGAAAATATTGCTACACGTGTTAATTCAACTGAGTTTATTGATGATCTTGATGAAACCTATATTGAAATCAATTATGATTTTATTCAAGAAGCTCATGCTACTACTGGTGCAAGTGCTCTTAAGAGTCTTCTTGCAAGATATGCTGTGAAATATAAATCTTCTCTTGATGCTAACTTTGCCACATCTCCCATACACATTATAGACAAGGATTATGATTTCTCTTTAGATTTATCTTATATATCTGTTGTTGAGAAGGAACCTTTTTGTGGAAGTGAAAGTATAAGTGCTATGGAACACATAAATGAGCTTTCATCTATGAGTAGTTTATTTTCTGATGATACTAAGCTTGCGTACTTATTTTGTTACCAAGATTGTTCCCTTTTCATTAAAACTAGAGGCTGGGGCGCCCCTTGGGGCGCCTCCTCACCGTCCAGTGGAAGCCCAATCATGGCCCAATGTCGCCCAATCTCCATTCCGTCACCAGTCACACGTATACATTGCGAATAACACAAGTTTGATAGAAGATCTAGTTGTATATGAGGTATTCGAGATGCAAATTCTTATGATACATGTTGAATCAACCCCCCTCTCTCAAGCATTTCCTAGCAAGACCCTCAAAAGTTAGATGGACGCAAGTTTTCTTTTAGAAGAAAAGGAATGATCTGCATTCCTTCTGCTTTGTTTTGGTTTGGTCCCTAATTTTAGCTTGTCGAAGGGATTAACAACATATAAATATATTGTGCATATGTATAACAGTAGAATCTAATGTCGATAAACATTCCTGGGTGAAAACTTCATTTATTTGTCAGATTCAAAAGTTTTAGAACTTTTGTCACTTGTACAATACCACCAGAAAGATTGCAAGAGAAATCTTAGCCTTCCTACATAGAGCAGCTTGTTCATACTCATTGTATTCACTAATCTGTAACGAAGCGGTAAGTCTGGCTTCTTGAAATCACCCTTTTTAACAATTTAACAGTCTGTCACAAACCATCCATCTATATGCAAAAAGCAGATCAGTTAACAGCAGTTTGTACTTGTAGTATTTGGCATGTACAATGAAAGAGCTCAGGTATGCGGTAAGAGAATTATTGCATACACCTGCCAGGTAGTAGTAGTACTGGTCCACTTTACAAAAAAATAATGTCTGAAACAGTGGAAATCTTGAGCTTGGGTATCAAATAACATGTCCTATTATATTTTCACGTGTAGTTTTTGCCAAACACATTTACATTTATTTATGTAGTTTTGAAGTCATAACACAATTATTCTGGTGTAATAGAATTTCCTATCAAGCATCAGAAAGATATTCTTATGTTGCATGTTCAATTTTTGGACCAATTCATTTAGCATATAAAACATGGACCAAAACTAAGCTTTGTAAAACAGGTTTCCAACTTGCACAAATAAACATTTTTTTGGTCCATTTTTTTTATCAAGCTATATACTTCCTATGTGGAATATAGCGGCCATTGAAATATAAGTCAACATAGTGGGAATTATTTATGAGAAATTGGAACATACCTATATGTTTCAGTCCTTGATGGCATCTTAATATTATTGCAGTCGGATGGAAGCATACTGTCTGCTAAAATGAATAATGTGTTTGATAATAAAATAGCATGTACCTTAAGGAAATGATTCCAGTGTGTGCAATCAGATAGATCATAGTGAACCTGTTTCTTCGTATATCTCTAACGTTAATTTTCGAAAAACTGATAGTTAAAGAAATAAAATGAATTTTCACTTGTTCAGACAACTACAGATTATCCATCATTAAAGTATTTGATTGTATACCTGATAACAGTTTGAATCAAGTAAAGTCAGTCAATGGATCTCCACCATCTATTGCCGCATTCCAAGGAATTCCATTGCAACAAGTGCACAATCCCTCTTAAATACAGCAAATTTTAAGACATTGCTCTGGCGTGTTATTTGTTATTAGCACTTCTCAATGAACATATATCAGCAAAGGCACCGTTGCTCATGCCACTCATCAAGAGAACCTGTGCACTATCATCAGAATAAGAATATGAAAATGACCAATTTGGCAATACTTCAAAAGTTAAAAAGCTTAAATATACATAAAAAGTGCATCCCAGGGAGGTACGCATAGAAGGGAGCAAGCAAATCATCCACCTACAATAGTGCCAAAGATTTTTTTTTTGTCTTCTGATGACCAAAAGTACTATAACAAATTTAGAGGGCAAATAGTCTAACATGTCAGCAAATGGATTAAAAAAAATCATAAGCTGATTTATCAGGATCAACCTGTTTACATTAATTACCAACAAATTACAACAGCATGAATGAAGTCATGATCAATGCTCACTACATACTTGAGCAAAGGAACAAGTGTGAGGGTCCAAAATAGCAGGGAAGGTGGCCACAGACTTTGTGGTACCAAAGGAGCCTTAGGTTGCCATAAGCAAAACCAAAAATCCAGTATGTGATTCCTGTAGTGTTGCCTCCACTGAACGAATATTTACAAAAATCAGTTTGCGATGTTCATGAACATACTGCTCCATGTCTCTACAGAATGGAAGTACAGATTAATAAGAGGTATCCTTGATACTTAAGCTATAAAAACACATCTCTTATTTCCTAGCAGCTTTAGAAATTGGTACTTTTATGTCTTCTTAATCATATTTTCTTCTTTTGACGGCAATCATGCCCCTACTATGATTACATAGCAATTGCAAAATCGGTACCACACAGAAGCCCACACATCTATATAATGCAAAGAAAGCAAACCTACAGATATGTACCACAACCTAATCAGTTCAAAGAGTATAGTCAGTTCAACCATAAACAGAGAGATATAATGTATTTTTCATGGAGCATTGCAACAGCCTGCAAGGTGCATTGTGACCATGAGGGGCAATTCCAAATAAACTGAAAATGAAGAGACGAGTTACCTTTTCAGTGATATACTCTGGTTGAGTCCATGAACGAAAGCTTCTCAATGCTGAAACCAAGCAGCAGGCGTACGGTACAAAAATATTGAGGACAGACAAACTTCTCCCCAAGTGGAGATCTATAAGCATCCGATAGGACGATCGCGGAGATCATGGACCATCTCTGTTAGGGTATACCTATGAGGCTATGACACAAACGAGTGGGTATTAGTTTTAATTATCTCCAAACAAACAGAAAGCACCTTAATGTTACAAGACTAACTGACTACATTCATTTAAGTAATTCTAATTTACCAAGAAACACAATTGTGAGATTTTCTAGTTATTTTACCAAGAAACACAAGGCATATAATTTTCCATAATATATCTGAGACGCATTAGAGAATATGACTTACTTGAAAAATAAACTACTGGATTTAAATCTCCTTCATAGCTTAACTCCAACAAATCCTTTGATTCATAGAATATTACCCGTCTTGCGCAGCTCCAGAAAGAGATGTATCTTGCAAGCATAAGAGAAACAAAAATACCAGATTAAGAAAAAACATTCAGTTAACTTCGTATCATCTACCTGCAAGTAAGTGCTACCTAAAATGCCTAAAATAGAAAGAATCCTTTATGGTTGACTAAAATTCGTCCTTTTTCAGCTTGAAAAGCAAGTAGGTGGTAGCTCCAATATACAACTTCACCAAGAGTTCAGAAATTAAGCTACAAGATATTTACATCATCTCGATGTGTTCCTTGGATCTATCCAATCGTTTGTGTCCCTCAACATATCTCTGCAATACCTTTCCCTCCATCATAGTTCTGCATTTCTCTGCATCACAGAGATTGATGACGAGCCAACTGCGGAGCTTTGAGGCGTGCAGATGCTCCAAGACGAGGCCGTGCAGAGACCAGCAGGTAGTGGATGGTGGAACACGGAGACGGGCAAGTTAGTGGACGGCGCTCTCGTGGTTGGGCGGAGACGAGGCAACCTGTCGCATCCGAGCTTGATGACGAGCCAACTGTGGAGCTTTGAGGCGTGCAGATGCTCGCCGCTACAACAGAAGGAATCACAAGCACAGGGGATTCAGGGACGATGAGCTAGCCGAAAAGAGCAGACATCCTACCAAACCGAAATAAATAACACGCACCACGAAACAACTCAATACGAGCCGAAACTCGAGCACGGCGCCGCGCCTCGGATCGGCACCGCGAGGATCCAGAGGTAGACGCTTCCATTACAAGCACAGGCATACAGAAGAGAACGACATACGCGCACGCATCGAAAACATAACAACGAACAGGCAGAGCGCGAACGCTTACCTCTCCCGGGAACTGCGAAATCAGAGGAATAGGCCGACGAAGGAACCAATCACCTCTCCCGGGAACGGCGAAATCAGAGGAATATGCCGACGAAGGAACCAATTACCGAACCAGCGAGGTCGAAGAAGGAGCCAATCACCGAACAGTGACCAGCAGTTCAACAGTAGCGATGAACACCGAGCTGCGGACAAATCCCAAAATGATTAGACGAACGGCAGAGCAAATTATTCCACGAAGAACAGAGCAGAGCAAAGAAGAAAGACCTCAGCCAATACCATCCATCGCGCGAGGCCTGCACACGCGAGCAAAGCAGGCGGAACCGGCTAGGAGATCGGGGAAGGCGGCGCAGGGGCAGGCGGAGAGCTCAAACGGCGGGGGGGAATCGATTACCGGCCGGCGCCTCTGTCCTGACGAGAGACAAAACGAGATCTTTTATCTCTGCGCCCAAAAGCACAGATGCACGCACGTAGCTTGGCCCAGCCCGTAACCAACAACGCTGACACGAGGGACCAAAGAAACAAGACCCCACACGCAGACTATGCGAGGCACAGCGACGCGGTAGGCGCGCAAGCAGGTCAACACCGCTCGAACCGCCGCGCGCCTCGAGGCTCGAGCACGCATATGGGCGCCCCAAAACGCCACGCACACATCACGACCCAAACTATCCTGTGACGGCCGGGACCCACAGAGAAGGAGGCCAGCCTGCAGCCAGACGGGCGCAGACGCGACGAAAAAACCGAAAAAGAAGAGACGACCCTGCGGCTCTGCGGCAAGGAAAGTTGCGCTCTGCCACAACAGCGTACCGGCTGCCTAGACACACTCGAACGGGCTATACCACAGTTTGCACACACCTAATGACAGACGGGACCACGCAGCCATGGACCCACCCGCAGCCACAGCAGGCATACACGCTGACGCGAGAGGAAAGGAAGTGCGCGGATCGACCACGCGCGCACTGCCTGCCGCGGCTTCACTTCGAGCAAGGTACAAAAGGAGGAGACAAAACAAGACCGCGTTTGACCGCGTTGAAACGCCGGCGGAACGGAAATCAGCACGGTACGTTTTGCCCAAAACGTACGCGTGGACAGCCCCATCGGAGCTCCAAGTCCTCCGCTCTTACTTGTCTTTGATATGAAGCTAAAACTTGGTTTAACAATTTTTCGCCTGGATCTATTACTAGTCCTATGGATTTGATTAATGCTTTCTTTCAAAAATATGTTCCTTCTAGTGCTCAACATGCTGCTGTGCAAGAGATCTTTAACTTTGAGCAAATTAAGGGAGAAAAATTACCTGAATCTTGGACAAGGTTTTGTTGTTTGATAAGAGCTTGCCCTGGTTATCCACTACCTAAAAATGAGCTCCTAGATATATTTTATAATGGACTAACTGTTGAATCTAGGACATACCTGGATAGTTGTGCTGGTTGTGTTTTCAGGAAAAGAACTCCAGAAGAAGCTGCGGAATTAATGGCCAAAATAGCCAAAAATAATGATGATTGGAATATACCCGAGCCTACACCTACACCAGAGCCAACACCAATACCAACACCCAAGAATAGAGGAATGATTGAATTAAATGATGAAGTGATGAAGGAAGCCAAGAAATCTCTTAAAGAGAGGGGTATTAAATCTGAAGATGTGAAGAATTTACCTCCTATAGAAGAATTATGTAAGCCTATTCCTCATCCATCAACAATTGAGGTACACTCTCTCCACTACTTTGATAATAGAGATATTCCCTACTCTAAACCACCTGATCAATGCCTAGATGAATTTGATAATTTTGTTGTTAAGCAAGATAATTTTAATATGAGAATGCAAAATCACCTTATGGAAAACTCTAGAGCTATTGATAATTTGCATGGTATTGTTGAAAGAACCTTTAATGATGTTCAAATGCTTGTTAAACACTTTCAAATGGTTCAAACTCAAATTGATCAACTTACTAAAGTGCAAAAAGACATGCTAGCCAATGTTTCTAGAGATAAACATGTTTGTGAAATAATTACTAGAAGTGGTGTTTCTACTCAGGACCCCTTGTACCCTAAAGGACATCCTAAAAGAATTGAACAAGATTCTCAGCAACCTAAAAACAATAGTTCTCCTTCTAAGAAAAAGAAGAAGAGACATAAAAATGTTGTAGCATCTCCTGAACCTGCTAAAGATCCTAATAAAAATATCTATTTCTGATGCTGAAACTAAAAGTGTTAAGGATAAAAGTGATGCTTCTGATAAAGAAGAAATTGTAGTTAAACCTGAAAAGCAAACTAAAACTGCAAAGTATACTAAGGAGGATTTAATTGCTAATAAACATGGTAAAGAAAGAGAGCCTTGGGTACAAAAAGCAATGCCTTTTCCTAATAAGAAACATAAATCAAAGGAAGAAGAACATTATAATAAATTCTGTGTGTGGATGAAACCTCTGTTTTTGCAAATCCGTTTGACTGATGGTATTAAACTGCCTCCTTATTCTAAATATATGAAAGATATTGTCTCTAACAAAAGGAAAATTCCTAATGAGGAAATTTCCACTATGCTTGCTAATTACTCTTTTAATAGAAAGGTTCCAAACAAGCTTGGAGATCCTGGTATTCCAACAATCCCTTGTTCTATTAAAAATAATTATATTAGAACTGCTTTATGTGACTTGGGAGCTGGAGTTAGTGTTATGCCTTTATGTCTTTATAAGAGACTCTCTCTTGAAAAATTGATACACACTGATATATGTTTGCAAATGGCTGATAAATCTACTGCTATTCCTGTTGGTATATGTGAGAATGTTCCTTATCAAGTTGCTACTAATTGTTTGATATTAACTGACTTTGTTGTGTTGGAAATGCCTGAAGATGATAATATGTCTATTATTCTTTGGAGACCTTTTCTTAATACTACAGGGGCTGTTATTGATTGCAATCAAGGAAAAGTAACCTTTAATGTTAATGATAAAGAGCATACTGTTTATTTTCCCAAGAAGATTGATAGAAGATATGGTCTAAATTCAATGGAAAATATAGAGACCATCAAAATTGGAGAATTTTATTGTCCCATTACAGTACCACCAAAAGAATATGAAATTATTATGATTGGGACTATGTCTATCAAGGTTGAGGTAACATAATTATTTAGTGATTAGCAAAGTTTTTCTTCATATGAAAATTGTTCTGGTAACAAGACTTGATCACCCTTGTTAACAAAATGATTTTGAATGAAGAGGACAATGTTTTTACTATGTTTTCACCTTCCCCATTATGTTTTCACCATTTACTTCTGTTATCACCTTGCTACTTTAGTACAATCATGTTTCCATCATCCATACTTTTGTTGTCATAGTGATATTTCTAGTTTTCACCTTGTTAGGTTTGTTTTCGCCACCCATAATTTTTTTTTCACCACCTCAACCTTTGCTTTCCTTGGTTATTTTTCCATTGGGGTGTCATAGAACCTCTGCAGTTCTGGTTTTGATTTTGTTTTCCACCTTTTCACTTTTGTTTTTCTGGTCTTTATTAATTACTAAAAATCTGGAAATACCTCAAAAATAAATTTTCTCGAAAAATTCGGGAAAAATTATAATAATTTTTTATGTCAAAAATGAGGCAGAGAGCCACCTGGGAGACCCAAGGGGGACCCACTAGTCAGGCACACCATGGGGTGGCACGACCTACCCCTGGTGGCGCCAGCACATGGTGTGGGGCCCCTGGCCCTCTACTTACTCTCTCCACTACCAAAGTGATCTCTCTCACCTCCCAAACTGAAAACATTTCCTGGAACCCGTGTTCTTGATCTTCTTCTTTAGCCCATCATTTGTGCTGAAATCTGGTGTGTTTGATCTTTGGTATGTGACTCCTCCGATGATCCAAGTAGAATTTTGTTTGGCAGAGTATTTATTAAGTATTTTGGTTCTGTAGGTGACAGCTTATGTGAGTTTGCATGCTTGATTTGAGTAGAAATAATTTAGTTTTGATGCATGTTTATCTCTCCTATAAGTCCCTATAGTAGTTTCCACCTTATAGTTGCTTGAAATCAATTTTTGTGATGAGTGTTGATTTTTTTTAGAAATGGACAACTATAACTTTGGAGAAATATTTAGGAGTGATGCTCCTAGAAGAACAAGGCCTTCATGTTCCTCCACTTCAGTGAGGCCATCTTATAATGAAGACCTTATTGCACCGGACATTAATGATGCGGGAGGTGACGGGATTTCTAATCCTTCTAGCTTTCCATGTTATACATTTTTGAGGAATGCAGGTCTAGTGGATGATTTCCCGATGCTTATTGAAAGAGTTGGTTCAACCAATTACATGAAGGATGAAAATCCCCAGTATGCTACTCTCACAAAAACTTTTGCTGAGAGCTTTAAGTTTCATAACTCACATTTTAACCCTACTGTTGCTTTTAAGATATATGGTAGTTCTTTTTCTTTGCCCTTGTATACTTTCTGTAACATTGTAGGTGTTGACGCTTCCGGGACATCACGAAAGATACAGGAGAAACCCGCTGATCTGATGGAGCTCTATCGAGGAATCACCAACAATGATAGCCGCACATCACAGCGCGGGAAGATAAGAAACATCCAACTTCCTACCCTCGGATATTTCACTTATTATCTTGCTACTAGTATTCATGGTAGGGAGAACACTAGCAACATTTACCTCAAAGGCGGTTGCGATCCTTTATACTTGTAGGTCATCAAGAGTATTTTCTGGCGCTGTTGCCGGGGAGCATAGCTTTATTTATTTGCTCACTTGAACGTGATATTGTTCGCTGCAAGCTTTTCATAATGGAAAAAACTTGCGATGGGAAGGTGTTTATATTACCATCCACTGTAAGGAGAGGCACAACTCTAAACACCTCTGTTGCTCTTGATTCCCCATCTGTAATGAGTAAGCTTCTTACACCACCACATGATACACACACTGCTACTTCTGCTGAGTCTGAAAATGCTTCTGATACTTTTGATGATCCTTCTATTGTGCTTGATGATACTGGTTCATTAGGTCCTTTCCTGGATGCTACAATTGCTAGATCTAAACAAATTAAAAATACTGAAATTCCTATTGAAAATACTGGTACACCTGTTAATTCACCCGAGTCTAGAGAAATTCCTAGTGATGATCTTAAGGAAACCTACATTGAACTTAATGATGACTTTATTGAGGAAGTTCAAGCTACTACTAGTGCAAGTGCTCTTAAGAGTCTTCTTGCAAGGAATGCTGTTAAATATAAATCTTCTCCTGATGCTAGGTTTGCTACATCTCCCATACTCATCAAGGATAAGGATTATGATTTCTCTCTAGATTTATCTTACATATCTATTGTTGAGAAAGAAAATTTGTGTGGTACTGAAAATGAAATTGCTACGGAACATATGAATGAGCTCTCATCTTTGAGTAGTTCTTTTCTAGTGATATTAAGAAATGCACTTACTTTGTTGCTAAGATTTTCCCTTTCTCATTGAAAGATGAAGCTAAAACTTGGTTTAACAATTTGTCACCTGGATCCATTACTAGTCCTATTGGTTTGGCTAATGCTCTGTTTCAGAAATATTTTCCTGCTAGTGCTCAACATGCTGCTTTGCAAAGAATATCTAACTTTAAGCAAATTGAAGACGAGAAATTGCATGAATCTTGGTCAAGGTTTTGTTCTTTTAATAAGAGCTAGCCCCGGAAATCCATTAAATAAAAATGAGCTCCTAGATATATTTTTGTAATGTACTAACTGTTGAATCTAGGACATACTGATTGGACTATACCTGAGCCTACACCAACACCTACACCAACACCCAAGAAGAGGGGAATAATTGAATTAAATCTCTTAACGAGAAGGGTATTAAATCTGAAGATGTGAAGAATCTACCACCTATAGAAGAATTATGTAAGCCAATTCCTCACCCATCCATAGTTGAGGTACATTCCCTCCAGTATTTTGATAATAGAGATATTCCCTACTCTAAACCACATGATCAATGCTTAGATGAATTTGATAATTATGTTGTTAAGGAAGATAATTTTAATATGAGAATGGAAAATCATCTAATGGAAAACTCTAGAGCTATTGATAACTTTCATGGTATTATTGAGAGAACCTCTAATGATGTTAAAATGATTGATAAACATTTTCATATGGTTCAACTCAAATTGATCAACTTACTAAGGTGCAAAAAGATTTTCTAGCTGATGCTTCTAGAGAAAAACATGTGTATAAAATAATTACTAGAAGTGGTGTTTGTACTCAAGATTCCTTTTATCCTGATGGTCATACTAAAATAATTGAACAAGATTCTCAACAACCTACAAAACAATAGTACTTCTTCTAAGAAAAAGAAGAAGAAATATAAAAATGTTGTAGAATCTCCTGAACCTGTTAAAGATCCTAATAGTATATCTATTTCTGATGCTAAAACTGAAAGTGGTAATGATAAAAGTGATGCTTCTGACAAAGAAGAAATTGAAGTTGAACCTGATAAGCAAACTGAAACTTCAAAGTATACTAAGGAGGATTTCATTGCTAATAAACATGGTAAAGAAAGAGAACCTTGGGTACAAAAACCAATGCCTTCTCCTAATAAGAAACATAAATCAAAGGAAGAAGAACATTATAGCCAATTCTGTGAGTGGATCAAACCTTTGTTTTTGCAAATTCCTTTGACTGATGCTATTAAACTTCCTCCTTACTCAAAATATATGAAAGATACTGTCTCTAACAAAAGGAAGATTCTTAATGAGGAAATTTCCACTATGCTTGCTAATTACTCTTTAATGGTAAGGTTCCAAAGATGCTTGGAGATCCTGGTATACCCACTATTACATGCTCCATTAAAAATAATTATGTTAGAACTGCTCTATGTGATTCGGGAGCAGGAGTTAGTGTTATGCCTTTTTTCTTTATAAGAGACTCTCTTTGGAAAAATTGATACACACTGATAAATCTATTGCTATTCCTGTGTGTATATGTGAGCATGTTCTTGTTCAAGTGGCTTATAATTGTTTGATATTAACTTACTTTGTTGTCTATTATTCTTGGGAGACCTTTTATTAACACTGCAGGGTCTGTTATTGATCGCAACCAAGGAAAAGTAACATTTCATGTTAATGATAAAGAGCACACCGTTTATTTTCCCAAGAAGATCGATAGGAAATATGGTCTAAATTCAATTGAAAATATTGAGACCATCAAGATTGAAGAATTCTATTGTCCTATTCCAGTGCCACAAAAAGAATATAAAATTATTATGATTGGGATTATGTCTATCAAAGTTGAGGTAACATAATCATTTAGTGATGTACAAAGTTTTGCTTCATAAAAATTATTTTGGTAACAAGACTTGATCAACCTTGTTAACAAACTGATTTGAAATGAAGGAAGCAATGTTTTCACCATGCTCACCTTTGTTTTAACCATGCTACACATGTTTCCATCATCCATACTTTTGTTTTCACCATGTTTACTTCTGTTTTCATCATGTTTTCTTCTATTTTCACCATGTTATGCATGTTTTCATCACCTATAGTTTTGTTTTCACCACTTCCACCTTTGTTTTCACTGGGTATTCACACATTAGAAAGTCTTAGAACCCCTGTAGAATTGGTTTTGGTTTTTTTTCTATCATACCATAATCATTTTCCAGATTTATAATTAATTATTAATTTCTGAAAATACCTCGAAAATAAAGTTTCTCAAAAAATTCCAGAAAAATTATAATAAATTTTTACGTTCAAAATGAGGCAGAGAGGCAGCTGGGACACCCCAGGGGGACCCACCATGCAGGCGTATCACAAGGTGGCCCGCGCCAGCGCATGGTGTGGGGCCCCCTAGCCAACCACTTCCTCTCCTCCCCGCCAAACAACCCACTCTCTCACCCAAACTCAAAAACATCCCTGGAACCCGAGTTCTTGCTGTTCTTCCTCGGGATTTTTTGATCTCCTTTCTCAACCCATCTTTGTTGCTGAAATTTGAAGCATTTGCTCTCCGAAATGAAGCATAATGTTCACCAACTTGACTAGCATGAGTTGGAGTTGCATGAGGTGATGCAAGTACACCGAGAAGAAAGAGTGTTTCCATCCATTTATCCATGCCAATAATTTATACATGTTGCGGGAATTTTGCAAGATTTCCAAACTCTTGTGGCTAATTCAGGATTGGAAGATTTCATTGAGGATGAACCTACCCAGCACATTAAACTAACTATGTCTGTGGTGCAGGATTTCCGTTTCAGCGGGTCCTCGCCTAACCCCATGGTTCATTACAAAATTTATAATAAAGTTGTCAACTTGCCTTTTGATGATTTCTGTTTAGCTATTAAAGTGCCACAATGGGGATCACGTGGAAAGATAAGAGGGCAGCCCAAGACATTTATGGATCTATATGAAGAAATTGGCCAAGGTAGAAGCTTCACAGGAGAGAGTGGTAAAATTCGAGACATTCAACTCCCATCTATTCGATATTTTGCCTATTTTATTGCCAAGTGTGTGCTTGCTAGAAAAACTGCAAACAGGTTATCTGTTTATGATCTAGCTTTTATCTCAGCTGCTTTGAAGCATGATAGGTCTTATAATTTTGGTGCTTTAATTCTTTTCCGTCTCGCCGCTAACCGCGAGAAGGGCGGAATTTGTGGAGGTCTCATTGCCTCTCGTTTACTAGCCTTGCATGGTTTGGAGCCGCATCCCTTAGACCTTGAGTTTCCCATAGAGAGTCTTGATCTTAATGCCATGATATAACATAAATTTGTTTCCACCTATACTAACTTGAATAATTTATCCTATGAAATGACTTTCTCCAAGAAAGCAAGGTGGAGAGTAAGTAAATCTGATAGAGTAGTTAATTTGCTTGCACCTCTTTTGTTTAACCTTAATGTCAAGGAAGGATGGTCAATCTCAGAGAGTGAATTTGATACATACATTGAGGAGCATCCCTAGCTTGTAGAAGACGCTGGAGAGGAGGACAAAAATGATTTCGTCTAGCCCTCCGACAATACGGGGTTTCCATACCAGCATCCTGGTTATGATTACGCGCCTGCTTCTTCATCTTCTTCACGGGCGTCTGAGTACGACCATGCTAGGGACGACCCACCAGCATGGGGTTACTACCCGCATCGTGATTGATCTCCACTTAGGCCAAAAGCCTGAGCTTGGGGGGAGGTATGCCGACATCACACTCAGTTGCATATCATGTATCTGTCGAATCTTATTATATCCATATTTTTGCTTCTTTCGTTTCTTTTTGTTTTTTTTGTTTTGTTCTTGCTTTCCAAAACAAAAAATGCCAAAAATATTTCTATTTTTCTCTTTATTTGTTTCTTTCATTGGTTTTCTTTGCTTTCTATTTCAGTTTAAAATTCAAAAATCTAAAATATTTTGCTTGTTTTCCTTCTGTTCTTGTTTTAAATTCGAAAACCCAAAAATATTTGTTACTCTTCTTTGGTTTTGTAAAGTTTTTTGCAGAGTTCATCGGTCTTCCGTATCTCCATTGGAGCTTGGTTATTATTTTATATCATTCGATCCACACAAGTGAAGAGAAATAATGACGAGTCACAACAATTCAAGTTGTGGTGAGAGGCTGGTATGAACTCTATTTATTTTCATTTTTGTACATATACTCATCCATGTGGACATGCTTAGTTTTTCCGTGTAAGGTGTATGTTATTTAGTGGATTCTTAGTAGTTCGTACTCTCTCATGTTTAGTTCCAACTTAGTAATATTAGATAGCATGTCGTATAAATGTTTGCTTGCATTGTTTTATTCATAGAAGGGTATGAGATTGTGGTATTTTCCTCTGAATGTTTCACTTGAATTGAAATTGCACATGCTCACGCATGCATAAGACTGAAAACAAAAAGTCAATTAAGCCTCAACGGTTTATTTTTCCCTATAGTATTTGTATCACTTTTATGCCCCCGTTAATTTTATTTTGCCGCAAGCATGATTATGACAGTTATTGCTCTCTTGATTGTCGCTCCCAGTTTATTGCTAGCCTTCACCTGTACTGAGTATGAGCCCTACTCATGCATCCAACTCCCAAAACCCAAAGTTTGCCAAATGTGTCCACCATACCTACCTATATGTGGTATTTCACCGCCACTCCAAGTAAATTTGCATGTTCTACCTCTAAAACCTTCAAAATACTTCTCGATTTGTGACACTGTTTTAGCTCATGAGGAAGTAGTAGTTGGGTTTGTTGTCTTCCATGCTAATTAGGTACCCTGACTTGCATGCTTCATCTGCTCGTCATTAATTTTGCAAAGAGCTGGTTAGACCATTATAACATCAAAAGGCTAAACAACTAAATAGGCACTCCTCCATGGTATGAGATTGTTGGCAGGCACCCGAGGATTTGGTTAGCCATGATTTGCGAAAGTAAGGTGGGGAGAAGTGTCATACTATATAAATGCATGCTATAAATGCTTAATATAAATAATTCAGAACCACTCTCAACCTGTTTAGTATGGAAGATAACAAGGACTCTGTTACCATTCGTTGACATGAACAACCACCTCTCAAAATCATTTTAGTTCTGTTTTAAATAAAACAAAAAGCTCTAGCACATGTTAATCCATGCTTCCCTCTGTGAAGGGCCTTTCTTTTACTTTTATGTTGAGTCTTCACCTTCTCACTTTACGCACTTTCTTGATAGCATAGCTGTCATTCTTAGTGTAATTTGCTTGACGTAATGCCTACCATGTTAGAACACGTGAACTTTATCTCGCCATAATAGCATTGTTATGCCCTAATGATTTGTCAATTGCCTAGCTGTAATTTATTTACCCAACACTTGTTCTATTGTCTGGAGAGTTGCCACTAGTGAACCTATGAACCCCGATCCATCTTTTACTATTATTGCTAATGTTTTTACATGCTTTTACTACTTGTTTCTTGCTGGTCCGTTTATTACAGATTACAAATATCACTTGTTTAACTCAGTAGTCCACAATATTAACTATATTTTCGCTCAACCAGTGCATCAATACAATTTCCATTGTATTAGGTGTGTTGAGGATGCAAAAGAAACATCACAACTCCACTCCATCCACTATTTTATTGCACCTTTTATTCCTGATATATTTTGCTAAGTGCTTCTCAGATGTGGCTGAATTGACAACTCAGTTGCTAAGGCTTATATGTATTCTTTGGCTCCCCTTGTGCCGAATCAATAGATTTTGTTAAACTTACCCTCGGAGACTATTACAATCCCCCACACTTGTGGGTTATCACTCACTACACCAATGTCGGATATATACCAAATAGGGGTATAGAAGATGGTGGGCCAAGTGCCGGATTACCAGGGTGGCCTAAGTGGTAGTGGGCTTAGGTCCATTAGGCGGCCCAGTAATCCGACGCGCAGAAGCCGGATTCCAGAAGAACCCGGATCACAGCCCATGTGATCTGGCTTGGAGAAGAAGACGGATTCCTTGCTTTCCAAGTTACAAGTTACCGTAGTTTTCTAGGTTTCCTATTCTGTAAGCCCTAATCCGGCTATTATATAAAGCCGGACGGGAGATAGACAAAACAACGAGAAAACAGAGAAGCTCTACGCCAACTCGCCGAGAAGCTCATCCTCGTCGAGTAGCTTAGATCTAAAACCCTCACATTGTAACCCTGTTTACGGGCTTTAGTCCCAATTAGTGAGAAGTGCAGGAGTAGGCACGTCGTACTGTCGCGACGTACCGAACCTGGGTAAAATCCTGTGTTCTGTGTTACTACGCTATCCCGTTACCCCACGTCTCTACCGTAGTCTCATGGCACCCCCGTCTATGAAAACTACTACGATGTCTCGACAGTTGGCGCCCACCGTGGGGCAGACGACGTCAGGCGTAAGATTCCGATCTGGGATACTTGGCGGAATCGGAAGATCAATCACTGTCGGAAGCTTGGAATTCGACGACGACGTCGGGCGCTTCCTCGACAACGGATCCTACATACCGGCGCAAAACCAGTGTGGTAAGTGAGGTGGTAAAATCCTGTGTTCTGTGTTACTACGCTATCCCGTTACCCCACGTCTCTACCGTAGTCTCATGGCACCCCCGTCTATGAAAACTACTACGATGTCTCGACAACCAAGATATGATAATATATGTATGTCAACATCTTCTACTGCTCCAATCAAAGATCCTGCTTCACAAATTCCCTTGTATTGTTTCATTTCCTTGGGCACTCCTTTAGCTCTGGCCCACACTGTATGATGTCTTCCTTTTGGCAGCACCTCATCTTCCACCTTCAGAGTCCACTATGCTATTTAGTTTCTCTATTGAAGGGAATCGCACAATGAAATCACTCCCTCTTTCCACTACCTTCCAAGTCCATCTCCACTTAAAAATGGTTGGACAACCCTCCATATAGGATCTGGGAATTTACTCTCACACTTATCACTCGGATCAAACTGAGCATGGACACCTTTTCTTGTATCTGTTCAATCCTTGCATGATGCGCTACAAAAAACCGAAACTTGGATCAACAAAGCCCACATCTGGCATTACCAGTTTAGTTTGGCTTGGCCACACACAGCAGCAAGTGATGGGGGTCTATTTCTCATAAAGATCAAACATAGCACCGTGAGGCCGCACTCCTTTGAATTGTGCCCTTCAATATCACATTTATAACATACTGTATTCTTCTCATTCACTTGTGCAGGGTTACTGACAGAAGATGGGATTATCTGAGTATCCGCCACATCACCACTGCTATGTCCTTGCGACTGCTTCGCCTTTGGCTGGTACACCTTCGGAGGCGAAGGGCGTACTAGGTTGATTACACCCCTTGACGACCCCTAGTTAGGGATCCCCTTTCTTGAATCCTAGCCCATGTACTTGTAAGCATCCTTTCCCTTGTCGCCACTATAGTACCATATGTCAACCATCTTCCTCCTAGTCTTTTTCTTATTTTTCCTAGGTTCCTTCCCCCACACACTCCAACGTGGGTGCAAGGAGATCTTCTTTTTAAGTCTTCCTACCCGCTACCTCTGATGAAATCGTCATAGTTTCTCAAGCAATCGCCACCGCCTATAACCCTAAATCTTTCGGGGAAGAACGAGTGGGAGGTAGCATCTTCTCCTCACCCCTCCCACTTAGAACGAGGAAATTGGGTCGGGCCAACCCGGCCTTTTGAGTCAGAAACCCACTGATACGTCATAAACGTATCCATAATTTCTGATGTTCCATGTTGTTTTCATGTTATTTTCTACATGTTTGCTATACACTTTATGCCATTTTTATCGATTTTCTCGGACTAACCTATTGACAAGATGCCACAGAGCGAGTTCATGTTTTATGCTATTTTTGGCTTCAGAAAAGTTGTTCTGGAAATATTCTCGGAATTGGACGATTCAAAAACCGGGGGTCTTAGAAATCTCTCGCGCACACAAAGTCCGGAGGAGACCCGGAGGGGGGGCACATGGGCCCTACACCATAGGGCGGCGCGCCCCCTGGCCGTGCAATGGAGTGGTGTGGCCCCCCTGGCCGCCCACCGACGTTTCCCTTTCGCCTATTTATACCCCTTGGGAGGTTAACCCTAAAAACATCAGCCTTTTCCACGAAAAACACCCGAGGACACCGTCATCGTCAACCCTTGTTCGGGAGGGTTCTGGAGCTCTCCTCGACACCCTGACGAAAGTGGACATCATCACCGGAGGGCTCTACACCACCATGCCCGCCTCCAGAATGATGCGTGAGTAGTTCATCCTTGGACTATGGGTCCATAGCAGTAGCTAGATGGTTGTTCTATCCTCTTTATGCCTCATGTTTAGATCTTATGAGCTGCCCCTACATGATCAAGATCATCTTATTGTAATGCTACATGTTGTGTTTGTTGGGATCCGATGAATATTAAATGCTATGTCTCTTGATTATCAATCTATCATGTTGTTTTCATGTGTATGTTATTTATGATCTTGCATGCTCTCCATTGTTAGTAAATGCTCTGGCCAAGTAGATGCTAGTGGCTCCAAGAGGGAGTATTTATGCTCGATAGTGGGTTCATGCCTCCCTTGAATTTGTGCTCGAGTGACAGAAACGTGACGAATGGGGTTGTGTTGTTGCCATTCGGGAGAAAATAACTATGTTTACATTGTTTACATTACACACTTTGCTTAATGCGATTATCTGTTGCTTGCAACTTAATACCTAAGGATTGCTCCGATGACATTCTGAGGGTGGATTATTAGTCATAGATGCAGTTGGATAACAGTCTATGTATTTTGTTGTAATGCCCGCATGAATCATATAGTAATCATCATGTCATGCATGTTTCAGTATCTATCAATTTCCCAGATGTAATTTGTTCACCACACATGTTATTTATTTTCTATGGAGAGACACCATTAGTGAACTGTGACCCCGATCCATTTTCCTCATACTGATAATACAAGCACTGCAATCACTGTTTTCACAGTACTACTACTACTACTACTACTACTGTTTCCACATTGTTTTCCTACTGTTTTCCACACCATATGTTTAACCTCTTTGTTTTCAGCAAAACCGGTGAGATTGACAACCTTGCTACTTCGTTGGGGCAAAGTGATTTGATTGTGTTGTGTAGGTTCCACGTTGTTTCTGAACCGGTAGTGCGCTCTGCCATCTCAGCTGCATAAACCTTCAGAAGTTACTTCTTTCTCCTACTGGTCGATTCAACCTTGGTTTCGTTCTGAGGGAAATTTACTACTGTGCTCTTCATACCTTACTCTTGGAGTCTCCCAACGAACGTGTGTTACACGCGCATCACCCACTACAACTCTTTGGCCTACAATTTCTTCTTCTTCTTCTTCGAGAGTGTCTCCTTTTGCCTATCTGGAAACTCTGACTGCACCGGCAAACAAAAGAACCACGAATTTCTCTCCGGGAGCCATTCATCCTCCTCCCTAGGAATTATTCTAGGCATCAAAGCCACATAAAGCCCATGATTAGACAACAATCTCCCCTCCAAAGCTAAATGGCATGGGAGCTCAATTACTGCTTGAAACTTCACTACTTGTTTCTAGCGGGGACTTCTGGCGTCCACGATCACTCCTTCATCAAGCAACACAAACCTTGCTGCTTGAGGTCGTAGAAGAAATTCCCCAACATACACCCGACACCGCTTCTGCCATAGCGTGTTAGTGAAGCTTACTTCTTCCTAGGTACTATCTCTTTTCCTTTATAGGGAAGCAAAATGTATTAGTATTGTGCAAATCCTGTAGAAGCGTCACCGCGAAATTGTTTTAGGGTGATGCCACTCGAGGCTAATTGATGGCATATCCAATTATTGTTGATCAGTGCATGTACTCTTTCCAGCAAGGACACAAGTTTCAAGAGCAGTAGGATGGGAAGCGCATGGTACGGCTGTTGGTGAGAAGGAACACACGCGCGTAAGGCCGGAGCAGCGAGTCCATGGATAGCGCGCGCGGTTCAATAGTAACATGTTGTGGCACAGAACAACGCCAAGCAATGCGTGCTAGAGGTCCGGGCCCACCTTTCTTTTTATGCCTCCTATGTGTCGCCAGCCAGGAAGAAGATACGATTATGTGGGGCCCACTGCTGGTATTCTGTATCTGTTGGATGTATGCTAAAAAATAATAATATTTGTACATCTATTTTATAATTATGGTTCATGTTATTATGCTATAAATGACGTGAATTATGAATATGAGATAGCAAAACTCACGCTCACGTGTAATGACATGAATAATTATTGTATACCCTACTCTTGACTTTTCAGACTAATTTATTGTATGCTTAATGAATTTGTTTTTCTGGTCATGGACATAGATTATAACGACATTAATGGATGCATATTGTTGGAACAGAACAATACGTATGGTTAGACCCAAATAGTTGATATGCTAAGAGGTTTAATTGGGCAGTCATATCGATGATGCATATTTGCAACACCAAAGGCAAAAATTTAGGGTATAACAAAAAAAAATTACATCATATAAGGACCCATAATTTTTTGGAGCACGTATTTTGGCCTTTGGTGCTCTAAAAAGGTGTTTTTTTACATGCCGTCTATCGAAGTCTCTCGATCTCTGCGTTGCGCTGCACCAAATTCTCTCGTGTAATCGGTGTTGCCAGGATCTCGTTTAACGAGTCCATTGTTGCTATCAGTTCCGGCTTTGGGTTATATGGCGCAGGCTCTGTTAAATCAACCACTGGCTCTGCATGCCCAGAGCCTGCCGACCTAGGTCCTCTTGGTGGGTCTGCCCCCGGCCCAGCGGGCGCGGAACCTGAAACTCCCGAATCTCCTGGGACCGGGTTTGAGGTTAAAACTGTATTTGTAATCAAATTTCCACTAGCATCATACCTGGGTTCCGTAGGTCGCACGGGTCCTGCCATGTAGACAGTTGCGTGATGAACTGTTTCTGTCAGACTCTGCAGATCCGGTTCAAGTCCTCCTCCTAGCCGATCTTCAAAAAGCTGGTGAATAGAACATGTCTCATTATGGTCATCATTGTTTCCAACCGAGGACTCTCCATCAGAGTACTCGATCGTGGCTTCTCCGGAAACCGAATCTAACTCCTGTTCTGACTCCGGTCCGGTTCCACCTACGAACCCGACGAAGACGTGGATTCCGCCGAAGGGAACTCAGAAGCCTGACTCGACGAAAGCGAACTCTGGGCCCCACATATCGTGGTTATAATAGTTTCCTCGCCGACTCCTCCTGAGACGGCCTATCGCGAGTTTCTCGATCCCAGGTAAGGCTCCTTCCGAAAAGACGACGCTTCCACGAGCTGGCCCCACGGTGGGCGCCAACTGCCGTGGGATTTTCACGGCAAGTGTCCTCATCTGAGAACTAGATTGTGAGACTATTGCTAATGAACGAAGCTACGAAAGGGTTAAGGCGGAAACGAGAGACGCGAGTTTACCCAGGTTTGGCCCCTCTATTGAGGGTAAAGCCTACTCCTGCTTTATTACTATGGGAAACAAGATCTCGATTACAAAGAGCGATTCCGGTTCTCGATGTATCAAGCTATCTTGCTATCAACTTCGAACCTGTCTATCTACGTCCCAATGCCTCGCCTTATATAGTGGACGAGTGCCCCGGGTTACAAAGGGATCCGGGTTGTACCCGTCGTCGGAGTCCTAACCCTTTCCGGTTCCTGGACACTCTGTCCGGTTTATTCCAAGACCCGGACATCCCCATCCGGCCTTGGGCTACTCCGCAGGTCTTGGTCTTCTGAGTCTTCTAACCCGGACCGTGGGACGGTTCTGCTATCATCCCTGGGTTACGCTTAACATAACCCGGGTCTCCATCTGCTGGCTCTCTCTTGGCCAGCCCTTTCCGGTATAAACTGGATTGAGGGATATGAACCGGCTAGGATGGTTTCCGGTTCTTGTGGGCGGGAGGTAAGGCCCCCCCTTACCTATTCCCCCAACATCGTCCCTAAACGCGTCATGCTCCTCCTAGAGCACCTTCACCGGCACCCCTCAAGCAAAAAATAAAAATAAAATAAAAGTATAGGATGCCCTAGGAGACCCGTCAATATTGGGTGGCTTTTGAAGTAGCCCGGACATTCTGCAAGTGTGGATTTCTTGGATCATCTCCACCGACACCCATTTTATTTGTCTCCGGCGTTCCCTCTTTTGGGGCGTCCGATAGTGTGTCCGATTATTTGGAGAGTGCCGCCAACAAACCCACAAAATGCTTGATCAAAACAACAAAAACCTTCATTGCATCTCAAAACGAGCGGATAAACTATTTCAACTAGATCCGATTTCTATCTAGAGAAATCAAACAATATCGCCGGAAATTTAAACAACCCAGTGCATAACCCAGCTAGGCTACATTAAAATTTAAACCAATTTAACTAGAGAAATCGAACAACATCGCCGAAAATTTAAGATAAACATATCTAGTTCTGCCCGATGCCAAGGATATCCGATTCCAAATCTTCCGCAGAGCCCTGGCGAGATCGTACTCGTCCACCGCCACCTGGAGCCGGTTCGCCGCACCGTGAGTGCCGGTATCGTTAGAAAAATCTTTCATCGTTGCGTACGGCCACACGTCCCGCTGCGAGTTTAGAAGTGGTTGCGGCGATGCTGTGATGTTGTGTATGGCCACGCGTCCCGTTGGAGTAAATGGCGCAGACACGTTATGGCAGCGCTGGCCCTAGCTCCGCTAATACGATGAGCGGACTCCAATAAGCCGTTGACGTTGTTTTTTTTTTTTTTGATCGGGACCTCCAATAAGCCGTTGGGAGGCCGTTTGGGGCGCAAATGCTGTCACAGGTCAGCCTACTCTCTCATCGTCTACTCTTGCCCGAGCTGACCCCAGTACGCGGCTGCTGCTCCTCGTCTCGCCTCTAGCTCCTCGACGTACAGCGCCCGCGCGGAGAAGGCTCGGCACCTTCACGGCTGAGGCAGAGGTGGCGCACGCCAATGACGGGGCCGCGCTGTGGTTGTGCGGCCGAGACGCCATCACCGTCTTCCGCCCGCTCGCCGTCTGGCCACGGTGCTGTGCGTCGGAGATGCTGGCCGCCACAGGGCAGCCGTTCGAGCGTTCGAGGTGGTTTACTACCCGCGGACGAGCACCCCGGAGTTCTGCGTGCGCGCGGGCACGGTGTGGGCGGCCATGCAGGTGAAGTGGTGCCCTGGCATGTGGTTCAAGATGGCGTTCGAGACCGAGGACTCTCGCGGATCAGCTGGTTCATGGTCGGCTGCTCCTCGAGGACCCTCACCCCGTGTACCTCTATATAATCATGTACTTGTGAGTGAGATTAATACAGAACGAGCATTGCTATTGTGCACACAATACCTCTACGATTCTTTACACTCCATGTACACGCACACCCACAACATGCATCAAACGACATGATGGAGATCGGCCAGAACGTGAAGCGCAAGTGTCCGTGGCCGGAGCTCCTCCATAACATGACGCGCGTGTGCCCGTGGCAGTACTTGGTGGAGCTCGTGTCCAGCATGCTCAACCTCCACCTGCTGTCCTTCTCGCACGGGCGGCCGTAAGGGACGCGTCTGTGGCCGAGGCCAAACCGCCCGCATCGAGTGGTGTCGGCGCGCGTCGGGCAGAGCTCGGTGTCCGAGCAGTCTAGTCGCGGAGATGAGCCGTGCCGGCGTCCGCGGCGCTTGGTGGGCGGCTGGAGCTCGGTCCTGCAGGCGGTGGGCGCTCGGTCCTCGACATGGCGGCGCGCGTGCTCCGGGTGCAGCGCAAGCCAGGGTACGCTCCGGCACGGTGGGCATCGACATGTCGGCGCGCTGAGCTCCGGCACGCTGGCGACATGGCATCGCAAGCCAACAACGCCGGCCTTCCTCGAGCAAAGAAGACAACGACAGTGGCTGGGCGCGCGCGCGTAGAGAGTGGCTTGCGTGTGCTTCCCGGTGACGTTGGTGCTCAACGGCTATGCTGCCCGGTGGGTTGTTGGCTGCAGTCCTCGGCAGGAGCGCAGCAGGATGGGACGCACACGGCGCGGCAGGCGGACGGAGAAATGGAACACGCGCGCGCTTAACGCGGGAGCCGCTCGACGGTTACGTGTTGTGGCACGCAAGGAGGTCAGGGCCCACGTTTCTGTTATGCCTCCTCTGTGTCGCTACTCGCCAGGCAGGCAGAAGATACGATTCTGTGGGTCCACTGCTGGTGTTAATTAGCCATGATCCCACTCAGTCGCCCTAGTTAAACTAATGCAGTAAATTAAATTAAAAAAACTAATGTAGTAAAATTTTCACCCTAGCTACTACGTCATATACATATGCTTAGCTACATACTTAAATTATCTTCTGCACAGAAAAGTAAACTACTAAGGGCATCTCCAGCCGTTGCGCCCCCCAGGGCCCAAAACGCCGCCGTTTTGGTGCCGCTGCGGCGCTAAACGGCGTTTTTCTGGAACATGGGGGGCGCGTTTCCCAGTCGCGTCCCGAGCCCAAGAACCGGCCCAAACAAACGCAAAATGAAAACAGGCGAGATTTTATTGAAATTCGGAAACTGCGTACATATTCGTCGCGAATTTAAGCTAGTACGATAAATTTAAACTACATCTACTAAACTAGTTAAGCCCGAGGCTGGCGGCGATCGCCTGGCTGTAGTCGCCGCCGTCGTCGTCGTCGTCGTCGCTGGGGGCGTCGCCGGGGCGCCTGCTTCCCCCCTGTCCCTCGTCGCCGCCGCCGCAATCCCACCTGCTCACCTCGAGCGCCTGCTGGATCACGTCGTTGTCGTCGGAGTCCTCGTCGAGAACGATGTAGACGTTCTCCTTCTGCGGCGGTGGGGGAGGGACGCGGAGGAGGGCCGCCGCCGCGGCTTCCTCGCGCTCGCGCGCCGCCTTGCGCTGCTGGCTTCAGCCAGCAGGCGGCGCTGGAGGGCGAGCTCAGACTCGGTGGTGTCGCGCAGACTCCACTGAGCGGCGGCGTCGAGGTCGAGCGGCTGCAGCGTGTCCAGAGACATCTGCTCCGCGACCTTTTGGTCGGGCCACTCGGCCTCATCTTCGTCGCCGGTGTCCTCCGTCTTCGGCCGAACCACGCGTTCGAAGCGTGGCTCGCCGATGCGGAGCGCGTCGCCGCTGCGCCTGCGTGCGGCCGGTCCGGCGTTCAGAAATGGGGGGGGAGGTGGAGACGGAGTGTCCGGCGGAGGAGCTCGACGTCGTAGACGACGAGGACGCGCCGGTCCGCCGCGCCACCCACGGCTGGGTGGCCTCCGGCGGCGGCATCGCGAGGCGCGGCTGGTTGCCGGCGTGGATGTGCTGGAGGACCTCGTCGAGGGTCCTCCCAGGGGCACTCCACCAGCGGCGCCGCCCGTGCGAGTTGAAACGGCCCTCGACAGGGCCGTTGTCGTTGAGGGACTCCAGCTCCCGGGTGCGGCGCGCCATCAGCCGCTGCCACCAGAACTGGTCGACGCCGGTCAGTGGGTAGTTCTCGGGGTTTTGCATTCCGGCGCGCATCTCGTGGATGGCGCGGCGGAACTCTGGGTCGGAGGTGGGAAGGGGAGGGACGGGGACACCGCCGGCGCTGAGTGCCCAGCGGCGGAGCTAGGGAGGCACATGTCCGGCGGGCAAGGATAGCCCGCGCGGTACAACGCCATCGCCTGGCCCCGGCGCAGGTTATGGCGTGGGAACCCATTCGCCGCCGCTCCGTCAGACATTTTCGTGGAGAAGAAGGGAGGAGGAGAGAGTCGAGGAGAAGAAGGGAGAGCTCGCCGGTGTGGAGAATGGCGGGGCGAGGCGCGCGACGGGGGGGTTTTATAGCGCGGCGAGCGGCCGGGCATTTACTGCGCGCGCGTCCCCTCGGTGCCGCCCGCCACGCCATTACTCCGGCAGCCTTTGGGCGGGGCGCATGCACTGGGCGGCCGCCACGCCATAAACGCCGGCAGCCTTTGACCGCGCGGAAGCCGAGAAGACGATCACGGGCGGTGGCTTCTGTTCCCGCGCTTTCTCGTCGCGTCGCTGACCGAGCTGGCCCACGCGCGCAGCCGCGCAGTTTCGCCCCCCCAGGCCGAACCCAGCGGGCTGGGTTTGGCCTGGGTGCCGCGGCGCTATTTAGCGCCGAAACGGCGCTATTTGGGCCGCTGGGGGGGGGCGAGTGGTGAAGAAGCGGCGCTATTCGTCGCTTCCGCCGCGAAAAAAGCCCCCTGGGGGGGCTCTGGGGGGGACGGCTGGAGATGCCCTAAGATGTTTTAGCATTTCCTAGACAATGTGTACCTAGACATGATTTTAGTGTAAGATGCATATGAATCTACACACTAAAACATGTCTAGATATATTATATCTACAAAATGCTAAAACATCTTATATTTTGATACGGAGGGGGTACAAAGTTATTCTGATAATCATATTCTAAAAAGGAGTGTAAGGACACAAATAGTGCAATTGCACAAATGAAAATGTAACCCCCCCCCCCCCCCCCCCCCCCCCACACACACACAAAAAGTATAGTTGCACTTGCACTAGTTGAAATGTACTAGTTGCACAAAACCAAAAGTTCAACTCACAGAAAATTGTAATTGCACATAAGTGAAAAGAGGATTGCACATACGTACGCATGCACAAAAAACATTTAAGACACAAAATACAAATATATACTCCCTTTGTTTGGCAGAGAACACGTAAAATTTTATCAATAGTCAATCAAAGTAATGTTTGACTAGCTAAACTTAGAAAAAATGAACGACAACGATGCTAGTAAACAATCAGCAGATATATACACCATGAATTGTTTTTTATATTTTATATATATAGTATTATATTTCTTTAGATTTTTTCTACAAATTTTTGTCAATCATGATGTTTGTCTTTAGAAAAAAGATGTATACATCTTATTTATGAGACGGAGGTGGTAAAAGAAAGGAAAACAATCAAGACTATTTCAAATACAAAAAGGAAAATACTTATTTTATACAAGCCAAAAATAAAAGGGTTGTGCCTTGATGCCCAACTCAGCAACGTTCAAAGCTCAAATTTATTTCTCCAAAATACAAAATCAGAGTGCAATCCAACAAAAATCAACCATGTTCTTTGAAAAACGCAGAGGATTGTGTCTTAGAAAAAAAAAACCTTTTTATTGATGATTTTCGGACAAAGACCGTTAAACTATCAAAACACGCTGAAACGAATTTTCGCAATATATCTACAATGATTTACAATTGTCAATAATATTTCATACAAGATTGATCAAACTTATCATTACTGGATTTTTTCCAGAAAGATATACACCTTTTTTCCCCCCAAAACGGAGGTACTAGTACTAGTGGTACGTACGTGTTGTTTCTTTTCTGTAATAAAAAAGTTGTTCGTAATTTTAAGTTAAGAATAAATTTTGAAGTATAGAAAATGTGCTACGGTTTTGTATAGGCATTTTGCAAGTTATGAGTTCAATTGGGGCGCAAGAAAGAAAAATGGGAATGGAGTAGCTGAACTAGGAGGGGCCCAGTCGGTGTCACGCTCACCCAGGCCTCTATATAACCACGCGAACGCCAATGCCACACAACACACACAACGCCTCGCCACCTGCTTGCTTGCCGGCGCGATGGAGGAGCCGCTCCTCGGAGGGGACGCCGCCGGGAACCGCGACGGAGCGTGGTAGACTACGGTTAGTTGCCCTGCTCGCTCTCCCCGTCGATGTGATGCTGGTTGTCCCATGCGCGAATCGATCCGGTTGGACGGCGCCGGCAGAGAATCTACCGATGAATCTACTTTAGCTTAGGATCTGTGCGCGGCGTGTTGGTGGCTAGTACAAAGGTTCTGTTAATTTGTGACAGGTAGATGTGGTTTGATCTGGGTAGTTGCTAGCTCGGCGAAGGCGGATGGTTGCATCGCTTCCATGTTCTAGTTATTGATTTTGATTTGGAGGTTCTAGATTTGGTTAGGATCTGCATATTATTTCTGGCCCCGAGTTCACGAAATTTGTATGCGTACTTGCAAGGAGATCTCTAGGCATCGATTAATTCGGCGACCCAGGACCGGTCCAATAAAAATATTCGCCCGGGTCAAATTAAAATATATACAATTTATACTTAACTTTTATATTTCTTGGATATTATTTTATCATGTTATATACTATTACAAGTTTTAATTTTTTTTTCCCATCGTTTAGCCACATAGTTTTTGTTTTTTAGTGAAAAGGATACTAAGCTACATTTTATAACAAATTTTGTTTCACAACTATGTTTTCTACAGCATAATCTTTGTAACTTATAAATATATTTTGTAATCAGTGTTATCTAAAAAATGTATGAACAGAAGTTTCTAGTGCATGCTCAAGTAAGAATCTTCGTATAAACTTGTAGAGTCACTGGTGGAGAACAGGCCAGTAGCACCGGTTTGTAAGGGCCTTTGGACTCGGATACAAAACCGGTGCTACGTATCCGGGACTAAAGCCCCCCCCCCCTTTAGAACCGGTCAGTCACCAACCGGTTCTAAAGGCCTCCACGTGGGCGCCGAAGAGAGCGCGCAGGCGGAGGACCTTTAGAACCGGTTGGTAATACCAACCGGTCCTAAAGTTTTTTTTTTCTTTTTTTTTTTCTTTTTTCTTTTCAGGGTTTCCAATTCCGTATTTAGGGTTTAGGGTTTAGGGCGTGTTCCGTATTTTCAGGGTTTCCGTTTACGTGTTTCCGTTTCTGTTTGCGGTTAAATGTTGATGCACCAAATAGTAGTACATATATATATACATGTAACACGAAGTAATCGACCGATAATTACATAATCTGAGGTTCGTTTTGAATAGTTGTATACTTGCATAGAGAAGGGAGCTGGCTATTATTGGTTCATAGGATGGAAAAATTCTCCGTCTTCTGCTATGACTTGCGTGAGAAGAAATCCTGCCAATTCCTCTGCAATAGCCTTGCAACGGTCGATTGGTTTGAGCTGCGCCCGCTTTCGTGCCATCTTGAAAAGAAGTAGATGAAAACAATTAAGTTATGAACAAAACTAAACATAATTAATGGCAACATAAATAAAGTTGTGAAGATCCGGTTACGTACCTCTAGAGTTCTTGTAGTACGGGATTTCTCATTGATCCTCCTGTGAATGAACTCGCAAACGTAGTATCCACAATAATCAGTTCCCTGTGGTTGTTGCGGGACTTTCTATATACGAGAAACATAATTCAGTCAAATTAATAATAATCAAGAGAATGGTAATGGTATTTAAATCAGGGTACGTAGTACTACTTACTGTGTTAATCTGAAAGTTGAGCTTGTCTGCCCATGTACCGGGTTCTTCCTTGATGAACATTTGCCAAACCCTGGGCGACAAAAGAAAAATGAATAGAAGAGTTAATTATTACTTACTTGATATCAGGGAATGAACGAAAAAGAGGCCGATGAACGAAAGAGGCTGATATATATATACTTTTGAAGCATCTGACGCGCGCTCTTCCATCTGTCAGCGCCCCAGTTTAACGAGTCCCAGACTTCAACTTGTCCTCTATCGATTCTAATGATGAACAATATGAAGTGGCCGCTGCGCACGTGTACACACGCAGTCATGCATACTCATCAATTACACTTAACATCAGGTAAGCAAAATGGAATGTCTACAAGACAGTAACACTCACCTGAATCCGTAGGGCCAAAGTATTTCTTTTTTGGTATTTTGTCGCTTCAAAAACATTAGCAAATCATCCGGTGTAGTCTTGTTGAACGTTTCTACTGTGGTTTGATGATACGAATACGGGTCAATGAACCCGAAGTCCCAGATTCCTGCCAGTCTGCATTCACGAATCTTCATTCTGCATAGTAGCGTACAAAAAGAATGTCGTCAGTGATAATTATACGGGCAACGAACGCGAGCTTAACTAAATAATTAAATTACACAAATATATCACTTACAAACAGTAGCAGCTGAGGATAGACTTGTCGAGGGCACGTTGATTGTACATCTGGAAGAAATCATCGAACCCAAGCTCCACACCGTAATCTCCGAAGTAGTGTTGATCCTGAATTCGAGCCATGATACAGTCTCTCTCCTGCCTTGCGGCCTCCAAGTACCAATCATGTAAACTCCGTAGTTGGGTTGTTAGAGCAGTAGGATCTTCGACCAGAGGGTGCCCGGGCTTGTATTTATATACCACATCAGCAATAGCGTAACCCACGTCGCCCATGCGTGGACAGGACACTGAAGCCGCGTCAGATAAGACCTTGAGCGGGCCAACTGACTGTGCTTCTTGTTGTCCGAGCTGGGGAACTTGTTTCCCGCATTTCGTCTGCTCCGCCTGCTTCATCTGTGCGGCGTGCTTCTTTTCAATATACCGTTCATAGTCTGAAAGGGGCGGCGGTGGCGGCGGTGCAGGATAATATAAGTTGTCGATGGTCCGCTCAATTTTCCACTTTGGGATGTCCTTCAGAGTTTGCTTCCAGACGTCTGGAGGGGGCTTATGGGGAAACTGTGCGAACCATGCCTTGGTTTTGGATGCCACTGCATTGGTTAGTTCCTCCTCAGTCATCAAGCCTGGTAACTTCGGGGGACTCTTGACTTTCTTGGATTTCCTTGGTCTCTTCTTGGGAGGAGTCCCGTTTCTTCTGAACTGCAGCTTCCGCTTTGTCGTACCCGTAGTGGGCGCATCCGTCGGCTCACGGGAGTGCACGGGCGATGGACCCTCGGCCTCGGGCTCCGGCCAATCTTTGTTGTGGGGTGGACTTGGAGGTTCGTTGGGGGGTGGACTTGGAGGTCGTGCATTCTCTGTACGAAAGTGAAAAAACTATTAAAAATAAGATAACATGTGGTGCAACATTCAGTAATTGATGGAGGTATGGTGCATTCGTACCTGGAGGAGTCGGGGGCCTTGGCGCCGAGTTAGGGAACACGATGTGTTTCTTATTCCACAAGATGATACCAAGCTCCATTTCTCCCAGTGTCTTCTCGCCTTCACCTCCAGGAATACTCAGCTCAATTGAATGGCATCCCGGCGTAATTGTTGACAACCCGACACGAGCATGGGATGCTGGAATCTGACCACCATGGTAGGTTGCTCCGGGTTGATTCGGTAAAGCATAGCCTGACGCCACCCTGAAGGATATGTTCCCCATTGGCATATGTATCTCACAGTTTGTCTTCTCCGTGATATCATCCACGGGATAGTGAGGCACCGACGGTTCGACTGCACGACCGTCTTCTAGCTGCAGGTGCGTGGAACCCACGCTGCTTCTATGCTGAGATGGGACGGCATGATCGTCTTCTATTTGCAGCTGATCAGGTGCAGGACGATGTTCTACCTCCTCTTCAGTGTCAGGTAGAGGGTGTCCCCCTTTCTTCAAGAGAAAATCCACCTTTTGTTCTAATGTCGATATCCGTTCACTCGTCTTTTTCTTGCTTCTATCACGGCTTCTGTAAGTGGCAATGTCCGCTGCAAACCCTTGGCTCCACGGGGTATCCGCTCCAAAGCCTCGTGTTCGTCCCCACTTTTCGGGGTTCCCGAGGGCCTTCGTCAGCTCGTCGTTCTCTCTATCGGGAACAAAAGTTCCTTTTCGAACAGCTTCTATTGCCTTCTCTAGTTCTGCTACGACTGTTGTTATTTTTTCCGACCATGGTCCCTGAGCAACAATCATCCCAGTCTCAGCGTCCAACGTTGCCCCATGCGCGAACAACCAGAACTTGGACCTATCGGGCCAGTCATGTGTCTGTGGAATGATACCTCTTTTCACAAGCGCAGCTTCATAGCTTCGCCACCTAGGCAGGGCAGTCATGTAGCCACCTGACCCCAAAATATGGTGATATTTCTTGTTCTTCGCATTCTCCGAATTTTTGGCCGATCGGGATGCAAAGACACCCGATTTCTTGTACGCCTTAAAATCATCCCAAGCGTCTCTTATCTTCACTAGGTTACCAGTGAAAACTGGATCTTCTTTCTGATATTTCTTCCACAGTTCTTTCTTCCACCTCTGGAATTGTGTGGCCATCTTCTTCAAAGCCCACTTCTCGACTTTCTTCTTCTGGTCTTCCGCTACGCTGAAATTTTGCCATAGCGTTTCGCAAAGAATTTTTTTCAATCTTTCATCGACATAACTAGCTCCAACGTTGGCCCCGGTCTTCGGCTTATTCCATTCTATTAAGTTGATCGGGACCAGGTCTCTTACAACAACTCCGCACTGATTTACGAATTTGCGATAAGTTTCTGGGGGCTGCAGTGGTTTGCCATCAGCAGCAACTGTATCAATCGAGAACCTTGCGGTATCTTTCAACCTTGCGGCCGGGCCTCGTTTGGACTTTGTCTCAGTACTTGCGCTAGCTGTTCCGGAGGGCGCCTAAACAAGAAAATAATGATTCGTTAGTAAGTGCAATACAAATTAATTGTTGCGTGAACAGTGACTTGAGATATACATTGGCAGAGTTTGTTCTGGAGGGCACTTCTTCATCCTCGACGTTGTCGTCGTCATCATCTACTACATCTTCTATATTCTGATCTCCGTCGCCGGAGTCGTTCAAAAATTGATTGCTAAACGCTTGTCCATCGTCGTCATCACGATATATGGCCGTTGCATTATTATAAATCATCTCGCACATTAATCTTTCCTTCTCCGCCTCACCCATTCCCGCGAGTTTATCGGCGTGCGGATCATGTGCAGGTTCTTGGGGATCCATAGCTCAACACCTGCTAGTAAAATTTATAAAATGAAGAACACTTAGCGAAATTTTCATCGGGCACTTGGCGAAATTATTTCATCGGACAGTAATAAAATAATAGTTCTGGACATATTAATGAAATAATAGTTCTGGACACACCAAGAGTTACATAGCTCGGGTTGATTTTTTTAACCCTAATACATCACGATCAAATAATATCACTTATACATAGTCTCGTGACATCTCTCAAAATAATTAACTCCGACCGGGTCCTAAGCCGCGGGGTGCTGAGTCACGGGTGCTACGCATCCATAGATAAGGAACCCTCATAGGGTCATAGCTCACGTGGTAAGGAACCCTCCTAATAATCGACCAACTGCTGCTATACTGCCTATACTGCCTATCGAGCAAGTACATGTAGCGACGGACGTGCTCGTCCTCCTCCCTGATACGCTGTTGTACCACCTCCTCAGGGGCCGGCTCTCTCCGCACCGAGCGTGGCCCACGCGATGGCCACCAAAGAATATCCGGGTCGACCACGTCACCCGGATTTCTCACCAAGCCGCGTGCCCCGGTACTAAGGAGCTCCCAATGCCAGCCTGGCGGGGCCCAGTCCCGGACATCCCCCGGCGGGTCCAACAAAGACATGAACTAAAAACCTGCCCGGACTAAGTAAATATTCCATAATTAAGTAAAATACCTTAGTGTTTCTAACTTAGTAAAAAATAGTAAATTGAGAAATATAACAGAAATAAGATGAAAGTTAAACAGGAACAATATGGTAACTTAGTGAAAATTTTTAACTTACTGAAATTATATAGTTATTCTAACTTTCTGAAATTTTCTAACACTAACTTAGTGAAATTTTCTAACACAACATTCTAACAGAAAAATTCTAACACTAAACAAAATTGTAAAAACAAAATAAAGCACTAAAAAAATCTAACACTAACTCTAAAAATTTCTAACACTAATTAAATTCTAACACTAACACTAATAACTCTAAAAAAATCTAACACTAAATCTAAAAATTTCTAACACTAACACTAACTCTAAAAACAATCTAACACTAAATCTAAAAATTTCTAACACTAAACACTAACACTAACTCTAAAAATTCTAACAGTAAAACAAAATTGAAAAAAACCGAAATAAATTACCTAGCTAGGCCGGCGATCGACGGCGATCGAGGGGCGAGAGGCGGGGCGGCGGAGGCGGAGGCGAGACGGAGGCGCGACGGAGGCGGACGGACGCGCGTCGGCGCGACGGAGGCGGACGGCGACCGCGGAGGCGCGACGGACGCGGGGCCGCGCGGGGGATCGACGGCGACGGAGACAGAGAGCGGCCGGAGGCGCGGCGGACGGAGGTGAGGCCGACGGAGGCGCGGCGGACCGAGGCGAGGCGTACGGCGACGAGGCGGACGGACGGCGACGAGGCGGAGCAGGGCTTCGCCGTAGGTAGAGGAGAAGACGCGCGAAAGAAATGAGGCCAAAATTTCACAAGTCCTGGAGATATATCCCCACTATAGGCCTTTAGCACCGGTTTGTGTTAACAACCGGTGCTAAAGGGTCTTTAGCACCGGTTGCTAACACAAACCGGTGCTAAAGGCCTGTAGTTGGGGCCACACCCAGACTGCGCGCCCACTACAGGCCTTTAGCACCGGTTTGTGTTAGCAACCGGTGCTAAAGGTCTTAATACAAACTGCTCGCCTCCCGCGCGGGGCGGTTTTATTGCTACAGTGCGCACCGGCCCGATCGCGAGTCTCTGTTTCTTCTCTTCTTCCTCTGTCTCTTCTTCTTCCTCTCTTGATCTTCCTCCACTAAGCACCATGGCTGAAGTTTCTAAGAGATATGATGTGCCCACACCATGCGGCAAAAGTCTCGACGTGTTCTACACCAACAACTGCGAGGAGCTCCCCGGTGCTCTTGGGTATTTGACCAATCTGTATTTCTCCTCTCCCGAAGAACACCGGTTTTTCGGGCTTGATTTAGAGTATACGGCGGATAAACGGAATGTTGCAGTCATCCAGATTGCGTTCAAGGAGGCCGTTTTGGTCTTCCAATGGTCAAGGTAACGCACACGTACAATCTTGCATCTTCGATTTGTTTGTTGCATGTGAAGAATACATGTGTTGCCATATATCTAACACGTACACGTATCAAATTTTTGTTGTTGCAGTAGTTCAAAGCATTCTCCGGCACTTGTTGATTTTCTTGTCAACAAGGGGTATGACTTTTGCAGCGTTGACAACACGCAAGACCGTCCGAAGTTGATGCGCTTGGGTATTGTGATACCTGAAGATCACTACATTGATATTCAGGGTCTTATCCATTTGAACGGGCCAAAGACCGGTATGGCTCGCATGGCAAGTGCCTTCATCCACGAGGGCTACGGAACCATGAAGACTGATTTCCCCTCGAAGAATCACTGGTTGTGGGAGAAGAACCCACTGGACTGGACCAACATCACGTATGCAGCCATAGATGCATACGTCTCCTACGAGTTGTTCCGCTTCTACTCGACGGATCCATAGATGTTGTTTGTGTACCGCATCTTGTGTTCGATATATGCATGTAATGGATATATTAGTATGTAATGGATATATTATCATGTAATGTATATATTATTATGTAATGGATATTATTTCTATATTAATTCCTAGCTAAACTATTTCTATATTATGTCAAACACACATTTCAAAACAGACAAACAAAAACACATCAAGAAAACAAAACAGAAAAACTACTGTTTCTGTATATGTGATCACTTACCCCAGGCGCACTTTACACAAAATGCGCCTGCGGTAAATCTCTTATCCCAGGCGCATTTCCTGACTGTGCGCCTGCGGTAAAGTTACCCTAGGCGCATTTTGCTGTTTATGCGCCTGTGGTAAGTTAGGGTGGGTAATGAGTAAGGCAACGAGAAGTGAGAGCGCAAGTGATACATCGAGCATATATATCGTGGATACATATATATAGATTGATTTAGCGAGATACCATACAGATTGATTTAGCGATTGCCGCAGTGTCGCCGGAATACAAATTCTTTTATTAAAAAGAGAAAACAGACGAACACTACTCCTCGCCATCGTCGTCGGGGAACTCGTCGGTGACCTCCTCCGGGTCATCATCGTCGCCGAACTCGTCGGTGACCTCCTCGTCATCATCGGAGGTGCATGATGGTATGTCCGAGATAGGCCCCCACCTCGGATCGTCGGAGGCCCAGACTTCGCCGGCGCGGTCGGCCCGACGAAGCTCTTGCAGCGCCCTCGTCCTCACCTCCCGAGCCGCATCTAACGCGAGGTGGCGTTCGAGGCGGCGCTCCGCCCGCTGACCCGCGCGTGTCTGCCAGAGCTCCTCGTCGGCGCTCTCCTCCCCCGGGTTGTTCCGGTAATAATCGCGGACGACGCGGTCTTCCCTGGCGTCGACTAGGCCCTGAAACGCGCGGTGGCGGAGGTGGAGGTGGTCGGCGGCAGTGATGATCTGTGGCTTCGTCGCCCTGGCCTCCGCTTCCCAGACTGTGTGGCAGTCGTTGAAGTTCATCAGCGACCGCGGGCGGTTGAGGCGCCAGGCCGCCGCGTCCCAGGCGCGGGCGGCCTCTGCCGCCGTCGCAAAGGTGCCGAGGGGGATGCGGTCGTCCCCCCAGCGGATATCTGCGCTGAACATTCCGTTCTGCCGTGCTCGGACGCCGCGGAAACCGGTGGTGCTGTTCCTCCTCGGAGTCATGGTGGAAGCGCGACGGTGCAAAGGGATGGAGAAGAAGCGCTCGAGGAGCGACAGTGGCTACTGGGTGCATATATAGGGTCCTCTGGCTCACAAAGTGTTGAGCTAGGGTTTTGATCCAACGGTTAAGAAACATCCCAACGGCTCACAACAGCTCGAAAGAAACACACCGTAGCCCTGATCGAACGGCTCACAACAGCTGGAAAGAAACACACCCCGGATCCAACGACTCACAAGCGGTTGAAACAAACACACGATCCGTGTGATTCTATCTGATTGGTCCAAACGAAACCCTAACCCATTTAGTCCCGGTTGGTGTCCCCAACCGGTACTAAAGGGACGATCCGTTTCTATTTGTCTTCTTGTCTTTCTTCTGATTGCGCCGTAACCATGGAACATCTTCATCATTTAACTGAATGCTAGGATCATCTTTGACTTTGAAGGGAGGAATTTCATCAAATTTAATGTAATCTGATCAATTACCCCAGGCGCACATTGCACACTATGCGCCTGTGGTATAGCTCTTAGCCCAGGCGCATATTCTGTCTATGCGCCTGCGGTAATGTTACCCCAGGCGCATATTGTAGTCTATGCGCCTGTGGTAAGTTAGGGTGGGTAATGAGTAAGGCAACGAGAAGTGAGAGCGCAAGTGATACATCGAGCATATATATCGTGGATACATATATATAGATTGATTTAGCGAGATACCATACATGTAGATTGATTTAGCGATTGGTATACTAGCCCGCTGGTACTTTGTTTCTCACTTTTAAAAAGTACATACATATATCGCGAGTATTTCCCTCTGTCAACCTTTCATCACAATCTTACGCTTGCCTTTCTTGGTTGATGTTGAATACGTGACTGCCATACCGTGACTTCTTCTGTCTGCCTCTGTGACAACCGGTCGTCACAATCTTACTCTTGCCTTTCTTGGTACCGGTTGCGGTTAACAACCGGTGCTAAAGGGTCTTTAGCACCGGTTGTTAACGGCAAACCGGTTGTTAACGGCAACCGGTGCGAAAGGGTCTTTAGCACCGGTTGTTAACGGCAACCGGTCCTAAAGGCCTGTACAGGGGGGCGCACATTTCTTTTTCTTCTTCTTTCTGTTTCCAAAGGGGGGTGTAGAACAAAACAAACAGTATCGCCATCATACAGCCCAACCGTGGCTACTGGGTGCATATATGCATACCAAATGCACGGCTCGACGTATGATGGCGAATCCGGATGTTTTGTATTTGCTCGATGAACTGAATATATGATGTATCAAACCTTAAAAGGGTGGTGTAGAACAAAACAAACGGTATCGCCGTCATACAGCCCAACCGTGGCTAGCTACTGGGTGCATATATATATGCATACCAAATGCACGGCTGGACGTATGACGGCGAATCCGGATGTTTTGTATTTGCTCGATGAACTGAGTATATGATGTATCAAACCTTAAGGGGGGTGTGGAACAAAACAGACGGTATCGCCATCATACAGCCCGACCGTGGCTACTGGGTGCATATATGCATACCAAATGCACGGCCGGACGTATGATGGCGAATCCGGATGTTTTGTATTTGCTCGATGAACTGAGTATATGATGTATCAAACCTTAAAGGAGGGTGTAGAACAAAACAAACGGTATCGCCAGTATACAACCCCGCAGTGGCTACTGAGTGCATATATGCATACCAAATGCACCGCGGGGCGTATGCTGGCGAATCCGGATGTTTTGTATTTGGGAGATGAACTGAACGGTGTATGAAGCTGGGCTATATATAGGGTCCTCTGGCTCACAAAGTGTTGAGCTAGGGTTTTGATCCAACGGTTAAGAAACATCTCATCCAACGGCTCACAACAGCTCGAAAGAAACACACCGTAGCCCTGATCGAACGGCTCACAACAGCTGGAAAGAAACACACCCCGGATCCAACGACTCACAAGCGGTTGAAACAAACACACGATCCGTGTGATTCTATCTGATTGGTCCAAACGAAACCCTAACCCATTTAGTCCCGGTTGGTGTCCCCAACCGGTACTAAAGGGACGATCCGTTTCTATTTTTCTTCTTGCCTTTCTTCTGATTGCGCCGTAACCATGGAACATCTTCATCATTTAACTGAATGCTAGGATCATCTTTGACTTTGAAGGGAGGAATTTCATCAAATTTAATGTAATCTTCTGACATGTCTGTCTTGTCCTCGACTCCCACGATGTTTCTTTTCCCTGAAAGAACTATGTGGCGCCTTGGCTCATCGTCTGATGTATTCGTTTCTTTATCTTTTGTTTTTCTCGGTCTGCTAGACATGTCCTTCACATAGAAAACCTGAGCCACATCATTGGCTAGGACGAATTGATCATTGTCGTACCCAAGATTCTTCTGATCCACTGTTGTCATTCCGTACTTCGGGTCTACCTTCACGCCTGACAGGTTGAACCATTTGCACCAGAACAAAGGGACCTTAAAGGAAGGTCCGTAGTCAAGTTCCCATATCTGCTCTATGTAACCATAGTATGTGACCCTTTGCCCGTTGTCGTCTTTTGCATCAAACCGGACGCCACTGTTTTGGTTGGTGCTCTTTTTATCTTGTTCTGCCGTGTAAAATATGTTACCATTTATCTCGTACCCTTTAAAGGTCAATACAGTCGAAGATGGTTGCTTGGCCAACAAGTATAGCTCATCTTCAACAATGTTGTCATTAATCAGACGTCTTTGCAACCAACCTCCGAAAGTCTTCGCGTGTTCTTTAGCAATGAAATCTTCAGGTTGCTCCGGATATTCCGAGCGTAAAATATCCGTGTGTTCCTGGATATATGGAGCCGCCAAGCTGGAATTAACTAGAACTGTGTAGTGTGCTTGACTGAAAGATTGCTCGTCCATACATGTTGTTGATTTCTTTCCTAGCGTGCCTTTTCCACGCAGTCTCCCCTCATGGCGCGACTGAGGAACCCCGATCGGGTTCAGGTCAGGAATAAAGTCAACACAAAACTCAATGACCTCCTCTGTTCCATAGCCCTTGACCATGCTTCCTTCTGGTCTAGCACGGTTTCTAACATAATTCTTCAAGACTCCCATGAACCTCTCAAAGGGGAACATATTGTGTAAGAATACAGGACCGAGAACGGAAATCTCTTGGACTAGGTGAACTATGAGGTGCGTCATAATATTGAAAAAGGTTGGTGGGAACACCAACTCGAAGCTGACAAGACATTGGACCACGTCCTTCTGTAAACTTGGTAGAGTTGCTGGATCGATTGCCTTCTGAGAAATTGCGTTGAGGAATGCACATAGCTTCACAATGGGTACTCACACGTTTTCTGGCAGAAGCCCCCTCAATGCAATCGGAAGTAACTGGGTCATGATCACGTGGCAGTCATGAGACTTAAGGTTTTGGAACTTTTTCTCTTCCAGGTTTAGTATTCCTTTTATGTTCGACGAGTAGCCAGACGGGACCTTGATACTACTCAGGACTTGGAAAAAGATCTCCTTCTCTTCCTTGGTAAGAGCGTAGCTGGCAGGACCTTTGAAATTCTCTGGATTCATCAGGTCGTCTCGTTCGTGCATACGTTGGTGGTGCAGCCGTGCTTTTGGTGTATCTCTTTCTTCCCATGCACGCCCAATAAGTTTACCAGGTTCACGCAAATATTTTTCGTCACGTGCATCACGTCGATCGCAGAGCGAACCTCTAGGAATTTCCAATAGGGTAGTTCCCAGAATATAGATTTCTTCTTCCACATGGCTACGTGGTTGTCGGCGTCATTTGGAACAGATTGTGCGCCAGGACCCTTTCCAAAGATTACTTTTATATCTTTGACCATGTCATATATATCAGTACCTTTAGGGAGGGTTGGCTTCCTCCGTGTATCTGCCTCGCCTTTGAAATGCTTTCCTTTCTTTCTTACGGGATGCCTGTCTGGAAGAAATCGACGATGCCCCGGGTACACATTCTTGCCTATATGTATACTTTCTGTCTCGCCTAAACAGTGTGTGCATGCGCTGTATCCCTTGTTTGACTGTCCTGAGATGTTACTAAGAGCGGGCCAATCATTGATGGTAACAAACAGCAACCCTCGTAGGTCAAATTCCTCTTGTTTGTACTCGTCCCACACACGTACACCTTCGTCAGCCCACAACTCTAAAAGTTCATCAACCAGTGGCCTCAGGTACACATCAATGTTGTTGCCGGGTTGCGACGGGCCTGGGATAAGCACTGGCATCATAATGAACTTACGCTTCATGCATAACCAAGGAGGAAGGTTATAGATACATAGAGTCACGGGCCAGGTGCTATGACTGCTACTCTGCTCCCCAAATGGATTCAGGCCATCTGTACTCAGACCAAACCTTAAGTTTCTTGCGTCACGTGCAAAGTCCTCGTACTTATCGTCGATGTTTCTCCACTGCGACCCATCAGCGGGGTGTCTCAGCATATCGTCTTCCTTACGGTCTTCTTTGTGCCATCGCAACAACTTGGCATGCTTTTTGTTTCGGAACAAACGTTTCAACCGTGGTATTATAGGAGCATGCCACATCACCTTGGCAGGAACCCTCTTCCTGGGGCGATCGTCGCCCTCAACATCACCAGGGTCATCTCGCCTGATCTTATACCGAAATGCACCGCATACCGGGCAGGCATTTAAATTCTCGTGCTGGCCGCGGTAGAGGATGCAGTCATTGATGCATGCATGTATCTTATGCACTTCCAATCCTAGAGGGCAGACAACCTTCTTTGCTTCGTATGTACTGCAGGGCAGCACGTTATTTCTTGGAAGCATCTTCTTCATTATTTTCAGCAGGTTTTCAAATCCCTTGTCAGATAATCCATTCTCTGCCTTCCATTGCAGCAATTCAAGGGTGGTGCCCAGTTTTTTCTGGCCATCTTCGCAAGTTGGGTACAACAATTTTTTGTGGTCTTCTAACATGCGCTCCAACTTCAACCTCTCGTTTTCACTTGCGCAGTTTATCTGTTCTTCACGAATGACCTGACGAAGATCATCATCAGACTCATCAACAATGTCCTCAAGTTCAGGCTCATCTTCCCCCATTTCAGTATCACCGTGTTCATCGAACATAGGATACTCATCATTATCCTCTTCTTCTTCATTGTCTTCCATTATAACCCCTCTTTCTCCGTGCTTGGTCCAACAAAAATAACTGGGCATGAAGCCTTCTTGCAACAGGTGGGTGTGTATGGTTCTTGAGCTAGGGAAATTCCTCTTATTCTGGCATTTTTTACATGGACAAAAAATAAATCCATTCTGCCTGTTTTTCTCAGCCACATTGAGAAAACTATGCATGCCATTAAGGAATTCGGGACGACGTCGATCACTGTACATCCATTGCCGGTTCATCTGCATTATATAAATTTATCAACAACCATTATGCTAAATCATCATGACTAAATTAGTTAATTAATACAAAAAGTTCATCACACGTTAATACCAAACTAGCGTATAGTGACCATATATACATATATAGTTCTCAGAAAAATACACACTGAAACCATCCATAAAAACTCTCTCTAATTAATGCATTTAAAAACAACAACAAATGCGATCAAAATCGCAACAAAGGTAACAATTGACCCGACGACATAATGATACCAAGCATCTTTACTAATTGCATATTTCCTAATCTTTCTAATCTTCAGGCGCATTGCGTCCATCTCGCTCTTGTGACTATCGACGACACCGGCAAGAACCTTTTCCAAGGTCATCTTCTCTCTTTCAGTTTTTTCCAACCTTTCTTCAGTTTTTTTCAATCTTTCTTTCAAGCCAATATTTTCTTGTTCAACTAAGTATAACTTCTCAACAATAGGGTCGACTGGCATTTCCGGTTCCACTACCTCCTATATAAAAATATCTATGTCAAGTTGGTCGGCGTAAGTAATTGTCGTATAATCAGGAAATGAAAATATGCAGTGAAAAAAGATAATATACCACATCCGAATCATAGACTGGACGAGGGCCAACGGGGACGGATATCAAAACCATGGCTCTAGAAAATTATATACAAGTAAATACGTAAATCATACAAATCAAAATTTGTTTTGGTAAATAAAAACAATAGGCTCACCAAGGTTGTGTCGGTGATGGGGCGATTGACGGTAGTGAGTAAGGGGACAAGGCGCGCGACACTAAAAAAAGCACAAATCATAATTAATTTTGAGCTCAAATTGCATCAATTTGTATACATAACAAAATGAATAACAAATTCTAGCTTAGCTAGGCATTTCATCAAACACCTAGCTAGCACAACAAAAATGAAATGAGCAAGAAAACGAGCAAAACCTGCAATGCCGGAAGAGGGAACGTTGATGCTAACCGTAGAACCGATGGGTACCAACAATCTTGACAAATGGTGGAGAAAATGGGGATGGATTAGACCTCACAAGAGGAAGAAGAGAGCAAAAATGGAGTTGAGCTCGAGCTGGAAAAAATGAGCTGAGCTCGGGGTGGTATGTAGGGTTTAGGGGAGGGATTTAGGACCGGTTTGTGTTACAAACCGGTTCTAAAGGTTATGACAGCGGGACCCGCAGTGGCTGCAAAAAATGAGAAAACCTGTAGAACCGGTTTGTGATACAACCCGGTTCTAAAGGTTCTGCCCCTGGGCCCCCCTCCCTGCAGCAAATGGCCCGCAAGGCCTTTAGGACCGGTTTGTGTTACAAACCGGTCCTAAAGGCCTTGCGGGCATTTTGCTGCATGGGTGGGGCCCAGGGACAGACCCTTCTGAACCGGTTTGTATCACATCCGGTTCCATTGGGCTTGGCTCAATGCCCTGTTTTCTACTAGTGAGTATGAACTGAAAAAAGATGACACTACTTTTTCATGGTAAATATTGTCTAGCAAGTCAAAATTTAACAAAGTGTGCATGTTATCGTATTGAAACAACAATTCTTGGAGTGAATTATAGTATGTTTGAATATGTAAATTTATTATTTTAAATGCTCTAATTCTTTGCGGTTGTTATCGTATTATGCATACAAGTCCCCATCTAATTTGTGAAATAAAAAATTGTTGTGAGGAATTAAACATGAAAATATTCTTCCGATAGATTTTTCGTAAATTTGTAGAACTTTCCGGAAAGATAAAAGCATAGTAACTAAAACATGTTGTCGGGATCTCATTAGTTTGTTCTTACATCCCAAGACACTCGTGGTGTGTATTTGTTTCTGCAAATTAATCATTTTATTATGTTAAGATAGGTCCCCCGTCCCGAAATTATGATTTTTGCCATCTTTAATTCACGTCTTTGACCACTAATAATACCGAACTGATAGATTGAGGTTGTATAAATGACATCGTTGCATTTTATCTTGTGGAATACTTTTCATATGTATTTATACTATTTTCTAGAAATATTATAAGTAAAACCATAATTATAGTTGTCTTTTCTTATCTATAAAAATCAATTAGGGCAATATTTTTTACACGGAACTATTGATTAATAGCATTGTTTTGCTATCAACTTCAACATTTGGGCCCTTCTCTTCTTGGGGCCCTGGGCGGCCGTCCTTCTTGCCCGGCCTATGGTCCGGCCGGCCTGGTTATGGATTTGGTTTTGCTTGATTAATTCGGCGACGGGTGGCTAGCACTACACTGTTGATCTCTTGAACTGTTCATCGCTATACACGTATGTTCTACTGCTAAGTAATTTGGTGCCTTCTTGTGTTGTTGTTTGTCAGGCCTGGATCAAGTGGACCGCTCTCAGCATCTTGACGCTCATCCTCATGTGTGTGATTGGGTGGCTGAACGTTGGAAGATATTGGGACTGCACCGTTTGGATGCGCACCGTGGCGAGTATGGATGTCAACGCGCGGCGGAGCGCTCTGTTTGCGTTCGCCGGTGACCTCACCACGCTGTTCCTCATCTACTCTCCCATGTAAGTAGTTTGATGTCAACAGCGAACTGCTTTGCCATCCAACTAGCTAGCCCACCCTCTAATGCACGCACCGATCCATTGTTGAATTGAAATCCTGCAGGGATGGTTTCCTACAGATCTGTGTTGCTCGCAATGTGGGCGCGCGCACGCACATCGCCAATGTGGCGGCTGTCGTGAACTGTTCGGTCTGGGCGTGGTACGGCACAGTTCTCCCATGGTGAACTACTCTGTGCTCGTCACCAACCTCACCGGCGTCTTCTTCCACACCGTGTATCTCATGATCTACTTGATACACTGCCGTGGCCACCGTGCCTTCTTCTTCACTTGGGTGGCCATCGGCGTCACCGCTGCAATGGCCATTGCTGGTACCTGCCCTTGGCTCAAGACCGCCGGCAGCGACCTGCCCCAGGTGGTCGGCATGTCCGGCCTCCTCACCGGCATCGTCATGTACTTAGGCGGAGCTAGGGACAATATGGTTTGTGCTCTACATGCATGCCCGTCTTAGTTCCCAACCTTAATTTTCTTAAGTATTCGTACGTAAGTGACATGATTGGTCGATGCATTATCACTACCAGTTGAGAATTTGATTCATGCAGGGGATCGCGTACAGGACCAACGGCCAAGAGGGCAAAACGACACTGGTGGCGACGCTGTGCAATGCAATGCTTTGGATGGTGTATTCACTAATCATCGCCGATATCAACATGTTTGTAAGTACCTTGGTCCCTCTCTCTCCCCTACGACACTATTGCTGGAGTTAATTGCAATTATCTCCTGGTTCTGTGAGCCGAGAATTAAGTGTGGATTACACCGCAGATTCCCAATCTTGCCGGCATTGTGCTCTACCGCTTTTACATGCCGGTCGGCGAACTGGAAGTGTGGCTGCCAGGCGCTATCAACAGAATGGTGGCACGGGTGCGGCTGGTGGCAGAAGGCGGCGAGGCGACCGGCCCGGCGGCGGCACCTGCGGCAGCCGGCAACAACGGCGGCCAGCCGTAAGGAGTTGGATCAAAACAGTCTAAATCAAGCTGTAGTTGGTAGAGTACTCTAGTTGGTATCATTTGCGAGTTGATCGACTAGCAAAAGCTGACTCCGCGAGACACGTCAACGTAGCATATGTACGGAACATAACGTGCGCTGGAATGCGATGGATCTGCAGAAGACTAGCTGGATTTACTTTATGCTATGTTTACATGCGGGCCAATAGCTCCTGTGCGACAGGTTTCAGTTGAATTGGAAGGAATGCGACGCTTTTCGACGAAATAGCCTACGTGCGACGGATTGGAGGGAGAAAATAGCTCACGGCCAACATGGTTCTTAAGCGGAGCTGATCGGTTAGCTGTTAGGGTTATGCGACGCTTGGACCCACAACTTATCCACCTCAGCAGCGTGGGACCCACCTCACGGATTCTAAAACAGAGATGCGCCTGTGCCCCACAACTTATCCACCTCAGTAGCGCGAGACCCACCACACTGAATCTAAAACAGGGCTGTGCCCGTGCCCGAGCTGGTGTCTGTGCCATTTCTTCCCCTTTCCCCATTCTTCCTCGTCTCCGGCGACGGCGCACGGGATGTCCAGCTCCTCCGCCACGCAGTCAAGATGGCCAGAGTACGGTGCAGTTCCGATGACAAGGTGCCCGGACTGCCCACGGCCAGAGGCTCTGAAGCGGAGGGTCAGTAAAACTGACGAGAATGGAAATCTCGGGCGCCATTTTGTGTCATGTTTGAGCATTCCCATGATGGGACGGGATGGCAAGGTAAGATCTTAAAACTGAGATGAGGAGGAGAGAGATGATAGGAGTATTTGGCATTCCAATTCGCGTTTTTTTCTCCTCGGTTTTGAGATCTAGATTCATGTCTACTGTTACAGATGCTGAAGAAATGTTCGCACTTTGAGTGGATAGATCAGTACGTTGCTAGGCTTGAATTTGAGGGCCACATTGAAGATCCAAATCTAGGTGGGTTTGCTCCCAATGTCAGCTCGGGCAGAGGAGGGCCGGCGGCGAGGATCACGCGCCCTATTGCTGGACTGCCCGTGGAGGCCGAAGTAAACGAGGAATTGAAGAAGATCAAGAAGTTTTTAAAGCAAATGGTGGATTTGCAGAAGCAAGCGAATCTCATGTCAGGAGCATTCTATTCTTGTATCATTGCTCTGTTTTTTGTTTACCTCTTGTTCATCCGTCGTTAGAATGGACTAGATTAATCTAGATTTTACTTGAGTTAGCTATGCAGAGGTAGCAATCTGTGCGCCGTGCTAGTTTCAGTGAAGTGGCTGATGTTAAATCCCTTCGATGTTCAGTTGAAGTTCAGTTTCAGTGCAGTGACCAAAGTTCAGTTTCAGTAGAAAAAAAATTATTCGTTTTCATGCCCTAAGAGTGTAGTTGAAGAAAGGCCGAAAGAGTGTAGTTGGGCCAACAATTAGGCCCAAAGAGAAAACAAACCCACCTGCCTAGATTTGACTTATTTTAATTTGTAAAAACAACTGTTTTACTTGTTTTGCATGTCTTGGGTTCGGTTTCATTTTTGTAGGCCCAAATAATTGGATTCGTTTTTATTTTTGTATTATTTACTTCATAAATATTTTGTTACGAGTTGCATGCATTGTTCACCGAAATATTTTGTAAAAACAATTGTTTTACTTGTTTTGCATGTCTTGGGTTTGTTTTCATTTTTGTAGGCCCAAATAATTTGATTCGTTTTCATTTTTGTATTATTTACTTCATAAATATTTTGTTACGAGTTGCATGCATTGTTCACCGAAATATTTTGGAAGTAACGCTCGAAGTAACACACTCTGAAAAAATGGATGGAGACATTTGGTAGCAAACGACACGGTATACTAGTAGTAGCACGGTTACATAGATTAAACTCGAACGACACGGGCACGGGCCCAACTAAACATAGATTAAAAGAAAAAAAAAGAAAAAAAAAACGATAGAAACTCGAACGACACGATCACGCCCCACGAACAACGGGCCACCTAGATCACCGACATGAGAGCACCATCGAGATGGAGGGGAGAGCACCGTCTTCACTCCTCATCATCGTCGGCGGCTGGCAAGTTGTAGGGGAGGGTGTGCATCGTGGTGCTGTTGGGCCAGATGCTGTCGAGGTCGGTGTAGAAGTTGTACGCCGTGAAGCAGATGAACTCGCACCCCCATACCAGACACGGCCAAGGAGATGGTACGCATCGTACGGGTTGCGGAAGCGGACAAGGATGCCCGTTCCTCCCGGGCGGGGTTCGTCGATGGTGAACATGCGCGGAGTGCCCGGAGGCATGTGGCGACAGAGGGCGCGAAGGAAGACCGCCACCAACTCCGGTGCACCGCGCCAGCGAGACATGGCCCAGACGCGGAGCTGGTCCTCGACGACGACCCCGTAGGGGTACTGCCTCTCCGGCACGGTCCTTGGCGCGAGAAACGTCGGGCCGTTGAACTGCATGCTTGCTTGCTTGAATGTGGTGCGTGCTTTTGCTCGGTGGCTTGCTTGGATGTGATGCGAGTGGAGAATAGCATGAGGAAGATGAAGGTTAGAGGAGGGATTAAATAGAAGCTAAGGCATTAATGGCTGCGTCGCTTCGTTCGTGTGCCCGCGTTTCCCTACTGGGTCAAGAGGTGCGTCTCGTCGATCACTGGAGCACGCTATTCAGACTGCGTGGAGCACCCCGTTCAGTTTGTTAATGGCTTAGATGCGACGCGTGCATGCATGCATGCAACGGGCGGGCGGGTGCTGGGCTCGGCCCCGATCACACACGCAACGTAGAAACACACTAAGTCAGACGTTCGTACGCCAGTTCCATGCACCAAACTATCGTCAGGCGCCGGATATTGTTGAACGATCTAGATCGAATAGACGAGCCGATCAAAACCCCAGCTCCCCAGCCACTCAGCGCGCACGAATCCATCCACGCACAACGAGCCAATCAGCATCTAGAACGAGCGCACACGCGGATCGGGGGCGTGCGTCACGTGCACACGGTGGCGTCAGATCCAACGGCTCGAAAGCTGTGGTTTCCGGGGTTTTGGGGTTTCCGGGGTTATGAGGTTTCCGGGGTTTAGGGTTTCAGTGAGCTAGGGTTTAGCATAACTAATTAAAAAAAAAATCAAAAAAATAAACGGCTTTCGCTCACTGTCTATTTTCGCTCACGGTTAGATCCACGATTCAATGAAAAATATTCATACAATTCACGCTATTGATGGAATGAGCTAGGGTTGAGCATAAGTAATTAAAAAAAAAATCAAAACTATGTACAGCCAGCGCACATGGTCTACTTATCTAACTAAGTTGCTATAAAAAATGGCGAAATTGTTACATCCAAATGTTAAAACCAAAAATCACACGTTGACGATATTGACAAAATGAGATAGGGTTGAACATAAGTAATTCAAAAAAATTCAAAAAAAGAAATGCTTTTGGCCCATAGTCTTATTATGTTGCATACAAATCAAAAAAAAAATTAAAAACTTTGATTTTGAGTCGGTCAACGTTTTTGTGAAAACATTGACTTTTTTTAAAATGAGCACAAATAATTTAAAAAAATTCAAAAAAAGAAATGCTTTTGGCCCATAGTCTTATTATGTTGCATACAAACCAAAAAAAAAATATAACCATGGTTTATATAGAATTGCATGAAAATGTCTTCAAGAATATGGGAAACTTGTAAAGAGTAGTATGGATTTCGAAAATCGAAGTTGGTGTGTTCTAGATCATAACTAATTCAAAAAAAATCAAAAAAAGAAATGCTTTCGCCCATAGTCGTATGATGTTGCATAGCAACCAAAAAAATTATAAACATGGTTTATGTACAATTACATGAAAATGCCTTTGAGAATATGAGATTCTTGTACATGTACTATGGATTTCAAAGAGCAAATGTTGTGTGTTTTAGATCATAAGTAAATATGTATATGTTTTATTATGGATTTCAAGGAAACTTGAGCACATAGTATTATTATGTCGTGTAGGAACCAAAAATAAATATAAATAAGATTCAAAAATATGTGTTTTTTATTAAATAATGATTTCAGAAAAAATAAAAGAATAAAATACAAAATTAATTCAAAAAATAATGAGACTTCATATTTACACTATATAGGTACGAGAGAGGTGTGGGAATTTTATTTGGATGATTTAGAGAAGATGCAAAAAACAACCCTCTTAGAAAGGGGGGCGTTTACCCTACCTTATGAGGCCGTTTGAAACACATTTTTCATGACTATGAGTCTAACTTAACAAAAGAGCTCAGAATGATCAGATAAAAATCACATTTGAGTTGAGGTAGCATTGAAACATCATACCCGAGTCAAAAGTTCAACTTGAGTCGAAATTTGAATTTGAACCTAAATTTGAATTTGTCATCAAATATTATTACATGCCAAATAAGTTCCCAGTACATGCCAAACAATAACCAATAAATTTTGATGGAAACATGTGGGACGTAGTGCCCAACAAATGTTATTACATGCCATAAATTTCAAATGATCAACAGTTCTATCTCTTCCGACCACGACGTGTACCCTTCTTCGCCTTACCATTTCGATTTTTTGGTTCTACTACGCACACAAGTTCGGGCCCCACAAGTTCACTCATCATCTTGGTTTTTTCACTGGACTCGGGGACCACGATGATACCACCTCATGAAACTCGGGGATAGCAGATTCAGTTTCGACACTGTGCACAACTTCAGTTTCGACAGTGACAACAGCAGCTTCAGCTTCAGTTTCTGGTTCAGTTTCGACAGCAGCTTCAGCTTCAGTTTCGACAGTGACAACAGTTTCAGAAACATCAGTTTCGACAGTCTCGACTGCAATTTCTTCAGTTCCAGTGACACCAGCAGTTTCAAATTCAGTTTGAGCACCAAACTGTTCTAGCCACTGACTTGATTTCCTTCTGCTGCCACTGACTCTTGCTCTTTTTGTTGTCCAACACTGTTCAACAACAATAGGCTGACTTGGAAACTTCCTCCTGAAAACAACAAAGAATGCCACATTTTTATAATTGAAAAAAACTAAAATATGAACAAACACAAATAAACAAGCACATACTTTCTGGGTTTAGGAGGAGAGAAAGTGCATAGCCTAGATCCCTCTCTGTGCCCCAGTGTTTGGCACCTCTTGCATCTGTTTTTGTTACCCTTTTGAACCCTTTTTGGCTTTTCATCTTTCTTGTCCTTTTTGCCCTTCTTACTACTTCCACCTTTTTCGAACCATGCTTTGAATCTACTCTGTTTAGGTCTGCCTGCCTTTCTTTTTACTAGAGGAGGACACATGGAAAATTCAAGAGGCACTTCTGGCCACTGCTTCTGATCTGTAAGAGGTGGAATTGGAGTTGCATATGCAGCTTTGAATTTTGCTACTGAATAATAGTCATGCAGATATGGATGCATATTTATCTTCTGCTGGCCAGCTAAGAAAAGAATTGCATGATCACATGGTTTACCAGTGGCCTGCCACTCTAGGCAACTGCAATCATGCAATTCTGTGTTAACAACATGCCTTATTCCAGTCTTGTTATCTCTAACTTCAGCACCCCACAGCGATGATTTTTCAACAGACAAATGTGTAAGCCCTCTGCTTCTGTTGACCACCTGTTGCACCACTGCTGGAAGTTTATCACCTTGCAAACAATCACCAATTTTTTTTCTCAATTCCCACAGCCGCATGAGCACGATCCTGATTTGATCAACCATGTCATGCACAGGAAAATCTTTTAGTTGCTTCACCTTGTTGTTGAAACTTTCTGCCAAATTGTTGTTGATATGATCACACTTGATGGCAGTGTTGAATCCAGACCTGTACCATAATAAAGAATGGTAGGTGTTCAACCATGTACCAAACTCCTCACATGTTGCCATTACCTTACTAAGATGATATGAATGTGTCTGTTTAGTGTAAGATCTTGCTGCTGGCCACATCCTCCCAAATTCATCTCCTTTAAATTTTTTAATCAAATTCATCCACAAATGGCCGAAGCACTCCCTTTGCTCAGCATGTGGGAACACATTTTTAACTGCATTTTCCAAACCTTTGCATGCATCTGTGTGTACTGCCAAAGGTGACACTGGCCCTAAGCATCTTTTCAACTGCATCATGAACCATGTCCATGAAGCTTCTGTCTCTGACTGAAACAAGCCAACAGCAACTGGAAACATCCAGTTATGTCCATCTAGAGCATTACATGCTGCTAACTGAACATTCCACTTGCCTGTCAAAAATGATGAGTCTATGCTCAAATATGGACGACATCCTGCTTTGAAGCCATCGATACAAGGCTTTAAAGCCATAAAGAATTTGGAGAAATAAACCTTGCCATCCTCTGATACCTCGGTATCTATCTCGACAACACTGCCAGGTGACCTTTTCTCCACCTCTGCTTTGAAATTGTAAAGCAGCCTAAATGTGTTTGCCCAATCACCATACAAATGCTTCATTGCCCTTTGTTTAGCCTTCCACACTGTGGTATAAGCCAGTTTAATGGGGTATAACTTTTCCAAGTCTACTTGGAGTCTTTTGGCAGTAGTGTTGGGTGTTCTGGCCAAAATTGGAGTTATCTTTTCTGCAACCCAAATCTGTGATGTCATGCTTGATTTTTTCTGTGAACTTGTCAGACAAGTATGCTTATAAGGGATTTGGTTAACCCTAACAGTACTTCCATCGGGCTGGAGTCTAGCAGATATGTACCACTTGCAAGCCTTCTTACCACTACCATCAAAACCTCTGCACTTAGCATAAAACTTCTTTCGATCAGTCCAAATTGTCTTGGCATCAAACTGATGTCTGACTGCATAAGTCTTGAAAGACAACCTGAACTCTTCCATGTTTGGCCACAACTTCCCCACTTGAATGACAGGGTTCTCCTTGTCATACACATGCACCAGCTCTTCATCATTTGCATCATCTACATCATCTGCAGCATCTTCCATCAATTGTTCATCTACATCACTCAACTCTCTGTCATCATTATCACTTGTATTAGCTTCATCCCTATCCTCCTCATCTCTGTCATCGAATGGAATGCCAAATAGTTTGGCCATCTCAGTGTCAGCAATTGGTGCAATGACCAAATCAGTAGGCTCCTCCAACTCAACTGCATTCCAATCAACAACAGCAACATTTCCCTCTTCTGCATCTACATTAGCCCCATCGTTTATTACTGTCAGATCAGTAAAAATGGGAACGATATGCCTCTGTGAAGCCCAATCAGCATCTGCATCCTGCATAGCCAACTGTGACGGCACATAACCCACCTTCGAGTCAACATTCAGATCAACGAGCTCAGCAAAAAATTCAGCCCTGAGGTTTGCCTAGCCCTCTTGCCTATCGATTTCATCAACAATATCTTCACCATCTTCAATTCTGACATACTATTCTTTGAAATCATCGTACCGCAATACTGAAACCTCTTGATCTGGACCCCAAAGCACTGTTTCCCCAATTTTTTCCACTAATTTCCTAACTGCCTTCTCTTCCATCGACCGTAGCTCATTGGGATCAATCTCTGCACAATCAACCTCCCATTTCACAGTTGTGTCTCTCTGGATACTCTGAATGCTACCATCAACTAATTTTGTCGTCGATGGAAAGAAATTGATTACAAATTCGAAGGTTTCAGCAGCATCCCCTCTATTATAGGAGGCAGTGTCAGACAGAGCAAAGGATCGCATCAACAAAAGGGCGGGAGGGGCGGGCAGGGGCCGCATTACCTGTTCGAAGCTGAATCTGGCAGCTCCTTCTCGACCTGATCACGGGCTCCTCTCACCGCGCCGCCACCTCTCACCTTCTATCGGTTTGAACAAGCAAAACAGAGCTCAGATCTACATACAGGCGTAGGAATTGGGACTAGATGCTTGCCTATACTAGTCACTCACCACCATGGCCGCCGCCGCCAAAAGGGGGGCGGATCCGCTGCCGCCGAGAAAGGGGGCTCCGCCGCCGCCGCCGCCAGAGCTGAAGAAATGAGCGCGGGCATGACAGTTCAGTTCGAGCGCGGGCAGTTTGAGGGGATGCGGTGCTAATTAATTTGGGGGCAAATTAGTTAGGACATGTCTTAACGCAAATGGAACTAATTGACTAAGGTTTTAATGCCTGTTCGGCCGTGAGCTATTTTCTCCCTCCAATCCGTCGCACGTAGGCTATTTCGTCGAAAAACGTCGCATTCCTTCCAATTCAACTGAAACATGTCGCACAGGAGCTATTGGCCCGTTTACATGCAGCGGGTCTGGTACTCCGAGACCGGGTATGCTCACACTACTCGAAGAAGGTTTTATAGGCGCGAGCTTATATATCAGCGACCGGAACTCGAAAATTTACGACGTCACTAGGGAGAGCATCCGATTTGGCTCTTTGCCATGTGCAAAATTTCAAAATATCAGGCAAAGGCAAACGGACAAAGCCAATCTTTGTCATGTGCCGCACACGGTAAGAAAAACGTACGGCCTCATGGCAAGAATAACACACGGCAAAAAAAAAAAAAACCGCACGGCAAAAGATTGAAGGATGCACGAGGCAAAGACTTGTGTCCACCCAAACGGGCGCGCAAACGAGGCTGTCACGAGAGTCACCAGCACACGTATGATCTGGTCTTGGCTTGGCCCACAGCGGCAATGACTTAATATTTGCCGTGTGGCTGCGCACGGTAAAGACCATATTTCGTTTTATTTTCTATATAAACTTTGATTTTTTTATTTTCTAATAAATTAAATTGTATTTAGCAATTTATAATAAATTCACTTGTCTACCTAAACACAAGCAAGCCAATAGCTCAATTTGTCTACCCTCCTTCGGATCCGGTACAGGGGTAAACGATAAGTTCGACTTTTCTCCAGCGGGGTTTCACCAGAGAGGGGTTCTAGAGCATCAGAATTCAACCAAAAGTTAGGTTGTACCATATCAGGTGCGCACAAGTGTGTTTTGTATTTTAAATGTCCAAGATTCCACTCTGACGCGTTACCGGCTTCATCGACATCACCTTCTATCTAGTGAGTTTCTGTACATATAGCGTGAAACTCCAGATCGGTCCAACCTGAGGGAATCTTGTGAAGAGTTGGTCTAGACCTTTGTTTTCGGACTACCTAGAGCCTACCCAAACACAAGAAAGCAATAGCTCCAATTTTCTACGCTCTTTCAGATCTGGTCCACGGGGTAGACGATAAGTTTGACTTTTCTCCAGCGGGCTAGGGTTTTATCGGAGAGGGACTCAAAAGCATCGGAATACCAAAATATAGGTGGTGCCATGGATGTGTGGACAATTGTGTTTACGGTCCTCCTCTAGAAGTTCCGCAATGAGCAGGTGATTAAGGGGTTCGTGCTGGAGCTACTAGTCGTAGGTGTGAAAGCCTCTCTAACATTTGTTCGAGCCCGCAATCCCTCCATTGATATTAAGGCAGTGCAATCCCTCCATTGATATTAAGACAGTTAGCAAGGGGCCACCCGCCTCCCTTTATGGTAGCGATGTAGAGATCACGGTGTATAGGTGACAGTGTGCATCATGTGGTTTAGCATGATATTTATATTTTGTGTTGGATGACCTTATGAAATTGTGGCGTTTGTTTAGTACTAATTTGGGGCGCTCATAGTTATAGCGTGGGGTTACCTAGATGGGGAAATGCGAACTCTAAGGAGTGCTTTTTGCATCCCTACGCAATGATTGGTGTTTGTTATCCGACCGGAGATTGGTTCGGAGTAGCGTAGTGAAGAGTGATATTTATGCATTCAATTATGTTATTATTGTTGAGAGTGTTCACTAGTTAAAGTATGATCCCTAGGCCTTGTTTCTAAGCATTGAAACACCGTTTACTACCACTTCTGCTACATGTTTTCTTACTGCCATTTTTATTTCATATTGCAAGTACTACTTATAATCATCGATGTTACTTGTATTTCACTCTCTCTTTGCTGAACTAGTCACCTATACAACTGTCAATTGTATTAGGTGCGTTGGGGACACAAGAGAATTCTTGTATCGTAATTGAAGGGTTGCTTGAGAGGGATACCTTTGACCTCGATCTCCCTGAGTTTCATAAACCATGGGTGATCCACTTAAGGGAAACTTGCTGCTGATCTAGAAACCTCTCCACTTGGAGGCCTAATACTGTCTACAAGAATATAAGCGTGTGTATACATCAGCCATCGGTAACTTAGCGCTGGCGAACTAGCAGGGTTGTTTGCCAGCGCTAGTTGGAGGCTGTGCCACTTACACATGGGCCCCTCCTGCCCTCTCCCTAGGCGAGCAGAGCATGTGCCTGGGACTTAGTCTTTTTCACGACCACAACGCTCGCGCTGCCCCCGCCCCTCTCTCTCCGGTGAACGCCGCCGTCCTCGGCCACCATGGCCCCTCCTCGGCCACCACCTCCACTCCCCGGCACTGTCCTCCGGCACCACCGCCCCTCCCCTCTCCTCTCTCCTACGCGTGCGGCCACCACTGCCCCTCCTCGTCCACCACCACGCCCTCGCCTGCTTCGGCCACCACTACTGCGCCGAGGAGCTCTAGCGAGCTCCCCCAACTCCCATACCCCCCGCTCGGACGCCACTGCTGCGCCGAGGAGCTTGCCTTATCCTTGCTCCTCCCCTGCTCACTGTGCCTGCAAAGTGTTTGAGGAAATTCCTCAAAGAGGTAATTTTTGTGTGTGGATATGATGCAATTGTGGTGGATGATGGATGATGCAGTGGTTGGTGGATGATGGTAGCTAGTGGTGGTGGATGCATGTGGATATGATGCAACTGTGTTGAATTTTGTGGTGGATGATGCAGTGGTGGGGGTGGTCGTGTGGTGGTGGTGGATGCGGCAGAGTCACCGATGGTGGTGGTGGCGGTGTGGTTGTGGATGAAGTGTCGACGGTGACGGTGTGGTGCTGGATTTTGTATGCATGTGTGGGCCCACCTTCGTGTGGATGTCGATTAAATGGATTGATAGGATGATATGGGGATACGGGGTGAGATTCTATGTGCAGGCACCCCACGTGAGGCCCTTGATTGCCTTAATGTTGATTAATTTTTGTTTCGGCAAATTTGGGTACTCCATTTGTGATATTTTTAGAAAAGGTCATGCCAAAAAATTTCGTGAATTTTGGCATTACATTTGCTAAAAATATCACATATTAGAGTGCCCGAATTTTTTTGACTAATGGGGTATCTTAGATAAATTTCAGGAATTTGTTGAACTAACTTCGGCTTTTCTCGTTAGATATGGCTCACAACAACGAGGCGGGTGGTTCTGGGACCGGAGGCGGGGACGATCCGTGGCTGTCGATGCTTGCCACCGGAGGAGAAACCCTAGGCCTGGATCAGACGCACGATGATCCAAACGATGATATGGACGAACCCAGTCGTCAGGAGGCGCCCACCGATACATAGGGTGGAGAAGGTCAAACCGGTAGTGGCACCGGAGATGGCACATCCGGTAGCAAGGCGAAGCGTAAGCGGAAAGCAAGACGACTAAACCAGCTCGGCACCGTCCGAGAAGCATTCACAGAATTGGAACCCAAAAGCGGTCTTCCTACCTAGCCGGAGGATTGCGCTAGAGGGTACAAAAACCAGATAGGATGCATTGCTCGAGACTTTGGCAAAGTTAATACGGGCCAGCTTAGAGTTAAAGAAAACAAAGCTATGGCCGCCCTGCTCATTGAGAAGTTGCACATACAGTACCAGTTCATGTCTCGTTATGACAACCAGAATCTGAAGAGCAATCTGGTAAACTCCTTAGCACTCGGCAAGTTCACTAAGGCGTTGACAACTTGGAGATTCAATTTGAGGGAGATGCTTGAGGAGGGTGCCAGTTTCGATGAGATCCATAATTTGTGGTCCTCCATTTCGGAGGAAGACTTGACCAAATTGAAGGCCGACGAACTCAAACCGGAAAGGATGGCGCTGAGGTAGTGGGGAAAGGATGGCGCTGAGGTAGTGACGAACTCAAACCCGAGAGAAGAACATAGGTCTGCACAATCTCGGAAGTCGGGTTACCCCGAAAAGGAGAAAATTTGGGCTAAGCAGGATGCACAGAGGAAAGGGTCGAACCCATATGACAAGATCACAGACCCGCGGGTAAGAAATTTTGTCAGGGCCCATTATAGAGAAGATCCCAAAAGCCCCGGCGATCATATCTTGAACAAGAAGGTCAAGGAGCTCGAGAAGTGATACGCCATAAATGTATCCTTAATTTCTGATGTTCCATGTTGTTTTCATGTTATTTTCCACATGTTTGCTATACACTGCATGTCATTTCTATCGATTTCCGGGACTAACCTATTGACAAGATGCCATAGAGCCAGTTCCCCGTTTTCTGCTGCTTTTAGTTTCAGAAAAGTTGTTCTGGAAATATTCTCGGAATTGGAAAATTTGAAGCCCGGAAGTCTTAGAATTCCCGAAAGTTCCACGGAGTCCCGAAGAGACCCGGAGAGGGGCCACAGGGGGGCCACACCATAGGGTGGCGCGCCCCCTGGCCGTGCCTGGGGGTGGTCTGGGCCCCCCAGGTGCCCTCTGCCATCGCTCTTTCGCCTATATAATCCCCCGACATATCAACCCTAGATATATACCACTTTTACCAAGAAACACCTGAGGCCGCCGTCATCGTCATCTCGGGATTGGGAGGGTTCCAGAGCTTTCCCCGGCACCCTGCCGGGAGGGGAATTCATCACCAGAGGGGTCTACACCACCATGCCCTCCTCTGAAGTGATGCGTGAGTACTTCATCCCTGGACTACGGGTCCATAGAAGTAGCTATATGGTTGTCTCCTCCACTTTATACCTCATGTTTAGATCTCGTGAGCTGCCTCACATGATCAAAATCATCTTTATGTAATGCTACATGCTGTGTTTGCTGGGATCCGATGAATGTTGAATGCTATGTCTTCTGATTATCAATCTATCATGTTATCTTCATGTATATGTTATTTATGATCTTGCATGCTCCCCGTTATTAGTAGATGCTCTGACCAAGTAGATGCTAGTAACTCCAAGAGGGAGTATTTATGCTCGGTAGTGGGTTCATGCCTCCTTTGCATCTGTGCTCGAGTGACAGAAACATGACGGATGGAGGATGTGTTGTTTCCATTAGGGAGAAACAACAATGCTTTGTCTAAGGATGATGTTATTGTTTACATTACACAATTTGCTTAATGCAATTATCTGTTTCTTGGAACTAATACCCAACGTTTGTTCGGATGATATTCTGAGGATGGATTATTAGTCATAGATGCAGTTGGATGATGGTCTATGTATATTGTTGCAATGCCCGCATGAATCACATAGTAATCTTTATGTCTTGCATATGCACTACGGTGCAACCTTCATTTCTGTCAATTGCCTAGCTGTAATTTGTTCACCACCCATGTTTTATCTTTCACGGAGAGACACCACTAGTGAACTATGGACCCCGGTCCATTTTCCTCATACTTATAATACATCCACTGTTTCGCTTTCATACTGCTGCTACTGTTTTCATACTGTTTTCGACACCATACGTTAACCTCTTTGTGTTCAACAAAACCGGTGAGATTGACAACCTCACTGTTTCGTTGGGGCAAAGTGATTTGATTGTGTTGTGTAGGTTCCACGTTGCTGCTGAACCGGTACTGGGCCCTGCCATCTCAGCTGCATCAACCTTCTGAAGTTACTCCTTCCTCCTACTGGTCGATTCAACCTTGGTTTCTTTCTGAGGTAAACTTGCCGCTGCACTCTTCATACCTTCCTCTTGGGGTCTCCCAACGAACGTGTGATCACATGCATCAAGAAGAAATATCTCGAAGAAGAAGAAACCGAACGGCTTGCTCAGTCTGACGCGGGGTCATCGACGACAACAAATAAGGAGCTGTATGACATCCCTTTATTAGGGCGCTTAACACGACGAAGGGGGTGAACATTGACAAGAAGCCGCATCGTGGCCATGTGCATGGCGCAGGAAAGGGTCATCGGAATGCACATTAATACCCGGGCACCAAGGAGAAGATAATGGAGCGGAAGAAAATGTGAGAGAAAATGATCGACCAACTTGTGAACGAGAGGGTCAACGGCCTCCTTCCTAGCATCTTCCAGTCCGTCTATCAGTCCTTCGGGTCTTGGATGGATAGTGGCATACAAGGGCCTCCCCCATGATGAGGATAGACCCCATTGTGGAGCCTGTTGCGCAGAATCAGGCCGCCAACCCTGAGCCGCATGGTAGCAAAGATCCGTCGCCAGCCCGCCACGTCTCTGCCACGCCGGCGACCCTAAGCGGTCCATCGCCATTAGCCGAGCGCAATGCCCTCGAGGTAATTCAGCCTCAACAACTTAATTGTATATTATTACTTCATGTGTGGCGGCCTCAATCTCTAACGACGACCTCGCGACGTTTCACAGGACGACGAGACATGATGCACATTGCTCCTCCATGTGAACGGCGAGTTAAAGGACATGGCTAAAGGAAAGATCATCACATCTCTCCACCGCATGTCCCACGGGGTGCGTATTCCCGACGACGTGTTCAGGGTGAAGTTGAGTCGTGTGCTTCCGGGTTGCGGTGTTGTGGATCCTCCGAACCAACCTCCCCAATGTCGACAACGAGTTAAACCTAGGGCAGTGCTTGGTTTGGCCATTGACATGCCAAAAACACTAATTCGTTTGGACATTACTCCTGTCAACACCCCAACACCGATTGAGGGGTCGGGGCATCCAGGCCAACAAAAAGATTTCTCACCTACAAAGTCTCTGCGACAGGACGACGGCGATGCTGATGAGGACCCTAATGACTACCTTGTAGATGATCCTTATGATGGGGGTCAGGATGTTCTTGATGAACTTATCTTGCCAGCGGAGGAGCGGATAAATATTGATGCAAGAAGCGTTTTTTCTGTTCTCAAGAACCGGCAGCCTCCGAGCAAGTTGGCCTCGGCCAGGACGCCCTCAAAGAGGTGCTAGAAAATTTATTTCACAAGGAGCCTATGAAGACGACCCGGAAAAGAAATAAGAACAATTCTGCCTCTGCCTCCATGATCCATCCGGTGGAAGGGACTAAGTCGAAGCCGGTGCACCGGGTATTGGACATGTTACCCATACACGACTGGCATCATATCCATGAGTTGGGTAAACCGATGCTTCCGCCGAGGTTGGTCGCCTTGTTGACCGGGGATATGCGTAGCGTCCATGATGGTATTTTATATGTGGAGGAGATGCTTCTCAAAGAGAAAAATCCAACACTGCCGGTTTCGCTCGCGAAGGTGCCACCTACGGCGGGCTTTGTCACTACAGGCAACACATACACGATCATCCTGAGATTTGATGACATCTTTCGGATGTTTCACATGCAAGCCCTCCACTCATCAATCTGTCCGCCTGGTTACGCTCAGTATGGCGCAACAACTATCCCTAGAGAATACCACAAGCATCACGTTAATGGACCCCTACTACATGCAATATATGTACTTTAACAACCCCAAGGGTAGGGCAAAAGCGACATGGTACATCGAAGAGATGTTGCTGATGAATCATATGCTCAAGAGGATCGTTCTCCTGCATTACTTTCCCGAGTAAGTCATTCGCTAGCCGCCATAACATGATTTTGTCTATTTCCCATCGTTAAGTTTGCGCATATACAATTAACAATGTTTAAAATTTTTGAGGATTATATCTGGACTCTTTGAACTGTTTTGCACAGAAACAAATACGACACCCTCATCTTGCTGTACCCGAGGGACTCGTTCGCCCTATATCTCGACTCCGGAAGTAAACTGAAGGAGAAAAACTACTCCCTCATCAAGTCTGTTCTCGATGAAGCTATGAACGGCTATGTCACGAAGAAAGGTTGGGTTTACAGGCCACATCAATTTCATGAAAATATCTATTCAGACACTAGATGGAGTTCCCCTGCCCCAAGAGGCGCCAGGCGGCCAGATGGAGTCATGGTACCTAATCCAACACATGTTGTAGGCCGTGAAGGAACAACAAAGTCTACACTATATGTACTCTATGGATAAATGGTGTCGCGGCATCGCGTATTGATCTGATGATGAAATCAGACAAAACTTTTGTCGCATCCAGAACAAGATCTCGAGAATCATTTATAGGGATGTCGTAAGTGCAAACAGGGCCTACTACTACGGCTCACAGGGCCCACCACCTAACGATGAGCTGCTAGAACGTGTACTACACAAGGGTGATGAGAGACCATTCAACTCTTTAGAAGGTGCTCTTCCGTTCCCTCCGATGCCAAATAAGATGAAGAAGACCAGGACCAAGAAATGATCGACGGCGTGTATTCTAATCGGTAAAAATTGTGCTCCCAAGAACTTGTGCTTTTCTTTGCCTAATAATTTTATCTTCGTCTATAGAGAGATGAGGAAGTGGATGGCGCTGGCCTAGTGAAAGATCGCAAAGCGGAGGCGTATGCTAAAGCCCATTACTTTTCTTTCTAATCGTCGATGTTCTGCGATTCTATATCTTTGTATGCATGTGATTGTTAAACTTACATGGGTATTTTTGGTTCAAAAACTTGCGACCTAAACATGTTATTGGTGGTGCAGATGTGCACTCATTGGGAAACCTCAAGAGAAAGGTTATGAAGATTGAAGAGTTCCGCAACAAGTTTTCCCTCAGAAATAAACCGAGGTTGAATCGACCAGTAGGAAAAAGAAATCACTTTCGAAGGTGATGCAGCTGATGTTGGCAGGGCGCACTACCGGTTCAGCAGGAACGTGGAATCTACACAACACAATCAAATTACTTTACCCCAAGAAAGCAGTGAGGTTGTCAATCTCAATGGTTTTGCTGAAACAAAGGATTAGATGTATAGTGTAGAAAGTAGTACTTGTTTGCAGGAGATGAAAGAGAACAATACTTGCAGTAGGAAAACAACTGTTGCAGTGGTTGTATTATCAGTGTAAAGAAATGGGTCGGGGTCCACAGTTCACTAGTGATGTCTCTTCAAAACAGATAGATAACATGTTGGCTAAACAAAATACAGCTGAGCAATTGACAAATATAAAGCTGCACCATAGTGCATATTCATGACATGATGATTACTATGTGATTCATGCGGGCATTACAACAAGATACATAGACCATTATCCAACTGCATCTATGACTAATAATCCACCCTCAGAGTGTCATCCAAGCAAACCTTGGGTATTAAGTTGCAAGCAACAGATAATTTCATTAAGCAAAGTGTGTGATGTAAACAATAAAATTATCCTTAGACAAAGCATTGTTGTTTTCTCCCTAATGGCAACAACACATCCCCACCCGTAGTTTTCTTTACTCGAGCGTGAGTGAAAGGGAGGCATGAATCCACTATCGAGCATAAATACTCCCTGTTGGAGTTACAAGCATAAACTTGGCCAGATCATCTACTAGTAATGGTGAGCATGCAAGATAATAAATAACATACACATGAAAGAATATGATAGATTGCTGATCATTGGACATATCATTCAATATTCAGCGGATCCCAGGAAACAGAACATGTATCATTATAATAAGATGATATTGATAATGTTAGGCAGCTCATAAGATCTAAACATGAGGCATAAAGAGGAGAGAACAACCATCTAGCTACTGCTATGGACCCGTCGTATAGGGATGAACTACTCACGCATCACTCCTGATGCAGGCATGGTGGTGTAGAGCCATCCGGTGATGAATTCCCCTCATGGCAGGGTGCCGGGGAGAGCTCCAGAACCCTCTCGAACTAGGGTTGACGACGGCAGCGGCTACGGATCTTTTTGGTGGAAAAGGCCCGGGTGTTTAGGGTTAACCCGCGTAGGAGCTTATATAGGAGAGAGGACAACGTCGGTGGGTGGCCAGGGGGCCCACACCAGCAGCTGGCGCGGCCAGGGGCGCGCCTCCCTATGGTGTTGAGCCCCTGAGGCTCCCCTCCGGGTCTCCTCTGGACTACGTGTACGTGATGACTTTCTAAAACTTTGGGATTTTGTTTCGTCCAAATCCGAGAATATTTCCAGAACAACTTTTCTGAAACAAAAAATAACAGAAACATGAACTGGCTCTGTGGCATTTTGTCAATAGGTTAGTCCTAGAAAATCCATAAAAATGACATAAAGTGTATAAGAAACATGTAGCATAAGGCATGAAAACAACATGGAACATGAGAAATTATGGATACATTTGAGACGTATCAAGCATCCCAAAGCTTAGTTCCTACTCGTCCTAAAATCATGATCTTACAAGGCATAATGAAAATAGCTCCAAGAGGGTCCGTGGCAGTGACAAGTCACTGTTATCTACCCCGATCGTAGCGCATAACAAAAATCCATCACGATTGCTATCAGCAAAGGAAGTCATATACCATTATCCCATCAAATGGTTATTTGAGCGTGGCACAGTTTCAAGCTTTTAGACCAACCATTAATTGTTTTTACTCTACTAAACCATAAAGTTTACCATTAATCAAATTAATACATCAAAACAACATCAAATAATCAAGTGAAACAGTTTAGTGTTCTACAAGAATATGATTTTTTTTCCGTTATACCATCTACCACATGTAGCATTTTGTATTTCCATCAAGCACCATTCAATATATATTTTAACACAAAATATCCAAATGATATAGAAATGAAACAAGAGAGTACTAATACTACTCTACTAAAACTAATAGCTCTGAATAAGAGATGCATGAAAAACAAGACCTAAAAGGATTGCAACAGCTAGATGGGAAACTAAGAATACGAGCATAACAAGTATTCATATGAAAAATCGGAGCATTTTTATCTCCCACACAAGAATGATAGGTTCCAAAAATATTTATTGCACCAAGGAAAACAAAATAAAACAAACATACGCTCCAAGTAAAATTCATATGATGTGACCGAATAAAAATATAGTTTCACTAGAAGTGACCTGATAAATTGTTGATGAAGAAGGGGATGCCTTGGGCATCCCCAAGCTTAGACGCTTGATTCTTCGTAGATTTTGCTGGGATGAACCACGGGGGCATCCCCAAGCTTTGTCTTTTTACTCTTCTTGATCACATTATATCACCCTCTTCTCTTGACCCTTAAAAACTTCCTCTTCCTTCACACCACACTCAAAGTAATTCACATTAGAGGGTTAGTGCACAATAAGAAATTCACATGATATGCACGGTCACAAGTGTTATTAATACTTGTAAACATTAGCTACAGCCACTGATGTTTCGTGAAGCAAAGAAATCCACTCGACATAGTAAAAGAGAGAATGGAAGTAAAAAAAGCAGAATCTGCCAAAACCAGAACAGTCTGTAAAGACGAATTTTTTTTGGGGCCCTTAAGTTTCTCAAATCGAAAAATGTAAAGAACTAAAAAGTTTCGGAATTAGCTGAGAAATAAGCAAAAATATTTGCAGGTCATTTTTATTTTTCTGTGAATTATGAAATTTTATACGGTGGACAGTAGAAATCTGTTTCCTATGCAGAAATCCAAAACTAACACCAACTTTCGCTAGAAAATTTACTTGGGACAACTAATAAATGATAATAAAGATACAAATGAGTTGCTACAGAAGTATACAACACCTTGACTCAGAGAAAACAGAGAATAAGAAAGAAAAAATATAAAAACATGGGTTATTTTGCAAAAAGGGATTTTCTTTAACGCCTTTCAGCTAGGCATAAAAAGATAAAATCAAGTGTTTTCAAGTGAAGAAGCATCCAAATTGTAAATTGTTTGAATAATAGAGTCAAAAGGAAACTTCATTCTCTTCCTAGGAAAGTGTTCCATACCTTTCTTGAGTGGTAATTGATATTTAATATTCCCCTCTTTCATATCAATAAAAACACCAACAGTCCTAAGAAAATGTCTCCCCAAAACAATAGGACAAGAAGCATTGCATTCAATATTCATAACAAAAAAATCAACGAGGACAAGGTTATTATTACATAATAATAACATCATCAAGTCTCCCCAAAGGTTTCTTTCTAGCATTATCAGTAAGATGAATATCCAAATAACAGTGTTCCAGTGATGGTAAATCAAGCATATCATAAAGTTTCTTAGGCATAACAGAGATACTAGAACCAAGATGACATAGATAATTACCATAAAAATCATTCAACTTAATTTTAATGATGGGATCCCAACCATCTTCTAATTTTCTAGGAATAGAGGCTTCACATTTTAATTCTTCTACTTTAATTTGCTTGCGAGCATTGGTAATATGTTTTGTAAAAGTCATATTCATAGCATTAGCATCGAGATTAACAAGCTTCTGTAAGAAAATAATTACTTTAGATATGTTACAATTATAAAATTCAAGATCAATCTTATTAAAAGTAATGGGACCATTGTCTCCCATACCTAGAAAAATTTCAGCACTTTTATGAGTAATATTTTTAGTGGTTTTAGGCAATTTTAAACGTTTAGCAGAAGAAGTGGAGACATTACCTACACCAATTACTTTACCATTAATAATAGAAGGTTTACCAACATGAGAAGCTTAAGTTTTACTAGTGTGGTAATAGTACAAACATTAGCTATATTTTTCTTTCTAGCAATTTTATCTTCTCTTTCCCATCTAGCATGCTATTTTGCAATTATCCTAACATTGTCATCAATTCGAATTTGAATGGAATTCAAAGTTTTGCTTTCTTGAGCATCATGAGGCATAACCTTTATTTTAAGAAGGTCAACATGAAAAGCAAGGCTATCAACTTTAGAAGCAAGAACATCAATTTTGCCAAAATTTTCCTCAACAGATTTATTAAAAGCAGTTTGTGTACTAATAAAATTCTTAAGCATGTTTTCAAGATTAGAGGGTACACTTTTATTGTTGTTGTAGGAATTACCACAAGAATCGACATAACCAGTATTATTATTAGGAGGATATGACTATAGTTGTTGCTACCAAAATTATTCCTGTACGCATTGTTGTTGAAATTATTGTTTTTAATGAAGTTCACATCAACATGCTCTTCTTGAGCAACCAAAGAGGCTAAAGGAACAATGTTTGGATCAATAGGATAATGGCCATTCACAAGCATAGACACAATAACATCAAGACCATCACTTAAAGAGGAGGTTTCTTCAACAGAATTTACCTTCTTACCTATTGGAGCTCTCTCAGTTTGCCATTGAGAATAATTTACCATCATATCATCAAGAAGCATAGTTGCTGCCCCAAAGTCATGGACATAAAGGTTCCTCCAGCAGATGAATCCAGAAGGTTTCTTAATGAAAAATTCAGTCATGCATAAAAAGTTTGGATGATCATCCAAGTAGTCAGTCCATGAGTAGGGAAATTCTTTACTAAAGATTTGATTCTTTCCCATGCTTTAGCAACATGCTCATTATCAAGTTGCTTAAAACTCATAATGCTACTTCTTAAAGATATACTCCTAGCAGGAGGATATTATTTTCCAATGAAAGCATCTTTGCATTTAGTCCAAGAATCAATACTATTTTTTAGGAAAAGATAGCAACCATTCTGATGGAGGGATGATAACCCGGTATGCTAACACCAAGGTGTAATTTGGCCCAAAGGACGCTGCACAAGACCCGGCTTAGGGAAGAGGAGCTTCTAGAAGGCCCAAGAGTGTAGGCCTCGTAACCCGGATTGTGGGTTCCGATAAGGAAGTTTAGGGTTTGTAACCAGTGTCCGGGTAGGATTCCGAGCACGCCTTGGATAGTAAGCTAGGGGGTCCGGGTACTATATAAGCCGTCCCCTAGGGTTAGATTAGACAAGATTACGAGATATCGAGTATCCATTGTAGCACGAAAGTTGAGATAATATATTCAGATCGGAGACTCGGCGACTTGATTGCCGGCTACCTGATCGCATATCACCATGGTTTCCCTTGAGCTAAACCCTCTTCCAAACACCAGAGTCGATTTGCCCCAAGACAAGTTACCCCCGGTAACGTCTGCCGTGATTATCCCATGACAGTTGGCGTCCACCGTGGGGCCTACGTCCAAGGGTGTTTACATCACGGGAGAAGCTCGGGAGAACATGAAGAACCTCGTCGTCGGTGAGATCTACATCAACCCTGAAGGAGAGAATGATGGTAGACGATTTTGGCTGGGGGCCAGAGTCGGATCTGCTCGAATCCAGATCTGTCGTCACAATCGGCCGGGTCAACGTCTTCGTCGGCATGGTACGTGTGTTCGGTTCAATCCCTTACGATTTTGGATTTGATTCTGTGTCAGGAGAGGCCACCCACGTTCAGTCGGACGGAAAAGAGTCGGTCGGAACGGTGGACCCGATAGAAGAACCCACCACGAAGAGCGAACAGCCGGAGGAGCCGACATGGACCCCGCGTGGCCGGGTCATAAGAGAAGATGATACCGAGTCTATCTTGCACCTGCTGGAGGACCGGTACGAGGAAGATAGCTGCGATGAGGAGGAGTATGAGTCTTCGCCAAGCATTGCGCGCCAGGTCGCGGTCTACATGGCCCCTGCAACCAATCTCAATCAGGGGAACGTGACTACGGCCGCGGTCGGAGCGGCGCAAGCATCGGCCCAGCAGCAAAATCTGGCTGACGGAAATCCGGTCCTGACCCGGGTTGACGGAGAGTCGGCTTCAGTCACCAGCCGAGCGGCGGATAGCGAGCTGCAGGCAAATATGTTTGGGTTCCTGGCTAACAGGACGCCAGGGGCGGGTCCTTCGAATCCGCAACACCCGGCCCTGTTCAGTAACAATATTGTCTTGGACCCAACAGTGTTAGCTACTGTGATAACCCCGGAAAACGCCGCGGCACGTGCCAGGGACTTGGAGGTAGCACGCCGCGCGCTGGAGCAACAAAGAAGGGATGTGGAAGCAGAAAAGCAAGGGGTAGCCACACGTCAACGCGAACTGGACGCGCTGGAAAACCGGCTCCGGGCTGAGACAAGCAGGGTGCACCAGAGATACCAGACAAGATTACCGGCGACGGGTGGAGTCATAATCCCTAACGCACTGTTCATTACACCCCAGGATCAGCCGATTCCGGCTGTGAATCAGGAAACCGTGCATCAGCCGGCGACTGGAGCAGGACAGCCGGCAAACGTGCAGGCCGGGTTACCCACATTACAGACTGGGGTCACTTTCGGCAACACAAACACCACCACCACCACCATCACGATTTCGTACGCCGCCAGGTCACTTCAATAACCCCATGGATAACGTATATGCCGCAACGTTAGCATTGAATCAGATCCCCGTAAGAGAGTCACCCCATGCGGAGCAGACCCGACGGGCGATCGATTTGTTGCATAGGGCAGTGGCTCAGCAGGTTAATTACCCGGATAATAGGAGTGGAATGCATGGAACACCTTATATCAGCCAGCAACATGGCAATGCCGGCAATATGCAAACAAGTTCAGCGCGACGGAGTGCAGAGCATCAGCAAATGCCGCCTCCTCCCCGCATGCAAACAGCACCAGCAGTATCAGCAGCACAAGCTATTGTGGATAGTTCCAGAGCTAGGAGAGCCGCGGCCGGGTCTACGGTGCACGGACCAGCAGTAGCGCCACGTCCAGCCGTACCCCCCGCAGGATCGCATGTTTCCCGGGTGAGGCCAGTACCGACTAATCTCGCTGGGCCCAAGTGTCTGATGGATAACATCAGGGCTGAGCCTTACCCGGATAAATTCAAGGAACCGGGTAAAGTAGTGAACTATGAGCCGACTATGGATCCAGAAACATGGTTGAGCCGTTATGAGATGGCTATGTCGATTCGCAACGCGTCTGAAAACCTTCAAGCCAAGTTCATGTATTTAATGATGTCGGAAGGAGCAGCAAAGTTGTGGTTCAACAATTTACCGGAAGGATCTATCAAGTCGTGGGGTGAGTTGAAAACTGCGTTTATCAAGCACTTTCACGGAACATGCAGGAAGTTGTTTACTATCGACGATCTAGAACGGTGTGTGCAAAAGAAGGGAGAGTCGGCGCGCAGCTAGGTGCGCCGGGTTATGGAGATATTGCATTCATCTACAGATATTCAGCCGAAGGACGCGTTGCAGGCTATGTCCAAGACATGCAAGTATACGCCTTTAGTGCAGAAATTAACTCGCATGAAATCCAGTCGGAATGCTTCAGAGGTTACAATGGGAGAACTTATGGATGCGTGCAACAAACATGCTGCAACAGATACCACGGAAGAGGACGTTGATGACAAGAAAGCAAAAGCAAATACAGGCAATAATGGAAGAATCGGCAATGGATCTACGCCGGGTAACCATGGAGGTAACAATGGGAACAACTAGAACAAGCGCCCGTTCGAGGGGAATTCCGAGTTTGTCGCCAGCACAGAAGCCGGGTCTTCAAGGCCCATGGCAGAAGGAAATTTCAACGCAGGAAATCATAACGGAGGAAATTATCAAGGGCCACCAAGGCCGGGTAACAACTGGGATATCTTCAGAATGGCGTGCCCGAAACACAGCAGGAACGGAAGGCCGGCTAACCACTCATTGGAGCAATGTGCGGATTTGCAGAGATGGAAGAACGAGGAAGTGAACAAGGCTATGCGAGGTGCAGGCCGGGGAGGAGGACCGGGTCCGGGTGGAAACCCGGGAAACGGCCCACCCCCAGCAGGTAACCCGGGAGTTGGGAATCCGGGTAATAACCAGGGACGAGCTAGAGGTTTCCAAGCCAACCCCAAGCAATTGGGCCAATACCACGTTCACACCACATGAACTTCTAACAAGGATAGAAAGATACTAAAGAAGGCAGTAAACTCGGTTTCCTCGGCTGTCCCGAGATACCTGAGGTGGTCCGAGCAAGATGTAACGTGGAGCAGAAGAGATCACCCGGAAAGAATAGAAAACCCGGGAGTCCTAGCATTGGTGGTTGCGCCACAGGTTAATGGTTATGAGCTAAAAAAGGTCTTAATGGACGGTGGAAGCAGCATCAACATCCTATATTGGGAAACTTTCTTACGCATGGGTCTCAAGGAGTCTCAGCTACAGAAAAGTTCAACAGTTTTTCACGGGATCGTGCCGGGTCACTCAGCGCGCCCTGAAGGAAAGATTACCTTGGAGGTTGCTTTTGGAGAATCAAAGGATAATTTCCGGGTGGAGTGGCTCACGTTCGAAGTGGTGAAGTTGCGCAGTCCTTATCACGCGCTATTTGGGAGGCCGGCTTACGCCAAGTTCATGGCCAGGCCGTGTTACGTGTACCTACAGCTAAAAATCCCGGGTCCTAAGCAGACCATCACCATACATGGGAGCCAGGATATAGCGGCTGAGTGTGACGAAGGAGATGCGGCAATGGCAGAACAAGCCTGTAGAAAGGAGGAGCTTAAGTATTACCGGTCTCAAGTAGACCCGGATGACAGGACAGAGCTGAAGAGGCCAAACACTAAGGATGAGAGAGCAAAATTCAAAGCAGCGCAAGATACCAAGATGGTGGCCTTCGTCGAAGGTGATCCCTCCAAGCAATTTGCCATAGGATCTAACTTGGACGATGAGCAGGAAAAAGCACTTGTGGAGTTTATTCGTTCAAATCAGGATGTGTTCGCTTGGACGTCTAGCGATATGCCGGGTATCCCTACAGAGCTGGCAGAGCACAGTTTGCACGTTGATCCCAAGTCCAGGCCCGTGAAGCAGGGACTGAGAAAGATGAATGAGGAAAGAAGAAGGGCTATCGGCGAAGAAATTGCTCGGCTGTTGACAGCCGGCTTTATCATGGAAGTATTTCACCCGGAGTGGTTGGCTCGTGATGAAAAAGACCAATGAGTGGAGGATGTGCATTGATTATACGAGTCTCAACAAGCATTGCCCAAAGGATCCGTTTGCACTTCCAAGGATAGATCAGATCATAGACGCAGTGGCTGGAAGTGACCTACTATGCTTCCTGGATGCATATTCCGGGTATCATTAGATCAAGCTCAAGAAGGAAGACTGGGATAAAACATCGTTCATAACCCCTTTTGGGGCCTTTTGTTACAAAACCATGACTTTTGGATTGAAGAACGCCGGCGCAACCTATCAGCGGTGCATTCAGAAGTGCTTTGAGGACCAAATCGGACGCAACGTTCATGCTTACATTGATGACGTGGTGATCAAGACCAGAAAAGCAGAGACATTTATTGATGATCTGAAGGAAACATTCAAGAACCTGAGAAGATACCAGATGAAACTTAACCCGACAAAGTGTGTATTTGGAGTCCCAGCAGGGAAGTTACTCGGTTTTATTGTTTCGGAGAGAGGGATTGAAGCAAACCCGGATAAAATCAAAGCTATCGAGAGTCTGAAAAAGCCGGAAAACCTGAAGCATGTTCAGAAGCTTACGGGGTGCGTAGCAGCGCTGAGCCGGTTTATATCAAGACTCGGAGAGAAGGCAATACCCTTGTACCGGCTCTTGAGGAAATCTGATAAATTCGTTTGGGACCAAGAGGCGGATGAGGCGTTCGAGGCACTAAAGAAGCAGCTATCTGAGGCACCAGTCCTAGCAGCCCCGGGTCCTAAAGAGCCCATGTTACTATACGTTGCAGCGGGGCCCCGGGTGGTTAGCGCAGTGGTTGTCGTTGAGCGCAAGGAGGATGGAAAGGATCACCCGGTTTAGAGGCCGGTTTATTATGTCAGCGAGGTGTTATCAGAAGCAAAGCAGCGCTACCCACATTGGCAGAAGTTGGTTTTCGGGGTCTTCATGGCCAGCCGGAAATTGAAGCCGTATTTTCAGGAACACCCCATAACAGTGGTTAGCTCTATACCAATGTCGGATATCATCAGAAACTCGGATGCAACAGGTAGAATAGCCAAGTGGGCGATTGAGATGGGAGATTATCACATCAATTACGAGCCCAGATCAGCAATCAAATCTCAAGCTCTAGTTGATTTCATTAATGATTGGACTCACACAGGCATGCCCACAATGACTCCAAGTTCCGAGTCTTGGATAATGCACTTTGATGGTTCCAAGCAATACGAGGGATCAGGAGCTGGAGTGGTGCTCACATCACCCAAAGGAGACAAGTTGAGCTACGTGTTGCAGATTCACTTTGATTGTTCCAACAACGTGGCCGAGTATGAGGCATTATTGCATGGATTGAAGATAGCCAAGGAGATGAACATTAAGAGGATACGGTGCTATGGAGATTCGGACCTTGTGGTACAGCAGGTCTCGGGAACTTGGGATAGAAAAGATGCAACTATGGCAGCATACCGCAGAGAGGTGGACCGGGTTGCCGGGTGTTTTTCCGGGTATGAGGTGGAGCATGTAGATAGAAGAAAAAACGAGGCAGCAGATGCACTCGCCAGACTCGGCTCGCGTAGAGAGCCGGTTCCACCCAATGTGTTCTTGGACGAGCTATGGCGGCCGTCAGTTAAAACCGAGTCTGAGGAAGAACTGGCTAACAAAGATCCGGATTTGGAGCTCGTGGCCACAATACGCACTGTTCCCGAGTGGACAGAGCCGTTTCTGGCTTACCTATCACGGGGTGAGTTACCACAGCAAGAGGTACTAGCAAGGCAAATTCTGAGGCGAGCAAAAGGTTATTCCATCATCAATGGGGAGTTATATAAAAGGAGCGCTGCAGGAGTATTTTTGCGCTGTGTAGCACCAGAAGAAGGCCGGCAAATCCTGAAAGAGATCCACGAAGGCGACTGTGGGCATCACGCATCCACAAGGTCCCTTGTGGCCAAAGCATATAGGCACGGTTTCTTCTGGCTCACAGCCTTAGCAGATGCGGAACGCTTGGTGGCAAGGTGCAACGGATGCCAAAGGTATGCCCGCCAAATTCATGTGCCGGCTATGGAGTTGCAAATAATTCCTTTGACCTGGCCTTTTGCCGTTTGGGGTATGGACATGGTTGGCCCCTTTCACATGTCACCTTGCAAAAAGACACATCTCTTGGTGGCTATCGATAAATTTACCAAGTGGGTTGAAGTTATGCCAGTTACTAATTGTGAAGCGATTACGACAGTTAAGTTCCTGAAAAGGATTATCTACCGGTTCGGGTATCCTCACAGTATAATTACCGACAATGGAACCAACATGTCCCTTGGCGAGATGGAGAAATTCTGTGGTAATAACGGAATCCGGCTTGATATAGCTTTTGTAGCTCATCCATAAGCCAATGGACAAGTGGAGAGGGCAAATCAGGAGTTACTTCGTGGATTAAAGCCACGATTGCGAGTCCCATGTATCAGAGCTGCTGGAGCATGGGTTGAGGAGTTACCTTCAGTGGTTTGGGGTATCAACACTACACCTAACAGATCTACTCAGATGACACCGTTTTTCATGGTTTATGGTGCAGAAGCGGTGCTGCCGAGTGATATCATCCATGACACGCCTCGAGTATCGGCTTACGTCGAGGTGGATAACGAGAAGACCCGGCAGGACGCCGTGGATATGTTAGAAGAACATAGGGAACAAGCTTTGGAGAGATCAGCCATATACCAGCAGGACCTGAGGAGGTATCATAGCCGGAGAGTAAAAACCCGGGTCTTCCAGGAAGGAGACCTGGTTCTGCGCCTGGTACAGTCAAAGGAAGGAAAACACAAGTTATCCCCGCCATGGGAGGGACCGTTCATCATAAGTCGGAATCTGCACAACGGATAATATTACTTGGTAGATGCAAGGGAAGTGTCGGCTACTGTTAATGACACCGCTCGTACCACTTCATCTATGCAAGAAAGAGAAAGACCATGGAACGTAGCTCAGCTGCGTCCCTACTATACCTAGTTTAGGCTAGATTCCCAAGTAGAATTACACGATGTAACAGGCAGCAGGTTTCAGACGCACTCTTTTCCTATCCAAGGTACCTAAGGGGACTGGAGGGTTTTTAATGAGGCGGCTTGCTGACCTAACTTTTTTCATATCAATAAAGAGATGGTTAAACAATCTATTGTTCCTTTTTTGTGCGTTTCTTATCAAGTTTTTCTATTTCTGTTATGTTCTTATTTTTCTTGCAGGTAAGTATTATTCATTGCTTTTAGTATATTAGTTTTTTCTAGTAAATTGCATATATATAGGTCTTGGGGGCTGATTGCTTGAATAGCACAGTTGCAAACTCAAAGACCCGTCCACGATGCCAATGAGTTATAAGGGCCGATTACTTGTAATAAGTACGGCTGCAAGCTTATAACCGGACAAAGGAGCCAAACTTTCTTGACTTTTCTTGCTTAAGCTTGATGTGACTCGCACTAAGTGGCATGCTTTGCTAGCGTACGATTACAATCAGTCATGATGCCCAATGGGACTTGCCTGACCCTGTCTTCGTACAGCTGTAGCAACATTGATTATCCACGTGAAAGCCGGTTTACAGTAGAAGAAGGTCAAAAGGGTCATCTAAACCACAAGTTATGCAGAGTACAAGGTTAATAGCCGGAAACTCAAGGTATATCAAGCATAACTTCAAAACCTATGTGAAACGGCTCTAGGTTTTGGGCTTAGCATGTAACAATTTGTTCCTTTTGAAAGACCCAACACCCCAGACTCGGAATTTCGGGCCTTGGGGACTTGGGAATTTGAAAATAGAAACAAATTATCTAGCTATTCAGCTCAAAAACCCAAAAATCCGAGTCTTGGGGACTTAGAAAAAAGCCCACTCGTCAAAACCCATGAGACCCGAAAACCGAGTCTCACAAAAGGAACCATAACAGAAAGTCAGAAAATCAAGGATGAAAAAGCTCAAAGTTAAGAAACATCAAATTCAAGCAAAAGGCCAGAAGGGCCACGACAGTAGTATCATAAAGTGCACAGGTGCACTATCAAAAGAATAATTGTTTTAAAGGCCATCGGCCGAACAAACTGCTTGAGATGGTTGCGGATGAAGGTTTACTCGGCCTCCTGAGTCGGGTTTACAGCCTTGCCCTTGTCTTCCGGGTCTTGGTCCTGGTTTCGCTCCTTAGGGGCCTTCCCAGCGTCGTCACCCGGATTGGCAGCATCAGGACGAACAGGCGGGCGGACAACCGGAGTAGAGGTGGTAGGCGCAGACTCAAGCTCGGATTTCCTCTTTGCAGCCTCCTCCTTTCTCTTGGCCGACTCTGCGTTCCACTTCTCCAGGATATCAAAGGGCAAGGGCATATCTTCCTTCACAGGTTTATCCTCGGCGTCGTATGGAGTTACAAATCTATTCAGGTCCAGAGAATCGGCAAGAGTAGTTGCCGAGTGATGCACCTCGGTCTGTACAGCTTTGAAGTCCTTGGCGGCGAACCTGGAGCCATCGGCCTTGAACTCTGGAAACCCGGCCACCAGCTTTGCCGGCTCAAGCTTTGGAAAGTAAGCTTTAGCCAGCATAAGACCCCGGGTCATCCCAACCCGGCATGCCGAGCGTTTCTAGAGCTCAATCCATGCGGGGACAGTGGAGCACGCATGGATCAGGGTTTCCATACCCGGATATTCCTCAGTCGGCCACTGTATGGTGTCTAGGATCCATTTAGTGCCGGCGCAGAATCTCCGGAGCACAGTCTTTAAATTTTTTACCTTCTGGATATCATCTTCTTCTGGGGGCGCAAGGCTAGAGCCTACAATGTAAACAACAAAGGTTACATCAAAGCATTCCGGGTATCATGGATCAAGAAAAAACTGAGTCACGAACCAGCAAGTAACAATATCTCACCAAGTAGGACACGATAAGTGTCGGCAACTTGGGCTGATAATTTCTTCAGTGCATCATGAACAGTGGTGTACTTCTTCTTGTACTTCGCGACATCCTTGTTAAGCGTTTCCACCTCAGCCTCAAGCGCCTCTTGCAGCTTTACCTCAATCTCCAGGAGTTGATTGGTCTTGGCCAAAATTTCCTCGGACCGGGCCATTTGTGCCTATAAGGGACGAAAAGATAAAGGTTAGTCAGATATCATAATAACCCAAGTATTAAAGAGGTAGTACCAAGTACAACTTCGACAAGTTGTACTCGGAACTTGGGGACTAGATGGATACTACGAAATACCAGTCAGTATTACCTGATGTTCAGCAGCCATGCGCTCCAACATATTGTTCTCTGTGGCCTTCATGGCGAGGAGGGCGCTCATCATCTGGTCGAAGGAATGATTACCCAGGTTGGAAGACCCGGGATCCTGGTTACTCGGAGACCGAGTTCTTTCCTTGGCAGGGGAATGCACCCGAGTCGCTCGAGTGTCGGAGTTCAGCTCGCCTCCCCCTGTGCCCAGGATTGTGACCTCTTCGTCCTCATGCGCATGCGAGGCTATCGGATACTCGGCTTCTCGATCAGCCGGGTTCTTCGGTGGCACTTGCTGCTCTTCCTCGCCGCCAGCCGCAGCACGTCATCAACCGGATTCTCTTTGCCCGGGTCATCAGTTTCCATGTCATCCTGATCACTGGTAGTGACCTTGGCCCTGAGAATGGTACGAGTAAGCAGTTAGTATGTAACTAGCGAAAATTATGGATGAGTATTAGAACAACAAGAGAAGAACCTTACCCGGAGTTCACCATGAAGTCTGAGGGGAATTCGCTGCTAGACCCGGAAGAAGCTGATAAAGATTGAGAAACTGAGACGCGGAGTCGTCCCGCTAAGGGGTGATTGGGAGAAGGAAATCTCTGATACTCGGGATGAGGTTGAGAAGTACCGGCGCGCTGAGCCGGAGATGGTGGGATACCCGGGTTGAGCGTGGCGTCACCCGGAGTGTTCCGGGTCACCCTGCGCTTGATCATGGGTGGTTCCTTCAAGTATGGCCAGTCGGATAATTTACGGTTTAGCTCGCACATATTAGTGAAGGTGTATGGTTTGGAGGCAAGGGAGCGATATGGAACCTTAAAGACAACCCCTCGGGGTTTTCTCTTAGCTCCGACCTCGATGACCGGTTCAGCTTCACTCTCGTCACTCTGTGTTTCCACCCCGTCTTCCGGGTCTTCTTTTTCTTCCTTATCCTCCAGCCCTGAGAGTCACCAATGAATACAGTCGGAAAAACAGGAAGTGTGGAGAAACAAGTTAGCAGAAATTGGGTTGGGTAAAACCCGGAATGTACCTTCCTCCGAGTCAGCTGCCTCTTCATCTTCTTCCGGGTCTCCGGAGGAAGGGGAGGTCTCAACGTTCCAGAAAGCGCTATCAGCCTGAGATGAAGGCGTAAAAGTAAGAGTTAGTGATTGTATCAAGTGTAAGTGCAAGAATGAAAGTGAAAGTATAAGTGCCGGATCTTACCGCGGGAGCCGGATTCTCGCGTGTATATGGATCTAATCCGGCTATGTTCCGGATCACGTCCAACTTCTCCGTCAAGAAACCCTTGATGGTCTTGTTAGTGTCACCGGCCGGGTAATTCTTTGAGGAATAGCGGAGCGCGTCCGTGACGTGCCCCGAGTAGTCGCACATCAGCTTTGCGTGAATGGAGTTGGGCTGGATTCGGAAGTCCACCCATGTCTTAACCAAGTTAAGCCCAAGGAGGCCTTGGGCAGAAAGAACGGCTATTTTGGCTAGAAGGGGCTGGATGGCTTCCCTGTCCGATTCAGGGGCGAAAGCATTGAAAGTGTCGGAAAGATCTAAGAGACCCTCCGAGTAACCCGGCAATTTCCTCTCGCCGGGTAGGGAGGTGTCCCGGCAATAAAAGAAAGATTGTTGCCAGTGCTTAACATGCGAGTTAAGACTGAGAGTTGGCATGGGTGAATTTTTACGGTGCTGGATAGAAACCCCGCCGCAGGCCAAGAGGGCCCTGTCACCGCTTTCGCGGCACGGTTTGCATTGGAAAAGTTCGATAAATAAAGCCAGATTTGGCGGGATGCATAATTAAGATTCGCAAAGGACTCTGAAATGGGTTATGTTCAACATAGAGTTAGGCCCTATGTCGAATACCCGGAGGCCGTAATGGCTGAGGACTTCACGGAAAAAAGATTGACCCGGGGGGCGAAACCCCCGGATCACGTGCTCAACGAAGCATATTACCTCGTCGGGATTGGGGGTAGGCCGGGTCTCATCACCCGGTACCCTCCAATGGATCTCCTTCCGAGGAGGGAGAACGCCTGACTCGGCAAGCTCCTCTAGCTTGGCCAGGGTCACGGAGGACCGCGCCCAATTGGCGGATATGGACTGGGTCATCCTAGGATTTGCCGGTTGCTTCCCCTTGTTCTTGGGAGCCATCTGTTCGGTCTGCAAGGCACAAAGCAAATAATACAAACATAATTAACAAGAGCCGGAAACTACGGGTTATCCTAGTGTCAATAAGCAATATGAAAACTATGAGTTGTCCGAGTATCACTAGACAGTACGAAAATTACGAACCATCCGGGTATCGACGAGTAGTACAGAAATTATGGGATATCCAAGTATCAGTGAGCAATTATGAAAACAGGTTGATTGCCTGTTTATCTAGAGTATGAATAAAAGAACCGGAAGTGGTGGACTGTCCGGGTATCGAAGAGCAATTGCGGAAGTTTTGGCCAAATACATCCAGATTGGAAAATTTGCGGATAATTTCGCAGAGAAATTAACGATTGCGAGCGATAGGAGAGTGCTGTGGGGTCAACTATTGAGCAATTGAACAAACTAGAGTGGAGTTGAGCGATCTAATTCGGCGTGAAGCAAGAAACGGCCCGCGGGCGGACCTAGATCCAATCTAGGTCGAGCGGAGAAATTGGAAGCTAAAATCAATGGAGATAGAAAGCTTACCGGTGTGGATTGGAGAAGGGCACGACGGTGGCAGACGGCGCAGTCGTGGTGTCCCCTTGCGACTCCCGGCGGGCAGTTCGGGGGCGCGGCGGCGGAAACTGGCGGCGGCGCGGGGCGAGCCGTGGATGAGCGCAGCTGACGGCGGCTCGGCTCCGGCGGTGTGCCCGAGGTCTCCGTGGCGGCGCTGTGCAAGCTCAGGTGAGAGAGCGCCGGTGAGGAAGAAGATGATGGAAGAAATGGAACGTTGGGGTATGTTACCCCCCTAGGGCACCTATTTATGGGTACGGGTGGGGGAAACTGGGTCAAAGTGAGCGGGAGCCAAAAATTTCGGGAATAAGGAACACCCGCCCGAGATTTTTGGGATTTACGTTGAAGTGCCCGTGCGCGATATCCGGAAATGATAGGAAGTAAACCCCCTCCGCGATATCCGAACCAATTAACGAGTGAAATAAGCCGGGTCTTCTGCATCTTCCTTGGAACATTGACCCGGAAAAGTAAAGATGGATTCAGAGAAAGCCGGGTTATTATATGGACCACCAATGGAGTTAGGCCTCGCTGTTTATTAAAGCAACCTAACCCGACCTCTATGAACTTGTATGTTTGTTATTTGTGCAGGGAATAGCGTGCGCTTCAAGGAGGATCCCGTGAAGTCCAAGCTATTCTGGGGACTACTGATGGAGGGACGATAACCCGGTATGCTAACACCAAGGTGTAATTCGGCCCAAAGGACGCTGCACAAGACCCGACTTAGGGAAAAGGAGCTTCTAGAAGGCCCAGGAGTGTACGCCTCGTAACCCGGATTGTGGGTTCCGATAAGGAAGTTTAGGGTTTGTAAGCAGTGTCCGGGTAGGATTCCGAGCACGCCTTGGATAGTAAGCTAGGGGGTCCGGGTACTATATAAGCCGGCCCCTAGGGTTAGATTAGACAAGATTACGAGATATCGAGTATCCATTGTAACACGAAAGTTGAGATAATATATTCAGATCGGAGACTCGGCGACTTGATTGCCGGCTACCAGATCGCATATCACCATGGTTTCCCTTGAGCTAAACCCTCTCCCAAACACCAGAGTCGATTTGCCCCAAGACAAGTTACCCCCGGTAAAGTCTGCCGTGATTATCCCACGACACATTCTTTAGCCCTTCCTCTCAAAAAGAAAATAAACAATTTTATTTAATAATATATCCATCTACATCTTTATATTTTTGCATCTCACATAGTTCAACAAAATTATTAAGATGGGCAGCAGCATCATTAGTACTAATACCAGAAAATTACTCTCTCATAACAAGATTTAACAGGGCAGGCTTGCTTCATAAAAATCAGCAGTAGGAGGGAGCAATAGGTGAACTAATAAAATAATTGTTGTTGGTGCTAGTAAAGTCACACAACTTAGTGTTCTCAGGAGTACTCATTTAAGCAAGATTAAAAACAGGATACAAATAAAAACTAGAATAAGAACTATTTTTTTGTGTTTTTGATATAGAGAAGCAAAGAAGACAAAATAAATTAAACTAAGCAAAAAAAAGTAAAGAGATTGGAAGTGAGAGACTCCCCTTGCACAAATCCTCTTTCCCCCTGGCAACAGCGCCAAAAAATAGCTTGATGGTGCAGGTCTTTCACTCGTTGGGAAACCCCAAGAGAAGGTATGAAGAGAACAACATCAAGTTTTCCCTCAGAGAGAAACTAAGGTTGAATCGACCTGTAGGAGAAAGAAATCACTTCCAAAGGTTGATGAAGCTGATGTGGCAAGGCGCACTACCGGTTCACAAGCAACATGGAACCTACACAACACAATCAAATCACTTTGCCCCAGCGAAGCAGTGAGGTTGTCAATCTCACCGGTTTTGCTGAAAACAAAGAGGTTAAACGTATGGTGTGGAAAACAATAGGAAAACAATAGAAATAGTGTGTAAACAGTGATTGGAGTGGTTGTATTATCAGTATGAGGAATATGGACCGGGGTCCACAGTTCACTAGTGGTGTCTCTCCATAAAAGATAGATAGCATGTTGGGTAAACAAATTACAGCTGGGAAATTGACAGATATAAAGGTTGCACCGTACTGCATATGCATGAAATGATGATTACTATGTGATTCTTGCGGGCATTACAACAAAATACATAGAACGTTATCCAACTGCATCTATGACTAATAATCCACCCTTAGAATGTCATCCGAGACAAACCTTGGGTATTAAGTTGCAAGCACAAGATAATCGCATTAAGAAAAGTGTGTAATATAAACAATGTAAACATTGTTGTTTTCTCCCTAATGGCAACAACACATCCCCCATTCGTCACGTTTATGTCACTCGAGCACAAATGCAAGGGAGGCATGAACCCACTATCGAGCATAAATACTCCCTCTTGGAGTCACTAGCATCTATTTGGCAAGAGCATTTACTAATAATGGAGATCATGCAAGATTATAAATAAAACATGATAGATTGATAATCACGAGACATAGCATTCAATATTCACCCGATCCCAACAAACACAACATGTAGCATTACAATAAGATGATCTTGCGCATGTAGGAAAGCTCACAAGATCTAAACATGAGGCATAAAGAGGAGAGGACAATCATCTAGCTACTGCTATGGACCCGTAGTCCAAGGATGAACTACTCAGGCATCATTCCGGAGGCGGGCATGGTGGTGTAGAGCCCTCCGGTGATGATTTCCCCTCCCGGCAGGGTGCCGAGAGAGCTACAGAACCCTCCCGGTCCAGGGTTGACGATGACGGCGGCCTCGGGTGTTTTTCTTAGAAAAGGCTTATGCTTTTAGGGTTAACCTCCCGAGAGGTATAAATAGGCGAGAGGGTAACGTTGGTGGGTGGCCTGGGGGCCCACACCACCCCTGGGCGGGACCAAGGGGGGAGGGGGCTCTCCTACGCCTTGATGGTGCCTTGACGGGGAGACTTCTTGATGATGATGAATTTTAAGTCCCTGGCAACGGCGCCAGAAATCCTTGATGCTTATGATGGCGTGTTGGGAACCCCAAGAGGAGGGTGTGATGAGTACAGCGGTAAGAATTTCCCTCAGTTAAGAACCAAGGTTATCCATCCAGTAGGAGAAAGAGGATCTTCGGAAGGTTGATGCCACTGACGGTGGTGATGGCGCCTCACCAGTGTCAGCAGCAACGCGGAACCTGCACACAACACAACCAAAATACTTTGTCCCAACGGTACAGTGAGGTTGTCAATCTCACCGGTCTTGCTGAAAACAAAGATTAGACGTATATTGTGGAAAATGGTTTATGCTTGCAGTAAGTAAAGAAAGCAGGGAATTGTAGTGGTTTGTTTAAGAGTGTAGGAAAATGGTCCGGGGTTCATAGGTTCACTAGTGGTGTCTCTCCATAAAAGATAGCATGCGGGGTGAACAAATTACAGCTCGGCAATTGACAAATAGAGGTTGCACCGTAGTGCACATTCATGACATGATGACTACTATGATATTTAGTGCGGGCATTACAACAATATAGATAGACCGTAATCCAACTACATCTATGACGAATAATCCACCCTCAGGTTATCATCCGACCCCCTTAGGTATTAAGTTGCAAGCAACAGATAATCGCATTAAGCAATGTGTGTAATGTAAGCAATGATTGTGCACGCGGGCACTCACACTGCTGTTTTATCCCTAGTGGCAACAACACATCCTCCCCCGTCACGTTTCTGTCACTCAAGCACAGGCGAAAAGGAGGCATGCACCCAACTATCGAGCATAAATACTCCCTCTTGGAGTCACTAGCAACTACTTGGCCAAATCAACGACTAGCAACGGAAAGCATGCAAGATCACAAATAACATATGCAATAAAGACTATAATCAACTTGGCATAAGTTCAATATTCATCGGATCCCAACAAACACAACACATATAATTATATAAGAACAATCTCGATCATGTTAGGCAGCTCACAAGATCTAAACATTGAGGCATAGGAGGAGAAGACAACCATCTAGCTACTGCTATGGACCTGTAGTCCAAGGATGAACTACTCACGCATCACTCCGGAGGCAGGCATGGTGATGAAGAGGCCTCCGGTGATGATCTCCTCTCCGGCAGGGTGCCGGGAGATAGCTTCAGAACCCCCCTGGTCAAGGGTTGCCGACGACGACGGTTGTGGAACTTTTCGGGGATTTTTGATCAGTTCTGTAGGGTTTTCCTTCGGAGGGGAATAAATAGGCGAAAGGGCGACGTCGGTGGGCCACCAGGGTGGCCTCACCACCCCTAGGCGCAGCCAAGGGGGGCCGCGCCTGGCTATGGTGAGAGCCCCCTGGTGTCTTCGACTCCTCTTCGGACTTCTGTATGCTTCCGGGGAAATATGAACTTCGAGATTCGTGGGGTCCAATTCCGAGAATATTTCCAGAACAACTTTTCTGAAATAAAAAACAGCAGAAAACAGGGAACTGGCACTTGGCATCTTGTTAATAGGTTAGTCCCGGAAAACATGTAAAAAATGCTTTAAAGATGTGAGAAAACATGTAGGAATTGGCATAATATCAACATGGAACGTCAGAAATTATAGATACGTTGGAGACGTATCAAGCATCCCCAAGCCTAGTTCCTACTCTTCCTCGAGTAGGTAAACGATAAAACAAAATAATTTCTGAGGTGACATCCTACCACACAATCTTGATCATAATATGTAAAACAGAGCATGTAAACTAGGATCAAATGAACGAAAGCTATGATCTATATTTGATATCAACAAGTAATTCATAAACAAAGAAGAAAGAAGTAAAACTTTAAATGAATCAATACTAAAAGACTATCAACCGTGTAAATTTTATTAGAGATGATTTAAGCTTTCAAGAACAACAATATCCTGCACGTCAAACGATCTTCACAACCCCTGTTAGGATCAAGTCAAGCTTTCCACACGATGCAACACTTGAATCTTAAACTATTTGCACACTAAAAACAAGAGAGTGTTCTGCGTTGGTCCCTGGCACCGGGATGTTATGGCAAAGTGAACATTATGGGGGGTTTGGAAGGTCAATGGAAGAAAGGTTCACAAAGCTGAAAGTGGTCATTAGACAAGAGAAAATCTTACAACTGAAGCTATGCAGGGAGTAGGGATTGCCACACAACAGATGCACATAGAGCTATAAGTGTATGAAAGATCTCCAATGCAACTAGTGGGGGTGCATCCAACTTGCTTGCTCACGAAGACCCAGAGCTCATTTGAGGAGGCTCATCATTGGAATATACAAGCCAAGTTCTATAATGTAAAGTTCCCCACATAGTTATGAATGCATGATAATATGAAAACTTTCTCCAAACTGAAGCATTGGTGCTAAACGCGAAGCACAAGTCTGGTATAAAGGATAGTGATGCTCCCCCTCTCTCTTTATTCTCTCTTTGGCCTTTTTTCCTTTTTCTTTTTTGGGCTTTTTTTATTTTTTTTTATTTTTCTATTTTATATATCCTCACCGGTAGGGGCAACATCCTATATTACAATGAATCATCACACCTTTAGTACTCATAACTCATAATGGAATATCTCTGATGTATCCAACTGCATGCTCCTGCCAGTGTAGCAGTATGCATAAATAACCATGAAGCTCATCATCAAGTAACATAATGGAGGTGGATGTTGTGCATCAATATATCTCGGAATGGCTATGGAAATACCATTATAGGTAGGTATGGTGGCTGTTTTGAGGAATAATATATGGTCTTATGTGCAGGAGAACAATGTCCTCCCACGGGATTTGGATGCTCTAGCGAAGTTTGCACCAACTCTCAATGTGAGAAAGGGCAATGCACAGTACCGAAGAGGCTAGCAAATATGGATGGTGGAAGTGCCAGGAACCGCAACATAGACTCACAAGTTAAAAGGTTGCAGAAAGCAAATCATCTTTAAAAGGCAGAATGCAAATCACTCCAAGAGGGTCTGTGGCAGTGACAAGTCACTGTTAGCTACCCCGACTGAAGCGCGTAACAAAAGGCCGGTCAGAAATGTATCACTCGTAGCAATCATATACCATTGTTTCTATCAGCTGGTAATTCAAGCGTGGCACAGTTTCAAGTTTCTTAGACCAACCATTAAAAGTTTATACTTACTAGTCCTTCCCGTTTATCCATTAAGCAAATTAATATCTCAAAACAACATCAGTGATTCAAGTGAAGCAGTTTAGTGATCTACAAGACCATGCGAATTTTTCCACTATACCAACTAACATATAAGCATTTCTATTCTCAACCAAGCACATATATATGATAACAAAAACTCTCTCTAAGCATATAGAAATGAAAACTAGAGAGTACTAACAGCTCTAAATAGAGATGAATGCAAAACAGGAGCTAAATAAATGCAGTAGCGAGACAAGAATTAAGAATACAAAGTATTCCCATCAAAAAGCCGAGCGTGTCACTCTACAATAAAAGAATGCTGGGGTCCAACCAAGATTATTGAAAAAATAAAAACAAACAGAAAAAAAGACGCTCCAAGTAAAGCAAATAAGATGTGACCGAATAAAAATATAGTTTCACTAGAAGTGACGTGATAATTTGTCGATGAAGAAGGGGATGCCTTGGGCATCCCCAAGCTTAGACGCTTGAGTCTTCTTAAAAATTTATGGGATGTACCTCCGGGGCATCCCCAAGCTTAGCCTCTTCACTCTTCTTGATCCGTCATATCATCCTCTTCTCTTGACCCTTGAAAACTTCCTTCACACCAAACTTCTCACAATCTTCATTAGCCACGTTAGTGCAATCGAAATAATAAATTCACATGGCTCAGTTTCAACACAAGCCTAACACTCATAAAAACATTAGATACTGTCACAACTTCTTTTGAAACTCTTTTTCTCAAAAAAAACAACAAAAGAAAGAGATTAAGATGCAAATGCAATTATTGGCAGAAATCTGTCAAAACAGGACAACACGTAAAGATGATTTGTTTCGAAAATCTTCTGTTGCTCAAATCAAAAAGTTTTCAACTAAGAAAAGTTGCGTATATAACCCCGGATTACGCACAAAACAACTATGGTCATTTTGAATATTCCGTGATTTTATACGAATTTAACAGTGGACAGCAGAAATCTGTTTCCTACGCAGAAATCCGAAATATAGTCTCAACTTTCCACTGGAGGCTTTACTTGGCTCAAAAAAGACACAAAATAAAAAGATACAGCAGGGTTGCTAAGGAAATAGACAACACCCAGGTGCAAAGCACACAGAATGAAACGACGAAAAACGGGTTGAAAACGGAGAAATAAAACGGGTTGTCTCCCGGTAGCGCTTTTCTTTAATGCCTTTCAGCTAGGCATAGAAAGCAACTAAAGTATTTTCAAGTGAAGAAGCATCAAAATTAAGCTTAGAAATCTCCTCAACCATGAATTGTATTTCATCTATAGAAGTTTTAGATGTCCCTTTATCAGCACTTTTAGGCACACTACTTTCATCAAATGGGTTTGCGGGAACAATCCAATCAAAATTCTTTTCTAGAGCTTCATGCATTCCTACCAATTTAAAGGGTATTTGTATTTTATTTTCCTTATCATTGTCTTTACCCGTTGTCCTATTAACATCTACACATGATCCTGACATCTCAAATCGGTTAAAAACTTTCCTAGCCTCAATGGCAACATCACCAATTTCTTTAGACAAACTTTCAAGAATAAACTCTCTTTTTTCGCTATCCTTAATGTTATCAAGGTTGAGGAACATTTGTTGTATTATGGGATTAAGGTTAACAAACCTAGCTTTCATCATACGAACTAGATATGCTGCAGTGGTTTCATAATCTGGAGCAAGCTCAGCTAAGGATCTATCCTCAAATTGTTTGTGCTTACTAACATAATTAAAGAACTCTCCAATATTATCTTTCCCAATTATATCACCACTACCTATTTGTACGTCTTTCAAGGTAAACTTGGGTAGAATCATGATTAGAGATTAAACTAAGAGCAGAAAAGCAAAAATAACAGCTATGAAGTAAACTATTTTTTTTGTGTTTTTGATATAAAGAAGCAAAACAAGACAAAAATAAAAACAAGACAATAAACAAAATAAAGAGGTTGAGAGTGAGAGACTCCCCTTTCCAGAAGACTTCTTTCTCCCCGGCAACGGCGCCAGAAATTCTTTGCTATGCCTTGATCGTGCCTTGACAGGGAGACTTCTTGATGATGATGAATTTTAAGTCCCCGGCAACGGCGCCAGAAATTTTTGATGCTTGTGATGGTGTGTTGGGAACCCCAAGAGGAGGGTGTGATGAGTACAGCGGTAAGAATTTCCCTCAGTTAAGAACCAAGGTTATCAATCGAGTAGGAGAAAGATGATCTTCAGATGGTTGATGCCACTGACGGTGGTGATGGCGCCTCACCGGTGTCAGCAACAACGCGGAACCTACACACAACACAACCAAAATACTTTGTCCCAACAGTACAGTGAGGTTTTCAATCTCACCGGTCTTGCTGAAAACAAAGACTAGACGTATAGTGTGGAAAATGGTGTATGCTTGCGGTAAGTAAAGAAAGCAGGGAATTGTAGTGGTTTGTTTAACAATGTAGGAAAATGGATCGGGGTTCATAGGTTCACTATTGTGTCTCTCCATAAAAGATAGCATGCCGGGTGAACAAATTACAGCTCGGCAATTGACAAATAGAGGTTGCACCGTAGTGCACATTCATGATATGATGACTACTATGATATTTAGTGCGGGCATTACAACAATATACATAGACTGTAATCCAACTGCATCTATGACTAATAATCCACCCTCAAGTTATCATCCGAACCCCCTTAGGTATTAAGTTGCAAGCAACAGATAATCGCATTTTGAATTGTGTGTAATGTAAGCAATGATTGTGCACACGGGCACTCACAACGCTATTTTGTCCCTAGTGGCAACAGCACATCCTCCCCCGTCATGTTTCTGTCACTCGAGCACATGCGAAAAGGAGGCATGAACCCAACTATCGAGCATAAATACTCCCTCTTCGAGTCACTAGCAACTACTTGGCCAGAGCAACCACTAGCAACGGAAAGCATGTAAGATCACAAATAACATATGCAATAAATACCACAATCAACTTGGCATAAGTTCAATATTCATCGGATCCAAACAAACATAGCACATAGAATTACATAAGAACAATCTCGATCATGTTAGGAAGCTCACGAGATCTAAACATTGATGCATAGGAGGAGAAGACAACCATCTAGCTACTGCTATGGACCTGTAGTCCAAGGATGAACTACTCACGCATCACTCCGGAGGTAGGCATGGTGATGAAGAGGACTCCGGTGATGATCTCCTCTCCGGCAGGGTGCCGGGAGACAGCTTCATAACCCCCCGGATCTAGGGTTGACGATGATGGCGGCTCCGGAACTTTTCGGGGATTTTTGATCAGGTCCGTAGGGTTTTCCTTCGGAGGGGAATAAATAGGCGAAAGGGCGACGTCGGGGGGGGCACCAGGGTGGCCTCACCACCCCGAAGCGCGGCCAAGGGGGGCCCACGCCTGGCTATGGTGAGGACCCCCTGGTGCCCGTTTTCGACTCCTCTTCGGACTTCTGGATGCTTCCGAGAAAATAGGAACTTCGGGATTCGTGGGGTCCAATTTCGAGAATATTTCCAGAACAACTTTTCTGAAATAAAAAACAGCAGAAAACAGGGAACCGGCACTTGGCATGTTTTTAATAGGTTAGTCCCGGAAAACGTGTAAAAAATGCTAGAAAGAAGGGAGAAAACATGTAGCAATTGGCATAATATCAACATGGAACATCAGAAATTATAGATACGTTGGAGACATATCAGGCTCCGCCTCATTGTGTGGGGCTGATACGTCGAAAACGTATGTCCTTTTCCGAACACTTTTCTTATTGTTTTCCTCTAAACTTGTGTGTTTTGAATACAACTAACACGGACTAACGCTGTTTTCAGCAGAATTACCTTGGTGTCTTGTTTTTGTGCAAAAAAATCAACTTTCGGGAAAATGCGCAGAAAAGACCCCATGGGTCTTAAAACACCGGAAGACGCCGGGAGCCAGAAGGGGGGCAGGAGAAGATCCATAGGGTGGCCACACCACCCCCTGGCGCGCCCCCCTTGGCCGCGCCAGCATAAGGTGTGGGCCACCCAGAGCCCCCCTGGACTCCCCTTTCGACTACAAATAGCCTTCAACCCTAAAACGCGAGGGGGTTCGTCATATTCCACAGAAACACAATAGAGCGCCGCCACCATCTCGGACCTCGATTCGGGGATCAGAAACTCCGTTCTGGCACCCTGCCAGGACGGGGAATTGGAGGAGATCATCGCCATCGTCATCACCAACACCTCTCCATCGACCATCCATGTTTCCCCATCGATGTGTGAGTAATTTCCCCGCTGCAGGCTGAAGGGGATGGTAGGGATTGGCTGAGATCGTTTATGTAAAAATTCCATGATTGTTAGGGCATAGTGCCTAGTATCTTCTATTAGTGCTATTGACATTGTTGCAACTTCTTATGCTTAATGCTTGTCACTTTGGGCCCGAGTGCCATGATCTCAGATCTGAACATATTATTGAATCATGATGATAATTATTCTTCCTAGATCATACATGCAAGTTTTTTACACATATCATTGTCCGGAACCCGAGGTCCCGAAGTGACAGAAATCGGGACAACCGGAGGGGGTGGCTGTGATGTGAGGATCACAGGTGTTCACAGAGTGTTAATGCTTTGCTCCGGTGTTCTATTAAAAGGGAAACCTGAATTACCAGTAGTTCCCTTGAGGCCCCGCTGAAAACGGGCTAGTAGGACAGAAGATATTGTGCAAGTGCTCATTGCGAGCACGTATAACTATTTAGGGAACACATGCCTATGGTTACTTAGTACTTGGATGCTTTATCTTATTTATGTGCAATGACCATGACTTGATCATTATATGAACTATCTTATCCATGCAATGCTCGTTCATCTATCCCTATGCCTAAAGTATTTAGTTTCGTTGTTTACTTCAAATACTGTTGCTGCCGTTTTCATTCCATTGCTGCTATTATTTCACTACTGCTGCTACTATATAACTGTTACGACTGATAATCCACTGCGAACATAAGTACTTTCAGGTGCAGGTGAATTGACAACTCACTTGTTAAGGAGCACAAATGTTCTTTGGCTCCCCTTGTGTCGAATCAATAAATTTGGGTTTTACTTCCCTCGAACACTGTTGCAATCCCCTATACTTGTGGGTCATCAAGACTATTTTCTGGCGCTGTTGCCGGGGAACATAGCTTTATTTGCGAGCTCACCGGAGATTATTATTATCTACTTCCATCATTCATCATGGGTAAGACTCGTGATGGAAAGTTTCCTATATTACCATCCACTACAAGAAGAGGTACAACTCTGAACACCTCTGCTGCTCTTGATTCACCGTCTGTTATGAGTAAGCTGCTTACACCACCACATGCTACTTCTGCTGAATCTTAAAATACTTTTGATACTTTTGATGATGCCTATACTGTTCTTGATGAGAGTGGTTCTCTTGGTCCTTTCTTAGATGCTACTATTGCTAAAGCTAAAAATATTGCAAACACTGAAACTCCTGATAAAAATTCTGTTACTCCTGCTGTTTCACCTGAGCTTATAGAGAGCCCTAGTGATGATTTTGATGATTCCTATATTGATCTTAATGATGATCTTATTGATGAAATACATGCTATGAAGGATAAAGATGCTGTTATGAGTCTTATTGAAAGTTGTGCTGTTAAATATAAATTATCTCCTGATGCTAAGTTTGCCACCTCTCCTATTAATATTAGGGATAAGGATTATGATTTCTCTCTTGATTTATCTTATATATCTATTGTTGAGAAAGAACCTTTTTGTGGTACTCAAAATGAAAGTGCTATGAAACATATGAATGAGCTCTCCTCTTTGAGTAGTTTATTCTCTGATGATCTTAAGAAACGTAGCTACTTTGTTGCTAAAATATTCCCTTTCTCATTAAAAGATGGAGCTAAAACTTGGTTTCACAATTTTTCTCCTGGATCTATTGATAGTCCTATTGGTTTGGCTAATGTTTTCTTTCAGAAATATTTTCCTACTAGTGCTCAACATGTTGCTTTACAAAATATATTTAATTTCAAGCAATTGGATGGAGAGAAATTGCCTGTATCGTGGGCAAGGTTCTGTTATTTAGTTAGGGCTACACCTGGGCATAAGCTAGAAAATAATAAACTTCTTGATATATTCTATAATGAACTAACTGTTGAATCTATGACATACCTGGATAGTTGTGCTGGTTGTGTTTTCAGGCAAAGAACTCCAGAAGAAGATGAGGAATTAATGGCTAAAATAAGCCAAAATCATGATGATTGGACTATGGTTGAGCCTGAGCCGACCCCTACTCCAGTACCTACACCTACACCAACACCCAAGAAAAGGGGAATGATTGAATTAAATGATGAAATGATGAGAGAAGCCAGGAAATCTCTTAAAGAGAGGGGTATTAAATCTGAAGATGTGAAGAATCTTCCACCTATAGAAGAATTATGTAAGCCAATCCCTCACTCATCACCCATTGAGGTACACTCTCTCCAATATTTTGATACTAGAGATATTCCCTATAATAAACCTCCTGATCAATGTTTAGCTGAATTTGATAATTATGTTATTAAGCAAGATAATTTTAATATGAGAGTGCAAAATCACCCAATGGAAAACTCTAGAGCTATTAATGATTTGCATGGTATTATAGAAAGAACCTCTAATGATGTTAAAATGCTTGTTAAACATTTTCAAATGGTCCAAACTCAAATTGATCAACTTGCTAAAGTGCAAAAAGATTTTCTAGTTAATGCGTTTAAAGAAAAACATGCTTATGAAACAAGAACTAGAAGTGGTATTGCTACACAAGATCCTTTATATCCTGAGGGACATCCTAAAAGAATTGAACAAGATTCTTAGCAAACTAATAATGATGTTATTCATACTAAGAAGAAAAAGAAGAAGAAACATTAAAGTGCTGTAGAATCCTCTGAACTTGCTAAAGATCCTAATAGTATATCTATCTCTGATGCTGAAACTGAAAGTGGTAATGAAAAGAATGATGCTTCTGATAAAGAAGAAATGGAAAAGGAACCTGAAAGGCAAACTAAAAATACAAAGTACACTAAGGAGGATTTCATTGCTAATAAACATTGTAATGAGAGAGAACCTTGGGTACAAAAACCAATGCCTTTTCCTAATAAGAAACACAAACCAAAGGAAGAAGAACACTATAACAATTTTTGTGAATGGATGAAACCTTTGTTCTTGCAAATTCCTTTAACTGATGCTATTAAATTGCCTCCTTATGCATATGCAAAATATATGAAAGATATTGTCTCTAGCAAAAGGAAGATTCCTAATGAGGAAATTTCCACTATGCTTGCTAATTAATCTTTTAATGGCAAGGTTCCTAAGAAGCTTGGAGATCCTGGTATACCAACTATTCCCTGTTCTATTAAAAATAATTATGTTAGAACTGCTTTGTGTGATTTGGGAGCTGGAGTTAGTGTCATGCCTTTTACTCTCTATAAAAGTCTCCTCCTAGAAAATTTGATACCAACTGAGATATCTTTGCAAATGGCTTAATAAGTCTATTGCTATTCCTGTGGGTATATGTGAGGATGTTCCTGTTCAAGTTGCTAATAATTGTCTGATATTAACTGACTTTATTGTGTTCGAAATGCCTGAAGATGATAATATGTCTATTATTCTTGGGAGACCTTTTCTTAGTACTGCAGGGGTTGTTATTGATTGCAATCAAGGAAAAGTTACTTTTAATGTTAATGATAAAGAGCACACTATTTATTTTCCCAAGAAGATTGATAAGAAATATGGTCTAAATTCAATTGAAAATATTGAGACCATCAAGATTGGAGAATTTTATTATCCCATTCCAGCACCACCAAAAGAATATGAAATTATTATGATTGCGACTATGCCTATTAACGTTGAGGTAACATAATTATTTAGTCAGGAACAAAGTTTTGTTTCATATAAAATTATTTTGGTAGTAAGACTTGATCACCCTTGTTAATAAAATGATTTTGAATGACGAAGACAATGTTTTCATCTTCCACATTATGTTTTCACCATGTTTACTTATGTTATTACATTGCTACTTGAGTACAATCATGTTTTTCACCATCCTTATGCATGTTTTCCTCATGTTTTCACCATGATTACTGAGGTTATGCATGTTTTAACGATCCATACTTTTGTTTTCACCACTACCACCTTTGTTTTCTTTGGATATTCTTCCATTAGAGTGTCATATAACCTCTGTAGTGCTGGTTTTGGTTTTGGTTTTGTTTTCCACCTTTTCACTTTTGTTTTCCTGGTTTTTATTAATTATTAAAATCCTGGAATTACCTCAAAAATAAAGTTTCTCGAAAAATTCCAGAAAAATTATAATAATTTTTTACGTCAAAAATAAGGCAGAAAGCCACCTGGGAGACCCCGGGGGACCCACCAGTCAGGCACACCACAGGGTGGCGCGGCTAGGCCCTGGTGGCGCCAGCACATGGTGTGGGGCCTCCTAGCCCTCCACTTACTCTCTCCACTGCCAAAGTCTTCTCTCTCACCCCCAAACTGAAAACATTTCCTGAAACCCGTGTTCTTGCAGTTCTTCCTCTGGATTTTCGATCTCCTTTTTCAGACCATCATTTGTGCTGAGATTTGGTGTGGACTCCTTCGATGATCCAAGTAGAATTTTGTTTAGTGAAGTATTTCTTGAGTATTTTGCCACTGTAGGTGACAGCTTATGTGAGTTTTCATGCTTGATTTGAGTAGAAATAATGTGTTTTTGATGTACGTTTAGCTCTCATATAAGTCCCTATGGTAGTTTCCACCTTATAGTTACTTGAAATTAATTTTTGTGATGATTGTTGAAAAATTTCAGAGATGGAGCACAATGCTTGTCAACTAAACCAGCATGAGTTGGAGTTGCATGAGGTCATGCTCGTGCACCGCGAAGAGAGGGTGTTTCCATCAATTTATTCGTGTCGGGAATTTATGCAGGTTACAGGATTTCTGCAGGATTTCAACACCCTTGTGCAGAATGCAGGCTTGAACCGTTTCATTGAGGATGAACCCATCCAATATGTGAAACTAACTATGTCTGTGGTGCAGGATTTTCGTTTCAAGTGGTCCTCAACTAACCCAATGGTCCACTATAAAATTTATAATAAAGCTATGAGCCTGCCTTTTAGTGTTTTTGTGTGCAGCTATTAAGGTACCCGAGTGGGTGTCTTGTGAGAAGATAAGTGGGCAGCCTAAACCACTGCTGGATTTATATAGAGAGATTTGCCAAGGCAAAAGCTTCACAGGGGAGAGTGGTAAAATTCTAGAAATCCAACTCCCTAGCATTCGATACTTTGCCTACTTTATTTCTAAATGTGTGTTAGCTAGAAAAACTGCTAGCAAGCTATCTGTCTATGTTTTGGCGTTTATTGTAGATGCCTTGAGACACGATAGGTCTTATAACTTTGGCGCTTTGATTGCTTACCGCCTCTCACATAACCGTGATAAGGGCGGAGTTTGTGGAGGTCTTATTGCCTCGTGCTTTCTAGCTTTGCATGGTTTGGAGCCACACCCTCTAGACGTGCAGTTTCCTATAGAGAGGCTTAATCTTGTTTCCATGGTTCAACATAAGTTCCTTTCTACACATGCTCACTTGCACAACTTATATTTTGAAATAACTTTCTCCAAACAATCTAGGTGGAGAGTTAATAAAACTGTTATGGAAGTAATTCTGCCTGCACCACCTTTGTTTGCTCTTAATGGCAGGCTAGGATGGAGCTTTCTGAGAGCGAGCTGGACACATACCTTGTGCATCACCCCCAATAAGGGGAGGACGCCAGAGAGGGGGACGATGGTGATTTCGTCCAGCCCTATGACGCCACGGGGATTCCATATCAGCACCCCGGCTATGACTATGCACCCGCTGAATAATCTTCCTCTTATGCGCCCGAGTACGACCATGCGAGGGATGACCCACCACAGTGGGGATACTTCACGCGCCATGATTGATATCCACTTAGGCCAAAAGCCTAAGATTGGGGGGAGGTATACTGATCTCACACTCATTTATATATCATGTTATGTCGGTTCTTTGTATATCCATGTTTTCTTTTCTTTCGCTTCTTTTTGCTTCTTTCATTTGTTTTCGTTTCTTTCTCTTCTTTTGTTTTTATTGTTTTGTTTTCGCTTTCCAAAACACAAAAAGACCAAAAAGATTTCTGTTGTTCCTCTCTATTTGTTTCTTTAGTTGGTTTGCTTTATATTTTAGTTGCAGTTTAATATTCAAGAACCCAAAAATATTTTGTTTTGTTTGTTGCTTGCTTTCTTTTATTCTTGTTTCGTTTCAAAAACCCAAAAAGATTTTTCTTTGTTTTCTTGCTCCCTTTTGTTTGTGTTTTAATTTAAAAAACCCAAAAATATTTGTTGTTCTTCTTTGGTTTTGAAAAGTTCGCTACAGAGTACAATAGTCGTCCGTGATTCCATTGGAGCATGGTTTTCATTATATATTATTCAAGCCACAAGTGAAGAGCAATAATGACGATCTACGACAATTCAAGTTGTGGTGAGATGCTGGTATGAACTCTATTTGCTTTCATTTTTGTACATATATCCATCTATGTGAGCATGCTTAGTTTGTTCGTATAAGATATATGTGACTTAATGGCTGCTTAATAGTTCATGCTCTCTCATGTTTTGTTCCAATTTATGAATGGTAAATGACATGTCATATAAATATGTGTTCGCATTGTTCTATTCGTAGAAGAACATGACATTGTGATAGCCTCCTCTTACTGTTTCATTCGAATCAACTTGGCACATGCTCGCGCATGCTAAGACTGAAAAAAGTCAATTAACCTCGATGATTTATTTTGCCTCAGAGTTCTAGTGTCAATTTTATGCCTCAGTTAATTTTACTTTGTTGTAAACATTATTATGATAGTTGTTGGTCTCTTGATTGTCGCTTCCTGTCTATTTGCTAGCCTTCACCTGTACTGAGTATGACCTCTACTCGTGCATCCAACTCCCCAAAACCAAAGTTTGCCAAATGTGTCCACCATACCTACCTATATGTGGTATTTAACCGCCACTCCAAGTAAATTTCTTATGTGCTACCTTTAAAACCTTCTAAAAAACTATTCCTGTTTTGTGCCCCTGTTTAGCTCATGAGGACGTATATAGAGAATCTTTAACTCACTTGTTGATTGGATTTCATACCCTGGACTAGTGGCTTCATCCGCTTATCCAAATGATAGAAGAGCTGGCAGCGGGGTGCCCTACCCCAAATTAATACACACAAATTGTCTTCACTCTTTTTGCCCCTGATTTATCAGTCAAAGCATAATTTTGTAAACAAAAGAGAAACAGGGATGACCTTCTACCCAGATGCGTCCTTCACATGGGAGCCGCTCTTGTGAATCCAGTTGGCTTGTGACGTACTGTATTGTCTGTTTACCATTCGTTGACATAAACATAAACCTCTCTCAAAATGTTTGCAATACCTCTGTTTAATAAAATAAAAAAGCTCTAGCACATGAGTGATCCATGCTTCCCTCTGCGAAGGGTCTTCCTTTTACTTTTATGTTGAGTCTCCGCCATATTCTTTGAGCAATTTCTTGAGAGCACAATGGTCATTCTTAGTGTGATATGTTTGTCCCAAAGCACGGTTGATTGTTGTATAATCTTGACACCTGTATCTTTGATATCTTTACTTCTAGTCTTCCCTTGAATTTCAGAGGTACCCTGGCATTTATGTTTTGCCCCACACATAAGGGCAAGCGAGATACCACTTTATCATATCCTATTATGAATATTAGAATCTTGCAAATAGTTATGCTTCATGTTGTTTATTATTAATATGTTGTTATATTTTCATGGTTTGCATAGCTATTAAGTGACAGTATCTTGCATGTATCTTATCATGAGCATAATTAAGTATTTGATCATATAGTGAGTATGTTTACATCATATGAAACAAATGTGTTCGTAAAAGTCTTTTATCGCACTCAATTGTCACTGAATTTCTTGAGGACAAGCAATAAGCTAAGCTTGGGGGGAGTTGATACGTCGAAAATGTATCTCCTTTTCCGAACACTTTTCTTATTGTTTTCCTCTAAACTTGTGTGTTTTGAATACAACTAACACGGACTAACGCTGTTTTCAGCAGAATTACCTTGGTGCTTGTTTTTTTGCAGAAAAATTAACTTTCGGGAAATTACCCAGAAAAGACCCCATTGGTCTTAAAACACCGGAAGACCCCGAGAGGTAGAAGGGGGCTAGGAGAAGAGCCACAGGGTGGCCACACCACCCCCTGGCACGCCTGCCTTGGCTGCGCCAGCATAGGGTGTGGGCCACCTAGAGCCCCCCTCAGACTCCCCTTTCGACTACAAATAGCCTTCAACCCTAAAACGCGAGGGGGTTCGTCATATTCCATAGAAACACAACAGAGCGCCGCCGCCATCCCGAACCTCGATTCGGGGATTAGAAACTCCGTTTTGGCACCCTGCCGGGATGGGGAATTGGAGGAGATCAACGTCATCGTCATCACCAACGCCTCTCCATCGACCATCCATGTTTCCCCATCCGTGGGTGAGTAATTCCCCCGCTGTACGCTGAAGGGGATGATAGGGATTGGATGATATCATTCATGTAATAATGCCGTGATTGTTAGGGCATAGTGCCTAGTATCTTCTATTAGTGCTATTGACATTGTTGCAACTTGTTATGCTTAATGCTTGTCACTTTGGGACCGAGTGCCATGACCTCAGATCTGAACATATTATGGAATCATGATGATAATTATTGTTTCTTGATCATACTGCAAGTTGTTTACAATATCATTGTCCGGAACCCGAGGCCCCGAAGTGACAGAAATTGGGACAACCGGAGGGGACGGCTGTGATGTGAGGATCACATGTGTTCACGGAGTGTTAATGCTTTGCTTCGGTGTTCTATTAAAAGGAACACCTGAATTACCAGTAGTTCCCTTGAGGCCCCGCTTAAAAAGGGCTGGTATGACAGAAGATGTTGTGCAAGTGCTCATTGCGAGCACGTATGAATATTTACGGAACACATGCCTATGGTTACTTAGTACTTGGATGCTTTATCTTATTTATTGTGCAATTACCATGACTTGATCATTATATGAACTATCTTATCCATGCAACTCTCGTTCATCTATCCCTATGCCTAAAGTATTTAGTCCCGCAGTTTACTTCAAACAATGCTGCCGCCGTTGTCATTCCACTGCTGCTATTATTTCACTACTGCTACTACTATAAAACTGTTACTACTGATAAACCACAGCAAACAAAAGTAATTTCAGGTGCAGGTGAATTGACAACTCACTTCTTAAGGCTCACAAATATTCTTTGGCTGCCCTTTTGTCGAATCAATAAATTTGGGTTTTACTTCCCTCGTAGACTGTTGCAATCCCCTATACTTGTGGGTCATCAGGGCCCCTGTGGCCACCCTGTGGGTCCCTTTTGGACTCCGTGTGTGTGACCGATTTATAAGACTTCTGGGCTTCGAATCGTACAATTTCGAGAATATTTCCAGAACAACTTTTTTGAAACTAAAAACAGCAGAAAACATGAACTGGCTCTGTGGCATCTTGTCAAGAGGTTAGTCCCATAAATTCGATAAAATGACATAAAGTGTATAGGGAACATGTAGCATATAGTATGGAAACAACATGGAACATAAGAAATTATGGATACATTTATGACGTATCAGGGGGTTTGGAAGGTCAATGGAAGAAAGTCGCACACAGCTGAAAGTGATCATTAGACAAGAGGAATTCTTATAATCGAAGCTATGCAAGGAGTAGTGATTTCCACACAACGGATGCACATAGAGCTATAAATGTATGAAATATCTCCAATTGAACTAGTGGGGGTGCATACAACTTGCTTGCTCAAGAAGACCTAGAGCACTTTTGACGAGGCTCATCATTGGAATATACAAACCAAGTTCTATAATCTAAAGTTCCCCACATAGTTATGCAAGTCATGAAATGAAAACTCTCTCCAAACTGAAGTATTGGTGCCAAAAAAGCACAAGTGTTGAATAAATGATAGTAGTGCTGCCCCCTCTCTCTTTATTATCTCTCTTTGGGCCTTCTTCTTTTTTTTTGGGATTTTTCTCCTTTTCTTTTTCTTTCTTCAATATAATCTCACTGGTAGGGGCAACACTCTATTTAGAATGAACCATCACACTTTTAGTACTTATAACTGAAACTGAAATATCTTTGATGTACTAAACTAAATGCACCTGCCAGTGTAGCAGTATGCAAAATAACAATGAAACATGTAACATAATGAAGATGGATGTTGTATGGAAATATATCTCGGAATGGCTATGGAAATGCGATGATAGGTAGGTATGGTGTCTGTTTTGAGGAAAACATTTTAGGCTTATGTGAAGGAGAAAAAAGTCCTCCCATGCGGTTTGGATGCATTGGCAAAGTTTGCACCAACTCTCAATGTGAGAATGGGCAATGCACAATACCGAAGAGGCTAGCAAATATGGATGGTGAAGTGCGAGAAAACCACAACTTAGAACTCACAAGTTAAAAGATTACAACTAGAAATATGATCATACATGGCATAATGAAAATCACTCCAAGAGGGTCCATGGCAGTGACAAGTCACTATTGTCTACCCCGACCGTAGCGCGTAACAAAAAGCCATTACGATTTTCATTAGCAGAGGAAGTCATATACCATTATATTATCAACTGGTTATTCGAGTGTGGCACACTTTCAAGATTTTAGACCAACCATTTTTTTTACTTTACTAGATCAGCAGGTTTACCACTAAGCATATTAACATCTCAAAACAACAGCAAATAATCAAATGAAACAGTTTAATGATTTACAAGAGTATGCAAGTCTTTCCAACATACCATCTACCACATGTAGCATTTTCTATTTCCATAAAAAACCAAACAATATATATTTCAACACAAACTCTCCTGATCATATAGAAATGAAACAAGAGAGTACTAAAATAACTACTAGAAATAACAGCTCTGAATAAAAGATGCATGAAAAGCAAGAGCTAAAACGGAGTTGCGCTAGCTATAAGAAAAACTAAGTATACGAGCATGGAAGAAAACGAGTATTCATATGAAAAAGCGGAGCTTGTCTCTCTCCCACACAAGAATGCTGGGTTACAACTATATTTATTGCAGCAAGGAAAACAAAACAAAAAACAAACAGATGCTTCAAGTAAAGTGCATATGATGTGACAAAAAAAAATATAGTTTCACTAGAACTGGCCTGATAAATTGCTGATGAAGAAGGGGATGTCTTGGTCATCCCTAACTTTAGACACTTGACTCTTCTGGTTTTTTTTTGGGATGAACCACGGGGGCATCCCCAAGCTTTGGGTTTTCACTCTTCTTGATCACATTATATCACCCGCTTCTCTTGACCCTTGAAACCTTCCTTCACACGAAACTCAAAGTAATTCTCGTTAGAGGGTTAGTGCACAATCAAAAATTCACATGTTCTCCTTGGACACAAGAATTATTAATAATTTTTCAACATTATCTACTGCCATTGATATTTTTTGGAGGAAAGGAATTCACTCGACATACTAAAAGAGATAATGCAAGTAAAAAGGCAGAATCTGTCAAAACCAGAACAATTTGTAAGGATGACTATTTTGGGGCACTTTTGTTGCTCAAATCGAAAAACGCAAAGCTAAGCAAAAAAAAATGGCAGGTCATTTTGATCTTTCCTGTGCAGAAATCCAAATCTAACTTCAACTTTCACTAGAGACTTTACTTGGCACAAAAAATGCGAGAACATAAAGATACAAAGGAGTTGCTACATAAGTAAACAACACCTTGACTCAAAGAAAACAGAGAAAAACAATGCAAAAAAACATGGGTTATCTCCCAAGAAGTGCTTTTCTTTAACGCCTTTTAGCTAGGCCCAGAAAACTAGAATAAAGTATTTTCAAGTGAAGAAGAATCCAAATTGTAACTTGATCTTATAATAGAATCAAAAGGAAATTTCATTCTCTTCCTAGGAAAGTGTTCCATACCTTTCTTCAGTGGGAATTGATATTTAATATTCACCTCTTTCATATCAATAACATCACTAGTAGTTCTAAGAAAAGGTCTTCCCAAAACAATAGGACAAGAAGCATTGCATTCAAAATCATTCACCTTCATTTAAATGATGGGTTATGACATGTCGAAATGTATCTCCTTTTCCGAACACGTTTGTTATTGTTTTCCTCTAAACTTGTGTGCTTTGGATGCAACTAACACGGACTAACACTGTTTTCAGCAGAATTACCCTGGTGTCTTGTTTTTGTGCAGAAAAATCAACTTTCGGGAAGTTGCCCACAAAAGATCTAGTTGAGCTTATATCACCAGAAGACCCTGGTTGCCAGAAGTAGACCTGGAGGGGAGGCAAGGAGGAGCCCAGACCATCCCTGGGCGCGCCCCCTAGGCCGCGCCACCTGGTGGTGTGGGGACCACAACCACCCCCTTGGGCTCTCCTTTCGACTACAAAACCCCTTCAACCCTAAAACGATAGGGGGTTCGTCATATTCTAGAGAAACACACCCGAACGTCGCCGCCGCCCGTAACGCAATTCGGGGATCAGAAGCTCCTGTTCTGGCACCCCACCGGGACGGCGATTCGAAGGAGATCATAGCCAATCGTCACCGCCATCACTTCTCCATCAACCATCCATGATTCTCCTTCCATGTGCCAGTGATCCCCGCTGTATGCTGAGAAGGATGGACTGGATTGGATGATATCATTCATGTAATAATGCCAGATTGTTAGGGCATAGTGCCTAGTATCTGTTGTTAGTGCTATATACTGTTGTTGCAACTTGTTATTCTTAATGCTTGTCACTTAGGGCCCGAGTGCCATGATCTCATATCTGAAAATGTTATGGTTTCACGAGTATTATTATGTTTCTTGATCATATCTGCAAGTTGTTAACACATGTCGTTGTCCGGAACCCGAGGCCCCAAAGTGACAACAATTGGGAGAACTGGAGGGGATGGCTGCGATGTGAGGATCACATGTGTTCACGGAGTGTTAATGCTTTGCTCTAGTGCATTATTAAAAGGAGCACCTTAATTACCAGTAGTTTCCCTTGAGGCCCCGCTGCAAACGGGCTGGTAGGACAAAAGATGTTGTGCAAATTTATCATTGCGAGCACGTACGACTATATTGGAACACATGCTTATGGGTGACCTAGAACTTGGATGCTTGCTATTATCTATCTGCAATGCCCACATTATTATTATTATATGAACTATCTTATCCATGCAACACCCATTCATCCATCCTCTATGCCTATGGTACTTTCATCCTGCTGTTTTCACAACTGAAACTGATGTTTTCCGATTGCTACTATTGTTACTATTTTACTACTGTTGTTATTTCAATATTGCTGCTGCTATAAAACTGTTACCACTGATAAATTGTTGCAAGCAAGTCTACTTTCAGGTGCAGCTGAATTGACAACTCATCTGTTAAGGCTTATAAATATTCTTTGGCTCCCCTTGTGACAAATCAATAAATTTGGGTTTTACTTCCCTCAAAGACTGTTGCGTTCCCCTATACTTGTGGGTTATCAAGACTGTTTTCTGGCGCCGTTTCCGGGGAGCATAGCTTTATTTATTGTCTCACTTGAACGTGATATTGTTTTCTGCAAGCTTTTCATCATGGTAAAAAATCGTGATGGAAAAGTTCTTATATTACCATCCACTACAAGGAGAGGTACAACTCTGAACACCTATGTTGCTCTTGATTCACCATCTATTATGAGTAAGCTTCTTACTGCACCACATGCTACACACACTGTTACTTCTGCTGAGTCTGAAAATTCTTCTGATACTTTTGATGATGCTTCTACTGTGCTTTATGATACTGGTTCACTAGTTCCCTTCCTAGATGCTACAATTGCTAAATCCAAACAAATTGAAAATGCTGAAATTCCTATTGAAAATGCTAGTATACCTGCTGACTCGCCTGAGTTTATTGATGATCTAGATGAAACTTATATTGAACTTAATGATGACTTTATTAAAGAAGCTCAAGCTACTACTCGTGCAAGTGCTCTTAAGAGTCTTCTTGCAAGACATGCTGTTAAATATAAATCTGCTCCTGATGCTAGATTTACCACATCTCCTATATACATTAAAGATAAGGATTATGATTTCTCTCTTGATTTATCTTACATATCTATTGTTGAGAAAACACCTTTTTGTGGTAATGAAAATGAAAGTGTCAGGGAACATATGAATAAGCTCCCATCTTTGAGTAGTTTATTTTCTGATGATATTAAGAAATGCACTTATTTTGTTGCTAAGATTTTTCCTTTCTCATTCAAAGATGAAGCTAAAACTTGGTTTAACAATTTGACACCTGGATCTATTAATAGTCCTATTGGTTTGCTAATGTTTTCTTTCAGAAATATTTTCATGCTAGTGCTCAACATGCTGCTATGCAAAGAATCTTTAACTTTGAGAAAATTGAAGAAGAGAAATTTCCTGAATCTTGGTCAAGGATTTGTTCTTTAAAAAGAGCTAGCCCTGCCTACCCTTTACCTAAAAATCATATCCTAGATATATCTTTATAATGGACTAACTGTTGAATCTAGGGCATACCTGGATAGTTGTGCTGGTTGTGTTTTCAGGAAAAGAACTCCAGAAGAAGCTGACAAATTAGTTGCTAATATAAGCAAGAACCATGATGATTGGACTATACCTGAGCCTACAACAACACCTATATCAACACCAAAGAAGAGGGGAATGATTAAACAAAATGATGAAGTGATGAAGGAAGCCAAGAAATCTCTTAAAGAGAGGGGAAATTTAATATTGTTGAGATGCATAAGACTATGTTTCCCTCTCTCATAATAATTTCCAGTAGCATCATGAATGAAATTAACAATATAACTATCACATAAAACATTCTTATCATGAGCCGCATGCATAAAATAATTAGTACTCTCCACATAAGCATAGTCATTCTCGTTAATAATAGTGGGATCAAATTCAACAAAATAACTATCATTATTATTCTCATAACCATAATCATCAAATATAGGAGGCATATTATAATCATAATTAAAATTTTCCTCAATAGTAGGTGGACTGAAAATAACATATTCATAATTGTAATCATCATATATTGGAGGCAAAGTATTATCAAAGAAAATTTCCTCCTCAAAACTCGGGGGACTAAAAATATCATATTCATCAAAACTAGCTTCCCCAACCTTAGACTTTTCCATAGAATTAGAAATAATGGTGTTCAAATAATTCATACTAATAACATTGCTACTAGCATGCAAATAAAGTTCCATAGGTTTTTTAATTTTCTCTTAAACACTTCATGTCCTAACTCAAGATAAATATTATAAAGCCCTCTCATATTTTTGTTGTTTTCCATTAAGACTAACTAGTAAAAATAAAAACAAGTAAAAAGTAAAAATAAGCCTAACTAGTGAAAACAAGAAACAAAAACATATAATTGAAGAATATAAAGGAAATAACTTTGAGCACTCACACCCGAGGATGTGGGAACCATTTACCCTACCTCCCGGAAACGACGCCAGAAAAGAGCTTGATGTCACGCTTCTATTCTTGTAGACAGTTGGGCCTCCAAGTGTTGAGGTTTGTAGAACAACAACAAGTTTCCTTAAGTGGATTACCTAAGGTTTATCGATCTCAGGGAGGAAGAGGTCAAAGGTATCCCTCTCAAGCAACCCTGCAATTACGATACAAGAAGTCTCTTGTGTCCCCAACACACCTAATACAATTGTCAGTTGTATAGGTGCACTAGTTCGGCGAAGAGAGAGTAAAATACAAGTAGTATAGATGTTTATAAGTGATAATCAAAATCTGAAATAAAAATGGCAGCAAGCAAACATGTAGCATAACTGGTTGTAAACAGTGTTTCAATTGTTAGAAACAAGGCCTAGGGATCATACTTTCACTAGTGAACACTCTTAACAATAATAATCATAATTGAATGCATACATATCTCTCTTCACTATGCTACTCTGAACCACTCTTCGACAGGATAACGAACACCAATCCATGCATAGGGTTGTAACATCACTCCTCAAGTCTGTATTACCTCTCTAGGGCACCTCGTGCTGTCACTATTAGCGCCCCAAATTAGTACTAATCAAACGCCACAATCTCATAGGGTCATCCAACACAAGATATAAATATCATGCTAAACCACACGATGCACACACTATCACATTTACACCATGATCAAAGTGTCTACAGAGATCTCATAACAAAATCACTTGAGTAGCATAACAGATGAAGAATAACATCTACTTATTCACTAGATTACAAAGCTCATGATCACATAAAGATCACACCACGGGAGAGAGAGATGAAACACATAGCTACCGGTAGAGCCCTCATCCCCGGGGGAGAACTACTCCCTCCTCATCATGGGAGACAACAATGGCGATGAAGATGGTGGTGGATTCAATGGTTATGGCTCCAGGGGAACTTCCCCGTCCTAGTAGGGTGCCATTTTTATCAAAAGTAATGAGACCATTGTCTCCCATATTTCGAAAAATTTCAACACTTTTATCAGGAACAGTTTCAATGGTTTCAGGCAATTTTAAACATTTAACAGAAGAATTGGAGGTATTGCCAACACCAATTACTTTACCATTAATTGTAGAAAGTTTACTAGCATGATAAGCTTCAGTTTTACTAGTGGTGGTAATAGTGCAAACATTATCTTTATTATTCTTTCTAGCTATTTCATCTTCTCTTTTTCATCTAGCATGCAGTTCAGCTAACATCCTGACATTGTTATCAATTCTAACTTGGATGGCATTCAAATTTTTGATTTCGTTAACATCATGAGTCATAACCTTTATTTTAAGAAGATTAACATCAAGAGCAAGGCTATCAACTTTAGAAGCAAGAACGTCAATTTTGCCAAACTTTTCCTCAACCGATTTATTAAAAGCAGTTTGTGTACTAATAAAATTCTTAAGCATGTTTTGAAGATCAGAGGGTACACTTCTATTGTTATTGTAGAAATTACCATAATAATTAACATAATAATTACTATTATTAGGAGTATATGGCATATAGTTGCTGCTGCCAAAATTATTCCTATAAGCATTGTTGTTGAAATTATTATTTTTAATGAAGTTCACATCAACATGCTCTTCTTGAGCAACCAAAGAGGCTAAATGAACATTATTTTGATCAATAGGAGCTTGGCCATTCACAAGCATAGACATAATAGCATCAAGCCTATTACTCAAGGAAGATGTTTCTTCAACAGAATTTACCTTCTTACCTCGTGGAGCTCTTTAAGAGTGCCACTCAAAATAATTTACCATCATATCATCAAGAAGCTTTGTTGGAGAACCCAAAGTCATGGACCTAAAGGTTCCTTCAGCAGCTGAATCCAGAAGGTTTCTTGAAGAAAAATTCAGACCTGCATAAAAGTTGATGATCATCCAAGTAGTATATCCATGAGTGGGGCAATTCTTTACTGAAGATTTCATTCTTTTCCAAGATTTAGCAACATGATCATTATCAAGTTGCTTAAAATTCATAATTCTACTTCTTAAAGATATAATCTTAGCAGGAGGATAATAATTTCCAATGAAAGCATCTTTACATTTAGTCCATGAATCAATACTATTTTTAGGAAAAGATAACAACCATTATTTAGCTCTTCCTCTCAAAGAGAAAGGAAAAAAATTTAGTTTAATAATGTCTCCATCTACAACCTTACATTTTTGCATCTCACAGAGTTCAACAAAATTATTAAGATGGGCAGCAACATCATCAGTACTACCAGAAAATTGCTCTCTCATAACAAGATTGAACAATGTAGGCTTAATTTCGTAAAAATCGGCAGTAGGAGCACGTGGAGCAATAGGTGTGCTAGTAAAATCATTGTTGTTTGTGCTAGTGAAGTCCCAAAACTTCGTTTTCTCAGGAGTACTCATTTTAGCAAGATTAAAAAAAGGATAAAAATAACAACTAGAATAAGAACTATTTTTTTGTGTTGTTTTATATAGAGAAGCAAATAGGACACAATAAAATAAACTAAGCAAAAAAAAGTAAAGAGATTGGAAGTGAGAGACTCCCCTTGCATAAATCCTCTTCCTCCCCAGCAACGGCGCCAGAAAACTTGTTGATGGTGCAGTTGTGCACTCGTTGGGGAACCCCAAGAGAAAGGTTATGAAGAGTGCAGCGGAAATTTTTCCCTCAGAAAGAAACCAAGGTTGAATCGACCAGTAGGAGAAAGAAATCACTTCCGAAGGTTGATGCAGCTGATGTTGGCAGGGCACACTACCGGTTTAGCGGCAACGTGGAATCTACACACCACCATCAAATAAATTTTCCCCAACGAAGCAGTGAGATTGTCAATCTCACCGGGTTTGCTCAAACAAGGATTACACATATAGTGTGGAAAGTAGTACTTCCTTGCAGTAGATGAAAGAGAACAATAATTGCAGTAGGAAAACATCGGTTGCAGTGGTTGCATTATCAGTGTAAAGAAATGGACCGGGGTCCACAATTCACTAGTGGTGTCTCTCCAAAACGGATAGATAACATGACGGATGAACAAATTACAGCTGGGCAATTGACAGATATAAAGGCTGCACCGTAGTGCATATGCATGAGATGATTACTATGTGATTAACGCGGGCATTACAAAAAGCTACACAAATTGTTATCCAACTGCATCTATGACTAATAATCCACCCTCAGAGTGTCATCCGATCAAACCTTGGGTATTAAGTTGCAAGCAATAGATAATTGCATTAAGCAAATTGTGTAATATAAATAATAAAATTATCCTTAGACAAAGCATTTTTGCTTTCTCCCTAATGGCGATATCACATCCCCCACTCTTTACGATTCTTTCACTTGAGCGCGAGTGAAAGGGAGGCATGAACCCACTATCGAGCATAAATACTCCATCTTGGAGTTACAAGCATAAACTTGGTCAGAGCATCTACTAGTAACAAAGAGCATGCAAGATCATAAATGACATCACTACTAGAGATTTGCTTATAGCAGCATATCCTACCACAGGCGAACACGAAAGTCGATGCGCCTGGGCTACTTAGCGCAGGCGAACATGAGATATATGCGCCTGGGGTAAGTCTCTTACCCCAGGCGAACCGATTACGGAAGCGACTAGGGTAAAGTGTGGCAGGGCCACCCATCACCACCCCCTGGCACTCTTCTTTTACCCCAGGCGAATATCGTACATGTTCGCCTCCGGTATAACACATACCCCAGGCGAAAAATGTACCTCTGCGCCTGGGGTAAGCCCTCGCTGTTGCTGCAAAAAATGAGAAAACCTTTAGGACCGGTTTGTGATACAAACCGGTTCTAAAGGATTTGTCCCCTGGGCCCCTCTCCCTGCAGCAAATGGCCGCAAGGCCTTTAGGACCGGTTCTAAAGGATCTGTCCCCTGGGCCCCTCTCCCTGCAGCAAATGGCCGCAAGGCCTTTAGGACCGGTTTGTAACACAAACCGGTCCTAAAGGCCTTGCGGCCATTTGCTGGAGGGAGAGGGGCCCAGGGGACAGATCCTTTAGAACCGGTTTGTATCATAAACCGGTCCTAAAGGCCTTGCGGCCATTTGCTGCAGGGAGGGGGGCCCAGGGGACAGATCCTTTAGAACCGGTTTGTATCACAAAACGGTTCCAATGTGCTTAGCTCAATGCTTTTGTAGTCTAAGTGGTCACCAGATCACCCGCACCCGCACCCACACGCACCCACACGCCTCCGTCGTCTCCCACTCTGTCGTCGTCGTCGAGCAGCAGATCGCCCACTCCGTCGTCGCCCACTCCGTCGTCGTCGTCGTTGTGGATCCAGGTCAGCCCCCTCCCTCCCATCCCCCCTCCATCCCAGCCCACTCCCCCCCCCCCCCCCCGTCGTCGTTGTGGATCCAGAAGATGCATATGCGCCTGCTCCTGGTGTCCGCGGTGCTCCTAGATTAGACGAATCTGAAATGGATTTAGGAATGCTTTGGTATAGTTTCTCGGTTCAATAATACTTCAAATATCCAAGATAAGCATTCAGTTTTTGGTTATTAAGAGTAGAATGCCCATATATATGTTTGCAAGTTGCGAGAAGAATGTGCTATAAGAAATTTCCTGATTACAGTAGCTTTACTATTTTGGCTGTATGACAGAATTTTAACTTCTTTCAATGCATACCAACTGTTTCCCATGTGGCTTCACAATGCTGGCAAAGCATCGGTTTCGTCACATGATTCTGCATTTCAGGAATCCACCTACAAGTGTTGCTTTGTTTTTGGATATTCCAATAAAGTAGATAGCCTTTCTGCATTTGTTTTGTGATAGGTAGGTGCTGCCATTTGTCTTTGTTTTGTGATAGCTAAGCTCCTCTAACCTCTATGTCTACTTTATTAATTTAATAGAACATGGCTTGCAAAGTATGTCGGTCCCGATGTGCCCAAGGACGATTCACCGGGTCTTCTTTTATGCTTTAGCTCCACGACGGTGACCTTGATTCTTTGGTAATTAACACACGATTCTTTTTATGTTAACTTGCAACTTGTGTTCTTTCGTTTTACTATCCAGCTTAGATTGGTATGTTTCTTAACAAAAGATTCTTTTATATTTCTTTTTTAGATTGTACCATGCAATATTCGGGAAGAGTTCAACGAGTTAGTAGGCAATAACGTGGATTTCGATGTTCACGGGACCATTTACATTCTTCGAGTGAAGAAAGAAAGAAAGAAGACCTACTTCTACGGGGAACAATTGCAGGCTATCATCGCCACCTATAATTTAAGCGGATGTGATTACATTCACTTCTCTATGGCAGGACCGCAACCTCGTATCAAAATTGTGTATATGGGCGGGATTGCGAGCGAGGATGGCGGTAGTGAGGATGATATGGACACTGAGGATGATATGGACGAGGAGGACCCATGGAAACATGTGGTGGTTGCTCAAAGAGCCAATCTTAGCGAGCTTGAGAAGGACCGTGTCCTTCAGAAACTAGCCCAGATAGATAGCTACATCGGGTTCCCTTTCGTGCATCGCATCACCAACACTAATATCTCCAATGGACATGTCATGGTATGTTTCTTAACACTTTCTTATTCCTATAGTTGCTTATGTTATAATGTGGCCGGTATGTGACATTGTGCTTTTATTCTTTCTTGGAATTGTGTGTTCTAGAAAATACCTATGGCGGTAGCGGACAGTGCTGGCATGGAGCAAGGTACCATTGAAGTACGCCGTGGAGAATCAGGAAATGTCACCGCCGTTCCGATCACCAGGGATAATTCTGATGGTCGCGTTATCCTCAACTCTCAAGCATGGAGGCAGTTCCACTCCGCAAGAGTTGGTATGGAGGCCGGCCGAGCTATTCTGATCACCATGAGGAATAGTGACATCCCCAACTTGGACATGATGATGGTCATCAACTACATCAGCCCGCGCTAGATAGATGACGAGTTTGTTCAAATTAGAACAAATAATCATTTCCATCTAACTAACTCCTGGATTTATTAGTAGTATGGTTCTTTTAGAGACTATGTAATTTTGTTGAACTATGTGGTGATGATCGAGACTATGTGTTGATGATCGAGAATATTTCTGTTATGAAACTTAATTGTGTCATTTTGCTGTTATTCTCTCATTTTGATACTTATTTCTGTCATTTTCCTGTAATTCTGTTATTTTGGTTTCTTTTATTTTTTTGATACAGCAAAACCATACCCCAGGCGAACAGAATACAGTACCCCAGGCGCATCTGTACCCCAGGCGCATAGTGCTTGTTCGCCACAGGTAAAAGTCTTACCCCAGGCGCACAAGGCCTATTCGCCTGGGGCATGTCAACTTACCACAGGCGCATTTTGCAATTCGCCTGGGGTAAGCCATTACAGCTGGCGATATGGTCCCAGGCGAACTGAAATGCGCCTGTGGTAGGCCTTTTCTGTTCGCCTGGGGTAAGCTTTTCCCTAGTAGTGCATACACATGAAAGAACATGATAGATTGATAATCACTAGACATAGAATTCAATATTCATCGGATCCCGGCAAACACAACATGTAACATTACAATAAGATGATCTTGATCATGTTAGGCAGCTCACAAGATCTAAACATGAGGATAAAGAGGAGAGAGCAACCATCTAGCTACTGCTATGGACCCGTTCTCCATGGATGAACTACTCACGCATCACTCCGGAGGCATGCATGGTGGTGTAGAGCCCTCCGTTGATGAATTCCCCTCCTTCCAGGGTGCCGGGGAGAGCTCCAGAACCCTGCCGAACTTGGGTTGATGATGGTGGCGGCTACAGATCTTTTTGGTGGAAAAGGCTCGGGTGTTTAGGGTTAACCTGTGGAGGAGCTTATATAGGCGAGAGGGAAACATCGGTGGGTGGCCAGGTAGTCCACACCACCAGCTGGCGCGGCCAAGAGGTGGCGCGCCGCCCTATGCTGTGGGGCCCCTAAGGCCCCCCTCCGGATCTCCTCCGGACTTCGTATACGTGACGACTTTCTAAGACTCTGGGATTTTGTTTCTTCCTATTACGATAATATTTCCAGAACAACTTTTCTGAAACCAAAAACAACAAAAAACATGAACTAAATCTATGGCATCTTATCAATAGGTTAGTCCCAGAAAATCCATAAAAATGAAATAAAATGTATAATAAACATGTAGCATAAGGCATGAAAACAATATGGAACATCATAAATTATGGATACGTTTGAGACGTATCAGTTATCGAGATTAATGTGTATTCATCCATGCATGTATATTTATGAAACTAATTTTGGTACTGTGGGGACCCCAGACTAGATGTCCGGAACCGCCAATATGCATACACTCATGATCCCAGATCGACAGTCATGAGCAACATATTTAGAGAAGGTACAACAAAGTTCACATCCATTACACGAATCGCATAGTCTTACACAAATGGTCTCTCAACCAAGTCTGAGACAACTGCCGCGCAGGACAACGGCAAACACACATTACAACTACTTTATTCAGCGGAAACAAACACAATGAGTAGAACTCATGTCAACGCCTTAGCACCATAGGCTGCTGACCGGGAGACGTGCCTAGTACACGGGATCGTCATAGTACTCCTCCTCAAAGGTATCAATAGCCAGGGACGAAACCATATGAGTACATTGGAATGTACTCGCAAGACACCCTAAATGAAAGCTTCACAAATGCAAGGATGCAAATATATAGGTGGTAGGAAGGTTATTATTTAGAGGCTGGTCTATCCATGGTGAGTATAAGACCCATCATGGTTAAGCAAGTTTTAGTTGTTTTGTTGAAGAAGATACTTCAAAAGATAAAATGTTTCTCTTGTAGATATCACATGTCCACAAGGTTTTGTTAAAGCATTACTATAAAAAGAAAACTTTTTCCTTTTAAAAGCTTCTTGGAAGACCACAACTCCAAGACCAACATTTCTCCTGTACCTCAAAGGTACGATCATACCCTTTCCAGTACCTCCCAGGTACAACAACATAAACACTTTCCAGCTTTTGAAAAACATTGACACAATGCTAGCTACATGGCCATTCAACTGTCCATATCCGAGGACGCGGCTATTCTGAATAGTTTTACTCTGCAGAGGTGTACACATTCCACAGAATCCAGTACATCCACCATGAACAACCACAGACTGTCCAAGACGGTATGCAGACATCAGATAACTGGTCCTAACTATCCACTATGCAAGTGCTAGTAAATGGCTACCTCTTCAACTGTGTTTGTTCTTCCCGGCACCGAGTGAGTCAGCCGTATCGATCCGGTTTCCCCTAACAACACACTTCCATGACAGGAGACCAACCGTTGCAACCGATGGTGAACTTAATCCCACACTCGGAATGTCCCGTTACTCCCTCTTGGCGACAATTCGGTTCAGGGGACTCTAACCCCTATAGCACATTTGAGGTAGACACGGACTAACACCGACAAGATTTTAGCTAGACCCCGTTCCCATATTGAGGTAATGTGGCAGTACAGCTTGGTTGTCCGGCGAAGACTAGGTTATGTGTCATTTTTGGAAAACAAGATGAAAACAGTTCCTCGTTCACAAATCCTCCCTCGGACAAGATCCCACCTTTCCTCGGGGGTTTTCCAAAGCTTCTGTTTTTCCAAAAACACCAAGTTAAAATGTCCTCAAAGGAACTTAAGTTAATTAAGTGATGGCTCCAAAACAACTAAAGGGCTTGGTAACACCAACATTATGTAGTGGCTACAACAACTCAATAAAAGCGATAGTGGTATATTCCACTTAAAAGAATAGTTTGGAAAACAACTTAAGTAAACTTCATAAATAAAACATGCATTATGGATAATGATAGTAAACAACATGCAAGCATTTAGAGTGGCTTGCCTTGGCCCTGGTCTTGATCACACTCTTGAAATAAACAAGAGTTACAGAAAACCACTTCAGGATTCACAACTTTTTTGTTATCTAACATCGTAAAAAGTAAAAAGAAAAACACTCAATCAGTACAAGACAAAGGCAAGCACAAACTAATATAGAACACATACAGCAAGCATTCACTCAAAATGAAACACCCAAAAATAATAGCACTAAAGCATTCTACAACACTCAAACATGCATAAATAACATACATAACATGGTATAGTTTCATAAAGACATGCATCAAACATATGGAATGAGTCCAGTGGGTGTACCAATCTCATATAAGGCCATAAAGAGTGTAATGACTCTCTGGTAGTTCACAAATATGAGCGAAACATAAAGGAAACAAGCGAGGAAACAACTACACATGCATATAAGAGTAAAATAGGCATTTGTATGAACATGCAACACTTAATACACTTGTATACATGAAAGGAGCATGCAACCAGAAGCTAAACATGCATATAACAAGGGCATATCACAACATACAAAGCATGGAAACAAACATGGCATGAAGGTAAGCATGATAGACAAATCTAATAGGCATATAAACTAGAAAACAAGCATGAAACATAACATGCATGCCAATCCATAATGTTTTCATGAACAAGATCTATTCTATCATGGTGGATCTACAAGATAACAATCATATGATAGTGAAAAAAACACCTACACAGGCTAGTAGGATCACACAATGCATCTCAATACTTAACAAACATCAAATACATAACATCAAGAAATGGCAGAATACTACCAGATCTTGCAATGCATGCCAAAATTAATATACAGCTCAAAAGAACACACCAATCTAGGATTGATAGATCTACTCATACAGAAGCACATCCAAAAGGATTCATCTCAAAAATCATTTTAGAAAATTCATAAAAATCATTTAGTGGCTCTCTGGTCATTTACCATTTTGCATGTCATTTTTTATAGGAAACCCAAATGCATGTGAGGCCAACTGCTCTTGTTAGGTATCAACCATATCTATCGAGAGAGATAAACTTCACTTCCATTGGAACCCTAGATCAAAAGTTATCTCATGTTTGATCTTTCAGATAGGTTGTCCTTAGGAATATTTCCAGGATGATACAGAGGTCCAAATCCAGATCTACCACTTGCATGTGATTAAGAAAACATGCATGTACCCTAGGTAAATAGGGGGTGGCCAGACCTGTTGATTTAGCAGTTTATTTTCGATTAAAGTGATTGGTTAGTTTCTGAGAAAACAGAAAATTAATTTTATTCCTCAGCGCGGGCTCAACGGGCCGTTGTCCCTCACACGACAGAGCGCGCGGCGCTGGGCCGCCCCAGCTCACATGCGCATGCAAACGAACCGGTATGTGGCCATAGGATCAGGATCAAATAGTGCACGATAGATCCAGAGGGATTCAAAGGTGGTCGTGGATCTGGAGATGAACGGCGCGCGTTCCTTCTCCTTCCTCGCGACCAGATCACGCTGCCGACGAGCTCAAGCACAACACACACGGGCAGGGGCTCACCTAGGTCTCGATAGGAAGTGATGGTTGATGACGAGGAAGTAGTACAGGGTCGATGGAGTCGAGTGGAGGCAGCAGCAAGATCAGGTTCAACTCGCAGATCCCGCGCGCACCGAGGCGTTCCCGGCGGCGTCGAGCTCAACGGCGAGGTCTCTGCATGCAAAACCACACGACACGATGTCAGGAAAGAGTGCCTTGGCAAGGGGTGCTAGATAGTGAAGATTGCAGACAGGGTGAGAGAGACGAGTGCGGGCGAGGCATGCTCGTTCTGCTCGGGCAGAACGCGAGAGCGTGCTCCTCTCGCTCTCACAGAGAGACTAGTGGCCTGGGCATTGTTGTGGGGTGGATGCGGAGTGGGTGGTGAGCTGAGTGGTGAGGCAGGAGAGGTGGAGGTGCTCTTATACTCGAGGATCACGGGAGTGGTGAGCTCGGGCGATCGACAGCAAGACAGGGAAGGCTCTTGGCGCGTGTGCACTTCCTAGATGATGAGCAACACGTGGAGTGGAGAGATGTGCTTGGTGGCACCGCGTTCATGTCTCCTATGGCTCAAAGCCATGAATGGAGGAGCAAGGGCACGGGTGTGCTCTATATGAACGATGACAACCGGGCCCTCGAGCCACAATCTTTGGCTTGATGCTATTCTCCCTCTCTGTGAGCTTCTAGATGAAACCAGCACACGGTTTTGGTCGATGGGGGTTTGGGGTACTGGTGTGGCTTGGTTGCACAGGGTTTGGATGAAAGGAAAATTTAATTGGAGCAAGTTTTATCGGATGCAACTGACAGAAAATTCAGTTTTCAGTTCAGACAGTTCCAGTTAAGACTTAGGAATTTTTTCTATGTCCTGATTCTGTGAAAAGATAGGAAATGTATGGATGTGTTTGATACAGAAAACAAATTTCAAATGGAAAAGTGATAGTATTATTTTGAAGAGTATGATATCTAGTTTCAGAAACACATTTTTGTTTGAATTTACAAAATGTTTTGGTTGCTGAAAACAAGACAGAAACAGGTGATGTTTCTGTTTTCTCTGTTTTTCATTTTCTTGTTTTATCAACTAGGAAGAAAAACACCCTAGAAAATAGTGGTTCCACTTTACCAAAAATGTTTCTTTGGGAATGGTGAGCAAGTCCATACCACAAGGATGGATGACATCTAAAGAAAACAAAAATTTGAGTTGAGGTTCATGGATAGAACTGGTGCTCAAAAGAGAGAGTAATAGCCAGAAACAGAAAAGAAAAACACATGTTTTTCCTTAGGGTTTTCAAGGGAATTTTGTTTTCTCTCTTTTGGTGATCAATAACCAAGATTAAAAAGGATGATAGATATGAAAAATAATCAAGATAACAACATTCCACTTTTATTTCTCATTGAAAACATAAGGTTCAGATCAGGAGTTACAACATCAGGGAATAATAGGATCAACTAAAAAGTTTTTGTTGGTCCTAAATTTTGAGTTCTCCTCCTTACAACATTGTTCTCAAATGAGGATGTGACAGGTACGGTGATCATCACTCTCGATCGTGTATGATCTCGGTTTTGTAATGCATATGCATGCATATGTGATACATATATGTGTGAATCAAAATTTTGGAGTGATTTTATATGTGTGACTTCTAGAAATCATGTGTAAACAATATATTTGCACCTGTATATACAGCTGAAATACGAAAATACCGCTTAATATACAAAAATACCAAAAAAAAACTGGGACCTTTTACCGCTGGCAAACGCACCGCTGACAGAGCAAACTATCAATGGCGAACCTACCACTGGCAAACAGGGACCTGTTCGCCAGGGCTACTCCTTACTACCGCTCGCGAAGCACTGTTCTCCAGCGGTACCCCGTTACCACTGGTGAGTTACCGCTGGTGAACAACGCTTCGCCAGCGGTAGCAAAATTATGTTCGTCACTAATAAGCTATCCACTAGTCGTGTGTTATTATATCAATTGCCACATGTTTTGTTTACACTTCATAGAATTTTTGTGCATTTTCTGGGACTAATCTATTAACAAGATGCCACGGTGTTAGTTCATGTTTTTTGTTGTTTTTCTCTTTCAGAAAAGCTAGTCGCAAAATATTCTTGGAATTGGACGAAAATTGGCGGACGAAAATATTACAACAGAAGACTCCAGAGGCCCGAAGGGGAGGATCAGACGACCCCGGAGGCGGCCTCACCACACCAGGGCGTGGCCTACCCCTTGTCGGCACCCTCCTATGGCGTGGGCCCCTCAGGTGGTCACCGACGCTGCCCTTTCGCCTATATATTCGATCTGCCCCGAAAAACTTAAATACCAGATCGATATTCCACGAAACATCCTGACGCCTCCGTCGTCGTCAACCCTAGTCCGGGAGGGTTCTGAACCTCTTCCCGACACCATGCCAGAGAGAGGAATCATCACCGGAGGGCTGTACACTGCCATTCCTGCCTCCGGAGTGATGCGTGATTAGTTCATCCTTGGACTACGGGTCCATAGAAGTAGCTAGATGGTAGTCTCTCCACTTTGTGCTATCATGTTTAGATCTTGTGAGCTTGCCTACATGATCAAGATCCTCGTTATGTAATACTACATGTTGTGTTTGCAAGAATCAGGTGAATATTGATACTATGAGCAAGTTGTTTATTTATCCATATGTCTATGTTGTTTATATCTTGCATGCTCTCCGTTGCTAGTAAATGCTTTGGCCAAGTAGATTCTTGTGACTCCAAGAGGGAGTATTTATGCTCGATAGTGGGTTCATGCCTTCAGAAATCAGCGTTCGAGTGACTGAAACGTGCCCGGTTGTGGATGTGATGTTGCCACTCGGGATAAAATAATGTTGCTTAGTCTACGTGTCTTTTGCATTGTTTACATTACACACAATACTTCATGCAATAATCTGTTGTTTGCAACTTAATACTGGAAGTGATGCGGACGTTGACCCGAAGGTAGAGTATTTACACATAGATGCGCTGGATAGAAAGTCTATGTACTTTGTTGTAATGCCCTGTTAAATCTCATAGTGAACATCTTGTTCTATATTGCATTGTTATGTCTTCATTATTTGTCAATTTCCCAGCTGTAATTTGTTTACCCAAATGCTAGAAATATTTATTGAGAGACACCACTAGTGAACTATGGATCCCGATCCATTTTACTCATACTATTAAACCACCTACTCCAATCATACCGTTCTCTACTGTGTCCTGCAATCATCGCTATTTTTTGCACCATACGTTTAATCCCTTTGTTTTCAGCAAGACTGGAGAGATTGACAACCTCTCTGTTTTGTTTGGGAAAACTAGTGTGTTTGCGCCATTGACAACCTTCTAAGCAACACCCGTGTTCTCCAGGATTAGATAACCTTTGTTATTTCAAGGGAAAGCTTGCCGCATTTCTACATCAAACTCTGCGCTTGGAGTAACCTAACGAACAACACGCCCCCAAGGCATCAGTGGCCCCTCTCTCTAGAAAGTCAGTAGGGAATATCACTTTGTATACCTAGCTATGATTTAGGAATCGTGTTTGGGTAGTGATTAAGCTTATCAGATTTCCTTTAAAATAGAAAAACGATGGGAACAGCCCGGGCTGCATCCCCCCGATCCTCCGGGTCCTGTTGACGCCACGTGTCCGGAACCTGTGGATCGTTGCACTCCACTAACTCTTTTATCCACTCGTATCTTTCTCCCCCAAGTCAATATTACTCCCATTGAGAGCGCCCCGCCAGGTTTCATCGCCGCCTACCCTTGAGATTTGACCGCCCGCCGCCGTTAGAAACCGCCATTGCGCCCCCGCGACATTCGTCCGCTGCCACGTCCTCCCCATGAGCGTCGTCCGACTCGCTCCCACGAGCGATCTACAGACCCACGCCTACCGTGTGGGTCTTCCGGATGAGTTTGTGCCCGAGGGAGGTTGAGCTCGACGTGCTTCTTCAATTCCATCATTCCATGTTATCGTCAGCTCCCTTCTCCAAGATCTCAGTGTGGTCCATGTTGGCACCGGCTTCTCACAGCCATGGGTGGCCTCCAATACAGTTAGGGCATTACCCTATGAAACTTCGTAAACGTATCCCTAATTTCTGATGTTCCATGTTGTTTTCATGTTATTTCCCACATGTTTGCTATACACTTTATGTCATTTTTATCAATTTTCCGGACTAACCTATTGACTAGATGCCACAGAGCCAGTTACCTGTTTTCTGCTTTTTTTAGTTTCAGAGAAGTTGTTCTAGAAATATTCTTAGAATTGGAAAATTCGAAGCCCGGAAGTCTTAGAATTCCCGAAGGTTCCACGGAGTCCCGGAGAGACCCAGATAGGGGCCTCGGGAGGCCCACACCATAGGGCGGCACCCCCTGGCCTCACCGTGGGGCGGTGTGGGGCTCCCAGGCCTCCACCGCCTCTGCCCTTTCGCCTATTTATTCCCCCCAAGACGTAAACCCTATAGATATTCCACTTTGTCCAGAAAAACACCCGAGGTCGTTGTCATCGTCATCCTGAGATCGGGAGGGTTCTGGAGCTCTCCTCGGCACCCTGCCAGGAGGGAAATTCATCACCGGAGGGGTCTACATCACCATGCCCTCCTCCGAAGTGATGCGTGAGTAGTTCATCCCTGGACTACATGTCCATAGCAGTAGCTAGATGGTTGTTCTCTCCACTTTGTAGCTCATGTTTAGATCTTGTCAACTGCCTAACATGATCAAGATCATTTTTATGTAATGCTACATGTTGTGTTTGCTGGGATCTGATGAATGTTGAATGCTATGTATTCTGATTATCAATCTATCATGTTATCTTCATGCATATGTTATTTACGATCTTGCATGCTATCCGTTGTTAGTACATGCTCTGGCCAAGTAGATGCTAGTAACTCCAAGAGGGAATATTATGCTCGATAGTAGGTTCATGCTTCCTTTGCATCTGTGCTCGAGTGACAGAAATGTGAAGGATGGAGGATGTGTTTTTGCAATTAGGGATAAAACAACAATGCTTTGTCTAAGGATGATGTTATTGTTTACATTACACACTTTGTTTACTGCAATTATCTGTTGCTTGCAATTTAATACCTAACGTTTGTTCGGATGATATTCGGAGGGTGGATTATTATTCATAGATGCAGTTGGATAACGGTATATGTATTTTGTTGTAATGCCCGCATGAATCAAATAGTAATATTTATGTCTTGCATATGCACTATGGTGTAGCCTTTATTCTTTCAGTTGCCCAGCTGTAATTTGTTCAACACATGTTATTTATCTTTCACGGAGAGACACCACTAGTGAACTGTGGACCCCAGTCCTTTTTCCTCATACTGATAAATCACCTACTGCTTTCATAATGCTCTCATACTGTTCCTACTGTTTTCCACACGATACGTTTAACCTCTTTGTGTTCAGCAAACCGGTGAGATTGACAACCTCACTGCTTCGTTGGGACAAAGTGATTTGATTGTGTTGTGTAGGTTCCACGTTGCTGCTGAACCGGTAGTGCGCCCTGCCACCTCAGCTGCTTCAACCTTTAGAGATTGCTTGTCCTCCTAATGGTCGATTCAACCTTGGTTTCTTTTCTAAGGGAAAACTTGCTGTTGCACTCTTCACAACCTTTCTCTTGGGGTTTACCAATGAGGGCGTCTACACGCCATCAACAAGTTTTTTGTCGCCGTTGCCGGGGAGGAAGATAATTTCTGCAAGGGGAGTCTCTCACTTCCATTCTCTTTACTTTGTTTTAGTTTTGCTTATTTTATTTTATTTTGCCTTGTTTGTTTATCTTTATCAAAAACACAAAAAAATTAGTTCTTATTCTAGCTATAGTTTTGTTCCTGTTTTAGTCTTGCTAAAATGAGTATTCCTGAAGTTGAAGTTTGTTCCTTTAAGCAATAAGGTGGAGAAAGTTTGAAAGATGTTTGGTATAGGATAAGTGATGCTCATCATAGATGCACTAAGAAATATTCCACGTTAGTCCTTCTTAGGAATTGTTATGATGGTATTACTGGCTGGTATAGGTATGTTCTAGACACTCTTTCACGCGTAATTTACTTGGAACACCTGCTTTGGAAGCCTGTAATTTGATTGAAAGTTTAGTTGGAACACCACCTCCTAATGATGTTAAAATTGAGATCACTTTTGATGATGTTATTAAAAAGGTAAACTCTATGGAGAATTTTTTTCCAAAGTTCCTTTATAATGCTAGCAAGGTTAATGAATCAATAGTAAGTATCAATAAGAAAATCACTGTTTTAGAAGCCAGCAATATCGGTGAAAATCAAAATATAAGGATTAGTAAATTAGAGGAGGCTATGGAAACTTTAAGCTCAACCTTTTCTGCTCTTAACTTTAAAAGGGAGAAACCTTTTGTGGAGAAAAAGAAAAAATTTATGTATGTCCCCAAGGCACCTAAACTAAAATCTCCTAATGTGCTTAAAATTAATAAAACTTTTAAGTAAACTAAAAGTGACTTGCATGTTGAATAATCTTTAGGGTGTATAAGGTACCCATTGCTACAATTGGGGTTTTGGAGGAAATTAATTATTTGGATGCTTCTTGACTTGAAAATACTTGATTCCATTTTTCTGGGCCTAGCTTAAAGGCGTTAAACAAAAGCACTTCTTGGGAGATAACCCATGGTTTTATTTTTGCTTTGTGTTTCTCTGTTTTATATGAATCAAGGGGTTGTATAATTCTTTAGAAACTCCTTTGTACCTTTCTTTTAATGTTTTAGTAGTGCCAAGTAAAGTTTCTGACGGGATTTGGAGTTGGTTTTCGGATTTCTGCGCAGAAAACAGAATTCTGCTGTCCACCGTAAAAAATCGTAAAAACTCCAGGAATATCGGAATGACCTGAAATTATTTGTGCTTATTCCCCGGCTGATTCCGCAACTTTTTTGTTCTTTAGATTTTTCAATTTGACCAACTTAAGTGCCTTGAAAAAATTCATCTTTACAGGCTGTTTTGGTTTTGACAGATTCTGTCATTTTTCTTGCATTGGCTCTTTTGCGATGTCAAGTGGATTTCTTTGCTTCACGAAACATCAGTGTCGGTACCTAATGTTTTAGAAGTATCTATATCACTTGTGCCATACATAACCCATGAATTTTCTATTGTTGCACTAACCCTCTAATGCGAATTACTGTTTGAGTATGGTGTGAAGGAAGTTTTCAAGTGTTAAGAGAAGAGGTGATATATATGATCAAGAAGTGTGCAAGGTCAAACCTTGGGGATTCCCCCATGGTTCATCCAAGTATATTTTTAGAAGACTCAATCATCTAAGCTTGGGGATGTCCAAGGCATCCCCTTCTTCATCAACAATTCTATCAGGTCACTTCTCGTGAAACTATATTTTTATTCGGTCACATCATATGAAGTTTACTTGGAGCGTCTATTTGTTTTTCTTTTGTTTTATTTTGTTTTCCTTTGTTTTATTTTGTTTTCCTTTGTTTTATTTTGTTTTACTTGCTGGAATAATATCATTGGACCTAGCATCCTTGTTTGCGAGAGAGAGACACGCTCCGCTTTTTCATTTGAATACTTGTTATGCTAGTATTCTTAGTTTTTCTTCTAGTTACTGCAGAAATTCCTGTTCAGCTCTTGTTTTCATTGAGTCTCTTATACAGAGCTGTTAGTTTTAGTAGTGTTATGTGAGTACTCTCATGTTTGCTTTCTGTAGCATGTAGAGAATTTTTGTTAAAACATGACTTGTATGGTGCTTGTTGGGAAAAGAAACTGCTGCTTGAAGTAGATTTTTGAACGGTGCAAGTAGAAACTTGTATAGACTGTGGCTAGAAATTTTTCATATCATGCTAGATGTTATTTTAGTTTTAAAGCCTTGTGGTTATTGAGTAGCATGATTAGACTCAAATAGCTGAGAGTGTTTAATGTGCCATTGAAAGAATCATGAGTTGTTCTTGTCATATTGAAGCATAAATTTGCGGTATTCTCCTTTGAATGTTTTATTTGGTTGACTTGGCGCATGCTCACACCATGTTTATGACTATGAAATAGTCACTAATAGCCTCTATTATCATTTAATTTTAGAATTTGTGGTACCACTTATGCTTTGATTATTGATGTTTAGGTCGCTATGCATGATTATGGCTCTTATGCTCTCTTGATTTGTCGCTCCCAGTCTTTTGCTAGCCTCCACCTGTACTCAGTATGAAATTCCACTCTTACAATCTAACTCCCTAAAACCAAATTTTTCCCATTGTGTCCACCACACCTACCTATATGTGGTAATTAACTGCCACTCCAAGTAAATTGCTCATGTGTTACCTTTAAAACCTTCAAAATTATTCCTGCTTTGTGTTCTTATTTTCGCTCATGAGGACGTAAATAGAGAATCTTTATCTCACTTGTTGATTGGATTTCACACCCAGGACTAGTGGCTTCATCCGCTTATCCAATTTATAGAAGAGCTGACAGCGGGGTGCCCAGCTCCAAGTTAATACACACAAACTCTTCACTATTTTGCCCCTGATTTATCTGTCAAAGCATAATTGTGTAAACAAAAGAGAAATGGGGATGACCTTCTACACTAGTTGCATCCTTCATATGGGAGCCTCTCTTGGACATCTAGTTGTCTTGTGACGTACTGTATTTTCTGTTTACCATTCGTTGACATTAGCATACAACTCCCAAAATATAGACAATCCTCCATGGTATGTGATTGTTGGCACATACCCAAGGATTCGGCTAGCCATGGTTTGTGTAAGATGGATGGGAGGAGTGTCAAATTTTTTAATACCTCTATTAATAAAATAAAAGCTCTAGCACATGAGTGATCCATGCTTCCCTCAGTGAAGGGCCTTTCTTTTACTTTTATGTTGAGTCTCCATGTTCTAACTTTATGCACAGTTAAAAGAGCATATTTGCCATTCTGATTTTTATGTGCCTTTGTCCTAGAAACATTATTAATTGATTCATGATGTGTTATTGCTTGTTCTCTAACTATTTTTCTAGTCTTCCTCATGAAACTTTGAAGGTGTCTTGGCATTTATTTTTTGCCCCACTCTTAAGGACTTGCGAAATATCACTTTGCCATGCTTTCTTTATACTTGAAACAATCGTATATCTTTCTTTGCATTGTTATTCATGATCTTTTATTTGAGTTACTTCTCATGATGCAAAGTGATTGCTATGCTTTATTATTAAAGTTCTATTTATCATGCTTGTGTTTAAGTTCTATGATCTTAGCTTACATATGCTTTTACATTATGATGATCAAGTTTATGTTGGTAGCATGTCACCTAAAAAATTATGTATTTTAATCGTTTACCTACTCGAGGACGGGTAGGAACCAAGCTTGGGGATGTTGATACGTCATAAACGTATCCCTAATTTCGGATGTTCCATGTTGTTTTCCTGTTATTTCCCACATGTGTGCTATACACTTTATGCCATTTTTATCAATTTTCCGGACTAACCTATTGACAAGATGCCACAGAGCGAGTTCCCTGTTTTCTGCTCTTTTTAGTTTCAGAAAAGTTGTTCTGGAAATATTCTCGGAATTAGAAAATTCGAAGCCTGGAAGTCTTAGAATTTCCGAAAGTTCCACGGAGTCCCGGCGAGGGGCCTCAGGGGGCCCACACCATAGGGCAGCGTGCCCCCTGGCTGCGCCGTGAGGTGGTGTGGGGCCCCCAGGCCTCCACCGCCTCTTCCCTTTCGCCTATTTATCCCCCCCCCCCCCCCGAGACGTAAACCCTAGAGATATTCCACTTCGTCCAGAAAAACACCCGAGGCCGCCGTCATCGTCATCCCGAGATCGGGAGGGTTCTGAAGCTCTCTCCGGCACCCTACCGGTAGGAAAATTCATCACCGGAGGGGTCTACACCACCATGCCCTCCTCCGAAGTGATGCATGAGTAGTTCATCCCTGGACTACGGGTCCATAACAGTAGCTAGATGGTTGTTCTCTCCACTTTGTACCTCATGTTTAGATCTTGTGAGCTGCCTAACATGATCAAGATCATCTTTATGTAATGCTACATGTTGTGTTTGTTGGGATATGATGAATGTTGAATGCTATGTCTTCTGATTATCAATCTATCATGTTATCTTCATGCATATGTTATTTATGATCTTGCATGCTCTCCGTTGTTAGTAGATGCTAGTAACTCCAAGATGGCGTATTTATGCTCGATAGTGGGTTCATGCCTCCTTTGCATCTGTGCTCGATTGACAAAAATGTGACGGATGGAGGATGTGTTGTTTCCATTAGGGAGAAAACAACAATGCTTTTTCTAAGGATGATATTATTGTTTACATTACACATTTTGCTTACTGCAATTATCTGTTTCTTGCAACTTAATACTCAACGTTTGTTCGGACGATATTTGGAGGGTGGATTATTAGTCATAGATGAAGTTGGATAACGGTCTATGTATTTTGTTGTAATACCCGCATAGATCACATAGTAATGTTTATCTCTTGCATATGCACTCTGGTGCAGTCTTCATTTCTGTCAATTGCGCAGCTATAATTTGTTCACCACACATGTTTTTTATCTTTCACGGAGAGACACCACTAGTGAACTATGGACCCTGGTCCTTTTTCCTCATACTGATAAATCACCTACTGCTTTCATACTGCTCTCATACTGTTCATACTGTTTTCCTACTGTTTTCCACACCATACGATCAACCTCTTTGTGTTCAACAAAACCGGTGAGATTGACAACCTTACTGCTTCGTTGGGAAAAAGTGATTTGATTGTTTTATGTAGGTTCCACGTTGCTGCTGAACCGGTAGTGCGCCCTCCCACCTCAGCTGATTCAACCTTCAGAGATTGCTTGTCCTCCTACTGGTCGATTCAACCTTGGTTTCTTTTCTGAGGGAAAATTTGCTGCTGCGCTCTTCACAACCTTTGTCTTGGGGTTTACCAACGAGGGCGTCTACACGCCATCACCCACCATGCTCCTTTCGCTTGGACGACCAAGCCCCAGTCGACTAAGCACGATTCCTCTTTCTCAGACGTAAGGCTTCTGCGCGAGGAGGTGCTTCGCCGGAGGAAGAAGCGCAGCTTTACGTGGGTGAGGCAATGGTTGATACGACAATTATCATTTATGGCTATGGCGAGTGCTTCCAATAGCGTCTGACTGTGCTCCAACTGAGTATGATGGATGCTGCGAGAAGGAGCATGGAGTCGGCGTCGCGGATGCAAGGGGTGGGCGGCACGAGAAGGCGTGGGTGTTTTGCGATGGTGCTAAGACTGCCAATGCGATGACCGTCTCCATATATATATCCGTCTCCGACCGCGACAGTTGGGCTCCATGTCCGTCTCAGGCCACGCGTTGGGGCAGCCTAGCGTTGTTCCGCGCATGGTCGGCGGGAGGGCGCATTCTTTACCCGCGGCCTGCTCCAGCACCTCACCTTATTTTTCTCCGATGCGCTGCTCCGAGGCATGCCACGCGGTCGACGCTGTTTGTTGCAGAATAACGACATCGGTGCTACAAAGATAGGATGTCAATGCTAAATTAAGTGGTCATCGTTGCTACAAAGTAACGGCGGTGATGCTACTATTCAGGGATGCATCTTGAGATTTTTGCCGCGGATGATGTTACAATAATACAGAATTTTGGCTACAATGGTTTACATGATTTTACTATAATTAGGCAAATGTTTTGCTTCCAGATCTCTAGGGAGTCGGGTTTATTAAAATAGCATATTTTCTGATGTGATGATGCTACGAAAGTATAATTTTTTTTTTTGCTATAATTGATCTCTAATTTTTCCACGATCCAATATTTTTTGCTCCATTAAAGCAATTTTCGATATTTGGAAGGGAATTGGAAATTTCTACAGTAGTGGAATATTCTTATTTCAATGAACCTTTTTGCTTCATAGGAGCAAAAGCGGGATTTAGGGGATGTTTAGAAAATTACTATAATAGTACAAAATTCTTATTTCAACTAACTACAGTCATAGGAGCAAAAGCGGGATTTGGTCGGATTTTGACACATGTCCGCAGCAGGATCCGGGCCTGTAAATTTTTGAATCCACAGGGGACGCTCAACACTGTTCTTTAAAATAGAACTCCCTCCTTCTCAAATTAATTATCACAAAGATGGACAAAAGTTGATATATCTGACACTAAATTATGTCTTGATACATTCACTTTTATCCATCTTTGTGACAATTAATTTTAGACGGAGGGAGTAGTAGTTTCTTTCTCCCCTAAGGAAAAAGTAACAATACTACTTCCTCCGTTTCACGAAGTAAGACTTTTTAGTCTTTTTTATCTTTGTCCCCATTCCTTACTAAATGAGTGAATCAACAAACTAAAACATGTCTACATACATGTGGATGGAGACAAAGGCAAAAAAAAAGGAAAACGCCTGCCTCCGTGTCGCGCTCGCGACTACCTGGTAAGTGACGTATCTCACGTTCTGTTCACACCAAACTACGAATATTGCTGTCCACTCAGTTTTTCCTCCTACCCCACGCCTCATATCCTACCTCGTCTCTCCTCATCTCTTTCTAGCCTCGCGCCTATCCACCCCCGCGACAGAGCTGTCCGTTGCCGCCGACCCACGGGGATACACGCCGCTGCCCGCCGCATCGCCAACCTCAAGGTCCGCCCCCTCCCCCTCCCGTGACTCTCCGGCAAACTCAGCGCCGCCATGGACGGCGCCGCCGGAGATGGAGGCCACGGCGCCTCACTCGTCCTCCCCCTTCCTCCTGCAGTGGTCCATGGGCGACGGCCGGTGCGAGGTGCGGGCGCCGCCGTCAGTGATGGAGGCCATGGCACCCTATCCGCCACCGCCGGCTTCCCTGCCACGTACACATACTGCGGAGGTGCTATTCGTCCGCCGGCGCTCGCCAAACGTGCTCCCATGGGAGCGTGGTCGTGCTCCCCGAAGGCGGCCAGAAATTTGCTACATACCTGTATTTTTGTTATTATTTTAGTATAATTTTTTTGCTATGAGAACTCCGGCAATATTTCTAGCGAGGTCAACTGTTTGCTACAATATACCAATATTTTTGCTATTGCAGTACAATTTTTTTGCTATGACATTTTCGGGCGATGTCTCCGGCGAGAGCCCACGACGCCGTCTCCGGCAAAGTTTGATTTTTGCTACAATAGTACCTTTTTAATTGCTACAGTGTCTCCGCCGAGATCTCCGGTGAGCTCTCCGACGAGTTATTTTGGTTTTTTACCTGGATTTTTTTTTTTTTTGCTATATTACTGAAAAAATTCTTATTTCAATGAAACGTTTTTTTCAATAGAATAGCAAAAGCGGGATTTGGGGAAAATTTTGGAAAATTGCTAAATTAGTGAAAAATTCTTATTTTAATGAATCGTTTTTTGCTGTTAGTGTAGCAAAAGCGGGATTAGGGACAGGATTGGACACGTGTCAATTTTTTCCCAAGATCCTCCAGAGGACGCCCAGGTCTTCCAAAAAAAAAGCCTAGAGAGTTTTGTGAAACGGAGGGTGTACAATTCTACATACTACTCGGTCTTAACTCTCAAAAAAAAAAATTATGAGATCGACCGGGAGACGTAGTCGTGTTCCGTGTGCCAAGCTCAGATTGATTGAGAGTCGTTTCAGGAGTTCGTGGCAAGCTGTTATGCATGCAGAACGAATAAAACACCAACTCAGGTCTCGTATAAGAGTAGGAATCCGTGTATATAAATTTATACGCTCCTTATAAATATATACAAAGAATAATCAGCAAAAAAAACTGAACAGGACATACATAAGCGATTGTTGCGGGGCCAAACAATATATTCATGTGACTACCTAGTTAGTGTTGATAAGGTGAGTTATTTTCTCCCGGGGCTTATTAATTAGCAGGTTCCCTCATCCCATCCATCATCATATTTTTCTTTCTTGTGTAGATCCTATCGTCTCTCTTCAGGTAGCGAGGAGACGACTTGGCCCATGGCGGACATGGACGACGACTTGGCCATGGCGCAGCCTGCCTTTCGCCAGACCATCCTTTTGGTGTGCGCAGAAATTGCAAGGGACTTCATTGTCAGCCTGTTCCTTCGTGACCGTGGGGAGGACGCCGTGGTGGCGCAGCCCGAGGAGCATTGCAGGTGGATCCTCATGTCCCTAATGATCGCCAGCGGCGGCGTCATGCTTCTAGTATCCAACTTCCTGGCGCTTAATGACTACAGTTGGATTGTTTATGTCCCATTGCTTGTAGTTTCATGCATCCTTATATACCTCTCTGCTATTGTTGTAGCAGATTGCCAAGTTGGGTTCCAAGATAAGGATCATAATAGGCTCATAGATTTCTTTCTCCAGTTGTAGCTAATAAATAATTAATTAGCAACCGTTGCGCAATCCGCTACGAACGTCTTATCTCTACATGCAATTAACCCAATTCTATTTTCTTCTAACTGTATATCAACAAATATTTGTTTTTTTTACATAACAAATATTTGTTGAATAGAGTGTGAGGCAGGAAGGTGAAAGAAATGGTCACACTTGATTGAATTCGTTCTGCTTTTTCCCAACTATATGATCTGTATGTCTGTACCGTACCTTGACAAGAAAAAAAGATGTTTATTTTCTCTCTTTTTTTGAAATTTAACCTCAATATATAAAAGCTAGCAAGCCGGCTCATTAAAAACCTTCTAGTCCCTGTAGGTACTCTGGTAAGAAAAAGAGTGCGTAAAAAACAAGCTGCATAGTGTTCAAATTCAGATACATCGTCGGCTAGGATGTTTACAACGAAATCAGGGGGTTCTTCGTGCCAAGTAACAGGAACGAAGCCCTCAAAATGACTAGCTAAACTATGTGCAGCTCCATTAGCTTCCCTTGGGCAATGTTGGAATATTATTGATGTGAAGTTATGGCAAAGCATCACACATTCTCCGTAAATTGTAGCAGCTGGACCAAAGGAAGCCCCTCCATTGATCATGATCTCAATAACCTCCGTACGGTCGGAGTTAATTTCAATTCTATTGCAACCAAGCTGGCCCGCGAGGAGTAGACCGTCCCTCAAAGCCAAAGCTTCTGCTGTCGCAGGGTCAGATACATACGGAATCCCCCTACAACTGCCAGCCAAAAACATGACTTTGTCATCTCTAAGAATTGCTCCAGTACTGCCGGTTCCCATGTCTACCGAGAAACCTCCATCCACGTTCAGCTTCACATAATCTGTTTTTGGTTTGGTCCAACCAGTCCGAGCTACTATCGGTTTCCTTTTTCGCGATCTCGTATAGTTGAGGGTTAAAGATGATATGCCTTGCGCCGATCTCACCGATGATTGAACCACCTCACCACGCGAGGCTTGGCGGCGCTCCCACCAAATGTACCAGACCGCCACCGCAACGAGGTCGTTTTGATCAACTCCATGCAATAGGGGGGCCTTCGGACTTGTGTCCCGTAGCAGTGCTTCTAGCGTTGACGTCCTCTCTAACTCCGTATTACACTTTTGAAGGACCAACTCAAGCAACCCCAGATGTGACCATATTTCTTGGACACGTGAACACAGAAAAAAAAGCATGCCGAATACTTTCACAATCCGTATGACATAGCAAGCATTGAGAGTTGGACTGCATGTGTCTATTCGCAAGAACTCCATTGCAAGGAATTGCGCCATACAGGGCTCTCCAACAGTGAATTTTAATCTTTGATGGAACATTGAGAGCCCAAAGAATTCTCCATATAGAAAGTGTTGATGACGTCCCATAGTCACTCGTCCTCCTCAGCTTTAATCCGTGTTGGTGCTCCTACTCAACATGATAACAAGATTTAACCGAAAAAACCCCGGACTTATTCTAGTGTCATCCAACAAAATCATCGATTCTGCCTGTAGATAAAGTAATATTTAAGATTCTTTGCACATCAATAGGCCAAAAAAGTTCTCTGACTTGTGCTTCATCCCATGTATCATTCTCAAAATCAATTAACTCTGACACATGCGATAACAGAATGTTTCCTCTCCGAGTAGCAATCCTTCAGTTTGGACTATTTGGGATCCATGGGTCATTCCATATGTTGATTCTTGAGCCATCCCCTACTCTCCAAATGTGACCCCTTTTAAAAGTTTGGATACCTGCCCAAATGCTTTGCCAAGTGAAGGAACTTCCTTTCTTTAGTTGACAACCAAGAATATCACCTGATGGAAAATATTTAGCTCTCAGGACCCTGGCACACAAGGATTCTGGTTGTGATATAATTCTCCAGCATTGTTTAGCAAGCATAGCTAGATTAAAGCATTGGAGGTCCCTAAACCCCATACACCCTTGTCTTTTTGGTACACATATTCTCCACCACGCAAACCAGTGCATGTGTTTCTTCTGATCATCATCTCCCCACCAGAATTGGGACATTGCAGTTATTATCCCTTTGATAATCTGTTTGGGTAGCTTGAATACAGACATCGCATATGCAGGAATAGCTTGTATGACAGCTTTAAGCAGTACCTCCTTACCTCCAAAGGACAAGTGTTTCTCTTTCCATCCGCTTAGGATTTTGCACACCCTCTCAACAAGATGCTTGAAGCAATCCGCACGATCCACCCCAACTAAAGAGGGTAGCCCCAAATATCTGCAGTTACTGCCTCAGTCATAATGTTTAATATGGAGCACACTTCTGATCTTGTATTGACATCACTATTTGGGCTGAAATAAATGCTTGATTTTGCTTCACTCACAAGCTGACCGGATGCCTCACAATAATCATCCAGTGCTCGTCTCAAACTAGTATCATTAAGAGCATCCGCTCTCATCAAAATCAGTGAGTCATCTGCAAATAGTAGGTGAGAAATTGCAGGAGCATCCCGACAAATTTTAACTCCCAGAATATTACTTGTTCTTTCTTCATATCTCAGCAAACTCGTAAGACCCTCCGCACATAAAAGAAAGAGATATGGTGAGAGGGGATCTCCTTGTCGGAGCCTCCTGGAGGGATAAATAAAATCTGAGAAATCATTATTTAATCGAACTTTGTACCATACTGAAGAGACGCAAGCCATAATAAGCTCGACCCAACCTGGGTCAAAACCCAGCCGTAGTAAAATCCCTCTAAGAAAGGGCCACTCCACTCGATCATAAGCTTTGTGCATGTCTAATTTCACTGCACACGCCCCATGTTTGCCCTCTCTCCTTTTCTTGATATAGTGATAAGACTCGTATGCCACCAGGATGTTGTCCGTGATCAATCTCCCTGGTATGAATGCGCTTTGAGTAGGAGAGATTACCTCAGGGAGGATAGATTTTAATCTACTAGCCACCAGTTTTGATATAACCTTGTAAACCACATTACATAAACTGATAGGCCGAAATTGGGTTATAGATTACGGGTTCTCAACTTTCGGTATCAAAACTATGGTCGTATCATTCCACCCTTCCGGGATAGTTCTTGACTTGACCGCAAGCAGCACCTCATCCGTTAAATCCTCTCCATTAATATGCCAGAAACGTTTATAAAATATTGCATGAAGACCATCCGGCCCCGGTCCTGTTAAGTCCCCAATATTGAACATGGCCTTTTTTACCTCTTCCCTTGAGTATGGTGATGTCAACATCTGATTCATCTCACTTGTAATACAAGGATCCACCTTCTCGAGAACATGTTGGTTAGCCACCTGGACACTAGCCTCAAAAAGATTATTGAAGTAGTTCTTTGTTAATGAGAGTAACTGAGTCGGATCATCCACAACTACCCCCGCATCAACCCTTAGAGACTTGATGAAATTTCTTTTTTTCCTTGTTGTGGAAAATCGGTGGAAAAACGTCGTGTTTTGGTCACCATGTTGGAGCCAATTAACGCGTCCTCTCTGAACCCAATACAACTCCTCTTGCTCGAGGAGGTTCTCCATTTTCATCTGAATTTCCTTATGTTGTGCCACGGCCTCATCAGAAAGAGGATCCTCCATGATCTCATTGAGATCTTTTTGTAGTTCCCTCAGACGCTTCCTACGTCCTTTGAGTACCTCCTTGTCCCATGTGTGAAGAGAATCGTGTACAGCTTTGGTACGATCGCTCAAAGAGGATTGTGAGTGCATCGATTTGGCTCTCTCCCACGCTGTTTGTACAATGTTCTCAATGGTCTCTTCGCATAACCAACGAGCTTCAAAACGCTGAGGAACATTCCTATTCACAATATTGGAAGAAAGAAGATCGGTATTAATAAGGATCGGTCTATGGTCAGATTTCCCCAAATCCTCATTCACCACTCCCGCTGAAGGGAACATCGCAGCCCATCTAGGGTCACACACTGCTCTGTCTAGACGCTCGCGAATTTTTTCCCTCCTCCATGTGAACAAATCTCCTAAATAGCACATATCTTCTAGGTTGCAATCATTTAAAACATCTCGAAAAGCTTGCATACACCGCTATGGTCTCACCGCACCCCCTTGCTTCTCATTTGAGTACAATATTTCATTAAAATCCCCCGCCATAATCCATGGAAGATCCACTGCATCATGTAATGATCTAATATACTCCCACGTTAGATGTTTCCTGTCCCCACTTGGTTCGCCATACAGGCCCGTAAGACGCCAGCCCGCCTCACTTTGCTCGTTGATCCGAATATCAATGAAGTTAGGGGTAACTTCCTTAGATGTCACTGTGATGTCCCTATTCCAGAACATTACTAGACCACCGCTTCTACCGTCACTAACCGAGACTAGCATCTCGTCGAAATTGAGTCTTTTACGATGATTTTCTGCCTTAGCATTACACATATGTGCTTCAGCCAGGAAAAGCACATCCGGGCGCAATCGCCCCTGAAGAACCAGGAGCGCACGAACTGCCGAGGATTTGCGCATCCCTCGGCAGTTCCAGCATATAATGATCATTGCTCCCGGCGGTACCCCTCGAAGGAGCCCGCCGATTCAGAGTCGGAGTTTGCCTGAGAGTTGCCGCTCTCGCTTTCTGCCTCTTGGTTTTTTCTGATTCACTGTTTCATGTAGTGGTTTCGATCTTCCCATTTTCGCTATCAGCACCCTTACCATCAGTAATTCTAAGGATGCCATTGGATGATGTTTCTGCTGGTGGAAGTACATCCGTGTTGGAGATGTAGTCTAGGCGCCTCTTTGTCGGTTTACCCACCTCTGACATGATGGTTTCATTTACTTTCACCGGACTAGATGCCGTATCTGCAAGTTCTTCATCTACCTTAGATGTACTATTCTTGACCCGTTCGGGATGATGCCTCCAGTCTTGGTATTCAGCTGGAACTCTCCCTCGACCCCCTTGATCACGTCCTCCTCTCCTACCACCTTGACCAAGCCCTCTACCTCCACTTAACGACCTCTTGCCGAACCAGGTACTTGGGCCAGATTTTAAGAAGTCACCCCACTTTAGCTTGTTTTCATCATGCTCTCCGGTGCCACATTCTAGTGCGATATGTCCCAATTTTCCACAAGCCCCACAAAACTTGGGAAATTTTTAAACTGGATTTTATAGAACTCTCGTTGGCCTGCTCTTGAAATTGAAACGAATCTTGCAAGTGGTTGGCGTGTATCGATTTCCACACGCGCTCTCACAAAGTATCCCATCCCGTCAGGAGCAGCCTCCACTTTCGAAACCTTGCCAATATTTTTCTCAACCAAGTTCTTGATGAGCGCAGATGATCGATAACCGTCTGGCAGCTTGTGAATTTGCACCCAGGCTTCAAAGAAATTTAGGTCTATCTTCTCGGGGGTAGTCAGTCCATCATAGGGTTCAATGGACACAACGTTTTGTCTAAACAGCCATGGTCCTTGCTCAGATACCTTCAGCCAATCTCCGAGGCAGAAACATTGGATTGAAAATAGATTCCACTCAATTGTTTTGAATCTGATTTCTTTTGCTGGACTCCATGCGTTGATCATGTGTTGCTCGAAAGTCTGAGTACTCAAGGCGTTCGTTGTATGAACACGGGCCAAAGCCATCCACTTTACCCCTTCCACAGGCGCATCCTCCTGCTCTTCAAAGATCAGGTCATCTACCTCCTCGTCGTCGAAACCCAATCTACCAAGAATCTCATCGATATCTTCTTTCTTTCGAACACCCGATCCGCTCGCCTTGGTCGCTCCCGACCTGGCCGGGGACGCCATGCTTCCACGTCCTATCTTCAAAGGTGAGGTTTGATTTGTCCCGCTTGATGGATCGGTGTTATGTATGGGAGTATATTGATTTGATGGTCGGAGAAGATCGGATGAATCTCACACGAATTCGGTGAAGAAACCAAACCCTAGTCGCCTAGGTCCAATACAATAGAGACCTCTAAAGACAACACACACCCTGATTCTCGCCCTGATGTTTCTTTTCTCTTAGCTAAAACTAGAAGGGTGAGGCGCGCCTTGCCGCACATATTTGTTATGTGGCCGTCATATCAGGATATGGCCTAGAAATAGTCGGTGTACGGAAACCCTCTACTCAGAAGAAGGTGACTGAACGAATCGAAATCGAAACTATCAAAATAAATGGACAACATGGATGACAACTTATATTCCCAATCTTGATGTGACTAAGCATGCTGTGACGCCCCGAGATCGGGCACTATGCAGATTTCAGCATTCCCGCCAAAATCCACATAATAACCGATTCCAGGTTGCCACTTGTGATAACATTACAACAGTTCACGAATATTCCGCAACAACAACAGAAAAGATATATGCAAGACGACTCAAACGAGTCAAGGATACAACTGATACAATACAAAGATCCAAATAACAGCGGAAGAAACAACATAGCGTCCGACTACGGACATGATACAAATTGGACTAAGAGTCCTGAAGATAACCGAGAGCGTCCAATCCCTGCCCAGGCCAAGCCGGAGGGATTCCCAAGCTAACATCGTCAGACTTCAAACCTGTTGACTGCAATATTGAATATGCAGCCACGAAAAAGGATTCGTGGGTCAGTACGGTTAAGTACTGGCAAGTGGACAAACCATACTCACAAGATACCGGCGTAGCCAGTCATCACAAGATACAAATACTTTGGGATCAACGGAAAGGAAGGGATTATTGCAAATAAGCGGCAGCGGGCTGCACTAACCAACTACAGAGACTCGCTACAACATCCGGCTAAAAGAGGGGGATAAGATAGCGTATCGTAACCAACTAGTACTAACCACCCAAACAAACCCATCCTGGATCTCGCCCCTTATCCAAATAAGCAATCCGAGGATAACTCACACTATTGGATTAATAATGGATCAAGTTGTTGTGTCAATAAGGCTATTACTAGTCAAATTATCATTAGTTAGGTGTAAGTTATTCTGAGTACTTGTTAGCCAGTACTTTCACCAAGTTAACCATAACCGCGGAAAACACGGCTTCTCGAGAAGATTTAACCCTGCAGGGATGCACCAATTTAGCCGTACACGTAAGAATAACCCGCCAGACGGGGGATCAACCCACCAAGCGAGGTACTCAACACAACCCAACTCTTCTTCGCATCAAGCCCAAAGCACCACGTGCTGTGCGTGCGCGGCTAATCGAGCCCCACGAAGAAAAGGGGACCCTCATAGCACTGGAAGACCACGCCGCCCTAAATGCCGACTACAAAAGTTCCACCCTGGCCTCGGATTCGTACCTGCATATGCATGCATCAAATGGAAAGCCCGAACTAAGTGTGGCGATTTGGACGAGATGCGAATCGAGTCAAATTGAGGGGGCGCCCATACTCGCTTCCCACATGCGGTTAGTGCGCTCATCATGGATCAGTAGACAAGACCCTTTTCCTAATTAGGGTCGACACTAGCAGGCTTCAAAACCACGCCGGGCCTCCTGCCGGTGCCTTATCATCAAATTATTATTACCCAAAACATTAACATGTTGTTGATTGAATTGAAACCCAGCTATCAACTAAACATGTGATACGAAAGGAACAACAAGACTTGAGCGCAAACAACACTAAGCATGCAACTACGACACGGGGGCCAACAAGGTAAACAAACAACAGTTAATAGGAAGTGGAAGGAAAAGGCTATATCATGGCTGCAAGGTAAACAATATGATAGGATCGAGACACAAGCATCGAATCAATAGGCTAGAATAAGAACAACGGAAAGAATCGGTAACAAGTGATGAAAGGCAGCCATTTGGCAGCAAGTGAGTATACTTGCCTGAGATCCAGCAAGTAGAGGTACATCCACAGAACTTGTCGTTGCTCACAGCATCTCAGCGTCCTATCCGGGAAGAAGCAATGAACCTCGAACAAACACCGGATGCAACAATTACTACTACGGCAAAAGATCTAGCATGATCAAGATATGGATGCATGACAAGTTTAAGGATGCATCAGAATAAACTAGTGGACATGATAAACAGGTTTAAATGGACCCATATGCAATTTGGATTGCATATGGAAAGCCCATGAATTATGGTTGAAACAATTGTTTTACAACTAACCAAGAGGTGAAAGTGGTTTAGTATGATGCATGGATGAGGAAAACAGCAAAATAACAACAATAGAATCAATTGGAAATAAGGTTTACCAAGTTTGGAATTTTATTTATTAAGTTATGGAATTTTGGTTTCTTAAAGGTGTTACACAAGCATGTGTTGTTTTCACCAATTTAAATTGTTCAAAATAGATAGCAAGGTTCATATTTGATTAGAACACAAAATTTTAGATGGATTACATGTTTCAATTATTGAAAAAGGAATTACAATGATTTAATTATGAACTAAACAAGATTAAACAAGTTTTAATTGAATTTAATTCAAGTTTGAATATTATTTGAATTTTATTTGTTCAAAACATAAATTCAAATTCATAATTGAAAAGGTTATACTTTTTCTGGTTTGAAAACATATTTTATAAGTTCAAAAATAATTTAATTTGAGCAAGTTATGAATTTAGCAAATTTAAATGCATTAAATAAGAAACAGTTGTTTTCAGCAATTTAAAATATTCAAAACAGCAAACAAAGTTGATATTCAAGTGTGGCATGTGATTTTGGATGAAATTCATGTTTTGAGTATTTAATTTGGAGCAACCATTTGAAAGTTATTAATTATGCCATTTAATTTGTCACGCTTAAGGATTATTAAATAACCTTAATTTTAATTGCCCAAATTGAAAAACAAAGTTGATAAACAGAAAGTACATTGAATTTTGACTGAAAAACATATTTTATATTTTTAATTTGGAGTTTATTTGCAATTTCTATGTGTGTTTGAAGTTCAGGGACTGATTTGTGAATTACAGGGACCTAAAAAGAAAGAAAAGGAATGCAGATGGGCCCCTGGGGTGTTTTTCACCCAGGGCACCCTAGGCTGGGCCTCTGCAGTGCGGGCCCGGTGCCACGCGGGGTGCCAACGAGGCGGGTGCGGATGAGGTGGCAGGCACGGTCGCTGACCTGTGGGCCTAGGCTGCGCGCGGAAGAAAACCCAAAAAAGGTTGGGCAAATTGCCCTGGGCGGGACTCGAACCCGCGGTCGAGGGAGAGCGCGCGGAGGCCCTTTGCCACTGCGCTGAGCTGTGGTGTGTTAACAGGTAAGGTTAGGGTGGGGTTTTGAGATGCCTCTGCGCGATTTAGCCTGACGAATCTGAAAACGCAAGGTGCAGACGACAGTCGCGATACGGCGACAGAACGACGGCAAGCCACGGACGGGCGGCGCCGCCGAGCGCGTGTGCTTGCAGCAGTGTGTGCGTCGTGCGTGCAATGTGTGTGGAGGTGGCAGATCGGAGCGGGAGGGGGAGAGGAAAAGAGGGAGGCGCTCACCTCGGTTGGTGTCGAGGAAGGCTGTCGACGTGCAGCGGCGAGGGGGTGTTTCCGGCGACGGCGCGGCATCCACGGTGGCTCCCAGCAACCGGCGAGGAGGCGAGGCTGCTGAGGCAGTCACCGCGGTTCCATTCCGGGCCACGGTGCAGCCTCGAGGTGACCGGGGTGACGGCGGGCGGCGAGGCAACCCCCGGTGGCTGCAGCTCCTCTTCGGTTTCAGAGAGAAAAAAGCAGAGGAAGGGAGAGAAAGAGGCGGCGCTATGAAGGGGAAGGAGTAGGGCTAGGGGGTCTAGGGTTAGGCTAGGGCAGAGGGGGAAGGCTAGTTTTATGGAGAGTGGAGCTTGGTACGGCAGCAATCGGGAGGGGGAGGAGGAGATCAGCGGTGGATGGGGTGATCGTACTGTTGATGACGACAGCGAGGAGGAAGAAAGATCCCTCGAAGGGGTACCGGGCCAGGAGAGAAAATGGGCTTGGCTGGTGATGGGCTGAGAGGAAAAGGGCTGTCTCTCTCAGCTCACCCCCTCTTTTATTTATTTTTCCTTCTCCTTTTTTTTTGCTTGTAAGAAAAGAAAAGGGAAGAGAGAAAGAATAGGTTGGGGTTTGGGGTTTTAAATTTTATAAACAAATTTTATTAAGTGGCAAACAGCAATTCTAAGCAATTGTGAACATCAAGTCCAAAATTTGAAGTGTTAAATTAATTTTTGTTTGCTATTTGACTTTCAAATAGGGTTCATAAGGATTTGGTGTTTAAACAAATTTTATTCCATTAACTCAACAATTATGAAAACATTAATTGAATTTTAGTTGTTTGCAAGAATTTGATCTTTTTTTTGTTAAACCCACAATTTGATCATGCCCAATATGATTGATGTTGAAATGAATTTGAAATTATCATTTGGGTGTTAACAAAAGGGAATTTCATTAACAGGCAAATTAAATAAATTCAACTTCAAACTATTGAAAAACAATTGAGTGGTTTTAGTTTGCACTTTTTAAATTGGAAATTTTGAACAATGTTTGAAAGTTTAATTTGGTTTGAGTTGTTCAGTTGTTTTGAAAACATGATGCAATGCTTATGATGCATGTGATGCAAAGCAAGAAGAAAACAAACACTTTCTAGCTTAGGGTAACACCCCAGGTGTTACACATGCGTATGAAAAAAAAATATCGATACGATGTTATAACACAGTTGCCAATATTCCCGGCTTCTCTCCACCTACAAAAACCAGTAGGATCACTTCTCTGTTCTTGAGTCGATATATATTAGAAATGTTACGCCAGCGTAAACAAACAATATCTAGTTCCCTACAATACTCTACAACTTTGAATAATAAAAAATAAAAATAGAGACAAATGTGGAACAAATGAGACCAATTCTTGAAATGTAACAAATTCTCTTCCGTTTCATCCCATAAGAGCATCCTTAGGATCTAACAATCCCATAACAACACAAGTTGGAAATATATGCAAAAGGAGAAAAAGAGCAACCTGGTTAACTTTGTGATCTAGTACAACACAACTTAAATAGCCTAGTATCCTCACTAATGAATAATAAAAAATAAAAATAGAGACAAATTTGGAACAAATGAGACCAATTCTTGAAATGTAACAAATTCTCTTCCGTTTCATCCCATAAGAGCATCCTTAGGATCTAACAATCCCATAACAACACAAGTTGGAAATATATGCAAAAGGAGAAAAAGAGCAACCTGGTTAACTTTGTGAGCTAGTACAACACAACTTAAATAGCCTAGTATCCTCACTAATGAATAACATCTCTGTTGAATAGAATAAATATTTAATAGTTGATTCTACAACCCTAGAGGTTGGAATGGAGCTAATACAGGTACAAGAAGCTTGTTTCTTAAATAGTATTCCAGTTCATTGCTAAACATCTAATATTTACATCATATATCATGTCTATCATACTGGTAGGAGCTATTATTTAAGTTTTGTATACTTTAAGAAAATGTTGACCTTGCATTGCATGATAAATCTGTAGAATTAAAAGCAAAAAAGGCAAGACCCGTAGAAGAACAACGTGCTTTGCCAGACCATGTGAATCTTGTCATTCCAAGATCGTTCTTACTAATTTCAAGATAGATGATAAGATCAAAACAACCAGAACCTCAATAGTAAGTATCTTTGATGAAACCTCATACGAACATCCATAAACAATTACCGGTACTTGTGACAAATCTTTTATTTCCATGGGATAGCGAGAAGTGAGTATATGAAAATGGTTAGAATAAGATCTTGCCAATGGTAGTTAGTGAAGGCCCAACATTATCAATCCTCTAAGCTCACACTTCTCCAAGTTGACTTTCAGATTCGGACTATTCCAAAACTTGAAAAAACAAATAAAACCATATAGTCAAACTGTAGAGCTACCACCGGCGATAAGAAAAAAAAAGACCTTCAAATCAAACAAGACAATATAGGTAGACAATGTATCGAAAAAAATAATCTTAAAACACATATAAATCAACAACTTCACCCTCATGTTACTGTAAACTTTTATCTTCAACAATAAGATAATAGGGTTGATGTCATAAAATAATATATTTCTACATACGATGAGGAAACATATAATCGCATTTTCAGCCATAGCTTAACCTAGTATATAAAACTTATTTAGGAAATTATATGACTTATGATAAAACTATAGAAATCAATATCTTACGGAATAGCCTTCTTTTCATCTCCTAGACCAGGAAACAATTGAGTTTGTTAAGAACCAGAGTCGAATACACATCATGTGAAACATCCTCAGCAATAATCAACAAAGGGACACTCAATTGTGTGGTCTTCTCGATCAAACGAAGTATCTCTTGGATTTTGTTCACCCGTCGATCAGTTAAAAGCACTCTGCTACACAAGCAAACATTAAAGTTCACATTCCCATCAATAAACACCCTAGCCCTGTCACTTTGATCATCCAAAGATAGTACTAATAAACATCACAACATATCTTTTGCATATTATCTTTCTAATCAATCCACGGTACCCACACTATCACCTTGGCACTATAGAGATTTTACTAAACACAAGCATAACAAAACCTCATGATTCTAATTCAATCCAACAAAGTAAGAATAAGATACTCATAAGTATCCATCTAATCCATGGTCCGTAGAGTCACACACGACACCTAAACTTTCACCATGGCACCGCAGGACAAAGGTGACTCCAGAGAATTGTACTAGATAAAACCAATTGAGCACATCGTATCCAATACGGAATCAATGGGAAACATCATAGATTCAACAATGATAACATAGCACACGATCATAATCAAGATCACTTCATGAGAGAGAGAGAGATAACCACATAGCTACTAGCACAAGCCCTCTTCCCCCGGAGGACTACTCACACATTATCATTTTAAGGAAGAGATGGTTGTTGATGGAGAGGTGCAGCCCCGATGAGATGTAGGCGATGGAGGCCACAGCCCCGACGGCGGGCAGTGTCCCCTTGGCCCCTGTCTTCCTTGGTGTTGGTACTACAATGGAGGAGCCTCTCCCCTCTTCGTGGCTGTCAAGGGAGAGAAAAAATTCGTCGCTTTTGGTGGCTCCTCCAAAATTATGGTTTTCCTCTCCTTATATATGGTGGGACAATGCTCTCTGGCCCTCCCACGGATGGCCCCATAATCCAATGGCTCTTGGGCACCTCCAAAACCTTCCTAGGGACTCCTCATAGCCTCCATGAGGGACCAAAGTTGTGGCATGGCCGAATCCATCAAATATGGTAAGAGTTGGACTCAATCACGTCATCGATTCATGTAATCTCGTAATCAAACATTTGCCTCCAGTAAAACGGGTTTAGAGATCACGTCCGAACTCCGCTTTGGACGATTTTAAGTCTAGAATAATTGGCAGCAAATTCCCCACACTTTTCATGTGTTAGATATTTCCATTTGACGTCATCTCCGGGGGGTCAAACTGACAATATCTAAAAACTGTTGGTGGACAGATTTCATGAAAGTCAGAGTCCTTCTCCAACAAGGCTCCTTTTGTGTTTTTTTCCAATTTCCAAGTAACTACTACACATCAAAGTGTAAAACAAGAACTTGTGCACTTTTGCAACTATTAATAGGTTAGTACAAATAAATCATAAAGCCATAGGGGAAAACATGGTGTAATTGGTAGAAAACAAGTATGGACAATCAAAAATTATAGATACGTTTGAGATGGATCAAGCATGCGCTCTAAATTCAAGCTCTCCTTTTCAGTTTCGCAGTCTTTATGTGCATCAACAATGGCCTGACCAGGATCATCATCAGACTCATCTGGTGCCTCTTCTTCAGCTTCTTCCTCCATTGCAGTAGTATCACCGTATTTAGGGAACCCGGGATAGTTGTCATCATCCTCTTCTTCTTCATTGTTTTCCATTATAACCCCCTTCTATGCTTCATCCAACAATAATAGACGTACTTGAAACTAGACCGAAGCAGGTGGCTCTGAAACATTTTTTTAGCAAGAGTAATTCCTCATATTCTTATAGCACCACATGGACAACACATAAAACAATTCTGCTTGGTTGATTCAACCACGCCTAGGAAATAATGCATGCCATTAATGAAATCGGGAGAACATCGGTCACCGTACATCCATTGCTAGTTCATCTTCATTATATATATAATGAATAAAGAAGTGACCAAATTAATACAAGTTTATCACATTAAAATCAAAGTAGAGTAGTTCATTTGAGCTCAAATTGCATATAAATCAAATAAACTCCCACATAATTACTCTCAAACTATCTCATAAACTTCATACTTTTCATAAAGTTCACACATACTTATCATAAAAAAAACTATCTTAATCATTTAAATGCAACAACAAATATTATCAAAATCGCAACTAAGGTAATATTTGATCCAACAACATAATGATACCAAACCTCTTTATTAATGGCATATTTTCTAATATTTCCAATCTTCAAGCGCATGACATCCATCTTGATCTTGTGATCCTCGATGATATCGGCAACGTACAACTCCAATATCATCTTCTCTTCTTCGATTCTTTTCAAATTTTCTTTCAAATCATCATTTTCTTTTTTAACTAAATTTAACTTTTCAACAAGTGGGTCGGTTGGAATTTACGGTTCACATACCTCCTAGATAAATATGTCGATGTAAACTTAATGGGCATAATTTTTATAAACACGAAATAGAAACAAATAGTTATAAAAGATAATATACCACATCCGAATCATAAACCGGACGAGGGCCAACTGGGATAGATATACAAACTATGGCACTATATATAACAAACAATCGTAAAAGTAAGAAAATTATACAAGTAAGTATCTAAATTATACAAGTAAGATTTTTTTTAAAAGATAAGAACAAGAGGCTCACCAGGGTGGTGCTGGCGACGAGATCGGTGCGGGCGATCGACGACGGGGATGAGGAAGGGGACGGGACAACACCCTAAACCACACTACACATATGCAATCTAAGAAGTTAACACACTATACTAAAGACTAAGCCTAGCTACCACAAAACTAACACTTAAACCTATCACACTAACATACACACTAGTACTATAACACTAAGACACACCCTAGCACACACAATCACACTAGCTAACACACACTAACTCACTAACACTACCACTAATAAAAAATTGAGATAAACAACCGAATTAACAATACCACACCTACACATACCAAACTAATAAGTCAATTTGTGCTCAAATTTAAAACAAATTAAACAAACTCCCACATTTACACCTAAACTAAAATCCACTAATCGCTCTCTTCTAGACCATGAATAAGACAAAATAGTAGTGAGAGATGAGAGGGTGAACTTGCTAACCTTTTAGACCACTTGGATATTTGCTCCACCACCAACTCTTGACAAATATTGGTGAAAATATGGAGGAAACTCGAGATTGGAGGGATGTAACAATGAGACAAATTAGAGATGCGGATTGGGTACAAAGAGAAATATCGAGTCTCGGTTGGTGTCTCAAACTTGTATTAAAGGTCTAATTTAGTCCCGTTTTGAGCCACCAATCGGGACTAAAGGGGTTGTTTCAGGTTGCAGCCTGGCCCACCCCTTTAGTCCCGGTTGGTGGCGCAAACCGGGATTAAAGGCCCCATTTAAACCGGGACTAGAGCTCGACGAGTCCTGTTTGTCCCCCTAACAATTGAAACCGGGACTAATGTCCAATTAGTTCTGGCCCAAAACACGACCGAGGCTAAAGGGGTTGGACAAAAGACCCTTTTTCTACTAGTGTAGGCTTTTTCCTACTAGTGATCTGCTCTTGCTTGTTGTTGCATCCAAAGTTGGTGGGAGGCTCATGTTGGTAAACCCCAACAGAAAGGTTCCGGAGAGTGTAGCAGCAAGTTTTCCCTCAGAAAAGAAACCAAGGTTGAATCGACCAGTAGGAGGACAAGCAATGTCTGAAGGTTGATGCAGCTGAGGTGGCAGGGTGCACTGCCGGTTCAGCAGCAACGTGGAACCTAAACAACACAATCAAATCACTTTGTCCCAACGTAGCAGTGAGGTTGTCAATCTCACCGGTTTTGCTGAACACAAAGTGGTTAAATGTATGGTGTGGAAAACAGTAGTAACAGTATGAAAGCAGTAGGTGTTTTATCAGTACGAGGAAATGGACCGGGGTCCACAGTTCACCAGTGGTGTCTCTCAGAGAAAGATAAATAACATGTGTGGTGAACAAATTACAGCTGGGCAATTGACAGAAATGAAGGCTGCACCGTAGTGCATATGCAAGACATAAAGATTACTATGTGATTCATGCGGGCATTACAATAAAATACATAGACCGTCATCCAACTACATCTATGACTAATAATCCACCGTCCGAATATCATCCCAAAAAACGTTGGGTATTAAGTTGCAAGAAACAGATAAATGCAGTAAGCAAAGTGTGTAATGTAAATAATAACATCATCCTTAGACAAAGCATTGTTCTTTTTTCCCTAATGGCAACAACACATCCTCCATCCGTCACGTTTCTGTCACTCGAGCACAGATGCAAAGGAGGAATGAACCCACTATTGAGCATAAATACTCCCTCTGGGAGTTACTAGCATCTACTTGGCCAGAGCATCTACTAATAACAGAGAGCATGCAAGATCATAAATAACATATGCATGAAGATAACATGATAGAATGATAATCAGAAGACATAGCATTCAATATTCATCAGATCCAAATTAACACAACATGTGGCATTACATAAAGATGATCTTGATCATGTTAGGCAGCTCACAAGATCTAAACATGAGGCACAAAGTGGAGAGAACAACCATCTAGCTACTGCTATGGACCCGTAGTCCAGGGATGAACTACTCACGCATCACTTCGGAGGAGGGCATGGTGGTGTAGACCCCTCCGGTGATGAATTTCCCCTCCCCCCCGGCAGGCTGCCGGTGAGAGCTCCAGAACCCTCCCGATCTCGGGATGACGATTACGGTGGCCTCGGGTGTTTTTCGGGACGAAGTGGGATATATTTAGGATTTACGCCTCGGGGGGGTAAAATAGGTGAAAGGGCCAAGGCGGTGGAGGCCGGGGGGCCCCACACCACCCCATGGTGCGGTCAGGGGGCGTGCCGCCCTATAGTGTGGGCCCCCTAAGGCCCTCCTCCGGGTCTCTTTAGGACTCTGTGGAACCTTTGGGAATTCTAAGAGTTCCGGGCTTCAAATTTTCCAATTCCGACAATATTTCCATAACAACTTTTCTAAAACTAAAAACATAAAAAAAACAGGGAACTGGCTCTGTGGCATCTTGTCAATAGGTTAGTTCGGAAAATCGATAAAAACGGCATAAAGTGTATAGAAAACATGTGGGAAACAACATGTAACATCAGAAATTAAGGATACTTTTATGACGTATCAACGTCCCCAAGCTTAGTTCCTACTCGTCCTCAAGTAGGTAAACGATAAAAACACATAATTTCTGAGGTGACATGCTACCAACATAAACTTGATCATCAATAATGTAAAAGCATATGTAAGCTGAGGTCATAGAATTTTAACATAAACATGATAAATAAAACTTTAATAATAAAGCATAGCAATCATCTTGCATCATGAGAAGTAACACAAATAAAAGATCATGGATGACAATGCAACGGAAGATATACGTTTGCTTCAAGTATAGAGAGAGCATGGCAAAGTGATATTTCTCTAGTCCTTAAGAGTGGGGCAAAACATAAATGCTAGTACACCTTTAAAGTTCATGAGGCATACTAGAACAAATAATTAGAGAACAAGCAATAACACATCATGAATCAATTAATAATTTTTCTGGGACAAATGCACATAAAACTCAGAATGGCAACTATGCTCTCTCAATTGTGCATAAAGTTAGAAGATGGAGACTCAACATAAAAGTAAAAGAAAGGCCCTTCGCAGAGGGAAGCATGGATCACTCATGTGCTAGAGCTTTTATTTTATTAAACAGAGGTATTAAAAAGCTTGACACCCCTCCCATCCATCTTACACAAACCATGGCTAACCGAATCCTCGGGTGCCTGCCAACAATCACATACCGTGGAGGAGTGTCTATATTTTAAGAGAGGTGTATGCTAGTGTCAACGAATGGTAAACATAAAATACAGTACGTCACAAGCCAGCTAGACTTCACAAGAGCGACTCCCATGTGAAGGGTGCATTTGGGTAGAAGGTCATCCCTCTTTCTCTTTGGTTTACACCATTATGCTTTGACTGATAAATCATGGGCAAAATAGTGAAGAGAAATTATTTGTATTAATTTGGGGCTGGGCACCCCGCTGCCAGCTCTTCTATCAATTGGATAAGCGGATGAAGCCACTAGTCCAGGGTGTGAAATCCAATCAACAAGTGAGATAAAGATTCTCTATTTACGTCCTCATGAGCAAAAACAAGAACACAAAATAGGAGTAATTTTGAAAGTTTTAAAGGTAGCACATGAGCAATTTACTTGGAGTGGAAGTTAAATACCACATGTAGGTAGGTATGGTGGACATAATGGGAAAACTTTGGTTTTTGGGAGTTGGATGCACGAGTAGAGATCATACTCAATACAGGTGGAGGCTAGCAAAAGATGGGAGTGACAAATCAAGAGAGCACAAGAGCCATAATCATGCATAGCGACATAAACATCATTAATCAAAGCATAAGTGGTACCACAAGTTCAAAAACTAAATGATCATGGAGGCTATAAGTGACTGGTTCATAGTCATAAACATGGTGTAAGCATGCGCCAAGTCAACCAAATAAAACATTCAAATGAGAATACCACAAATTTATGCTTCAATATGACAAAAACAACTCATGATTCTTTCAATGGCACATAAAACACGGTCAGCTATTTGAGGCTAATCATGAGAATCAATAACCACAAGTCTTTAGAACTAAAATAACATCTAGGATGATATAAAAATTCGATCCACAGTCTATACAAGCTTCTACTTGCACCGTTAAAAATTCTACCTCAAGATGCAGTTTGTTTTCCCAACAAGCACCATACAAAATATGTTTTAACAAAAATTCTCTACATGCTACAGCAAGCAAACATGAGAATAGTCAAAAAACAGTACTAAAACTAACGGCTCTGAGTAAGAGATGCAATGCAAACAAGAGCTAGACTGGAATTTTTGCATTAACTAGAAGAAAAACTAAGAATACTAGCATAGCAAGTATTCAAACAAAAAAGCGGAGCGTGTCTCTCTCCCAAACAAGGATGCTAGGTCCAATGATATTATTTCAGAAAGGAAAACAAAGAAAACAAAGAAAAACAAAAGAAAACAAAAGAAAAACAAACATACGCTCCAAGTAAACTTCATATGATGTGACCGAATAAAAATATAGTTTCACGAGAAGAGACTTGATAAATGGTTGATGATGTAGGGGATGCCTTGGGAATCCTGATACGTCTCCAACGTATCTATAATTTCTGATGCTCCATGATAATATTATGCCAATTGCTACATATTTTCCCCCTTCTTTATGTCATTTTTACACGTTTTCCGGGACTAACCTATTAACAAGATGCCAAGTGCCAGTTCCCTGTTTTCTGCTGTTTTTTATTTCAGAAAATTTGTTCTAGAAATATTCTCGGAATTGGACCCCACAAATCCCGAAGTTCCTATTTTCCCGGAAGCATCCAGAAGACCGAAGAGGATTCAAAGACGGGCACCAGGGGCCCACACCATGGGGTGGCGCACCCCCTTGGCCGCGCCAAGGGGTGGTGTGGGGCCCCTAGGGCCCACCGCCTCTTCCCTTTCGCCTATTTATTCCCCCCGGGATGAAAAACCTAAACACCTGATCAAATATCCCAGAAAAGTTCCGCAGCCGTCGTCGTCGTTAACCCTAGATCAGGGGGGTTCTGAAGCTATCTCCCGGCATCCTGCCGGAGAGGAGATCATCATCGGAGGCCTCTTTATCACCATGCCCGCCTCCGGAGTAATGCGTGAGTAGTTCATCCTTGGGCTACGGGTCCATAGCAGTAGCTAGATGGTTGTCTTCTCATCCTATGCCTCAATGTTTAGATCTCGTGAGCTGCCTAACATGACCGAGATTGTTCTTATGTAACTCGTGTTTGCTGGGATCCGATGAATATTGAATTTATGCCAAGTTGATTATAGTCTTTATTGCTTATGTTATTCGTGATCTTGCATGCTTTCCGTTGCTAGTGGTTGCTCTGGCCAAGTAGTTGCTAGTGACTTCAAGAGGGAGTATTTATGCTCGATAGTGGGTTCAGGTCTCCTTTTCGCCTATGCTCGAGTGACAGAAACGTGACGGGGGAGGATGTGATGTTTCCATTAGGGAGAAAAAAGCGGTGTGAGTGCCCGCGTGTACAATCATTGTTTACATTACACACATTGCTTAATGCGATTATCTGTTGTTTACAACTTAATACATAAGGGGGTTCGGATGTTAACCTGAGGGTGGATTATTAGTCATAGATGCAGTTGGATTGCGGTCTATGTATATTGTTGTAATGCCCGCACTAAATATCATAGTAGTCATCATGTCATGAATGTGCACTATGGTGCAACTTTATTTGTCAATTGCCTAGCTGTAATTTGTTCACCCAGCATGCTATATTTTATGGAGAGACACCACTAGTGAACCTATGAAGCCCGATCCATTTTCCTACACCGTTAAACAAACCACTACATTTTCCTGCTTTTTCTTTACTTATTGCAAGCATACACTATTTTCCACACTATACGTCTAATCTTTGTTTTCAGCAAGACTGGTGAGATTGACAACCTCACTGTACCGTTGGGACAAAGTATTTAGGTTGTGTTGTGTGCAGGTTCCGCGTTGTTGCTGACATCGGTGAGCCATCACCACCGTCAGTGGCATCAACCTTCCGAATATCCTCTTTCTCCTACTGGATTGATAACTTTGGTTCTTAACTGAGGACAATTCTTACTGCTGCACTCATCACACCCTCCTCTTGGGGTTCCCAACGCAACATCCATAGTTTATGTAGCAAGAATTTCTGGAAACTCTGCAAGCGATCACATCCCCAATCTTAGATGCTTGAGTATCATAAAAATATGTTGGGATGAACCACGGGGGCATCCCCAAGCTTTAACCTTGCACTCTTCTTGATCACATATATCACCTCTTCTCGTGACCCATGAAAACTTCCTTCACACCATACTCAAATAGTAATTCGCATTAGAGGGTTTAGTGCAACAATAAAAAATCCATGGGTTCTGTATGCCACAAGTGCTATTGATATTTTTAAACATTAGCTACAACCACTGATTTCTCGTGAAGCAAAGAAATCCACTTGACATCGCAAAAGAGCAAATGCAAGAAAAATGGCAGAATCTGTCAAAACTAGAACAGTCTGTAGATACGAATTTTTTCGAGGCACTTAGGTTCTCATATCGAAAAACTTAAAGAACAAAAAAGTTGTAGAATTATCTTAGGGATAAACATAAAACATTTCGGGTCATTCTGACTTTTCTGTGAATTATACTATTTTTACGATGAGCAACAGAAATCTATTTTCTACGCAGAAATCCGAAAACCAACTCCAACTCTCGTCAGAAACCTTACTTGGCACTACTAAAAAAATGAAAATAAAGATGCAAAGGAGTTTCTACAGAAGTATACAACCCCTTGACTCAAAGAAAACAGATAAAAACAAAGCAAAAATAAAACCATGGGTTATCTCCTAAGAAGTGCTTTTCTTTAACGCCTTTTAGCTAGGCCCAGAAAAGTGGAATCAAGTATTTTCAAGTGAAGAAGTATCCAAATCAATAATTTCCTCCAAAACCCCAATTGTAGAAATGGGTAACTTAGACACAACATGCAAATCACTTTTAGTTTCACTAAAAGGTTTATTAATTTTAAGCACATTAGGGGATTTTGGTTTAGGTGCCTTGGGGACATACATAAATTTTTATCTTTTCCCATAGAAGGTTTTTCTCTTTTAAAATTAAGAGCAGAAAAGGTTGAGCTTAAAGTTTGCATAGCCTCCTATAATTTACCAATCCTCATATTTTGACTATCATGGATGTTGCTAGCTTCTAAAACACTGATTTTATTGTTGATACTTACTTTTGATTCATTAACTTTGCTAGTATGATCAAGGAACTTTGGCAAATTTTTCTCCATAGAGTTTAGATTTCAATAACATCATCTAAAGTGATCTCAGTTTTAACAACGTTAGTAGGTGGTGTTCCAACTAAACTTTCAATTAAATTACAGGCTTTCAAAGCAGGTGTTCCCAGAAAATTACCGCTTGTAAGAGTGTCTAGAACATACCTATACCAGCTAGTAATACCAACATAAAAAATCCTAAGAAGGATTAAGGTGGAGTATTTCTTAGTGCATCTATGATGAGCATCACTTATCCTATACCAAGCATCTTTCAAACTTTCTCCCACTTGTTGCATAAAGGAACGAACTTCAACCTCAGGAACATTCATTTTAGCAAGTCTAAAAAATGAATAAAACTACAGCTAGAATAAGAACTATTTTTTTGTGTTTTTGGTAAAGAGAAGCAAACAAGATAAAAATAAAATAAACTAAGCAAAACTAAAACAAAGTAAAGAGAATGGAAGTGAGAGACTCCCCTTGCAGAAATTATCATCCTCCCCGGCAACGGCGCCAGAAAACTTGTTGCAGCCAAAGTTGGTGGGAGGCTGACGTTGGTAAACCCCAAGAGAAAGGTTGTGGATAGTGTAGCAGCAAGTTTTCCCTCAGAATAGAAACTAAGGTTGAATCGACCAGTAGGAGGACAAGCAATCTCTAAAGGTTGATGCAGCTGAGGTGGCAGGGCGCACTACCGGTTCAGCAACAACATGGAACCTACACAACACAATCAAATCACTCTGTCCCAACGTAGCAGTGAGGTTGTCAATCTCACCGGTTTTGCTGAACACAAAGAGGTTAAATGTATGGTGTGGAAAACAGTCAGAAAATAGTAGGAACAATATGAAAGCAGTATGAAATTAGTAGGTGTTTTATCAGTATGAGGAAATTGATCGGGGTCCACAGTTCACTAGTGGTGTCTCTCCGATAAAGATAAATAACATGTGTGGTGAACAAATTACAGCTGGGCAATTGACAGAAATGAAGGCTGCACCGTAGTGCATATGCAAGACATAAACATTACTATGTGATTCATGCGGGCATTACAACAAAATACATAGACCGTCATCTAACTGCATCTATGACTAATAATCCACCCTCCGAATATCATCCGAACAAACGTTGGGTATTAAGTTGCAGGCCACGCGACCGGCATTGTGCCTACCCGACGCGATGAATTAACGCCGCCGTACTGCCCCCAACGCGCCCGTCCGAGGATATAAGGCCACCACGGCCGGCATTGTGCCTACCCACGCGGTGCATTAACGCCTCCGTTCTGCCCCCAACGCGCCCGTCCGAGGATATAAGGCCACCACAGCCCCATCGTTGTGCACATCCTCTCCCTCGCTTCCCCGCCTCCCACTCGCCTCCCCACCGTCCACATCCTCCCACTCGCGTCCCCGCCGTGTCCGCAATGGCCAGTAACTGGGAAGCCGGCAGCAACATCCGCAGCAGCCGCATGATGAATCTGGAGGATTCGTGGGGAGCTCTTTAGCTATGGGCTCCTCGCCCCTCTAGATTGCCGTCTTCCCAAGGCGTGGCGGGTTTCTGCCGACGGTTCCCCGTGCCGCCCATTCCCGGCACGGAGTCGGAGATCCGACGCGACATCGCACGTCGGCGCTCATGGATGACCCAAGAGGAGGACACCCACACCGAGAATGACGAGAATGACTGGCACGCTTGGATCTGTCGATTCCAGGCGGAGCGCCAGGCCGTCCTCGATACCATCGACACGGGCGTCGCGGCCTTGATAAAGACATGTACAACTCGGGCAGGCGGCACCAGTGGTGGGACGGCACCGGACACACCGTCGTGAGCGCGATCGCGGTGGCCCGTCGGCACGCCGCTACCTCCAACATCCTGCTGCGGCTAAGGCCGATCATACTCCCGCGCTGATCGTAGTGAGGAGGGAGCGGCTTGACGCACCACGCATCTTCGTGCCACGCGGTGGCTTGGTCATCCGTGACGCGCCGCTTTACCGCCCTTGACCGCCTCGTCACCTCCCTTTCCCACCACGAGAACACATCGTCCTCCGCCGTCGCTGCAAGGAGCCGCAGAGGCGCGCCGCCAGGGAGGCGACGTCTGACAAAGCCCCCGAGGGCTACAAGGTTTTGTCGACGCTGCGCACGCAGTACGACGGCGGCAGCTGCCCCGGCCTCCTCTCCCCGATGACCGACTCGATGGTGACGCTGGAGGAGGACATACCGGGCTACACCAATGCCATGTCCACCTCCATGGCCGAGGCCGCCTCCTCGTCCGGGCGCGCCTCCTGCATCCGTGCGCCAAGGGACGACGCCTCACCACCCGCGTCGCCTCCTTGCCCACGGTGGTCCTCGACGACGACGAAGACAACAACGACCTCTACGACTTTGAATGGGAGGGCGGCAGCAAGGATTAGGCTAAGGTTAGGGTTAGGCCGGCGCCGCGCGGGCAAATTTCGATCAAAATATGTAAAATATTTCTATATTTGATTTTTATTTTCGTGTTCAAAGTTTTTTTTTTGTTTTTTTTTTTGCAGGACTAATAAAACACGAACTCAGATCTCGTATAAGCGTAGGACTTCTTGCACTCCTATAACATCTGCCATTCCGAATTGATTCAGGTACCGCAATCCTATCCGGTATCTGTACGATACCTCCACGGCCGCAATCACTACCTATCGCTTATAGCGAGTCCGAACAAGGACTCGCCGTGCTTTTCGCCGCGCACGATGCTAGGTAGGCCGGCCAAATACGTCGACGAAAATAGCAGCAAAATAGGGAAAAAGAAGGATTCGATTCTACGACAGTTTGCTTCGGGGCTTCGGTGGGCAGACGTGGACAGCCACCAGACCATACTTACTCTTCGACATTTTTATTGTCTATTTTTCTATTTTCGTTTTTTTTCTCATTTTCCTTTCCTGTTTCTGTTTTTATTTTTCGGGTTTTATTCTTTCTTTTTCTGTTTTTATTTTCTTTTTTCCTTTATTTGGAAATATTTTCGTTTTTGCTATTTTAAAATCCGAATCAATTTTTTTGTTTCTTTTTTTTACTGAACTCTTTTAAAATATGGAACTTTTTTTTATAAACTGAACCATTTTTTAGTTTGAAACTATTTTAAAAAATCCGATCTATTTTTAAATTTGGAACCATTTTGGTTCACTGAAAATTTTGTTTCGCTATTTTTTTATTTAATCTTTTTTGGTGCACGGAAAATTTGGTTCACTATTATTTTCGGTTCACCAATTTTTTTTTTGTTCACTGTTAGTTTTCGTTCACCGAAAATTTTGGTTCACTATTGTTTTTTATTATATTTTTTCAATTCGAAATTTGTTCAGATAAAAAAATGTTTAAATTTAAAATTTGTTCAAATAAAAAAATGTTCAGATTAAAAATTGTTCAAATCTGAGAATTGTTCGTATGTAATATTTTTTGTTCATGTTTGGAATCGTTCAAACTTGAAATTTGTTCACCATTTAAATATTCGTTTTAAGTTATTTGATTTTTTTTCTAACAAAAGAAATTCGAAAGGAAAAAAAAATGAAAAATGGGCCGGCCTAGGCCTGAAGCTGTGCGAGATGGGGACGGGAGAGCGAGGCGCTTTTTTCTAGCCAGCCCCTGCGCGCGTGGGCGACGCGTAAAGGTCGGGCTCGCTACGACCGATAGCCTTTCAGTTCTGTTCAGGGAGCCGGCCTACGCATCCTCCATCCGTCTTGGTCAATGACTCGATTTCCATGGATTTGTCCATTGTTTTGTTAGCCAACGCCCCAGGCAGCGCCACGCAACCAGCTCATGTTCTCCAACTGTTAGCTGCTGGTGGTGGCGGTACCGCGGGCTCAGTTTGCTGCTTGATTATTGAGATCAGATCATGCATGCATCACTGGTGGTCTCGGTTTCGTGGAGTAGTGTTTTTTTCCCCATTTTGTATTCGTTCTCGTGGCAGCTATTTGCCATAATTACTGCAGCATGAATTATGCACTTGCGTGATTTTTGAATCCAAGATGCTGATCGACGAGTGCACAGTCGATGGCCATATCCAGAATATGTGGTGAGTACCGATGATTGATGGGTGTAGCTAGCTTAGTTGGATTTGAACCACACGGAACTGAAGTAGCACCAATTTGCTACAATGATAACACTTCTGTTTTCCCCTCGCAACATTAATCATTAGAGCCAAATCTTGTATGTACGTACGTGCTCTGGTGGCATGTGCCAATAATTCGTACCCTATCAACAGTAGGTACGTATGTACCGGGCCAGGCATCCAGGCGGCCCATGTAGCGCGAGACGTGAGCGAGCGGATGCTCTAGCTCGCTAGAAGCGAGGCATAGGGCCTCCCTCCACGGCCTGCTATCCCATGCCGGTGCTAATTAATCCTCTGTGGCGTGCACAAGCCCAGCCCAAACCAGAACCTGCCACGTCAGATCGGTAATTGTCCGTAATCCGGTCGTATGTATAGCAGAGCTATGCGATTATTGCTGCGGGCCAAAAAAAAAAAATACTCATGTGACTACCTATTAATTAGGCTTATTAACAGTTCCATCGTCCCGTCCATCATATTTTTGGTTCTTATGTACTGTAGATCTTATCGATCTCTCTTCAGGTAGCCAGGAGACGCGGCTGGTGTATGGCCGACATGGAGGCCATGACGGAGCCTGCCTTTCCCCGGACCAACCGTGTGGTGTGCGCAGAAATTGGAAGGGACCTCATGGTCAACCTGGCCTTTCATGTCTGCGGCGAACAAACCTTGGTGGCGAAGCCCGACGAACATAGTATGTGGATCTGCATGTCCATAATGTTCGCCGTCGGCGGCATCACTTTAATCGGATCCCTCTTCATGGCGGCTAATGACTACAGTTTGATCATCTTTGTCCCATTAATTTTAGTTCCATTCATCCTTCTATCCCTGTCTTTTTTTCTTGTAACAGAACGCCAAGTTGGTGTCCAACGTGAGCATCTACGCAGCACCGATACGGATACGAGTATCGGTATCGGGTCGATACGGATACGGAAATACAACATTCTGAATATGCGCCAATACGAGGATACGGTTTAATAATTTAAAAATAAATCAACAAATAAATTTGTTAGCTAGAAACAAGCAACAGAATGAACACTAGGCATTATTTATTTTATGTTGGTATATGGGAACCAATCAACTAGTTAAACTCTTAAAGAGAGATATAGAAAGGGGAGGAAGAGGAATGCACAGAAGGGAGAGCCGAGAAACCAGGGAGTATACATGCCAGCGTGGGCGTGGCTGGGTCGCCGGAGAGTGCGGGTGGAAGCCTAGCGGGTTCGGGTGGCTAGTTTGCTGGCTTGTCATCGTCTACTGTTGGTTATTGCTGGCGAGGGGGGAGCACCAAGGCAGGGAGCTGGCAAGGGGAGCTGGGGAGGCAGAGAGTTGCTCGCTGCTGGCTGTAGTTGCTGACAAGGGAGAGACGGGGAGGGAGAAGCCGGGGGGACAGGGAATGGCTCTATTTGATCGGTCGCGCTAAGGAATGAGGACGAGGCGGCTATGTTTCGGAGAATGGAGATTCGATGTGTATGCATGTGCGGGATTGAAGGTTACGTGGGTTGGGCCGTATCCAAGTTCAGGTCCGATACGTATCCAAATGGTATCCTTAATTACTTTAAATGTTTTATTTACCGATACTCACGCGATACGTATCGAAGCGGTATCGAACAGGAATTGGTATCGGGTACGGTATCGGACACGGACACGGCCTCTGGACGTCGTATCCGTGCAGCGTAGGTGAGCATCATGATGCGCTCTTACCCCAGTAGATTTCTTGCTCCAGTTGTAGCTATAGCTGATAGATAATTAATTACAACTGTTGTTCAATCAGCTACGAACGTGTCATCTCTGCCTGCAATTAATACAATTCTGTTTCTTTTAATTGAAACAACAAATATGTTGAATAGAGGTTAGGCAGGAAGGGGAATAAAATAGCACACTTACATTGAATTCGATCTCGGTCTCTCTCTGCTACTGGGACGACCTCTTCCTCTGAACCACGTCCTCCGTCCTGTTCCTGCCACTCCTCTTTGGCACCATCACAACTTTGGTCGCGCAGCTGATGCGAGGTCGCTGCTGATGGAGTTGTGATTCTATGGTCCTTGCAGCTACCGCCGACCGCCTCACAGGGTCCCCACTCTGGCAGGCTCCCGCTCCGGGTGTGGGCATGGTGACCGAGTCGTGGGTCTCTCTCGCTAGTGAGGATCATGACAATGAGGAAGATTTGGCCCGGATGACGCCATCAGCTCCCAAAAACTCGTCCATGGCCGCTCATTCGAATCAACCCAGCGCTAAATGCATGGCGGGGGATGCCAACATGGAGGATGGTCATCATGCTCGCAAATGCCACAATCCGTGGCGCCCGTTTAAGCTTGGTAGCATGCCTTGACGCGTCACCAGTGTCCCGCCATGGCATCATGCATCACCATGCTCCATCTTCTCGTGTGAGGTCGATGGGATCCACGCCTCCCTCCAAGGTTCTTCCATTCAGGCGATGGGAGTCGGTCGTTTCTGCTCCCGCTGGAGCGGCCTTTCTGTTTGATGTGGCGTTGCGATGCACTCTGGCTGCTCAGGCTAAGCAGCCTACAAGAATACCTTGCGCAGGTTGGGAGTTTTTTTCGAGCGGGCAGAGGCTACTTTGAGCAGGTTCTCTCCTTTGCATGCTATGTTGAAGGCCACTCCTATGTGGTGTCCTCATGGTGACGTTAAAGTTGGCTCTGCGGAGGACAGGGGGAGCATAGTTCTATGGTTGTTTCTCTCCTCGTGTTGGGGATATTTCGGTGCCGTTGCACGCCTTGCCCTCTATTTTGACTACCCATACCAAAGTTGTGACTCATGTGTTGCAAATCATGCCCGGCCTTGAGAGCTTTGTGCGAGCCATGTGTTTCCTCTGTCACTAGAGCATATCAAAGTGGGCTCGCCGGGGACCTTGAGCCCTTCTGATCGATCAGATGTATTTTTTACGCCCATTCCAACCCCGCCAACACATAATTCGGTTGCTCTAGTCGCAAAATGAAGGGGTTCATAGTAGAATAACCAAAAACTTCCTACTTGCGAACTCCAAAAACTAGCCAGGATCTATCTACAAGTAATGCGGTAGTGGTTACGGTGTTTTGGTAATATACCTTGGGTAGACCGAAACACGGGGATTATGCTAACAAAAACATGATCATTCGAAAGTACATGTAGTCAGATTAATTAGGAAGAAAGTTTAGATCGTCATTGTCACCTCATTACTTTCCCGCCGCCGGCATATCAAACAAAATGTCACCTATCTTTCTGAATGGTCTGCGGTCACCCTATAGGACGTTGCGATTATGTATCTCCTTCTTTGACGTCGGTATGCTGGCGTGGAACTCCCCTTCTTCTAGGAAGACATTCTTGAAGATGATTGCACCAAGAACACGCTGGATGCGATAAAACTCTTCGTTGAGATCTTTTGGGTCGCAGTTTGCCCAGTCTTTGTGTTGAACACGCGATCGAGATGGTAGTAGAAGTTGTTGTTGATCGCGGAAGTACTCCTCCATGTGATGAAAGACATAGTATGCACCCATCGTCCAGTCATTGTCTGCGTACTTGTGGTAGGCGAGGGATACATACTTACATATTGTAGTGCCTCTATTGTATTTTTGATGAGGTGTCCTGCAGTTAAGTTGAAGCCAACAAGAGCGCTATTCAGAACTAACTTCAAAAGCTCATGGTCCTTCTGATCCACCTCTTTCTTCGAGTCCAAAATCATAGCATCTGAGTATGACGGGTCCAGAACGAGGAGGATGTGGCGGCTTCTGCGCAAGAACGAACGAATAGACCATCTCGTCGTCAAATTAACCATCAAATTAAACTTCATGCGTGTGGAAGAATGGTGGAAATCTAGAACTTACTTAATAGTGCAAGGTACTAGCATGATTTGCTTGGCCTTATTTGCCACCATGAAGTTTTGCATGTACTCCCTCGCAGCGTCACGGCCGACTTCACTATTTTGGAAGGTGTCTGACACTATTGTGAACCCTGGGATTTCCCCTCTTGCAACCGTGGCGGCCATACAGAGCGCATAAAGACGGAGGAAGATGGGACGAAGATGTTGGAAGTGGTAGATGTCAAAAATGTCCTCAAACCACAGATAGAACTCGTCCGTCGGGTATGTACCATGAAATCCCAAGTTCTTTGGCACCTTGGCCGCGAAAAGCGGGTACAATGGATATTCTGTGACTTAAGGTCCTCCTCTATTGAAAGGATAGCATTATGCAAGTCTAGGAGATCCCCATGCGTGCGTGCGAGCGCTGCGGGGGGTAGGCTCGGATCGCCGAAGATATGATGCTTACGAGCCCCCCCGGCAATCCTAGCCACAACCGGGATGTTTTCTGAATTGTCTGATTGACGACAGCTTTCCCCTTCTTATGAGGTCTTTTCCTCCCCTTCTTCTCCGGAGCCGGTTGTGTGGACGCACCTCGACCGCCCGCTTAAAACTTGGCGGTCTTATAATTCTTTTAATTGGTTTTGTGAAGACGTCATCTGGAGGCGTTTCTTGGGATATGCAAAACATGAGAGACTTCTTTCACTCAGTAGGACGTTCCTTTTCCGAGAGATCCTTCACACCGATACATCCAGAGTCGCAGTAGGCAGGAGAATCATCGTCAAGAGGCATATTACCTACTATGTCACATACATGGGCATCATTGGCTTGGTCAAATTCAGTAGCTTCATCATTGCCCAAGTTATCGGCTTCCTTTTTAATCCGACCAAGGATGGATGGTGGTAGCAGTTGACTTGAATGGCGATGGATAGGCGTGTCATCAGGTGTTCCTTGTGGGGTTATCTTCTCCAAATGGAGGTGGCTTTTTTGTCACAACAAATGCCAACCCTTTCTTTGTTCCAGCTTCATGGAGGGATCCTCATCAAGTGTCCATGGAATAGGAGCGTTTCCGTTACTAGGCAACACACGGGGAATAGAAACCCTAAACAACGAAGGGTCAATCGGTTGGTCGTGGAAAGTCTGAGATGTTGGTTGCTCGATGTAACCCTTAGATACAGACTCAAAGCGTTCTGTATGTTGCCAATGAGGCGAGCCTTACGCGTGGAGTACTATTGGCCTGTGAAAACACATCGGCCGTCAAACAATGTGACCTTACGACAAAGGAAAGAAGAACAAATTATGTACTTAGCATGCAACGCTTAATTGCCGTGGACCGAAGTCGAGAATGCACTTGACTGAGGAGGGGCTACTCTGAGGTGCGGTGGTTGGCGTCATCAGGACGTCGAGAAACGACACGAGAAGATGGCCGAGAAGGTGGCCCCGAAGAAGAAGAATAAAAGGAGGAAGAATGAGAAGGCCAGAAAACCCACCCTCCAGCCAGGCCAGGCCCACCCCCAACACCCCTCAGGACGGCCACCCAACAAAACCGCCCCGCCTGGAAGCCCAGCCTAGGCAGGCTCTCTTGCGCCCCCCCCCCCCCCCAGGAAGCCCCCCTGACAGAGTCGCCCGGCCTCCAACCCAGCCAAGTCGGCAACCCTACAGAACCACCCGGCCTCCCAGCCGGTCAGGCCGGACTCCTGGCCGACTTTCCTGCAACTGCAATATTTGAGGGAATATTTCCTGAAATTCCCCCATTGATCGCCCCTAGACTATAAGTAGACACCTTTTGGTTCAGTTCTAGGTTAGGACGATATTTGGATGATTTAAGCTATGCTCTTTGTACTTGTTGTCAGTCTACTCCTATGACGTGAATCTAGAACTGTATCAAGACTACTCTACTTACCTCGTATTTGAATTTTATCAAGGCTACACCGGGATATCCGTCCTTTCCCCTTTGGAATCATTCAGAGTCTTTCCAATCTATCTCAATTGACCCTTGAGGTTATATTGGCGTGGTGGAACGGCCACGAGTGTTGAATTGGTTTTTGATAAAAATGAGGTTCGGATCAATTGGTTGTTCCGTAGATGACTTTTGCGGTCTAGTCGACGGGGAGTCGAATCCTTCGGTTCACAAATTACTGCTGGGCAATTGAAAAATCATGAACATACGTATAACAATACTATTATGATGATATAAAGTTCACATGTTCTGACATTGTAGGTATTACATCAAGTCACGTGGACCGCTATCCAACATGCATCCATATCTAAAAATCCACCTCAAAAAAACTATCTAGCAAATTAATTGCTATTAAGTTGCAACAACGAAGTGATTGCTAAGTGTGCAACAGACAAATTCATTAAGATCAATACGTAATGTAAACAGTGGTTCCCATCCATAGACAAGAGCACCGCTATTTTCTTCATAGTGGCAACAACACATCCTCCCCTCGCATGTTTCTGTCACTCCAGCGCATGCAACAAGGAGGCATGAACCCACTATCTAGCATATAATCCCTTCCTTGGATGTGAAAACAACTACGTGGCCAAGGTAATCATAAACACTGTAGAGCATTGCAAGACAAGATTAAAACTCTCTACAAATATAAGTGAAACATCTCAGATTGACATGAACAAAATAATCATATTCTCATGGTTCATCGGATCCCAGCAAATACAACATGCACAATTACATAGCGGTGGTATCGATCATGTGAGACAGCTCACCAGACTCTAAACATGAAGTCATACAGGAGAGAACAACCTATAGTAGGAAAAAGCTTATAGGGGCAAACCTATTAGGAGAGAGTCTGTCTGGGAACACGCTTTTGGTAGTTACTGGCATCGGGCGGATGCTTGTGTACGCTTCAAGAGAGAAGTAGAGGAAGCGTGTCGATATGCCCGCATGCTGCCAGTATGGTTGGCCAAGCGCTCTGGGCAACGCAACCAATAGTAGCAGAGTGTGGTCACGCATGCACGCTGTCGATAAGAGAACCTATAGCAGCGTTTCCGCCTGCGCGCACACTTCTAGTGCTCCCCGAGCTCTATTTAGGGCACCGTACACCGGTACCCCCCGCACACCCTTCGCCTCTCACAGAACCCCTCCTCTCTAAGAAGCCCCGCCGCAACTACTCCCTCGCCCCGTCCCGAGTGCTGCCCCGCTCCGTCGCCTTCCCCTTGCCCTCCCCGTCGCGCGTCGCCATCGCCCTCCTTGTGGCATGTACCCACGCGCGAGAAGGTGTATATACACACCTTGGATCCCCTCCCTTGCCATGTACAATTTAGGTATGCCACATTTAGATTTAGGTATAGATTCTATATGCCACATTTAGGTTTAGGTTTAGATTCTATATGCCACATTTAGGTTTAGGTTTAGATGCTATATGCGACATTTAGGTTTAGATTCTAGATGCCAAATTTAATTAGTGTATATAGATAATTATCTAGTGTTAGTGTTGGATTAATGATGTTGATTTACGTAGACGGTGTATCGACCGTCGGTGTTGGATATATAGGATCAATATAATTAAAGTTCATCAATGGGTATAAGGAGTATGTTGCATTGTCGGTCACATACGTTTCCCAGTGACATTTTGGACCTGACAACTTCTATGACTGCCAATGTTGCATTCTTCTTCATACCCCATCGATGAATTTTAATTAGGATATTTCATTGATATTTAACATGAGGCGATTATCTCATCTTGTAGTCTCAAAGCCGTGGGGGGATAGATAAGTTCATGATTCATGTAGCCTGGTTGGGGTTCGCCGTAGCGAAAGACTATGAAATGAATCTGGATTCACAGAACAAACTAATATGGACCCTAATTCATTTCATAGTCTATCTCTACGACCGGCCCTGGCCAAGCTATATGGATCTTGAAAGTGTTTCTTCCCTTTCGACTTTAGCGATGCGAGAGAGATGGCATACTTAGCGGGCTTTACTTGATTTTCTATACGCGTTTCATGATCTATCTTTTATTATGTGCTGATTGCGGCTACCACAAGTTGTTTTGTGTGTAGATGGCTCGAAGAAAAGAGCTTACCAGGGTGGACGCAGAGCGTGGTCTTCCTACTATCTAGTTGCACGTCGCAATGGGTTACAACAACACGTGTGCGTCCATTGTTCGCGTCGAATGCAACATCAACCCGCATAATCTCAACGACGACCCTCATTTGCGAAACCTCCTCCTTCAAAGGTTTCACCAAATCTACCAATTCCCGCCAATTTACGATAACTACAACCAAAGCGGGGATATTGTGAACCAAATCTCCCTCATCAAGTTCCCAAGAGCCTTCTGTTCTTGGAAGATGAGGTTGCGCAGAAGCTTTTTGAACAGCGAATTCGCCGAGGTGCAAGCAAGATTTCCTGCTATCACATACGAACATTGGAAGGAGTTCAAGAATAACAACGCTAACTAGTTTCTAGCTACCCTCCTATCAATGTAATATATATACGTACGACCGTTATTCTGCTGGAGACTATGCAACATTTGATTACTGATTAGAACTATATATATACATAGGAAGCTCAAATGGGGCACCATGGTTCCCGGGCACCAGTACATATATACCATATATTTTATGTATGTAGACATCATAGATACCTCGGGTATGTATACCTTGGATATATAGTACGTATATATACCCCTAGGTATGCACATAGTGGGGTATACATACCTAAAAAATATACATAAACTTACACATATATATACATACATGTCAGGTACGTGTACGCTTGGGTATATGTGACAGCCCTAGGCTGCTACAAAAAGCTACTACAAAATTTGGGTAAAATTTTCACTTTTTCTTTCTTCATGCATCATAAGCATCCATCTTAACTTGACAAAATATCAGAATTGAAAAGTGAGAAACTCTTAATTGGGTGAATTCAAAAACCAAATTTCATTATCAATGCAATTTCTCAAATAAGAAACTCCAAAAGAAAACAATTATCAACTAAAGCAAATGTTGAAAACAAACTAGAGAGGTGGCAGCACCACTCATAAAAATATTCAACATATTGTTCAAATTACATCCTTGTAATTTTTCTACTAATTTGAAGTTTCACAATTGGCAAAACAAAAATATTTTGTGAGCTTCCAAATTGTTGAGGAAGTTCCAAGATTGATTTATGGAACTTGTGAAAACTTTGGAAAAATTTCAAAGGTTAATAAAAGGAAAAGACAATCAAAATTTCTCACTCCATCTTGAATTCAAATATTTTCACAACTTAACAAACTTCAAAACAGAAATGGTGGGGTATGTTAAATTGGTATTACAAACCTCCACTAATATTTTGGCAAAGTTGGGTTGGAGAAAACAAATGCCTTATTATTTGTAAAGATACCAAAATTGCCAGAAACTGAAAACTCAAACAAGTTACTTCTGTAAAGTTTCTCCAATTGAGATAAAAACTTAACCAGCACTTAATCATGTTAAATAAGGATCACACAAATGAGGGCACCAAAAATTTAATTGATTAAAGCCCTGAAAACAACAATTTTCTTCACATCAGTAATTCAAAAGCAAAACAAGTTTGTTCTACCAACTCTATCCTTTTGCTCTAGAAAATATTACCATAGGCCCTTGATGCCAAATAAGGAATTCTTGCAAGAGCCCATGATTTTTGGAAGTGTCTAACTATTTTAAATAAATCATTTTCTTTTCTGGCAGATTTGAAATTAATTCAATTTTGTTCTACAAACTTTCTCAAAATGATCCAAATTTTCTACCAGTGCTTCCTTATGGTAGATAATAATTTTTCCACCGAAGATCACAAGGTTTTGAATTAAACAAGTGCATCAATTAATTAATTTAAATAGATCGCAGAAATGAAAGGAGAACATTTGTGTCTTAAAAATGTTAGCCAAAAATCTTGGAAAAAATTTCAGTGGTGCTTAAGATCAAATGAGAATTGTATGAAAGTTTTCAAAGGATTTTGAATTGGTTAAATGGTTGAATTAATTGCTTTGAATTAATTCTAGAAAAGAAGATAGGGCTGAAAACAAAACGAAAAGAAAGGGCCAGTTTTTTTTTGTAAAACTGATATGTCCCTCTCTTCCCCGTGCCGGAAGGACGCGGGCATGGCGCCACCTCGACGGACAGGCCCCCCCACGAGCTCACCTCTCCCTCCGAACGCCATAAGGGGACCCCCCACGTTGCTCTGCTATTCTCTCTCCCCCTCTCGAGCCCCGAGCTCCTCCCTCTGTGCTGCCAATACCGAAACCCTAACCGTGTTCGCCGTCGAATCGCCAGCGTTAGAGGTCGCACCAAGCAAATCCTAGACAACCATTGCCTCCTCCGCGCTCCGGGCTGCGTCTCCGTGCGAGGAATCAAGCCAGGAGGGCTCCAGTCGACCGCAGGCATCGTCTTCCTCGTCTCCAACGACCGCCGCGCCTCCACGGCAGCTCACCACCACCGTGGACCTTGTCGATGAGTCATGTCGACAAATCTCTCGGATGATCCAGTAGGGTTTCGAGTAGAGGAACGATTTACGCGCTGGTGATCTCGACGGCTAACAAGGAGGCAAGATTTACCCAGGTTTGGGGCCCTCGTAGAGTTAAAACCCTTACTCCTGCTTGTCTGATCTGTATTATTGCGAGATAGTCGAGTTGTTACAATGGCGATGCCATGGTGATGTGTACGGGGTATCCCATGTATTGGCTAGTCTAGTTGTGGCTTGTGTCTTCCTCTTCTCTTGTCTAGATTGGATCCCCATTTTCTCTCCTCTCTCCCGGCTTTATATATGGAGCCAGGAGGGATTTACATGAGTCCTAGTAGACTACTAATAGGAGTTCTTGTCTTGACCCGCAAGTCTTGCGGGTGGGACTTCGTTGGGCCTTCTAGTAGCGCTGGATAACACCTCTCTTTGGGCCTAGGTCTTGGGCCTTGGACTGGGTAGGCTCACCCGATAGATCCAGGAGTCATCCCCACGTTAGTAGCCCCCGAGTGTTTATTCGACTGAGAATAGTCGGGTAAGTACTCAAAGTTTGTTCTTGATTTCTTCATTTGGCCATTCAATCGCCTGTTTTTGAGGGTGTATACCCTGTGCGCGAAGCGCTCATGTACTCGAGCATCGAGTGATAAATGTGTCTTGTGTTGGCTGTTTTCGCAGAAGGATGTGGCTCAGTCTCCTGGCTCTCCCGAAAGATCAGGGCCAATTAATTGCATCTATGGCAAAAACGGTTCTGGCCTACACGAATTCGAGACCTCCGACTCGAATCCGGCGAGGTGATCGTTGCGACTGGGCCGTGGAGGTCTTACCGAGTCGAACTTAACCTAAAGGGATACCCGGCGCGTCCGCTAGGATTTTTCTTCGTGTTGTTGACACGGAAAGTTTATTGGAGGACGCAACTTGAGTGCGATTCCATGACCACAGGAGAGATTATTGGGTCTTATCTTCGTACTCGAAAGAATACGGCATCCAGATGTGCCTAGTCGGCCGAACAATCCAGGATAAGAAAGATGTGTAAGTACATCGTAAGGTAGAGTTGCGGGAGCCGCATACTCGTGAGTTTACCTTGGTCGCATTTCTGCGATCTTTCAGGTGAAAAAATCTTCCTTTTTCTTGATCTTGTGCGAAAGAGATTTCGCGTTTATGAAGCTTATATGAAAGAAGTTTTCGTGTCAATGTACTTGCACGAAAGATATTTCGTGTTGAAATGCCCATACGAAAGAGATTTCGTGTCAGGGTACTCATGTGAAAGAAATTTCGCGTCTTGAGGCTTATACGAAAGAGATTTCGTGTTGTGAGGATGCGCAACAAGTGTTGTCTTTTGTTTCGAATGGTGTGTATGTACATCGTAATGTGGAGTCGTGGTTTTTGCGGGAGATGCATACTCATAATCTTTTCCTTGCTGCGTGGCGAGTGCCTTTTTGTGTAGTGGAGCCGCGATGTTTTCCGCGATGATTGACTGATGGTCGCGTGATGTCGTGGTGCACTGAGCACTTGTTCTGCCTCCCGATGGAACGTGGCGAGAAGTGTCAGAGACTAGACGTGTCGGAGTCGACGCGGTGGAGGTGTACCCAACACGGTCGACGGAGTCGCCGAGGTGGAGGTGTACTCGACACGGCGGACAGAGTCGGCGCGGAAGTCGTGTAGTGGACGAGGCGGACGGCGTCGACCCGGTGGAGATGTACTCGACACGGTGGACGGAGTCGATGCGGTGGAGATGTACTCGACATGGTGGACGGAGTCGACGCGAAAGTCGTGTAGTCGACGAGGCGGACGGCGTCGATGCGGTGGAGATCGTGTAGTTGACGCGGACTGTGTCGATGCGGTGGAGATCGTGTAGTTGACGCGGACGTGGCGGGGTTCATTGAAGGGGGCTCTACCCATCTGAAGCATCTGGACAACCTCTACCTTGTTGTTGTTGTAGATGTAGTTAAAATTAGCAATCCTCTCCTTATTTCTAGCGAACATAGGAACCCATGTGACCAGAGGAGTTGCGGTGCGCCTAACTACGATCTTGTGAATTAGAAGAATCCGGACTTGAATCTAAGAGTGTTGTTGTGTGATTGCTCAAAACCAAACCGTCGTACTAATTATATTGGATCTGACATTAGTACCACCTAAATCGACATGACCGCTAAGTGAAGATGAGGATGAATGTGTTTTACCTTTGCTCCTGACATTGTGGATGAAGAAGACCAGGCTGTGGCACCGTTAAAGAAGGGTGGCTCCTCCTTTCCGTACCAGCGCCGCCGCGGGTCTGTACGATGGACCGGAGCGCGACGAGGTCAGCAGGGTGACGAAGTGAATGGGGGGGGGGGGTGGAGGTGAGGGCTTTGTCTAGTGCGAAACGCCGTCGGAATTTCCCCATCGGCCGCCATCCCCGCTTAGCTCCCGCGCACACCCCGGTGCTCGTTTTTTGCAGCCACGTGGCCCAGACTCAATGGAAACTACCGATTCGGCCGTTCCCATCGGGGCTGACTAAAGGCTGCTTTAAAGCATCGTGCGGCCGCAGAATTTACATGCATGGAACCAAATGAACGGCCCGCTTGGGCCTGGTCCGGCCTTCTGCAGCTACCAAACGCGCCCATACGTACCGAGGAGGCTCAACACGACCCAGAAGAAAACAGGAGGCATGTATCGCGCGCATCCTTGCAAAAATAGAAGCAAAACACATGCAGACGAGCACACCGGCCGGGTCTTCATGATCCTGCATGCAACTTCCGTTTTCCTGTAGACGAAGTCTTTGAGTGAAACGAGTGGCGGACGCCGCCTAGGTTCATATATAGCAGTGAAACGAGTGGTGGCGCCAGCCTATATATGTAGGAGTGAACACCACAACTCTCTCGACTAGTGTACGTCCGGCAGTACCAGCTCTCACACACCTCCCTGACTACATCACGAACATGGCGTTCAGTACCACGCGGAGCATGATATCCGTCCTGCTTGTTATCGCCGGAGTCGCGGTGGCCGCGCCCCCTCCCGCGCCGGGAGGCCCGCCCAAGGTGCCAATGCCCCCTCCGGTGCCAGCTGCAGGGCCACCACCAAAGGTCCCCGCGCCTCCTCCGGCGCCGGCTGCAGGGCCGCCCAAAGTCTACGCGCCTCCTCCGGTGCCGGCAGGGCCGCCGAAGGTAACGTCGCCGCCTCCGGCAGCGGCAGAGCCGCTTAAATTCCCCGCGCTCCTTGCTTTCGGCGACTCTATAGCGGACACGGGCAACAACAACTACGTCAGAACCATCATTAGAGCCAACTTCCCGCCCTACGGTAAGGACTTCCTGGGGCACAAGGCCACCGGCAGGTTCTCCGACGGCAAGGTCAGCGTAGATTTCCTAGGTATGTACCTACAAGTTCGCATCACTTACAATAACATCTTACCGATAGCAGTGACCCAATGGTCTTATATTTTTTTTTTCATTGCATATGCAGCGTCGGCCCTTGGTGTGAAAGAGCTGCTCCCTCCGTACCTGAAGAAGGACCTCAGCCTCGAGGAGCTTAAGACCGGCGTCAGCTTCGCATCGGCCGGCAGCGGCTACGACAACGCCACCTGCAGGACCATGGTACGTACGCACGCCTCCTCCGTCCGATCCAGATTCATGAAGGTCGAGCGGAAGCAAATGCATGAGACCTCACACAATGTGTGATTTTTTATGGTACTAAAATACAACAAAAAAAAAATATTGCCGAGCGTTCCGACTTTTGATTCAGGTGGCTACTGCATGATATCAGAGCCAATAGGTATCAAGTTTTTTTTTTCTTTTGCATCATTTTTTACGTTTCTCTCAAATAGCTCAGCTTATAACCTTAAACTTCACATATATATCAATATAACCTTCAATATGTAGACATTATTTGCAAATTTTTGGTACATAATAAATGTCTAAAAAGTAGTAAGGATGTAGGTGTACCCTGCTTGAAAACTCATCTGTCTAAGTAAAAATTGTGAGTGAGCACCATAACATGTATTCCCCCACTAACCTGTGGTTATGATATGTGCACGTTTCAGTCGGCGCTGACAATGGAGCAGCAACTGAAGCTGTTCCAAGAGTACAAGGCGAAGGTGGGCGGTACCATCCCCGACAAGACACTCTACCTCCTCGTCTGGGGCAGCAACGATATCGTCGAGCACTTCACCTTCGCGGACGGAATCTCGGAGCCCCAGTACTCTGACTTCATGGTTCAGCGCGCCATCTCCTACATCCAGTCCCTCGTCGACCTCGGTGCCAAGAGGGTCGCCCTCACTGGGGCGCCCCCTGTTGGTTGCCTCCCGTCGCAGCGCATGATGGCTGGCGGGCTCCGCAAGCAGTGCGCCACCGACCGCAACCAGCTTTCCATCATGTTCAACCGTAAGGTGAGCCAGGAGATGGCCAAGCTCAACGCCAAGCTCCCCGGCGTCACCCTCGTCTACATCGATCTCTACGGCATCGTCACCGACGTCGTCGAGAGGCATGAAGCCCTCGGGTTCAAAAATAGCAAGGACGCCTGCTGCGGGTTCCTCGGGCTGGCCGCCAGCGTGCTCTGCAACTTCGCCAGCCCGCTCTGCGCCCAACCCTCGCAGTACGTCTTCTGGGACAGTTACCATCCCACCGAGAGGGGCTACAAGGTCATCATCGACATGGTCGTGGAAAAATACTTCAAATTCATGCACTAGATAGCCGTTACTTGCATCAAGCAAGACATAGTTTATGAGATTTGAATTCATAGCTTAAATCTAGGAATAAGATAGCAATAATCTGTAATGGCTGGAGAACAACATCGACATGTAGCAGTTCGATACATGTATTTTTACCAAACTACGCTCTCACTTCTATGCATGCACGCAACGGTTAGAATTAGGTGCATGCTGTCCTCCGGGGGAGGGAAAACTAATCCTCCCCCTCCCCTAGCTGACACGTGTCCCCCAAAAAAAACCCCTAAAACCCGTTTTTGCTGCACAACTTCATTTTTGCTGCACAACTCCCGCTTTTGCTGCAGTGAGCAGAAAACGGTTCGTGGACAAAATTTAACAGAAAAAGTAGCAAACATTTTATCTAATATAGCAAAAAAAAAATTTGCAGCAAAAATCAAATTATGCTATTTTAGCATTTTCTTTTTTTACCTTCGCCGGAGACATCGCCTGAAACCTTGCCGGAGGCATCGTAGCAAAAATATTCTACTACTATAGCAAAATTGGAGAATAATTATAACAAAAAGATTTTGCTATTTTAGCAAAAAAGTTGACATCGCCGGAGACATGGCCGGAGACTCTCGCCGAAAAAAAAAATTAGCAAACAATTTGTGCTATGATAGCAAACCAAAATAATAGGTGCAGCAAAAAAATTGTGCTATTTTAGCAAAAAAAAAAATAAGCTGATTTCGCCGGGCCCTTTTAGCATCGGCGCCGCATTTTTTAGCACCGGCACGCTCTTCGGTATCAACGGCGAGCCGGTAGCTGGCCAGCGAGGAAGCTGGGGCCGGCAGCGGTTGGGGATGGGGTGTCATCGGCGGCCGGGGATGGGGGAGAAGGCGACGACGGAGGGCCGGTCGCCGGGGCCACTCGACGCCACGGCGAGCTGCGTCAGCATCCATAGCATGGTGCAGATCGATGGGCGCGTCGGGGACGCGGACGAATGCAGCCTGGAAGGCGATGGAGGCGCGGCTGGGGAAGCGGGACGGCAATGGCGCGCCATGCCCCGTCCCAGCCTGCTCTAGCGCGAGCTCGTGTGGCCTCCAGGCGCGAGTGCACGGCAGGAAGGGAGAGACGCGAGGGAGTTAGACGGCGTTGACCAAAAAATGTATCGGGGGAAGGAGATGAGAGGATAGGGACGGTTGGACGCGTGGCGTGCGCCTAAGTAGGAGGCCACGAGAGACGCGATCATATGGGTATAAGGAGCGTCAAGAGCATGGCCCCTCAAAAACACGTGGTGTGTTGTGCGGTGGAAGGGCGAACAACATGTAAAGCTGAGCTGCATATGCGCATCGCGTCCGAGGGATCGGACGGTGGAGCAAGCGGAGGACGCAGCTTTTGGATCCTCCGGGTGATCAGAATCATTTCCCTTAGAATTAATATCCAGAGGTTTTCAAAAAAATAACCACCTAGCTATTTGACACCCATTGAGCTTTCTAATTCGAGGCTAGTTTGGGTCTTATAGAGGTGCCTATTTCACGTCCTCGGTTCACTTAGGCTAATAACAAGACATATAAAAAGTTGGACCGGGCACCGATCGATGGACACCGATTCGGAATCCAAATTCTCTTTGGTCATAGTTCGGGCTTCGTCGAGAAACTCTCAGATCGGAAACCATGTATAACGCTCATAGCACTACCTAATACGACACGCCCGTGTAAATTTCTTAGCTGGGCCGGCCCATTAAACGAATTTTATTCGCGAAAATAGAGGTACAGAGCGTGCGGGGAGGGGGTTCAAACCTGCGCCCTCTGCTTCCGTTCGACGGGGCGAAGCCACTGAGCTACGCTACGGATTGTGCATAGTTTGCTTTTTTAGCTTTTATAGTTTCACTTTTTCCATTTTCTTTTACCATTTTTGTTTTCTTATTTCCGTTTTATTTATTTCTTTTTTTTTCTTTTCCTTTTTATTTGGAAATATTTCGTTTTGAAATATGTTCAAACAAAAATTATTCAAAATTGAAAATGTTTAAATTCAAATTTTGTACGGATAATTTTTTATTTTTCCTTTAAATTTGAACAAATTTCGAATTTGAACAAATTTCGTATTCTCCAACTCCTTTGATGCTTGCGTTACCAGGCCCAATAGTAGAAGGCGCTCGTTCAATATATATGCCTTCTCAATTTATCTTGAAAATTTTCAGAAAAATTACAACTAATATATGCTTAATTTGGTGAGACACGCCATGTAGTTTAACGGACAAAGATGAACTTAATGCAAGGGTGCAAACATCCTTGGTGGGACGGTAATCCGATATGAGATAGTTCATAAATTAAAACAGAACAAATGAACGGTTATTTTAAATTAACATCGGAAAGGCCAATGATAAGGTCAAATGGCTTTTTTTCTTCAACTAACCTTGAGGATAAAGGGTTTATCTGAAAAGTGGCATGCATGAGTCCATCGTTTTGTGCATGGAGGTATTGTGACCATTGATGTCAATGATGATGTGGACACGGCGGATCGAGGATTTGACCATGGGGGGAGAAGTAGACAATGATAAGCTCAAGATAATCGACACCTTTTTTTGCTGGACATAATGCATATATCAATGCTAAAATGGACATCTCTATTAATTAACCTCCATAGAGATACAGCTATCAAACTCATGAATTAATTGATTTTGTATCATTTATGTCTTTTTCTTCATTCTTGAAGGATGACAATGCTGATAGATGTACATTTCCTTTGTTTAGAAAAACTACTTCGTCTTTTTAATTAATAGTTCACAAAAGCATATTAATTTAGATAAACAGAAAATACTAATGACATGTATAAGAGCATATAAACAAATAGTAAAATATATTGCCAGTGATCAGGTAATTTCTTTCCTACTAGACATTAATTTGATGTTGATCAAACAAATAACTCCTATTAAATGATTATCTAGGGTATAGTACAAGATACCTCAGAAATAAATACTCGATTGGTCAATTAGGCTGGTCAGAAAGCAGTGGCCAATCGCGCATAGCTGGAACGGTGTGACCACCATGGTGAGCAACGAAGACGATATATATGGATGAACAGATCGGTATGAGTGGCGGCGGCTCAAAGGAAAAAAATGTTAATCTCCCTCTCTGTATTCACGTACGTAGGCATGAGGTTTATTTTATCACTGAACGGCGAATGGATTGGGCCAGTACCTGGTCTTGTGGAATATACATGTCGGCATTGTGGGTTATGGCATGTGGGTCACGCGTTGTTAGTTTTGTTTGCGAAAGTGCCGACATAAGCTCCCAATACTGCTGATGTATATTGCATAATTTAAAAAAAATTTCCCTGCGTAGTGCGGCAAGATCACTATGCAGATAACGATGCATGTTCATACATGCATTGATCAAGATCACGACTCACCGGGCAGCAGTTTCGATGTAGTCGTCGAAGAGTTATGAACAATCGTAGATTCTCACAAGTAGGCCTAATTGCAAGGATGTCGCTAAGCTTCCCTCGTCAAGGATCACACATGTAATCCCTCCTATGGTGTGCACGCGTACGCTCATGGCAACCCGTCAGCGCTCCACCATTCAGGACTCGGCACCGACAAAGAGAGGCAACCTTTGGACATTGCTAATTGGTAGTACTAATTTACTGCGATTAGAGCTATATGATTTTGAAAGTTTCTCAACATATGAGAGAGAATAGTAATTAGAGCTAGGTCTAATCGGGAGAGTACACCTAAAAACCCAATTAGAAGAAACTCTAATACACTTAGAGGGGCTCTAGTTAGACCATCTAATTCTACTAGAGAGAGAGGGGGCATGAGAGACAATCGTTCTCAATATTGTGTTTTGCCTCAAGCCTTGGGGTCCTTTTATAATTGGAGGGGAGGGGGAACCTGCCTTGGGGGGAGGAGTCCTACTCAAGCTAGGAGGGGGTCTTGGCCGCACCCAGGAGGTGGCCACATCCCCCTCTCCTAGCTTGAGTCGGATTGGGCTCCCCTTTGGGGAGTCCAACTCTACCTCTCCCTCTTTCCCTTTTCCCTTTTGTTTTAGTTTTCCTCTAAAAAAAATTAGGAAAACCTCCGGAAGGTTCCATGCGCCATGCTTGGAGGCCCTAGGGCCCACCTGTAAGCCTCCACCAAGTGGTGCGGCCATGGGGGCAATTCTTCCCCCTCCGGCACATCCTATAGATAAAATCATCGAACTTCTCTATTAATGTTAAAAACATATTTCTAACATTCTGAAATATCTAATATCCTCCATTATCTCTCATATAAAATTCTTCCTAACACATGCATCATTTCCCCCTTATATTGACTTCCCCGAAACCTGTCCGATTGAGACTGGACTTGTTTCTGTGACATCGTATTGACATATAACATTCATAAAACCAATAAAAACATCTTTATTTTTTTCAATTAAAGTTTGGCATGCCTTAAGCGTGTGACATATAAAGCATCGATAACACATAGACATTTTCGGCAACTTACCGAACAATAACTAACAGCGGACCGTGGACGCCCATGATGGCTCCTATGTGTTCACGAAGATCGAGGGAACCTTACAACTTACTCATTGCACTTATTTCCTTAACTTAATAATACCAACGATATCACGAGGCGAGACTGTTTGATCTAGTCTGATCAAACTCTTTGATCATAACACATATAAAACTCGTAACCGACATTGTACTCTTTTCTCATCAATATCCCCGATGTCCTTGTGATAAATCGCACTGTGTCTGGCCAGATGATTGGTTGGCATCGGGGATATTGAGAAGGCCTAGAGCATGTATCTCTCTGTTGTATAGAGGATTTAAGTACTAGTTTTGAACGATCTCAGTTCTATTACACTTTCTAGATTATACCCAGATATCAACTTTATGATCCCCAGTTATGCAAGGTGGTTGATGACATCCAAAGTATAAAATTCGATCGTGCGGTCACTAGATATTCTCATAGGATAGAAATTATATTCAATGACAACTTCATATGTACTTTGCTAAATACATTAAAATTGTTTAGTCTATTTTACCAAGATCATATACTTGGGTCGGTCGGTACTATTGTTACCCTAACAATAAAATGTTAGATTTTGCTAGACTTTAACGAAGTTCTTGATCAGGAAATCTTGATCGTCTCACAAACCATAAGCTATTTTTTGAGACAAGATTAGGAACTCTTGTTTGTTTATGTCCTCATATCCACACAAAGATTTTCTTTTGAAAACTCACTTTTCAAGTGCTATAGAGGCTGTAGCATGATGACATAAACTTAATTCTGAAGATGAAGATAGAATAATAACTGAATATTATTGTCTCTAGGGTGAAAGCGCAAATCCTCCTAAATCTTGTTTTGTGTATTTGTTAACAACACTAGTATTATTTTAACGTGTGTTGATGTTCGGAGTTAAATGATAATTATATTAAAGGTGGTGTGTTCTCCAAAAAGATCAAAGAGAACTACAAGAGCTGGAGTTGCTGGAATCAATTTCCACTCCGGAGTCTCTGGGGGCCCAGACCGGAGTCTCCGGGCTCAGGAATTTCCAGCGAAGATGACATTGGTGTCACCCTCTGGATCCCCTCCGGAATGTGTGCGGATATTTCCCAGAGTTTCCGGCCCAGACGGAGTCTCCAGTGCATAGGGGCCGGAGTCTCCGGACTCTAGGCATCTTCCCTGCACTCGAAGCACTCCAGAAACCCTCTGCACTCTAGAGAGAAATGTGTGGAATCTTTGCGGAGTCTCCGGCTAGGACGGAGTCTCCAGCCTGAGCAGACCGGAGTCTCCACCCTTCATATTTTTCTACATCCAAGTCCAAGTGGTGTCACCCCCTTCATAGGGTCCGGAGAGTGCCCGGCGTCTCCGGTGCACTTCAAAGTTTCCGGCCCTCCGGATTGTTGCCGAAGACTTTGGCAGGCCGGAGTCTCTGGCCTTTGCACCGGAGTCTCCAGTGTGACTATTCCAGAAAGGTGTCAAATGTCTACATTTTGGGGCTGGGGTATAAATACCCCCTCCCCTTCTTCTTCCTCCAGCCAGAGCCCAATTAGTAAAGGTTGGACAACCGGTACTAACTAATCGGTACTAAAGGCCCACCAGCCTTTAGTACCGGTCGCCTTAAGGACCGGTATTAAATGGGCCATCACGTGGCCCAAGAGGAGATCCCGCGGTCCGTGTTCCTTTGGTAGCGGTTCCTGTTACGAACCAGTACCAAAGGGTTTTTGTTTTTTCTCTTTTTTTGATTTTTTCTGAAAAAATCATTTATTTCCATTTTATTTATTTCTATTGTTTAACCACTTAAAGTCAAATTTATCACCTATCATTCTTAATTTCAATCTAATTTACTCCCTTATACTAACACTTCCCGTAGAGGTCACCCATCCTCACACTACTCCCGCACTAGCACGCTTAACTTTGTAGATCCTTTCCTATGAGCTACCTACAAAGAAGAGATACTTACCTAACAACAGTATGCTATTAATCCTATTAACCCATAAACTATGATGTCACACACATTTATTTTATGAATCAAAACAATTATTTAAATAAATAGATATGAATCATTAATAATATTTTGAATTACAATATTCTTAACTGGAAATAATAATTAACTTATTTCTCCTTCTCCATTTAATATTGAATAATTCATATATGCAATTCCGTAAATTTAAATTTCACAAATAATATGTCTAAATCGATTAGAAAAATGAGAGAAATCCAAATATGAGACATCCATAAGCTAACTCTTGTCTGATATAGTACTTTTAACCTCTAAGTCATGAAACTCCCGAGAGAGAAGTTGATATCGGTGAAGTAGGTCACACCCCGAAGTGCAGTGTCTGTCATGAAACTCCCTAGACAGAAGTTGATACTATGGATCTCTATTGAAATAGGTAGTTGAGTAACTAAAAATTATTTTTGCCAAAATTTATGAGCAAATTACGAGGCACATGTAGTTCAAATTTGTCCCGTTTCCAGCTGAATCGGCAGAAACTTGTGATTTTCAAAAGAGCTAGATGAAAATATTTTCTTAAAAAAAAGATTGTTTATTTGGTTATATGACATGTCCTAGCATGTTAAAAAAATTAAGACCCCAAGTTTTGCAACATGTTTGTGGTAGGTCCTTCACAAAAAGAATCATCTCTAACACTATGAAAATGGAAAATGGTTTTATTTATTCAGTTAAAAAATAAATTCCTTCGTCAACATTGTCCGTGCTTCCAAGATGCATATTTGTGTGCAATATGGGCTCATTATAACAAACTATGTCATGTATTTGGCCATAGCACCCGTCATTTGAACTGAAACCCTAGAATGTTAGGAGAAGATAGCTCTTTTTTGTGAACACTTTATCAAAAGAACTGTCGTATTCCAAGTTTACTATTTTTGGTGGATACTAGTACATATTTAATGACACCAGGTGAAGGTCTCGCGTTATTTAGGGTTTTTTTAAATTTATTAGAATTTTCTCAGCCCGTTTTAGGAGAAAGTCAAGACGGCGGGCATGACCGTTCTTAGCTAAGGGTTGTATATTCAGCAACTCACTGTGGATCTCTATTGAAATAGGTAGTTGAGTACCTAAAAATGATTTTTTTTCCAAAATTTATGAGCAAATTACGAGGCACCTGTAGTTCAAATTTGTCCCGTTTCCAACTAAAACGGCAGAAACTTGATATTTTGAAAAGAGCTGGATGGAAATCTTTTCATAGAAAACAGATTGTTTATTTGGTTATATCACATGTCCTATCATGTTAAAAAAATTAAGACCCCAAGTTTTGCAAAATGTTTGTGGTAGGTCCTTCACAAAAAAAAACATTTCTGACACCCCGAAAATGGAAAATGATTTTTTTATTCAGTTAAAAAAATAAATCTGTTGGAACACGTAGAGATAAACAAAAAAAATTTCCTACGCGATACTTCCAAGATCTAGCCGAGGTAGAAGGTCACGATGATTACCACCAGACGCGCGGTTGCGGATTATCGATGAAGCGCGTCGGGGCAGTGCAGTCCACGATCCTATCCAGTCGATCCGATCCCGCGAACGTCGAAGTGCTGAACGTACAGCACCTCTGCCGGTATCCACACGTACGAGGAGGAGCTCCGACGGTGGACTGCTAGGTCCGGTGCGACGGCTGGACTGAGTGGGGCTAGGGTTGCCAACGCATGGGGTTGGACTAACGTGCCCGCTAGGCAACCTGCGCCCCTCTTTATATAGCGAATGGTAGTGGGCTTCACAACACTTGTGGCCCATTCACTCTGTGAGTCCGACTCACAAACTCAGTCCATTTCCGGTTCGGGTCCAACCCGACCAATACTTGCTCCCGCTCTTAAGTGTGCGACCCTGCAGGCTCATGGCGGTTTGGACACGATTAGAGTCCGACTCTCAATCGATCAATCGGTAGCTGCTCCTAGCAGAACGTGCCGACTCCCAAGTCTCATTGAGTCATGACGACATACCTTCCAATGTGATTTACATCTTAGTCCCTTTTGCCTCACGATATACCTTGTCGAACTATAGGCGATTTATCGTTATCCCTTAAATAGCTCAACTCTCTTCTCGATCCGTGATATGTGATTCATCTGACTAACTCTTAGTCTACAGACACAGTTAACACTTAACTGAGTCGCGCATGGCCATGCTTCCTGAACCATATCACTCGAGGGGGCCCAGAGAATATCTCTCCATTCGGAGGGGCAAAATCCCATCTTGATTATCCACATCACGTAGCTTGCTTCTCATTCGACCCGAACTCTGCCTTTATAGTTGCCTTGTCAAAAAGCAGCGTTTAACAGAACCTAAGTCGGTGATCCACAACTCGGATTGTGCGACAACCTCAGGTCTAAGGATTACATTGATTGAGACATGCAAATGACGACTTGCTCGTTGCATCTCAATGTGCGTCAGTCCGACTTGCTAAACTCTTTAGCCAAGTCCATGATCGTTGGAATGGCATCACCATGCCCATGACAAGTGGAACCGTGTCATCAACCAACCCTCACATTAGTCTAGGGTGTGTGTCCAGCACAACCTTAACTACCAAGGACAATTAGTATGAACAACATGAATACATAGTTCCACAATCGAATCACATATTCAATGACATATATCAGATGTTCAAACCAAAGGACAACTTAATAACTTTATGAATACATTGGGAATTACATCATACATGATTGCCATTAGGGCATATTCCCAACAAAATTCCGTCGTCACCATTGTCCGTGCTTCCAAGATGCATGTTTGTGTGCAATATGGGCTCATTATAACAAACTATGCCATGTATTTGGCCATAACACCCGTCATTTGAACCGAAACCCTAAAATGTTAGGAGGAGATAGCTCTTTTTTGTGAACACTTTTTCAACAGAACTGTCGTATTCCAAGTTTACTATTTTTGGTGGATACTAGTACATATGTAATGACACCAGGCGAAGGTCTCGCATTATTTAGGGTTTTTTTGAATTTACTGGAATTTTCTCGGCCCGTTTTAGGAGAAAGTCAAGATGGCGGGCATGACCGTTCTTAGTTAGGCGTTGTATATTCAGAAACTCACTATGGATCTCTATTGAAATGGGTAGTTAGGTGCCTAAAAATGATTTTTGCCAAAATTTATGAGCAAGTTACGAGGCACCTGTAGTTCAAATTTGTCCCGTTTACACCTGAATCGGCAGAAACTTGTGGTTTTCAAAAGAGATGGATGGAAATCTTTTCTTAGAAAACAGATTATTTATTTGGTTGTATCACATGTCCTAGCATGTTAAAAAAAAATTAAGCCCCAAGTTTTTCAACATGTTTGTGGTAGGTCCTTCACAAAAAAACCATTTCTGACACTCCAAAAATGGAAAATGGTTTTTTTATTAAGTTAAAAAAATAAATTTCTTCGTCAACATTGTCCGTGCTTCCAAGATGCATGTTTGTGTACCGAACGAGGATTTGGTTTTAGAGACAGAGTTGCAGACGACATGTAAGGATTCATCGGCACAAAAATATATAGCAGGCAGAAGTAGAAGTCGGCAATCGTAATGAAAATGGCTAAACTAACTGGTTGGTGTACAAGAGAAGTGCCCCAAGGCTGATGGAAAAAATTCGCAAGAAAATGTGTGGGTAGGAAGAGCCACAATGGTGGTCACCTGCGCGTTGCCGAGGGCTTCAACCTTGGCGACTCGGACTTGAAGCGCAGACTGCACTCAGACGATGCATTGGAGACTTGCCTTGGAGAACCAGATGGATATGTTTATACTAGAGCGGACGAGGCACTGCAAGAGAGCGGGAGAGTAACACGTGTATGCTACTCTTGCACGCATGTCATCGCGGAGCACCGGTTTAACCAAGAGTCTCAGTTGGGGGGAAATTAAGAGCCATCCTGTCTACGCGGGTTGCTGCATGCAATATGGGCTCATTATAACAAACTATGCCATGTATTTGGAAAGTGAACCCTCTATTTGGAGCCCAACGATGATTAGCTTCCATTGGAAAGTGAACTTCGGGGTATATCTCCGCACCATTGTGTTCGGTTATTTCTCAACTTGTTTACATATCTAGTGCTAGTACTATTGTTCACCTATGCAAATGAGAGAAATATACAGAGATCACAATGAAATCTTGCTCACATCATACTTAAACATGAACACATAAATATATACATATAAACGTACTCGATCTACAGACCACAGGAGACCCGTACTACATCATATATATATATATATATATGGACGCGGATTTGCTACCTAGGGTGGTAGCTACGCATGGCTTCCCGATCGTTGGATTTCGTGTACACATGTTATCTAGATGAGATCCCTACAGACGATGCCGTTTACATGCATAGACGGGCAACCCTCACCGTGAGCTAGATTACATGTGTGGACTTTGTGCCGTCCGTTCGAGTTATGATTTCAGAGAGGACCAAGACACTGCTGCATTCGAAGCTAGGGTAGGAACTTGAAATCATACCAGCCAAGGTGTTTTTTCCCTTTCGGCTGGCATTTTTTTAGACGGCCCAATGACATGGGGGAGAAAAATGGATGTGGCTGGGGCGAAAACGTTGGTACTACTTTAAAAAACGAGGACGGTTGGGAAAAAAAAGACTACGTCCGTCAGAGAGACGACGCCCAAGGATAGAAAAGAAACGACTGCTTGGAAAAAAAAACGACCATTGTTTTGCTTGCATCCAGCAACGATCTTTTGGCGGCAAGTTCTATATACCGATTTCTTCTCCCGCGTTTTTTTCATAACATGCGTATCACACTAGGCATTAGTCTCTAGTGCGCGGGAACCCGGCCAAAAACCCGTGAAACATCCCCCTATCCCTATGTGTATAAAGCTGGAGTGCGGGTGAACAAAAGGAACACTCGCTTTTAACACAACTACTAGAAGATAGAGCATAGCAAAGAAGTGCATCCCAGCTGATACAAGTTGGATTGAGCTAGGCCGCATGGAAGAACAGCACGTCGACGATGGGTTAGAACTACTTAGCTTTTTTTTTAAAAAAAATCTATTGTTTCAGACAATATTTCTCAGTTTCTACCCGTTTCATGACTAGTTGAATTCTTTATTGGTCATTAACGAACAGGCTGCCGGCTGGAGCTCGGCTGCCTGCATCATGGAACTACGGCGCTGTTGAGAAGGCCTTGCGGGAGTCATCGTCGAGAGGCGAGAAATGCATATTCTTGCCTTCATTAGGGCAGGTGTATCAGTCCATCGAGGAGGCTTACGAGTTCTTCAACATGTACTCATGGGAGGAAGGTTTCGGAGTGCGATACGGTCGGAGCAGGATAAACAGTGCGAAAAAAAAAACGCGTCAAGACATAGTCTGCGCCTGTGAGGTAAATCCAATATTGCAGACCGACTTTTTGGTTTGTGTCTTGAATTCGTTATAACTACCCATGCTTTACGTCCAGATTTTGTGTTTGAAATAGCATATGGTTTATATCATTTTCAGGGGGTCGACAAAAATGAGGGTAGCCGCTCATCAAGATGTTCTTGCGCCTGCATGTTATCTCTTATGAGGGCTGACGATGATTCGTGGTTTGTAAAGCGTTTCATTCCCGAACATAGCCACCCAATGTCAATTTCTTGCGGAGAGAAACGTAGATGGCCTTCACACAGCCGCATTGATAGTAGCACACGTGAGCTTGTTCGTCACCTTAGATCTAACAATGTCCAGTTGTCTAGGGTGTGTTCAATAGTGGGTTCAGTCCACAGATCGGACTCATACGTCCCTTTCAGCAGGCAGTCCGTCCGTACACTCTGTGCAAAATTAGCTCAAGAATCCATAGAAGGGGACATGGAAAAAACAATCGAGGTCTTCATAGGTATTAAAAAAAGAGACCCTGGTTTCGTGGTTGCTATGGACCTAGATGAGAAAAAAAGGGTTAGATCTATGTTTTTCGCTCATGGATGTAGTAGGATTGATTATGCGTCATTTGGCGACGTCGTCACCTTTGATACCACCTACAGAACTAACCTGTACAACCTGCCGTTTGGTTTGTTTGTTGGCGTAAACCACCACTTCCAGAGTATAATTTTTGGTGGTGTGCTACTGACCGAAGAAACCATAGATGCATTCAAGTGGACTTTCAGAAACTTCGTCGTCGCAATGGGTGGAGTAGCGCCGAAAACAATTTTGACCGGTAAGTGCACACCTCGCTTGATTTATGTAGTATGCTTGTATTACAATATTACTAGCAATCATTCACATACGACGCATGGCTTTTATTAATTATTGTTAGCAAGCTACACTTTTAATTTCACTAAAACATATAATGCATAATGTACAGATCAGTGCCACCAAATGAAAGTTGCAATCGAGGTTGAATTGCCCAGAACTCGGCATCGCTGGTGCAAGTGGCATGTGCTAAAGAAAGCCAAGGAGTCCCTTGGCTCCATTTACTCGAAGAACTCTTCTTTTAAACGAGACTTACATGAATTATTGGATCAGATTGTTTGCCCTGATGAGTTCGAGGCCCGCTGGATTGAGATTATTGTAGCCCACTCGCTGCAAGAAAACGAATTTCTTGCGCGTGCCTATGAAAATAGGGAAATGTGGGCGAAACCATATTTTAGGGACACTTTCTGTGCCGGTATGACTAGTACCCAGCGCAGCGAGAGTGCAAACCATGTTTTGAAAACATACATCCCGCGTTCGGCACCTATGCATTTATTTGTAACTCAATTTGACAGGCTTGTAACCGACCGTGTGGCTGACGAGGGACGCGAGGAACATGCCACGAAGCAGGTATGGGAAAGGAAAAAAAACGTTCACAATTTAATTTATGTTCCTATTCCTGTTTTGTTTTCTATCTAATCGACAACGATTCCCCTCGTTATCCAGGTGAATTTCTTGCTCCGGGCTGGTTTCCCAATTGAGAAACACGCTAGTCGTGTGTACACTAGGGCAATGTTCGAGCGTTTTTTCAGAGAATTATTTAGGTCCGGCTCATTCATTTGCTCGAAGGCCGATGACACCAATAGCTACCTTCTGAAATACGCCCGCACCAGCGTGTCATCCGGAGCTGGAGTGCTTGAGTATATCGTCCAGTGCGACGAAGGAATGAAATTCTTGAATTGCTCATGCCGTAGCTTTGATCACTCAGGCATCCCCTGCCGTCATGTTCTAAAGGTGAGGACCTGTACCGTTCTTTTGCGGTTGATCCCTCGTTACTATACCTTATATGAACCGTGTAACAATGAGATCCATCTTTTCTCAGGTCCTAGTGCATGTTGGCGCGTTGGAGCTCCCAGAGAGCCTTGTACTGAAGAGGTGGACAGTAACTGCAAGGGAAGGTGCTGATAACTGCATACCAGGATACAGTGATGCGGCTAAACTTAGCGCAGACTATGCTACCATGCACGGTCTGTTGCACGCCTCGGCCATGGAGCTTGTATTGATGGGCACGGCTTCCCGTCAAGCATTCGAATTAGCTGTTGATTACATGAGCCATGCAAAAGCTGCAATCGCAGCTATGACGGTTAGAGACCCACAGTCTTTACAGTTCGCTGTGCAAACGGCAGAGGGGGGAGGGAGTGATATATTGCAGTTCGACTCTGCTATGGCTGCACCGCCTCGAGTTCGCTCCCGAGGAAGGCCGAAGGAGTTGAGGTTCAAATCTCCAATAGAGTCCCCAGGAGCAAGCAAGAAGCAAACAGTGAACAAAAAAAAGAACAACCTTGCTGGGTCGGACTATCCGCGTCGATCGACCAGGTTCCTCAAGTCAGGTGTTTACATAGTTGACCACTGCGGATGTTGCGGTTCAACCGAGCACAAAACAGGCGAATGCGTAGCCGAAGAAGAGGAGGATGTTCGAGCGGCTAAACGCAGGAGCTGCAAGAGCTGCGGAGAGTACGGGCACAACAGGTCCACGTGCGGTAGGAAGTCGACATATGTCGCAAAGTAGCTAGTACTCGATTTTAGTAGTATTTTTCTACTCTTTGTACGCACTATGTTGTAGCAATGGTGTAATTGGCAGACATGTACCTTTTATTCCAATTCCATAAGCCTGTCCACTATATTTTATTTCACATGCCAGACTGTCTACCGATCGTTCATTTCTTTGAAATTTTTGTTGCGTGTATGTAGACTATTTTCCTCTCCCAAACTCATACTTAAAGCAAGGCAGTATAGCATTTTTCTTTTTTTGCCTATTTATTGGAGAAAACGTTATTACTACAAGGGCTGGGGCGAGGGAAAAAACCATTGGGCAGATCAGTGCTACCAATGGAGCAACGGTCATGCGCTATAACTAGCCGTTGCTGGTCAGCATTCTTACCCTATAAAACCCCCACCCCCACACCCCCTACTGAATGCATTGTACCACACCATTCTTGTTCTGTTCGGAAACAGCAGGTAGCTTCCTCTATAGCACTCGTTGCTACCAAATTGGTTTTTTTTTCCTTTTCCACTTGACTAGATCCACTCCTTATTTCTGCAGGTCTCCATGTCCGACATGTCGAAACTCAACTATGCAGGCAGTGAGAGCTACCTTGGCCGTTCAAGATTCAACTGTTTCTGCCTTGAGAATGCAGACATGTGGATATCAGGAACTAGAGCCAATCCAGGGAGGATTTTCCTCAAGTGTGCCATGCAGAAGGTAAAACAAACAAGCATAATAATATGTAGTCGAAGCATTCAATTATTTTTCTTGGTATCTTATTTTCCATCGATTTTAACGTTCCGTTTTTTGCTCCAAGTAGAGGTGCGATTTTTTTGCTTGGGAGGACGAAATGTCAGACAGAAAATATGGAGGAAACAAGAATGACAAGCTGGGATGTAATTCTCAACGCCCATCCAAAATATCAGATGGCAACTACAAGCTAGATGATATTAGGCAGGAGTTGGTATACATAAGAAACATTTTCTTCCTCGTGCTGCTTGTTTGCCTCTGGATAGCTGCCCGTGTCTGATTAGTTCTAATTTCTAAATAGACAGGCAATGTAATAAAGAGGATCTGCTAGAACAATTATGTACTGCATGCACCTGTTTTTTAGGAAAACTGAGGTCACGACAGCATGCAGGTAATTTGGGTTGTACTGGTTCATACGGTTACAAAATATAGCCGGATCACGGTTACAAACCTAAAGTCCAGGCCAGGATAGCCAACATTATGAGAATTTTAGAGTACGGCACACGGTGTTTGGATGGGGGCAGAGAATCTAAGCAGCCCAAAATAACTAGAAGATAGACTCTAGTTCCCTTATGCATCAACTCGGAATTTTTAGGTGGTCCTGATAATCAATCCTACGCGGCGCTGCCATGTGAGGCTGCCTGGCTGTGTGATGCCCCAGCGCCATCATCAACTATATGGAATCTCCCACTCTCGTCCCTTGTAACTAACTTCCTCCTGGTTGACCTCCTTATGTTTTGCTTGGTGACCGGGAAGCAGAACCTCTGTAAACCATACACAAAGGTTTGTTTGGCCAGAAGCAGTGTCTCGTGGCTCACATGCTCCAGGTAAAGACATGCACAGCTTACTAGTATTAGTTTGCAGTTTGATAAGTACAAAATGTATTAGAGTATATTGTTCTTTATGTGCTTACCATGAACTGGGAGTCTTTGGGTATACTGTAGAATGCAGTCGCTGTGCCCATGTCATTCCTGAGAAACATGTAGATTGGTAAAACTGTTCGTATTTGCGGCAAGCAAAAACTATAAGTAGAGACTGAATAACGCCAAAGAATCCTTACGGAAAGTGTGGAGGACCACCCCTAAGGGCGACGTCGTAGTTCCAAGTCTTGCGGGGTACTTCCACTTGGCCCAAATGACTCATATGAGTCTGGGCAGCCAATGTAAGCGTGTTCATCATCGCATAGTGGGCGGCTAGAACTTGAGCGGGCGCAGCACATACGACTGCTGGATGAATCAGCATGGTTACAGCCTTCTTAAAGTCTATGGATACAGATGCTAGCCCATCAGCCAGTAAAACGAATGCGACTACCTGTTTGGTGTAATAGAAATTGTGTCAGTTAAAAAATAAGTAGGTTTTCTAGTTACTTGACACGCGAGGCAAAAAATAAAACTTGGTGTTATGAGAGCTGAAATTTAACTACATTAGCCGAGAGGCAGAATAAGAATTTTGTATACCCTTGTGCATCCTCCCAATGCGTACTGAAGCATGGGTTGTGTGAAGATTGCCTCGCAACGATCAACAGTTGAACCAGGTGCCATTACTTCTTCCTGTTTTTTTGTAGCAACCACAAAACAAGTAAGCAAAGACGTGAGAAAATTTAAACCATGTCATACATCATAAAGTTTGTACTGATAAATTTTTTAATTTAAATTCTGTCCTAACTTACCGCCCATCTGTGGTCGACGTAATGACACTCTCCTTGTGCGCCGGGGTAACGGAGATTCTCTTCCTTACGCAGAGTTCTCACCAAACCAAACACCAAACCCGGTACGACGTCTACCTCTCCCATGAGAAATTTCTTAACGTAAAATCCATCGAGTGACACACGAGGAGTGTCGTTGAGCTGGATGAACGGCCTAGTAGACATAACAAGCAAAAGCGTCAATACAAAAAATTGTGTCTAGTTGGATATTACATTAAACGTTACTTCAGCTAGTCTAAATTGCTAGGGGGAAAATAGAAAACTTTTTTCCTTTCTAGATATGGAAAGTGAACTAGGTAATACTCGGCCTGGAACTTACTGTGACAGTTCTTGCTCAGTAGCGTCCAGTAGAAACCAAAGAGAATTGGTTCTGACAGCAGTTTTTATCTTGTCGAATTTGCTCTGTCCAGCCAAAGTTTTCCTCTTGCCAGCGCGAGGGGCTACCCCGTGACCGAACATCCAGTTGAAATGAGGATCATTCGCCGCAGCAGCTCCAGTGGCAAGCTTCAATTCTGCGCAAGCCCATAACCAGGATCAGTTATTCATTAGTTAAGATAGAACAACAAACAGTCTAACTTCACCTACTATGACCCTTATCAGAGCAATCATATAAAAAAACATGGAGGGGAGTCGTCAGCGCGATGCAACTGTTTATATTGTTTCTTACCTAAGTCTAGCTTGCGGTCATAGTTTATTCTTTCTAGCTTAGCAACAGCTCTCTGCGTCTGGGCTGCAACGTAATCCGACATGAGTTTTGCTGCTGCCTCCATTTGTTTGCACGATTCTTCGTGCCTACGCTGCCTAGACTCTTCGAGCTGCATCATTGTGTCGGCGAACTTGCACAGCCGCTCAGTAACATCTCTTATTGCTCCTATATCGAATCCCCTCATTGCAGCTGCAGGGGTGCTGTAGCTGGCACCACCTTCCTCTTCTAGGCCCTGCTGTTACATGACAACGAGAAGAAAAGCTTGCAGTTAATCTATGTCCTCGGTTCGCTTAATAAAAACTTACACAATCTAGATGTTTTATGGGTTCTAATTAGAACGTACGCTAGCACCCATATGATCCGTGTGAGTTCCTGCTGGCAAGCTGTCTGGTAGCATCCTAAGTTGGTTGACATCTGAAGGTTCCACCTGCGGAAAGAAAACAGAAACAAACCATGACGCTCCACATATTGGGTTAATTGCTAGAGGGGAAAAGTAAACCAAGTGTAATCAGTTTGGGAAGTACGGTTATATTTTCTGTTTGGAAAACCAGCGACTCTAGGGGAAATTTGTAGTTAGAAAAAATACGGATATGTAGAAATCAATTAGTTCCCGCGAGGCGCAAATCCTTAGCAGATTGAAACTGAGAAAGGTTGGAGATGGGAGAAGAACCTTAACAACGAAGATGAACTGGAGGCTCTGCCTCTGAATCCAGGGAAAAATGGAGGGCAACCCTCTAGACCTACTCTTCGAGCCGGACATCTCCAAGGGTTGATTTTCTGGAGATTACTCCTTGCCTTATCTCCTTAGAGAGCACTAAAAGGTTTAGATCGCGGGGCTAGGATGGATCTGGCAAGTGCGTGCAGCCTTGGGCGGTGGGGTGTGCTCTTTATATGCAGTGTTCGGCTGTTGGAACCCTAAACAGTAAGTTCACATAATTATAGTTGGGCCTGCTACGTTGATGGGTAGATATAATGGGCTGTATCCTATGTCGGGCTGCACTGGTCTCGTAGGGGTCAAATCTGTTGCAGAAAAAAAATGGGCCGGACCAGTGACCACTTGCCTGGGTTGTGCATGTCTTTATTTTTTTCTAATAAACTAAAAAATCGTTCCCATGTCAACATCATTGGACAAATATTAGCTTATTGCGCTGCAAATTGTTACTTAATGTATTACACTGCATTTCGTTGTTTTCGATGTTTAAGACACGATATAAAGTAATTTTTACTTTTTTTAAAAATATACTGTTAGGGAGCTATCATGCATAAAATGATGAGCGCGTGCACTCTCCATAACACGAACTTACCGGGGTTCTTCGTGGTTGCCCCAAGATATGAGAGTAGTTGGGCACCGCTCCTTGGTCGTAGCACGGGACACTAGCCATTCCTCCAACAATCTGCACGTGTAGTGGTTGATTTTATTATTCTTCTTGCAGGAACCACATAGGAAAAAAAATGCCTAATGCATTGTTGGAATTGCGGCGCTGCTAGATCGTACCTGGAGCAAAGAGACAGGAATTGCGGCGCTACTAGATGCCACGTGGTGGCTGAGATCATGCGCCGCTCCTTCGGTGGATAGTGACCCGTCTATGTCGAAACGAACTGGCTGCAATGGAAAAAAAAGAAGGGGTGAAGCAAAAACCGTTTAATGTGCGGAGGCCAGGTCTTAGTGAAAAAACCAATGCAACTTCTACAGTATAAGAAACTAGCTGTTTTATTTTCCCCATCGGGCTTGCTCCTACAGCATCGAAACCTATGCTTATTTTGAAATTTTTGGCAAGCACTATACACAGTACAGAAGAACCAGCGTAAGATTGAAATCTTGGCTACCATAAACGATCTATATGTTTTTTGTTTTCAGCTATAAGAACATATGGATTACATTTCATCCAACTTGTGTAAACCCATACTGTGCCCGAAAATCTTGCTGCATGGCAATGGTTTTTGTAATGAAACTATATGTACTCCTGGATAGTTGTTTTGCTACTACATGCAAGTTTTAGGTGCTATCTAATACAAGTATTGTGCATTCTGGCAGCAGTACTACGTTCACGTGAGCTTCGACCATTGGTCAGAGGGTAAGCTTGCTCCTTATTCTATGAAGGCTAGGGGTGACGACAGAAGGATGCATAGTAAAAAGGGAGGCAGAAGGAAAAGCTGCTTGAACTTATTCGATTTGAACTAACCGTATAGTTGCGTAGGCGTTGACGCTGGTTCGTTTGACCTGGAGAGGTAGCAAAGTCGCTACAGTCGAACAAGGGACCTCCCGCCATGAATGCTTGTTGGCTTCCCTGCAAGCCAACGAGAAACTTGTCAGCAGGCGGTAGCTTGGAGATAATGCGGTGGAGAAGGAAGTGTGCAGTTAATGCGCTCACCTCGGCATTCATTGCAGTGTCCGTCGCGACCTCCATGGTTTCTCCAAGAGTTAGCATCGTGGGAGAAGAGAAGCTTGTCTGCATATGAGCAGAGCTAGTAGTGGGCAGGGAGAGCCTCTTGTGATAAATGAGCTTGGGGGATGGGGGTTGAGATTTCCGGAGCGGGTTTGCATGCCTTATGTAGTTCTATCTGTTGCCGTTGGCTGATGGACTGGATTTCGTAGGGCCCGCGAAGAGGGAATAGAGCTTCTTTTGCACCCCTGTTGTCCCGCTGACTACCACTGACAGCTGGGCGTGTATGTGTTTATTCTTCGGCTGCTAGCTGACTCTTGCAACCCCCGCCAGCTGCAATTTTTTTCCTTCTCAGATTTTGCACGCGTAAGAGAAGCATTCTAGTTTGTTTTACCACCATCGGGGGATCTGGCGACTCGTTCTTTTCCTTCTAGCATAGTTAACTCGATAGAAAACATGTTGGCCTGGTCTAGGAGGTAGGCTAGGGTAGGATACTGCTCTGTTACATGGATACGGCCGTCCATATCCACCATACCGGTCGCATCAATTAGTACTGCGTGGGGCAAGACCCGTGCTTGCGTAGCGACAGGTGCAACCTCGCCGTCTAGTCGGCCCGTGCCATGTTAACCTGTCGGCGAACAAAAAACGAGGCGGCTGGAATGATGGCCCGCTGCGCCTGCGTGTCACCAAGTCTAGACCCCCTAGGCAGGCCACTACGCTGCTACAATCCGTAGGTACACATCTCTCGGGCAAGGAAGAGGCGCAATCTCGCAACACTGTGGGTGGATCTTGCTAGGCAGGCCACAAGCCTTTTTTCCCTCAGCGCTACAATGATGACTCTGCACCACCTCGTGCACAGAGCAACTACAATTGAAGCGGGAAAAAACTGCACAAGTTCACAGAAGTGTCGTCGGAGTGAGCTGTGCGATTCATTGGTCTATGGTAACAACAATCCTTTTTAATTAGGAGATCATTTCATATCCTAAAAGAAAAAATGGGCTATCTTAATTCTTTTGTCTGCGATATGTGACAGTTATTACACTAGAACTGCCGACAATATTTTTGTAATCCTGGCCCCACATCTAGTCAATCAGGGTTTGGGTTAGATATAGAGGAGTCTGTGCCGAAAAACACCTCGCAGCGGCTCGTCCAAACGGACGTCTACAATCTGGACGCCCTAGAGGACAAGCTCGTATCCCCCACTCCTCGGGTACAAATAGAGGATCGTCCATCACTATCGCGCCCAACCGCTCGCACGAGGATTAGCTCTCGTGTCCGTCCGGAGTGGGTTTTTTGTCGGCGGCACGGTGGCTACTAGGGAATCAGGCCGCCGCCGGGTGATATTGGCCCAAAAAATGCTGGTGCGATCTAGGGGTGTGATGGGAGGCGGTCGGCAGGGGGTGGAGTCCCGAGGGTGTGAACGTTGTGGTTGGAGGCAGTTGGGGGGGGGGGGTATAGCCTTGGCTAGGATGCGGCCAGCGGTAGACGATCCGGGGGTGGGAGCTCGTCGGGTTACAGGAAGCCGACGGGTTTGCAAAATAGAGGATCGTCCATCACTCTCGCGCCCAACAGCCCGCACGATCATTAGCTCTCTTGTCCGTTAGGAGTGGGTTTTTTGTCGTCTACACGGTGCCTACTAGGGAATCTGACCGACGCCGGGTCATATTGGCCCAAAAAATGCTGGGGCGATCTAGGGGTGTGGTGGGAGGCGGGCGGCAGGGGGTGGAGTCCCGGGGTGGGAACGCTGTGTTTCGAGGCGGCTGGGGGCGGTCGAGCCTGGGCTAGGATGCGGCCAGCGGATGTCGATCAGAGGGTAGGAGCTTGGGGGTTAGAGGGAGCCGACGGGTTTACAAATATAGGATCGGCCATCACTATCGCGCCCAACCGCTCGCACGATAATTAGCTGTCGTGTCCGTCGGGAGAAGGGTTTTGGTCGGCGGCACGTTGGCTACTAGGGAATCCAGCCGCCGTCGGGTGATATTGGCCCAAAAAATGATGGGGCGATCTAGGGGTGTGATGGGAGGCGGGCGGCATGGTTGGAGTCCCCGGTGGTGGGAACGTTGTGGTGGTAGGCGGCTGGGGGCGGACGAGCCTGGGCTAGGATGCGGCCAGCGGATGTCGATCCGGGAGTGGGAGCTTGGGGGTTAGACGCAGCCGACGGCTGTCGACCTGTGGAAAACTAGGAGCCTGTAAAAAGGAATCTTTTTAGATGATCCTCTTTTTATATATGGAAGACCAGTTTAGCAATTGTTCGGAAGAGTCGCCGACTAAAATTAATTGGAAGCGGGGTGTACTAGTTCCATTCTTAAAACACGTACGGATTTTTTTTTTCAATTATTGGGTACTATTTCCTGATGTTGTGTCTTATGTTCCTTTCGCTGCCTCCCCGGGGATAAACGACCCCACGGCTAGTTAATTAGTATAATCCATGGAACAAGAAATCGGGGAATTTTAAATATCCCGGGTTTGGGGTACCTAGTTGTGGGAATTCATTAGAAAAAGAAGTCCGTTAAAGTATCCAATCGGCAAGCTTTACAAAATGAATTCACGGTGTGGACGGTATCAAATCCGAAAAGGGGGGGGGGGTGTTGTATTCCGTACACTTTTATCTGTTGTTCTGTCATTATTGCAACTGTAGCCCGCGACTTGATCCAACTAGGGGTAGTTGTACAGGGCCCGGAAAATGGGATTTCTTACCAAAATTGTACTGTCCCCGCTAGACATCGGGCCCTACTTTAATGCGTAATTCTTGACACTCTCGGGCCTTCCTCGTAGTACATGTGAAAACACACCCTCGTATGAGACGTTTGTTGGATGGATCTTGGCGTCGTGGTGTCATACAAGTCGATGTCATGTACTTTTCACCTTATGTCGAACCGGGCAAGAGGCTTCCCTTTTCATTGGTATAGGAGAATTGAATCGGCCAGTTCATAAGGAGAACAGGCCAAGACACCGGATACAACAAACACGACAACACACACCGGCCCCCGATTCCACGCACCGAACTACCCCGACGAGAAAAAAGCCCAAACGGCCGATGCCGACACCCATGCACCTCGACGCGGAACAGCGTTTGCGAAAACGGAGCCGCCGTGTAACTCGCCGGATTTTTTTCGGTTGAGATTCTACGTGGTGCTATTTTGGGATGTTTCTTTTCCATTAGTCATCGATAGTGCGTGTGCTTCGTCGGGCTGCTCGTGGTGGGCGGTGCCGTTACTGGTGCTAGTGCGTCCGTGTACCTTGATTAGTTATGGGCGTGAAAAACGATTCCGGGGCCCCAATTTATTGGTACGTATACCCCACCCCCCTCTCGGAGGTGTATAATACTGATACAGGCCCTTGTATTGATACACCGTTCCGTAGGATTAGCAATTATTTTGAATACGTTTACACTTCGATGGCAATGGAAATAGGGGACTTTTGGCGTGACACAAAGTGAACTAGATGGAGGGGCCTCAACAGTAATATAGGCTCTTCCTAGAAATAAAAGTTGTAATGGGAAAAACGGTACAAATCACGATGCCCCTGGTAGGTAGATGATACATTGTAATCGTTGGGTAGCTTAGGAACTAAAACGGCAATAGAGTCGTGAACCCGTTTTGTCGTCGCGGTAAACATGTTTTCCTTCCATTTTTGGCGACATGTTGGTTCATTGAAACGGTCTTTTCCCTTCAAGATGGAGCGACATGGTAAGCATCGAGAGTGGTGTATAGGTCTCCCGCGAGTAATAAACCATCTATGCAGTCCCTGTTTCCATAGGTAGAAAAAAATGTTAGCAAGTAGAAAAAAAAAGAACCAAAACTACACCATGAAACTGTTTACGACCGGCTATAATACTTGCCTTGTTTTTTTCTTGTCCCATGTAAGTAGGGAAGACATAGTGTCAATATGCACCCCGACAATTCCTGACCTGGATGAAAAGAAGAGCAAAAAACATTTAGGGGGCGGTCCTGTAATTACATATTTGTAGACAGAGAACAGGGGTTACTTTTTTGCCTCTTCCCGTAGAATAGACATGAAAAGATCTCCCGGCTGTTCATCGGTAGTAATTCCTTCGCCATTAATTGTCATGCCCTTTTCCTATTGTACAGAGACAATCAACGGCGTCTAGTGCTTGCTAGGGCATTTATCGCTGGAATAGATGTTAGGCCGGTAGCAGTCGTACCTTAGGGTTGTTAGAGTCCATTGGGGCACTTTTCGTTCCCGACGAGCTAGCAATGTAATTTGGGTTCTGGTGGTCCGCCTTAAACTTATTGAATACAGGTTTCTGAACCCCCCTCGCGTGGACTTTTTTCTCCTGAAAATTTATGGGGTAGAAACTTGAATTGAATAAATTTATTAACTAGAGTTGTGTAACTTCTATGAAAGCATGTAATGATATGTGTATTGAGTAATGACAGGTAGTAATGTGTGCAGAAAACACATGAGTTCCCCAGAATGAGGTGAAAAGTCTGAAGACTTGCCCGTTTCAAAACTAGCTCGATGTGGGTTGAGATTGCGCTAATGTGATGGTGGGTGATTTCGTTGAAATCTTTGACCGGTCTTGCGACGTAGGTAAGTAATTCTGGTTGTGGGCCATCCATCTTTATCCTTCCAGCTACCATTGCATAAGAGCCATTCCTTGCATGAATAAGAAAATAGCAAATGTTAATTTAGTTGTGTATTATTAAATGCGGTTATGAAAATTGACAACTTATGGTGCTTACGGGATGTTGTCGAGCTCATGCCTTCCAAATGTAAACCAGATGGACGCGTCGATCTGACTAGTACAGTCGTCTACAACGAAGGTCCCTTTGTACTCATCGACACTTTTTTCAGTAACACGCCCTATGACCTTGACCTAGCAGATACAGGTTTTGCAGATGCAATGTAAGGAAAAATTAAAAGGGGGGGTTTAATTCTATTGCATTTAGGTCATCCATAGCATAGGCCAAGGGAGTGCACTTTTAAACTTTAAGAATTGATGTGATGAAACTATGGTTGTCGAGGTAATTTAGTTTGTGTCCATTGTACTAACCGTCGTAACGACCGTGTTGTTGATTACAATGAATTTTGGATTCCTCTCCCTCCAGGCATCTGCTATTTGTTTTATGTTGACGGGCATAAGAGTCATGGATTGATTCAGTCCCTGCCGGGCGTCCGGTGCCTTAGCTTGGATTGAGTTCCTGGTCAACACTGAGCTCGCGATGCTCTGCGTAGTTGAAAGATATTGCACAAAGCAAGCATCTTAGTAGCATGTATATATATTTTGTGATGCCTTAAAGTAAGTAGAATGAAATCTGGAAAAGAAGTTATCTATACCTGGATGCAATCGGGAGAGAGAACAGGAACCATGGCCATGGTTTCTTTCTTCACTTCGGTAGAATTTCCTTCCATTTTTGTAGTGTACTAGGCTACTTGACTTCTTTCTTTGATCAATCTCTGGTGTTTGTGTTGAGCTGTGAAGTTGTGTCACGAAACTAAGTTATATATAGCTCCGACGAGATTGTGGCGGAGGGAAATCGTTTGAAGTTGTTCTTTGAGTATGAGCTGGAGTAATTTTTGTTGGGTTAGTTTATTTCCGAGGGGGAGGAAAAACATGCGTCGTGAGCTGTCTAGTACGAACCCCCTCATCCTCTCTGGTTGTTCTGACCGCAGAAATCAATGATCAGGCAGAGTCGGAAATAAAACGAATGCTTCACGGAACTTTCGTGGAAACTAAATGCTATGCATCCGTTGGAAAAGACACACTTGCCCCCCTGCATATCTATAAGAGTGCACACATGGCGTGCCACTTTAGGCCGCACAACTACCTCTCGACGTGGCCTCTTACATTGTTGTCTTCCACCAGTTTCATCCGCCAACCCTTAGTAGCCAAGCCTGTTCTTCCACGTCGCTCATCCTGTCACCATGGGTGAGCAAGAAGGGTTAAATGACTCTCGTTGTTGTACAACAGGTTTTTTTTGTGCATTACAAAATCAGATGCAGTTGCTAATCCTTTATGTTTTCATTTGCAGTGGACATGGTTTCTCGTCTCCTGGCAACGATTGTGGTGTTGTCCCACATCAACGGGATTTACGCGAACCGGTCCAAGCCCTGGCTGGTGCTCCACGGCGCCTGCTCGATGTTCTGGTCGCTGGTGCTTGTTGTGCTGCTGGAGGCCATGAAGTCCCCGAGCTTGACGATGTACCATCGTTGGGTCCTCTTCAAGCACTTCTGTGGAGCAGGCGCGATTTGTTTCATCCTCCTTGTGGTGAAAGTTCAGTCAGCTGTCCCATGGTGGTTTTCAGTGGTCAGTTGGCTGTGCTGCGCCAACCTCATCATCGTCGGAGCTTTGCTTGTCGCTTTCGTAGACTACCATGCCTTCCTTATTTTCGTAGAACCAGACATGCTGATGCTTGCTTAGTAGGTTGTTTAGGGGGGCTTAGTTAGCCGTACCGCTTGCTTGCGGGGCACTACCCCATATAAGATTTAGTTCGGATGCACTGGTCGTGTGTGTTATATGGTTGATGTATTAGGGTCGGTGTGTGGTCGTGCTTTTTAACTCAAATGTAACTCGCCAATAATTGTACTGCTGCCTTTAAATATCATTAATGAGAAGTTAAAACCTTGTTGTCGAAGCTATCTCTGTATCGCATATATTTAAGTTGAAAAGAAAATAGTAAGCCTTTTATAATGCCTTGACACTGCCAGAACTCATTCACTTAATTTCGTGGTTAATTATTTATTTTCTAATCCGGGGTTATGAAAAAGACATGCCTTTTCGGCTACGCATGCAGTAATGCAGATGTTGAAACGAAGTGTACAGTTTGTAGTTACCACGAACAAAAGGAAAAAAAAAAAATTGGGTCTCACATTATTACTAGTACAAAATTGCTATCAAAAAAATTCAAACGCACGTACCATTTGCTCTTTCCCACCTTTCCTCATCGTAACCTAAACCCCCACCCCCACCCCCCCCTCAGAGCCCCCGATCCCGAGCCCGCTTTGTAAGCCCCTTGCAGTGATGGTCGTAAGTGTTTCTCTTTCCCTACTTTAGTAAAGGCAGTGCGAGCTATATCTGACTGGATGGGAAACCTAGTTTCCCTTTTGGTTGAGACCCCCCTCCACTCGGTCATGTCTTGTTGGTGGATGTCCGACAGACTATGGTAGGGTGGATCGGCGCGTGGATGTCCGACAGACTATGGTAGGGTGGATCGGCGCGGCCATGGCACGGAAACTACGTTCTCCAAGTTGTACTAGATGTGAAGTGTCTTTGTTGGAGTAGTCATGAAATGGTAGTGCGGTAAAAAATGGTGTCGCAGTCACATTGATATCGGACTACTAGTTTTCGGTTGCATTTTACAAGTTGACTCGTCCTTTGGCTACCGTCGACCTCTATATGACGCTTCTCCACGACCATATTGGTTGGATGTTGCTGGATCTTATTGACGGTCCCCCTGTGGCAACAAAAACTGCTTGTTCACCGCCATGTGTGTTGTCGATATTGGTTGCCCTATTTTTATTTTGGGGGGTTCAGACGATGGCCCAGTGCACTAAGTAGTGCGGTGTGTGAAAAATTGGGGGCGTGGCTGCATAACTAGATGTAGTTATCCTGTTTTATCTGGGCCCGTTACATATGCAGTTTACATGTCCGTTAATCAACACCCGTGGACATTGATTGTTCCCGGATGTCACCATTGCCCCCCGATGCCGTCGATTCGTGCGAAAAGGCAGGAGTCGGAGAGGTCACACGAATGGATATCGCCCCCGACCAAAATTTGTCGTTATTGATACTCTAGGGGCTTCCTGGTACTACATGTGAAAACATATATACAATCCTCTGAGATGTTGTTCGGCGGGGATTCGAGCCGTGAAATCGTAGACGACGCCGTCTTATCTTTTTAATCATGTAGCTTCTGGAAGTTTCTTCGCCGGAGAACCGTCGGTTAGCTCCGGCATGGCGGTGCCGTTCATGCTGCTAGTGCGTCGGGCTGCCATGTGTTGGTATCAAAGTGATGTACGATATAGGGCCCCCTCTTTTCTTCCCCTATTCACCGCCAATATCGGCATTCCAGTTAAAAATAAAAGTTGTAGTGTGCCACAAGTATGTAGTTCCTGTGCCACAAGTATGCAGTTCATGGACAAGTTACCGAAGCAGCAAGACACATATACACCCAAGCTGTAGAGCGTGTTTTAAAAAGTTGCCGCTGAAACAAATGGTACGTTATTTCCATTTTACACTAACTAGACACTTTGTAAAGTCTGTGTTGGATGAGAAACCAGGAAAAAGATGTGCACGCAACCTCATGACAAACGTAGTCTGCTTAAATAAAATGCTTTATTATTAACCACCAATAGGCCATACAAGATGGTGTGCACGCACCATCGTTACACTAGAAAGGAAGGCGAAACTGAAGTAAAACAAACGGACAAGCTAGTAGAAACCGCCAATCTACTCCCATGATGCAAGTTCTAGTCACTGAACTCCTTCCTCAAACATTGTCATCGTCCGATAGATCAATGACAGGCTTCTTCCCCTTGCCTTCAGCGGCTGGGCTATCCTTCTTCTCCCGTGCGGCAGCCTCTCCATCGTCGGGGACGCCAGATACTGCATGTAGCCAGTCGTCTACGGCTTCATTTTCTTTCTTGTTTGCCTCCAGCTGTTGCCTCTTAGCCTGGTCCTCCAAATCTGTGCGCACTGATTCGTGCACAGCTAGCTTGAAGTCGTCGTCGCAGTCGCCGTGGAGGTCTTCATCGTCAACGTCTTCGTCGCTGGCGGGGACGAAAGGCTCGTCTGTCGCATCGACTTCTTCGACCTCCTCATTTTCAGAGAGAGACCAGTCGTCCTCTGAAACGAGGACGCTGTCGACGTCGGGGAGTTCGCCTGTGGCCTGGGTGCTAGCTACCACAGCCTCTGGAGATGGTGGCGGGGCGTCCAGGTGGGGAGGTGATTGTGGCGGGGAGTGGATGGACCTGGGCAAGGAGTTGAGTGGACTTGGAGTTACTGCACGCTTCCGGAGCGTCTTCCTGGATCGGATACCAAGCAAGATGGCTAAGCGATTTGGTTTCATGGTTGGAAGCTTATGGCTTGTTACTCCCAGAGTTTCCGAGAGGGGTTCTTATAAAACTGCAGACCGAAAAATTCGGGCGGGAGAGTTCGATGGTAATTCCAAATATTTTACTTTGGAGGAAGTTCCTTATGTTCAAAGCGATCGGCTATGTGTGGATAGGAAAATAATGTCTGCTAGTTAGTCCTGCAGGAAATGATGTGTTAGTGCTGCAAACGGTATGGCAAGTTGCAACCTTTTTTCCTAAGTGTGTAGCTCGCATGCATGGAAAAAATGCTGACGTTGCAGGAAAAAAGGCTGCATTCGCCCGTAGGTCTCTATGCTAGGTTGTTATTATGTAGCGTGGATTTGAAAAATAATGACCTGATCATGGGGTGAAAAAAATATGTAGTGTAGTAGCCAGTGGGGGTATTGAAAATCGTTATAGAAGGGGAGTGTGCGCACTATTGCAATGGCAAGGCGAGGAAAACTTGTTCCTGTCCGTTTGAGAAATCATATCTTAGAACAACACCCGAAAAAATGATGCATTTTTTTAGGCTAGGTTGAAAACTAACTGATTACGTGGCAAGAAACCTTCTACTTCGACAGACCAATGTGCTTGCGAAAAAAAAAGGCAACACTTTTTAAAAACGAAAATGATGTGAGGTCCAACGACAAGTGAGTCCTGCGACCGGGATGGCAACTTGCCACATTTCTTCCTAAGTGCGTAGCTCGTATCCCAGGAAAAAATGCTCACACTGACAAAAAAAATGCTTCGGTGACCCGTAGGTCTATATGCTTGGTTGTTATTATGTACTTTGGCTTTGGAAAAAAATGCCGTGATCCCGGGAAAAAAATACAAGTACTTTAGTAGCCAGACCAGTTTTACATATCGTTATAGATGTCTGTGGGACCAACTATTGTAATGGCAAGGCGAGGAAAATTGGCTCCCGTCCATATGCGAAATCCTATCTTAGACCAACAGCCGAAAATGATGCGTTTTAGGAGGCGATTAATTTTGTTCCTCAAGGGACGCACAACCTGTCTTCCGGTTCATTTGTCGTGAAAACTACGTGTGGCGAAGTTAAAAACTGACTGATTACGTTCCAAGGAAGCTATTACTTCGAAAGAAAAACGACTTAAGAAGAAAAAAAAAAACTAAAAAATGAAAAAACGGAAATGATGTGAGCGAAAACGCCTAGTTGGTGTACTTGGTCGGCTCGAAAAAACGTGCCGCGTTTCTTTGAGCTACACTAATTTGGGAAACACAAGAGCATAGATTAGCGCTGTTCGAAAAAAATGCATCTTAGTACGCCGCGAACTTTGGCCTGCTACATTTTCTTAGCAAAAACATGCATCTTGGGAGGCGCCGAACTTCTGAGACATCGCATCTTAGACGGGCAAGCAAAAATGCTGCATCTTAGAAGGCCCCTGATTGTTTCCCTGGACGCATGCACGTATTTTGCTGGTTTTCGTAATTGTTGGCGGGGTCCATGGCGACAAAATTCCGTGTGGCTAGGTTCCAAACTTACTCATAAGGTGCGGAGGAACCTAACTTTGAGAGAAAACGTGTTGGAAAAAAAAAACGGTGCCGCAGAAAAAAAAACGAACGGTTAGGAAAAAAAAATACAAGTTGATATATTTTCTGGAACGCCTAGACCGTGCCGCGCAGGTTTAAGCTAGACTACATTTGAGACACTTGAATCTAAATCAACTATTTTTGTGAAAACGAGCAGGGGTTTCCGTTTTTCCGGGGAAAAAATATTAACTCCAACCCCTTGCGCTGACCGAACTGGGATTGTCCGATCTATCGTGAATAACTATGGTTAGTGTACTTTATAATATCGGTTGGTGAAGTACATGAAGTGCACGAGGAAACCAACTTGGTATAGTGCAAGACAGTCCAGGATGTTTGAATTGCGTAGATCCCAATCAAGATGGTTACACATGATTCTTTTTCGCCCTAGACCTCAAGTTGTGTTGCTTGAGTTATTAGATCAATGAAAAGATTAAGATGCATACATAATATCCTTGAGCAAGTAATATAACGGCACGTCCAATTAAATTGTTGCATATCACGCATAAACAACATGGGGCAAAAGGGTCCTTCAAAAGGGTTCCCCCCTATTACCATGAATATTAGAAAGGTCCAGTCTAACAGAGTCACTGACTGCGCAAAGTAGATAAAAGGCCGACAAACATTGGGGGATACTAGTTCCTGGATATGAATGGTAAGCTTATTCGTCAATGTCTTGTACGAATTGTGGCGGGAGTGCACCGGTGTTGTACTTCAGGTGTAGCATGTCGTAAAGCAGGTCCGCGTTAGACACCGAATCATCCTTCAGCTGTTAAAAACAAAATGCGGGTGTTAGAAACAGTTTGCCAATAAAGTTGTTTCCAAGGATCGTTGTATTGCACTTGTTAGAAAAAATGTGTGTGTAACAATCCTTGTGTGTAAAAAAACATTAAACTTACACATGTTAGTCGACCACCCTGTTTTACTCCGTCGAACGTCCGTGCGAATTGGAGCGCTTCGGGTGCGTAGTCATGTCTGTGAGTAAGTTGATAGTTCATAAAATGTTTTAGCACGTGGACAATTATGAAACAAGTAAATATGAACGTACTCTGCATCTCGGTGCTGGGAAAGAGTGGTAAGGGTAGTGTAAACGGTCGCCCAATTGGCCCATTCAACGGGCCATCCATCGAAAAAAGTTTCGATGCAGTGTCGAAAAGCTGAGTCTAGAAGATCCTTAATCTTGTCATATGCAACCCAGTCCGCCGATTGATTTCCTGGTGCGTAAATGGTCACCTGTTTTCTCTTCATATCCCACGCATAAGAAGCCCACTTGTTTGCGACCTTGACTAAAGTTAAAATCTGCGGCGAGTAGACAAAATAAAGTATAAAAATAACGAACTATAACAGTGTACTTAAACATATATTACGGGGACGTCGTATGGTTTCCAAATGTGTGCCAAAGGGCCATTTTTTTTGTTTCCGTTAATTACCAGCATGCATTTCGAGATGTCTTTCGAGTTTGCGTCCCCGATCCATTGGTTCTGGATACTACGCGATGATATTATATCCTCACCAGCAATCACCCTAATCTGTGTTTGGTTCAAATAACCCTGGTAAGAACGATAAAAATTTGTACGAAAGAAGTGTTGTAGGGGTGGAGGTTCTTATGATTTACCGGGAAATCAGTCTCGAGGTAGTGGCGCCAATTGACAGTAGTGCCAATTAGAGAAGTTTGCTGGAACCGGCGTAGAAGAGCATCGCATGTGTCTGGTTCGAACTTTGCATTATCCCCAAATTGTTCAATTATTTGTTTCGCTGAAATTTCGATGTACTTAGGCCAATCATGACGTACCCAAAACCTGGACATAACAATAGGGATTATAATTAGAGGCGCGAAAGAATTAATGCTCGAAAAGTGGTGTAAAGAGTATTAATAGTTAAAAAAATACCTGTCTGCGTCCGGGACCGAGGACATAACCCACTTATATAGTTTTCTCGCAGCCTCGTTTCGGGTGCTAAAAAAATGCCACGAAGTATCCCTAGGGGGGCATATTATCTTACCTTCCGTTACTTGCTTTCTGATGACCGGTGACTGTGTGAATTCTAGCTCAGCCACAGCGTCGTTAAGGTTTATGTTAGAAGATGACCTCTTGTTAAAAAGGTATTCGCCGGATTTAATTTTAGTGAAGGCAAGCGGAGAGGTCGAGCTAGCTCGTCTCATCGTTTTTTTTGGTGGACTTGGGCCAAGAGGCGAAACTGGAGGCTGGTTAAATGCTATATTATTGCACGGTGGGATGATATCGATATCGTCAAATTCTGGTCCGAAAGAGAAGACAGGGGCTTCGCACGGGAGTGCGTACTGCTTGCTAGACCCTGAAAAAAAATCAGCCCGTAAGGGACTATAGGCTAGTCATGGTACATTAACAAGAACACTCGAGATGTATTTATCGTAACAATTTTTTTAGTTTCGAAAACAAAGGGTGATCAGAGGTTTCAGTTAGCAGATTCTATAATTCATGCTTATTTTTATTACCATGGCGAGTCGGGATTGTTGGCGACGGCGTGAATGGTTCGTTGCTGGATATTGATATCTCCTGTGGTTGCTGGGTGTCGTTCAAAGATACCTCTTGACATGTCATTCCCCTTGGTCCGAAACCAATTTTACTCAGATCTTCTACCAGCCTGTCTGTCTCCTCTTCGATCGATTTACGAGCTAGTGTCAGTACCTTCAGGCACCGTGCCTTGTGTGCCTTCACAGCTAGGAGCACGTGCATGTTTGCCTGCGTGTGCTGAGTCATGAGATAAAAAGGCAGCGAAATTTGGATTTGGTGGGGGGCACACCTCGAGTAATACTAGAAGATGCCGATAAACTTACAGTAATTTCTATTGTTTTCGCCGGGGGTTGACCAGTAGCGCGCACAGCATCGGCTCGTTGCCGCTTCTGCTGACAGTCATTCGATACCTTGGTCTTTGCGTCCATGACGTTTAACAGCCCCCTCCTGTAAACTACTAGGTTTTCTTTCCTTACCTAACGAGAAAAATAATTTCTTACTGGATTGCGTAACTAAGGATGACATGTCAGAACCATCATGGTTATCTTCTGAGAAATGGCCGTAAAATAACTTGTTACCTTCCCTGCGCCGAATATTCTGCAAGGGGTCTGGCCACGCAGACCTGTAGTTTCTGCCAGAATTTGTCTGCACAGAGTACGTTCGTCGTATAGCTCCATCCGCGGGACGTGTGCTTTGTGGAGCGATGCAGCGCCGTATTCCATGTTGTCGAGGTAGAACACCTGTTTGGTCAGTCAGGCCCCGTAGGAGTGAACAAATTGTTTACAGTGCATAAGCAATGGGCAAATGTAAAAACCGGATCGATGTATATATGTACCTGAAGGAAAATGACTACCCCGGTTGGTGGCGAGTAGTACGTGTTCGTGCTGGTGGCCATCCTAGAGGCAGCGCAAGCGGAGAAAACTGCCTCGAGAACATAAGAAGCCCAGTTGAACTTGTGGATGGTTTCTGGATTTTTGAGAGCAGGCCAAAAGTTTTTCGATTCAAGGTCTCCGGGGTTCCTGCTATCGCACAGCATCCCTACAACAAAAATGGCAAAAGAGATCTTGAAGGCAGCCTGGTCTTCCAATGACAACTCCTGGCCGGCCAGTTCTCGCAGTTTTTTTCGAGCAGCTTCAAGGGGTGATCTAGTCTGCTCATCTATGCCGAGCATCTGTTCAATGGACTGACGCATGCCTTCAGACTTGTCGAGGGATGCGTCCCAGACCTCTTTGCCACAACATGGGATCCCAAAAACCTTTGCAACATCTTCCTGGAAGATCATCAATCTCTTCCCCACGCTTACAACAATAGATCTGTTCATTGTGTCCACTTTGGGCAAAAGCCACATAGTGAATTGCCTATCAAACTTAACTGCATGGACAGACTTTGCAAATAACCTGAAACCAGTGGCTCCTGCAATGTCAATCTGCTTGGGAGTAAACAACTGGATGATGGAGTTGTGCTTGGCTAGAAGGTCAGAGCTCCCGTAGCTTGACTGCTTTACTAAATCACGGTTGATAGCCACCTTCGCCTGAGAGGGCTCCTTGGATGACCGTCCTTTCCGCCCGTTCCATGTAGTGTTGCTACTGCTCATCATGGACTGCCTCCTGTACCAACGAAATGAAAGATTAACACACCTTACCGGAAGCTGTAAACAAACTCTGTGAATATTAGAGGGAATGTGTTGCCAGATTACCGGGTATAACACCGACGAGCCTGGTCCGAGCTGCCGTGGAGTGCACCGACGAGCCGGAAAATTATAGCCAAAATGATGAGGGCGGGAGATGGGAGATGGGGGTGGCTGTGGTGTGCTGCCAGGGATTGGCGTTGAAAAAAAGCTTGGTCCAAACATAGGAGGAGGAAGGGGTGTTGGTTAGGAAAAAAAGGTTGGTTTCGGTATAGCTTTTCATGAATTCCTGCTGAGCCTGGCTACCTATGATGTGCAAAACTAAGGGAATGCATGTAGGGATGGGGGAGAATAAAAATGATCACGCTGTAGGTTCGCATGCACCTAGCTCCTCAAAAAACAAGTGTAGTCGTGCTCTCGGTGAGACGGCGTGAAATATTGTTGTTAGGGATAGCTGAAGCCGTGGGAACATCATGTGATCACACTATCCTCTATAGACAAGATCCAATGGACATCTGTGCATGCGTAGCTATCCCCCAGGGTAGCCAGCTATTTTGCATATATATATATATATATATATATATATATATATATATATATATATATATATATATATATATACATATGAAGCCCAAATGGGGCACATAGGAGCCCAAATGGGGCACCTAGGAGCATGGGCACCGGTATCAAATACCGTACATTTTAGGTATGTAGACATCATGAATACCTCGGGTATGTATACCTTGGGTATGTAGTACGTATATTCCCATAGGTATGCACATAGTAGGGTATACATACGTAAAAAGTATATATATACTTATACGTATATATACATACCTGACAGGTATGCGTACACTTGTGTATACGTATTCTAGGTATGTAGATACCTTGGGTATGTATACCCAAGTGTATATATACGTCATAGAAACTCAAGTTATATGTAATCAAGGTATCCATAATGTACACATGTACAAATTAAACAGTATTTTGTACAGGAGCATGGGCACCATGGAGCATCTGTTAATTTACCTATATATATATATATATATATATATATATATATATATATATATATAGGACAAATTTAGGCTACTCCAGGGTGTAGCTACACCCACATGTGTTTAGTATGATGTATGTAGTATATATCATACCGGAGAGTGTGTACAGGTAGTATGCAGTATATATTACTATTTCGGCAGTATATATACTACTTTTTACGTAGTATGTGTAATTTTTCTACATACTCCTTTTATATGTACATATATACCTGCATTTTGAATATATAGTGCAAACTACAAGCTCAATTTTATAATTTTCACGAAACTTGTTTTGAAGTATCTTAGATATAGTATATGAACATACTTGGACCGAAAAAGTATGACACATACGTCCGTACGGCAGTATATGAGACGTGAGTGTAGCTACACCCGGGAGTAGAAACCATTTTCCCTATATATATATATATATATATATATATATATATATATATATATATATATGTATATATAAGTACTATATACATAATAGAGATCACACATGATCGACCCCGAAGCACTACTACGCATCATAGGAGTCGTCTGAATCGTCGTCATCATCAACTGTTGGTGTTGTCGGTGCAAGGTGACGCTGCCCAAGGTTGACGACTCGAATAATGCGGTATAGCTCGTATGAAACATAAGCATCTATGGCGGCATAATCAATGTTCTTGCCGTGAAGTGGAGTCGTCTCCCACTCCTTGTGGTTCTCGATCTTGTTCTTCATATCACCATACCAGTCGTCGATCAAATCCACTGTCATATGAGCCATTGAAGTCCTTTCATGCCGAGGCCTGAATATCTGTTGGATATCAATGTGGCAGGCAGCCGGTATCTCAATTCTGAAGCTTTTCCTCATCTTGATCTTGTCGTTGTTTGTATCAACGCTAACAAAACGAATGTCACTGCGGCAAAGGAAGTTCATGAAGGCTAGACAATTCTTGTTACTACTGCAACAACAAGTTAGCATGGAACAAATTGTTAATTAAGAACCATAACAATAACCTACTTCTTATTACTTCTTGTTAATTACTACTGCAACAACGACTTGCATATTGCAACACGGATTTGCCAATATGCAACAAGCTGCCACCACATGCATGAACTATATATAAACCTATGTCACGGATATATGATTTCAATGGGGATCGGACATGTTGCTATCCTATGTAATTTTCATTATAATAAACCTATGCAATTTTCTATACATCAGGCGCATATATGATTCAAATGGGGATCGGATTGCTATCCTATGCAATTTTCTTCCATCTATGATGAATGGATCAAGGCCCAAAACGTACCTTGACCATTGGAAGACCAATACATTCTTCCTAAAGCAAAATTGGATGAACGCGACATCCTTCCCATCATGCGTGTACTCAAGATCAAGCCCGATGAATTTTTCTTGATCCTTCGCGCTTTCAACCCATCCTTTGAAGGTGGCAAGATAGCCCGGCATCTTGGCGCTGTCGTTGGTGTAGACGACGGTGAGCACGTTCGTGCCATGTACACGAACAGGGTGCGGACCAAGAGTAATTGGTTGATCCATTGGTGGATTATGGGAAAAAGCTAAGAGAGGAAGAAGAGAGAGGAGGCCGAAACAGAGAGAAAATGGCGTTGTACTGTAGCAATTCGTGAACACATAGGCGCGGGAGGCAAAACGGTTCGACTATTTTCTACCGGTTGTAACCACCAACCGGTACTAAAGGTGCTCGGACAGGCAAACGGTTGTCAGGCGCCCCTTTGCCACACACCTTTGGTACCGGTTGGTGGCTAAAACCGGTACCAAATGTGCTCGCACCAGGCGGATGGTTGCCACACACTTTTGGTACCGGTTTTAGCCACAAACCGGTACTAAAGGTGTGTGGAGAACCGGTATTAGACCTGCCCACCGCCCCTCCCCGTTCGAACCGGAACAAGACACCCATTTCTACCGGTTTCTAATTGATTTGGTACTATAGCTAAAATCCTATGGCCCTGTTTCTACTAGTGCTAGTCATCCAGAATTGAATGTTCCATTAATTGAGCTCACCCACAGAGCTAGATCTCCCAATCCCTCCACCAAAACTTGCTGATGTTCGGAGGATTGAAGGAGAAGGCCCCAATATACATTTTCACCAACCGGGTTTTCATTCCCCCCTCATTTGCTTTAGGGATTCAAGTCGAGGGTTTCTTTGTGGAAAATCTAGACTCTGTTGCTACTCTCTTGTTGATTGTTGGTGATTCTTGGGAACCACCCAATTTGTTTGTGGGTGTGTGCCTCAAGCTCATTATAAAGGACTCGATTTCCGTCTCAAAGGGAATCAATAGTGGAAGGTGAACTAGTCATTTATGGCGAGGTTCATCGAAGAATAGGGTGATGCCTTTGTGGCGTTGAGTAGATCTTCGTGGCGAAACTCACACCCCTACAATGAGACGTACTCCCCTTAAAAGGAGGAACTCTATATTACATTTTTGTCTCTTCGTTCCCTTTCCTTTACTTTGTGTTTGTATTTTGTTTATTGTTGTTCTTGTTATATAGGTAAATTCACCATAGTTGCATATCTAGAGAATTTACCTTTGTGTCAAGCCTTAATTTGAAAATAATTAAAATTGGTCGTAGCACCTATTCACACCCCCCTCTAGATGCACATACTATCCGTTCATAGGTTATATATCTCCAACAAGTACTAACACTATGAACATGCGATATCTACAGGGGATGGCCGATCTATATGGGCCTCCATGGTGAGCCACTGTCACCAAAGTTATTTAATATTGCAGTTGATATGCTTGTCATCTTGATTGAACACACAAAAAACAATGGAATAATACGAGTTGTGCTAGACCTGATGGATGGTAGTCTCGCTATCCTACAATATGCCAATGATACGATACTTTTTCTTAATCATGACTTTGAACAGGATCAGGGCTTTAGTTGCTCACACCAATTTGGTGCATATAGGCAACCTGACACGTAGTAGCCTTGTTATGACATATGCATGCTCAGATTCACATTTGCATGTTGCTTGGTTGTTCATGTTGCTTGTCTTCCAGCAAAGAAAAAGTGAATCATATTGCTTGGTTGGCAACATTTCATTCTTTTGTCCAAGACCGATGCAAATACTGATGTTGATTATGCACAAGGGGGACGATGTGGTGATTCCTTCTTGGAGTGGTGAGGTTTCCAGTACTCTTGCACATTTAAGTACTAACTAACATAGATAAGTATATAGAGATTACGACATAACTTAGAAGTACCATATGTACTTAGTTTGTGACTTGCAGAAGTTCATTCATAGCCCAACTTAACTAACAACCCAAAGTAAGTTACCAACTTAAATAGATTATACATATACTAGGTACTATATGCAAGGGATTCATAATGCATTTGGAAACCACCTCCGAGCAAGAGTAGTCGAAGATGACCACCTGTAAGTCATTTGGCTCTAGCAGTTTGAAGGTTAGGACGTAGCTTAGATATCTTGAGTTGATGAGGAACAACGAAGTCTGGAGACCTTCAATCCATCACCACAATACCTTCGACATCCTTGAACCTAATAAAACATGTACAACTTATGGTCGTCTTTAGTAGGATGATCTTAGGAATCCCAATCCAGGTACTCCACGAAGACATCAGGGATATGAAGTGACGAGTAGATTTTACACTCACCTTTTATCCTCGTTTACGGATTTTTTCTCAGATAATTGCTTTAACCTACGTACTAATCACTAATAAATTCTAAGATGTTACAAAATCCTTGTTAATTTTATTTCTTGCAGAAATGTACACATATATTATGATGAAAAGGAGGATAGATAAGAAGTATCGTAAGAGAGAAGGATTTCCAATCAAAAGGGACGTGCAATGAATTTATAGAACATTTTCTAGTGCAAGATACGAGCACACACACTTGTACGACACGATATCGACTCTATGATGGCAACCCTAACGACTTATTGCTAACCCATTACCATGAGGCAAAAAATCCCCACAGTTATCTTCTATACCTAAATAGGAATACCCCACTACTTGATTTTCCAGCATTCTCATGATTCCACGTCACCCTTTATTCCCCCAGCCAATCAGCTAAACATACTACCCTACATGCGCGCGGTCGGTAGACCGAGGCAGGCTGATACGAGACGCTCAATCGCTTTAAACTAAACGAAAGGCGGACAATTGATTACCCGAAAAGAAACTGCAATTAATTGATTTCTGTAGTCCAGCCGTCGTCTTGGTTCTCTGTTCCTCTCATCTTCTCCACTCTGCCTCCAGACTCTTCCTACTAACCAGCTTAACCATGTCCAATTTTATGTCTAAACAATTATGGCTTTAGTTCTGTCGACCTTACCGAGCAACATCACCATGGCGTCTCCCGTCCCAAGGAATTCGCGGCCGGGTGAACCACGCCATTGTCTCGGAAAACTAGCACTAGCAGCATGCAGCCTGCCTGCAGACGGACATGGGAAGCAGGTGCGCTGCGCTGTGCGTTCATCTGCCCCGCCTCCATCATTGTCGACGCGTCCGCATCCCTCGGCGCATCTCCTTCCTGGCGTCCGTGTACCCGTCCATGCTCCCGACGGTGACGTCGCGTGGAGAAGATCATCGGCGCCGGCTGAACGTCGTTGTCGTTGTCTGTCTAGCACATTGCGATATCTCCTCTTGCCCAGCACATACCCTGTGCTCGATTTAAGTTCGTGAAGTGCCCACGGCAGTAGTTCACAGGTTAGCTCACATGCATATGCCTGTTTTGGTTGGATTCAACCAGATTAATCTGGTTTCTTATGCTTTGTTGTCCTCTGATGCGTTAATTGTGAGTATTCTTCTGACGCTAATTATGAATTTTGTTTGATTTATCTAAATCTAACCCCCCCTACCTACACTCGGTGACCTGATCCATTATGTCTCTCCTTTATTCACAGGATTTGAGGTGGGCTCGCTCTGCTTCCTTGCGTCGTCGTTGTCTCCAACTCTGGATTTACCTCAAATTGTGTGTTGTCTATGATTACAAGATTTAAGGCATAATTGATTGGTTTGCTGATGTCATGTCCACATTTTTGCAAGGGTTGTTGGATTAAATCTGAACTTGATTACGATCAAATCATTCGTTTATGTCATTCCACTATGATATTAGTTCGTCTATTTACTGGGTTTTTTTGACAGTATCCTCCATTTGCTGGCATGTGCAGGCAGAATTCCATGATGTGATAATTGATACTAATATGTCAGTTTTATGTACTGGGATGCTCATATATGCATGTGTACCATAGTAAGGAGAGAAATCTATTTCATCTGGTTTTTATTTCAATAGTTTTCAGCTATGCTTTCCTTCTACTTATAAACATTGTGTATGCTCAGCTGCCGAGGGTTTCAACTCCACGTCTCAATCTTGGTCAAACACCAACTTCTGGTCAGTTACTAATTTTTGATGTTTTCTCTTGTAGATAATTTTCTTATATAGATCAACTATTTATGTTCATCATGGTTTTCTTCCAGCGTGTCTGAATCCATACTCTGAATCCATACAAGAGGTGCCTCAAGGATGTATTAAAGGCAGTGTAAATAAGAATAAATATATGACTTGCATACCAAAAATAAATTCAGTAATGCATCTTTTGGTACACTCAATATCTGTCCTCATGTTGTTTCCAACTGATTTTAGCATTTTTTATTCAGTGTACCAAATTGTTACATATAGAATATGTTGCACTGAATCACTACAGGTTGCACTAATTTTATCCAGGTCTTAATTCCATACCTCTTAAACTACGTTATCTTACCACACGATATCCAAGTCGTGCAATATTCTTATTATGTCAACATTTCCATTATCTAATAATTTGTTTCTACTAATCCCGCTGCAACACGCGGGGTATCATCTAGTTAACTTTATTAAAATAAAAAAATGAGATTGTCACAAATTACAAGATACACTAGAAGTGTAAGAAAAATCAAACAAGGTATAAGGAAGGCTACAAATCCAAGATCTAAACACATGAGCAATATTGTCAGAGAAACGATGACAAAGTAAAGTTACATCATGAAGAAACATCATTTTCCAGGTCATAAACCTTGGCCTTTATCCTTAAAAAATCGGAGCATTCCTTACTTTCCAAATATTCCAACATGCCAAAAAAACACTTCTAGGAAGAAAACTTTACCAGAACTCATCTTTCCTTCTTTACAAATGCATAACATATCATATCCTTGATTCTAGGAAATCTGGAGGTAGTTCCAAACCCTCTGGCCGAATAGACACTGGAAAAATAAGTGGTGTATGTCCTCATATTGCCTACCCAAACACAGAACACAATGCTCATCATCGGTAACATGCTAATGCCTCAACCACACTTTCAAATATCAAAATTGGTTCTATCTAATTTAATATCGTCAAGCCACAAAGAGATAGTGTTGAACTCATTATATACTTGTTGTGACATAGGTAAGCTGAAGAAGGTCGACCTGTTAGAAGCCAGCACATAATCCTTTACAACAATTTTTCCATCAATCGCAAAAGAGTGTAGCCGAGAAAAAAATATTATAAAGAGGTACACAAGAATTTATAACTTACCATGCATCTGACAAAAAACATAATCGAATCACCAAAAATAGAAATTGGTTTTGCAACGTCTCTATAGTTGTCCAGCAGCTTAGCCACATCTCACCACCAAAACGAGCCACATAGATTACCTGCATGGGGTACTACATCATTATAATAAGCATTGTCGACCCAAGGAATTTCAACTCGGTTATAAAACTTTTGCAAGTATCTCATCAAAAGTGCTTCATTTTTTATTTTGAAGTTAACAATTCCAATCCCACGTTGATCTTTTGGTTTACAAATAGACTCCCATGAGGGTTAAAAAAATTGGGTGCCTCCCCATTCCCTCTCCACAAACATTGGCGGATAATTTTGTTTGATTGCTCAGTTTTCCTCAGGTATATGCAAAGAGCAAAAAAAGTACAATGGTAATGAAGAGAAGGTTGTGGTAATTAGTTGAAACCTAGCGCCGTGAGATAAAAACAAGAAGTGGCACACAATATTCTTTCCAGTCTAGTAACTAAAGGAATCACGAACCTTTGGCCTTAGAGTCTCAGCTGGCTGACCAAGAGATGTAAATGGTAAAGCTCCAACTTGTCACCAAAACACTGAGCCATCTGAGCTAATCTAACCCTATCCACGTTGATTCGCAAGATGCAATATTTATGATAATTAATATTTAAGCCAGTTGTTGTAGAGAATATTTGCAATAGGGATTTGAAATCCCTAATCTGATCTTCATCAGTTGGCAGAATCAGAAGTGTGTCGTCGGCATACTGTATTATTGGGAATGCAAAGTCCAAAGTTTAGATGGGAAGCCAAATCTCACCTTGAGCATGAAGATCATTCACAACATCTTGCAATAAATTGTAACCTAGGGTAAAAATCAAAGGAGATAAAGGATCACCTTGGCACACTCCCCGCTTTCCTAGAACACCATTCAAAAATACTGAGAAGGTCCCATATGACAAGAGTTCTCTTACACAACCAATATATATTGCATCAAAGCCTTTATGTTTCGGCACCTTCAAAATTGCCCCGTGCTCTATGGTAGAAAATGCCTTTTCAAAATAAAGTTTTAGAATGATGATTGGTTTCTTGTATGAGTGACACAAATGCCGGTACTCAAACTACAAGCTATGCAATCTTGAATAGTTCTCCCACGAATAAATTCATACTGATTTTTACTAATGCATCGCATAATCTGATCCTGCAATCTATTTGCCACCAGCTTACTGAGAAACTGAAGACAAGCATTCGTTAAACAAATAGGACTAAAATCATTAACCCCTTTCGGTGATGCATTTTTGGGCACCAAAGTTATATAGGATGAGTTAATATTCAGCAAACCCGTGGCACCACTGTGAAAATCATGAGCTAGCTTGTAGAAATCCTCAAACACAATATTCCAACTTTTTTTAAAACATGTTGTTTTAAATAGCGGGCTAAGACATATCGCCGAAACCTCCAAAAAAAAATCTATAACGCCTCTAAATTGCCTATATAGTGTGCTATTTTAATGGGTTCGGTACCTTTTAGTGCTCTAATACACTCATCGGCATAGTGCAGATAGCCTGTTATTTGAAACTTTGCATTAAAAACCATCCGGCCTAGGTACCCTGTCCACTGGCATAAACTTCACCATGTAGTCCATCTCCATGTTGCAAAAATGCACAATCATCACATCCGGCCATCAACATGTTTAACCAAACGGTGGACATCAAGGCCCATTGTGATACCCGTTACCCATCATTCTTTCTTTAAACGCATGGAAAAAATTCCGGCCATTTGTTCATGATCAGTTACAACAGAATTATCAACATCTTTCAAACTAGCCACTGTATTTATTCTGTAACGGTTTGTCACCATCGCATGAAAAAAATAGTGTTCTCTTCACCTATTTTAATCCATCGAATAGTACATTGATCAGACAAAAATTCTTGAAGATGAAGTTTAACAAGACGTCGAAAGTTCAATTCTGGTTTGGATAGGGTTATGTTATCTTCAATCTCATCAAGAATAAAAAAAGACTTATTGAAACATTCAGTCAACAATTTAATCTTTAATAATGAAGGTGCTCCACCTTTTAATATCATATCGAAGGTTCTTGAATTTTTCAGCCATGCGAGCAGCACTAGTAATTTTCCAGGATTACCTGTTGCACGAGTTTTTAACACATTAAAAAAACACTCTGAGATACCCAAAAGTTTTCAAATCAAACGATTTTAGACTTAGGTATCAAGGTACCAATTGCACCAACATGGGAGATGGTCGGAAAAGAATTTCGCAAGTGGAATATTGTATTTGGGGAGTGCATAATCCAATTCACTGATGTAAAGAGCTAGTCAAGCTGAACTAACAAGGATCTCTCTACATGTTGGACCAACCAAAATTCCTGCCCTTAGTAGGAAGCTCCCCTAATCCCAAATTCTCAACTAATTCAATGAGAATGAACATATCATTTACCCCCCTACTCTGTTTCGGTTATCTACTGACCTAATGAAGTTAAAATCTCCTAGAACTAACCAGTTATCATTGATGGGGATATCCATATTATAAATCCAACTTACAAATTTATTTTGTTCATCACCCTGGCATGGCCCATGCACATCAATAATCCTACATTTTTCTAAGCTATGTGAAAGTACAAGGATGCCGCCTAGAGGGGGGTGAATAGGCGTTTTAAAATAATTACGGTTTAGGCTTGAAAAAATGCGGAATAAAACTAGCGTTTAATTTATCAAGCACAAAACCTACACAAGCTAGGTTTACCTATGTGCACCAACAAGATATGCTAGGCAAGATATACAACTATGTGATAGCAAGATAGATGACTTCAAGCACGATGGCTATCACAAAGTTAAATGCATAAGTAACGAGCTAGAGTATAGAAATAACCGAAGCACAAGGAGACACCGATGTGATTACCGAAGTTCCTTCCCAAGGGAAGTACGTCTTCGTTGGAGAGGTGGGGAGCCACCTAGGCGCTCCTCAATATCACGGATAAGCACACCTTATTCTCCTTGAGCTTCTCCGGTGAGGGAGATGCTTGTTTCCACTATGAGGTCGACTTGAAGGCGTTGACCAAACCTTACACGGGGTTGAGGCTATCTCCACAACTCAATTGGAGGCTCTCAACGAAGCTTCTTGCAACAAGGTGGAAGCACCAAGCACTAACTGTCTATGGTTCTCAATACACCCAAGAGGAAAAATCTCTCCGGTGACCAAGCACCCAGGAGTAACAAGCTCACGAACTTCTCTTTCACAAATCTCGTGGGGAACTCAAACCGATGCACCTAATGCAATGGCAAGAACACACAAAGTGGTCAAGAACTTATCTCCCAAATCCCACCAAATCAACTAATGCAATGGATGGAGGAAGGAGGAAGAACAAGGAAAACAACAAATAAATCCCTAGATCTAGATCCAATAGGTTCCCCTCACAAAGAGGAGGGGTTGATTGGTGAAGTGGTAGATCTAGATGTCGTCTCTATTTTCCCTCAAGTGGAAGCAAGAATCATTGGAGGGATTGAGAGATAGCAAGATTTTGGAGGTCAACAATGGAGGTCAAATTTTCCCGAAAGGTTAGGGAACCATTGGGGAAGAAGACCCCTTAAATAGGCCACCCAAACATCCAACCGTTGGGGACAAAATCGCGCAGGGGCGGAACCTCCGGTGAAACCACCGGAACCTCCGCCCCCGGATGAGTTAGAACACCAAAAGGGCTGGAAAACTGCCCCAGGCACCGGAACCTCCGGTGGTTTCACCGGAGTTTCCGCCAACATCATCCCGAAAGGGTTTTCGGCGGAGCCAGCACCGCTGGAAAAAACTGCAGAACACCCGATACGAAAACGGTCGTAACTTTTGCATCCGGACTCTGTTTTTGATGTTCTTGGGATCGTTGAAATCGAAACGACGAGCACTACAAGAATATGCAGAGAAACATCATGGTAAAAAATGTGAATATAAAACCAAATGATGAAAGGTTTGGCATATCAATAAAGGACAACCGGTAGAAACCTCCAACAACAAAAATGCGATAAGTTTTTCATACGAAATCCATTTTTGATGAACTTGAGCTTGACATGAAGAACATGAAAAGATATAAAACCTTACATGGATAAAACCCAAATAAGAACCAAGAAGTATGATGCCAATTATGCAAAGTTTTGACCTCTCTACGATAGATACGATCAAGATATGCATTCAAGAGCCCCTCTTGATAGTACGGTTATCTATCCTATAATCCGGTCTCCCAACTAGCATAATGAGACCGGTAAAATAGAAACCCTGTATAAGTCATACCTTTACCTTGCGCAATCCAATTGAGCTAGATGATGACGATCTTAATCACCTCAAGTTGGACCACTTTTCTTGATTGCGCTTCGCTTCGTGAAGACATGTAAATTGCTCCCCCATAAGCTAATATTAGAGAGCTTCTCACATGACCATCTTCACTTGAACATAATCTCTATATGGGTGGCAAGCTTTTCACACCTACTTGATCAACCAAGTATCTTCTCTTTATTCATGATGATGATGACTCGAAGGTAAACATGAATGTTCACACAATCTCCTTCTTCAAGACATGCTTGTAATATGGTCAATAGTAGCATGACAATTCTTCTATTGATCATATATATATATTCATTAAGTGATGATATTGATGAGATTATCACATTACCATCTTCACTTGACCATAATATCCATATGGGTGGCAAGCTTTGCACACCTACTTGATCAACCAAGTACCTTCTCTTTATTCATGATGATGACGACTCGAAGGTAAACATGAATGTTCACACAATCTCCTTCTTCAAGACATGCTTCTAATATGGTCAATAGTAGCATGACAATTCTTCTATTGATCATATAGATATATTCATTAAGTGATTATCTTGATAGCATCCAACCTTGAATCCAACACATGGAGTTCAAGTGGTGCCAATGGACAAACCTATAATAATGGCTCAATGCAAACATTAGTCCATAAGGATTGTTATTAATTACCAAAACCATACATGGGGGAACCATACACTTTCAATCTCCCCCATTTTGGTAATTGATGACAATCCCTTTTACGAGGGTTTATATAATTAATTAATCAAACATGCAAAGCAATACACATGGATGCATGAGAATGGAAGGCAAAAATGCTTAAGAACAAAACCAAAGCATTAAACCAAATTCCGTTAAACCCTCTAAACTTCTCCCCCATTGTCATCCATTGCCGAAATGGGCGGGAAAATGTAGAAGGCCAATATAGTAAGAGCTCCCCTACAATTTTTGCATTTCTCATAATATGAGTGAAAACAAATGCATATTCAATGACGAATAGATGGGGGAGATCAAACTATATTGAGTATCCAAACATTCCAAATAAGATTATATTCCTTTAACACTTCTTCCAAGAGGAGGAGCACAAACAAAGGATCCGAAAAACCAATGGAACCAAAGATTTTATGATTTTAGCAAAATAGTGTTCTAAAGAAAATAATGAAGCTCCCCAATGTTCATGCACTATTTAGAGTTTGTTTTTGCATTTGAATACAAAGTGCACAAAGATGGGATCATCACTCCCTGAATATCCTCTAAAACACAAAACAAGTGCAAGAGAGCATTAAAAGCAAACTAGGCATAGCACTTGAAGAAAATATATGAATGATTGAGCAAAAAGATACCAAATGAACGGAACACCATGATACAAGGCTCAACCATACATAAGGAAACCAACATGCCCACCAAGGTAAGAATGAGAGAAAAAAAACTCAAAAAAACAAATGAGTGCATAAGATGAAATAATATAAGACAAGCACTCATAAGGAAAATACTTTCCGGAGTCACCAAAAATGAAAAGAGTATAAAAAGGGTGGACTCCAAAGGAATATGATACCAAAAATAGATGTAACTCCTCTCATGTGTATAAGTTTCTAAGTGGACACAAATCATGATAATATGTATCCACAAAGAAGCATGTACACACAAAATAGTTACGAAAGTGAAGAACATGATATCCAAGAGAAAGTCATAAATACACCAATAGGATTTATTTTTATTGAAAGCATAGCACATAGCTCAATTTTATCTTAAAAGGGGATAAATTAATTTCCAAGACAAACACACCAAAGACATCCCAAATACCAATAAGGGAAAAATAGATAGTTGCAATGTTTTGGAAGAATCAAGTATGACAAAGGGAGAATAATTTTACAAATAAAGAATTTTCATGCCAAGATGCAACCTACACAAGGTTGAATATAAGAATACTATGCATGAGAGATACTTGTTACCAAGATAGCATTGGAGATGTTATTGTGGATAAGAGTTAATCTATCATCCTAGCTTGACTCCGATAATAACATGGTGACAACACCTTCCTTGAGAATGAGGCAAGCATCCATTGCGTCTCAAATGTACCTAAAACACATTTAAGCACAAAATGGTCCCCAAACACATTGGGTCCAAAGTAGTTTGTAAAACTACAATACATAGGATAAGCTCCACATAAATATGTGCATATAGATATGAAATTGAATTTCATGCATATCTTAGCCGATTTAGGATTCGGTGGAGTTTACCCTATATATTGCATCAAAGAAAGTAAGCATGACATAACAAATACTTTAGTAAATATGCATGCAAAGTTTTTCAAGAACCAAAAGACAAGTGAAAACGAGATCCCAAAGAACCAATTGACACTTCAAAGAAACCAATTAAAAGTTACAACAAGAAATGAGATATTGAACTCCCCAAAGAGATATCAAAAGAAAGATTCATTAACGAAAAGAAGTCCAATATCCAAAATAGATCAATTTGAAAATAAAGCAATGAGTAAGATAACCAACTCCCAAAAAGACCAAGGTTCCAACAACTAAACCAAACCCTCAAGACTTTTCATAATGGCACAAAGTACCAAGACGAAAAAGGTTTGTCTTCCAAATAGACACGTCATCGGGATTAAATACCAATTGATCAAGATCTAAAGAAAAATGAAGAAAAATAGTGTTCTAAATATTATAGGAAAACTTCCCCATGATTTGTGCATTGCTTATAATTTTGTATTTGAATACAATATGCACACAAGTGGGATCCTTGCTTTAGCTTTACCAATTAGAACACCAACCAAATACGAGTAAACCAAAAGGATTCTCAAAGGGAAAGGAAGACAATGGGAGTGAGCACAAAATAAATTACTTGGCAATAAATATGGAAAAAGAAGAAATATCCCAAGTAAATATGATCAATACATTATACCACAAAATATTATCACTTGTCAAGGACAAGGAGAGGAGTTATTACTCGGTGGTATGTTGCATACATATTCATGATCATATTCACCAAACAAAAGCTTCCAAAAAGGATAGGAATGAAAACACCATGCTTAAATAGAGATTCTTGGTGGCTTCAATAGTCGAATGATCATGCAAAGCAATTATTAATATATCAAGAAGCAACCGGTTCCCGAGAAGGTAAATACTAATGCTAATTTGTGGAAAACCGCACCAAGAAAGTCTCTCACAAACAAGATACTAAAAGATGAGCAAATAAAATCATTTAAGCAAATTGAAACTTGTTTGAGCACACATGCCACATAGGAACAATATAATTAACAATATCAATTCTATGTGGAAAAACCATAAATGTTCACATTCTTTAGGCTTGTAATATGCACAAAGCATATTACTCCCTCATAATGTGATAATCTGTATCTTCTTAGTAAGAGGCAAACAAAGACCAACTTGAGATAATTAATAGACATTAGAATTTGAATTTCTCATGAGTATGACATACCACAAAGAGACTAGATAATATTGAAATATCAACACTATGTGGTATTCCTCATGTACACACATTTTAGGATTGTGAAGTGCCAAAGGCATATTACTCTCCCAAAATGGTATAGTCCATTAATCACTCAAAAGAACCAAATAAGATACAAACAAGATGCAATTAGGCTCAAAGCAAACTCATACATACATTTTGTGCGAACTGACAAACACATACTAAATTACTCAAGGATAAGTAAGTAGTAAGAACAAAATATACTAAATACAAGCAAGGTACAAAACCAATACATGCAAAGGGGAAGCAACTTTCAATGTATCTAAACTACTTATAAAAGAGCAAACTTCGTAGATACATTAAATCTTAACCGTCAAATTAGATGATCAAATGGACAGAATCAATACAATGTTGAGCCGCTCGACACAAATCCAAAATTACCAACAATGCCACCGCCAAGTGTTTTTAGCGAACCGGTACCAATCTCTCCTTTTCTATCTCTAGCGTCAACAGAGAACGACGGCGGCTGACTCTGAACATAGCGATTCGTCTGGGTCGCCGCAGGATCATATGGCCCCATCTCTAGATCCCCGCCCCGTGCAGCGCTGGCCTTCTAGAACTACGGCGCCACCGCAGCTTACCAGCTCCCTGGCCGCCTCTTGGTCGCACGGCACTCACAGCCCAGCTTGGGGATGACCGCCCGGGAAACCACCGCTCCGGCCGTGCTGCCGCGGAGTCCGCCGCCTCCTCCTGGCTGCATCGGCATGACCCCAGTCCTTGTTGCTGGGGCCGTCCCTCATGGAAACCTCTTTGACGACTCCTAAAGCCACCGTGGCAGTGGGTCGCCACCCTGGAGAAGCACGGTCACCTTCCTGTGAAGGTGGTAGTGGGCTAGCAGGAGGAGGTCGCTCTTGGTTCCAATTTTGTTCACGATGAACTTAGGCTCAGGGTTACCTCGGCATATAGGGCAGTAGATGAGCTTCATTGCCGGCTGCCGGCTGCCTCCTCCATGTCAGGCGGGCCGCCGCCTCATCGATGGAATTTTTGGTTTCGAGAGCTATAGTCAGGTTTTGGAGAATATAAGCGTTTGGTGAAACTTTCTGATAGCTGCTTTCAGTCGGAAGTTTGGCACGTTTTTCCGGGCTGCAGAGAAACTGCCGACGCCCGACGGTGCCTCCAAGGAACAGACGAACATGTGTGCCCAGACGAGTGGTTGTCACGGTCCATCCGTTGAATGGTCGACAGATGCAGAATACCACAGGTTTGCATTGCACGCCGGGGAGTAGCAAAATATGTGCATACGCATCCACATGTAACTTCAACTGTACAAATCTATACCGCCTGCACCATGAAGAACGCAAAAAACGTGAAAAGGAACACCAGCGCTTTCTCTGAACCAACTTCCCACAAAGGAGAGCGACAAGAATTATCTCACCATGGTGGATTGTCTGATGGCTATTACCAGCAAGAAGATATGATATCATGCATGTTCATGTGTTATAAGAAAGCAATCAGGTGAGCAGTAGGTAAAACAGTTTGATTATCTCATTTTTTTTGGCTGGTATATATGTTGAACGTTTTAGGACTGTCATTGCCGATGATGTTAAAGTATATAATTGTCCATTTTCACAGGCAAACAATAGTTTTGTATAGACACGGGAGATAAATTTCAAGAGAAGTTGAATAAATTAATATGGATGGATCTTGCAGCAAACTTGATATTGTTGGTATCAAGAAGGATGCTACGAAGAAAACTATTCACGGAGCAAGGACAGGAGATTACAAGAATAACCAGAACAACTATTTATTAATCACGTAACTAGAGTAATTTATACCATTAGGTTTACTAATCTTGGTTGATTTAACGGTGTTAAGTGTGATGTGAAGATAAAATTTGGTGGATATATGATAAAAAGTGTCGCTTTTTATAAGTAGAAGAAATGAGGTCTCCATGAAAACCTAAATTTCAATTACTTATACGAATCAGCATTTAGGGATTATGCACTTGGTGTGAATTTTTTTAATCTTATATGAATCAGCATTTAGGGATTATGCACTTGGTGTAAAATTTTCAATTTTGTATACTAATGATTTCTGTATGGATTCCTTATCTGGACTGTGCGCTAAAAATCTGGTACAATAGTACACAATGCCTTGTTCTTCTCTGTTGCTTTTCCCTTTTTATTCTTTCCACCATAGAAGACTATGTAGGGAGTTTCATTAACTGGAATAAAAATAGGGCTAGGGCATATTAAAAGAGAAAGGAATGTTATGTTTTCAGAGTTTTCTACACATGACCTCTCTCTATTCTATCATAATTGTGAGCTTGAGGCCTGAGCACATATCCACGAGGTTTGTAGCCATAGATTGTTTTGTTCTATGCCTGTAAAAAAATCGAGACATCATGTCGTCGAAGCCATTTATTTCTACTATTCCAAATGTGGTTATTTCTACTATTTCAGAATGTAGTGCTCATACAGTGTATTCTGTTCGAGGGTTTGAGTTGATTTTTTTCTTATTGGCCTGATCATTAATGTAACAAGGAGTGATGGTGCTTTTGTTTGCTAATTGGTCCATGAAAATCATTTTTTAACCATTTGAGGCGTAATTCATCCAAATTTCAAATACATTAGTTGACTTATGAGACGTGCAGTTGCACGTACACGTCTACTAGTATATATAATGTAATAAATACAAGTTACCGCAAGAAGGAGCATGGAATATGAGATAGAGACGTGATAATCCAAATGACTTGGCTTAAGGAAAATATACGTGATGAAGATCCCTTAATTCTTCATGATATAGCCAAGTCTCCAATACCCTCCGATAACACCTATTGATCAAGTTTGAGCTTGTTGGTCCCCAACCAAGTTGGGTCCTAAGAGGTTAGTCACAATAGGCTTGGAAACCCAAATGGTTCTTTTCTTGACACCACTTTGAGCACCAACATATTTGGCAAACACATTGCCCACATTATCCTTCTGAATGGAATAGACATCATCAATTATGATAGGGTTTGATAATGTACCATTAGTGCATGAAGAAGCAAGATGGCCCTTTTCACGGTATAAATAGCAACAACGACTTCTTCCATTCTTCTTTAGTTGATTTCTCAACTTGAGAAGAATTAGCTTGAGTCTTCATGAGAAGAGGCATTTCTTCAACTTGAAGTTGAGATTGAGGTTGAACTTGTGGCCTCTTCCCTTGTTGCTTCTCGCTAAGTTTCTTATTCTTCAAATGGCATGATCTAACATGATGCCCTTCAACCTTGCACTTGAAGCAAACAATCTTGGCCAAATTCTTGACTTGTTCATGGCCCTTATTCTTGTCGACCTTGGACTTGTTCTTGTGATTGGAAATGAATCCAAGTCCTCTCTTGTCATTGGGGGATTTTTGTACACTCAACATATTGTCAAGTGTGGACTTCCCTTTATGACACTTCTCCAAATCTTTCTTCAATGAAGTGACTTGTGCCTTGAGCTCTTTGATTCCCTCTACATGGTTAGTATCAACACAAGAGCTAGAGGAAGTATATGCATCATTATTAGAGAAACAAGGTAAGGAAAGCAATTCATCATAAGATGTGGGAACATTATGAGAGGATGAATTACTAGGACTAGAACAATGCAATATAGTATTTAAAGTAGATATTGTGCCTTTGTCCACATGAGGCTCACAAAATGTTACCTTAGTTAAGATAGCCTCATGAGCTAATTTTAGCCTCTCATGGGAGACTAGAAGATCCTCATGAGAGCTTGAGAGCTTTTCATGAGTTTCTTCCAATTTCCCATAATTACTAGTTAGCAACTCAAGTTGAGCACGTAGCTCAACATTCTCCTTTAATATGGATGCTTCACAAGAAATAGAGTTAGTATCACAAGCATCATCATTTTTAGCTTTGAGGTTGTTATCAAGAGCAAGAGATAATTCATTGTCCCTTCTAAGTTTAGAAACGCTAATAGCATAAGTTTCTTCTAGACTATATAGTTTCTCTTAAAGATAAGATCTAAGGGAGCGCTCTTTCTCAAGATCCTCTTCAAGCTATTTGTCATTGCTAGAATGACCACCATTATGAGTTTCCAAAATCACGATGATCTCCTCTTTTTCATCTACAAGAGAGTTAGCCTCATCAAGTTGTTCTAGGAGAGCATTCACATTTTCTTTGGTCTCACCAACAAGGCTTGCTAACCATAAGCCTAATTTATTATACTCATCATCAACCTCCTTACCAACATCATCATCACTACTATCACCATAATATATATTGGGGTTCAAAGTGGAAGATATCTTTGAATCCTTGGCCATAAGGCAAAATGTGGTAGATGATGATGAATCATTACTTGAGGCACCACTCAAGTCCACATCTTGTTCCATACAGAGTTGAGTTTCCTTTAAATTGTTAGCCATACAAATACTAGAGGAAACACAATCATTTTATCATGGGAACAAGATAAAGCAAGCATATCATCATGAGATTTAGTCAAGAAATGACGACATGATATGCAAAGACCATCAACACAAGAATGGAAAACATTTTTGGTGCTAGTTGTGTCTAAGTCCAAAGATGAGTCATTGAAATAAGATAGATATGAAGGATCATCAATAATAAGCTCATTATCATTATTGAAAATCCTATCACTACTCACCATCTCATTAGTTTGTGGCTTACCACATGTTGGTGAAGTAGAATAAGTTGAGAACACATCACGATCGGAAGTGGAGGGATAACAATCGTCATCTTCAACATTGGACACACCATATTTATATTGAAGCTTTGTCCATAACTCATGAGCATTCCCGATAGGAAAGAGTGGTTTAATAACTACAAGGCTCACAAGAAGGAAAAACGCATTAATAGCAAGAGCATCGAGAGACAAGTTTTTATCTTCCTCTAAAGTTGGATTTCTAGGATCCTTTGGAGGATAAAAACCCATCTCTACAATTTTCTCCATATGTGGGTCCATGACCCGAAAATAAATAAGCACGCGAAATTTCCAAACATCATGGTTTGTGCCATCGAAATGAAATGTGGGACCGTGCACTAATTCACTAAGCGACATCATTACTCTCAAGGCGGTGAAGCCTAACAATGAGATCCCTGGCTCTGATACCAATTGAAAGTACAAGGATGCCGCCTAGAGGGGGGTGAATAGGCGTTTTAAAATAATTACGGTTTAGGCTTGAGTAAATGCGGAATAAAACTAGCGTTTAATTTATCAAGCACAAAACCTACATAAGCTAGGTTTACCTATGTGCACCAACAAGATATGCTAGGCAAGATATACAACTATGTGATAGCAAGATAGATGACTTCAAGCATGATGGCTATCACAAAGTTAAATGCATAAGTCACGAGCTAGAGTATAGAAATAACCGAAGTAGAAGGAGACACCAATGTGATTACCGAAGTTCCTTACCAAGGGAAGTACGTCTTCGTTGGAGAGGTGGGGAACCACATAGGCGCTCCTCAATAGCACGGATGTGCACACCTTATTCTCTTTGACCTTCTTCGGTGAGGGAGATGCTCGTTTCCACTATGAGGTCAACTTGAAGGCGTTGACCAAACCTTACACGGGGTTGAGGCTATCTCCACAACTCAATTGGAGGCTCTCAACGAAGCTTCTTGCAACAAGGTGGAAGCCCCAAGCACTAACCGTCTATGGTTCTCAATACACCCAAGAGGGACAATATCTCTGGTGACCAAGCACCCAAGAGTAACAAGCTCATGAACTTCTCTTTCACGAATCTCGTGGGGAACAAAAACCGATGCACCTAATGCAATGGCAAGAACACACAAAGTGGTCAAGAACTTCTCTCCCAAATCCCACCAAAGCAACTAATTCTATGGAGGAAGGAAGGAGGAAGAACAAGGAAAACAACAAATGAATCCCTAGATCTAGATCCAATAGGTTCCCCTCACAAAGAGGAGGGATTGATTGGTGAAGTGGTAGATCTAGATCTCCTCTCTCTTTTCCCTCAAGTGGAAGAAAGAATCATTGGAGGGATTGAGAGATAGCAAGATTTTAGACGTCAACAATGGAGGTCAAACTTGCCCAAAAGGTTAGGGAACCATTGGGGAAAAAGTCCCCTTAAATAGGTCACCGAAATATCCAACCGTTGGGGGCAAAATCGCGCAGGGACGGAACCTCCGGTGAAACCACCGGAACCTCCGCCCCCCCCCCGGATGAGTTAGAACACCAAAAGGGTTGGAAAACTGCCCCAGGCACCGAAACCTCCGGTGGTTTCACCGGAGGTTCCGCCAACATCATCCCGAAAGGGTTTTCGGCGGAGCCAGCACCGGAACCTCCGGTGCTGGAAAAAGCTCCAGAACACCCGATACGAAAACGGTCGTAACTTTTGCATCCGGGCTCCATTTTCGATGTTCTTGGGCCTGTTGAAATCGCAACAACGAGAACTACAAAAATATGCAAAGAAACATCATGGTACAAATGTGAATATAAAACAGAATGATGAAAGATTTGGCCTATCAATAAAGGACAACCGGTAGAAACCTCCAACAAGAAAAATGCGATTAGTTTTTCATACGAAATCCATTTTTTATGAACTTGAGCTTGACATGAAGAACATGACAAGATCTAAAACCTTACATGGAGAAAACACAAATAAGAACCAAGAAGTATGATGCCAAGTATGCAAAGGTTTGATCTCTCTATGATAGATACGATCAAGATATGCATTCAAGAGCCCCTCTTGATAGTACGGTTATCTATCCTATAATCTGGTCTCCCAACTAGCATAATGAGACCAGTAAAATAGAAACCTTGTCTAAGTCATACCTTTGCCTTGCGCAATCCTATTGAGCTAGATGATGACGATCTTAATCACCTCAAGTCAGACCACCTTTCTTGATTGCGCTTCGCTTCGTGAAGACTTGTAAATTTCTCCCCCATAAGCTAATATTAGAGAGCTTATCACATGACCATCTTCACTTGAACATAATATCCATATGGCTGGAAAGCTTTGCACACCTACTTGATCAACCAAGTATCTTCTCTTTATTCATGATGATGATGACTCGAAGGTAAACATGAATGTTCACACAATCTCCTTCTTCAAGACATGCTTGTAATATGGTCAATAGTAGCATGACAATTCTTCTATTGATCATGTATATATTATATATATTCATTAAGTGATGATCTTGATGAGCTTCTCACGTGACCATCTTCACTTGACCATAATATCCATATGGGTGGCAAGCTTTGCACACCTACTTGATCAACCAAGTACCTTCTCTTTATTCATGATGATGATGACTCGAAGGTAAACATGAATGTTCACACAATCTCCTTCTTCAAGACATGCTTGTAATATGGTCAATAGTAGCATGAAAATTATTCTATTGATCATATAGAATATTCATTAAGTGATGATCTTGATAGCATCCAACCTTGAATCCAACACATGGAGTTCAAGTGGTGCCAATGGACAAACCTATAATAATGTCTCAATGCAAACATTAGTCCATAAGGATTGACATTAATTACCAAAACCATACATGGGGGAACCATACACTTTCAATCTCCCTCATTTTGATAATTGATGACAATCCCTTCTACGGGGGTTTATATAATGAATTAAGCAAACATGCAAAGCAATACACATGGATGCATGAGAATGGAAGGCAAAAATGCTTAAGAACAAAACCAAAGCATTAAACCAAATTGCCTTAAACCATCTAAACTTCTCCCCCATTGGAATCCATTGCCGAAATGGGCAGAAAAATGTAGAAGTCCAATATACTAAGAGCTCCTGTAAGGTCCCCCAGAACCACTGTTCAAGGACACCTCCGATATGCATACATTCACGATCCAAGATCACACCAGTCGTGAACAACATATCAAGTTGGTACACAGATACAATATCCATTACACGATTACACAAACACTTACAAAAGGGACATGGTCAGATGACCAAGTCTAACACAAATGCCACGCAGGGCAACACACAACACACATAGCGGAAAACTAAACACACAAACGTAGTAGAGCCCAAGTCACGCCTTAACCTACAGGCTGCTGACCGGGAGACGATCTAGTTTGAAAGCCATCAGCTCCGTACTCCGTTTCGTAGATCTCCTCCTGAGACTCCTTCTCGAAGTCTGGCAAGTAAATACCAGGGACGAAACCAATATGAGTACATTTGAATGTACTCAGCAAGACACCCATCATGTATCTTACCAAAATGCAAGTATGCTTATATGGTGTAGTAGGTAGGCTATACATAGGGTTCACTATCCATGATATATGAAAGATATAACATAGTTGATTTTGAAAATCTCTGTATCTTTGTTGAAGAAGATACTTCAAAAGAAAATAATATAGTTTTTCTTTCTCTTATAGATATCACATGTACAAGGTTTTTTGTAAAACTTTGTTAAAAGAAAGTTTTCTCTTTGCAAAACTTCTTGGAATCAACTTCCAGTTTTTTTTAGAAAAGAAAGTTTTTCTTTGCAAAACTCCTTGTAAAAACAAATTCTGGTTTTTCATCAACGGTACCTCCACGGTACAAGATTTCCTCCTTTCAGTACTTCGTAAGTCCAACACCTTTTTGAAAACATTGACACAATGCTAGCTACATGTCCATTCAACTGTCCATATCCGAGGACGCGGCTATTCCGAATAGTTGTACTCTGTAGAGGTGTACACATTCCACTAGATCCAATCATCTGCCATGAACCATCCATGGATCGACACAATGATATGCAAGCATCAGAAGAATGATCCTAACTGTCCACTCTGATCAAGCTAGTATATGGCTATCCCTTCAATTAGGTTTATTCCCCCTGGCACCATGTCACACATTGCCACAGCAGGGGACCCAATTGTCGCATCCGGAGGAGAAATTAATCCCACACTTTGCATGTCCCGTTTCTCCCTCCTGGCAACATTTCGGTTGAGAGAATCATCCTCTCTATAGCATCTTGGGATTAAACACACACTAACGAGAACAAGTATCTAGATAGGCCCCGTAACCATGTTGAGGTAGAGTGGCGGTACGGTAAGGGTTGTCCGGCGAAGACTAGGCTATGTGTCATTTTTTGTAAAACATCTTTTCCCCCAAAAATGACCACTTCAACAACCTCCGGTGGATAAGACGTCGTCTTTCCACCGGGTTTTCCATAAAATCCTTCATTTTGCAAAAATATATTTTTAAGGTGTCCACTTAGGGACTTATACTTTTGGTGGTAATAAATACCATATGGTGGCTATGGGCTTGGTAACACCAAGTATCAACTACTGGCATAGTAATGATATATATAATATTAATAGTAGTAATAGTCACTCAAAAATAGTTTTTGGTAATCAAAGTTTTGTAAAACTTTTCAGAAGTAAAACATGCATGATAGATAATGATAAGTGTAGTAGCAAGCATCAGGATGGCTTGCCTTAAATCTCTTAGTGTCCCTGGCCTTGAAGTAGCTTGAACTTGACGCACAGCTCCACAACTGCTGCTTCTTCTCCTTCGTTTTTCTAACGTCGTAAAAGAATAAAAGACACACACTCAGAACTAAAGTAAAAACGACTAAACCAAGAAACACATACATCAAGCAAACTTATGCTAGCACAATCACTCAAACGTTATCGAGAAAACTATCTCACAAAATCTAAGGGTACAAAACTGTCGTCAGGCAAACATATGGTTAAGAAACCATATCCCACATCTTACATACCATATATGGAGTGGGTGTACCACTCTCATAATAAGATATTCAAGAAGCTAAAAATATAGTTTGTGGGCACAAAAGGTGAGGCTACTAGAATAAAAACAATCACTCAAGGCAATACCCATGGCAGTGGGTATTAACAACACTCAAGCAATCATCACCAAACAAGTTCATGATTAAACTAATGCATAGGTAACAAGATACTACTAAGAACAACAACAACACTAGCACAACAATAACATAAGTACAATACTGACGCTAACGTAAACACTTGGACAATCTTCAAACAGCAAATAAGCATACCACAGATAATCAAGCTAGTTACAGACTATGCTTAAGTCTACCTCCAAAGCTAAGGAATTCATCAATCATGAAAATAACCAAAAAAAACAATAGATCAACCAATGGTAACAATTCATAAAACATAATCTAAAACACAATTATCACCAAAGATAATGCTCCTATCAAACAGCATAAAAACAAGAGTGCACTAATAGTATACTAGTATGGAATTTTACACAAGCATGCTATAGGAAATAATTATATTGTGCAACCATAGCAACAAGAAAACTCAAGAAGTCATGGAATAATAACAGAAGTAATAGCCTTCTAAACATGCTAGAATAAAGCATACACTCATAAAATAGAAGACAACAACACTAGAGCAACTCAAACAATCTAGTGGTGACACTAGTTCATCACTAAAGAAGCAAACCATGCTACAGGGATGCATTTTACTAAACAAGAAATACATGAATATAGATTCCTACTAACAGTACACAAACCCTACACATGCTAGTAAGCAAATACACACAACAAAAAATCCATGAAAACACCTACTAAGCAACATCAATCTATTCTAGCAATACATGCCTTTCTAATAAATTAAATAGCAAGCAACCAAGGTGCATGCCATGAAACCATTAGCTATGAACTCAACACAAACTTAACTAAACACTTTCAAAAATCCAAACACTCAATGAAATCTATTTACAATTAATTTACCAATCACTAGGAAAACATTCTATTTGTAAACAACAATCAATTTAACCACACAATGGTGGACACTTCTTAACATGATATTCCTAAGGGAATATTATGTTAACAAATGAAACACAACTAAACATACTAGTAGTAACAAAGAAATACTAAACACTTCAATCAAACAAGTAAAATAAACAACCATTTTCCTTGGTGGAAAATACTAGACAAACATATAGTAATGCATGCTATTTTCACACAAGTGTATGTAGGGGATTTGCATCCCTAACCAAGATGCAATGGGACCAGTGGGTTATGGGCACACTAATACCAAGGAAAAAATAGGTAACAAGGCCTCTGGTCACACATGGAAAGATAAAAAAACAAAGCAATCAATACAAGGCTATTCATAATAGTGGAAACAATACTAGTGAAAACAAGCAACAATTGCTACCATGCTTTGCTATAAAATAAGGTGCAAGGTAACAGAGATAATAACATCACAATAACAGTACCAAAATGGTACTGGACTCAACTCAACCACAATCATAACTTAGGTCAAACAAATCTACCAAGATTGGTTCACACAATAATCAAATAATACAAGGAAAATCACAAATGCTACTTCTATTTCTATTTGACTTTCCAAACATGCACACACTTTCTATGGTAGTTGTATTTCAAGAAAACAACCTAATAAAAAGTGTAAACACATCTATATATGCTAGGAAACAAAGCTCAAGCAATCACACATTTACTTTCAAACAAATACACACATAGCAACAAAAAACAGAAAAGCTGCTGTATCTAAAAAGGCTCACCAAAAATAATCTAGGGCTCTAAAAATTAACCAAAGCAAGGGTTTGTTATATCTAAACACATACAAACTCATCCAATTGGATTCACCTCAAAAATCATTTTTGAACCATTCTAAAAATCCTAGAAAAGCCTACTGTTCATTTACCAAAATGGATGGCATTTCCATTTGGTAACTGACGTTGATGTGAGGCCAAGTCCTATGGATATATCCACTCATAGGATATTCAAAAAAAAAATTATTTGACCAAAATGGATACAGATTCCAAAAGTTATGACAAAAACATTTTCACGGAAATTCTGGGGCAAAAAATTTATTGTGACCAAAATAAAAGTGCAAACTTGGATCTACCAACGGGACATGGTTAGGAAAACATAAAACTAGTGCCATGAATTTTGGTTGATTTTATTTTGCACGAAAGCTAATTTTAACAGGGCCAAAGCATTCAAGCATTTCCTGAAACGAAAACAAAAGAAAAAGAAATAATACGGGCGGGATGGCGTCACTACGACGCGGCCCAACTAGCGACCGGAGCGGCCCAGCGCACGGCGCGCGCGCGGTTACGCGCGGGAAAACTCCCGTTCAACGGGGGCCGTCGATCGCGGGATCGACGCCTCGCGTCTGTTCTTCCTCCTCTCTCACTCTCTCTCTCTCTCCAGACGCACGACGGAGACGCGGGAAGTGGCCGGTGGCTCACCGTGTGTGCTCGCAGAGGGCAGGTGCGGGCTCGGGGAGGACGTAGGGGCTTGGGGCGGTGGAGGGGCACTGAGTTCGGGCGCGGGCGCGGAGCCAGTCGACGGGGAACGGCGGTTCGGCCATGGCGGTGACTCGGACGGCGGCGGCGATCTGCAAGCAACCAAGCCACGGGGAAGGGTCAGGGAGGCTCAGGGGATCATGGGGAACTCAACAGAGTTGAACACGGGGGATGGGAGGGCACGGATGTGAGGCTCCCCACCTCGGGTTCCAAAAATGGCCGCCGGCGAGCTTGAGCTCGGGGCGAGCTCACAGAGGCAAGTGCCTCGGTTTCTTTGGCTTGGTGAGGGATTATGGATGTGTGAGAGCTTAGTGGATAAAGGAACTTGGGTGAAATGGCTTATAGCCATGGGTGTTGGTCAAATGGCATAAGTGCCCTCGGTTTCATGCCAATGGTTGGCATTGGGGTGTCAAGGGGCATGTCCAATGTTGGCATTGCCAAAAGTTGTGGTCAAGGGCCAAGGGACATGTCAATGGTGCCCTTTGGGAGCAATGGGGGTCAAGGCCAAGAAGAAAAGGGGCAAGGTATGGAGGCCCATACCTATCCACCTCACCATGTCTCCACTCTCTTCTCTCACATGTTTTCTTCACACACAAGGCTTCTAGAAGAAGGACAAAGCATCCTAGGTCGTGTCCACAACCAGGTCAACACACTAGACAAAGTCACACTTCAAATATTGCAAGAAAAGACAAAGAAAACATCTGCCCAAAATCGTATCCAGCACTGTTGCAAAAATTCAGAAAATTCATTTAACACTTAGAAATTTTTCTAAGTGTTGGAAAACAGTGAAAAGAGCAAAAAGTTTGGATTGTTTTCATAGACCAAATGCAATCCAATTTTTTGTTTTCCAAGCTGGAGTTTTTTAAACAAGTTATAAACTTTCAGAAACATCTTTTTAAAACAAATTTGAAATAGTTTAAGGCCATGAAAACAATGTGGGAAAAGGTGTACTTTCCTTTTTCTCTGTTTTCCAAAAATGCCTTTTTCTGCCTTATTTTTATTCCACAAAGAAAACAAGCAAAAGATCATTTTTATTAATCCAAAAATAAAACCAATCTTATGGATTTGTAGTACATATAGAAAGGAACAAATAAAAGTCAAGAAAACATAAAATAACATTTTATATCCTAGTGAAAACAAAGGTGGAAAACAGGTCCTTAGCTATATTTTCAGGGAATATTTTCTATAGAAAACTTAAAAGAAAACTTCCATAAATAATTTTGAAATTTTGTTTTCTTGGATCCAACAAAGCTATAGGTTTCTTTTAAGATTCAAACAATAATTATCCAAGTCTTGGAATAAAATTCACTCAAGTAACATCAGAGAAAACAACAGGGAAAAAGTTAAAGAATTGTTTTCAGGAAAACAAAATATTGGTTTTAAAATGAAACAAGACTTGTATTGCAAACATGATTAACATCCTAAACACATGTTAGTCCAACAATCATGTTGTTAGAAAAAATTGTTGGCCCTAATTTTTGTCTTCTTGAACATAGTACAAGAATCCAAAAACTGTGGTGTGACAGCTCCCCTACAATTTTTGCATTTCTCATAATATGAGTGAAAACAAATGCATATTCAATGACGAATAGATGGGGGAGATCAAACTATATTGGGGATCCAAAGATTGCAAATAATATTATATTCCTTTAACACTTCTTCCAAGTGGAGGAGCACAAACAAAGGATCCGAAAAACCAATGGAACCAAAGATTTTATGATTTTAGCAAAATAGTGTTCTAAAGAAAATAGTGAAGCTCCCCAATGTTCATGCACTATTTAGAGTTTGTTTTTTGCATTTGAATACAAAGTGCATAAAGATGGGATCATCACTCCCCGAATATCCTCTAAAACACAAAACAAGTGCAAGAGAGCATAAAAAGCAAACTAGGCATAGCACTTGAAGAAAATAAATGAATGATTGAGAAAAAAATACCAAATGAACGGAACACCATGATACAAGGATAAACCATACATAAGGAAACCAACATGCCCACCAGGTAAGCATGAGAGAAAAAAAAACTCAAAAAAACCAAATGAGTGCATAAGATGAAATAATGTAAGACAAGCACTCATAAGGAAAATACTTTCCGGAGTCACCAAAAATGAAAAGAGTATAAGAAGGGTGGACTCCAAGAATATGATACCAAAAAGAGATGTAACTCCTTTCATGTGTATAAGTTTCTAAGTGGATACAAATCATGATAATATGTATCCACAAAGAAGCATGTACACACAAAATAGTTACGAAAGTGAAGAACATGATATCCAAGAGAAAGTCATAAATACACCAATAGGATTTTTTTTATTGAAAGCATAGCACATAGCTCAATTTTATCTTAAAAGGGGATAAATTAATTTCCAAGACAAACACACCAAAGACATCACAAATACCAATAAGGGGATAAAATCAATTACTATACCAAACTTCTGAATCCCAATTAGACTTCGAGTCAGAACCGAAGAATTCCAAATTGTAATGACACCCCCAGAAGCACCCACCAAAGGCGATAAGCAAAACTACCAAAACGCTTGGGGCAAAAATTTCTGACCAAACAATGAACAAAGTATTAAATTTTACTTTCTTGTAAAAAAATCACATATCATTGACTTTCCTCAATTTTAGCTCTCATATCACACTGCCTGATATCACCATTGAGTCCCCTCACATTCAAGTAAAATACCTTCCAAAAAGGATTATTTGTATTATACATTACACTACAGAATTGAAACATCACCATGGGCTAGTTGATACAACTGGACGAACACAAATAATCACATGACATAACAAACAACACTGATAGATCCAAGCACAAGTATCACCAATAACCAACTAACATAACCGATAGCAAATAACCAACTGACATAACCAGTAGCAAAGAACATAAACACCAGTAACACTGACTGCCATAAATTCACACAAAAAAACTCCACTGACAATTAACCAACTGACATATAGCAAATAACAAAGCCCATTGACACCGGCTGACATAATTCAAAAAAAGACCGCACTGACATTAACGATCACGGGCTCAGACAACACTGATAGACTGAATATTGCCATAAACCTCCACATTCTAGTTGTTTCAACCGGGCTTACTTATCATCGTTACTATTTTCAGATTGTGAAGAGGGATCAACCATAAGATTCTCCTCCGTTAGTAAACTTTCTGTAATTCCTAAGCCCAAACTCACATGTTTAAGAACCATGATCAGTGTGATAGGTATTGAGTCTGCATCCATCACACAACTAGTATTCTCAGGCCTTCTCTATTCATATGCATCTGGAGGGCAACTCCTCTTTGCATGCTTTATCGAGGGCTTGTTCACATTAGACATTGATTTAGCCTTATACCCATCTTGCATAGACCTCTGTCTAGCATTGTGACACACACCAACCTCCACCATAGAGACCTTAGCAGCACGACCCCTTTTGATAACAGCAAAACCGGAGAGCTAGTAACACCGCAGCCATAGAGAGACCAACAATTTTAGAGCTAGTGCCAAAGACCAACTTCCTCGCTGCTTTTGGACATACAACCATCTTCCTATCACTGACTTTCTCTCCATGATATTGTTTAGCAAGCACTGAAATTTAGCCTCAAAACCTTCATACCACTTCCTTTTGTGAATCAAACCAACAAATAATGATATCTGAAACATGAACTTTGGCACCTCCATCACTAGCAGCTCCAGCATAAAAGACCTAAAAACTATTTTCCAATACATAACTGGTGGCAACACAGGTCCCACTAAACCAGGCTAACATGAAGCACCAAATTATGACCATGTTGAGGCAGCTGAACATAGCAATGGAGGTGAGCAAGGAATTAACCAAGGTTACCCCTACCACTATAGTCCGTCATCATAAAACTGGTTGAGATCTTCCTTTCTATTCTGTCAACCAGAGGAATTAAGTCTAAAAAGATGGTCTTGTGGTACCCATGGGAAGACCAGGACAAGTGAAAGGTCAAAATACTTGCCAAAGCTTGAACATAATCCAAAATCATATTTAAAGGGACCATGGAGGATTTATGGAAATGATATGCAAACGAGTAGAAGTTGCATAATTATTGAGAATATCCTTCATGAAAGTAATCTGGTTGAGGCAGGAAGGCATTATGAGCATGGTATGTGGCCATAGTTACCACACCCTAGCTATCTCCATAGCCATCTCCAAAGCCATAATACTACATGTAATTTTGATTTCGTCCGGATTGGAAATATTGTAAGACAATCAAGAATTCAGCAACAAGTCATTTATTTATAATGTTTACTATTGGGATCTAATCAATGTGTGGGTAGTTTCCTTTAGCTGAAGGCCAATGCCTACCTCACGGCACAACATACACATGAAGCTGATATTACCTATATAATTAATCTTTTTAATGTGCAAATACTCATTTATTCTCTCTCTCTCTCTCTCCCGTTCATAAGACTTGGGGTATTCGATGAACCAAAGATCGATACATAACATAGGCGTGATTAGGGAGAAGCGGAAGGCTACACCGATTGCATTACACATTGACGCGTTGATATGGTCAAACCCTCAACTGTCATAGGCAAACCCCACGAGACAAATAGGGAAAACGTTAGAAAATTATCATTTCGAAGCATCGCCACTTATATCATTCATAAAACAAAAAATCATAACCAATGCTTAATATTATTTACCATATGAATCCCCATGTGTGTGCATAGCTGAAAGAACATTTCTTGTCTTCCTCTAGGTTTTGTGTGTTAGGCAACAACACTAGATTTAATCTAATCAGATGCTAAGTGATGTATGATTGAAATAATTATTATCTTAGCTGCATCGATCTAAAAAGGAAAAAAGAGCTCACTATCAAACTGACAAAAATTCAGTTAACACCGGATATTCCGGGGTATCAAGACACCGGATAATCCGGCCGTCAGAGAAAATGGCTAAGGAAACTTTGCGCGAGCCACTGCATGTGCCCCGGATATTTGGCCGGATATTTTGGGCCAATATTTCATGGGCACCGGAGATTTCAAAATGACTAACGACTCGAGGGCACGAGCCACTGGATCGCCCCGGATTTTTGGCCGGATTTTTGGCTGGAGATTGCAAAAAAAAAACGGATACTTCAGTTGGGCAGAATATTCGGCCCCAACTTAACCGGGATAATCCGCCCCAAGAAACTCTGCAACGTCTCCAAACAGCTAGAATTGTGAGGGGGTATAAATACCCCACTCCATCTTCAACATCAACAAACTCGACTAGAAAAGAAAGACCACCATTGTTGAGCACATTAAAGTCAAGAGATCTCCTTCCCCTCCCATCAAAATTTGTTGATATTTGGAGGATTAAAGGAGAAGGCCAAGATCTACATCTTCACCAAAACATTTTACATTTTCCCCTTATTCACTTGAGGGATTTGATCCTAGGGTTTCCTTGTGGAGAACCTAGGTATCTTGTTACTTACTTGCGTTTCTGGTAACAGATTCGTGGTGATTTTGGGAGCCCCCAATTCAGTTATGGGTGTGTGCCCAAAACTCATTGTATAGGCTCCAGTTTCCTCCTTGAAGGAATCCGATAGTGGAAGGTGAACCAGTCCTTTGTGGCGAATTTCATCGGAGAATAGGGTGAGCCTTTGTGGCGTTGAGAAAACCTTTGTGGCAAAGCTCACACCCGTCCAACGAGACGTACTCCCCTAAAAAGGAGGAACTCAAAAATACATCCTTGTCTCCGCTAGCTTTTACTTTGTGCTTGTTTATTTCTTAGTGTTATCTTTATCATATAGGTAAATTCACCTTAGTTGCATGTCTAGAGAATTTACCTTTGTGTCAAGTTTAAATCGAAAAAGTATTAAAATTTGGAATAGCGCCTATTCACCCCCTCCTCTAGGTGTCCATACCATCCTTTCAATAATTGCAGGTGAAACCATTGTATTAATCCTATTTTTTATATATTGAAAACCAGTGCAAACTTTTTTGTTGGTTCGAGAAACGAAAAACGATTTGCGCTAACAAATACTTTGCCGAACTGATTAGCGATTACTTCCTCATGGAATTCGCCAACCCTAGGAGGCATCCCCTCGACCCCTTTCATGATCTTCTCTTTCCACCATTGGGGATGGAATTTTCGTCCCCGAGCTTCACCTTCTTCCATGAGCACTGCGGTAAAAGCAAAGAAGCTACTCCCTCCGTCCACGAATAAGTGTGCTTCTACTTTTATGGTAAGTTAAAACAATTAAAATTTGATCAACTTTATAGAAAGTATTAGCAACATATATGACATCAAATTGGTATATCTTGAAACATTGTGTCATAAATAATAGTACATTTCCCTAAAAATTTAGTCAAAGTTTAATAAGTTTGACTTATGACAAAGGCTAGAAGTCCACTTATTGGCGGACGGAGGGAGTATATAATAACTTTACCCCTACATATGAAATAACAAAGAAATGAACCAACATGCCTCATACTAAGATATCCCACACAATATACTTCCAATATATGAGTCTAAACTGCTTGGAAGAATGCACAAGCAATGCATGCATATCACTATGTAGGGGAGTAGTGCATGCATTTCACCCAACTTGTTCGAGCTGTTCCACAAATACATCACAAACTAATCATCATCGGCCTAAACAAAACAATACATGGCCTAGGCAAACTATTAATTTAGAAATTAAATGATCTCTGTATTCAGTTTGCGTGAACAACTCTCGTAAAAAATATGAACACAAATCCGATCAAATATTTTTATTAGAATTGAAATATTATAAACTTCGCTACAATATTTTGTATTTTATATTTTTAAATAAAATATATAAATAAACAGAAAAAAAAAACTGTATGTGCGTGCAATGGGCTGCACTAGATGCGGACCATGTGCAGCAGGCTTCGTCACCGCCCTACTTGTAATAGTCAAATAGGAGCCCGGCCGCGTCGGCGATCGAGAGCCACGCAACGGTGTCTGGGCTTGTCGGGTCGACGTGGGCGTTTCCCTTTCAAGTTGAGGCCTCTGGAAAATAATACTCCAGGTCAAGGCAACCCGCAATCTATACGGTGGAACAAATTAGATGCTGGGAATGCTAACCTAATGCAAGATGGTTTGCAGATCTGATTTCATTTCAATTTTCCCTGCAAGTTGCATGCACGGTCAGTTGAGAGCAACCGAATTAGCTGCCGCCAACACATATGTTGGCAACAACACAACACCATGGGCAGAATAAGGAGCCTGGGCATCATCCAGCCTGCCTGTGATCTTGCACGAACTAACTAACTTCTGCCTGTGCAGCTAGCAGGCAGCAGGCAAGCAAGCTGCAGAAATCAATACCCTGCAGATACCCAGCTCTGGTTGGACCTAACAGCAGGCAAATTAATCATGCATGCAGAAGATTAGAGAGAGAGATCGGCACCAGGACAAGGACTCTGCATCAGTGCATCCCATCTTCGCGCTGTGCTGCTGCTTCACCATCACATCTCATATGGACGGACCCTACCATTTCTCCAGGCACTATGCTCTCCAGTACCCAAACCACCGGTGCACCATCCCGGCCACACGATATTATTCGCTTCTGTTCGTAAACCGATTTCGTTTTAGAGGATATCGGCAACGGCCGGTCTCTATCACGCAGCATTGGCTATTACGGAGTACTTTTCGTAATACGACCATCAGTTCATTGAAACTGAAACTAATTTATTTGTGAACTCGGAAGTTACTATTGTCAGACTGAGAGATTTCAAGTTTGATTGCACGGTTTCTAGAACAGAGATGATGGTCGATAACACCAAAGCCAGGCTACAACTCTGTGTTGCCTTGGATCCTCTGTCTAGCGCTAAGTGCAGTCTTGACCACAATCTCGAGTGTCATGTGCAACCACATGTACCCTGTCGGCCCGGCCGGTGCATGTTACTGCTGAATGAATGAGTAGCAGTAGCCGTGCTGCAGACAGCCAGATTCAGCATCGCTACGTACTACTCGCCAAGAGGATGGATGCATGGGTTTGTCTCTTGACCAGCCTAGCTGGTCAATTAATCTCTTGCCACCCCCATTATTTTGACAAGTGGATACCCCATCTTGTTCCTGTTCATCCCGGTTTACTGCAGTGTTAAATTTGCTCCGGACAAAAAGAGCTTGGTAAAAGTGAAGAGAACATTTGGACCCATTCACCAAGTAGTATATGCATTTACAGCATCCATTTGGATCTTGCTATCTTAACTTGTCTTATCTGTATTTTTGAAACCCTGCAGCTTATGTAATCATCTTGTTAAATATGCAGGTAATTATGCTGAGGAGCTAGCAGAGGGGTGTCTGATTTTCCTTTAGCAACAATTAATTCAGGGACATATTTGACTAGTAAGATTGAGATCACAAACACTGATGATGCCCGTAAAAATGAAATGCTTGCAACCTTTGATAATAAACTCAAGGGAGACATCAATCAACCATTGACACATAGCTTAAACGAGAAAGCTGTTTTTCTTTGTACAAACACACATGGAGATCCATTCAACTCGAACTAACCCCCACTCCTTTTGTGTTGCTAACACCTATTTAAAAGTAAAACTCCACTCGAATCTTCCATCTTCTTGCCTTGGTTTGGCCTCCAAGAGATGATAACATGCCCAAAAGAACAAAAGAATCCTTCATGCATGTTGCACACACATGCATCCATCCATCCATGGCGCCATTGCATACTTGCATGCTCTTCAGAGGCTTTCATATCACTCCTTTGATGACCCTAGGCCTCTTGCTTCGGATCCCTTCATGATCCTCAGCCTCTTGCAAGTGCTCATGAACATCCTGCAGATCAACAAAAAAATCATCATAAGACACCACACTGACATTTCAAACTGGAATCAGATCATTATCAAGAAGATATAGGTATGTTGGATGCATGAACTTACTCGAAGGGCACGTCGCCGACGAGCATGAGGTCGCCGTCCTTGTCCTCGTAGGTCACGGCGAAGTCTGAGGGGTTCACGCTGGCGGCGTCGCCGGAGAAGCCCAGGAACATGGCCTCCAGGGCCTCCCTGAGCTCGCGGTAGCCCTTGTACATCTTGAGGTCGATCTTCCTCAGGTAGGGGGCGCCGTCCATGCTCACCTTCACGAAGAGTGACCCTCCGCTGCCTGCAGCGGCCGGCGGCGCCGCGGCAACGGCGACCTCCTCCTGCTTCTTTTCAGGCACGGGCGCGGCCGCCTTGCTCTTGCTGGTCGCCTGCTGCTGGAAGCAGCTCTTCCTGTAGGACCTCACCGGTGGCCACCCAACCACCTGCGCCTTGGCAGCCGGCGGCGCGGCCTTGGGCTCCTCCTCGCGGAGGTCTCCAGCGAGGGCGCGCTTGGTGCCGGCCCTGGGCGTGGACGGCGGCGTCGGCACCTTGTCAGTCTCCTCGGCGCCCGGCAGGCCAAGCCTCAGCTCGGTCGCCTTGAGGTTTTCCATGTCGGCATGCACGAAGCCCATGGAGGCGGCAGCGGCGGCCATTTCCTTTCTTCTCCGGTGATCGAGGTGGTTGCAACTTGCAAGGACGACGAGGAACGAAGATGAGTTGTTCTCGGCTGGCTGTAGGTGAGTGGTGAGAGGGTTGTGTGCTGTGGGAGGTCCTCCATGGAAATGTTTTATAGAGCGGGAAGGAGGAGAGAGCTCGCCGGGCGGGCGTGTGGCGCGCGCCCGTGTGAGGCGCCAGCTTCACATGCGTCCACATGCACACACACGTACGTGCCACAGGCCACGCGCATGTGCGGCGGCGTCCGCACACTTACCACAGGTAGCTGGGGTGGTTGCGGGGTAGGGTGCACACATGAGGGGCTTGCCGGCGTCGAACCGCGGCAGGCCGGGCCGACCCTGTGGGGCCCCCGTCGCCACTGGCTCCGGTAGGTGCCGTACTAGCTAGAGAGTTCCTGGGTAACGGATAACGGGTCTCAACTGATTGCTTGCTCATCCATGGATCGGATTATCGGTCGTGTTCGACCGCCCGGTAACCCGATGATCATGGAGTAACTACACTACATCGATCATGTTAAGCAGTCGCAAATCATACTATCAGACAGTTGGTAACACCGCATTGCCACCGGGCACGGATCCTCCGCTCCGTACCTCGACCCGTTACCCGGAAGAAGGCCCCTTGCATCAGCACTGACAAATTTTAGCTCAATTAGACTAAGCAAGCGAGTGTTCAAAAGAAATTAAGCAAGGATGGATGCCGATGCCATGATTAGGATGCTATCATTAGAGATCTTGGAGGAGCATCTTTGGCCAATACAAAACTGTCTCCCCAATAATAAGATATGTTTGTTGTATGGAACAATGTAACATGGAGTATACGGGCACTTGTCTATTGCATGCTCCATGGCTCCTCCTCCTACTCATCATCACAGACGGATCCCTGCATCTCTCCCCACTACCTTTTGTTTCTTCTTTTCCATGTCCTTGCTTCTTTTGTCCTAGTGGGGGGGCTTGTTTAATTAGCCTAAAAGTATCCTTGCAAAGTGCACTGTTAACCACTTCGGCTTTTCTCTGTTTGGAAACTCCAAAGTATTGTTAACTGCACTGCTGGTGCCGCTCCTTTAACTAACCAATGCTTGCATATTCTTTTTCTGGTGGGAGCAAAGGTGGTCCCTAGCTTGAGCTATGCTAGATAATTAGGCTTTTTCTCTCACTCCTTTTGCTTTGAGGAGATATCTAAATTAAGCTTCATTTGGCCTATGGGATATCATGGATGGTGGGCCCAAATTTGGAAAATATCTGAAAAATAACTTCTTATTTCGATTAATTAAGGCATTTTCCTTTCTTTGGATTTACCAAATTTTTAGGGCCTCTTTGGATTGCATGATTGTGAAACACATGAATCTAAAAAACATAGGAATCTTACAGATTTGTCTATGCAAAACAAATCATTGTAAAACACAGGAAAATCATAGGAATAGTCATTTGAATGAAATGCAGGAAAAACAAACGAAAAGTGTCTCGATCCTACGCGCTTGAGCCTAAAAAGAGGTTGGAGTGGATGTTCAAATTCCTATGAAATAGGAATCCATTCTATTCGAATTTAGTTGGCACCATTCGTTTGATGCAAAGGCAATCCATAAGAAAAACAATGCTATGATTTAGAATCTTACAAAATTCTTACGAAATTCCAACAGTCCAAAGATTCCCTTGTTTCAGTTATGTACTATACTCGTATTCATGTAAAAACACAAAATATTTAACATGTGCAATTTACTCTTATCATGCAGTTGTTAGTCAACAAATGTCTACCAGCGATTGGTCATAAAAAGGATCAACGGATAAGGCCCATAAAAGTGCAGATCAGTAGATGTTCCAAAGATTGATGTATAAAGCCGCCACCTTGTCCAACTTTGTTCCTACCATGACATTTCCTTATACATTCCCACCATCAATCAATCTATGCAAAGCGATCTCTAGTCTCATGTTCAGCGAACCAGTCTTCAGTAACTAACCAACTAAACAGCCTCGATTTGCTGCATCATGTAAAGTAATGAAGGGGCATCAAACTTGATTCCCTGCCAAAAACATTGCACCGAAATTTCGACCACCATGTCCTCTCGTTTGACTATCGCCAATCAGGGGTACCCTATGTTCCTGCAACCTCCTACAGCCACAAGCTAGAATAATCACCAAAAGAATCTCTCGAATTCGCGGGGAAATAATGTCTGGTTTTAATTTGAATCTCCGTAACTGTCTTGGAAAAATATTTGCTCAAGTAGTACTATTGTCCATGTCTTGTGAAGTTTCTTGGATTCCCGATGAAGAAAAAGTATTTTGCTCAAGTAGTACTATTGTCCATGTCTTGTGAAGTTTCTTGGATTCCGGATGGAAAAAAAGTATTTTGCTAATAATTAGGAGCATAAGTACAAAGAATCATGAGGTTTTAAAATTGCGGTTTTAATTATGTGGCAGACAAGAATCTGTTGCATGATCAAGTATACTTGAGCCGGGGAATTAGGGCGGTGCCTGCACGTTTGACTGTTTGTTGCATGCTTGACTCTGTGTGCATATAGTACTTTAATTATTCCGTTTTTGATCGAGTACTACTACACCGACTAAATGCTGCACCCTCCTTGAAACCCGTTAATTTCCATGAGAGATGAGTATTATGTAGCACTAGTAGTTTGTTGATAGATTCCTCTAATGTATAAAACTCTTGTGCCTAGCTAGTTTTGATGCCTTGTGTTGCAACAACCCCCTACACCCAGAGGATTATCAATTGCAAGTGTTTGCTCCCAGCTGTGGGCAGTGCTTGACTTAATTTAGTAGTGGTCATGGACGTAAACATGACATTGCCAAATGAGCTTTTGCTTGGCGTAATTATTGTGTGCACTCCGCCATACATTGCATGCATCCATGCACGCTTACCGTTCCATCGCCGGCCCCCTGTTTTCTCTGCTCAGCCTGTTGGCCGCAATAGCCTTCATGCCTTAATTTATGGCTTTGTATTGGTTAATTTGGTGGTAAGCAAATATAGTAGGATTACATTATGGCTTTTTGTTCGTAAGCATGTGTCGTGTCTCGATCAAGATGGACCAAGCGAAGGCTGTAGATGCAGGTGCATGCATGGGCAGTGACCGTGATCGATTGGTGCAGTGTGTACAAGTGAGATGTCAGTTGCTCGAATTTCATTTATTTTTATTTTTTTGCCGAGCTAGCTTCGTAGTACGCTGGGTGGGTTGGCGGCCGTGTCGACGTCGTACGTGTGCGTCCTGTGCAGACGTACTACCACACGCATGGGACGGAGGCACGCACGCGTGGGTGCGGTACATGGATCCCCCACACGCACGCTCGCTCGCTGTCGCGGATCAGAGACCTGATTTTAACACGCCCCGGCAGAGGAGACAGGCTTCCTTCCGGACTTGACGAAGTTGATAGAGAGAGCGTTTCTGAGGACTTGCACGATCATGGTCGATCCATAGTGTCTTTCCATAGTGTCTTTGGACGGCCATTAAGTTGAACCTATCCATATATCCAAGAAATTCCAACGGAAAAACTGTGTAGCTTTATAACTATTTAGACGACAAGTCAAAAATAAAAACTATTTAGATGATAGTGTCACGCCATCACTGAAATGTAGCCGGATGGGTCGAGCTACGAGGCACCTGTTAGCGATATGTTTGTTATCGCTTCTGTTAGCTTGTAATCAGGAAAAGGATAAGTGTAATCAGGTGAGATACGTATGGAGGAGTCCCCACCGTATCTCACCAAACCGTGTACTGCCTTCGAAGGGGTTTTTCCTTCGCTATATAACATGCAACCGATGGCCTCAACAAGGCATCGTTTCCGCCTACAATATCCAATATGGTATCAGAGCCTTCTTCCTCTACGACCTAGCTGCCGATCCGATCTACACATCCACGATCCAATCTACAGAAACACAAAGCCAAAAACATCCAAGATCATACGACACAAACCAAAACCTACGACCAAAGCCTCTACGATAACAAGCCAGAAATCCCACGACCAAAGCCACAGACACGACACCAGACAATCTACAACCCAAAAACCTACACCCAAGCCTTGACAACCAATCCCAATGGCCTCATCTTCGACAGGCGCATCCGCCCTCGGGACTCCACCGTCGCAGAAGCTCACACGCAACAACTTCCTGTTTTGGAAGACGTTGGTGTCGCCAGCCATCCGCAGCGCACAGGCAGGAGGCCTGCTTGATGGCACGGACGTGGCACCGCCGACGATGCTCGATGCTGAAGACGCCAAGGGGCAGAAGATCAAGATCCCGAACCCGGCTCACGCCGCCTGGGTCACCAAGGAGCAATCCGTCCTCACGTTCCTCCTCAACTCCTTCTCGCCGGAAGTGCTGGCGCATGTGGTAGGTCTCGAAACCACAGCAGAGGTATGGGGGGTGATCACTCGTATGTTCTCCTCTAGTTCCAGGTCACGGATCAACAGCCTTCGTGGCTCCCTGAACTCCACCAAGAAACACGACCTATCCGCCGCCGCCTACTTCGCCAAGATGAAGGGGTATGCCTCGGAGCTCGCTGCCGCCGGGAAAATCGTCGAGGAGGACGAGATGGTGGGCTATCTGCTGAACGGCCTCGACGGCGCCTACGACTCGATTGTCGCCGCCGCCAACGCCAACACCAACACCATGCTCGATGATCTGTTCGCACAGATATGCGCCCACGACACGCGTCAGTCCATGCTTGCTGAGACTGGCCAAGCTGCCGGCTTCACCTCCTCCGCCAACCTCGCTCGTCGTCATCAGGGAGGTGACAACCGTGCACGCCAGGAGAGTGATGGTGACCGCGGTGACCGCGGTGATCGTGATCACCGCGAGTACCGCTCCGATGGCTCACGCTACCGAGGCCAAGATGCACGTGGTGACCGTGATCACCACGAGTACCGTGATGATGGTGGGCGCTACCGCTCCAACGACACACGCTCCAACGACACACGTCGCCGTGATGACGACCCTCGACGTGACGACAGGCGACGCCGTGATGACGGTGGACGCCGCGATGATGGAGGAGGAAGATGTGATGATCGCTCTCGCCGCGGTCGTCGCATTGATCGCGCCCCCACCCCGTTCGTGGATGTGACTTGCCAAATATGCAAGATCCACGGACATCCGGCCTCGGATTGTTGGTGGAGGTACAAAAACGATGACTCCGACAGCGACACCGAGCATGAAGAGAAGAAAAACGCCAATATAGCCTCCTATGGAGTGGATACCAATTGGTATTCAGACACGGGGGCTACAGATCACGTCACTGGTGCATTACACAAGCTCTCTACCCACGAGAAGTATCAAGGCCATGATCGTGTTCACACGGCCGATGGTAAAGGTATGCCCATAAGCCATGTTGGTCATTCGATTTTGCAAACCCCACATACATCTCTACATCTCAATAACGTCCTACATGTTCCTAGTGCACACAAAAATCTTCTATCCATACATAAACTTGCCCTTGATAATAATGTATTCATTGAATTTCATGCCTCTTTCTTTTTGATCAAGGACCAGAAGACAAGAAGAATTCTGTTTAGAGGGCCTTGCCGTGGAGGTCTTTATCCCCTAGTACCATCATCTTCAGAGACATCCAAGCATGCTTTTTTATCAATAAAGCCATCATCATCTACATGGCATCGTCGTTTAGGGCACCCCTCATCCTTTATTGTTCAACAAGTTCTTAGAAAAAATGAGTTAGATTACTCTCCAGAAATAAATTCTTATGTATGTGATTCTTGCCAATTAGCCAAAAGCCATCAACTCCCATATCCCATTTCCACAAGTGTCTCCACATCCCCATTAGAGCAAGTCTTTTCTGATGTATGGGGACCTGCTCCCACTTCTGTTGGCAAGCATAATTACTATGTAAGCTTTATCGATGATTTTAGTAAATTTACTTGGATTTATTTACTAAAGAAACGCTCGGATGTCTATCAAGTTTTTCTCAATTTCCAGCAATTTGTTGAACGAAAGTTTGGTTGCAAAATAATAACCATGCAAACTGATTGGGGTGGTGAATATGAAAAACTCAATGGTTTCTTTCAACAAGTTGGCATCACACATCACGTGTCTTGCCCTCATGCACACCAACAAAATGGGTCAGCTGAACGCAAGCATCGTCACATAGTAGAAGTTGGACTTGCATTACTTGCTCATGCATCTATACCACTTAAATTTTGGGATGAAGCTTTCCTTACAGCCACCTTTCTTATAAATCTCCTACCTAGCAAAGTTCTCAATTTTGAATCCCCTGTTGAAAGACTCCTACACACAAAACCAAACTATGACTCTCTTCGTATTTTTGGGTGTGCATGTTGGCCGAATCTTCGTCCCTACAACAAACACAAACTCTCTTTTAGATCCACTCGTTGTGTTTTTCTAGGGTATAGCCCTCGTCATAAAGGACTAAAATGCTTAGAGCCTTCCACGGGTCGCATCTATATATCACGTGATGTTGTGTTTGATGAACAAATTTTTCCATTTGCTTCTATGCACAAAAATGCTGGTGCACTTCTTAGACAGCAAATACTCCTTCCTACACACACAGATACACTCCACACACATGGGAATGCAAATTTCGATGACCACATGCCTTTACCAGTTGTTCCTGTTACTAACCATAGCCAGGATGTTGAGGAACCAGCAGGAGAAAATTCGGTGCAAAATGATGAAGAAATGAGTGAAAATTCCATCTCCAATGGTGCCATATCGGATGTGGAAGAGGACAGATCCGACACTGAACTCCATGATGATTCAGGTGCAGATCTCTCGGAACGTGAGCTTCCGGATCCCGAGGCTGATTCTGCACCAGGCGCTGCGTCAGGCGCATCAGCGGGAGCACAGGCCTCCACCCCGCTGTCTTCTCCGACCCGCCAATCAGGCGACGCCACGCCATCCAGGACGTCAGCCACACATGCTCGTGGTGGGACCCCCGCGCGGTCTCGCCTGTCTCCTGTACCTCGCGATGCCCCGCCGTCTTCCCCGACTCGCGAATCCGCGGATGCCACGCCAGCCGGGGCCACCGCACACCACATCGACACGCCGTGCGCACACGCCAGTGGTGGGACCCCCGCGTGGTCCCGTCCATCTACTGCGCTCCATGATGATTCCCCAGGCGACAGATCCAGCAGGCCCACCTCGCCTGCTGCGCCTGACGACGCGGTGTCGGGTGCCCATAATTACGCCAATGATGAGCACCTGGCACCCGACCGCGGCTCCTGCGACCAACCGGCTGCTGCCACGCGACCTTCAGCGTCAGGGGGTGATTCCCATGTGGATTTTGACGCAGAAGGGGATGAATCTGGAGGATCCGGTGTGCTGCGGCCTCCTACGTCACCTCCTGTGGCTCGCAGCACATGCCTTCAAAAGGGAATCAGAAAGCCCCGAAAATACACGGATGGCACAATCAGGTACGGAAAACAAAAAAATATGCTTATGGTACTGTCAAACGTGGTCTGTCTCTATCCACAGGAGAACCCTCGTCTTTACAAGAGGCACTTGATGATCCAAATTGGCGAAGTGCAATGGAGGAAGAGTTTGATGCGTTGCAGAAAAATAAAACCTGGCATCTTATTCCTCCAAGTTCACACAAAAATGTGATAGACTGCAAATGGGTCTATCGCATCAAGAAACATGCAAATGGTACAATTGACAGATACAAAGCACGTCTTGTTGCAAAAGGGTTCAAACAAAGGTATGGTATTGATTATGAAGATACCTTTAGTCCTGTTGTTAAAGCTGCAACCATTAGACTTGTCTTAGCAGTTGCTGTCTCTCGAGGATGGAGTTTACGGCAGCTAGATGTCAAGAACGCGTTTTTGCATGGTGTTCTTGAGGAAGAGGTCTATATGAAACAGCCCCCAGGTTTTGAGAATCCTGACATCCCAAATTATATTTGCAAGCTTGATAAAGCCCTTTATGGATTAAAACAAGCTCCAAGGGCTTGGTACTCTCAACTCAGTTCTAAGCTACATGATCTTGGTTTTGTTCCTTCCAAAGCTGACACTTCATTATTCTTATATCAGAAGGGTGACATTAGTATGTTCATGTTGATTTATGTTGATGACATCATAATAGCAAGCTCTTCTGATAAAGCTATTCCAGCCCTATTGAAAAATCTAAATGAACACTTTGCTATTAAGGATCTTGGTGATTTACATTATTTCTTGGGAATTGAAGTCAAAAGAACTCAAGATGGCTTGACTCAAGAAAAATATGCTAATGATTTACTAGCTCGAGTTGGTATGATAAATTGTAAGCCTGCTCCTACACCATTATCATCCACTGAACCTCTATCCTTGCATGGGGGTACTCCTCTTGGTCCTGATGACAGTACACAGTATAGAAGCATTGTTGGTGCACTCCAATATTTGACTCTCACACGTCCAGATTTATCTTTTTCAGTCAACAAGGTTTGTCAGTATTTACATGCTCCTACAACAGATCACTGGACAGCTGCTAAAAGAATATTGAGATATGTTCAGCACACAGTAAACATTGGCATTACATTTACACAATCATCATCTATACTCTTGAGTGCTTTTTCAGATGCAGATTGGGATGGCTGTCTTGATGACAGGAGATCCACTGGAGGTTTTTCCATATTCCTTGGACCAAATTTGATCTCATGGAGTGCTCGTAAACAGGCAACAGTGTCTCGTTCTAGTACTGAGGCTGAATATAAATATCTAGCAAATGCTACTGCAGAAGTGATATGGGTTGAAGCATTATTTCATGAACTTGGAGTAAAATTGACACAAAAACCTTGCCTTTGGTGTGATAATTTAGGTGCTACCTATTTATCATCTAATCCTGTGTTTCATGCTCGCACAAAACACATAGAGATAGATTTTCACTTTGTTAGAGAGAGAGTAGCAAGCAAGCAACTAGAAATCAGGTTTATTTCTAGTAAAGATCAAGTAGCTGATGGTTTTACAAAGGCTCTTCTTGTTAAAGGGCTAGAAGAATTCAAACGTAATCTAAACTTGTATCCTAGTTTAGATTAAGGGAGGGTGTTAGCGATATGTTTGTTATCGCTTCTGTTAGCTTGTAATCAGGAAAAGGATAAGTGTAATCAGGTGAGATACGTATGGAGGAGTCCCCACCGTATCTCACCAAACCGTGTACTGCCTTCGAAGGGGTTTTTCCTTCGCTATATAACATGCAACCGATGGTGATTGAGGGATAATAACCTGGTAGGCCAACTCCAAGGTGTAACCCGGCCCAAAGGACGCTGCGCAAGATCCGGCTAAGGATAAAGAAACTTCTGGAAGGCCCAAGTTTGTAGGCCTCGTAACCCGGATTGTGGGTTACGGTAAAGGAAAGTTAGGGTTTGTATGCGGTGTCCAGGTAGGATTCAGGGTGCGTCTTGGAGGGTAAGCCAGGGGGTACGGGTGCTTTATAAACCGACCCCTAGGTTTTAGTTGAGAGAGATCTAAGAACCCTAGCAATATCGCTTGGTATCGAGTATCCAGTGTAACACGAGAGTTGAGTTAATAGCTTGAGATCGGAGACTCGGCGACTTGATTGCCGGCTACCAGATCGAGTTCCATCATGCTTTCCTCTGAGCTAAACCCTCTCCCAAACGCCTGTGTCGTCTTGCCCCAAGATCAGTTACCCCCGGTAACGTCTGCCGTGATTATCCCACGACAGTTGGCGCCCACCGTGGGGCCTACGTCCAAAGGTGTTTACATCACGGGAGAAGCTCGGAAGAACATGGAGAATCTTGTCGTCGGCGAGATCTACATCGACCACGAAGGGGAGAAGATGGTGGACGATTCCGGCTGGGGGCCGGAGTCGGATCACCTCGAATCCGGATCTATTGTGACGATCGGCCAGATCAGCGTCTTCATCGGTATGGTACGTACATCTGATTTAAAAGGACAATATCATGTGCATACCACAGGAACTTCTAATAGGGACAAAAAGATACTCAAGCAAGCTGTGAACTCGGTTTCCTCGGCTGGTCCGGGATACCTGAGATGGGCGGAGCAAGAGATAACGTGGAGCAGAAGAGATCACCCGGAAAGAATAGAGCACCCATGAGTCTTAGCATTGGTAGTCGCACCACAGGTTAATGTTTACGAGTTAAAAAGGGTCCTGATGGACGGTGGAAGTAGCATCAATATCTTGTACTGGGAAACTTTTTCACGCATGGGTCTCAAAGAGTCCCAGCTACAGAAAAGCTCAACATTTTTTCATGGAATAGTGCCGGGTCACTCGGCATGTCCCGAGGGGAAAATCGCATTGGAGGTAGCTTTCGGAGAATCAACGGATAATTATCGAGTTGAGTGGCTCACGTTCGAGGTGGTCAAATTGCGCAGTCCTTATCACGCACTATTTGGAAGACCGGCTTACGCCAAATTCATGGCCAGGCCGTGTTATGTGTATTTGCAGCTGAAGATTCCGGGTCCTAAGCAGACCATCACCATACATGGAAGCCGGGATATAGCGGCCGAGTGCGACGAAGGAGATTCGGTAATGGCCGAGCAAGCTTTCAGAAAAGAAGAACTCAAGTATTATCGGTCTCAAGTAGATCTGGATGATGGAACCGCATTGAAAAGGCCGAATACTGAGGACGAAAGAGCAAAATTCAAGGCAGCACAGGACACCAAGATGATAGATTTTGTCGAAGGTGATCCCACTAAGCAATTTACTTTAGGGTCTAACTTGGACAGCGAGCAGGAGAAGGCACTTGTGGAGTTTATTCGTTCGAATGCGGACGTATTCGCCTGGACACCTAGCGACATGCCGGGTATCCCTACAGAGTTGGCAGAGCACAGTTTACATGTAGATCCCAAGTCCAGGCCTGTGAAGCAGGGCTTGAGGAAGATGAATGAGGAAAGAAGGAAAGCTATAGGTGAAGAAATTGCTCGGCTATTGACAGCCGGCTTCATCATGGAAGTATTTCACCCGGATTGGTTAGCAAATCCGGTGCTAGTGATGAAAAAGACCAATGAGTGGAGAATGTGCATTGATTTTACGAGTCTCAACAAGCATTGCCCAAAGGATTCGTTCGCACTACCAAGGATAGATCAGATCATAGATGCAGTAGCTGGGAGTGACCTATTGTGCTTTCTGGACGCTTATTCCGGATATCATCAGATTAAACTCAAGAGGGAGGATTGGGAGAAAACATCGTTTATAACCCCTTTTGGGGCCTTTTGTTACAAAACCATGACATTTGGGTTGAAGAACGCTGGCGCAACTTATCAACGGTGTATTCAGAAGTGCTTCGAGGACCAAATTGGACGCAACGTCCATGCTTATGTGGATGATGTGGTTATCAAGACCAGGAAGGCAGAAACATTTATCGATGATCTAAAGGAAACGTTCAAGAACTTAAGGAGGTATCAGATGAAGCTTAACCCGACAAAGTGCGTATTTGGAGTTCCAGCCGGGAAATTACTTGGCTTTATCGTTTCCGAGAGAGGAATTGAAGCAAACCCGGACAAAATCAAAGCTATCCAAAGTCTAAAAAAGCCGGAAAATTTGAAGCATGTTCAAAAGCTCACGGGCTGCGTAGCAGCCTTGAGCCGATTTATATCAAGACTCGGAGAAAAGGCAATACCCTTGTACCGGCTCTTGAGGAAATCCGACAAATTTGTATGGGATCAAGAGGCGGATGAGGTGTTCGAAGCACTAAAGAAGCAGTTATCAGAAGCACCAGTACTAGCGGCCCCGGGTCCTAAAGAGCCTATGTTGCTATACGTGGCAGCTGGCCCCCGAGCCGCCAGTGCAGTAGTGGTTGTGGAGCGTAAAGAGGATGGGAAAGGTTATCCGGTCCAGAGGCCGGTTTATTATGTCAGTGAGGTATTATCAGAGGCAAAGCAGCGCTATCCGCATTGGCAAAAGCTGGTTTTCGGGGTCTTTATGGCCAGCCAGAAACTGAAGCCGTATTTCCAGGAACACCCCATAACAGTGGTTAGCTCAATACCAATGTCGGATATCATCAGATACTCGGATGCGACCGGAAGAATAGCCAAATGGGCGATAGAAATGGGGGATTATCACATCAGCTACGAGCCCAGGTCAGCAATCAAATCTCAGGCTTTGGTTGATTTCGTTAATGATTGGACACACACAGGCATGACTACCATGGTTCCAAACTCCGAGTCATGGATTATGCACTTCGATGGATCAAAGCAGTACGAGGGATCAGGAGCTGGAGTGGTGCTAACATCACCCAAAGGAGACAAATTGAGTTACGTACTACAAATTCACTTTTACTGTTCCAACAACGTGGCCGAGTATGAGGCCCTATTGCATGGCTTAAAGGTAGCCAAGGAGATGAACATTAAGAGGATACGATGCTTCGGAGATTCGGACCTTGTGGTACAGCAGGTGTCAGGAACTTGGGATAGAAAGGACGCAACTATGGCAGCATACCGCAGGAAAGTTGATAGGGTTGCAGGATGTTTTTCCGGGTACGAGGTGGAGCATATAGACAGAAGAAAGAATGATGCAGCCGACGCCCTCGCTAGACTCGGCTCGCGCAGAGAGCCGGTTCCACCTAACGTTTTCCTGGACGAATTATGGCGACCATCAGTTAAAACCGAGTCAGAGGAGGAATTGGCAAATCAAGACCCGGATTTAGGACTCGTGGCCACTGTACGTGCTATTCCCGAGTGGACAGAACCGTTTTTGGCCTACCTATCACGGGGCGAGTTACCACAGCAAGAGGTGTTAGCAAGGCAAATTCTGCGGCGAGCAAAGGGATATTCGATCATCAATGGGGAGTTATACAAGAGAAGTGCAGCAGGAGTCTTTTTGCGCTGTGTAGCACCAGAAGAAGGCCGACAGATTCTTAAGGAAATCCATGAAGGTGATTGTGGGCATCATGCATCCACAAGATCCCTTGTGGCCAAAGCTTATCGACACGGATTTTTCTGGCTCACGGCTCTAGCAGATGCGGAGCGCTTAGTGGCAAGGTGTGACGGATGTCAAAGGTACGCACGCCAAACCCACGTGCCGGCTATGGAATTACGGACTATTCCGTTAACTTGGCCGTTCGCGGTTTGGGGTATGGACATGGTTGGTCCCTTTCACATGTCACCTTGCAAGAAGACACATCTTTTGGTGGCTATTGATAAGTTTACCAAGTGGGTTGAAGTTATGCCAGTCACCAACTGTGAAGCAGTTACAGAAGTCAAGTTCCTGAAAAGAATTATCTATCGGTTCGGGTATCCCCACAGTATAATTACCGACAATGGAACCAACATGTCCCTTGGCGCAATGGAAAAGTTTTGTGGTAGCAATGGAATCCGGCTTGACGTAGCATCAGTGGCTCATCCGCAGGCCAATGGACAAGTGGAGAGGGCAAACCAAGAATTACTTCGTGGACTAAAACCACGACTGCGAGTCCCTTGCATTAGGGCTGCGGGTGCATGGGTCGAAGAACTACCTTCCGTGGTCTGGGGTATCAACACTACACCTAACAGATCTACTCAGATGACACCATTCTTCATGGTTTATGGTGCGGAAGCAGTGCTGCCGAGTGATATTATTCATGATTCACCTCGAGTATCAGCTTACGTCTAGGTAGAGAACGAGAAGACCCGGCAGGACGCCGTAGATATGTTAGAAGAGTAAAGGGAACAAGCCCTGGAAAGATCAGCCATATATCAGCAAGATCTACGGAGGTATCATAGCCGGCGCGTGAAAACCCGGGTATTCCAGGAAGGAGACTTGGTTCTGCGCCTGGTACAGTCAAACGAAGGAAAACACAAATTATCACCACCATGGGAAGGACCGTTTATCATAAGCCGGAATCTGCATAATGGATCATATTACTTGGTAGATGCAAGGGAAGAGTCGGCTACAGTTAATGATACCGCTCATACCACTTCATCTATGCAAGAAAGAGACAGACCATGGAACGTGGCTCAGCTACGTCCATATTATACTTAGTAAAGACTATATTGGCAAGTGGAATTGCACGATGTAACAGGCAGCAGGTTTCAGACGTACTCTTTTCCTATCCAGGGTACCCTTGGGGACTGGATGGGTTTTTAATGAGGCGGCTTGCTGACCCAACATTCTCATATCAAGAAAAGAAGTGGTTATTCTCATGTTCCTTAATCTCAGTACGTTGCATATATATAGGTCTTGGGGGCTGATTGCTTGAATAGCACAGTTGCAAACTCAATGACCCGGCCTTGATGCCTATGAGTTATAAGGGCCGATTACTCGCAAACGAGTACGGCTGCAATCTTATAATCGGACAAAGGAGCCAAACTTTCTTGACTTTTCTTACTTAAGCTCGATGTGACTCGCAATAAAAGTGGCATGATTTGCTCGCTTACGATTACAATCAGCCATGAAGCCCAATGTGACTTGCCTGACCCTGTTTTCGTATAGATGTAACAACATGATATCCACGCGCAAGCCGGCTTATAGTACAAGATTGTCAAAAGGGTCATCTAAACCACAAGTTATGCAGAGTATAAGGCTAATAGCTGGAAACTCAATGTTTATCAAGCATAACTTCATTACCTATGTGAAACGGCTCCGGGTTTGGGCTTAGCAAACAACAAAACTCGTTCTCTTCGAAAAGACCACATATCCCAGACTCGGAAATTCGGGTCTTGGCGATTCGGGATTTTGGAAAGGAAAAAGTAGCTTAGTTGCTAAGGCTCAAAAAACCCAAACATCCGAGTCTTGGGGACTTGGGGGCTTAGAAGCAAGTCCGCTCGTCAACACCCACGAAACTCGGAAACCGAGTCTCACAAAAGGAATCGTAAAGAAAGTCGGATATCAAGAACAAGTTGACTCAAAAGTGGATAAATTTAAACGATCAGAAGAAGCACAAAGTGTATCAAGAACTTAGAGTGCATTACAAACTCCGGCAAATAGTATCAAAGGTGCACAGGCGCACCATCCAAAAATAGTTGTTTTAACGACACATCGATCAACTGACGCGTATGAAGTAGCATCAGGCATCAGGTATCACTCGGTGTTCTAGGCCGCGGCGTCCATCTTCGCCTTGCCCTTGCTATCACTTGGGGTAACAGCAGCACCCGGATCAGTAGTACCGGCTCGCGCAGGAGGAGGAACGACTGGTGTGGAGGTAGCGGGTGCAGAATCGGCTTCAGCTTTCTTTTTGGCAGCCTCCTCCCTCAACTTAGCAGCTTCCTCCTTCCATCGGGCCAGCATGTCATACGGCTCGGGATGATCCGACTTAACCGCTTCACCAGCAGCATCATATGCAGGAACAAGGGAATCGACATCTAAGCCGTCAGCAATCACGCTGGCCGGGTAACGGACCTCCTTCTGGACGGCCTAGAAATCCTTCACGGAGAACTTGGACCCATCAAGCTTGTATTCCGGGAAACCGCCCATAAGCTTGCCTAGCTCGAGCTTAGGGAAGTAAGCCTTGGCAAGCGCAAGACCCCAGGTTACTCCAACCCGGCAGGACGAGCGTTTCAAGTGCCAAATCCACTCGGGGATAGTGGAGCAAGCGTCTAGCATTCTCTTCAGGCCGCCATGCCCTTTACCCGGCCACCGTATTTCTTGAAGGATCCATTTGGTTCCGGCGCATAGCTGCCGGATAACGCTCTTGATAGTTTTCAGCCTGGCAATGTCACCCTCGTCCGGCATCACTTCATCCGGACCTGCAAAAATGGAAACATGAGTCAGGAAACTCCGGCTATTTATCAAAAGGATAACCCGGATGAAGAAACGTACCAAGCAAGACACGATACGTATCAGGAATTTGAACAGAAAGGCTCGTTAGATCATCTTCTGCTGTGTGAGCCCTCCTCCTATACTTCTTCATTATCGTCCTGCTCCTCCTGGCCTCAGCCTCGGCCGCCTCACGCAGAGCCACCTCCTTTTCAATGAGCTTGGTGGCCTTTGCCAGTTTCTCCTCAGATTGAGTCACGAAGGACTGCATGGATGCAAGGAAGGATTAGCCGGGTAAAGGGGCAAGTTATCAGTCGTTTATATCGTAAAGTTCCAAGCAAATTGTGAATCAATTCACTCGGAACTTGGGGACTGGATAAGGACACAAGCAATATTAGTCGGGTTTACCTCGTGTTTGGCTATTAAAGCCTCCAAGATGTTTTCTTCCTTAGCCCTCAAAGCGCGCAGGGTTTCGAGCATCTGGGCAAACGTCAGGTCCTCGGGTCGGACACCGGAAGAGCCGGCAGTCTGGTCGCTTGATGGGGGAGCTCTCCCCGCCCTTGGGGTCGAGACCCGGACAGTCTGAGTATTCGGGCTGGGAGAACCCATCCTCGTGTCCGGAACCTCGATCTCCTCGTCCACTGGTTCGGATGAAGCAGGAGACCCGGCGGCTTGGTGAAGTGGATCGCCCAAGGGGCCTTGTTCCTGGTTGTTCTCAATATCACCGCCAGTCGCGGCATCTATGTTCTCAGTCGGCTCCTCTGTCTGACGGTTATCCGCCTCCCGGTTATCCATCTCCACATTCTCCGGGTCACTAACGGTGACTTGAGCGCTAAAAGAAAGATGAGAGGAGGCAGTTAGCAATGGTGATTGAAAATTGTCAGGTATCAAAAGATGTCATATAGCAAAAACTTACCCGGTATTTACGGCATAATCCGGCGGGAGCTCGCTGCTGGAAGCAGACGAAGATGTCAAAGGGACCGACAGCGGAACCCGGAATTGCCCGGCACGTGGATGGTTAGGAGAAGGGTGGCGCTGAGGAGAATTGGAAGGACGAGGTGGAGGAGCACTGGCACGATGGACGGGGGAGGTGGAGATGCCCGGGTTAAGGGGATCCTCACCCGGGGAACTCCGAGTTACTCTGCGCTTGGCTGGAAGAGAATCCTTCAAGTAGAACGAGTTCGATAATTGATGGTTAAGTTGTCGCATGGCATCAAAGGAGTAAGGTTCACAGGATATAGAGGAGAAAGGAACCTTGGACACTGCCCCTCTGGTCTTCCTCTTGGCTCCAACTGTTGCCTCTTGATCAGATTCGGTAGCCTCCGGGTCATCCTCGTTATTCTCACCTTCGTCCTCCAGCCCTGCGAACCGAGTGTGTGTCCGTGGGAAAAAGTTAAATGGGAGGAAAATGATGCAAGTAAAGATAATACAAGATCCGGGCAAATACCTTCATCACCGTCAGCCGGCTCATCTTCTTCTTCCGGGTCTCTGGAAGGGGGGAGGTTTCAACTGTCCAGAAAGGATCGTCGGCCTGAGACATAAAGATGAAAATAAGAACTAGGAGCAGTATCGAGTCAAGATGAGGAAATAAACTTATGAGTATCGGGTCTTACCGCTGGGGCCGGGTTTTCCCGAGTAAACGGAGGTAACCCGGCGATGTTCTTTATCACCTCCAGCTTCTTTGTCAAGAAACCCTTGATGGTTTTGTTGGTATCCCCGGCTGCAAAGCTCTTGGTGGAATATCGAAGGGCGTCTGTGGTGTGCCCCGAGTATTCGCACATCAATTTGGAGCGGATAGAATTGGGTTGGATCCGGAAGTCGACCCAAGTTTTCACTAAGTTGAGCCCAAGAAGGCATTGGGCTGAGAGAACGGCTAACTTAGCTAGCAAAGGTATGATTGCCTCCCTGTCTGAGTCAGGGGCGAAAGCGTTGAAATTCTCGGAAGTATTGAGGAGGCCCTCCGAGTAACCCGGCAGTCTCTTCTCGCCGGGTGGAGAGGTGTCGTGGCAGTAGAAGAAGGATAGTTGCCAGTGTTTAACATGGGAGTTCAGATTAAGGGTTGGCATTGGGGAGTTTTTGCGGCGTTGGATGGATACCCCGCCGCAAGTGAGAAGTGCTCCGTCACCGCTTTCGCGGCACGGCTTGCACTTGAAAAGTTCAATAAAGAGAGTCAAACTTGGCGGAGTGCACAAGTATGACTCGGATAGGACAATGAAGTGGGTAATATTCAACATAGAGTTAGGCCCTATGTCGAATACCCGGAGGCCGTAGTGGCTCAGGACCTCGCGAAAGAAAGGGTGACCCGGAGGGCGGAATCCCCGGGTCACGTGCTCTATGAAACAGATTACCTCGCCGTCGGCGGGTGTGGGCCGGGTCTCGTCACCCGGCGCCCTCCAGTGAATGTCCTTCTGAGGGGGAAGAACCCCCAACTCGGCCAATTCTTCCAGCTTGGCCTTTGTGACAGTGGATCGCCCCCAATTCGCGGATATGGATTGGGTTGTCTTCGCCTGGGCCGGCTGTTTCCCTTGCCTTTTGGGAGCCATGGGATCAACCTGCAAAACACAAGGAAAAAAGGTACAAGAAATAAGACTCGGAAGTATTGGATTATCCGAGTCTGGGGTATCAAGAAAGTATGAAAACTAAGAACTATCCGGGTATCACGCCATGGAGTGGAGATTGCGAGGTATCCGGGTATTAAGTACAACTATGGAGATTATTGGTCACTTACGTATGGAAAAGTATTTGGGGAAGACGGATGGTTGCCCATGTATCTACTGCAAGCAAAATAGCCGGAAAAGGAGGATTTTCCGGGTGTCAATGTTATGCGCGGAAAATTGAGGTGAAACGGATCTAGATTGGAAAACTTGCGAATGATTCTACGAAGAAATTGGTGATTAATAATGGTAGGAGGATGAGGTGTAATCATCAAACAGGTGGTTAAAGGAGTTAGCGAGCGTCAAATCGATCTAATCCGGTGCAACAGGAAGAACGGCCCGCAGGTTGACCTAGATCCAATCTAAGGTGAATCGAAAAATTGCGGAGCTATTTTAACAAATACTTACTGGGAGGAGCTTGAATCTGGCGTGGCGGCGGCCGATGTCGCGGTCTGGATGTCCCCCTGCAACCCTTGATGAGCGGAATGAAGGCGCGGTGGCAGAGTTTGGCGGCGGCGCGGAACAGTTCAAGGATGAACGTGGCCGACGGCGGCCTTGCTACGATGGCGGGCTTGAGATTCTTGTGGAATTGCGGAGCGCAGGGAATAAGGAAGCAAAGGGAAGGTTGGAATGAAACGTTGGGATCTAAGTTACCCTCTGGGCTCTATTTATAAGATGCGGGCGGATAAACCTATCCTAACAGGCGGAATCCGGAAATTTTGGGATAACGGTCATCTGTGTGGATTTTTTGAGATATGCTTCAAGTGTTGAACGTGATATCCGGGCAGAAATAAGAAGGAGATATTTTCCGCGATATCAGGGTTAATTATCGAGTAAAGTAAGTCGGGCTTTTGGCATTTTTTTATCAGGGTTTAGACCTGGAGAGCTAAGCCAAGTACTTGGAGAAAACCCGGGTTACTATATGGCCACCATGGAGTTAGGCCTAGCTATTTATCAAAGCACCTTAACCCGGCCTCCATACACTTGTGCGTTTGATATTTTTGCAGGGAATAGCAAGCGCTTCAAGGAAGGATCCGTGAAGCCCAAGCTATTCTGGGGACTACTGATGGAGGGATAATAACCCGGTAGGCCAACTCCAAGGTGTAACCCGGCCCAAAGGACGCTGCGCAAGATCCGGCTAAGGATAAAGAAACTTCTGGAAGGCCCAAGTTTGTAGGCCTCGTAACCCGGATTGTGGGTTACGGTAAAGGAAAGTTAGAGTTTGTATGCGGTGTCCAGGTAGGATTCAGGGTGCGTCTTGGAGGGTAAGCCAGGGGGTACGGGTGATTTATAAACCGACCCCTAGGTTTTAGTTGAGAGAGATCTAAGAACCCTAGCAATATCGCTTGGTATCGAATATCCAGTGTAACACGAGAGTTGAGTTAAAAGCTTGAGATCGGAGACTCGGCGACTTGATTGCCGGCTACCAGATCGAGTTCCATCATGCTTTCCTCTGAGCTAAACCCTCTCCCAAACGCCTGTGTCGTCTTGCCCCAAGATCAGTTACCCCCGGTAACGTCTGCCGTGATTATCCCACGACAGATGGCCTCAACAAGGCATCGTTTCCGCCTACAATATCCAATAACACCGAGCATCATTCATCATCATGTTAGATAAAAGGCATTCTCGTGTCAAGTAAGAACCAGGCAAACCATTGGGAGGGGCCATGAGCAGTACTTTATCTCTTTTCTCCTCTACACCTTTTTCCGCACACATAACGGAACCAGACGCGAGGAGATTATTTCGTGGCCGCCGTCGGGAGACTCTCTCGCCGAAAACATCTCCTCTGCGCGATGGCTTCACCAGAACGGCCCCCTGCATGCCGCCGGCGCCGCGCGATCTTCCACGCGATGTCGCCGCGGCCGCCGGAACAACTCTCTCACCGGCGTCGTGCCTGCGCCATCCCTCACCATCTCTGGGAACGGAGCTCCGTTGCCGGCCTACCCCTCATCCACCTCTGCCCTCCCAGATCTCGACGGCCTAACTCTGCTCCAACCGTTGTACGGATCGTCGTAGAGGAGGCGCAACACAAAGGCTCTCTCACGGCATGACCCATATGGCAGTCACAATGGTTGTGGCGCCATGGAGGACACACGACGGCGTTGCTGTAAAGGAGCACACCGGTGCTCCTATTGCAGGACGGCGTTGCTCTCGTGGGATTGCGGCGGTGCTCCGAAAATTACATGGACGACGAAAATTTTGCTACATACTCGGTTTTTTTTTTTGCTATTTTTGACAATTTTTTTCTACGAGAACTCTGGCGATATCTCCGGCGAGGTCGGATTTTTGTTATAATAGAATAATGTTTTTGCTATAATTATTCTATATTTTTGCTATAGTAGTACAAATTATTTGCTAGGAAATTGACCGGCGAGAGTCTCCCGGCGATGTCTCCCATGAAGTTGATTTTTGCTACAGTAGCATAATTTTTTTGCTATAGTAACTCCGGCGAGGTCTCCAGCGAGGTCTGACCTTTTCTTTTATTTTTTGGGACGAATCATTTTTTTTAGACATAGAGCAAAAGCGGGGATTTTTTTTTGCTACATAGGAGAAAAAAAACAGGACACGTGTCGTTACGGGGACCCGGGGGTGGAAACTTTTATCCCCGGGGATGCCCAGCAGTTCCCATTAACAAAGCCCCGGAGTTCGGAAAGTATGACTTACAAACGCTGCGACATACAGTTTAACCAATAAAACAAACGGAAAGTACGACATGCTAAGGCACACTGCTTACCCAAACAGAGATGCTAACAAGAAAAAAACCCACACAGCTTCAGAATCTACTAGGAAGGCATGCTAGGTGAAGTTTCTTGAGTTCTCCAATAATCCATCTGGTGTCGCCATTGTCATCATCTTCAATGATGGGGTCCAGAGCTGAAGGAAAGCATAGTTTTAAAGATGATGTCAGTAGGATGGCAGATGATCTTTCCTTCAATGGCATGTTTGTTCCTAATATTCCATAAAGCCCAAGATAGCGCAAGAAACAGCGCCCAAACAAGTCTACAAGAGCGTCCCGAGAGGGAAGAGAGTATTAAGTGGAATTGCGCAAAGTTGGCAGGGCACTAGGGTCTCCCTAGAGCCTGGCGCATGAGCGACTGTCATGCCCTGCGATAAGTTAGCATACATTGGTTTAACTGAAAACTTCTCAGATTGTTCGAGGGACCAAGAGATGGAGTCTAGACCATCCGACATGACCGTGGATGTGATGATGGCATCTAGATCATCCCACTGAGCCATTTGAAAGTACTGTATGGTCAACTAAAGGCGTTTGTGGGGAGGGGAGGGTTGAATAGGTGACTAACAAGTTTTCTTGTTTTTTTTCTTAGATTGGTCTACACAAGTAGAACACAAGGTTATCTAGATGTGCAACTAGGTGAACAACCTATGTGATACGATATAAAGTATGCAACAGAAGCAATATGTAAAGCATAAGATAAACCACAAGTGTAAACAGGGAGACAATGATATGTTTCTCGTAGTTCTTTCCCAAGGAAGTACGTCTACATTGGAAGTGTGTGGAGCCACCTATGCACTCCAATAGCATGGATGTGCATACCTTATTATTCTTGAACTTCTCCGGCGAGTGAGATTCTTGTTTCCACTATGAGGTTGACTTGGAGGCGTTGACTGAACCTTTACACAAGGTTGAGGCTACTCCACAAGATGGTTGGAGGCTCTCAATGATCCGAAACTTATTGCAACAAGGTGGAAGCTCCAAGCACTAGGGTTTCTCAAGGGTTACAAGGCACCCAAAATATTTCAAGATCCACAAGGGAAATGGAGGGGGAAATAATTTTGGCTCGGTGAAGATTTAGATCTACGACTTCTCTACCAAATCCTTGAAGGGCATCAAACTTGAGTGGTTGACGAGGGAGATGTAGGCATTCATGACTTTGCATTCATGGAGGACAGAGAGTGGAGGACGAGCAACTCATTCCAAGGAAGGGTATGAGTATTTATACTCTCTCTCGGGATTTAGCCGTTGCAGCTGGCGGGAGGCCGGAAGTTCCGGACCATTCAGACCCAAATTTTCTGGGTTGACTTGGAAACTTTCGGGCAGTTATTCCGGACCCCCATCAGTGAGCGAAGCCGTTTGGACTTAGTCGAAAATCGAGGGGGCGGAAGTTACGGGCTGGAAGGAAACTTCTGAGCACCCATCCGTGAGTCTGGATGCCAGGGACATAGCGAAATTTCTCCATGACGGAAGTTTTCGGGCTCCAAACCCTGGAACTTTCGGTCTAGAGACTGCAACTACGCCAGAACTTAATCTTTGGGAAATCCTTCTTCGTCGATGTTTTCACTTGTAGAGTATGTTAACCATCTTGGTGCCATCATGAAGACTAGCTAAAACACTTAAGCACACGGTTAAACATTAATGTGTTGTTGTTATCGCAAAAACCTAGAGATGCACTTTCAATCTCCCACTTTTTGGTGAATGATGACAACACATGAGATTTGCACACATATTGATACAAAGGTAAGACTAGGATAGGGAAGGAATTAAAACCACATAGTCTTTAACTTATAGCGGAAACCAAGTACCACAATCAAGATAAAATATCCAACACACGGTTTCAACGATAAAGAAAGTAAAGGGACACAAACTCAAGAAGACGCAAATAAAGTTAGGGAGAGCTTGAGTCCACCCATGCAAATCCCGTAGAAAACTAATAGAACTACTTCTCCCACTTTGGCATCATGGTACCAAATGGGGAAAAGAGCGATGCTACATGACCCACGAGCCACACGTCCGAAGCCTAGGCGTCATCACCGCCATCAGTCTCCTCATCGATGTATTGGGCTTTGTCTTCCTATTTGGACTCATCTTTTGACACTTCCGTGGACCATGTGGCATGCTTGCTATGCCAATTCTCATAGTCAACAAGAGGAGCAAGAAACTTAGGGTCAGGAAGCTTCAAAGCGGTCATGATCTGAAATTGATTGGAGAGGATAGCATGACGAGACTTGTAGGCATCATAGTTCTCCTTGTGGATGGCCACATTTGTGGATGGCCACATTCATACATAGAATCTTCTCAATTAACCTCATGTACCAAGACTGCGTCTTGCGCTGAGCTAGAGGCTGAGAAAGACCTTCATCAACATCGCACTGATGCGTCCTCTCATCACGAGGACCACTTCCACTAGCATTGCTGACCTTAGCCACATGAATAGCCTTCTTGTGCATCTTGGAAGGTTTATGAGCTTCAAATTCTTCACAAAGATCATCATTTGGAATAGGCCACTTCTTCTTGATGAGCATCATCGCATAAGGGGCATACATGGGAACATTCTCCAGCTTGGTGACACCTGAAAGCACGGTGCAGCAAGTTCACGAGACCACCACGGATGGCATCCACATTGCCAGATTGAGGTGCAATGTTGCATATGAACAGTCGGAGGAGAACATTGTAGACTCGCTTGAGATCTTTGTTGGTGCCTACACTTGCCAAATTATCATAGAGAGGATCCAACCTCCTCTTGTTGTAGGAGACATCATGCACATGCATCCTCTTTCCTAAATCATTGCCAGGGAGAGGGTAGCTTAGAAGCTCAGAGAGCCATAACATGGAAGACTCACACTTGACGCACCAAATACTCCGGCCTGAAGCCCGAAGACTCCAGTCCACCAAAGACTCCGGCAAGTTTCCGACCCTCCAGAAACTTTGCAAAAGTCCGGAGATTCCGGCAAGTTTTCGGACCGAGTCCAGGAGGTGACACAGGGAAAGGCCTGATACATCTCCAACGTATCTATAATTTTCGATGTTCCATGTTGATATTATGCCAATTGCTACATGTTTTCTCCCTTCTTTATAGCATTTTTACACGTTTTCCGGGACTAACCTATTAACAAGATGCCAAGTGTCAATTCCCTGTTTTCTGTTTTTTTTTCAGAAAAGTTGTTCTGGAAATATTCTCGGAATTGGACCCCATGAATCCCGAAGTTTCTATTTTCCCCGGAAGCATCCAGAAGTCCGAAGAGGGGTTGAAGACGGGCACCAGGGGGCCCTCACCATAGCCAGGCACGGGCCCCCCTTGGCCGCGCCTAGGGGTGGTGAGGCCACCCTGGTGGCCTACCGGCGTTGCTCTTCCGCCTATTTAAGGCCTTCCCCCCGAAAACCCTAACCTAATCGGCGAAATTCCACGAAACCTTCTGCAGGCGCCGTCATCGTCAACCCAAGTTTTGGGGGACAGATCTCTGTTCTGGCACCCTGTCGGGACGGGGAAGTGCCCCCGGAAGCCATGTCCATCGACTCCACTGGCATCTCCATCATCGTTGATGTCTCCTATGATGAGGAGGGAGTAGTTCTCCCCCGAGGCTGAGGGCTCTACCGGTAGCTATGTGGTTCATCTCTCTCTCCCATGGTGTGATCTATATGTGATCGTGAGCTTTGTAATCTAGTTGAATAAGTAGATGTTACTCTTCATCTACTGTGCTACTCAAGTGTTTTATTAATATGAACTTTGGAGTCACCTTATCTCGCGGTGTGAAGGTGACAGTGTGCACATCGTGTGTGTCTCCTCTATGAATTGTGGTGTTTGTCTAGTACCTTCTAGGGCGCTCAAGTTGACAGTGTGGGGCTAACTAGACATGGGAATGCTTTTTGCAGCCCTACACAATGATTAGTGTTCGTTATCCAACCGGAGAGGGTTAAGAGTAGCATAGTGAAGAAAAGGTATTTAGTTATTCAATTATGTGATCATTGTTGACAGTGTCCACTAGTGAAAGTAGGATCCCTAGGCCTTGTTTCCAAGTATTGAAACATCGTTTTCCGCCTGTTCTGCTAAATGTTTGCTTCCTTCCATATTTATTTCAGATTGCTATTATTACTTATAACCATCCATATTACTCGCATTTCACTATCTCTTCACCGAACTAGTGCACCTATATACCTGACAGGTATATTGGGTGTGTTGCGGACACAAGAGACTTCTTGTATCTTAATTGCATGGTTGCTTGAGAGGGATATCTTTGACCTCTACCTCCCTGACTTCGATAAACCTTGGGTGATCCACTTAAGGGAAACTTGATGTTGTTCTACAAACCTCTTCACTTGGAGGCCCGACACTGTCTACAAGAATAGAAGCGTGTGTAGACATCAAGCTCTTTTCTAGCGTCGTTGCCGGGGACGTAAGGTAAAAGATACTCACATCCTCGGGTGTGAGTGCTCGGAATTATTTCCATTAGATTCTGCAATTTTATCTTTTTGTTTCTTGTTTTCACTAGTTAGGCTTATTTTTACTCGCTTCTTGTTTTTATTTTTTTACTAGTAGTCTTAATGGAAAACAACAAAAATATGATAGAACTTTATAATATTTATCTTGAATTAGGACATGATGCTTTTGAAGAGAAAATTAAAAAACCTATGGAAGTTTATTTGCATAATAGTGATAGCAATGTCATTAGCATTAATTCGTTGCACCCCATCATTCCTAATGCTAGGGAAAAGTCTAAGCTTGGGAAGCTAGTTTTTACGATATTTTTAGTTTTCCAGCTTTAGAGGAGAAAATTTGCTCTGATGATCTCCCATATGTGATAAACCTAATGATGCTTGTGATGTTTTAAATCCTCCTACTGAAAGCATTCCTTTTAAAATACCCAAGAAAATTGTTGAACTTGTCATGTATAACTGTTATTTTGGAGATGGAACTGTCCATCCTAGTGATCATTTACACTTTATGCATGAATTATGCGAGTTATTCAAGTGTGCAGGTATCTCAATGGACCAAGTTAAGAGGAGGATATTCCCTTTGTCACTTAAGGACAAAGCAACGGAGTGGTATGAACTACTAGATGATCCTCATCATTTGGAGTGGAAGGAACTTGAATCTCTCTTTTACTCTAAATTTTATCCTTCTCATGAACTATATTTAGATAGGAATTACATTTATAATTTTTGGCCTCATGATGGAGAAATCATTGCCCAATCTTGGGGAAGACTAAAAATATTAATACTCAAATGTCCTAACCATGAGCTTCCTGAGGAAATAATTGTTATTAATTTTTATGCAAAGCTTTCAATACATTGGAATGATTATCTAGATGCATGTTCATAGGGTTCTTTTTGTAGTAAGAAGGTTTAAGCTAAGTGGGATCTTCTTGAGAGAATTCTAATCAATAGTGAAGATTGGAATGACAACAAAGGTAAAGAATCAGGTATAAACTATGAGTATGATTGCATTAAGACTTTTGCTGAAACTGCTGATTTTCATGAGCTTAATGCTAAATATGGTCTTGATCCTCAAATAGTTGTCGGTTGGTATAGATCCTTTGCTTATTACATTAATCTTCCTAAAAATAGGGACATATATCATGAACCTTTTAAAGACACTTGCATGAAAAATGAAATTTTTATTGATGATTGCAATAAACATGCTCAAACTTCTGAAAGTACTATTTCTTATAAGCATGTTAATTTCTGTGGAGCACTTAGACCTTGTGAAAATAATCAAATCGAAGAAGAATATTGTATCCATCATAGGAATGAAAAAACTAGAATGTGGGATAGGGCTCTAAATGATCTTGGTGAAAAAGTTTGTGCCATCTATCCTTTTATTTGTGAACTTTGCTGTAAAGTGGGTCATTTTAATTTTCAATGCTCAAGCCATGATAGTAGCCTCTCGAATCCTATGAGTACTGCAAGTTTGTATTGTTATGACATGATCACCCCTAATGAGCATGAAGAACTTACATTATTTTGGGGGTGTGAAGAGTTATTAAGAAAAACTTCTTTGATTGATATGAGTGCTTTTGATATGAATAGTGTCTTGCATGAATGCCATCTTTATTGTGTTGAAAATTGCCATGCAAATACTTACATACAAAATATTCTAAAAGAGGACACTTTACCAAAATATGACAGGACTAAAATGAGTTTTGTTCTTATTAATGAGGAGGAGGAATTCTCCAAAGTTCTTTATATTGTTTCAGTAAACCAGGGTATGTGGATAAGCTTCCTTTTAAGCCTCTCCCTCCAAAAGAGGGGAAGAAGAAGAAAAAGAGGAGTAAAAGGAGAAGGTAACGGTATCTCTCCCAAAGCATGTTGCTCATATTATAGCTTTTGCTGATGAGTCTGAACTCGATGATTTTCCTATGCCTGTTATTTATGAAAGTGATCATGATTGGGAGAAACACACAACTTTTGATATTGAAAATCTGTTTGGTACCAATTCTGAAAACGATGATATTAATAATTGTTGTACTATTAGTACTATCCATGCTCCTTCCAATGATAATATAGAAAGCTCTAAACTTGTGGATGATGTGTTTGAAAATCCCTTTGCTATTAATGATTATATGCTTGATACATCTCCTCCTAGTAAAATGATTATATGGCCCCCCTTGGTCGCGCCTGGGGGTGGTGAGGCCACTCTGGTGGCCCACCGGCGTTGCTCTTCCACCTATTTAGGCCTTCCTCCCAAAAACCCTAACCTAATCGGCGAAATTCCACGAAACCTTCCGCAGCCGCCGTCATCGTCAACCCAAGTTTCGGGGAATAGATATCTGTTCTGGCACCCTGCCGGGACGGGGAAGTGCCCCCGAAAGCCATCTCCATCGACTCCACCGCCATCTCCATCGTCGTTGTTATCTCCTATGATGGGGAGGGAGTAGTTCTCCCCCGAGGCTGAGGGATCTACCGGTATCTATGTGGTTCATCTCTCTCTCCCATGGTGTGATCTATATGTGATCGTGAGATTTGTAATCTAGTTGAATAAGTAGATGTTACTCTTCATCTATTGTGCTACTCAAGTGTTTTATTAATATGAACTTTGGAGTCACCTCGTCCTGCGGTGTAAAGGTGACAGTGTGCACATCGTGTGTGTCTCCTCTATGAATTGTGGTGTTTGTCTAGTACCTTCTAGGGCGCTCAAGTTGACAGTGTGGGGGCTAACTAGACATGGGAATGCTTACTTTAAGGAATGCTTTTTGCAGCCCTGCGCAATGATTAGTGTTCGTTATCCAACCGGAGAGGGTTAAGATTAGCATAGTGAAGAGAATATATTTAGTTATTCAATTATGTGATCATTGTTGAGAGTGTCCACTAGTGAAAGTAGGATCCATAAGCCTTGTTTCCAAGCATTGAAACACCGTTTTCCGCCTGTTCTGCTACATGTTTGCTTGCTGACATGTTTATTTCAGATTGCTATTATTACTTATAACCATCCATATTACTCGCATTTCACTATATCTTCACCGAACTAGTGCACCTATATACCTGACAAGTATATTGGGTGTGTTGGGGACACAAGAGACTTCTTGTATCTTAATTGCAGGGTTGCTTGAGAGGGATATCTTTGACCTCTACCTCCCTGAGTTCGATAAACCTTGGGTGATCCACTTAAAGGAAACTTGCTGCTGTTCTACAATCCTCTGCACTTGGAGGCCCAACACTGTCTACAAGAATAGAAGCGTGTGTATACATCAAGGCCTGAGGGCGGAGATTCCTGCTTTCGCAGGGCGGAGACTCTGCCAAGTCTCTGCACACTTTCCGCATAGGGTCCAGTGGGTGACACCATCTTTCCAATTGTGTAGGAAAATCCTAAGTCTGGAGACCCTACACACCGGAGACTCTGGTTATGCCGAAAACTTCGGACAATCTCCGGATACTTTCCGGTGAGGCTCCAGTGGGTGACACCACTTGTTCACCTCGATGGAAAAACCTGAGTCCGGAGACTCCGGTCTGAAACCCCGGAGATTCCGGCCTGGAGAAAACTGCCAGCTCCTCTAGATCATTTTCTTCCTTTTTGGGAAAATAGCCACCATCAATAATTTCATCAAGAGATCCTAGTAACATCAACACATTGTTAAATTTATACTAATGTTGTGATCAAACACACAAAACCAATTTAGGGGAGATATGCACTTTCAGAACCTAGGGAAGTATCTCTAAGAAACATCTAGGGGAAAGTGAAGAACCAAGGAAGACACCCTAGATGCAAAAATAGAGATAGTTATCGGGGTCCATGGCGAAAAATGCGTGGTGGAGCAAGATCCCCATGATGAGGAGATGCAGATCCGGCAAGAATCCGGCGGATTTCGGGTTTGGAGGCCACCGGAGGAGCGGCGGCAGCGGCGTCCCTAGGCGAAGAGAGAGAAACTGCGAGGGTGGGGAAAACAGCTCGTGCGAGCAGTTTGACCCGCAACCCAAATTTTATATTGCCCAGGGAGGCCGCAAGTTTCCGGGTCACTTAGGACGGAAGTTTTCAGGGGCTGGAAGTTTTCGGGCAAATTTCCGTCCCCCCATCAGAGGAAAGAGATGAAGGGGAACGTAGCATAGAAAACAAAAATTTTCCTACACGAGATACACCCGAAAGGCCAAGATCTAATCTAGGAGACGAATTGCAACGGGCAACAAGAGGGTTAAGGAGAACACATACCCTCGAAGACTCAAAGTGGTACGAGATCAAATCTCGTTGTTGGCGTAGTCGTACTCACACCGATCCCGATAGCGAGAAGATGGCACCGCAATCCGGCGGTGCATCCGTGATCGGTCACACGTACGGTTGATGACGACCTCCGTTCCCTCGTTCCAGCGGGGCGCGGAAGTAGAGGATCCCTCGGAACTCCAGCAGCACGACGACGTGGTGGTGGTGAAGAATCCCACGGTCAGGGCTTCGCCAAGCCGGAGACCATGAAATGGAGACGCGGGTGGAGGGAAAGGGAAGTGGCCAAGTGTGTGGAGGAGGGAGAGCTCTCACCCTCCTTTTATATGAGAGGGGGGAGGCAGCCCAAGGGGGTGCGGCCAGCCCCATGGTGTGCCCCCACCTCTTCCCTCATGATGTGAGTGGACACTCCACTCACACCCACTCATTTTCCTTTAAACCCCACTTAGAAAATCCAAGAGTTTTTCTTTAATAAATCAATAAAACATTTTTATTTCTTTATTTCAGCATTTGTTAATTCTATTAACAAACATTTGCATAAAGCACCTAGAATCATTTGTTAATTCTATTAACAACCATTCGACGAAAAACCCCTTGAACTATTTCAATTTTCCCCGAAACAATTTCGGTGCTGTCCAAAATATTCTTCGATATTCCGTATCCTCTCAAACGCGTCATCGAACCTTAAGTGTGTCACCCTACGGTTCGCGAATAAGATAGACATGATCGAGACTCCTCTCCGATCAATAATCAACAGCGGGATCTGGAGATCCGTGATGACTCCTATATATTCAACGATGACTCTCGTGATCGTGTGAACCAACAACGACGTGAACTATTCCCTTTGTCTCGCGATATTTTACTTGTCCGAGATTCGATCATTGGTATCAACCATACCTTGTTCAATCTCGTTACCGACAAGTACTCTTTTCCCGTTCCCGTGATATAACATCCTTTGTGATCATATCACGTGCTTGCAAGCGGTTTCGATGTGATATCACCGAGAGGGCCCAGAGTATATCTCTCCGTCATTTGGATGGACAAATCCCACTCTTGATCCATGATCCTCAACTAATACTTTCCGAATACTCAACGACACCTTTATAGTCACCCTGTTACGGTGTGATGTTTGATGCCATCAAAGCACTCTTCCGGTATCAGTGATTAACATGATCTCATGGTCTAAGGAATAAGTTACTTCGTGTGTTTGATATAACAATGTAAACTAAATGACTTGATCGCATTGCTATATTCTCTTTGGGTATGTGTTCATCACATCATTCTTCTAATGACATGACCCCGTTATTAATAACATCCAATGTTCATGATCAGGAAACCTTGATCATCTATTAATCAACGAGCTAGTTAAAAGAGAGGCTTTACTAGGAACCATTGTTTGTTTATTAAGCACACATGTATCAACGTTTCCGGTTAATACAATTCTAGCATGAGAAATAAACATTCATCATAAACAAGGAATAAGATAATAACCATTTTATTATTGCCTCTCGGGCATATTCCCATCAGTCTCCCACTTGCACTAGAGTCAATAATCTAGTCTGTAAGCACTTTAACACATATGGCGTACCAGTGTTATTACCATGCTTCGCATGCGGTAAACATCATCAAAAAGATCTGAACTATTCATGTCCTATTGTATTTGCATGTTCTTTGCGTCTACACGCATCACTCATTCTCTAATGAGATGGCTTTGTATATATATAGTCAATTCGTGAAAACTTAATTCCTCAGCTTAAACTGATGTCACTAACATTGTGAAAATGTAGCTTCATAGTGTTAGCATTCTTGGAAACTCACCAAGTTCCGGTGATACCTTAATTCCTCAGCTTAAACTGATGTTACTAACATTGTGAAAATGTAGCTTCATAGTTTCAGCATTCTTGGAAATTCACCAAGTTCAATAAAGAACTCCTTGACACAAAATACGCTTATAATTAGTTGTCAACACAACGATATACTTTAGCCTTTGTTGTAGTATCTGTCACAATATTTTAATTTTGAAACTCTTTCAAATCCAGCATGGAACTTTCTTCCATCCTATTGTGCTACCCTTCATCACATATTTTAATTGAGATAAAATTACTTGAATAAATGACAAGACTATTAGTGTAACATATTACAACTATTATTTTGTCATTACTATATAGGAAAACATATCCTTAGCATTTCTAAAATGACACAAGGATCTCTCCCACTGTTGTCTAATCATCATATGAATTATCCTACTATAACATTTTATAGCATAGGACTCATCTGGTTGTGTACATAGCATGGAAACATGACTTAGAAATCTCAATTTCAATGATGCTCATCATGTGTCAAAACACATGAATCTTGCTCAATTATTTTCCATGTGACAAGAACTCCTTCTTATCAATTTTGTATTGACTTACTTCAATATTTCATCTATGTAATTTGGCTTCAATCATATCAGGCGCTTCAATCCATCTTTTATAGATATCGATGCCCAATATCTTCTAAGCCTTTCATCAATATGAAATCTTAACCGTGTTAATTTAAAATACATATTTTCCAATCAACCATATGTCATCTACATAAAGTATTGGAAATATGTCATAACGCTCCCACTTAATTTCTTGTAACTCTACAAGCATCTTTATCATTCATGATGGAATCAAACTCTTTTGATAACTTCATTAAGGTAAAGATTTCAACTTCGTTATGCTCACTTCAACCATTGAAGTGCGCATGCCTTTCTAGCAACCTTTTGAATTTTACAAAACTCTCAGACTGTGTCAAGTACACATCCTTGAACAAACTTCCTCGAGAGGAGAATTGGTTTTGTTATTCAACATCCATATCATAATATGTAACTTTGCTAGAACTATCTGCAAAGACTAAGCATCACTACGGAAGATCAAAATCTTGTAGTAGTGAACTCTTTGAACTTCGTCGAAAACAACTTTTCGATAAGTATCCATGTCTTTGTCGCTATATAGACCCTTTTGCTATCGTTAGGCATCATTCCTATTGAAAAGACTACCAAGTCACATACTTGATATTCATACAAGGATACTATGGCGGATATAATGACTCATAGTCAATTTTACGAAGTCAGTGCCCATCATTTGCTTCCTTTATAAGGTCCAGGTCCTTTGTTGTCAAAACAACACTTTATACTTAAACCACAAGTTGTTCAAAGTACAAAGTTTTTGGACTTTTCTGGTACAGTTCGCAAACTCATTTGAAGTATCTACAACATTTGTATTGTCTTCTACTTAGTCAAAATAGTAAACCCCGGAACAACTTCCAGTGCTGCGCTACTCTTGACATGATAACGGAGATTCTGTAATCTTGTTGAGTTTGTACCGTGCTCCCACTCACTTGTTTCGCAAGAACTACTTTCTCGAGAAATCAACCCTTTCTGACAAACAACATTTGTCTTTTGGTTCGGTGATAGGATAAATACCCAATGTTTTATTTGGGATAACCTTATAAACATATATTTATCCTATTTTGGTTGTAAACATTTTACACATGCTATGCATACCAAAACTTAAGAAAAATGACAATTCAGGTCATTACCCAAACCATATCTTATATGTTGTCAATTTCAACGGATCATGATGGTGCTCTTTTCAGTGTAAAAGCGGTTGTCCTTAATGTATAAACTACAAACATATAATGGCAATTTTATTAATCTTACCATGTCAAACAGGGTTTGATTTTGTCTTTTGAATACTCCAATCTAATGTGGGGTATTCGAGAAGTATAAGTTGTAGAACAATTTTGCAACTTCTCAGATGTTTTGCTAAACTTGTAACTCAAACTTTATCCTTTATGATCCAATTACATTGATTTTAACTTCATATTAACAACCTTTTGAACCAATTCAAAATGTCAAACTATGTTCCCTTTAAATAGATATACTCACATATCTACTTAAATCATCGACAGAATTTTATGAAGGAAAAATTAATCCACCATACATGACTACACATAATGGACTATATACATCAATATGTATAATCTCCACTAAATTAGTCGTCCATTCTACTTTGGCCTAAGAACGGAATTCTAGTCATCTTTTGGAAGAGGTCTCACAAGCGTCAATAAAATGACTCCGGAAGTCCATCAATATGGAGTTCCTTCATGTTTTCCTTTCCGATATGAACTAAAATGGTGGTGTCACAATTTAAGTGAAACTCTTCAACGTCTTGCAACGTTTAGCATTTAGTCTTATAGATGTTTACTTTACCAACATGATTTATATTAACATATCCATCAATTATGGAATATGATCATAGTTTGAACAATCTCATTTGTTCTCACAAAAGACTAGAACAAAATAATAAATTATTAAGTTCTTCAAATAAATCTTGACTGGTTGGTTCGATACGACAATGAACACAATAACACTTTATTTATGTTCTTGTCATAATCGATTCCACATCTATTACTAGTTCCTTTTAGGCCCTTGTATTTCTTTCATTGCGTTGCTTTGTATGACAACTCATACCAACCAATGTGGTATCAAAATACCAAAAATACTTTGTTAACTAGTAATACATCTATATCTTGTATATCAAGTATATACTCCTGAGCTGGACTTTTCCAGTTATCTTCTTTTCTGCCATATATCTATTTGTAATTCTATTTTCAATATTCCCTTTCCTTTATAGAAGAATCATTCAACATCAAACAATGCTAGTCCTACTAGCTCATTTTCTTTGGCGTGTTAGTCATATACTATCACCCATTGAGTCATACTTTGAGTTTGATTGTTCTACTAATATCACCATATTAATAGCATTCTTCTAGATTCCACTCTTAGCATTTTCCAAGTAAGGTAAACTACTTTACCCATACTTCTAATCCATCCCATCATAACAATTTTATGATTAAGCTATTATAGCTCAAAGGAAGGAATTTAGAGGATAATTTTTAGCATCCAATTTCTTGGAATATTCAAACGCCTAGCGTCTTCAATCATTGCATATATTTAGATAATATAAGCAAACATTGTCACGCTAAATTATACTCAGTCATGTTGCCACAAATAAGTTTCTAGATATCAATATATCTTTCACTTGATTGTTTCTGAAAACAACTCTTTTCAGTCCCTAAATCACCTTGATCAACAAAACATTCTTTTGAAGATAAAGTAATACGGAAGCAACCATGACTCTGGATTCTAAGTAGGAATTATTTGCTCTCTAGATTAATCAATCATTAACCACATGGAGCTAGGTAGGAAATACCAAAAATTTACAATAGGACTCAATTTTAAATTTCACTAATACGGTACCAATCTTAAATGGTATTTACCAGATCATAACAGTTATATCTCAATTAACAATCTAAGTGTAAGATAGTTATGAGGATGCCAATGACTACTACAAGTTGTGCAAATTCACTTTGATTTGTTGTTCATGATAAATAAGTTCAAGTTAATTCAAATTAAGCCATGAACTCCCACTCAAAAACAACATCCCTCTTAGTCGTCTTTAGTGATTACACGAACCAAATTCACTACAACAAAACCGATCATCACGTGAGATGATGTAGCTTCAAAGGCGAACATCGACATGTTCATCATATCATCCATATGACTCATGCTTTACCTTTCGGTTACGTGTTCCGAGGCCATGTCTGTACATGCTAGGCTCGCCAAGTAGAACCGTAGTATTGCGTGTGTTTCAAGGCCATGTCTGTACATGCTAGGCTTGAAAACACCCGTTGTATGCGAACGTTGAGTCTATCACACCCGATCATCACGTGGTGTCTCGAAACGACGAACTTTCTTAACGGTGCATACTTAAGGAAGAACACATTATTATCTTGATATTAAGTGAGAGGGATCATCTTATAATGCTACCAACGTTATCTAAGCAAAACAAGATGCATAAAAAGGATCAACATCACAGACATCACATGAAAGGATAACGTGATATGATATGGTCCTTCTTGCACTTGATCTCCATCATGTGCATTATGGTATGATCTCAATCATTCCACCGGCGTGGTACCAAGTACCACGGTACCCCAAACTTGTTTGTCCATCAATAAGAAGACAACCATATGGATACCTTACGGTATATCAATAATTTACAAAATAGATCATCTCATAATCAAATTTGTAATATTGACCATATCACATCACATGCCCAGCAAAAACTAGTTAGACGCTTCTAATTTATTTTTGCATATTTTACATGGCTTAGGGCTTTCGAGGATAGAACCGTTCATACCTACGAACATCAACCACAACGTTGATAAACACATTTTTAACAACCCTTCATAGATTAGATCTTAACTATAGTAGGAGAAACAGACACCCGCAAGCCACTTATGCAATACAAGTTGCATGTCAGTTGTGGAACAAGTCTCATGTACGTGGACATGTAAGGTTAGTCCGGGCCGCTTCATCCCACTATGCCACTAAGATCATAAAATAATCAAGGAGGTAATAACATGATCATCAACGCCCACATACACCTATGTGTTCTACCCGTACAAAACATCTACGCATAGATCTGGCTCTGATACCACTGAAGGGGAACGTAGCATAGAAAACAAAAATTTTCCTACACGAGATACACCCGAAAGGCCAAGATCTAATCTAGGAGACGAATTGCAACGGGCAACAAGAGGGTTAAGGAGAACACATACCCTCGAAGACTCAAAGTGGTACGAGATCAAATCTCGTTGTTGGCGTAGTCGTACTCACACCGATCCCGATAGCGAGAAGATGGCACCGCAATCCGGCGGTGCATCCGTGATCGGTCACACGTACGGTTGATGACGACCTCCGTTCCCTCGTTCCAGCGGGGCGCGGAAGTAGAGGATCCCTCGGAACTCCAGCAGCACGACGACGTGGTGGTGGTGAAGAATCCCACGGTCAGGGCTTCGCCAAGCCGGAGACCATGAAATGGAGACGCGGGTGGAGGGAAAGGGAAGTGGCCAAGTGTGTGGAGGAGGGAGAGCTCTCACCCTCCTTTTATAGGAGAGGGGGGAGGCAGCCCAAGGGGGTGCGGCCAGCCCCATGGTGTGCCCCCACCTCTTCCCTCATGATGTGAGTGGACACTCCACTCACACCCACTCATTTTCCTTTAAACCCCACTTAGAAAATCCAAGAGTTTTTCTTTAATAAATCAATAAAACATTTTTATTTCTTTATTTCAGCATTTGTTAATTCTATTAACAAACATTTGCATAAAGCACCTCGAATCATTTGTTAATTCTATTAACAACCATTCGACGAAAAACCCCTTGAACTATTTCAATTTTCCCCGAAACAATTTCGGTGCTGTCCAAAATATTCTTCGATATTCCGTATCCTCTCAAACGCGTCATCGAACCTTAAGTGTGTCACCCTACGGTTCGCGAATAAGATAGACATGATCGAGACTCCTCTCCGATCAATAATCAACAGCGGGATCTGGAGATCCGTGATGACTCCTATATATTCAACGATGACTCTCGTGATCGTGTGAACCAACAACGACGTGAACTATTCCCTTTGTCTCGCGATATTTTACTTGTCCGAGATTCGATCATTGGTATCAACCATACCTTGTTCAATCTCGTTACCGACAAGTACTCTTTTCTCGTTCCCGTGATATAACATCCTTTGTGATCATATCACGTGCTTGCAAGCGGTTTCGATGTGATATCACCGAGAGGGCCCAGAGTATATCTCTCCGTCATTTGGATGGACAAATCCCACTCTTGATCCCTGATCCTCAACTAATACTTTCCGAATACTCAACGACACCTTTATAGTCACCCTGTTACGGTGTGATGTTTGATGCCATCAAAGCACTCTTCCGGTATCAGTGATTAACATGATCTCATGGTCTAAGGAATAAGTTACTTCGTGTGTTTGATATAACAATGTAAACTAAATGACTTGATCGCATTGCTATATTCTCTTTGGGTATATGTTCATCACATCATTCTTCTAATGACATGACCCCGTTATTAATAACATCCAATGTTCATGATCAGGAAACCTTGATCATCTATTAATCAACGAGCTAGTTAAAAGAGAGGCTTTACTAGGAACCATTGTTTGTTTATTAAGCACACATGTATCAACGTTTCCGGTTAATACAATTCTAGCATGAGAAATAAACATTCATCATAAACAAGGAATAAGATAATAACCATTTTATTATTGCCTCTCGGGCATATTCCCTTCAAGAGATAGGGGCGGAAATATGACCAGAGGTTTTTTTTATATAGAACAATATGACCAGAGGTTTAGGTAGAAGTTTCCAGGCATTGAAAGTTTCCGGTCTAGCCATAACGGAAGTTCCGGGGCTGCCGCTGTCGACACTCCAGGAAATTATGGATAGATGGAACATGAGTTGGAGTGATAATCTTGAGGTCAAGGAGGGGCTTAGGATGAAAAAAAAACACTGATTGGGGAGGTACAAACATAAGCTTGCAAGATGCAATACGTAAATTCCAAGCTTAGGTGTCTTTCCCTCAAAAAGGAACCCAAAGAACATAAAAACAAAATCAAATAAAGATCCAAAAGGGGAAACCAAACCCACAAAAAGTGGGGTGGTGTCCTAGGCCACCATGTATGAGGAAATGTTTTGGTGCCGCAAAGATATATTTTGGGCCCAAAACCAAAACTCATCATTGAAGCATAATAAGTCACATAATGACTAGATATGCAAGAATACTCATTTTTTGCATAATAAGAGGAGTGTTCACTCATGAATTTATGTATGCTCCCCCTATGAATATGCCTACATCTAATCCTAATAACACGTATAATGGAAGTGGTTATGCAAGGTATCAAGTGAAATTAGATGAATCAATGACATTTATAGTATTCCTCAAAGCTAGAGATCTTGGTTCATCAAGGGCCTTCATGAAGATATGGACAAGTTGATTCTTGGTGGACACATAGGAGAGATTAATATCACCCTTCTCAAAATGATCTCGCATGAAGTGATGGTGAATCTCAATATGCTTCGTCTTGGAGTGTAGAATGGGCTTGTTGGCGATCTTGATAGCACTTCCATTATCACATAGAAGATGCACTTTGTCAAAGTTGACACTATAATTCTTTAAGGTTTGCCTCATCCATAGCAATTAAGCACAACAACTTGCCGCGGAGATGTACTCGGCTTCGGTGGTAGAGAGTTATGCAATTTTTTTTCTTGGAAGACCAACACACCAAGGAGCGACCAAGAAATTGGCAACTCCAGATGTGGACTTCCTATTCGTACTCTCTCCCGCATAGTCTGCATTCGAATACCCAATGAGCTGAAAATTTGAACCCTTGGGATACCAAAGACTAAAATTTCGGGTGTGAAATAAGTATCGAAATATTCGTTTAACCGTTTCAAAATGACTTTGCCTCGGAGAGTCTTGAAACCTTGCACACTTACTAACACTATACATGATATCCGGTCTAGATGCACAAAGGTAAATAAAAGATCCAATAATGGAGCAGTATACCTTTTGATCTACATCTTTACCATCAAGATCGTGTTTCAATTCAAGGGTTGCGGACATTGGAGTCTTCATAGGCTTCGCTTCATGCATATTGAACCTCTTGAGCATGTCTTGGGTATATTTGGCTTGTTTGATGAAGGTTCCTTCTTGAAATTGCTTGATTTCAAAGCCAAGTAAATACTCCAATTCTCCCATCATAGACATCCCAAACCTATCGATCATAAGCTTACAGAACTCTTCATTTAACAAAGTATTAGTAGACCCAAAAATAATGTCATCCACATAAAGTTGGCATATGAACAAGTCACCTCCAACCGTCTTGGTAAAGAGGGTGGGATCGATTAAAGCAACATTAAACCCACGATCCACTAAAAACTCTTTAAGATCCTCATACCACGCACCTAGAGCTTGTTTAAGTCCACAGAGCTCCTTATCAAGTTTATAAATATAGTCGGGGTGGTTGGGATCTTCGAAACCCGGAGGTTGCTTGACATATACTAACTCGTTAATGGGACCATTTAGGAAAGCACTTTTAACATCCATTTATTGTAACTTGAAATTATGATGAGATGCATAGGCAAGTAAGATGCGAATAGATTCAAGACGAGCTATGTGAGCAAAGCTTTCACCAAAATCAACACCTTCGACTTGAGAAACCCCTTCAACCACCAATCTAGCCTTGTTGCGAATGACCTAGGGGAGGCGTGCCTAGCACCCCTCTGGTTTCCCCAGACCACCTCTCCGGCTCTCCTTTGGAGTCGGTGTTCGTTCCGTGCAAAAAAATAACCGTCGTAAATTTTTAGGACATTTGGCGAATATTTTTTCATAGTTTTTTAAAATACAAAATTAGTAGAAAACATGAACTGGCTCTGAGCATCTTGTTAATAGGTTAGTCCATATAAACATCTGGAAAACGAAGGAAACATATAAAAAACATGAGAAAACATGTAGAAAACAAGCATGTATCATCAAAGATTACAGATGCGTTTGGGACGTATCATCATCCGCAAGTTTAACTCTTGCTCGTCCTCGAGTAGGTAAGTGATAACAAAGATAATTTTTGAGGTGACAAGGAGCCAACACAAACTTTATCAACCATTATGTAAAAGCATGGTAAGCTTAGATCAAAACACTTTAACAAAGGCATGATAAATGTTATTTGAACAATGAAAACTTAGCAACTATGTTGCACATGAAAAGCAGCACAAATAATTGGCAATGAGCAATAATGCATTGAAAATGATACGTTTGTTCGATCATAATGAAAATATGATAAAGTGGTATCCCGCTTGTCCTTCGTGGAATAGAAAAACATAAATACTAGGACACCTTCAAAGTTCAAGTGGTAACTAGATACAAATAATTTTAGACAAGCAATACCATAATCATATTCTAATAAATAATAATCTTTGGGACGGATGCACATTATACTCAGAATGACAACTATGCTCTCTTAATTGGTGCATAAAGTAAGAAGGTGAAGACTCATCCTATATCTAAAAGATAGTCCCTTCGCAATGGGAAGCAAGGATCACTCATGCGCTAGAGATTTTTGTCTTATAAAACAGATCATATTGAAAATATAATTTTGAGAGAGGTGTATGTCTATGTCAATGAATGCTAATAAATGTTTTAATATCTTTTCATGTCAAATGGCTTCTATGAGCGGCTCTCATAGAGGAATGATAACATTCATCTTCTCCTTTGTTTACACAATATATGTTTGAACTAATTTCTCAGGAATAAAGTTTGAGGACATTAATTGTTATTGTTGTAATTTATCTTTTATGGGCTGGGAACCCGTTTGCTAGATCTTTTTTCAGTATTAGAGACCAGCACATTATGCATGCAAGTCAAGAGGTTAAGCCATCCAACATGAAGAAATAATAAAGTATTTAATACTTCAGCATGAGCTAAAACAGGAACACAAAACAAGGTTTAATAATTTTTAAGGTTTTAAAGGTAGCACACGGGTAATTTACTTGGAATGGAAGGGAAATACCATGTATGGATACGTATGGTGGACACATTGGAATAATTTTGGTTTAAGGGAGTTGGATGCACGAGTAGAGCTCATATGCAGTACAGGTGAAGTCTAGTAAGAGACCGGAGCAACCAACTAAGAGAGCAATAACGGCCATGCATAGCGACAAAACATCATTGATAAAATCATAAAGTTATACTATGAGTCTAAAAATAAATGATTATCAAGGCTAAAGGTGACTATTTTATAGTCATAACATTGTGTTAGCATGCACCAAGTCAATCCAAATAAATCTTCAAAGGAGAATACCACAATAACATGCTTCATTATTATCAAGAGAAATACATGATTTAATTTCAATAGCACATTAAGCACTCTCAGTTATTTAATACTAGTCATGATGCATCATAAATTACTAAGCACCCAATTAAAATAACATCTAACATGACAAGTCAGAGCCTAAACACGGTCTAAACAAGCTTATATTGCACCACCATAGGCATGAAATATTTTTCTCCCGTCCAACACCGATAAATTTATTTGAAACAACTCTCTCAAAAAGTATTCATTAAAGACCAGAGAGTTAATCATATATAAATATAGCAAACTAACAAGCTCTAAACAAAATATGAAAGCAAAACAAGAGCTAAAAATAGCAGTAGCAAAAATTGAACACTCACAAAGCAATAAGAGTGAATACTAGAGTGTTCAAAACAATATAATGGAGCGTGTTTCTCTCCAAAGAAAAATTATAAGATCCAAACATTTATTACTAGCAAAAAAGAAAACAAAACTGAAAGAAAAATAAAATGACGCTCCAAGAATAATAGATAGTATGTGAAGCAATAAAAATATAGTGTCCTGAAAGGTGACCTGATAATTTTGTTGATGAAGAAGGTGATGTCTTGGGCATCCCCAAGTTTTGACGCTTGTAATTCTTGGATATTTCTTGGGGGTGACATGGGAATCCTCAATCTTGATTTTTTTTTCCATCCTTCATCTTCTCATATCATCCTCATCTCGTTACACTTGAAAACTTCCTCCACACAAAACTTGGCACAATCTTTATTATCGGGGTTAGTGCATCAAATAAATACATCCACTTGGTTCAGTTTTAACACAATAAAAATACTAAATTTAAATATCAGAAAATGTTCAAGTAATGAAAGTTAGATAACAACCGCGGAAAGTGCCCATTTTTCAGAATTTTCTCAGACTCTTGCTGAGAGATACGAGATTTTGGCGAGGCGCAAAAATCTGGATAGAAAATAGCAAATTGCATTTTCTTTCAAATAGAGGTTACTCTTGGCACAAAAATAAAATGAAAAGGATAAGAGGCGGTTGCTACATATGTAACAACTTCCAAGACTCAAAAAAAACACATAGGGAAAACAAGAGAAAACAAGGTGGGTTGCCTCCCACAAGCATTTTTTTCTTTAACGCCTTTTAGCTAGGCATAAAGCAAGAATTAAGTATTTTCTCCTTTAACTCCAACATTAAGACCATTGTATTTTTCAATAAGAACATCCTTAATTTGTTTAGAAAAGGCAAATTTATCCCTAAGAAGCATAAAAGTCTATGAAACCGAATCTAACATTTATTATGCACCCCACAACTTTTAGAAAAGATCGTCCTAGCACTATATTTCTTTGATCTCCCTTTTACATAATCAAGAAATTCACATGGATGAGTCTATTACGAATAGAAACTTGGACATCTTTAACTACTCCCACAATCTTAGAGATATTACCATTAGCTTGTGGGTGATAAAGTGGGTAATGAATCATGCTTTCATATTTTAAGTGGTCATGTACCATTTTAGGCATAGTAGATATCATTTAACCAATATCACAATAGGCAATAAAGTTTTTATTATCAATCCAAATCTTAATATATGGTTCCCAATCATTCTCTACTTCAGTGAGGATTTGCCCATCTTGTAGAGGTCTTTCTATTTCCTTCAAGCGTAAATCATCAATTTTCTTCACAATTTTATCTAGCTTATCATTTATAGCACTCACACCAATATCTTTCATCAAGAAACTTACTAACCATTTATGGCATTAGTAACTTTCAAGTCCTCACATTCTAAAAAGTTTCCTCCTACAGTTAGGTCTAAGCGTGCTTGCACCAACCAAAGAGACCAAGATAAAAACATCTAAGCAATATATTCAAGACTAGCACAGGTTGTATTTTTTGTGAGCAATAGAAATTCTTTCCCAAGCATCTTTCAAATTCTCCCCACCTCTTTTTCTAAAGGTCAGGATCTTAGCTTTAGGTGATATAACAAAATGTCTAGAGTTAGACATATTAATAAAACAAAGATAACGAAAACTAACAAAGCAAGTAAAAGACTAGAAGCTACAATTTTTTTTTAATTTTTTATATAAGGAAAACAAAACTAAATAAAAGTAAACTAAACAAGAACAAAACAAAATAGAGGAAATGGAAGTGTGTAACACCCCTAGCTGAAAGCTTGAGTTCCCCGACAACGGAGCAAGAAAAAGCTTATTGACGGGAGACTTCTTGCTTCTGAAGTCTTTGAAATCTCCGGCAACGGGCCAGAAAAAACTTGCTTGTTGACGTGGACCACACGTTTGTTGGTAGACCCCAAGGGAAAGGTATGATGCAGCGTAGCAGTATTTTTCCCCCAATTATGGAACACAATCCAGTAGGACTTTGAAATCTCTTAGTAGGTTGCTTATTGTCTGGCGCTTCAACAAGCGTGGACCTGCACACAGTCACAAACTCTCTCTTACTCCCAACTTTTGGCGAAGGTTGTCAATTTTCCCGTATTACTAAAAATTATAGAATTAATTGTTGTGATCCCATGTGGTACATATATAAGGGTACCAAAAGCCTAGAGGTATTTCCATATATATACATCAACTATACATATATAGAGAGATAATTAGATGTTGGGTATGAACACGCACATATACCGTACATGACATATCTAGCTAGCTATTCCAACAATTGAAGAACTGTGTGATTCAACTCAGCCACACGCTTTCTCCAATTTATGTCACATTAATTCTAGGTAATTACGTCGATATATGCACGTACGCTCGAGGCCCTGATCAGATACATTGCACACTGTAGCAAGGCTATCATGCGGGTACATGGGTCGACCATGCATTTATGGTCAGCGGTTGATCTGGATCCATCAGCTCAATCGATCTGTTGAACATACTCTAAGTATACGTGTTGTATTAGGGCCCACCTCCTAGTTTCCTTATATAGTTGAGGTCGTGGCCCTCCCTTGTACATCATATATACGTGCCTTTGCACCTGAGCAATACATAGATGCATCAAATCCCTTCTACATGGTATCAGACACCTACGCATCCTAACCCTAGCTTCCGCCCCTAAGCCGCCGCCCCGGGCCGCCGCAATCCTGCCGCCGCCGCCCCGCGCCGCCGCTCCACCCCCCCCCCTCCTCTCCCGCGCCGCTGCCCTCCTCCGCAGCCGCGCACCCCAGCCGCCGTGCGACCTCCCCCGCACTACCGCGCCGCCGCCTCTCCCCCCGCGCCGCGCCCTAGCCGCCGCGCCTCCTCCTCTCGCGCCGCCGCTACACCCTCACCGAGTGCGCCGATGGCATCGTCCGTCTCCTCCGGCCGCACCAACCCCTTCGCCGGCCCCGACCCGGCCGTCATCCGCGACATCAACATCCATCAGCGCGTCCCCGTGACGCTCGACGCCACCAACTCCTCCTACTACACCTGGAAGACCTACTTCTCCCTCCTCTTTCGCGAAGAGAACCTCCTGGATCACATCGACGGCTCCATCGACTCGCGCGGCATGCTGCATGATTCCGAGTGGACCTCGATCGACGCTACGCTCATCCGCTGGTTCTTCACCACCATCTCGCGGGACCTGTTCCACACCGTCGTCCGCGAGGGCGATGACGCACGTACCGTGTGGGTCAAGCTCAACGGCCTCTTCACTGACAACAAGCTCCAGCGTCGCGTCTTCTTGCAGCAGGAGTTCTTTGACTGCCACCAGGATGACAAGTCCATTGACGAGTATTGTCGCCGCCTCAAGCAGTTGGCGGACGAGCTGCGCGACATCGGCACCAAGGTCGACGATGATCTTCTCCTTAGTACGCTCACTGTCGGCCTCAATGAGGACTTGAGCAACGCCGCCGGCAACCTCACCTTGATGTTGGATCCCTCCTTTCCCAAGTTCGTGGCATACTTGAAACTGGAGGAACGCCGGATGAAAGGCGTGAAGAAGCGCGTGCAGCACCAGGCCCTCGCCGCCGGCACGTCTCGCGGCGCCCCATCACCGACCCCACGGCCGCCGCAGCAGCCCCCTCCGCCGCCCGGGTTCTACATCGCCCCTCCCGCCGCCACGCAGCCGCAGCAGGGCGCGCGCCGCGGCAACCGCCGAGGCGGCCGCAAGCCGCAGCAGCAGGCGCCCGCGGGTGGCCACGCGACCGGGGGGGCGCCCCGTCCGCCGCAGCCCACCCCGCCCTGGTCCTACGGCGCCAACCCGTGGACGGGCGTCGTCCACGCCTACTCCATGCCAGTGCCTAGGGCACCCGCGACGAGCATCTTCGGCGCCCCACCGTCGAGCCACCAGGCGTACTTCGCCGGGCCCGTCGCCGCGCCTCATGGCGCCCCGTACCCGGCTGCGCCTCCTGCTGCCGCCCCGTACCTGGCTGCGCCTCCTGCCGCCCCTACCCGGCCTTCCCGGCCACGGGCAGCTACGACGCCGCGCCCCCATACGGCGGATACCCGCACCAGGCGACCACCCCGTGGGATCCCGCCCTTCTCGCCGTGCTGCACTCGGCCCCGCCTCCCACCGCCTACGGTGGCGGCGGTGACTGGCACATGGACACCAGCGCCACTGCTCATATGACATCCCACGCCGGTAATCTTACGTCTTCCACTCCTGTTCATACTTCCACTCGTATCACCGTGGGTAACGGCTCCTCCTTACCCATTACACATATTGGTCATAGGTCCTTTCCTTCCACTTCCACTTCTATCACCATGTCTAATGTTTTGGTTTCTCCTAACTTAGTAACCAATCTTGTCTCTGTTCGTCGCCTTACTCGTGAGAATCCCATTACTGTTGAATTTGACGCCCTTGGTTTTTCTGTGAAGGATTCCCGTACACGGATGGTTCTTCACCGATGTGATAGCCCCGACGAGCTCTACCCAGTGCATCCCACCACCACCACCGCCACTCGTCCCGTCACTTTCGCCACCAGCGTCGACCTTTGGCATGCTCGTCTCGGTCATCCCAACTCCACCGTCTTGCGTCATATTCTCCAGAGTTTTTCATTCTCATGTAATAAAGCCGAACACCACATTTGTGAGGCATGCTGTCTGGGCAAGCAAGTTCGTCTCCCCTTTAGCGCGTCTACCACTATTTCCACTTTTCCGTTTCAGTTATTGCACAGCAATGTTTGGACATCCCCGGTTGCTAGCAACACGGGTTATCTATACTATTTGGTGATATTGGATGATTTTTCCCATTATGTGTGGACGTTTCCACTTCGTCGCAAGTCCGACGTTCTCGCCACTCTCACTAGCTTTTATTCATATGTCGCCACTCAGTTCGGTCGTCCCATCGTTGCCCTCCAAACTGACAACGGAAAAGAGTTTGACAACGCCGATGTTCGTCACCAACTAGCTTCTCATGGCACCATCCTGCGCCTCACCTGTCCCTACACGTCCCAGCAGAATGGACGCGCCGAGCGTGTCCTTCGCACTCTTAACGACTGTGTTCGCACGTTGCTATTTCACTCCAACGTGCCCCCCAGGTTCTGGCCCGATGCTCTTGCCACCGCCACTCTCCTTCTTAACATACGCCCATGTCGTTCCCGCTGGAACTTCACCCCGCATCAGCTCCTTTTGGGTGTACCCCCATACTATGATGGCCTCCGGATCTTCGGATGTCTTTGCTATCCCAGCACCGCATCCACCACCCCTCATAAACTCGCTCCTCGGTCGGTTCCGTGCATCTTTCTCGGTTACCGGTGCTATGATCCAGTGTCCCATCGCGTGTACACCTCGAGACATGTTTACTTTGACGAGTTCGTGTTTCCGTTTCAGCAGGTACCCTCTCCGACGCGGCTCGCCTCCGCTATTGGCGAGCTGTCTTCCTCGCCCTAGGCTCCGGCTGCGCCCGCGCCCGCGGTGGCCCCGGCTGCGCCCGCGCCTCCCCCGGCCCCGGCTGCGCCCGCGCCTCCCCCGGCCCTGGCTGCGCCCGCGCCTTCCCCGACACCGGTTGCGCCCGCGCCCACGGCCCCGACTGCGCCCGTGCCATCGGCGCCTTTGGCGCCCGCCGCGGCCACACCTCTCACCGGTGTGGTCACCCGCCCTCGGACTGGGACCTTCCGTCCCAACCCGCGCTACCTCGACACCGAGTACGCCTGCGCCGCGTCTTCCTTGACTCCGTCTCCACTGCCCTCCTCCGCTCGTGCAGCCCTTCGGGATCCGAACTGGCTCGCAGCTATGCGTGAGGAGTTCGACGCCCTGCAGCGCAACTGCATGTGGCAGCTTGTCCCGCGACCCCCTAATGCCAACGTCATTACTGGCAAGTGGGTGTTCCGCCACAAGACTCGCCCGGACGGTTCACTTGAGCGCTATAAGGCGCGTTGGGTGGTGCGTGGTTTTCGACAACGCGCCGACGTGGACTTCACCGACACCTTCGCCCCGGTTGTCAAACCGGGCACGATTCGCGCCGTTCTTCAGCTCGCTGCCTCCCGCGCCTGGCCAGTACACCAGCTCGATGTTTCCAATGCATTCTTGCATGGACATCTCGCCGAGCAAGTGTTCTGTCAGCAGCCCACTGGTTTCGTCGACACCGCCCTGCCGGACCACGTGTGTCTGCTCTCCCGTTCTCTTTACGGGTTGAAGCAGGCGCCTCGCGCCTAGTACCAGCGGATTGCGGCCTTCCTTCACCAACAGGGGTTCCGGTCCACACGGTTCGATGCCTCCCTGTTTGTGTATCACCAGGGAGCCGCTACCGCGTATCTCCTCCTGTACGTCGACGACGTCATCTTGACTGCATCCTCGTCGGCCTTACTGCAGCAGGTTACAGCCCGGCTAGGCGCCGAGTTCGCCCTCAAGGACTTGGGGGCTCTCCACTACTTCCTCGGCATCGAGGTCGTCCGCCGTGCCTCGGGCTTCTTTCTGCATCAGCAGAAGTACGCGCACGAGCTTCTGGAGCGCGCAGGAATGCTTAATTGCAAACCTGCCTCTACGCCTGTCGATACGAAGGCTAAGGTGTCCGCCGTTGAGGGTTCTCCGGCGTCCGACGCTCCGTTCTACCGCTCCATCGTCGGTGCACTTCAGTATCTCACTCTGACGAGGCCTGATCTTCAGTATGCTGTTCAGCAGGTGTGTCTACATATGCACGCTCCGCGAGATACTCACTGGGCCCTGGTGAAACGGATTCTTCGGTACATCCGTGGCACCATGGCCATGGGACTCACCTTGACGGCATCCTCCGACATCAGCCTTGTCGCCTACTCCGACGCCGACTGGGCTGGCTGTCCCGACACTCGACGCTCCACCTCCAGTTACTGCGTCTACCTCGGCCCCTCCTTGATCTCGTGGTCGTCCAAAAGACAACCCACGGTTTCACGCTCGAGTGTCGAGGCCGAGTACAGGGATGTGGCTAACGCCGTTGCCGAGTGCTCCTGGCTCCGCCAGCTGCTCCAGGAGTTGCTATGTACGGTTCCCAAGGCTACGATTGTCTACTGCGACAACGTCTCCGCGGTGTACCTCTCGGCTAATCCTATTCATCATCGCCGGACGAAGCATATCGAGCTCGACATTCACTTCGTTCGGGAGCACGTCGCCCTTGGTCGTGTTCGAGTTCTTCACGTACCTACCGATCAGCAGTTCGCCGATGTGATGACGAAGGGCCTTCCAACCTCGAGTTTTGAAGGTTTTCGATCCAGCCTTTGCTTATCAGGCGACGCTTTGACTGCGGGGGGGTGTTGAACATATTCAGAGTATACGTGTTGTATTAGGGCCCACCTCCTAGTTTCCTTGTATAGTTGAGGTCGTGGCCCTCCCTTGTACATCATATATACGTTTTTGTAACATCCCAAGTATGAAAAACACCCCTAGAATGTTTGATTCTTGTTTAATTATTGTTTTGCATCATGGCATCTTAATCATTGCATTTGTTTTCCTTTTGTTTGCATCTGTTTTTCTTTGTTTTCACAATTGAAATTCAAACAATATTCAAACCTTTGTTTCATACTTGTTATGTTACAATTTTTCCAAATAAAAAGTTCAAATAAAACATCAATTTGTTTCTATGAAAATGGAAAACTCAAACTAGTGATTTATTCCTTTTGATATTTCACTTAAACTCTTTTGCATTCAAATTTCAAATCCAATTACCAACAGCACCCAATTTGAAATTATGAAAATTACAAAACAATTCTTTCACTTGTTTCCAATTAAACTTGAATTTAAAAACTTAATTGCTTAAGTTAAGTTAATCAATTAATATTAAATTCCCTTCAAATTTCGAACAAATTGCAAGCAACACTTAAATTCCAATCATTTTGTAAAACAAAACTTGCAAGTTGTTGCTGTTACTTAAATAAGCATTATAAAATTTTTGCCCTAATTTTTCTACCCCAAAACCCTAGCTTTTCTTCTTTATTTCAAATCAGCAAAAAAAAAAGAAACAGCAAAAAAATAAAACAAAACGTGTGAGAGAGGGGCAGTGGGCTGCGCCCCCCCACGCAGGCCCAGCCCACCCAGGCTGCAGCCCGCTACCCTTCTCCCCCAACCTCCGTACGATGACGTCGGCAATGGAGACAGCGACGTGCTGCCTCCACTGCTCCACTCCCCCTCCTCCCTTTTTAACCCCCTAGGGTTTTCCCCCTCGATGCCTAACCCTAGCCGCACCTCCTTCCCTCTCTCTCCCCACCACCGCCGCCACCGAGAGGAGAGCGGCCGCCGTTTTCCTTCTGCCACGGCCGCCGCTCGCCGGACCTCGCCGCCGACGCCTCCGTCACCCCCCGGCCGTGCTGCGGCCACCCCTGCGAAGAGGGTGAGCCCCCCTTTCCATTCCCCTACTTCCCCTCTTGTTTCCTTGCAGTAGATGCATCGATTTCTTCCATGCCAAGTTTCCATCGTTGCTCTATTTTCGTCGACAGAGAGAACCCCTGTAGGTGTCGATTGTAGTCAGTTAACGCTGATTAGTTATGTTCAAAACCAAACCCAGCCCGTATCCATCGCAACAGCCGCAGCAGCCTGCTGGCTGCGCTCACCGCGCGCGCAACAGCAGCTCGCGGGATCGAATCCCAGACACCCCACCTTTTCTGCTCCTTTTTCGAATTGTTTCAGTGGACAGTTTCTGAACCTTAACCCCCCTGCGGTTGTTTCCCTGTCACGAACCCAGCACTAGCCCAGTTGGTTGCTGTCCACTGCGCGCAGGCAGGAGGGCAGGGGTTCGAATCCCCCCTGCAACTAAAACCCATCTTTTTTCATTTGTTTTTCCTAGATCCAGATCCACTCCACTTTGCACCCAAGTCCCTGCTAGCAATTATCTAGGTCCCTGTTAATTTCTTTCCAAGTCCCTGTATCTTTTCTAGGTCCATGGTTATTTCTATAAACCATAAAAATGCTTAAACTTGGTAATTTAATAACTTTTGTTTGGAAACTCCAATTGCAAAACTTTAAACATGTAAACCACTCCATTTTAAATTCTCTACACAAATATAAAATTTGTTTACTGTTTTGAATATTTTAAATTGGTGAAATATTTGAATTTTTTTTAATTCACTTAATTTGGCAAAATTCATAACTTGAACATAAAAATTCCAAATTCAACAAATAAAATATGTTTTCCATCCCATTTTTCATGTACTTTGCAAATATAAACTTTGTTTCATGTTTTGAATAATTATAATTGGTTAAATAATTTAAACCTTGTTTAAATCATTTAAAATTGCTAAATTCATAACTTGCTCAAATTAAATTATTTTTGAACTTATGAAATATGTTTTCAAACCAGAAAAGTATAAACATTTCAAATATGAATTTGGTTTAATGTTTTGAACAAATAAAAATTCAAATAAATTCATACTTGAATCTAATTCATTTAAATCTTGTTTGACTTGTTTAATTCATAAATAATTCATCCTAATTCCTTTTTCAACAATTGAAACATGTAATCCACCTAAAATTGTGTGTACTTTCCAAATATGAATTTTGTTATTTGTTTTGAACAATTAAAATTGGTGAAAACAACAAATGCTTGTGTGACACCTTTAAGGAACCAAAATTCCTTAACTTAATAAATAAAATTCCAAACTTGGTAAACCTTATTTCAAATTGTTTGTATTGTTGTTATTTTTCTGTTTTCCTCATCCATGCATCATACTAATACACTTTCACCTGTTGATTAGTTGTAAACAATTATTTCAACCTAAATTCATGGGCTTTCCATATGCAACCCCAATTGCATGTGGGTCCATTTAATCATGTTGTTACCATGTCAACTAGTTTATTTTGATGCATCAATTAAATGGTCATGCATCATCCCATGATTGTGCATTATGCCATGTTATTGATTGTTTGTTTCTCTGTGTTGTTTGTTTGCTTCTTCTCGAATAGACGACGACGTTGAGACAGACGATACTTACAGCACCCCTTCTGAGGAGTTAGCCCAGTACCAGGCTACTGAGTTTGCAGGCAAGTATTCACTCACACGAACCATTGTGTTCCTTTCAACATTGGATACCGATACTTTCCGTTGTCTATTTCTGCTAGCCTTATGAATCGTTGCTTCTGTTCGATCCTATCACATGTTATCCTTTAACCCTGATATAGCCTCACCTCCACACCTATAACCCCATTGATTGTTGCCCGTGTCTTACTAGCATGCTTAGGGTTGTTTTGCTCGAGTCTGTTAACCGTTACTTTCTGTTACTATATTTTCATTATGTTCTAGGGCTCGATGTTAAACAATCAACCTGTTAATGTTTGAGGTAATAATAATTTGATGATAAGGCACCGGCAGGAGGCCCGGCATGGTTTTGAGGCCTGCTAGTGTCGACCCTAATTAGGAAAAGGGTCTTGTCTACTGATCCATGATGAGCGCACTAACCGCATGTGGGAAGCGTGTATGGGTGCCACCCTCAATTTGATTCGATTCGCATCTCGTCCAAATCGCCTCATTTAGTTCGGGTTTTCCATTTGCCGCATGCATATGCAGGTGCGAACCCTTGGTACCAGGGTGGAACTTTTGTAGTCGGCATTTAGGGAGACACGTTCTTAGAGTGCTATGAGGGTCCCCTTTTCTTCGTGGGGCTTGATTAGCCGTGCGCTCACAGCACGGGGTTCTTTGGGCTTGATGCGAAGAAGAGTTGAGTTGTGTTGAGTGCCCCGCTTGATGGGAGGCATTCCATCTGGCGGGTTATTCTTACGTGTACGGCCAAATTGGTGCACCCCTGCAGGGATAAATCTTCTCGAGAAGCCGTGTTTTCCGCGGTTATGGTTAACTTGGTGAAAGTACTGGCTAACAAGTACTCAGAACAACTTACACCTAACTAATGATAACTTGACTAGTAATAGTCTTATTGACACAATAACCTGAACCATCATTAATCCAAATGTGTGATTTATCCTCGGATTGCTTCTTTGGATAAGGGGCGAGATCCAGGATCGGTTTGTTTGGAGTTAGTTATAGTTGGTTACGATACGCTATCTTATCTCCTTTCTGTTAGCCGGAAGTTGTAGTATGTTCCGTAGTTGGTTAGTGCAGCCAGCTGCCGCATCTTTTGTATCATCCTTTCTTCCGTTGAAACCAAAGCATCTGTGCTTGATGTTGTGGGGTACACTTTGGTGAACTGTGAGTCTTGCTTGCCAGTACGTTTATGTACTGACCCCTTTGGGGCTGTGGTTTCCACAGACTACGCTTACGAGGATCCCCGTGACGGCTACTACGTGGAGTTTGACGAGGCTGCTGACGAGTAGATAACGGACCTGGGCAGGATCCGAGACATCGTGGATGGGCTCCGTTTTCCTTTCATTCCCGGCTTCTTAAGCCTATTTGGATTTGTCTGTACTCAGACCTTTTGGGTGCTTCCGCTGTGATGTAATGATGATATGTTGGGACATGTGTCCTCTGGATGATTGTATTTGATATCTCTACTCTAGTGAGAGCTATTTGCAACTTATTTCAATCTTTTGTGTCTTAGAGATCTGTTGTGCTATCATTTTGTTAAACGCCGTTGACGTACCATGTGTGTATGGTATGAAGTACGTCAATGGTAGTATCCTGATTTCTATGGGATGGTTTACGTAGACGATGAACAGTAGGGGTTGGTTGTCACACATACGTGTGTTGGCCTACTCGTAAGAGATGCGGGTGCCGGTAAGCCCCGTAATCCAATCATCTACTGTTCAACGGAACTGCGAGTATCCTCTAGAAGTCCGGGTGCGACTCTCCCTAAATGCCGACTACAAAAGTTCCACCCTGGTACCAAGGGTTCGCACCTGCATATGCATGCGGAAAATGGAAAACCCGAACTAAATGAGGCGATTTGGACGAGATGCGAATCGAATCAAATTGAGGGGGGCGCCCATACACGCTTCCCACATGCGGTTAGTGCGCTCACTGCACGGGGTTCTTTGGGCTTGATGCGAAGAAGAGTTGAGTTGTGTTGAGTGCCCCGCTTGGTGGGAGGCATTCCATCTGGCGGGTTATTCTTACGTGTACGGCCAAATTGGTGCACCCCTGCAGGGATAAATCTTCTCGAGAAGCCGTGTTTTCCGCGGTTATGGTTGACTTGGTGAAAGTACTGGCTAACAAGTACTCATAACAACTTACACCTAACTAATGATAACTTGATTAGTAATAGTCTTATTGACACAATAATTTGAACCATCATTAATCCAACTGTGTGAGTTATCCTCGGATTGCTTCTTTGGATAAGGGGCGAGATCCAGGATGGGTTTGTTTGGAGTTAGTTATAGTTGGTTACGATACGCTATCTTATCTCCTTTCTGTTAGCCAGAAGTTGTAGTATGTTCTGTAGTTGGTTAGTGCAGCCAGCTGCCGCATCTTTTGTATCACCCCTTTCTTCTATTGAACCCAAAGCATCTGTGCTTGATGTTGTGGGGTACACTTTGGTGAACTGTGAGTCTTGCTTGCCAGTACGTTTATGTACTGACCCCTTTGGGGCTGTGGTTTCCGCAGACTACGCTTACGAGGATCCCCGTGAAGGCTACTACGTGGAGTTTGACGAGGCTGCTGACGAGTAGATAGCGGACCCGGGCAGGATCCGAGACATCGTGGATGGGCTCCGTCTTTTCGTTTCCGGCTTCTTAAGCCTATTTGGATCTTGTCTGTACTCAGACATTTTGGATGCTTCCGCTGTGTTGTAATGATGATATGTTGGGACATGTGTCCTCTGGATGATTGTATTTTCTATCTCTGCTCTAGTGAGAGCTATTTGCAACTTATTTCTATTTATTTGTCGCACCCGGACTTCCAGAGGATACTCGCAGTTCCGTTGAACAGTAGTTGATTGGATTACGGGGCTTACCGGCACCCGCATCTCTTACGAGTAGGCCAACACACGTATGTGTGACAACCAACCCCTACTGTTCATCGTCTACGTAAACCATCCCATAGAAATCAGGATACTACCATTGACGTACTTCATACCATACACACATGGTACGTCAACGGCGTTTAACAGAATGATAGCACAACATATCTCTAAGACACAAATAAATAGAAATAAGTTGCAAATAGCTCTCACTAGAGCAGAGATAGCAAATACAATCATCCAGAGGACACATGTCCCAACATATCATCATTACAACACAGCGGAAGCATCCAAAATGTCTGAGTACAGACAAGATCCAAATAGGCTTAAGAAGCCGGAAACGAAAAGACGGAGCCCATCCACGATGTCTCGGATCCTGCCCGGGTCCGCTATCTACTCGTCAGCAGCCTCGTCAAACTCCACGTAGTAGCCTTCACGGGGATCCTCGTAAGCGTAGTCTGCGGAAACCACAGCCCCAAAGGGGTCAGTACATAAACGTACTGGCAAGCAAGACTCACAGTTCACAAAGTGTACCCCACAACATCAAGCACAGATGCTTTGGGTTCAACGGAAGAAAGGATGATACAAAAGATGCGGCAGCTGGCTGCACTAACCAACTACGGAACATACTACAACTTCCGGCTAACAGAAAGGAGATAAGATAGCGTATCGTAACCAACTATAACTAACTCCAAACAAACCCATCCTGGATCTCGCCCCTTATCCAAAGAAGCAATCCGAGGATAACTCACACATTTGGATTAATGATGGTTCATGTTATTGTGTCAATAAGACTATTACTAGTCAAGTTATCATTAGTTAGGTGTAAGTTGTTCTGAGTACTTGTTAGCCAGTACTTTCACCAAGTTAACCATAACCGCGGAAAACACGGCTTCTCGAGAAGATTTATCCCTGCAGGGGTGCACCAATTTGGCCGTACACGTAAGAATAACCCGCCAGATGGATTGCCTCCCACCAAGCGGGGCACTCAACACAACTCAACTCTTCTTCGCATCAGGCCCAAAGAACCCCGTGCTGTGAGCGCACGGCTAATCAAGACCCACGAAGAAAAGGGGACCCTCATAGCACTCTAAGAACGTGTCTCCCTAAATGCCGACTACAAAAGTTCCACCCTGGTACCAAGGGTTCGCACCTGCATATGCACGCGGCAAATGGAAAACCCGAACTAAATGAGGCGATTTGGACGAGATGCGAATCGAATAAAATTGAGGGGGGCGCCCATACACGCTTCCCACATGCGGTTAGTGCGCTCATCATGGATCAGTAGACAAGACCCTTTTCCTAATTAGAGTCGACACTAGCAGGCCTCAAAACCACGCCGGGCCTCCTGCCGGTGCCTTATCATCAAATTATTATTACCTCAAACATTAACAGGTTGATTGTTTAACATCGAGCCCCAGAACATAATGAAAATATAGTAACCGAAAGTAACGGTTAACAGACTCGAGCAAAACAACCCTAAGCATGCTAGTAAGACACGGGCAACAATCAATGGGGTTATAGGTGTGGAGGTGAGGCTATATCAGGGTTAAAGGATAACATGTGATAGGATCGAACAGAAGCAACGATTCATAAGGCTAGCAGAAATAGACAACGGAAAGTATCGGTATCCAATGTTGAAAGGAACACAATGGTTCGTGTGAGTGAATACTTGCCTGCAAACTCAGTAGCCTGGTACTGAGCTAGATCCTCAGAAGGGGTGTCGTAAGTATCGTCTGTCTCAACGTCGTCGTCTATTCGAGAAGAAGCAAACAAACAACGCAGAGAGACAAACAATCAATAACATGGCATAATGCACAATCATGGGATGATGCATGACCATTTAATTGATGCATCAAAATAAACTAGTTGACATGGTAACAACATGATTAAATGGACCCACATGCAATTGGGGTTGCATATGGAAAGCCCATGAATTTAGGTTGAAATAATTGTTTTACAACTAATCAACAGGTGAAAGTGGATTAGTACGATGCATTGATGAGGAAAACAGAAAAATAACAACAATAGAAAACAATTTGAAATAAGGTTTACCAAGTTTGGAATTTTATTTATTAAGTTAAGGAATTTTGGTTCCTTAAAGGTGTTACACAAGCATTTGTTGTTTTCACCAATTTTAATTGTTCAAAACAAATAACAAAATTCATATTTGGAAAGTACACACAATTTTAGGTGGATTACATGTTTCAATTATTGAAAAAGGAATTAGGATGAATTATTTATGAATTAAACAAGTCAAACAAGATTTAAATGAATTAGATTCAAGTATGAATTTATTTGAATTTTTATTTGTTCAAAACATTAAAACAAATTCATATTTGAAATTTTTATACTATTCTGGTTTGAAAACATATTTCATAAGTTCAAAAATAATTTAATTTGAGCAAGTTATGAATTTAGCAATTTTAAATGATTTAAACAAGGTTTAAATTATTTAACCAATTATAATTATTCAAAACATGAAACAAAGTTTATATTTGCAAATTACATCAAAAATGGGATGGAAAACATCTTTTATTTGTTGAATTTGGAATTTTTATGTTCAAGTTATGAATTTTGCAAAATTAAGTGAATTAAACAAAAATTCAAATATTTCACCAATTTAAAATATTCAAAATAGTAAACAAATTTTATATTTGTGTAGAGAATTTAAAATGGAGTGGTTTACATGTTTAAAGTTTTGCAATTGGAGTTTCCAAACAAAAGTTATTAAATTACCAAGTTTTAAGCATTTTATGGTTTACAGAAATAACCATGGATCTAGAAAAGATACAGGGACTTGGAAAGAAATTAACAGGGACCTAGATAATTGCTAGCAGGGACTTGGGTGCAAAGTGAAGTGGATCTGGATTTAGGAAAAACAAATGAAAAAAGATGGGTTTTAGTTGCAGGGGGATTCGAACCCATGCCCTCCTGCCTGCGCGCAGTGGACAGCAACCAACTGGGCTAGTGCTGGGTTCGTGGCAGGGAAACAACCGCAGGGGAGTTAAAGTTCAGAAATTGTCCAGTGAAACAATTCGAAAAAGGTGGGGCATCTGGGATTCGATCCCGCGAGCTGCTGTTGCGCGCGCAGTGAGCGCAGCCAGCAGGCTGCTGCGGCTGTTGCGATGGATACGGGCTGGGTTTGGTTTTGAACATAACTAATCGGCGTTAACTGACTACAATCGACACCTGCAGGTGTTCTCTCTGTCGACGAAAACAGAGCAACGATGGCAACTTGGCATGGAAGAAATCGATGCATCTACTGCAAGGAAACAAGAGGGAAAGTAGGGGAATGGAAAGGGGGGCTCACCCTCTTCGCAGGGGTGGCCGCAGCACGGCCGGGCGGTGACGGAGGCGTCGGCGACGAGGTCCAGCGAGCGGCGGCCGTGCACCTGAGCAATACATCGATGCATCAAATCCCTTCTACACGATCGTCTCCACACTTCCATTTGGATTTCGCGTACCGCGTTTGCGCTGAGCTCTCGGTAAACTGAGAATTATCGTAATCTTACAATTCAGACTGTTCACAGTGAAATCGATCTCCCTATGCGTGCATGCTAGGCTCGACGGCGATCCGACCGGCGTGCCCATCGGCGCTTCGTCCGACGACAACGGGGTAGTTGATTAAGTGTTCTGACGACCTGAACTACTATAGACAGAGCTAACGTACGATCGATGCATGGAACTATGGAAGTTTAGAAGGGAGCTAGCATGCCGTACAATAATGTACCATCTTTTCCCTTTTAATTTGGTAACACATTTATGTTTACAACGTGCCTAGGTACGAAGAATGCGCTAATGCTAGGTGCAGTGTATCTTGTACGTGTCGCATGTTTACAGGAAGCATGCATGCATGGATCGCGCGCGCTTGGTCCTGCATGCATGGATGCCCTGGAGCAGGGTAACACAGATTCAAGCACGTACAAAAGTGAGCAATAAACTAAGCGCGCGGAGTGTGTGTGTGGTTAATTACATCGATCACGCGCACGCTCGAGTGATAAGCTGTCTGATTCATCGTACCTGGCTAGCTATGGCTAGATTAGATCTGTAACAGCAGACAGCTTGTAGTTAATTATTCACGTGCAGGAATGCACCGCACGCATGCACCGATGTACGTACATGTACCCCTCGTCCTTTGTAGTCCGTACAGATACGGCATGAGCTCAGATATCATACGCTGATTTGGATCTATCATCCAAGATTTTTTCCCCCTATAACTAAAGAATTACAATGAAATCTCTTGGCGACATTTTCTCCATGGTGTCAGTCTTTGCAAGATGAAATTCTTCAACGGCTTCAGAAAAGAAACCGCAATAAGACTGGAGCAACGACGTTGTCACTCATTTACCAACACAAACTTGATTACCGATAAAGGTTTCTGAAATCCCCGTGAGTCGTGAATCCAACAAGATGGGAAGCCATGAGCGATGGACGTATTTGGTCCGAGGATGATCCCCTTGAAGTGTAGGTCGTCGAACCAAAAAAAACTTCACTATAATGTCGAAGAAAGATTTTAACTCCACAAAGCGTCAAGCACATATCTGAATAACCGGATATGTGAGGACATAGATGTCTCTAGCTCCATGGGACGAATCAGAGCAACTTTATTCGTAAAACACCACGATCCACTAGACGCTGACGAAGATAAGAGAACTTTGAAAGATCTGAAATGCCCCACCTCTCATCGCCAAGATGGCGGCCCGAGGTGAGGGGGCCCAGGAAATCTCCGGCGGCGGCTTCTCTTTTTCAAAACCTAGTGCCCGATCTCTCGTGCAAAGCCCGGAGTACCGGGACTTGCAACTATGTGTATTATAGGTTCTGAGACTGAAAAAAAAGCTGTAGTTCTTTTTTTTCCTAACTTGTCAAAAGATAATTTTGGTTCGATCGATCCGCTTTGGTGTGTCACAAACTATATTGTCTGTATCAGTTTTGCAGAGCCGTACGTACGTATAATGAGCTCGAGCTGGCAGGAAAGGTACAGGTGTTGGCCGGATGGATCGCAAACGAGCTGTCAGATTTGGTTTCTGCTCCAGGGAAAATGGGCGCTTCATGGGCGACCGGAGAAACCCATATGCATGCATATGCATATGCCTGGTTAAGTCAGCGGACAGAGTGGCGCTATAGCTGCGCTGAGAGAGACGGCCGTCGTCGATCCATGCGGAAATGCATGCATTCATACAACAATACATGTTTTTAGAAATCAATACATGTATACGATAATACGAACATCAGTATACATCTGTACGCACATGCGATGTTCGATCCATCCCTCCCGCTGAAATCTGAATATCCGAGATCGATCAACTGCACTAGCTGCGGTTCAAATTAATGGTGAAACATGAACACCATGCATGTACCCCATTATTATTTGCGGAGAGGGCCAAATTATTGTCGTTGTCGGAAACGATTGTAGTAGTACAAGATGTTAGATGGCGTACGGTTGAGTATGGCGCACGATATGGGAAGATAGCCAGCATCACTGTAGCCCATTGAAATGAGAGAGCATCCAACAATTAGAGCTTTAAAGGTCCCTTTCAAAACAAAACAGAACAAAACAAAACAAAGAAAGAAAGAATTAGCTTTTTCCTTTTGCGGGAAAGCTAGGTACGTTCTCGTAGTCCATATAGTTAATTAGCTAAGCAGTCGTTTTTTGATCTCGTCGAGAATTAGTCGTTTGTGATTAAGAAGCGTCACATCAAAGCCACACGTGTGGTGTCCCTCATGTCCCCCTTGATGCATGGCTTGACTAGCTGGTGATCGATGATCCATCAGCTGAACCGATGCATGCATGCTAACTGTAATCAATTGATTAATTAATTCTCATTTTGGACGTCCAGATCTCTAGCCGGAGTAGCTACTTTCTCCTTTTGCTTGCAAGTCAAGAAAAAAAATAGAGTTTCTGTAAACAAAATGCAAAAACTGAGCTGGATTATTAGTTACACGATCTTGTTTGAATGGCTAGGCCGTGTTTGGTTGCCTTCTCATTTTAGACTGAACACTAACGTACAGTTTAGTTAGTACAACAACACAACATGCACGTACAAAGCACTATCAAAAAAATGTGGTTCATATGAACAAAACACACGGTAAACTAAAATATCACGAAAAATGCACAAGTGATACGTCCATCTATATAAAAAAAAATGTTTAATGCTTGTTTTATATCATACCTTACTTTTTACTACTCTCTCCGTCCGGAATTAAATGTCACAAAGTTTGGCAAAAGTGGACGTATCTAACACTAAATTATGTCTAGATACATCCACTTTTGTCAAATTTTGTGACATTTAATTCCGGACGGAGGGAGTATATTTTTTATTTCATTTTAAGACATTTTCTCGGACTAACCAATTGACAAAATGCTCACCGTTAGTTCATTCGTTCTGTTGTTTTTGTATTTCAGAAAACTACTACAGAAAAAGTCCGAGAAAAAATTCAGGAAAATAGAAAACCCAATATTTTTACGAGACGTAGGCGGAGTCTAAAAATCAGCCGTAGGAGGACCACGAGGTGGCCAGGCGGGTTGGGGGCGCGGACACACCTTGACCCGCGCCCCAGGTCGCCTTGGACCATCTAGCCTCTCCTCGGCACTTCTCTTCGCCTATAAATTGCCTTCTGGCCTAAAAACATCGGGACGATGATTATTTTCCATGAAGCAAATACAGAGCCGCCGTCACCTCAAAAGTTCCATCTAGGGCTTCTGTCGTCCTGGTCCAGCACCCTGCCGAAAGGGGGAATCGTCACCAGACACTTCTTCATTACCATGATTATCTCCGGAGTGAGAAAAAAGGCGGAGGGTGGAAAACCTAACCCGCGCTAGACGTGGGATAGAAGAACGCCATGTTCGCCTTCCCGTGGTCGGGGCTCAGAATCGCCTTCCGCGCTCCGCCATTTCTTCCGCGGAATAAATCCGGCGTCTTTATAACGCTGGAGATCCGTCGTTGTCACGGAGCAGGGAAATCAGCACCCGGAGGCACTTTCTTCCCCGGCCCCGTCATCGTCCTCGCCGCCGGCGTCAAGCTCCACCGGAGCGGCGGCGTCCGCCAGTTTCTCCTTCCCCTTTGCGGTTGCGGACGCAGAGGGTCCGGAGACGGAACCGGAGGCGTCGCCGAGCATCGTGTACGCCGTGGGCGACGCGGGAGGCGAGGGATGAACCTCGTCGGAAGCCGCCGCCGCCGCGGCTGCCATGGAGGAAACATCCTCCACAGCGCTCCTATCATCACCGGAATGGACATCTCCGGGCTCCATTGTGCTCGAGGGATCGCTAGAGTTTTCTCTTTTGGAAACTTTGGATCGCTGTGTGTTCACAGTGCGAGGGAGAAAGATCGAGCTCGAAGGAAGATGAAATGGAAGGAAGCGAGTGGATAAGAAGAAGAAAGGGGTGAAAGTAATGTATGGGCACCTAGAGGGGGGTGAATAGGTGCTACGACCAATTTTAAATTTTCTTCAAGATTAGTCCTGACACAAAGGTAAATTCTCTAGATAATGCAACTATGGTGAATTTACCTATATAACAAGAACAAGCACAAACACAATACAAGCAAGAGTAAAGGAGGAAGGGAACGAGGTAACCGATATGAAGCACACGGAGACACGATGTATTCCTAAGTTCCTCCTTGTTAAGGGAGTACATCTCGTTGGAAGGGTGTGAGCTCGCCGCGAAGGCCTACTCAACGCCACAAAGGCCTCACCCTATTCTCCGATGAACCCCGCCACAAAGGCCTAGTCCACCTTCCACTATTGATCTCCTTTGAGGCGGGAATCGAATCCTTTACAAACAAGCTTGGGGCACACACCCACAACCAAAGTGGGGGCTCCCAACAATCACCAATCACCAACAAGTGTAGCAATGGAGTCTAGGTTTTCCACAAGGAAACCCTAGACTAGATCCCTCTAGAGAATGAGGGGGAAATGAAGATCGGCTTGGTGAAGATGTAGATCGCGGTCTTTTCTTTCAATCCTCCAAGTATCAACGAGTTTGGGTGGAGGGATTGGAGACATATAGCTTTTGGAGGCTCAATAAATGCTTGTCTTCAATGCTGGTTCGAGGAACCCTTTAGAGAAGAAGGAGATGGGATATTTATAGCCCCCTCCCCAAATCTAGCCGTTTGACTCTTTTCGTGCCTGGCGGTACTACCGCTGGTGCCAGCGGTACTACCGCCACCTGGTAACCAGCGCGGTACTGCGGCGTCCCAGCCACAGGACGCGGGTAGTACTACCATGGAAGTACCGCAGTACTTCAGCGGCGGTACTACCGCTAGTGCCCATCGGTACTACCGCTGGCCACCTATTCAAAATAAATCGAAGTGGCTGGCGGTAGTACTAGGGCACTACCGCTCTAGTACCAGGATGGTTGCTGTGAGCAAAATCCCTCTGGCGGTACTTTGATCGGTACTATCAGCGGTACTACCGCACCCTGGAAGGAGCGGTACTACGGCCACGAGAGGCGTTTCTCCTCATCGACTAAGTCACAACGGTACTACTATACCAGTACCGCTGAAGTACCCTGGATGCAGTAGCCAAAATCACTTTGGCGGTACTAGGCGCGATACTACCGCTCGCTGGGCGGAGCGGTACTATCACTGAAGTCACCGGTACTACCGCTGGACATAGTCAATTTAGGTGGCAATGTCTTTCAACACTCTTCCCTTTTGCGCTGAAAAGATATTTCCTGAAACAACTTAAACACACGGTTAGATACTTAATAGTGTTGTTATCAACTCCAAAACATATGAGAGATCAAAATGCAAATGCACTTTCAATCTCCCCCTTTTTGGAGATTGGTGACAACACCACTAAGAGAGGTCAAAAATTTAGGTTGAGCACTTCTTGAGAGAAGCAAGTGATACATCAAGAATGTTTGTTGTTGAGGCAAACTTTTGTTCTCTTTAGAGTGTGTGCTCCCACTATCTTTTAGAGAACTAGCAAGGATAAAAGATATAACAATAGGAATACTTTCCACAATAGATAAAACGATAAAATCCATAAACCATAAAATCCATAAACCAACAAGATAAACAATTCAACACAAATAGCACAAGTACGGGACACACCACAAGAACATCAACACCACAGTTTGACAAAAACCACCCAAGCAAACGATAAAGCGACCCTAAATAGAACTATCTCCCCCTTTGGCATCAAGACACCAGAAAGGGAAGAGGCGATGCTAACGTCCCTGGAGGTCACTCGTTGGGGCTAGAGGCACTTGCTGGGCTTCCAAGACCGCGCTCGTCCTCAGAGTTGACATCTTCCACTTCATCTTCAGTATCACCACGAGTACAAGGCTCATGAGAAGTGGTATAATCATTAAGAAGGTCCGGATCCACCCAAGAGCCACCATGCTTTGACTTCCACTCCTTGGAGGAGGTGATCCTATCCTCAAAACCAGGACGAACAAGCACCCCAAGATGGGAAAATCTGTCACGAGATAGCTGACGTTCCTTCTTGCTACGCACATGAGAAAGATAAGTCTTGTTCTCCATGTCAATCTGACGGCAGAACACCTTCTTCAGAGTCTCGGTCATCCACCTGCGAAAGCCACTCTTTTGAGCTCTACCCTCCATCTCAAAGTCAGAATCACTAGAACCATCAGTGTCAGGACCAAGGTCCTTAGGACCAAGCAGAGGAGAGGCATGCTTCTTGACCCGAAGCTCCTTGACACGGTGAGTAGTGAGCTCTTGTTCATTGTCCAAGAGAGCATTAGGGAGCCGAGCACCGCGCCATGTAGCAGCAATGAGCTTGAACACTAGAGCAGCAAAGACTGGAACTCTCCTCCTCATCACAGAATTATACATTTCATTCCATATGATATCCATGATGTCGTGCCTGAGACCATCACCACGGTGCCTATGAGTATGGACCATCAACTCAGTGAGTGAACCATGGATCTGATCAAAGTTTCCAACTCGAGGGGCAAGAGTGTTCCTGAAGATCCGGTGAAGGATATCATAAACTGGCAGCAGATTCTTGGAAAGACCAACCATAGCACGGCCCGGAATATACAGATCATACATCTCAGTGGGAGCCATAGTCCTCTCTGGGTAGGGAACCTGAAAGAAGGTAGAGGAGAAAGCAACACCAGGCACCTCACCGAAGTCCTGCAGACCCAACAAAGTAGCAAACTCAACCCAAGAGACAGAAAACTTCTAATCCTTGGTCATCTAGGTGATCCTCCTCTCATCAGTATGGAAATAGAGTGTGGCATAGAATTGGCCCACGAGATGCTCATCATAGTCTTCGTTGATCTCAGTGAAATCCAGAAGACCAAACTCCTCACAGATCTCTAGAGCTTCACCAAAGTAATCCATCTTGGATCTCATGAAAGGAAAATTGATGGAGAATTGAGTGACCACTTGTGTTCCTGTTCTGCGGGTACTCCTCATAAAAGATACACTCTTGAAGCGAGTCTAGAAGCACTCATTAGCCCTTGTATCCCTTGGCTTGGTGTACGGGTTGGTTCTCCTCTCTCTACGAAACTGATCATCAGGCATGTGCAGAACAGACTTGTCCCTGGCAGCCTGAGATTTCATCATTACAGACCTCTGCCTCCTAGTCAAATTGCCTCGCGACATCACCTATGGAGTCTCGTCTTCCTCGGGATTCTTCCGAGTCCTCTTAGCCGCACGCTTGCGACCTCCACCCTTAGAACCACTAGCACCTGCACCTAAGATAGCATAGGGGGATAGCAATGAGGTAAGGTAACTTCAATCGAAATGATCTTACGAGGAGATTCACAAAAGAACTAGAAGTGCGAAAATTCCAGGAAGCGGTAGTACAGCTGGGGGCCACGGTAGTACCGCTATCTCCAGCAGTCCCAGCCATAGCTGTAGTACCACTGTTGCTAGCGGTAGTACCGCTGCTAGCGGATCTGCCATGGCACCCAAAGGAACCACCGATTCCAAACGAGAACACATGCACCAATAAGTCTAAGGGAATCTACTGAACTAGGAAACACATCTAACCACTTCTAGACTAGGAGATCTCTAGAACCCTAAGCAATTTCATCTCGCAAGATCAACTCGAGGGAGAGAGATTGGATGGGATACCGGAGCTCATCGTCATGGAGAAGAGGTTGGAGGTGATCCTCGGGCTTCCTCCGGCGTGAGAGGAGCACTCGATTGCCGGAGAGAACCCTCACCGGCGGATGGAAGAAGTGGCGGCGGAGAGATCCGGTGTGGGGGTGAATGAGGGAGAGAGGAGGTAAAAGGGGCAACTCCCTCTCCTAGATCCGTATTTAACACCACAGATTTTTACCGCAGCGGTAGTACCGCCCACCTGGTGCTACCGGTACCACAGCGGTAGTACCGCTCCTGGGGTTTGTGCAGGGAACGAACTCCTATAGCGGTAGTACCGTGCATGACGCCCGGTAGTACCGTGCGCTGGGTGCTACTGCCAGTTACAGCGGTAGTACCGCTGCAACTGGCAGTAGTACCGCTAGCCAGTTTCTTCCTTCCGCCAAGAGATCAAAGAGATTAAAGTTTTCGGAGCAGAATTTTTCTAAGGGGGAAAACATGAGGCTTGGGTTAAGAGCTAAAACTGAGATGGTACTACACACTCAAGCTTTTGCAAGGAAAACAAAACTCGAATAAGGAAAAGAGAGAGTGTGTTTCCTAAACGGCAACAAGGACTCAAAAAAAGTCAAATAAAATCCAAATAAGAACCAACAACAACCAACTCTTGAAGAGAAGAGGTCGGTGGCCTAAGCCACCATGTAAGAGATTATGGTATGACACCGCGAAGATATATCTTGGGTGCATGGCCAACACTCGCCATTGAAGATCACAATTCAAATTAGAAAAAGAGAGATAACAATGAATTTTTTTGCTTTGGGCGCAATGGGGGAAGGGAGAACCCAATGTGTTAGGATAACACTCCCCCTATGTCCATGCCTACACCTAAACCCAAACATGTCACAACTATAGGGGTGTGTGCAAGATCTTCAAGTCAAACTCCTAGAATCAATTATATTTAGCTCATTCCTCAAGAACATGAATCTTTCATCATAAAGAGGCTTCGTGAAGATGTCCGCGAGATTATCCTTGGTGGGGACATATGCTAACTCAATATCACTTCTTGCCACATGATCCCGGATAAAATGATGACGAATATCAATATGCTTCATCCTTGTGTTGCACGGGTTTGTAGGCAATCTTGATGGAACTTTCATTGTCACACATGAGAGGCACCTTCTCCAAGTGAACATCATACTCTTTGAGGGTTTGCCTCATCCATAGATATTGGGTGCAAGCACTAGCGGCCGCCACATACTCGGCTTCGGCGGTGGAGAGAGATATACAATTTTGTTTCTTAGAAGACAAACTCACCAAGGACCTACCAAGAAGTTGGCAAGCCCCGTAAGTAGACTTCCTATCATCTTGATCACCGGCCCAATCCGAGTCCGTGTAGCCCTTGAGAGAGAATTGTGCCCCCTTTGGGTACCACAAACCAAACTTTGAGGTATCAAACAAATACCGAAAGATCCTATGGACCGCCACTAAGTGGCTTTCCTTAGTAGCCGCTTGATACCTTGCACACAAACCTACACTCAAAACGATATCGGGCCTAGATGCACAAAGGTAAAGCAAAGAACCAATCATAGAACGATACAACTTTTGGTCCACATCTTTAACATACGGATTGTGCTGGAGGTGGAATTTGACTTGCATAGGAGATGGCTTCATCTTTGCACCTTGGAAATTAAACCTCTTGAGCATGTATCGGGTGTACTTGGCTTGAGAGATGAAAGTCCCACGAGCCAATTGCTTGATCTCAAAGCCAATGAAGAAATTAAGCTCTCCCATCATGGACATCTCAAACCTGTCAGTCATAAGCTTTGAGAACTCATTATTAAAATCTTGGTTAGTTGAGTCAAAGATAATATCGTCCACATAGATTTGGCATATGAAAACTCTCTATTTACCCTCTTTGTGAAAAGAGTGGGGTCAATCTTCCCAACTTCAAAACCACGGTCTACCAACAACTCTCTAAGGTGCTCATACGACGCACATGGTGCTTGTTTAAGTCCATAGAACGCCTTATCAAGTTTGTAGACATGGTTAGGAAAGTTGAGGTTCTCGAACCCCGGATGTTGCTTAACATATACCTCCTCTTTTAGTGGACCATTCAAGAAAGCACTTTTGACATCCATTTGTTGCAATTTGAAATTATGCGAAGATGCATATGCAAGGAGGATACAGATGGACTCAAGGCAAGCCACGGGAGCATAGGTCTCATCAAAGTCAATGCCTTCCACTTGAGTGTAGCCTTGAGCCACCAATCTTTCCTTCTTCCTTATGACAATGCCATGCTCATCTTGCTTGTTCTTGAATATCCACTTAGTGCCAATAACATTGTGGCAATTATTGGGCTTCTCAACTAGCTTCCAAACTTTATTATGCTCAAAGTTATTGAGCTCATCATGCATAGCTTCAACCCAATCGAAGTCCTCAAGAGCTTCAAACACTTTCTTTGGTTCCACCATAGATATGTTAGCTTGAGGCTCACTAAAATGTGACAATTGCCTTCTTATGGATCTTAGAGCTTGAACATCTTCCAACACTTTGTTTTCTTGAGCATCAATTTGCTTCAAATCTCTTCTTATCCTTCTAGCACGACGGGCTTCGATCTCCTCATTATTGCGAGGAGGAATCACTTGATTATCTTGATCATTTGGGTCCCCGTCTTGACCAACTTGGCCTTGATCGTCATCATCATCATCATCAACAACAACAATATCTTCAACACTAAATTCAACTTGAGGAGAGGAGGATGAGGATGGTTGATCTTGGGCTTGACCTTGACAAGCATGAATGATAGGAGTGGTTGCATCTTGCGTAGTAACTTGGTCAATGAGAGGAGGGTCTTCAACATGTTCTTGGATAGGTGCATAACTTGGCTCCTTGGCTTGTTCTTCTATTGTAGAGGAGGTATCCACTTGAGTAGATCATAGTCTTTCTCGAGTCGCCATAAGGTGTCCCTCGATGGGGCGGAAAACTCCCACACCCATCCTTCCTATGGCTTCTTGGGGCATTTCAACATCTACATTAGAAACATGAAATTGCGCCACTTGGGAGCCATCATTTTCCTCTAAAACCACACTACAAGATTCTATGACAATCCGTGAGGCTTTGTCAAAGACTCTATAAGTGTGGGATTCGTCACCCTAACCAAAAAGTATACCCTCAATATTTTTGGATTGAAATTTAGACAACCTAACACCCTTGATCAAATAGAAGCACTTACAACTGAATACACGGAAGTAGGAGACGTTGTGTTTGTTGCCGGAGAGGATCTCATATGTAGTCTTGTCCAAGACCTTGCGGATGTAGAGGGGGTTGGAGGAGTGGCATGCGGTGGAAATAGGCTCCGCCCGTAGATATTGAGGAGAAGAATACTCTGCCAACATTGTCCTTGCCATGTCCAATAGAGTTCTATTCTTCCGCTCGGCTACACCATTTTGTTGAGGGGTGTAGGTAGCGGAATATTGATGACGAATACCCTCATCCCTAAGGAATTCATTCAAAGTGTAGTTCTTGAACTCGGAGCCATGCATTATCACTCCTAATGGTCATGATTTGGACACTATGTTGATGTTGCACTTGGTTGGAGAAGTCGATGTTAGTTTGTTGTGTCTCACTCTTGCACTTGAAGAAATAGACCCAAGTGCATCTTGAATAGTCATCGACAATCACCAAGCAATACTTTTTGCCTCCAAGACTTGCCTCGGGCACGGCACCAAAGAGATCAACATGGAGAAGCTCCAAGATCCTCTTTGCTGAGATAAAAGTCTTGGCCTTGTGGGCAGCATCATGCATCTTTCCTAAAACACACGACCTACAAACGTGATATTTGGAAAAGGAAACATTTTCTTTTAGTACGAGGATAAGGCCACCTTTGTGAAGACTTTGCAAAGTTCTCATGTTGACATGGGATAGGCGGCAATGCCACAACCACCCCACGCCCGTCTTTCCGAAAAGACACATTGATTAAGAGTTGGTGGACTTCGAAAAGTCCACCACGAACAACTCATTTTCAACATGTCCCACGTATGCGACGTAAAGATTCTTGCTCCTCAAAAGGACCACAATATCAGGATCAAAGAAGACGGAGAAACCCATCTTCCCTAATGAACAAACTGAAAGTAAATTGTAACCAAGGGATTCAACAAGCATGACGTCCACGATAGTGATATCAGGAGCAATCACAACCTTGCCAAACCCCGATACCTTATACTTGGACATGTCTCCATAAGTGACGGTTGCATTAATATTATTTGGGCGCAATTCCGTCACAAGTTCTTTGCTTCCGGTCATATGACTAGTGCATCCACTATCAATTATCTATTTAGACCCACCGGAAGCATAGTCTTGCAAGAGATCATTGACTAGAGTTAGGACCTGAGGAGGGTCCTTCGTGTTAGCAACAAGGGTATTTGGAACCCAAATGGTATAGTCAATGTAACCCTCGATAGGACCAACATATTTAGCTTTCACAACACCATAATAATCAACATATAAGAAATTGTGTGGATTGTTAGTTCCCGCGGAAATGCTACGAGTAGTGTTGTCCCTCATGACACCACCACTCGAAGCAACATTGTTGGCCTTCTTCTTGCTCTTCTTCTTCTTGTTCTTCTTCTTGGCAACATAGACAAGACCTTGCTTTCCCACTTGTGGCTTAGGATCACTCATTTATGGACTAGCAACAACCACATGTGGGCTTGAGGTCACCACCTCCTCAACTTGAGGGCTCTTGCCCTCGAGCCTTGCTAGCTCATCCTTCAACCTAGCATTTTCCTCAATAATATTTGCATGATCACAAGAAGAAGTAGAGGTGCTAGGGTTTTTAAGTTGATTAAATTGAGTTTGAAGTTGTTCATGTAATTCTTTGAGGGAAGAGTGTTGACTCTCCAAGGCCTTGTGAGCCCTGGTTAGCTTCTCAAACTCCTCGGTTATTTTATCATGACCAACACCAAACACAATCTTATCCTTTTTAGACTTTTTTTTATTTAGCAATTTCAAGGTCATGTTCCTTAGTTATATTAGAAACTAGTTCATTATGTGACTCTTCAATAGATTCAAGTTCCTCCTCAAGAGAAACTCTACCATTGTGCTCTTCCTCAAGATTCATGGAGAGAGATGCTATCTCATCTGCATCCCTTCTTTCAATCTCACCTTTCTTATCAAGAGCTTGATGGGCCTCTCCCAATTGGCTCATGAGATGATCAAAGTGCTTCTTGGTCTCCCCTTGCACGTTAGTCATGAATCGTTCCAAAGAGAGAATTTCATCTTCTACTCTAAGACTAGCATGATTCTCTAATGCACTTGGGGTCTTAGAGTTGTGAGAAGGTGATACCTCCGAGGCCTTAGCCATGAAGAACTTCGAATTTGGGTGAGGATGATTCTCATTGGGGGATTCAAATAGAGATGAAGATGATGGAGTTGAAGCAATAGCAAGAGCGGCCACTTCACTTGTGGTTTCTTCTTCTTCATCACTTTCGGAATCATACTCCTCTTGAGTCACTAGCACAAACTTGGTGGGAGATTTCTTGTTGAATGGTTTCTTCTTGAAGTGAGGTTTCTTGTAAGTAAGCAACCTTGGACTTGTCTTTGCTAATGAGCTTGCCACCATGGAGTTCTCTGTTTTCATAGGGACACTCCGCAATGAAATGGTTCTTATCTTGACAATTGAAGCAAGACCTCACTCGTTGAGTCCCATCATTGCCATAACGATACTTGGTCTTCTCCTCGACATATGCCTTGGCCTTGGGGGGATTCTTCCAAAACTTTTGCACGGTAAGATCAATGACATCTTTGAGCACGAGATCATATTCTTTATCTTTCAATGGATCCAAGTCCTCATGGCACTCTTCTTCATAATCAACCTCCCTTGACACAACCTTGGCCTTCAAAGCAACTGATTCCCCTTTGTGCATTCCTATGACTCTAGGACAGTTGTCAAGAGCATTCTTGGTTTGCACTTGATAGGAGCACACCTCTTGCATTACTTGGGTCGGGGTCAAAGAAGCAAAGTCATGTCTTCCTTGAATTCTCTTCAAGTCCGCGGGCTCAAATGGCATGAGAGCAATCATGTACTTCCTCTTGATCCAAGAATCATCAACGTACTTGGCACCAACATTGTGGAATGCGGTGGAAAGAGTCTTGAGCCTTCGGTACATGTCTTCATGGCTCTCCCCATCATGCATATAGAACCCTTCGGCCTCATTTCTCAAGGCATCATACCTATTCCTTTGCATGCTTTCGTTCCCCCCAAACATGACGACAAGAGCGTCCCATGTTTCCTTGGCGGTGGAATTTGTTGAAGATGGGGCATGTGGTTAGGACCCATGGCTTGTTGAAGAATAGACAAGGTGGTGTATTTGAGTTGACAATCTACGGCTTCTCTTCTTGTCAAGTTCTTGGGGTCATGAGGCTTGTATCCATCACGAGTGACCCTCCAAAGTTCTATACAAGAAGAGTTCAAGTGAGTTTCCATGTAATATTGCCATTCACGAAACGAATGTGCATCAATTTTAGGTGGATCTCCCCTAGGGATTATATGAGGATGTGGGACGGGAGGATCGGGAGAATAATGTCCTTTGACGGAGTGATATTCTCCATCTCCTTCCGTACCCTTATCGGTGGAGTTCTTAGCGGAAGCATTTTTAGATGGATCGCCATTATCCCCTTTCTCGACGCCCTCCGGGACTTCGTCTGGAGGAGGTGAAGTAGAGACTTCCGGTTCCTTGGGTTTCATGAATTGCAACATGAGTTGTCGCAATTCATCGATTTTGTTCTCCATGGATGAGGTCAATGAATTTTTCAACTCATTGAGATCATCCATAGAGACATGCACCGCGGAACCGACGGTCTTCGTCTCACCGACCATACTTAACTCTTAGGAGGTTAAGCCCGATAAAAGAGCCGAGACTCTGATACCAATTGAAAGTAATGTATGGGCACCTAGAGGGGGTGAATAGGTGCTATGACCAGTTTTAATTTTTCTTCAAGATTAGGCTTGACACAAAGGCAAATTCTCTAGATAATGCAACTATGGTGAATTTACCTATATGACAAGAAAAAGCACAAACACAATACAAGCAAGAGTAAAGGAGGAACGGAACGAGGTAACCGATATGAAGCACACAGACACACGATGTATTTCCGAGTTCCTCCTTGTTAAGAGAGTACGTCTCGTTGGAGGGGTGTGATCTCGCCACGAAGGCCTACTCAACGCCACAAAGGCCTCACCCTATTCTCCGATGAATCCCACCACAAAGGCCTAGTCCACCTTCCACTATTGATCCCCTTTGAGGCGGGAATTGAATCCTTTACAAACAATCTTGGGGCACACACCCACAACCAAATTGGGGGCTCCCAACAATCACCAATCACCAACAAGTGTATCAATGGAGTCTAGGTTTTCCACAAGGAAACCCTATACTATATCCCTCTAGAGAATGAGGGCGAAATGAAGATCGGCTCGGTGAAGATGTAGATCGGGGTCTTCTCCTTCAATCCTCCAAGTATCAACGAGTTTGGGTGGAGGGATTGGGATAAATATAGCTTTTGGAGGCTCAATAAATGCTTGTCTTCAATGTTGGTTTGAGCAACCCTTTGGAGAAGAAGGGGATGGGGTATTTATAGCGTCCTCCTCAAATCTAGCCATTTGACCCTTTTCGTGCCTGGCGGTACTACCGTTGGTGCCAGCGGTACTACCACCACCTGGTAACCAGCGCGATACTGCGGCATCCCAGTCACAGGACGCGGGCAGTACTACCGTGGAAGTACCGCAGTACTTCCAGCCGCGGTACTACCGGTAGTGCCCATAGGTACTACCGCTGGCCACCTATTCGAAATAAATTGAAGTGGCTCGCGGTAGTATTAGGGCACTACCGCTCTAGTACCGTGATGGTTACTGTGAGCAAAATCCCTCCGGCGGTACTTTGACCAGTACTGTCAGCGGTACTACCGCGCCCTGGAAGGAGCGGTACTACCTCTGGTGGTAGCGGTACTACCTGTCAAATAGTCATCTCAACAAGTCCCTTGGATGATCCGGTAGGGTTTCGATTAAGAGAACGTAAGGACGCCGGTGACGATCGTCGGCTAACAGGGGGCACAATTTGCCCAGGTTCGGGGCCCTCGTAGAGGTAAAACCCTTACTCCTTCTCTTTCGATCTGTATTATCAATAGATCAGTTACAATGGGGGATGCTTAAGTCGAGATTATGATCTCGATCTCAAGGCTTTGGTGGTCTAGCTTCGATCGGATCTCCCCCCCCCCCCCTCGGTGGTTCTCCTAGCCTTATATAGGTGGCTAGGTTTCAAACCGTGGAAGAGGGGGTTACAAACCCTAGTTTTAGGTCGGTACAAGTTCCCTTCTTGACCCGCAAGTCCTTGCGGGTGGGCTTCAGTTGGGCCTTCTAGAACTCTAAAGTGGCACCTCCCCTTGGGCTTAAGTCTTGGGCCTTGGACCGGGTAGCCTCACCCGATAGGTCCAGGATTCATCCCCACGTCAGTAGCCCCCGAGTGTTTATTCTACTAAGAATCAGTCGAGTGGGCACTCATAGTCCGCTTTTTGATTTCTTCGACTGGTCATTCAATCGTCTGATTTAAAGGGTGCGTATCCTGTGCGCGATGCGCTTCCGTACTCGAGTATCGAGTGATAAAATGTGCCTTGTATCGACTGTTTTTGCAGAAGGATGTGGCTCAGTTGCTTGGCTCTCCCGAGAGATCAGGGCCAATTAATTGCATCTAGGGCAAGCACGGTTCTGGCCTACTCAAATTCGACACCTCTGACTCGAACTTGGCGAGCTGATCGTTGCGACTGGGCCGTGGAGGTCTTACCGAGTCGAACTTAACCTAAAGGGGTACTCGGCGCGTCCGCTAGGATTTTTCTTCATGTTATTGACACGGAAATTTACCGGAGGATGCAACTTGAGTGCGATTCCGGGCCCACAAGAGAGATCTTTGGGTATTACCTTCGTACTCGAAAGAATACGGCATCAGGATGTGCCTAGTCGGACGGACGATCCAGGATAGGGATGTGTAAATACATCGTGTGATAGAATTGCGGGAGCCGCATATTAGTAATTTTACCTTGGTCATGTTCTTGCAGTCTTTCGGGTGAAGAAATATTTCTTCTCTGATCTTGTGCGAAAGAGATTTCGCGTTTTGTGAAGTTCATACGGAAGAAATTCCGTGCTACGATGAACCCATACGAAAGAGATTTCGTGTAAGGGTGTATATGCGAAAGAGATTTCACGTCTTGATGTGCCCATACGAAAGAATTTTCGTGTCAGGGAGCTTATGCGAAAGAAATTTCGCGTTTTGATGTGCCCATACAAAAGAATTTTCGTGTCAGGGAGCTTATGCGAAAGAAATTTTGCGTCTTGATGAGGTATGCAATGATGTCACTGCGCGCCTGTTTCGTTCTGACTCCTCCCGATGGGATGTGACGAGGCTGAGCAGAGCATGCGGGCCTACCTTGTCAGCTTTTTGACCGGAAACGATAGGTCGTGTCCCGGTTTTTCCGATGGCCGCGCGCTGTAAAAGATCGTGCGGGGGGTAACTGTCCCCGCCGCTTCGTTTCCACTCCACGCGTGGTAGCCGCGATGGGCGCCATGTCACTTAGATCTATGGCTTGGATCACCCTAGCTCGGGTATAATTAATGACCTCTAGGGGAGGGGTAAATCCCCCGGCCCTTAGTCACCTTCTTCCTCCTCGCGCACACCTCCTTCTGTGTAAGCACCAAGCAACCTCCAATGGCGGGAACGAAAAAGCGTGGTGCAGCCTTGTCGTCCTCGAGAGATGTGGCGAGCGCCTCCCGTGAAGACGGGCGATTGGCGCGCCGCGAACACCACTAGGAAGAGCATCACTGAGATGCAGCGGGAGGGACTGCTTCCGCCAGAATCTGACAAGCGTGTGCGCCTGTCCAAGAAAGAAGAAGTCCCCAATCCCCTCTCCAACAAGTGTGTCTTCTTCTCCGAGCACATCTCCTGCGGCTTGTCGCTCCCCCTCCACCCTTTCTTTCTCGGGCTGCTGTATGTCTATGGCATACAGCTGCATGATCTCCCTCCAAACGTGATTCATCACATATCGTGCTTTGTGAGTTTTTCTTGGCGATCCGGCCGCATTGGGGTCTTTGGAGAGCATTCTTCAAGGTTCGAATTTTTTGGGAGAGGCCGCAGCCAGGCGAGAAGTTGGGGGAGCCACTGCGTACCGGAGATTTCGGAATCCAGGAGAGTAAAGACATCCCTTACATGGAGATGTACTTTGTCGACTCGGCGCGGGGGTGGCGGAAGCAATGGTTCTGCGTCACCGACAACAGCGCGAGTGGAGCCCCCAAATTCCATCCATTCGCCCCTCTGAAGAGACGGAACTCCTGGCTGCACAAGCTCACTGCCGAGGAAGGTAAGATTGTCGCTCCTCTACTCGCGAAGGTGGAGAGCTTCCGGAATAAGGAGTTGGGGACCCGTTGAATGGGATACACCTGCGGGTGTGTTCCTTCGTCGACGAATCCAGCCCCTTCAGGAGAGGCCAACTGCCATGTGGGAGTACATGGGCGTTAAGGACCCGAGCCGCGTCTGCGAAGACATCCTCTCAAACGCCGAATTCGAGAAGAAGATCGTGGCCATCACCAAGCTGAAGAAAGGAGAGGTATGTTCAGCGTCAGCCATTCAAAGCGGGGAACCCTCCAACTGAGGTGAGTTTTCTAGATTTCTCCCTTGCTTTTATTTTTCCACACTTGTGCTTCTTTCGATTGATATATTCATTCTTCATTCTTCTGTAGAATAAGGACGTGGAAACATGCTACCCGCCGATTTCTGCAGACAATCTCTCAGATCTTCTAGCGAGTAATGTTGAGGCCCCTCACGAGACTAGCGTTGCGGAAGCTGACTCAAGCTCCGAACGTGATTATATGGACGAGGAAGAAGAGTCGGGTAGCGACCAACTCCATCACCGCAAGCGCCACAGGCACGAGGATGACGAAGTCACTTCAAAGGATAGCTCCTTGGGTGGTGAGTCCGTCAAGGTGGTTGAGCCTTTCCAGGTGCCTCCCCTCCGTGCGCTTCCACCCATTGGTCGTCAGTCGAAGGTTTCCACCGCCTGGAACCCGGACATTCTCGACGATGATGACGAGGACGACTAAGTCTTGCGCGCTCTGTTCCTAATCGCGAATCTTCTTCCTTTTCTTCCCATTCTGGTTCTTTATCTGATTTTGCTTTCAACGGCAGTCTTGCGACCATCAACCTAGGCCAGTTCGCTTCTTATGTTCCTTCCGTGAAGAGAAAAGAGGCGGTCGCAGATCCTGCTCCAGCTGCTGAGGTTGCCCGAAGATCTCCAAACCCCGCAAGAGCAACTGAAACCCCGGAGTATGGGATGCCTGGTTTCGTGGGTGGAGCGTCAACGAGCACGGAGGTCTCGGGTAGTTCAGCAGATCCTCTGTCTACTGCCCAGGTCAAGGTAAGCCCTTTTTACTTTCTTGCATGTTGCTTCATTTGTTCTTAATTTTATCGGGTGCACGGCAATGCTCCCGATGGGAGTATCCCCCGAGTCTATGTTCAATTGCTTGCAGTTGGCCCTGGACTCAAGTCGAAGCGTTCTCTTTTCGCTCGTAGGTTGGCCTTGTTTTCATCGGGTGCACGGCAGTGCCCCCGATGGGAGTAGCCCCCAAGGCTATTCTCGACTGTGTACAGTCGCGTATAGGCTCAAGTGACGTATCCGTGGTTTTTTTGACTTGGAATTTTGCAGGCCCTTCTCGACTCTCTCGCTGCTTTCGGGCGCCGCGTGCTTTCGGCTGAGGTGGACTGCATTTCCCTTAAGGCGGATCGCGACCGGCTCGTCCAGGACGGCCTCTCCCTTCAAGGTTGTCTAGTGCGCCCTTCTTGTCTTTATTGTTTCTTTCTGGTCGTAATCGTTGCTCCAATCGCCTGAAGGCTGAAAAGGTCGAGGCTGTCTCTCGGGTGAAGACCCTTGAGATAGAGCTGGAATCTTCCCAAAAGGAGTTGGAGACCACTCGTAAGCGCTCAGCCGACCTTGAGGGGAGTCTTGCGGAAGCTTAAGGGGCTCTGAAGCGGCTGGAAGAGGCGGGTGCGAAGCGCGACTGACCTTGTCAGCTCCATCCGACCTTTGGCTCAGAAGCTTGCTGGTAAGTTGCTTTTCGCCATATTTCGATTGTGGCCGTTATTTGCCCTTTTCTCTGATGATTGTTTTGTCTTTGTCTCAGATGCTCTTGGGGTTGGGCTGGAGCTTCCTGGATATCAGCGACTGGACGCCCTTACCGACACGTGCGCTCAGCTCCAGGTACACGCGAATAGAATCTGCTCCCTTGTTAGTGATGCCACCCGAGTGTTGACACAGTTTCACGAGCGCCTGTTCGTGGACGCGGCGGTTCCACCTACTCTGGGTGGTCTTCTGCGGTTCTTCCTGGGCGATGAAGATCTCCTCCACAAGTTCTCGCTCGCGCAGACTGAGTGCGGGGCCAAGACGGCTATCCAATTTTCTTTGGCGCATTGAGTATCGGGTGACATGGATAAGGTGTACTCGGAGCTTCCACGCGACGCGCTGGGCAAAAAGGTAGCGATCTGTCCTTTTGGCGAACATGTTGAATAGCTCGCGAGGATGCTTTCTGGTGTGCTTTCTTGCGGTTGTCGTAAGGGTCAGCCTTCCGCGAGTGGGACTACTTCTGTGGCTCCATATGATAGCTTTTTTATTTTCATGTTCTCTTGATGTAATGAACCATGGGATGTAATCTCGTACTTTATTTTGCCTAATTGAAGTGTTTTTTGAAAGTGTGAGCGCTTTGTATTTACGCCTTACTTTGTATTCTCCCAACGGGAGTAGCCCCCGAGCGCCCGCCGTTTTGGGTGGTATATTCTCGATTGGGTTCTTGTATTGTCTCTGAATCTTCGCTGTTCTTTTTCAGGTAGTGGTTTTCAGCGTAGAGTCCTCGAGCGGAGCTGCTTCGCAGGTCAATCCCTTGGTCGCCGCTGCCAGGACATTTGCATCACTCCGTGATCGTGTTGCGGATGGCGATCGTGAGCTAAAGGCTCTGCGAGGAGTGGCTGATGTCGCCAATTCGAAGCAAAAATTTGCAGCGGAGCGTGAGCAATATGTGATGGAAGAACTGGCGGTTGTTGCAAAGGGCATGCTCTGTAAGTTTGCGAGCCCCCGAGTACTTGTCTTTAGTTCCTGCCTTTGTTTTGACGCGTTTGTTGTCCTTACGGTTGTTGAGCCTAACGGAGTCTGTGAAACTCACTGGGTGGACAATCACATCGTCTACGAGTCGGGTATCTCAAAACCTCATGCGAACGACTTCTGGTCCGACCGCAACCGAGGTTTCATCCTGGCTACCCTGAAGTATCGGGCGAGTCAGGCGCAGATAATCGTCGAGTCTTGTCGCGAGGCTCTGTCTTCTGTCCATCGGGCATTTTACCCTTTGGGTGTTGTCCCGGATAGCTTTGAGTGGCTTGCTTAGGATGTTCCGTCGGGTGGGGGAGGCTCGAGAGTGCATGCGCCAACAACTTTTCAGTGGAGCTCAAGTGGCACTTGCCTTCGTTCGCCTGTGGCACCCTGAGGTCAAGTTTGTTTCTGTGGCGCGACTTCCCGACTCGAAAGGTCCACCGGTGGATCTTTCTCCTCATTACGCGGCTGTGCATCCTGCAGCAGAGCAGATTGTTCGAGTGAGCTCCGAGGAGATTGAACCTGTGACCTTGTATGTTCCACTCGATATTTTTAAGATGTTTATAAGGTGTGAACCTTTTTATACCCTGTATTTTTTTTATCGAGTTTGAGTGCTCGAAGGAATATTGTGATGCAAGCTAGACGTAGCCCCCGTGTGTTGGGGGTGTTTACCTGTCGTTTTAGCATGTAAAGAGAACAAATGTGATAGTCTTTGTAGCTATGATTGAGAAACCATGTTTTTTATTGCTATGGCTGAGAAGCCATGTATTTGCTCGAGCTACAGAGTGGCTGGTACAGCCTTATTTCTTGCGAGTAGAAAATTAAAAATTCTAAGGATAAAACTTGGGGAGGTGCGCCACGTTCCACGGGTTGGAGTAGATGCCGCCATTCTTCGGGTTCTTCAAGTGATAGGCGCCTCCTGGGATGACTTCATGTATGATGAAAGGTCCTTACCATGGTGGCTCAAGCTTGTGCCCCTCCTTTTGCTTGAGTCGCGGCACCAGGTCTCCTACTACGAAGGATATGTGGCGTATGCGGCGACTGTGGTAGTGGCGCAGCGACTACTGGTAGGCTGCAGATCTTGCGAGTGCGATGTCCCTGATCTCGTCCAGTGTGTCCATATCATCTGCTAGTGCCTTGTTCGAAGTTTCTTTTCTATATGCGACGACTCGCGGAGCGCTGAACTTGACGTCCTCGGGTAGCACGCCTCAGCACCATATACCATGAAGAATGGCGTGTAGTTTGTCGACTGATTTGGTGTTGTTCGCAGGCTCCATAACACCGATGGTAATTCCTCGGCCAAGTGCCCTGCTGCTGGGTGCAGTCGATTGAGTAGCCGCTTCTTTAGGCCAGCCGACATTAATCCGTTGGATCGTTCGACTTGGCCGTTAGTTTGCGGGTGCGCTACCAAAGTGAAGCTGAGAGTTATTCCTTTTTCCTCGCAGAATTCCTGAGTTTCCTTGGCTGTGAAGTTGCTGCCGTTGTCTATGATGATGTTGTGTGGTATACCAAATCTGCACACGATGGAGTTGAGGAATCTCACGGCGCAGTCAGCGTGCGCGGAGGTGACTGGCATAGCTTCTATCCACTTTGTAAATTTGTCGGCTCCTACGAGCAGGTATGTGTATCCTCCGGGTGTTGACTTGCGCAGTGGTCCCACCATATCTAGCCCCCATTGAGCGAAGGGTGAGGCAATAGGGATCATGTGGAGCTCTGTGGCAGGGGCATGTGGCTTGAGCGCGAACCTTTGGCAGGCGTTGCATCTATCGACTAGGTCTTTGGCGTCTCTGGCTGTTCTGAGCCAGTAGAACCCTGCCCTGAAAGCCTTGCCCACGATTGCTCTCCAACTAGCATGGTGCCCGCAGTCTCCTTGGTGTATGTCATTGAGCAGCTCTTTGCCATCTTCGGGTGCGATGCATCTCTGCAGTACTCCTGATATACTCTGCTTGTATAGCTCTCCATTGATCACCTGAAAGGATTTGCTGCGTCGTACTATCTGTCTGGCCTCGCAAATGTCTGCTGGGGGCTGTTTGTTGGACAAGTAGTCGAGGTATTTCTGCGTCCAGACTGGCTCGACCAGAAAAACTTGCCTTGAGATATTGTGGATTAGCTCGATGATAGCAATTTGCGGGCTGTTATCTGGTTCCACTGCTGCGGGTGTTCCTGCTGGTTTCTTGACTTTGGCTGATCGTTTGATCATTCTTTCGAAGTTGATCCCTGGTAGGATGGGGGCGTTTGTTGACCCGATGTTTGCCAGTTTGTCTGCTTCCTCATTGCTCGATCGCGCGATGTGCTTCAGCTCGCACCCTTTGAAACTTCCTTCGAGTAGGTTGTACATGTCACGGTAGGCGACGATGTTATCCGCGATAGCATCGCACTCCTTCATTGTCTGCTGCACGATGATATTTGAGTCCCCGTATATCATCAATCGAGTGGCTCCGCAGGCAATCGCCATCTTCATGCCATGCAGGAGGGCCTCGTACTCAGCGTCATTGTTAGACGCTGGGTCATCAGGAGGGAAATCCAATCGTAGGACGTACTGCAGCTTGTCGCCTTGGGGGGATATGATAATAATTCCGGCTCCGGCTGCTTCGTTTCTTTTCGACCCATCGAAATACATGATCCAGTTGCTCGTGTATTCTGGGGGTTCTGGTGTTTGCAGCTCTGTCCACTCGCTTAGGAACTCCACGAGGACCTGGGATTTTACCGCGTTGCGCCCTGCGTATATGATGTCCAAGGCGCCTAGCTCGATCTCCACTTCGCGATTCTTCCGAACACCATGGGGTTGTTCATGATAGTACCGAGTGATGCATCGTTTAGCACCGTGACGGTGTGTTCCTGGAAGTAGTGCTTGAGCTTGCGGGCTGTTAGGACTACTCCATACGCGAGCTTCTAATAGTGAGGGTATAGCTGTTTGCACGGCGAGAGCACTTCGCTGATGTAGTATATTGGCCGCTGAACGTCGTATGCCTTTCTGTCCTCTGGCCGCTTGACGACAATTGCCGTATTGACGACTTGGTTTGTTGCGGCTAGGTAAAGGTATAGGGGTTCTTTCTCATGTGGCGTTGCCAAGACGAGCTAACTCTGCAGCGCTCTTTTTAGGTCGATGAACGCCTTTTTTGCTTCAAGTGTCCACTCGAACTTATCTATTTTCTTCAGCAGTTTATAGAAGGGTAGCACCTGCTCACCTAATCTCGCGATAAATCTGCTCTGAGCGGCCAGTCGCCCCGTGAGCTGCTGTACGCCGCAAAGATTGGTTGGTTCCTTCATTGTCAAGATCGCTTGAATTTTCTCTAGATTGGCTTCGATTCCTCGGGCGGACACCAGATACCCGAGAAGTTGTCCTGCAGGAACACCAAAGACGCATTTTGTCGGTTTAAGCTTGATCCTGTACGCGTTGAGGGCGTCGAATGTCTCCCTGATGTCCTCGAGGAGTGTGTTCTCCACTCGAGTTTTTATGACTATGTAGTCAACGTACACTTGCACGTTCTTGCCAATGAGCTTGGCGAGGCATTTTTACATGCAGCGCTGATATGTTGTGTCTGCGTTCTTTATCCCGAAGGGCATTGTCGTGTAGCAGTAGACACCGTGAGGAATAATGAATGTTGTCTTCTTCTCATCCTCCCTTTTCATCCTGATCTGATTATAGCCCGAGTAGGCGTCCAAGAAGGAGAGTCGTTGGCATCCTGCAGTGGAGTCCACGATCTGGTCGATCCGTGGTAATGGGAAGTTATCTTTGGGGAAGTGTTTGTTCAGTGACGTATAGTCGATGCACACGCAAAGGATGTCAGTGTTTTTCTTCGGGACCAGCACTGGGTTTGCTAACCAGGTAGATATTTTGATTTCTCTAATGAATTTTGCGGCGAGTAGTCTATTCACCTCTTCTTCGAGTGCCTTCTGTTTTGTCTCAGAGAATCGCCAGGTCGTTTTCTTGATAGGTTTGGCGTCTTTGAATACTTCGGGTGAGTGCTCGGCGAACTCCCTGGGTATCCCTGGCATATCTGAAGGCTGCCAGGCGAAGATCTCCCAGTACTCACGGAGGAGTTTGACGAGCGCGGCTTCCTATGCGGGCGAGAGGGTTATGGACACCATCGCCGTCTTCGCGGGTTCTATAGGGTGCACTTGATGCTTTCGAGTGTTGTTGTTTGCACTGAACTCGAGTTCTGGAGCGTTCTTTTTGGTGAGCGGCATCACGGAGTGATCCGTGGTCTTTGCCAACTCTTCCAGCTCCTCTTGCATCCCGAAAGATTTTGCGATCTCGTTGAACTCAATATCGCACTTATCTTACTTTTGGAAGTCGCCATCTATAGTGATGGTGCCATATTCCCCTGGGAGTTTGAACTTCAGGTATGCGTAGTGTGGTACTGCCATGAATCTCGCGAACGTTGTTCGGCCTAGAATGGCGTGGTGGAAGTAAAGTATGGGCACCTAGAGGGGGGTGAATAGGTGCTACGACCAATTTTAATTTTTCTACACAATTAGGCTTGACACAAAGGTAAAATTCTCTAGATAGTGAAACTAAGGTGAATTTACCTATATGACAAGGAAAGCAACTAATGCAACTAGTACAACAATTAATACAACAAGGACAAGTGAGTAAAAGATAATGGAACGAGATAACCGATGGAAGCACGCGGAGACACGATATATTCCCGAGTTCCTCCTTGTTAAGGGAGTATGTCTCGTTGGAGGGGTGTGAGCTCGCCACGAAGGCCTACTCAACGCCACAAAGGCCTCACCCTATTCTCCGATGAACCTCGCCACAAAGGCCTAGTTCACCTTCCACTATTGATCCCCTTTGAGGCAGGAATCGAATCCTTTACAAACAAGTTTGGGACACACACCCACAACCAAATTGGGGTCTCCCAACAATCACAAATCACCAAGAGTAGCAAGATGCCTAGGTTCTCCACAAGAGGAAACCCTAGGCAAAGATCCCTCAAGCTAATGAGGGGGAAATGGAAAACCGGTTGGTGAAGATGGAGATCCGGGGCTTCTCCTTCAATCCTCCAAGTTTTAATGAGTTTGGGTGGAGGAGGTGGGAGATCAAGCTTGGTGGTTGAGCTCAATCAATGGAGTCTTCAATGCAGGATGAGCTAACCCTTGGGGAAGAAAGGAGACCTCTATTTATAGTCCCCACCACCAACTAGTCGTTTTCTTCCCTGTTTGCGAGCATTCCGGAATCACCCGGAATAATTCCGGATGGTAACAGATAAATTCACGTTCAAGTCGGAATCCATCCGGATTGGTCAGGAATGCTCCGGATTGGTCCGGAATAATTCCGAATCGTAACTGAAGAATTTGCGGCCAAGTCGGAATTTCTCCAGAATAATTCTAGAGCCCGGAATCACCCGGAATAATTCCGAATGACAACAGAGACTTTTGCGGCCAAGTCGGAATCACCCGGATTGGTCCGGAATAATTCCGGGCTGCACAATAAAGCTCTTCTTCATGCTAGAAAAACATCCGTTGACCTTTATCTTCTTCACCATTTTTTCGACACCGTTTATGTGCTGATTTAAGATCACATCCTTTCAACAAAATAGCACACACGGTTAAAACTCCTTTATGTTGTTAAAAAACACACAAAACACAGAGATATCAAAAATGCACTTTCAATCTCCCCCTTTTGGTGTTTGATGACAACATAAAGATTCACGGGGATAAACAAGGTGAACAAAAATAAATGGTCTCCAAAAAATAGACGGAGCTCTTCCTCGATATGTATCATGAGGCGCACACTTCATAGGCTTTGCTCCCCCTATGTTTTAGACACCAAGCCATCTAAACAAATTCACAATACATGCATATAGATAATAATAATAATAGCAAGCATGATAGTAGCATAACCACGGGTAGGGTGACACAAACAAGTCACAGGGTTCCACACGAATAAAAAAAGTTTGCAAACGATGAAAACGAAACTAAAGAAACTGGAGCACAAGCCTATAAGATCGAAAATGAAAGGCAAAAGACTCGTGCTCCCACCCTTGCAAAGCCCGTGAAATCCTAAATAGTGACTCCTTCTCCCCCTTTGGCATCAAGACGCCAAAAAGGGAAAACGAGTCCAACTAGCGTCCCAAGAGATCACTCGAAGTCATCTCCTCTGCGGTGCTCATTTTCATATTCCTCTCCCTCCTCTCCATGCTCACGATCTCCAAGGTTGCCAGCATCATCAAAGTCATCCTCGCACCCTCATCATCACCATCAGTAGGAGGCACCCCAAAGTAGAAATCATCATCATTAATCTCGGGCATGTCAATGGGAACAAGGTCAGCAGTAGCAAGAGATGGAGGATCCTCAGGCACAGCAATCCTAGCATCTCTACGGTCAGCGTTCTGAATGCGGCGAGTCTCCTTGGCCAACTCCCTAGCCTCATGGGCAATAGCCCTAGTGTCACTGCACATACTGAACATGGCCTTGAAGAACTTAGCAATGCCACTAGATGGATGCTAAGAGGCACCACTCGTGGATGCAGAAGGAGTAGCCATAGGTGACTTGGACTTGGCCCTGGTGTACTCAGGAATCTCCACACCACGAATGAGAGAAGGCACCATCTTCTTTTCCTTGACCACTGGAAAGTCATCCATGATATCAACTCCCAGCTTGGCGTTAATGAACATCTGAATCAATGGGCCATAAGCAAGCTTCCTCTTCTCCATGATCCCAATACAAATCTCATGGTACAGAAAGTCCATCACATCAATCTTCCTCTGATTTTGAGGCTTGGTGAGGAAAATGAGGTTCACCATAAAGGCCCTAATAGCTGAGTAGTCACCAGCCTTGATCACAATGGTGGCACGGAAGATCTTGGACAACAGGTTGTAGTAGGGGTACATGTTGGAGTTGAATGGCCTAATCTTGCCCTGAGCATCAGGAGGATAGCAGAATTCCAAGATGGAGTTATCATACTCTGGGTTGTCATGTACCTTGAAACCATGATGACCATAGGTGGCAGTCCATCTGTAACCCAGTGCCTCAGCAAATTCAACCAAGTTGCTCGAGACCTTCTGATCCCCAGACATCCAAGTCATAGTGCTCATGGCATCACCCGTGCAGTGGAGAGTGCAATAGAACTGAGCAATCAAGTCTGGACAATACTTACACTCAAACTCCCGAAGTGGTGCCACACCCAGTTTCACCAAGCAAGCATGAACATGACGAAGATCACCATTCTTGTGCCTATGATAGAAGTCCATGCCAATCTGCGTCTGCTCACAGACAAGAGGATTATGAGTGGAATAGAAATCATCCCAACACTTTTGCTGAAGGTTTGTCCAGAAGCGAGGATCCTCACAGGTGGACTCAACAAAATGGTAAGGGTTCTTCCTCTTGATGTGCTTCCACCGATGGATGGAGTAAGACTTCAGATCCCCTTCGGGCAGCTTCTCAACCTGATTATCATCACGATTCCCGCTATGATAACCGGTGGTGTGACCCCTTATAGGACGAGCACCCCTTCTAGCTAGGGCCTTTCTCTTGGTACCCGTACGAGAGCCAGCACCTGTGAATAGAGGACATAGGAATAGCAAAAGATGAGTGCATATGCCAAACGGGGAACAAAGGAACTCCAAAAAGTTTGATGTAGTGCAAGTTTTCGAAATTCTGGCAGGATCTGGAATTATTCCGGCGGGTCCGGAATCATTCCGACTGGTCGGAATTATTCCGGCTGTGCCGGATTCATCCGGAACAATTCCGGGACTCTCGATCTAACTCGAGAAATCCCCAAAAATTCGATATCTTGACTTTCTAACTGCACCAAACTTTAAGCAATACCATGGAGATGATCCTAGAGGTAAACTACGTGCTGGAAATCGTGGGAGTGACAAAATATGGGATGGATCTAAGTCTAGATTGGAAAATGGTTAGACTAGATCTAAGATGCCATGGGATCTAGGTAGAGGGATTAGCAAGATGAACTAGTTGATAGGAACTCGGATCCAGATCAAACCCGAGGAGAGATTTCATCTAGAACCAAAATCAACCAATAAAAATAAGAAAGAATAGATGCCAATCACAATACCTTCCTTGGGGGATGTCCTTGACCAAAGACGGATCAAAAATCCTTCCTAAGGGCAACGGGGACGGATGCAGCGAACTATGGTGGCTAGGGCAGGTGAGAAAGGGGGAAAAGTGGAGAAAGAACTGTCTCCCGTGCGTGCGGACCTATTTATAGCGAAAACTGGCAGGTCCGGAATGGCCCGGAATTAATCCGGCTGGGTCGGAATTGTTCCGTATGTACCCGGAATTTTTCCGACTGGGTCGGATTCATCCGGAATAATTCCAGCGAGACCACGATTTGCTCCAAACAAGACCATAAATGACAGTTGGAAAGGCTAGGAACGGTGTGTCTTTGTGTGGAGTAAGGCATATGCATAGATGAACATAAGGAGAGGACAAATGGACAAAACACAAAGGGGTTAGAATTCCTAGTCTTACTTATCGGGGAAGTCGCAAATAAGATTCAAGATAGCAACGAGAAGTAGTATTCGGAAAAACAACTCAATGAACCAAAAGCAACCAACTAAGAACCAACTCTTCAAAAGAGAAGAGGTTGGTGGCCTAAGCCACCATGTAAGAGTTCATGGTATGCAATCGCGAAAATATATCTTGGGGGCATTGCCATTACTCAACATTGAAGCTCACAATTGAACATTAGAAAAAGAGAGATGACAATGAATTTTTGCTTTCGTCATGATGGGGGAGGGAAAACCCAATGTGTTAGGATAACACTCCCCCTATGTCCATGCCTACACCTAAACTCAAACATGTTTCATCTATAGGGGTGTGTGCAAGATCCTCAAGTCAAACTCCTAGAATCAATGACATTTAGTTCATTCCTCAAGAACATGAATCTTGCATCGTCAAGAGGCTTCGTGAAGATATCCGCAAGATTGTCCTTGGTGGGCACATAAGATAGTGCAATATCCCCTCTTGCCACATGGTCTCGGATGAAATGATGGCGTATCTCAATGTGCTTCGTTCTTGTATGTTGCACGGGGTTGTGGCGATCATGATGGCACTTTCATTGTCACACAAAAGTGGCACCTTATCCAAATGAATGTCATATTCCTTGAGAGTTTGCCTCATCCATAGAAATTGGGTGCAAGCACTTGCGGCGGCTACATACTCGGCTTCGGCGGTGGAGAGAGATATGCAATTTTTCTTCTTGGAAGACCAACTCACCAAGGAGCTACCAAGAAATTGGCAAGCCCGGGAAGTAGACTTCCTATCATCTTGATCACCCGCCCAATCGGAATCCGTGTAGCCCTTGAGAGAAAATTGTGCCCCCTTTGGGTACCACAAACGAAACCTTGGGATATGAACCAAATATCGAAAGATCCTATGGACCGCCATTAAATGGCTTTTCTTATGGGTCGCTTGATACCTTTCACACACACCTACACTCAAAACGATATCGGGCCTAGATGCACAAAGGTAAAGCAAAGAACCAATCATAGAACGATAGAACTTTTGGTCCACATCTTTACCTTTCGGGTTACGAGATAGATGGCACTTGACTTGCATAGGTGATGTCTTGATCTTTGTATTTAGGAAATTAAACCTCTTGATCATGTCTTGGGTATGCTTGGCTTGAGAAATGAAAGTCCCTCAAGCCAATTGGTTGATCTCGAAGCCAAGAAAGAATTTAAGCTCACCCATCATAGACATCTCGAACCTGTCAGTCATAATCTTTGAGAACTCATTATTGAAAGCTTGGTTAGTTGAGCCAAAGATGATATCGTCCACATATAGTTGACATATGAAAAGCTCTCCCTTTACTCTCTTGGTTAAGAGAGTGGGGTCGATCTTCCCAACTTCGAAACCACGATCATCCAACAATTCTCTAAGGTGCTCATACCAAGCACGTGGTGCTTGTTTGAGACCATAGATAGCCTTGTCGAGTTTGTAGACATGGTTAGGAAAGTTGAGATTCTCGGACCCCGGAGGTTGCTTAACATATACCTCCTCTTTTACTGGACCATTCAAGACGGCACTTTTAACATCCATTTGTTGCAATTTAATATTATGTGAAGATGTATAAGCAAGAAGGATACATATGGACTCAAGGCGAGCCACGGGAGCATAGGTTTCATCAAAGTCAATGCCTTCAACTTGAGTGTAACCTTGAGCTACCGATCTTGCCTTGTTCCTTATGACAATTCCATGCTCATTTTGCTTGTTCTTGAATATCCACTTAGTGCCAATAACATTGTGGCAATCTTTGGGCTTCTCAACCAATCTCCAAACCTTGTTACGCTCAAAGTTATTGAGCTCATCATGCATAGCTTCAACCCAATCGGAGTCCTCAAGAGCTTCAAACACTTTCTTTGGTTCCACCATAGAAATGTGAGCTTGATGCTCACTAAAATGTGCCAATTGCCTTCTTGTGGATCTTCTAGCTTGAATATCCTCCAAGACCTTGTTGTCTTGGGTATCAATTTTCTTCAAAGCTCTTCTTATTCTTCTAGCACGACGGGCTTCGATCTCCTCATTATTGCGAGGAGGGATCACTTGATCATCTTGATCATTTGGGTCCCCATCTTGACCAAGTTGGCCTTGATCATCATCATCATCATCACTAGCTTAAACTTGAGGAGAGGATGGTTGATCTTGGCCTTGACCTTGACTAGCGCAAAAGATAGGAGTGGTAACATCTTGCGTAGTGGCTTGGTCAATAAGAGGAGGTTCTTCAACATGTTCTTGGGTAGGTGCATCACTTGGCTCCTTGGCTTGTTCTTCTATTGTAGAGGAGGGCTCCACTTGAGTAGAGCATAGTACTTCTCGAGTCGCCACAAGGTGTCCTTCAATGTGGCGGAAAAATCCCACACCCATCCTTCCTATGGCTTCTTGAGGTATTTCAACATCTACATTAGAAACATGAAATTGCGCCACTTGGGAGCCATCATTTTCCTCGAAAACCACACTACAAGATTCTATGACAATCCGTGAGGCTTTGTCAAAGACTCTATAAGTGTGGGATTCGGCACCGTAACCAACAAATATACCCTCAATAGTTTTGGATTGAAATTTAGACAACCTAACACCCTTGATCAAATAAAAGCACTTACAACCGAATACACGGAAGTAGGAGACGTTGGGCTTGTTTCCGGTGAGGATCTCATATGGAGTCTTGTCCAAGCCCTTGCGGATGTACAGGCGGTTGGAAGAGTGGCATGCGGTGGATATGGCCTCGGCCCATAAATATTGGGGAGAAGAATACTCCGCCAACATGGTCCTTGCCATATCCAAGAGAGTGTGATTCTTCCTTTCGGCAACACCATTTTGTTGAGGAGTCTAAGTGGCGGAGTATTGGTGACGAATGCCTTCTTCACTAAGGAATTCATTCAAAGTGTAGTTCTTGAACTCCGAACCATTATCACTCCTAATAGCCATGATTTGCACATTGTGTTGACGTTGCACTTCGTTGGAGAAGTTGATGATAGTTTGTTGAGTTTCACTCTTGCACTTGAAGAAATAAACCCAAGTGTATCTTTAATAATCATCGACAATCACCAAGCAATACTTCTTGCCACCAAGACTTGCCTCGGGCACGACACCAAAGAGATCAACATGGAGAAGCTCCAAGATCCTCTTTGATGAAATAATAGTCTTGTCCTTGTGCGAGATATCATGCATCTTTCCTTCAACACACGACCTACAAACGCGATCTTTGGAAAAGGAAACATTTTCTTTTAGTCCGACAATAAGGCCACCTTTGTGAAGACTTTTCAAAGTTATCATGTTGACATGGGATAAGCAGTGATGCCACAACCATCCCACATCCAACTTTCCTAAAAGACACATTGATTGAGAGTTGGTAGACTTCGAGAAGTCTACCACGAACAACTCATTTTCAACATGTCCCACGTATGCGACGTCAAGAGTCTTGCTCCTCAAAAGGACCACAATATCTTCATCAAAAAAGACGGAGAAACCAATCTTTCCAAGAGAGCGGACGGAAAGTAAATTGAAACCAAGGGATTCGGAAAGCATGACGTTCACGATAGTGATATCGGGAGCAATCACAACCTTGCCAAACCCCGATACCTTAGACGAGGACGAGTCTCCATATGTGACGGTTGCTTGAATGTCATTTGGGCGCAACTCCGTCACGAGTTCTTTGCTTCCGGTCATATGACTAGTGCATCCACTATCAATTATCCATTTAGACCCACCGGAAGCATAGTCCTGCAAGAGATCATTGACTAGAGTTAGGACCCAAGGAGGGTCCCTTCATGTTAGCAACAAGGGTCTTTGGAACCCAAATGGTATAGTCAATGTAACCCTCAATAGGACCAACATATTTAGCTTGCACAACACCATAATAATCAACATATAAGAAATCGTGTGGATTGTTAGTTCCCGTGGATATGCTACGAGTAGTGTTGTCCCTCATGACACTACTACTCGAAGCAACATTGCTTGCTTGTGCGGGAGTGCTACGAGTAGTGTTGTCCCTAATGACAATACTACCCGAGGCACCATTGTTGGCCTTCTTGTTGTTGTTCTTCTTCTTGTTCTTCTTATTGGCAACATAGCCAAGTCCTTGCTTGCCCACTTGTGGCCTTGGAGCACTCAATTTTGGTCTAGCAACAATCACATGAGGACAAGGGGCCACCACTTGTGGGTTAGAGAACACAACCTTCTCAACTTGAGGGCCTTTGCCCTTGAGCCTTGCAAGCTCATCCTTCAACCTAGCATTTTCCTCAATAATATTTGCATGATCACAAGAAGAAGTAGAGGTGCTAGGTTTGTTAAGTTGATTAAGTTGAGTTTGAAGTTGTTCATGCAACTCTTTCAGGGATGAGTGTTGGCTATCCAAAGCTTTGTGAGCCTTGGTTAGCTTTTCAAACTCCTCGGTTAGTTTACCATGACAAACCCCAAACTCAACCTTATCCTTTTTAGCCTTTTTATATTTAGCAATAGCAAGATCACGTTCCTTAGTGATATTAGAAACAAGTTCATTATGAGTTTCTTCAGTAGATTCAAGTTCCTCCTCAAGAGAAACTCTACCATCATGCTCTTCCTCAAGAGTCATATTGAGGGATGCAATTTCATCCGCATCCCTTCTTTCAACCTCACCTTTCTTCTCAAGAGCTTCTTGGGCCTCTCCCAATTGTCTCATGAGATGTTCGAAGTACTTCTTGGTCTCCCCTTGCATGTTAGACATAAAACGTTCCAAGGAGAGCATTTCATATTCTACTCTAAGACTAGCAAGATTTTCTAGTTCACTTGGGGTCTTAGAGTTGGGAGAAGTTGATACCTCCGAGGCCTTAGCCATGAAGCACTTGGCATTTGGGTGAGGATGATTTTCATTGGGGGATTCAAAGAGAGATGAAGACAATGGAGTAGAGGCAATAGCTAGAGGGGCCACTTCACTAGTGGTTTCTTCTTCTTCATCACTCCCGAAATCATATTCCTCTTGAGTCACTAGCACAAACTTGGTGAGAGATTTCTTGTTGAAAGGTTTCCTCTTGAAATGAGGTTTCTTGTACTCAACCTTGGACTTGTCCTTGCGAATGAGCTTGCCACCATGGTGTTCTCTATTTTCAAAAGGACACTCCGCAATGAAGTGATGATTATCTCCGCAATTGAAGAAAGACCGCACTTTTTGAGCCCCATCATTTCCATAACGATACTTGGTCTTCTCCTCAACAAATTTCTTGGCATTGGGAGGATTCCTCCAAAAAAATTGCATGGTGAGAGCAATGATATCCTTGAGCACGGGATCATACTCTTGATCCTTTAATGGAGCCAACACTTCATTGCCTTCTTCTTCATACTCAACTTCTTGTGACACAACCTTGGCCTTCAATGCAACAGATGCCCCTTTGTGCATTCCTATGGACCTAGCACGGTTGTCAAGAGAATTCTTGGTTTGCACTTGATAGGAGCACATTTATTGCATAACTTGAGTTGAGGTCATGGAAGGGAAATCATGCCTTCCTTGAATTCTCTTCAAGTCCACGGGCTCAAATGGCATGAGGGAAATCATGTACTTCCTCTTAATCCAAGCATAATCAATGTACTTGGCACCAACATTAGTGAATGCGGTGGAAAGTGTCTTGAGCCTTCAGTACATGTCTTCATGGTTCTCTCCATCATGCATATAGAACCCTTCGGCCTCATTGGTCAAGGAATCATATCTATTCCGTTGCATTCTATCATTGCCCACAAACATGACGACAAGAGCATCCCATGTTTCCTTGGCGGTGGAATATTGTTTAAGATGCGGCATGTGGTTAGGACCCACGGCTTGTTGAAGAATAAGCAAGATGGTGTAGTTGAGTTGACAATCTACGGCTTCTCTTCTTGTTGGGTTCTTGGGGTCATGAGGCTTGTATCCATCACGAGTGACCCTCCAAAGCTCTATGCAAGAAGAGTTCAAGTGAGTCTCCATGTAATATTGCCATTCACGAAATGAAAAAGCATCAATTTTCGGTGGATCTCCCCTAGAGATTATATAAGGATGTGGTACGGGAGGATCGGGAGAATAACGTCCTTTGACGGAGTGATATTCTTCATCTCCTTCCGTACCCTTTTCGGTGGAGTTTTTGGCGGAAGCAATTTTAGATGGAACACCATCATCCCCTTTCTTGGCGCCCTCCGGATTGTCATCCGGAGGAGATGAGCCGGTGACCTCCGGTCCTTTGGCTTTCAAGAGTTGCGTCAAGACTTGACGCAACTCATCGATTTTGGTGTCTATGGATGAGTTCAATGAATTTTTTAACTCATTGAGATCATTCATAGAGACCGGTGCCTCAGAAACGACGGTCTCCGTCTCATCGACCATACTTAAACTCTTAGGCGGTTAAGCCCGATATAAGAGCCGAGGCTCTGATACCAATTGAAAGTAAAGTATGGGCACCTAGAGGAGGGGTGAATAGGTGCTACGACCAATTTTAATTTTTCTACACAATTAGGCTTGACACAAAGGTAAATTCTCTAGATAGTGCAACTAAGGTGAATTTACCTATATGACAAGGAAAGCAACTAATGCAACTAGTACAACAATTAATACAACAAGTACAAGTGAGTAAAAGATAATGAAACGAGATAACCGATGGAAGCACGCGGAGACACGATGTATTCCCGAGTTCCTCCTTGTTATGGGAGTACGTCTCGTTGGAGGGGTGTGAGCTCGCCACGAAGGCCTACTCAACGCCACAAAGGCCTCACCCTATTCTCCGATGAACCTCGCCACAAAGGCCTAGTTCACATTCTGCTATTGATCCCCTTTGAGGCGGGAATCGAATCCTTTACAAACAAGATTGGGGCACACACCCACAACCAAACTGGGGGCTCCCAACAATCACAAATCACCAAGAGTAGCAAGAATCCTAGGTTCTCCACAAGAGGAAACCCTAGGCAAAGATCCATCAAGCTAATGAGGGGGAAATGGAAAACCGGTTGGTGAAGATGGAGATCCAGGGGTTCTCCTTCAATCCTCCAAATTTCAGTGAGTTTGGTTGGAGGAGGTGGGAGATCTAGCTTGGTGGTTGAGCTCAATCAATGGAGTCTTCAATGCAGGATGAGCAAACCCTTGGGGAAGAAAGGAGACCTCTATTTATAGTCCCCACAACCAACTAGCCGTTTTCTGCCCTGTTTGCGACCATTCCGGAATCACCCGGAATAATTCCGGCCTCCCGGAATAATTCCGGAGCAATCCGGATGGTAACAGAGAAATTCACGTTCAAGTCGGAATCCATCTGGATTGGTCCGGAATAATTCCGAATGGTAACAGACGAATTTGCGGCCAAGTCGGAATTTCTCCGGAATAATTCCGGAGCCCGGAATCACCCGGAATAATTCCGAATGGCAACAGAGACTTTTGCGGCCAAGTCGGAATCACCCGGATTGGTCCGGAATAATTCCGGGCTGGTCCGGAATAATTCCGGGCTGCACAATAAAGCTCTCCTTCAGGCCAGAAAAACATCCGTTGACCTTTATCTTCTTCACCAATTCTTCGACACCATTTATGTGCTGATTTAAAATCATATCCTTTCAACAAAATAGCACACACGGTTAACACTTCTTTATGTTGTTAACAAACATACAAAACACAGAGATATCGAAAATGCACTTTCACGTGGTATTGTGAGGGCCAGTCGACTACTTTGAAGTCGAGGAATTCTCTCCTGTAGTTTCTTGGGTTTGCACCACCTCCAAGTTTATTGTCCCGAGTGGTCGAACTGCTTTTCCTGGTACTATCCCGTGGAAGGATGTTTGTGACTCTGCGAGTCCGTCCAGGTTTTTGTTCATCTTGCGGAGTGTTTCCGCGTATATGATGTTTATTCTGCTGCCACCATCCATGAACACCCGAGCGAGGTCGTAGTTGCCTATTTGCGCCTGAATGACAAGCGCGGCGTGTCCTGGTCGATGTACCCGAGGGGGATGGTCTTCTTTCGAGAAGGTTATCGACTGGTCAGCCATCTTCAGGTATTCGGGTGTGGATGGTGGAGTTTGTAGTTCCATTATTATTTGGCGGGTATTTGTCTTTAGGGCTCTTCGGGACAGGCAAACCTTCTAGATCATTCCTAGGAGTCCCTGTGGGTTCGGGTACCCATTGGCTCCCTGGTTTGCGACGGGTGGCGCTGGTAGCGCGGCTAGTACCGTGTTCTGATGTCCTGGTGCAGGTAGGGGCTGAGGCGGGTGGAATCCTCCTGGGAGTTGCGGGTATCTCTGGATGACTGCGGCTCTGTTTTTCTTTGTGTAGGCCTCATGGATGTCTTGGAATTTTCGGCAATCCTTGAGGAGATGAGTCGCCTTGGTCTTGCATGTGCGATTATTTGTAAATAGATGTAGCGTGCAGTAGCCGTCAAGGCCTTCCTCGGGAGTTTTATGATCTGGCTTTGATTTCCATTCGTGATTTCCACGAGAACCGCCGTCGCGATTTCTTGTGAACTCTGCCGCCACCAGTTCTTCCTAATCGTCGTGGTCGTACTGTTTCCTCCTCTTCTTTCGGCTGTGGTGATCCTCCTCGGGCACGGGTGAAGATGCTTTCTAGTTGCGCACTGAATCTTCCCGTTAGCCCATCTGTCGGCTATCGCCATCAGCTCCTCGATGGTTTTGGGTCCAGCTCGCCCCAGTTCTTCTCGGAAAGCGGCGCGCCAAGCACCTTTGGAGAAGGCTTCAACCGCAACTTCTTCCGACATATTTTCTGCAGTATTTTTGAGCGTGGTCCATCTCTGGATATATGCGCGGGTGGACTCGCCGCTTTTCTACTCGCACGCTCACAGTTCTTCAATGGTTGCGGGTCGCTTATACGTCCCTTGGAAGTTTTTCTCGAAGTCGCGGGTGAGATCCTCCCAAGATCCGTAACACCCACGCGGTCTTCCTTCGAGCCAACTGCGGGCGGCGCCTATGAGGTGCAGGTTTAAGTACTGCATGGCCGTCGTCTTGTTCCCGCGCTGGCACTTCATCGCGGTAAGGTAGTCCCAGAGCCATGACTTGGGTTCTATCGAACCGTCGTAATTTGGGACCTCCGTCAAAAGTTTGAACCTCTTAGGCATTGGCGCTTCCCGGATGCTGCGACTAAAGCATATGGCGCCGCAGGCCTCTTCGTCAGAGGAGGTGGACGGCGATCGGTCGTGATTTCTGCGTGCTCGGGCCTTGTCGACCCTGTTTTGCATGATGCGTCCACGCGCGTCGTACTCGGGCCGGTCGCGATCGTCTTCGCGTCGTGGTTCCCGGCTACGGTGTCGCGATCGGCCTTCATGGTGCCGCGGGTTGCGGTTGCGATCCCGCGGCCTATCTCTGTCGCTACCCGAACTATCTCCGCGGAGTCGGGCTTCTTTCCCTCGGGCGCGACGGGGTGATTCCTTGTCTCCCCTTCTAGGTGACGTGCTCCCGCGTCTGCGGGGTGTTTTGTCCGCCCTCGGGGTTTTTTCCGCTTCTGGCGTTGTCGCGTTTTTGCGGGTTTGAGCGGCGATTCTTGCGGCTGCCATGCCTAGCCCCTTCTGGACCTGTCGGTGTTGTTCCGCACGGGGATCGTTTACAGGCGGTTGGTTTGCCTGTAAATATGTGGCAGCTGCTAGGAGTGTTGCGCGGGAGTCGTCGGGTGTACGTTACCCTCGTCGTCGACATGCATGAGGGATGTCTCGAGTGTCCTGCTGATTCCGGTTAGGGACTCGTGATCCATGCCAGCGGTCTTTGAGACATACCTCTTTTTCGGGGGATTTTTCTCCACCGAGTGAGTCCTAGAGAGAGTCGCGCGACGCGCGCTCGACTCATCTGCCGCCTTCTTTCGTTCGTCCAATTTTCGCGGGCTTCAGCGATCAGTCGGCTTGACCGTACCAGGTGATAATGGTATGCGATTAGGTCCTCTCGGGGGATCCTTCTTTGGGAGCACCGCCGTGCTGTACCGCTGCCTTTGCTTTGTCCCAGGCGGCTCGCGATACCTTGATGCGCTCTCGCTCCTTTCGACTGTCCTCTGTTTCCTCGGGTGCCTCCGTTGATCCTGCCATGCAGACCTGGGCCAGATATGGCTCGTGAGTCCTAGGCGTGAGTCGATAATTTTCAACGGATCTGGAGGGCTCCTCGGTTGCGATGGTGTGGAAATTGCGATGATTGCAGCGGATGGAGCCACCGCTGGGCGCCAGGTCGCGACTAGCGTTGTCAGATGGCGAGTCGGGGATCGCCGGGCTGGAGACAGACTCGGAGTCTGATTCGTTGAGGTTGATTTGCTCGGGGAAGCGCAAGATTCCTGCCTTGTCGGCACGGAAGTGGAGGCTCCCGGACGTTAGGCTGATGCTTTTCTCCAACCCGCTGAACGTCGGGTGCGATTCCTACGAGTGGGGCGCGTAGATGAGTGACCCGAAACGGATCGATTCTGCTGGAGTCGAAGTTCCAGGGCTCCAGCTGAAGGTTGGCGATGATGAGGCCGAAGATGTCGTAGATCCAGCGCCCGCTGTTCCCACAGACGGCGCCAATTGTCGAATAGTCATCTCAACAAGTCCCTCGGATGATCCGGTAGGGTTTCGATTAAGAGAACGTAACGACGCTGTGACGATCGTCGGCTAACAGGGGCACAATTTACCCAGGTTCAGGGCCCTCGTAGAGGTAAAACCCTTTCTCCTGCTCTTTCGATCTGTATTATCAATAGATCGGTTACAATGGGGGATTCTTAAGTCGAGAGTATGATCTCTAGCTCAAGGCATTGGTGGTCTAGCTTCGATTGGATCCCCCCCTCGGTGATTCTCCTAGCCTTATATAGGTGGTTAGGTCTCAAACCGTGGCCGAGGAGGTTACAAACCCTAGTTTTAGGTCAGTACAAGTTCCCTTCTTGACCCGCAAGTCTTTGCGGGTGGGCTTCAGTTGGGCCTTCTAGAACTGTAAAGTGGCACCTCCCCTTGGACTTAAGTTTTGGGCCTTGGACCGGGTAGCCTCACCCGATAGGTCCAGGATTCATCCCCACGTCACTACTGCCACGAGAGGCGTTGCTCCTCATCGACTAAGTCACATCGGTACTACTATACCAGTACCGCGGAAGTACCGCTGGATGCAGTAGCCAAAATCACTTTGGCGGTACTTCTAGCGAAACTAGGCGCGGTACTACCGCTCGCTGGGCGGAGCGGTACAACCGCTGAAGTCACCGGTACTACCGCTGGACATAGTCAATTTAGGTGGCAATGTCTTTCAACACTCTTCCCTTTTGCGTCCAAAAGATATTTCCTGAAATAACTTAAATGCACGGTTAGATACTTAATAGTGTTGTCATCAACTCCAAAACATATGAGAGATCAAAATGCAAATACACTTTCAAAGGGGACGGCCGTGAGGGTTTATACAACCCGGGACGGATATTTTTGGCCCTAATGGTCGTGTACCTGGATGCGCGCCGCGTGGCACGATTTGACCGCATGTCATGCTTATGACTATTGCGGGAGGAGAGATCCTCTATTAATGCACCTAAATAGACGGATCCATCATTAGTTGTCGTTTCTATAGCGTTAATTGTCCGATAATTTCGCTCTGGCCGTTTCTCTCCACCCAGGACGGGAACGCCTGTGCAAAGGGAAACTTCACAAAGAAGATTCGTCATTTCTCTGGACGCCGGATTTTGTTCAGGTTTGACAATGGCAAAGGGGAAAGACTCAGGATCCAGCTCCGTCATTCAAGTTTTGCTGGAAACTCAACGCCGAAAATAAGTTTCCTCAGCCTTCCCGGGGCTACTTTCGGAGATATCTGGAATGGGGTATCTGCGGGTATCCAGAAGCCGGACCTGAAGGGCAGGCCCAAAGACTGAGGCCCATAAGGCACAAAGTGCAGGACTGCATCCGCAATGACGGCCTTGAAGCCCATCTGCGCACTTAGAGGTTGGATGACCGTAGATTGTTAGGGTTATGCTAATGTACGGTTTGTGTTCCTGTATGCCCCGATCCGGCTGCCTATATAAAGCCGGGCGGGAGAAACCCTAAGGCAGATTCGAGTCATACACCTGATCTGCCCTAGGTAATTGTAATCTTTGTTCGACATCGCCGTGATAATTTGATTTGCAGGAAGTAGGGAGCCTTTCCGGCTAACCTGAACCTGGGTAAACACAGTATCCTCGCCCCAAAGCGCTCCCCCATGTTTGCCTTCCCCGTGGTTCACCCTAGAAAGATGGCTACCCCTTCCGGGAAACCTGATCCTAAAACACGTTATGGCCCCAATGGCATCACATAATGGTACTCATCGTCCCGGTATTTTTTCTGAATTTATTCGAGAGAAAAGGAAAAATGGAAGGAGAGGGAGGTGGAGTTGGAATCCACCTCACCCTTCGATGTGTATGGCCACTCTGGCCAAGTTGTTGTACGCATCTCCAAGAGGTAGTTTTATGCTAGATAGTGGGTTTAGGCCTCCTTGTTGTCTGCGCTCGAGTGACATAAACGTGTAAGGGAAAGAACATGTTGCTGCCACTAAGGGTAAAACAACGGTTTTCTTGTTTCCATGAGAATTATTGCTAACATTATGTATTAATCTTAATGCAATTGTTTGATGCTTGCAACTTAATAGTAGAGAGATTCGCTGGATAACTTTCTTGAGGTGGACTACTAGATATGGATTCATGCTGGATAGCGGTCCATATGCCTTGATGTAATGCCTACATGATTTTAACTCATGAACTGTATCTTGTCATAATAGCATTGATATGCCCTCATGATTTGTCAATTTTTTAGTTGTACACAACATGTGTATTGTTTTATGGAGAGACACCACTAGTGAAACTATGACCCCCGGTCCATTCTTTCACACTGATTACAACCTTCCTTACTTGCTTTCATCATCACTTGCTTACTGTTCTGTTCTACTTTTAATCCCAAAACACTCGATACCTTTAATTCCCATGTTAATGGCAAGATAGAAAGATTGACAATCTTACTGAAAAATTTGGAGTAAGAGAGAGTTTGTGCTTTGTGTGCAGGTCCATGTTTGTTGAAGCTCCATGTAACAAGCTAACTAATTAATAGCCTTGAAGTCCTACTAGATTTATCACCTTGGTTTCTTCACGGAGGGAAATTTGCTTCTATGCTACATCATACCTTCCTATTGGGTTTCCCGAAGGGTGTGTGTGATTCACAACATGAAGCTATATTTCTGGCGTCGTTGCGGGAAATTTCGAGTTTTCGGATAGAGGAGTTACAGACTTTCACTCTCTCTTATTTATTTTGTTCTTGCTTAGTTACTTTTTGTTTAGTCTTTTTTTTGCTTGTTTGTTTTTTCTCTTTATAAAAAACACACACAAAAATAGTTTCTCATCTCTCTGAACGCTCATTTAACCAAGCACCTAATTTTTTTCCAATTAAGGCATGCATGAGTGCTTCATGGGCAAACAACCACACTCTATATTCTGCTACCCCGTAATTGATGGGAGCTCCTATTCACCGGTTTAAACGGTGGAACTCACCCGTTCCCCGTAAAGCACCCACTTTATGGCCAGCATATTTGAGGCGAGCATTTTTTTTTTCCCTTTTTCTATTGTTTTTCTTTTTTGTTTCATTTTTTGCACTTAAATTAGTCTAAATAATTAACAAGTTTCCTTTTTTATGTAAAAACAGTTCGATGGTGTAAAAAGAACCACATTAACTTTCCATTGAATAATTTTTTGAGCCCATAAACATATTTTCACATGTAAATTTTTTTTAAACGCATGAACATTTCGATCGATCATTTTTTAAACCATAAACGCATTTTAAAAATATAAAAGAGGAAATAAAATCCGGAAAGAAAAATAAGAATAGCAAAAAAAAAAAGTAGAAAATAATGGACCGTGGCCCATATGCCGGAAGGTGCGCGCTGCGCGGAAAATAGCATAAACTTTTCTTTTTGAAATTCAGGCGACTTAACTGGATAAGAATAATGTGTACGGTCGTCAACAAGTTGAGGGAAAGATAACGTAACCTTGCCGCCGCATAGTGCTAGAAGACTAGGCAAAGGTTGGCACGAAACTACCGTCTGCTGCAGATTCTCCTTTGCTGATCGATGGCAGTAACAACTTGTCCAATCACGTTTGTTTTCGTAGGGTATGTCCACTCCAATCACGTTTGAGTAGCGAGGCGAATGAGCCTGCTTGGCAGGGTGGGGGTGCGCGCAGCAATATTTGTGGGAACACCCCGGCAGGCTCACATGGGCGCCGTCCGCGGGTCCGACCTCCAACCTTGTCACATGCACCCATCGCCGTCTCCCACACCACTTCCCGTGAGACGTGTTGCACGCGCAGGCGTACGGTGCACCCATTTGCACGGACGTTCAGTGGGTAAGCACTTTGCTAACTGAACATCCAAGCTCGTTATTGGGTGCGGTCGATACCCGTAATTTGCATGCCGGGTGTGAAAAAGGAAAAATATGTCTGTTCATCGTTTTATTAAACATTATATTGCCTCAGACCCATTTAACAATATGTATGCTTTTCTAAAATCTCAAATGCCACGAGTGAAATTCATGGTACGAGCAAAATTTCAGTTCCACGGTACGGAGATGAAACCAGGCGGAGAATAAACAGCGAAAAGGAGACAAAGCCGCAGTAGAGCAGCAGAGGAAGGGAGAGAGAGATGGAGAGCAGTTCGTGCGCGCAAGGTGCCAAGGTGACATGTGGGACCCTTACCCGATAGGCGGGCCCACCGGGAGGTCATTTTCGCGCGTGGGAGTCGCCGTCACCACAGCGCATGCGGTTTCTTGGCCTCCAGCTAGCTAAACTAGCCCCGACGTGACGCCACCTTTTTATTTCCCTTTCTTTCTTTCTCTCTTTCTTTTCAAGTGTCACCTTACAAATTTATTGCTGTTTGTAAGTGCTTGAGACTTTGCAACTAGTATTTGAGATGTGTGTAATTTGAATTCAGAGACCGGGGAGGGTTCATCTATTATGTAAAGTTAAACTTTGACTAGAGCTTTTAATTCTAACTATTTTAAAGTTTTGAACTGAGTTCGATGTACTTAGTTCCTATGGCAACACGTATTGCGGTAACCAACAAATGATGTGTTTGCACCACCGGTGGATTATAGTGTTCTATCCTTTTCAACTACTAGCTTATATGTCCATTTTTCTAGTTGTGAGCCATTTTTTTTCCACTTCTATTTGCACAACGGATTATAAAATAGTTTTAGCACTAAATACTTCATGGTTAGAAATTCTTAAACGAGGTCTAAGTGCATCGTAAAATTCTTGTATTTTTCCTTTGAAACTGAGACAAAAGGGTTTTATCCTTTTCTCCGTTCCTATAGTCCTATGGACCAAGTGGATGAACAATGCCATTAAAGAAAATTTCCCCATTTCTATGCTTTTCTCCACTTTTCCTACTAACCAAATTAAAGGGCTTTGATTTGTCACAAATTGAACCCTAAACTTTTTAACTAATCGTCCCCTCCCCTCCCCCCCCCCCCGCGCCGCCTCCCCCAGAGGGTAGACCGGGGCGACTCCCCCACTTCTTCCGAGCCGAGGCGCTCTCCCTCAGCTCCCTCTCGCCGCCGCCGTCGGTGGGCGTTGCCCGCGCGGCGCTGTTGCGTGGCCGACAGTGGCGGGCCGTTCTCTACCCGACGCGGGGTCCGGCTTGGGGCGGTTCCTCTCGGCGGTGGTGGGGACTAGCCGGCGGCGGTCTGGCGAGTGGCTGGGTGGCAAAGGAAGCGATGGCGTGGCCCTTTGGCGGTGGAGCTCTGGTCGGCCCAGATCTGGGCCCTTAGGGCCCGATCTTGGTCAGGGATGGCTGGGCCGGGTTCTGATGCGTCGTCTCCGATGGGGCTGAGAAGCACATCGCGGTGGGGATGGCGAGCACGACGCCGTGTCTGCTGCATCGTGGTGGTGGGAGCTTCACGGGCCCGAGCTGGGCCCCGCCGGGCCCTGGTGGCCTGGTATGCTCCTACTGGTACGCCCGGTCTGCTACTGCATACGACGGTGGAGGTTATTCCCTCCCACGTGGCTGCGGTCCCGTCGTCCCTTCTCGGTGATAGTTCTTTCTCGGCCCGACCGGCCTCGCAGCCTCTGCCATGATGAGACCATGATGATGGCCTCGAGACCACAAAGGCGTAGGTTGGCGGCGAGCATGGTGGAGCCGACATTTGTCTGGGGTAGTTGGATGTTTGGGTTCGGGAGAAATCCCTATCGGCTCTTGCCGGCACCGGCCCGGTGACGCCTGTGGGTGTCGCCTCCCTTCTTGAAGGGCGTCAGGTGTAGCACTACCCCACTCCCCTCCGTGTACCGGTAGAAATCCTAGGAGCAGTCCGGGGAGCAGCGGCGTCGTCGTCCTCCTCTTCTTGAAGATGTTGCTTTGGTGCGCGACATTTTGGAGGCTAGGGTGTGTGGTGGTTTTTACCGGGGGACTTAGCGATGTCGGGTCATCGGGTTGTTGATCTTCGGTGTTGGCATTTCTTTTTTTCTCGTTCATTTTTCTCTTCTTGGGCTTTTTGTGTTGTTTGCCCAGCGTTGGTCTCAAGGTTGTATAGTGTGGTTGCTATACTAATATAGCGGGGCGCAAGTCTATTTCGATATTTGTCACAAACTTGAAGTCATCTCGTATTCAAGGTGCAACAGTAAATGGAGCCAAAATCCTAAACAAATAGCCCTAGCTAGAAAAACTCGAAAAACATTTGCAGCAGGGGCAAAAGCGGCTGGCCATGCATTATCACGGCCCTATTATTCTACACGCCCACACACCAACACCCTTGCTGCCATTATTATTTCCGCCACCCTCCCTCCTCCTCCTCTATCTATTTCCATCCGCATTTGCGTCGCTCGCTTTTCACATCGCAACGCAAAGCAACCCAGCGTCTCAAAACAACCAAACCAAAAGCGCAGCCAAGAAACGAAGAAAGGAAGCAAACCAAGAAGGAGCAGCAGAAGCAGCAACTCGCTTGCAATGGCAGCGGACCTGGGCTTCGAGGCGACCGAGCTCCGGCTCGGCCTGCCGGGTGGCGGCGGCGGCGAGGGAGGGGATCAGGCGAGGATGGGCGGCAAGAGGGGCTTCGCCGAGACCATCGACCTGAAGCTGAAGCTGGAGCCGGCCGGCGAGCAGGCCGCGGCAGAGGAGGATCGCCAGGCCGACGTGGTCGCGGCCGCGGTGAAGGAGGAGGCGGAGGACGCGGCGACGGACGGCGGCGGGAAGATGAAGCGGTCGCCGAGCCAGAACAGCGTCGTCACCGCCGCCGCGATGCCAGACCCCGCCGAGAAGCCGCGCGCGCCCAAGTACGTAATCCATCTCTCTGCTCTGTGCCTCTGCTCTGCATGCATGTGCAACTCATCTTCTTCGTGTAAAACTCTGGGTATAATCCCGCGCGAGCCTTCACAAAGTACCCATCAAAAGACGAGCCCTAGCTTCGTGATTACTAGCTTGTTTTTTGAGCAAAACCATCTTGTAAACACTCGACGAAGAGCCGCCATACGTACAAATATGCGTGCTCTGTTTTTCTTGCCATGATCGATCTGGTTCGTACTACTACTACCACATGTTCAGTCACGGTTTGCACGAAGAAGATGGTCAGATTAGACACTGATCACGAACAGGTTTTCCCGGAGAGAGAGAGGGAGATGCATGATGGGTGAGATCTAGGGAGAGATTCATGGGCAGAGGGACATGAGCATGTTACGTGTGGGGCAGTGGGAGACAGCGCCTAGTGCCGACACGATAAAAGAAAGCCACGCACACAGCACTGCACTCTGCACTGCACTGGACTGGACTGCTGCCCCTCTCCCCTCTCTCTCTCTCTCTCTTGCACAGCACAGTTTACTTTTTTGTCCACGTCGCCATCATTTCCATATCACTGACTAGTATCCTGAAGCTACAATGGCGCGATGGAAATATAATTAATTAATTAATAATAGTGCCCATACTGCCCTTCTCGGCCATGCATGGAGAACAGAATGTGGCATGGCCCTACTGCCCTCTTGGGTTCATCTAGATCTATCTGCCCCTTTGTCCTGATCCCATTTTTGTAAATCAGGCTGAAACTTGCATTCAGTAGCACTTGATGAGCTTGAAGAAAGAATAGTTAGGTCAAAAGTAATTAATCTGTATCGTTTTAGTGGTGTACTATTATGGAGTGAAAATTTCTCATATGAAAAAATAAGTGCTCTGTTAAGTTCACATGCATGAAAAAAAAGGACAAAAGTGGGTGCTAATTAAGTTGGAAGGGAAAGTACATGTGTGCCACCAAGCAAATTTATTTGCCTTTTCCATGATTTGATGCCACTCCCGGTAGCTAGTCTCACTCATGCACCACATATATCCCTATGTTCCTAAATGTAAGATGTTTGAGCTCTTTACCACATTCACACATGTCTACATATATCTAGACAATTTTTAGTATATATGTTCACTCACATTAGTCCGCATCTAGGCAACATGAGTAATAACTAGACCATCTTATATTTAGGAACGGAGGGAGTAGTATACTTTGTAATCCCTCTGTATCAAAATATAAGATGTTTTAGCATTTTCTAGACAAAACAAAGCTAGACATGTTTAAGTGTATATATCTTTGTTTTGTATAAAAAATGCTTAAATATCTTACATTTTGATACGGAGGGAGTACGTAGTACAGAATAGTTTCCTCAGAAAAAATTACAAAGAAAAGTGTAAATAACCAGAAAGAAAAATAGAGGAATTAAACTAGTTCATCCAAATTACTAACTAATTTGGTCGTTAATCATTTGTCAGGGCGCAGGTGGTGGGGTGGCCGCCAGTCCGGTCGTTCCGGAAGAACATCCTGGCCGAGAAGTCGTCGCCGGCGGCGGCGTTCGTGAAGGTGAGCATGGACGGCGCGCCGTACCTGCGCAAGGTGGACCTCAAGATGTACAAGACCTACCAGGACCTCTCCAAGGCGCTCGAGAAGATGTTCAGCTCCTTCACCATCGGTATGCACCAAGTTGTATATCCTAGTACCATGATCATCATGAGCAATGTTTTTTGAAGATTGCTGTCTAGCTACACCTTAAGAATCCATCGACTTTTCCTACCAAAAGAAAAAAAAAAGAGGTAACCTATAAAGTTACTGGCTATTTGGTACATGCGTGCATGACTTGCATATATGATTGCATTTCCGTTTGCATGTGTGGTGGTGGTCACCATGTGGTTTTGCCAGGGGTGCGTATGATTTGCAACGATCCTTGGTAGGTGTCTTCCCTGTCCCGGCCATAATCACATTGTCTCTCTACCACAGATAGCTCATCATCATCGCATCTGCTTAGCTAGCTGCTAGCTTAGGTCGGTTCATGATTACCATGTGCTGTTCTAACTCGGCAGTACCCAAATAATCAATCCAACATGTTGGGGCGTGCATCTTAGAAAAAGATGTATATCACTCGATCAGCAACAACCAATAATTGTGGTTTTTTCTATTCCGGTTGATTGTAGATTTGTGGCTCTCGTTGTTTTGACACTCAACTTTACTCGACACCTTCCATTGTTAATTAACTAAACCATAACAAGCTAACTACAGCTCTGAATATATTTTTTATTTGTAGTAATCGTTTTTTGAGAAAAACGCAAAAAGCTTTGTGTCTCGATGTATCGATAGAGCAAGAGCTATTGCATCCATACGCAAATAGCTGTTCATGTTCCGGAATCAGATATTAATTCCAACGTGTATGTGGCACATCAGGAAACTGTGGGTCTCAAGGGATGAACGGCATGAACGAGAGCAAGCTGATGGATCTGCTCAATGGATCAGAGTACGTCCCGACATACGAGGACAAGGACGGTGACTGGATGCTCGTCGGCGACGTCCCGTGGGAGTGAGTGCAGCATGTTTAATTCTTCTTATGCATATATTGCTTCATTTTGTGCTATTAATTTCAAACACCTCAAGCACTACCCTGAATCTTTGATAAGCGTTGAACTGATGTTTTGTTGAACTTATCATCGTTTTAAATGGATTTGCAGCATGTTCGTCGAGTCATGCAAGCGCCTCCGGATAATGAAAGGATCAGAAGCTATTGGCCTCGGTTAGTATATCTCTCATTACTTTCAGACCAGCAGATGAAATGTTTAGGTTTAGTTTAGTTTCAGGAAATTTCGTTCTGATTGTTGCTAACAAATCCCGCAACTCTTTAATTGTTTCAGCACCAAGGGCGATGGAGAAATGCAAGAACAGGAGCTGAGGACAGCATGAACTAAATGAGATGCAAGAATCAAAATATATATGACTTTGCCTGCTCGTCGCTGTATCATATCCCCTGCCCTAAGTCTGTATCTTCTGATCAGTGAAGTCATTTTGGTTTGTCATCTTTTCTGTTCCAGTCAGTCTCAAGTCTCATCTTGTCATATACATAAGAAAGAAGAAGAAGCCAAGAACAAGTGTGATGTATGTGTACCTGTCTGTCACATAACTGCGTGTCTCTCTCCTTTTTTCTTTTTTGCTCTTACCTGTTCTTTTTTTTTTCTTCTTATGTCTCTTCTTGGCACAAAATGCAAAGGCAACTTATTTTCCTTGTTGCAGTGTGTCCATCAAAGGTTGTTTAATTATGATGTGTCGACAGAACAAGTAATTATCGCAAGGTGTTAATTGTATTGTATCATGAGTTTTTTCTTGACATATTTCATTTTAGGGTTGTAAACTTATAATGGTGCTCCATTGAATCATAAGAGGATTCAATGATAGAGATGCTTTGTTCTGTGATGCATTGCCGACAATACACAAATCAATGAATGTGTGAACCTGGATGTCTATCTTATGTTTTTATATGTGGAGGAGCCAACTGGGCAAGAGATGGACAAGAAGCATGCCATGTGCACACACTGATTCTATATGCCAATCACTGGCTCTCACTACTATTATGAGGCATCACACTTTGGTGCATCTTTTGCTGTCATGTACTACTATTATATATGCCATTGTTTGGTGCATTGTGCCCTATGTCATGATAAAGGGTACAAGGTTGGACAAAGTTGAGTTGTCCTTCCCTGTTTTCTAGAGGGGAAAACATGAAGTGCTGGAAGGTGTTGCCATGATTTTTGGGAACTTTCAGCTGTACCTTCCTAGCAATGAGTATCTTCTCCCAACTAAAGGTGCCTTTGCATGTTAGATTAACCAAAACATATTTCCCTTTGGAGATCATGTCCCCCTGTAATGATGCCAGCTTTGAGTCTTTCAAGTGCCCTTGTCCATCTCTGAAAGTGAAGACAATCTTGCATTGCTTCTATCAAGAGATTGTTTCAGTAAAAAGAGGTCACTGCGGATATTATTTTCCTACCAGCCATGGGATGGATCATCTTTCGAGTAAGTAGATAATTTGTCTCTTAAGGTTGCAACATACGAAAGAAACATGTTACGTCTATCAACAATTTACCATCAAAGCATGAACTGTTTCTCTAACTTGCTCCAGTTAGTCTTCTCGTGTGGTGGATCTCCCAATTGCCACAAAAACACACTATCATTACTAGAATATCATCGTACTAATTCCTTACTTTATAAATATAAAAAATATTTATCATCATACTAATTCCTAAGTTCAAATATATAAAACATTTGTCTTCTAAACAGCTAACCCGGTTAGCGGGTCGTCTTCACTGTTGACTTTTCCTCAACAAGGTATTTAAATCTTGGTCCCATGTTGCTATATTTCGAAGAAGAAGAAAAACTGCACCAGTCAGCAATGAAAAGTTCCTACGATAATAGTTATAGTTTCAACATTAGTCATGTTTTTCAGGTGTTATACAGAATAGAAGAATGGATATTCAAGTGTCAGCAACAACTCAGAGATGATATCATTCCAAAAAAAGTAGTATCATGCATAGAAGGACATACATGGCTGGCAACCAAGTTTTACAATATGGTAACTAAGAATATATAGTATGACTAGCCAGTGAAAATAATCTGACAAATACCCACGAAAAAAAGTTGTCAAAACATGTCAATATGAGATGTTTCAGAGATCTCCACACGATGAAGCTAACAGTGAAAACATGATATACGGTGTACACTAGCGACCTGTTGTCCTCCTCAAGTCGTCAAGGTCCAGCAAGCAGCCATGGACCATGGGTATGGGGCGGCATCGTCAGCATGTGGCGGAGCAGGCAGTGGCAATGCAACCTGGTAGCACACCCATCCTTTCTTTTCCCTCGGAGCTGATACAAGATATTTGTAAGAGTATCTTCCTCTTCCATTGATCATGGGGGAAATCATTAAAAAGTAGAGAAAAATCCTGTTATAGGAAGGCCAAAGTGACATTTCTTGTGCTTGAGAATTTGCAAATGTGAGGTTATAAAATACAAACAATCACAATACCAGTTTGCCAAAACTGATGTAGTAGCAGTAACTAATAATCATCTGAAGCTACATAAGAGCACCAGCTGAAATGCCAGTTTTCTCCACAAGTTGCCAACATGTATATTCTGAGAAGCCGGCATTTTTTTTGCAGAAAGCTGCTAGTTTACAAGACAATTGCTGGAATTAATACACATGGACCATGAATCCATGGTGGTCCCGGCCCCTACGACATCCATCCATGGAGACTAGGTAAAATGTTACAGGAAGATGATGTGATCCATGGTCACAACGCGGCGATAATCTCCTTGGTCCGCCCTTGCGCTTTTTCCTTCTCTTCAGGCCCATCCAGGTCCCCGATGTTGTCATGGTACTCCTGCAGTGGAATCAAACATGTGCCAATAAACAGTCAATAACATTTCTAGTTTGAACACTACAGACTCCGGGATCCAAGGCGAAAATGGCGAGTCCCATCAGAAAATAATCAACAACAAGAGGAGCAAACACTTAAAAAAAAAAAGAGATAGCATGCCTGGAGTATATCCTTGACATCATCCTTTGTCAGCTTGTTTTGTCTAAGAAGCAACTCTATTCTTGTCCTCATCTGTGAATTCCTGAAAAATGAGTGGAAAGGGAGGAAAAGATGAACATTGCACATCTCTTGGCTCTGTACAACAGGGGAAAGGAAGACTGGAACTCTACTTACCCAGAGAGCCAGATATGCCCAAGAATGAGCGCAACTAGCTGAAACATCAAAACACTGGTTTCAGACACTTGGTAGAGTAAACAAGAATAACCCGAGAAAATTATCAGATACAGCACTGTCATGTCACTACGGTAATACCTGAAGTGTGTAAAGCCCAGCTTCGAGTTTCCGGTTGTACCGCTCGTCGTCATCCATCTGATGGAACAGGAGCATCCCTTTAGCAATAAACTATTTGTTCAAATTTGGCATGAGAGTAACAAGATGGAAAAGGTACCTCCAGATCCTCCAAATCGAGACTTTCGAACCTTTTGGTCTCAGCTTTCACTCTGTCTGAATACCTGCATGGTGTAAGCAGACCATGCAATCAGTAAATAACAAGCAAATGAAAGCAGTACCCTTAGTTTTCTTGAAACTAGATATACCGTGTGTATAGCTCCATCAGACGGTCTATCTTTTCACATTCATTCTCAACAAACTTTCCTAGTAACCTGATCCTTCGTGAACCCTTCGTAATACCACCTAACAGAAATGGAAAACAGTCAACCATGAGGAACAAAAAGAAGACGGGGATGCCATGTATTTAAATGCTGAACTATTTATCCTGGTTAAGCGGTTACTGTTGCAGCACCGAAACCTATCTACATGGCAAACAAGGATTCATCTGGTTGTCAGGACATATGCTTATTCGTAAGCCTGGAAAATAGGTGTGCTCAAATTGCAGTGCCAGTTTATTAAGAGCCGCTGGAACTCGAGCCAGATAACAAAGTCCAAATTGACGAGAAGAAAAAAAAAATGAACTTCTCACTTATGGATGTTGGATTATATGGACACAGAAGTGGAATGGTCGCAGGCCAAAGTTTCTCGACAATTGACTACTCTGACAAGTTTGATTAGCTGATTAAGAAATAAAACAGGGCATTGGTTCGTCTTGTTAAGTTTTGTACACCAACTTTTCTTTTGGTTTGCTGTTTTTGGTTGTGGGTCTGAAGGCCTGGTTTTTATCTATTCCCGAATTCAATCTGTTTAGGCTCATAGGCTGTTCCCATGTTCCTGTGGAAACTTGAAAACTATACTGTAAACTACTTTCAGCAGTAACATATTTTGTTTTGGTAGCATGGGAACAATGAATTACAGGATTTGGAATGGCGTTGTAAAGTAAAACAGTACGAAAAACATTAAATCTTCAAGTGCAAACTAAATCCTCCTCGGAAGTATTGCTAGATGATTTACATAGTATCTCGGTATGTAATTTTGAAATTCACACATGCTAGAATTTTGGGTAAAATCAGTAACGTAATCTAATCAAGTAAAAGGTCTAGAGAAGATAAGGTTTCACCGCATACTCAATAAATTTATAGGAAAACTATTTAACATAAAACTCGGTCAACCGCTAATGACTCAAACGCTGATTTACAGAAATAAGTACATTTGGTGATCCTCTGTTGCAGGTTCATATGCAATCCAGAACAGCAATATAACTGACACCGGAATAGACTTGCCTGCTTACCAAACAAAGAAGCAATAAGAGAAATGACACGTTCTTCTAGATCCTCCTGGGAACTCTCACTTTTGTTTTTCTTGTTCACAGGAATCTGAACACCCATATTTAAGAAGAAATTAGCATGCTTGCAGTTACATCAGAAAATAGACACAAGTTAAAAAATGGGAATGGAGCAAAACAGTTTTGTGATAGGGTTCAGCTTGAGATATGAGTTCCAACCTCACCAACTAGCTTATCGGTCAATTTTCATATCTACTCTTTTTTTTAACTAATTCCATTACGTACTATTTTCCAAAGAAAAGATTATGTATGTTACTCTGAACACCATGAAGCAACATAGCAGCCAGCCGTTATCTAAAACAACAAATATTTACAGACCTTAGGTTTACCTAAATCAACATGTATACAATTGAGACAAGGTTGATTGAAAATTCTAGAGCCAGTCAATCAACACGTGAACTTTGAACTACTTCCATCCATCGATTTTCAATTCAAACTACAAAGGACCTAGATGCAGTTCATGAACATGTGAAATTCTAGCGCCAGCTAATCAATACATGAACTTGGAATCACCTCCATCCATCATTGACAGCTCTAAGTTAGCTGTAGAAACTACAAATGAACCTAGCAGATGTCCATGAAAATATGAAATCCAGGGGATGTCGATGAATTAAGTTGTATTACTCCTAATAACATCTGAAATCATAGGAGGTCGAAATAAAGAAGGATAAGGAGCAGCTGTCACTTGCCTTACCCATGAACGCTGCAAACGCAGTCTTAAGCCCGAGGACATCGACGAAGCGCTCGCAAGCAGGTGGGAACCTCGTCATGGCAAAATCCAGAGTCCGGATGGCGGAGCTGTAGGCGGACTTCTTCTGCTTCATGATGATGATCATGAGCTCGACGCCCTCCGCCTTGACAAACCTCTCCTTGTTTTCCACGGGCATGAGCACGCAGCAGAGGCAGTCGAAGAGGTTCTCGAGCATCTCCTCCTCGTCGGTGGTCCTTGGGTCCCTGGACTTGTACATTGCAACGGCCTGCAGCAGGCCGTCCACCCCGTTCATCTGGCCGAGGCGCTTCTGGTTGGCAGGGCTGCTCTGCAGGAGAATGGCGAGGATCTCAGAGGCGTACTGCTTGTTGGCCTCGAAGTCGCGGGCCTTGACGCGCGCCAGGAGCCAGCGGAGGATCTTGGTGCGGTCGCAGACGAGGTCGGCGAGGTGGGGGCGGAGGTCGATGAGGTTCTCGAGGACGGCGAGGGAGTGGTGGACGGCCTCAGCCTCGTCAGGGTCGGCCTCGGAGAGGCGGGAGAGGTTGTGGACGAGGAGGTCGAGCGCATTGGCGTTGACGAGCGCGTCGGCGAGGGCCTGGACCCCCGCGAGGTCAGAGGGGTCATCGGAGTCTGTGAGGTCGGCGAGGAGGGACGCGGCGGCGGCGGCAAGGTCGGCGTTTTCGTGGGTGAGGAGGGAGGAGAGGGCGGAGGCGAGGCCGAGCAGGACGAGGTCCGGGAAGAGCTCCGGCGCGCCGGCTAGGAGGCGGAGGCGGTCCGTCTCGGCGTGGAGCGCCAGCTCAGAGTCGGCGAAGCGGGCCGGGTCGTCCGGGTGCTTCATTCGCGCCTCGAGGTTGTCCTTGAGCTTGCGCTCGAAGCCGAGCAGCAGCCGCTTGGCCGCCCGGAGGTCGAGCACGTCCAGGCCGTCAGGCGCCGGCTCGTCTTCCTGGTCCGCTCGCTTCCGCTTCTGCGCGGCGGCGTCCATGGCGGCTGAACCCTAACCCTAGGCTAGTTCTGCTTGGCTCGAGGAAGAAGAAGATGGCTCAGAACTCAGAAGGGGTTTGGGGGAGGGTAGAGCGCTTGGATCTACTTCTAGATTCGTGCTTTCGCTAATCTTGTATTCTTGTTCAATCGTGTTTGTGAGAATTATCCGAGCAGATGGGGAATTTCATCTTGCAACAAAATCCACTTTGGCACCTAGGTGCATATAATCCAATATTTAGAAAACAATACTCCCTCCGTTCCAATGAATAAGGCGCGCACGCTTTTCGAGATTTGCCTTTGACCAAGAATTAATCCATATATATAATAGTATTTGGTATAAAATCAATATCATTAGAAAGTATTTTTCACTACGAATCTAACAATGTCAAAGTTGCACTATATAATCAAGATATTATTGTTTAAATCTTTCGGTCAAAGTTTGTCTTGAAATGCGTGTGTGCCTTATTCATCGGAACGGAGGTAGTACTACCTCCGATCCGATTTAATGGTCGGAGTGACATGCAAAATTTTCCATACACCTTAGGTAAACCTGCGTCCATTAATTCGGATCGGAGGGAGTAGTTGAATGCTTGTGGGTTGCTACGGGGCAATCGTGCTTCTTTTTTCTACTCCTACATGTAAATACAATACACACAAATATTCTAACATATACACATAAACATCTTGGATTTTGTTGCTTTGATCACTCATGCAATTTTTTTCATGTACTCGCGGTGTGCTCGATCCCGGAGATGGCGTTTTGGCGAGTTTTGTGTTGTGTCGGTGTTTAGGAAGTTTTTTTATCTTTATAATCTAGCAACCTTTTTTTTACTATATATCAATGAAAAGTAAAATTGCCTCGTTGATAAAAAATAGTTTCTCTCTTTTCCTCTCTCTCTCTCATTTAGATCCTTTCTCCCCAACAGCCACTTGGATTACCTCTTTCTCGCCAACTGCAGAAAATAACCATAGGCGTTCGCTGCTTGTTTAACTCGTTATAAATTAAACTACCAAGCACATATATATGGAATAAACCGTTTGAACGTGTATTATTCATATGAATCCAAAACGTTATAATTGACAAAAGTATATGTAACCTGCATTTAAGGACGGGTTTGACAGAGCTTAACAAGTTAAAGGAGTAGCTTTTTAACTTCATGGGGGGCATGCTTGAAGTTCTTCATAACCTAGATGGCATACGAGTTCATCCAAATTAAGTTTTTAAGATTATAAGTTGGGCAGAACGCAACCTTTGAAAATAAGAGGAGATCGTGCTCCATAGTCCAATAACGCAATTTATCAGAGAGTCTGAATGTCATCCACACAATGATTGAACTATTGAACTATTACTTTTTAGCTACAAGAGATGGCAACTTCAATGTCAGCCTGTAATAACGCATATCATTCAGTGGATCAGTTCATGAATTATTCCTCGAATTTTATCTCGTCCCTATCACAACGATACTAAAGTATTGCTCTACTGGACAAAACTAATGACAACTCTTGTTTCATTAATCATATTGAATCTGTAAGTACATGTAACATAAACTCTGCAATGATGTATCCTGGATGAGTAGATATAGGTCATCTGAGGTTATAATCATTGAGAACGCCCTATTTAAGGAATGAATGTCCTGATATATTCAGTAGCTTAAATACTCTATTCCAAGACACATCTCAATGTTGTCAAGGGTTGCTACCATGATAAACCAAATCTATATCTCCAAAGTAACAATAGAGGATAGAGGAAATATGGCCATGTATCAAGTCCTACAGGAACAATCAGAAAACTATAGCATGATCGAAAGTTCGGATGTTGGCACTTCTCCTTCTATGTCAACGCCAACCAGCGACTCCTCTAGTAATCCAGCCAATCCTTGATTCATCCTTTCCCAACTCTATGTCGTGTAAAATTAACCGCATCAGAGGGGAAATAGGTCTCAATTAATTTAAAAGTTACTACCGAATTTTAATGTGATTAAACATCAGAAGGCACATACAGTAGTAATTATTATAACTGACTTCTAAATCTCTCACATAATCAGGCAGTAGCTGTTTGATACCATTAACAGTCAAAAATTAACTTTCACACCCTCTAACCTGAACCATTCAGCTCAAAAAACATGGGCAGCCAACACAATGTCTATCCATACAACATTTGAAAATGGCCAACTGTGTCTCAAGACAAACAATTAGGCACAATTCAGCTACAATATCATTAAGCAAAAAAAATAGATCCACATGTGCCAATACATAATACCACAATATCAAATAAAAATCATCACTTAGTTCTCACGTGGACAAAATACGATTTTCATGAACGAATTAGCAAACAGAGGCAGCATTGAAAGTACAAGTATGCCGCCTAGAGGGGGTGAATAGGCGCTTTCAAATAATTACGGTTTAGGTTTGAATAAATGCAGAATAAAACTAGCGTTTAATTTATCAAGCACAAAACTTATACAAGCTAGGTTTACCTATGTGCACCAACAATTTATGCTAAGCAAGATATACAACTATGTGATAACAAGATAGATGACTTCAAGCACGATGGCTATCACAAAGGTAATTGCATAAGCACCGAGCTAGAGTATAGAAAGAACCGAAACCACAAGAAGACACTGATGTGATTTCTGAAGTTCCTCCCCAAGGGAAGTACGTCTTCGTTGGAGGGGTGTGGAGCCACCAAGGCACTCCAACGCACGGTTGTGCTCACCCTATTCTTCTTGAGCTTCTCCGGTGAGGGAGATACTCGTTTCCACTATGAGGTCGTCTTAAAGGTGGTGACCAAACCTTACACGAGGTTGAGGCTATCTCCACAAGTCGATTGGAAGCTCTCAACGAAGCTTCTTGCAACAAGGTGGAAGCCCCAAGCACTAACCGTCTAGGGTGCTCAATACACCCAAGATGAACAATTTCTACGGTGACCAAGCACCCAAGAGTAACAAGCTCATGAACTTCTCTTTCACGAATCTCGGGGGGGCACTCAAACCGATGCACCTAATGCAATGGCAAGAACACACAAAGTGGTTAAGAACTTCTCTACCAAATCCCACTAAAGAAGGAAGAACAAGGAAACCAATAAATGAATCCCTAGATCTAGATCCAATAAGTTCCTCTCACAAAGAAAAGGGATTTATTGGTGGAGTTGTAGATCTAGATCTCCTTCCTCTCTTCCTAAAGTGGGAGCAAGAATCATTGGAGGGATGGAGAGAAGGCAAGCTTGGAAAAGTTCAACAATGGAGGTGCAAACTTGTTCTAATGGTTGGGGAACCATCGGGGAAGAAGCTCCCTTAAATAGGTTCTCAGAAATGAACCCGTTATGCCCCAGATCAGCGCAGGGCGGAACTTCCGCCCCAGAGCTCTCGAATACAGTACCAAAAACATCAAACGGAGCTGGAGTCGGAAGTTTGGGCAGAACTTCCGCCCCCCTGAAAAACTGCAGAAAGATCGTTACGAAAACGTCCATAACTTTCCATATGGACTCCGCTTTCGATGTTCTTGGGCTCGTTGAAATCTCAACAACGAGCAATACAAGAATATGTAGAGAAAAATCATAGTCCAACATGGGAGGATAAAACCAAATGATGAAAGGTTTGACCTATCTATAAAGAACAATCGGTAAATCTCCAACATAAAAAACTCAACAAGTTTCTCATACGAAATCCGTTTATGATGAATTTGGGATTGTCATGAAGAACACAACAAGAACCAAAACTTAAAAAAGATAGATGTAAAATAAAACCAAGAAATATGATACCAAGGATGCAAAGGTTTGAGCCCTCTACGAATGATATGATCAAGCAACTCATCTGAGAGCCCCTCTTGATAGAACGGTTATCTATCCTATAACCCGGTCTCCCAACTAGCATTATGAGACCGGTAAAATAGAAACCCTATCAATATCATACCTTTATCTTGCGCCTTCCATTTGAGCTAGATGATGACGATCTTGATCACCTCAAGTAGAACCATCTTTCTTGATTGCGCTTTGCTTGGTGAAAACTTGTAGTTTGCTCCCCCATAAGCCAATATGGGAAAGCCCCTTTTAGCCACATCTTCACTTGACCATTATCTTGATGATGATCACCACTTGAAGTCACCCTCCGTGAGCATGGGATCATATGAACCCTCGGATCCGGTAGTACCGGCCCAAGAGGCAGTACTACCGGTCCATAGGGTTGTGTGTGTCAACGGCCTTGTCCTTCGAATCTCGCATGGTCAAGCACATGTATCTTGATTCTTTCTTCATAATGGAATGCAACGTTGAATCCAACACATGGAGTTTAAGTGATTACTATGGACAAACCTGCACGAATATCTCAATGCAAACGTTAGTCCATAAGGATTGTCATTAATTACTAAAACCACACATGGGGCACCATGTTCTTTCAAGCATGTCTTGAAATAAATGATGCTTATCTTTTAACCATAATTATTAGACCAATAATAAAAAAACTCATCTCAAACACTCGAACAAAATAGACTGTGACAGCATATGAAATATTCACCACCTCTTTTGTAGTATATGAAATATTCACTATAGTTTTTTCACAAGTAACACTACCATTTGACACAACCATGTTTGCACTCCAAATCCAATCAATTAAATGGTTGAAAATTTAAATATACACTTGGCATTACAAATAAAGCAGGTGATATGATAGCTAAAATTTGTAATAACTGAACCCTATCGAAGTAGCGACGCAAACCAAAAACTACATGTGCAAACCTGAAGTTAGTATTGCAGTGGCAGTGTTTGTAGGAAACAATCGCCGCTGTCGAGTGAGACGCTGTGTCGGGAGATCCGGGGGCGGCGCTAGGAATCTGCGGTATAGCAGGAGGCCACAAAGTAAAGCTATACATATCAAACAGCACAACAAACCATTGCTATGCAATACTAAAAAAATTGCATAAACCTTTGTATATGTGCCGTCGGCAGCCTCTGCTTCTCCACGTCCTCGCCGATGAACCCGGACAGCCTATACTGGTAAGCGTTGTAGTTTTCCATCTACTATGTATCCTAATTATTTTCATTTGCATGTAGGCATACACATCAGACTATGAGAGGTACCCGCATATATGAAACCCCATTAAGTAATAACATAATCAATCAGCTAGGTAGTATCATCGTACAACAACCGAAAAAATAATTCACTTATATATGTGAAGTTGCAGGTTTGAAGGTAAAATTCAAGTACTGAGTTTAGTTACACTTGCGTGTATGGACAGTTCTTATCAAAATAGTTAGAAATCAGAAGTCAAACAATGTACTTGCACATTTACTTTGGAAACAACATTAAAGATTATCAGTAATAACATGACAACGACCATGAAAATGTTTTGGTCCCAATCTCTTAAATGGTTTCTTGTTCTTTTGTGTCGCTAAAAATTCAGCATACAGGGTTCTTCTTGTGTGGATCAACAAGAATAAATTTAGTAGAATGAAGCCAAACTTGGAGTACATCTATACTTCTTATAAAACAAAACCCCACTAACATGCATTAATAATTTTTCTATCTCAACATGCAAGCTATCCACACCACACACTCTTTTAGCCAATCAATTAGCCATGTCATCTCCACTAATGATTGTGATATTACATATTTTCATGCCACATAACGATGCCATTTGTTTTCAACCATATATCCATATCACACACTCTCTTAGCCAATCAATTAGCCATGTCATCTCCACTAATAATTGTGATATTACATATTTTCATGCCAAATAACCATGCCATTTGTTTTCAATCATATAATCATCCATGTCACTAATATTTATTTCTCAAAATATACAAAAATTTCATGCGAATTAAATTTAGTATATCGATTACGTGATCAACTGAATCTTGATAATGAAACATTTCATACACCTTATACCCATTTCGTTTATATAATATTTTTTTAAAGAGATACCCGCTGCAACGCGCGGGGTATTTTTCTAGTTTTACAACACATGCATGAACAATGATCAAAGAGTAAAATGACATGCTTTGTCTTGTGGCCTGAAAAAGTTCAATAAGGGACTAACAAATCTGTTCTGCTATGCTGATGAACAAAGTGAGTCTCCTGACGACCACGCTTGTACTCATGCTAGCTGGCGTCGGAGACATTAAGACCTTGGACACCAAATATTAAATACAGTCTGCAAAACAATATTGTCAGTGTGAACCAACCAAGGAGTTCGACACACCGAACTGAAAGTTGTGAACTGATAAGTGCATTACTGAAAATGTATATTACAGTTTCTAAACTAATTCTTAAATTTTTACTCTTTCTATAAAGTCCATGAAATAGAGTGGCTCCATAAATTAGTGAGAAGTTTATAACCCCAAGAGTCACCTGAATTTGGCCCAGCTCCATGGCACGTAAAAATTTAGTAGTTCGTGAAGAAAACTAATAAAGTAGAGACTGACAAAGTCCAATCAGTGTCCTGCTTTGTGTGGCCCATCTCTCTCCTCTATGCATGAGATCCTAAGGTTTGTGAGACCTTGGTGCAGATAACAGAACGGATGCTACCACACTTGCCACAAAAAAGGCCAGGAGTAGCAACAATTTTTTGCAAGCTCACGCATGTGCCCCACCAGCAGGTTGACTATCGTTCTTGTCCGTTAAAGGGCATGGTGCCCCATGTATGGTTTTGGTAATTGATGACAATCACTATGGACTAATGGTTGCATTGAGATATACTTGTAGAATTTGTCCATAGAAAATATTTGATGTCCATGTGTTAGATTCAATATGATCAAGTGATGACCAAGGTGTTATTCATGTGAATATCTCAAGTTTGATCATGAGAGAGTTGAGCATATTGCAAGTATATATTGAATAAATATATTATGTGTGAACATTCATATTTACCTTCAAGACATCAATATTATGAAGAGAGAAGAAAATATACAAGGTTGATCAAGGCAAAGTGCTAAACGATGGTTAATATTGATCAACTCAGAAAGCTAGAAGATGTATGATGCTACGTGTTGGGAACCCCAAGAGGAGGGTGTGATGAGTGTAGCGGTAGGAATTTCCGTCACTTAAGAACCAAGGTTATCAATCCAGTAGGAGAAAGAGGATCTTTGGAAGGTTGATGCCACAGACGGTGGTGACTGCGTCTCACCGGTGTCAGCAACAACGCGGAACCTGCACACAACACAACCAAAATACTTTGTCCCAACGGTACAGTGAGTTTTTCAATCTCACCGGTCTTACTGAAAACAAAGATTAGACGTATAGTGTGGAAAATGGTGTATGCTTGCAGTAAGTAAAGAAAACAGGAAATTGTAGTGGTTTGTTTAACAGTGTAAGAAAATGGACCAGGGTTCATAGGTTCACTAGTGGTGTCTCTCCATAAAGATAGCATTGCTGGGTGAACAAATTACAGCTAGGCAATTGAAAAATAAAGGTTGCACCGTAGTGCACATCCATGACATGATGACTACTATGATATTTAGTGCAGGCATTACAACAATATACATAGACCGTAATCCAACTTCATCTATGACTAATAATCCACCATCAGGTTATCATCCGAACCCCCTTAGGTATTAAGTTGCAAGCAACAGATAATCGCATTAAGCAATGTGTGTAATGTAAGCAATGATTGTGCACGCAGACACTCACACCGCTGTTTTCTCCCTATTGGCAACAACACATCCTCCCCCGTCACGTTTCTGTCACTCGAGCACAGGCGAAAAGAAGGCATGAACCCGCTATCAAGCATAAATACTCTCTCTTGGAGTCACTAGCAACTACTTGGCCAGAGCAACCACTAGCAACGGAAAGCATGCAAGATCACAAATAACATATGCCATAAAAGACTATAATCAACTTGGCATAAGTTCAGTATTCATCGGATTCCAGCAAACACAGCACATATAGTTACATTAGAACAATCTCGATCATGTTAGGCAGCTCACGAGATCTAAACATGGAGGCATAGGAGGAGAAGACAACCATCTAGCTACTGCTATGGACCCATAGTCCAAGGATGAACTACTCACGCATCACTCCGGAGGCAGGCATGGTGATGAAGAGACCTCCGGTGATGATCTCCTCTCCGACAGTGTGCCAGGAGACAGCTTCAGAACCCCCTGATCTAGGGTTGACGATAACGGCGGATGTGGAACTTTTCAGGGATATTTGATCAGGTATCTAGGGTTTTCCATCCAGAGGGAATAAATAGGCGAAAGGGCAGAGGCGGTGGAGCCCTGGGGGCCCCACACCACCCCCTGGCGCGGCCAAGGGGGGTGCCACCCCATGGTGTGGGCCCCCTCATGCCCCTCTTCGACTCCTCTTCGGTCTTCTGGATGCTTCCGGGGAAAATAGGAACTTCGGGCTTTGTGGGGTCCAATTCCGAGAATATTTTCAGAACAACTTTTCTGAAATCAAAAACAGCAGAAAGCAAGGAACTGGCACTTGGCATCTTGTTAATAGGTTAGTCCCGGAAAACGTGTAAAAATGACATAAAGAAGGGAGAAAATATGTAGCAATTGGCACAATATCATCATGGAGCATAAGAAATTATAGATATGTTGGAGACGTATCAAGCATCCCCAAGCTTAGTTCCTACTCGTCCTCGAGTAGGTAAACGATAAAACACAATAATTTCTATGGTGACATGCTACTAACATAAACTTGATCATAAAAATGTAAAAGCATATGCAAGCTGAGATCATAGAACTTTTAACACAAACATGATAAATAGAAATTTAATAATAAAGCATAGCAATCACTTTTCATCATGAGAAGTATCTCGAAGAAAAGGCCATGAATAACAATGCAAAGAAAGATATACGTTTGTTTCAAGTATAGAGAAAGCACGGCAAAGTGATATTTCGCTAGTCCTTAAGAGTGGGGCAAAACATAAATGCCAGGACACATTTAAAGTTCATGAGGAAGACTAGAGCAAATAATTTGAGAACAAACAATAACACATCATGAATCAATTAATAATGTTTCTGGGACAAATGCACATAAAACTCAGAATGGCAAAAATGCTCTCTCAACTGTGCATAAAGTTAGAAGATGGAGACTCAACATAAAAGTAATAGAAAGGCCCTTCGCAGAGGGAAGCAGGGATCACTCATGTGATAGAGCTTTTTATTTTATTAAACAGAGGTATTAAAAGTTTGACACTCTCCCCATCCATCTTTCACAAACCATGGCTAACCTAATCCTCGGGTGCCTGCCAACAATCACATACCATGGAGGAGTGTCTATATTTTGGGAGATATATGCTAATGTCAACGAATGGTAAACAGAAAATAAAGTACGTCACAAGCCATCTGGATTCACAGGAGCGACTCCCATATGAAGGACGCATCTGGGTAGAAGGTCATCCCTCTTTCTCTTTTGTTTACACAATTATGCTTTGACTGATAAATCAGGGGCAAAAATAGTGAAGATATTTTGTGTGTATTAATTTGGGGCTGGGCACCCCGCTGCCAGCTCTTGTATCATTTGGATAAGCGGATGAAACCACTAGTCCAGGGTGTGAAATCCAATCAACAAGTGAGATAAAGATTCTCTATTTACGTCCTCATGAGCAAAAACAGGAACACAAAGCAGGAGTAATTTTGAAGGTTTTAAAGGTAACACATGAGCAATTTACTTGGAGTGGCAGTTAAATACCACATGTAGGTAGATATGGTGGACACAATGGGAAAAACTTTGGTTTTAGGGAGTCGGATGCACAAATAGATCTCATACTCAGTACAGGTGGAGGCTAGCAAAAGACCGGGAGCGACAAATCAAGAGAGCATAAGAGCCATAATCATGCATAGCGACATAAACATCATTAATTAAACCATAAGCGGTATCACATGTTCAAAAACTAAGTGATCATAGAGGCTATTAGTGACTGGTTCATAGTCATAAACATGGTGTGAGCATGCGCCACGTCAACCAAATAAAACACTCGAAAGAGAATACCATAAATTTATGCTTCAACATGACAAGAACAACTCATGAATCTTTCAATGGCACATTAAACACTCTCAGCTATTTGAGGCTAATTAGGATACTCAATAACCACAAGGCTTTAAAACTAAAATAACATCTAGCATGATACAAAAAAGTTTTATCCATAGTTTATACAAGCTTCTACTTGCACCATTAAAAATTCTACTTTAAACAACAGTTTCTTCTCCCAAAAAGCACCATACAAGATATGTTTAAAAAATACTCTTCATGATACAGCAAGCAAAAAATGAGAGTACTCACATAACACTACTAAAACTAACAGCTCTGATAAGAGATGCATGCAAAACAGGAGCTAAATAAATGCAGCAGTCAGACAAAGATTAAGAATACAAAGTATTCCCATGAAAAAGCGGAGCGTCTCACTCTCCAATAAAAGAAATTCTGGGTTCCAACCAAGATTATTGCAAAAATAAAAACAAACTGAAAGAAAAAATAAAATACGCTCCAAGTAAAGCACACAAGATGTGACCGAATAAAAATATAGTTTCACTAGAAGTGACCTGATAATTTGTTGATGAAGAAGGGGATGCCTTGGGCATCCCCAAGGTTAGACGCTTGAGTCTTCTTGTAATTGGATGGGATGTACCACCGGGGCATCCCCAAGCTTAGTATCTTCACTCTTCTTGATCATGTCATATCATCCTCTTCTCTTGACCCTTGAAAACTCCTTCACACCAAACTTCTCACAATCTTCATTAGCAACGTTAGTGCAATCGAAATAATAAATTCACATGGTTCAGTTTCAACACAAGCCTAACACTAAAAAATACATTAGCTACTGTCACAACTTATTTTAAAACTCTTTTTCTCAAAAGAACACCAAAAGAAAGAGATTAAGATACAAATGCAATTTTTGGCAGAAATCTGTCAAAACAGGACAGCAGATAAAGATGATTTTTTCGAAAATCTTATCTTTGTCAAATCAAAAAGTGGTCAACTAAAAAAAGTTGCGAATACAGCCCAGGATTATGCACAAAAAAACTCAGGTCATTTTGAGTTTTCTGTGATTTTATACGGATTAAACAGTGGACGGCAGAAATCCGAAATATAGCCTCAACTTTCCACTAGAGGCTTTACTTGGCTCAACAAAAACACAAAAGAAAAAATACATTGGGGTTGCTAAGGAAATAGAAAACACCCAAGTGCAAAGAAAACAAAAGAAAACAAAGGAAAACGGCTGAAAACAGAGAAATAAAACATGCTGTCTCCCGGTAGCGCTTTTCTTTAACGCCTTTCAACTAGGCATAGAAAGCAACTCAAGTATTTTCAAGTGAAGAAGCATCAACATCATAGCTTTCTCTAATAATAGATTCAAAATTTATCTTCATTATCTTTCTAGGAAAGTGTTCCATACCTTTCTTGAGTGGGAATTGATATTTAATACTCCCCTTTTTCATATCAATAACAGCACCAACAGTTCTAAGAAAAGGTCTTCCCAAAATAATAGGACAAGAAGCATTGCATTCAATGTTCATAACAAAAAAATCAACAGGGACAAGGTTATTGTTAACCATAATAATAACATCATCAATTCTACCTAAAGGTTTCTTCTTAGCATTATCAGCAAGATGAACATCCAAATAAGTGAATAACAGTGTTCCAACGGTGGTAGATCAAGAATATCATAAAGCTTTCTAGGCATAACAGAGATACTGGCACCAAGATCACACAAAGAATTGAAATCAAAATCATTTACTTCCATCTTAATGATGGGATCCCAACCATCATCTAATTTCCTAGGGATAGATATTTCAAGTTTCAGCTTTTCTTCCCTAACTTTCATGAGAGCATGGGTAATATGTTTAGTAAAGGCCATATTCATGGCACTAGCATTGGACTTCTAACAAGATTTTGTAGGAACATAATAACTTCAGAGATATTGAAATCATCAAAACCAATATTATTATCATCAAAAGTAATGGGACCATTATCTCCCACATCTCTAAAAATTTCAGCACTTTTATCAGAAGCAATTTCAGCAATTTGAGGCAATTTAGCGCGTTTCACCAAAGGGATGGAGACTTTGTTAACGCCAACTAATTTACCATTGATAGTAGGATGTTTACTAGCACTTGGAGCTTCAGGTTTACTAGTTGTGGTGATAGAGCAAACTCTAGCAATATTATTCTTTTTAGCCAATTCATCTTCTCTTTCCCACCTAGCACGTAATTCAGACATCAACCTAACATTATCATCAATTCAAACTTGAATGGAATTCAAAGTTTTACTTTCTTTAACATCATTTGGCAAAACCTTCAGTTTTAGGAAATCAACATCAATAGCTAGGCTATCTACTTTAGAGGCAAGAACATCTATTTTACCAGGCTTTTCCTCAACAAATTTATTAAAAGCAGTTTGTGTGCTAATAAATTCTCTAAGCATGTTTTCAAGATCAGAGGTAGAGATTTTATTATTATTGTAGGAATTTCCATAATAATTACCATAAGCATTATTAGGAGGATAGGGCTTATAATTGTTTTCACTAAAATTATTTCTATAACCATTGTTGTTAAAATTATTATTTCTAATAAAGTTCACATCAACATGTTCTTCTTGAGTAACCAAAGAGGCTAAAGGAACATTATTTGGATCAACTTGAGCTTTACCATTAACAAGCATAGACATAATAACATCAAGCCTTTCACTCAAAGAGAAGGTTTCCTCAACAGAATTTACCTTCTTACCTTGTGGAGCTCTCTCAGTGTACCACTCTGAATAATTTAGCATCATATCATCAAGAAGCTTTGTTGCATTGCCCAAAGTGATGGACATAAAGGTACCTCCAGCAGCCGAATCCAATAGGTTTCAGTCTTGCATAAAAGGTTTGTATAATCATCCAAGTAGTCAGTCCATGAGCGGGACAAATCTTCACCATAGTTTTCATTCTTTCCCAAGCTTTAGCAACATGTTCATTATAAAATTGTTTAAAATTCATTATGTCACTTCTCAGGGATATAATCTTAGCAGGAGGATAATATTTTCCAATGAAAGCATCTTTACACTTAGTCCATGAACCAATACTATTTCTAGGCAAAGATAGCAACAATTCTTTAGCTATTCCTCTCAAAGAGAAAGGAAATACTTTTAGTTTAATAATATCTCCATCCACATCTTTATATTTTTGCATCTCACATAGTTCAACAAAATTATTAAGGTGAGCAGCAGCATCATCAGTACTAACACCAGAAAATTGCTCTTTCATAACAAGATTTAATAAAGCAGGTTTAATTTCATAGAAAGCAGAAGTAGGAGCAGGTGGAGCAATAGGTGTGCAAATAAACTAATTGTTGTTTGTGCTAGTGAAGTCACACAACTTAGTATTCTCAGAGGAACTCATTTTAGCAGAATAAAAGCAAGCAAATAAATAACAGCTATGAAGTAAACTAATTTTTTTTTGTGTTTTTGATATAAAGAAGCAAAACAAGAAAAAAATAAAAACAAGACAATAAACAAAATAAAGAGGTTGAGAGTGAGAGACTCCCCTTGCCAGAAGACTTCTTTCTCCCAAGCAACGGCGCCAGAAATTTCCTTGATGCTACGTGTTGGGTACCCCAAGAGGAAGGTGTGATGAGTGTAGCGGTAGGAATTTCCCTCAGTTAAGAACCAAGGTTATCAACCCAGTAGGACAAAGAGGATCTTTGGAAGGTTGATGCCACTGACGGTGGTGATGGCGCCTCACCGGTGTCAGCAACAACGCGGAACCTGCACACAACACAACCAAAATACTTTGTCCCAACGGTACAGTGAGGTTGTCAATCTCACCGGTCTTGCTGAAAACAAACATTAGACGTATAGTGCGGAAAATGGTGTATGCTTGTAGTAAGTAAAGAAAACAGGAAATAGTAGTGGTTTGTTTAACAGTGTAAGAAAATGGACCGAGGTTCATAGGTTCACTAGTGGTGTCTCTCCATAAAGATAGCATGCCGGGTGAACAAATTACAGCTAGGCAATTGACAAATAAAGGTTGCACCGTAGTGCACATTCATGACATGATGAATACTATGATATTTAGTGCAGGCATTACAACAATATACATAGACCGTAATCCAACTGCATCTATGACTAATAATCCACCCTCGGGTTATCATCCGAACCCCCTTAGGTATTAAGTTGCAAGCAACAGATAATCGCATTAAGCAATGTGTGTAATGTAAGCAATGATTGTGCACGCGGGCACTCACACCGCTGTTTTCTCCCTAGTGGCAACAGCACATCCTCCCCCGTCACATTTCTGTCACTCAAGCACAGGCGAACATGAGGCATGAACCCACTATCAAGCATAAATACTCCCTCTTGGAGTCACTAGCAACTACTTGGCCAGAGCAACCACTAGCAACGGAAAGCATGCAAGATCACAAATAACATATGCAATAAAAGACTATAATCAACTTGGCATGAGTTCAATATTCATCGTATCCCAGCAAACACAGCACATAGAGTTACATAAGAACAATCTCGATCATGTTAGGCAGCTCACGAGATCTAAATATGGAGGCATAGGAGGAGAACACAACCATCTAGATACTTCTATGGACCCGTAGTCCAAGGATGAACTACTCACGCATCACTCCGGAGGCAGGCATGGTGATGAAGAGACCTCCGGTGATGATCTCCTCTCTGGAGGGTGCCGGGAGACAGCTTCAGAACCCCCCTGATCTAGGGTTGACGATGATGGCGGCTGTGGAACTTTTCGGGGATATTTGATCAGGTATCTAGGGTTTTCCATCCGGGGGGAATAAATAGATGAAAGGGCAGAGGCGGTGGAGCCTAGGGGCCCCACACTACCCCCTGGCACGGCCTAGGGTGGCGCGCCACCCCATGGTGTGGGCCCCCTGATGCCCCTCTTCGACTCCTCTTCGGTCTTCTGGATGCTTCCGGGGAAAATAGGAACTTCCGGCTTTGTGGTGTCCAATTCCGAGAATATTTCGAGAATAACTTTTCTGAAATAAAAAATAGCAGAAAACAGGGAACTGACACTTGGCATCTTGTTAATAGGTTAGTCCCGGAAAATGTGTACAAATGACATAAAGAAGAGGGAAAACATGTAGCAATTGGCATAATATCATCATGGAGCATCAGAAATTATAGATACGTTGGAGACGTATCAATGTACCATATAGGATCATGGTATGGTAAGTAATTGTTCATATAGCTTTGTGTTCTAACCCATTATATGTGTGTGGTATATATATGTGGGGTTATGTATGTTTCCACGGGTTTGCATCAAAAGGAATATTTCATATAGTCCATGGTGGATGACGTCAAGTTGTGGTTGTCATCAAGTTCGAGAAGTGCAAGTCGAGTAGGAGCATATCAAAGATATCACATGCTTGAATCTTGCCACCCTTTTGAATATAATTACTAGTGAATATGAACCTAAAAGAGTCTCTCCACATAGTGGCGTATGGGGGAGAAATCTATGAGTCTTCACCGAGCGGAGCGTAATAAAGAAAGGTGTTCCATCTTGAGGCGATTAAGATCTTCATCATCTAGCTCAAGTGGAATGCTCAAGGCAAATATATAATCTTGATAGGTTTTCTATTTTACCGTTCTCGTAGCATTAGTTGGGATACCGGGTTATAGGATATATGACCGTACTATCAAGAGGGGCTCTCATATTAGCAACATGGTCGTATCATTCAGACAGAGCTTAAACCTTTTCATTATTGGCACCATATTTCTTGGTTCTTATTTGTGTTTTCTCCATGTGTGGTTTTAGAGATTTTCATGTGCTTCAATACAAGCTCAAGTTATAAAAAACGGGTTTCACATGAAAAACTTATTGCGTCTTTGATACCGGAGGTTTTATCGATTGTTCCTTTATAGAAAGGTCAAACATTTCATAATTTGGTTTTACCATCCAATGATGGACTATGATGTTTCTTTTCATTATCTTGTAGTGCTCGTTGTTGTGATTTCAACGAGCACAAGATCATCAAAAATGGAGTCCGGAGGCGAAAGATATCACATTTTAGTATCAACGTTTTTCAGGAAACAGGGAGGCCGACCTCGGCCGGGCAGTTCTGTTAGGTGGCCAGCCTACATGCAGGGAGGCTGTCCTGGCCAGGTTCCCAGGCCGGGACGCGCAGAATGCCCCCAATGGGCTGATTTTGGGGGCCTATACTAGGGGTCTTCTTCCCCCTTGGTTCCCCACCTTTTGGGCAAGCTTCCCACCACCATTGTTGATCTTTAGGAGCTTTATTTGTCCCTATTCCTCCATGCTTCTTGCCTCTAATTAAAGGGAAAAGATATAGGATATCTAGATCTACATTTCCACCAAAACTTCTCTCTTCTTAGTGAGGGGAATATTTTGGGATCTAGATCTTGGATATTCATTTGTTGAGTTCTTCTTTGTTCTTCCTCTCTTCTCCCCCCATAACATTTGTTCCTTTGGTGGGATTTAAGAGTGAAGGATTTGAGCACTTCTTGTGTTCTTGCCATTGCATTGGTTGCATCGGTTTGAGTTATCCACGAGGATTCGTTCGAGTGAAAGGTTGAGAAGCTTGTTATTCTTGGGTTCTTGAAGTGCCCTAGAGCTTGTCCTCTTGGGTACTTGGAGTTCCCTAGACGGTTGATTATTGTCTCATAGATTTAGAAGCTTTTGAGGCCTTATTGCTATCTCAGAGCTTTGGTAGCTCGCGGGATATTGTTGGGAGCCTCCAATAGAGTTGTGGAGATTGCCCCAACCTTGTACGGGATCGGTGACCGCCATCAAAGGTCCCATGGTGGATTGTGGCACTCCTCATTGGTGGAGGCACGAGGAGAATAAGGTGATTCATTGGGCGCTTGGGGTCATTATGACTCCACACCTCTCCAATAGAGATTAGCTTCCATTGGGAAGTGAACTTCCGGATAAATCATCGTCTCCACGTGTCTCGGTTATTTCTATACTCGATATCTTTACTTATGCAATTTACTTTGTGATAGCCATCGAGTTTGAAGTAACATATCTTGCTATCACATAGTTGCTTGAATTGTTTCGCATAAGTTGTTGGTGCACATAGGTAAACCTAGTTTGTTTAGGTTTTGGCTTGATAAATTAAACGCTAGTTTTATTCCTAATTTATTCAAGCCTTAACCGTAATTATTTTAAACACCTATTCATACCCCTCTAGGTGACATTCGTGTCCTTTCAATTCGTGCATAATGACACTTGTATATTCAATGGCACAAATTATGATGTTTGGAAAATTAGTATGCTTAATATTTTTAAGCACATGGGTCCAAATATAGAGCAAGTTGTAGATATGGGGTTTTCTTCTCCAAAGGGCCTAGATTGCTCTTTAGAGGATGACAAAATCTTATATCTCAATTCTCGAGCTACTAATGTGTTTTTCAAATATGTGAGCATTGTAGTTCTTGAGTCAATCTTTCCTTTTTGGAAATCTCATGAGATATGGACCAAGCTTCAAGATAAATATGATGTGTCCATAAATTGTGGGAATGATTATTCTTCCTCCACCTCTGGGCGTGATGAGTTCTCAACTTCTTCTACTTCACCAACATGTGGCAAGCCACAACATAATGATATGGTGAGTGGAGACAAATATTGCAATCTTGATAGTGAGCTAATTGTTGATGATTCTTCATCTCTATCTTATTGCAATGCTTTGTCTATGGACTTGAACATATATAGCACACAAAACGATTTACATGCTTGTGTTGATAGTCCATGCATATCATGTAGAAATTCCTTTACTAAATCTTATGATGATATGCTTGATGCATCTTGTTTCCATAATAAAAAATGGTTGTATTCTAGTCGTTGTGTTACTAACCATGTAGAAGAACAACATTCCATGGAACATTATGTGGTTTTAAGTGGTGCTTCAAGTAATAGTTCATCATCATCTACCATATCTCACTTATGACTTATGGATAAAGGTTCAAAGGTAGCTCCTACTTTGAGCACCAATGTATGTAATGATGATGATGATTATGATGATGATAATGACAATGATGATGACTCGTTAATGAAGAAAGGTAAAATGATTCACAATATCCTTTATGAGGATAAATATGCTTGTGCCAATTTCCTAGAAATCATTAGTGAATTTGATAGACGCAATATCACCATTAAGGATTTGGGAGCATGCATTGATGAGTGTTATAGCCGCGAGCGTGATTATGCCAATGAGATTGCTAAACTAGAAGAAGCTCTTGTAGAAGAACAAACCACAAATGAATCTCATAAAAAGACTTTTACTATAGAGTTATCAAAAGTAAAGGAATCTTATGATAGAAATCTTGAGGTGGTTAATTGTATTAAAACTAAAGATGATGAGCTAAAAGTTGCACATGCTCAACTTAAAGCTTCATATTCAAAATAGCTTGCCAAGTTACCTGATGGAGTATAGACACACGCTCGTTGGGACACCCCAAGTGTAAGGTATGAAGAGTGCGGAGGCAAGTTTTCCCTCAGAAAGAAACCAAGGTTGAATCGACCAGTAGGAGAAAGAAATCACTTCTGAAGGTTGATGCAACTGATGTTGGCAGGTGATACGTCCAAAATGTATCTCCTTTTTTCGAACACTTTTGCTATTGTTTGACTCTAAACTTGTGAGTTTTGGATACCACTAGCACGGTCTAACACAGTTTTCAGCAGAATTACCTTGGTGTCTTGTTTTTGTGCAGAAAAATCAACTTTAGGGAAAATACCCTAAAACGATCCCAAAGACCTTAAAACACCCGAAGACCCCAGAGCTAGGAGTCCTGGAGAGGGGCCAAGAGGGGGCCACACCACCCCTGGCGCGCCACCTGGTGATGTGGGGCCCCCAGGCACTCCCTCGGGCTCCACTTTCGACTACTTATCGCCCATAACCATAAAACAACAGGGGGTTCGTCATATTTTATAGAAACACAACAGAGCGCCACCGCCACCTCGAAACTCAATTCGGGGATCAGAAGCTCCTGTTCTGGCGCCCTGCCGGGACGGGGATTCGGAGGAGATCATCGCTATCGACACCGCCACCTCTTCTCCATCAACCATCCATGTTTCCCTCATCCATGTGTGAGTAAACATCATTGTAGGATGAGAGGGATGGAAGGGATTGGATGAGATCGATCATGTAATAATGCCAGATTGTTAGGGCATAGTGCCTAGTATCCATTGTTAGTTTTTTCCACCATTGTTGCAACTTGTTATGCTTAATGCTTGTCACTTTGGGCTCGAGTGCCATGATCTCAGATCTGGACATGTTATTGTTTCATGAGTATAATTATGTTTCTTTATCATATCTGCAAGTTGTTTACACATGTCATTGTCCGAAACCCGAGGCCCAAAAGTGACAGAAATTGGGACAACTGGAGGGGATGGTTGTGATGTGAGGATCGCTTGTGTTCACGGAGTGTTGATGCTTTGCTCTAGTGCTTTATTAAAAAGGAACACCTTAATTACCAGTAGTTTCCCTTGAGGCCCCGCTTCAAATGGGCTGGTAGGACAAAAGATGTTGTGCAAGTTTCGCATTGCGAGCACGTATGACTATATTGGAACACATGCCTATGGTTTGCCTAGAACTTGGATGCTTTATTATTATCTGCAATGCCCATGTTTAGATTATTACATGACCTATCTTATCCATGCAATGCCCGTTCATCCATTCCCCGTGCCTACAATACTTTGATCCTGCTGTTTCCCGCAATTGCTACTGTTGTTACTATTTCATTCCTATTGTTATTTTATTATTACTGTTGCTATAAAATTGTTACCACTCATAAATTGTTGCGAGCAAGTCTACTTTCTGGTGCAGCTGAATTGACAACTCAGTTGTTGGGCTTATAAATATTTTTTGTCTCCCCTTGTGCCGAATCAATAAATTTGGGTTTTACTTCCCTCGAAGACTGTTGCGATCCCCTAAACTTGTGGGTCATCAAGACTATAATCTGGCACCGTTGCCAGGGAGCATAGCTTTATTTATTTGCTCACTTGAACGTGATATTGTTTGCTGCAAGCTTTTCATCATGGGCAAGACTCGTGATGGAAAATTTCTTATATTACCATCCACTACAAGGAGAAGTACAAGACTGGACACCTCTGTTGCTCTTGATTCACCATCTGTTATGAGTAAGCTTCTTACACCACCACATGCTACACACACTATTACTTCTGCTGAGTCTGAAAATTCTTCTGATACTTTTGATGATGCTTCTACCGTGCTTGATGATACTGGTTCACTAGGTCCTTTCCTAGATGCTACAATTGCTAGAGCTAAACAAATTGAAAACACTGAAATTCTTGTTGAAAATATTGGTACACCTGTTAATTCACCTGAGCCTAGTGATGATCTTGATGAAACCTATATTGAACTTAATGATGACTATATTAAGGAAGCTTAGGCTACTACTGGTGCAAGTGATCTTAAGAGTCTTCTTGCAAGACATGTTGTTAATTATAAATCTTCTCCTGATGCTAAGTTTGCCACATCTCCCATACACATTAGAGATAAGGATTATGATTTATCTCTAGATTTATCTTATATATCTATTGTTGAGAAGGAACCTTTTTGTGGAACTGAAAGTAAAAGTGCTTTGGAACACATGAATGATCTTTCATCCTTGAGTAGTTTATTTTCTGATGATACTAAGTTGCGTGCTTATTTTGTTACCAAGATCTTCACTTTCTCATTGAAAGATGAAGCTAAAACTTGGTTTAACAATCTGTCACCTGGATCTATTACTAGTCCTATGGATTTGGTCAGTGCTTTCTTTCGAAAATATTTTCCTGCTAGTGCCCAACATGCTGCTGTGTAGGATATCTTTAACTTCGAGCAAATTGAAGGAGAGAAATTGCCTGAATCTTGGTCAAGGTTCTGCTCTTTAATAAGAGCTAGCCCTGGCAATCCATAACCTAAAAATGAGCTCCTAGATATATTTTATAATGGACTAACTGTTGAATCTAGGACATACCTGGATAGTTATGTTGGTTGTGTTTTCAGGAAAAGAACTCCAGAAGAAGCTGAGGAATTAATGGCTAAAATAGCCAAAAATAATGATGATTGGAATATACCTGAGCCTACACCTACACCAGAACCAACACCAATACCAACACCCAAGAAGAGAGGGATGATTGAATTAAATGATGAAGTGATGAAGGAAGCCAAGAAATCTCTTGAAGAGAGGGGTATTAAATCTAAAGATGTGAATAATTTACCTCCTGTAGAAGAATTATGTAAGCCTGTTCCTCATCCATCAACAGTTGAGGTACACTCTCTCCAATACTTTGATAATAGAGATATTCCCAACTCTAAACCACCTGATCAATTCTTAGATGAATTTGATAATTATGTTGTTAAGAAAGACAACTTTAATATGAGAGTGCAAAATCATATTATGGAAAACTCTAGATCTATTCATAATTTGCATGGTATTATTGAGAGAACCTCTAATGATGTTAAAATGCTTGTTAAACATTTTCATAAGGTTCAAAATCAAATTGATCAACTCACTAAGGTGCAAAAAGATATGCTAGCTAATGCTTCTAGACAAAAACATGTTAGTGAAATAATTACTAGAAGTGGTGTTTCTACTCAGGACCCCTTGTATTCTGAAGGACATCCTAAAAGAATTGAACAAGATTCTCAACAGCCTAAAAACAATAGTTCTCCTTCTAAAAAAAAGAGACATAAAACTGTTGTAGAATCTCCTGAACCTGCTAAAGATCCTAATAGTATATATGTCTCTGATGCTGAAACTGAAAGTGGTAATGATAAAAGTGATGCTTTTGATAAAGAAGAAACTGTAGCTGAAGCTGAAAAGCAAACTAAAACTGTGAAGTATACTAAGGAGGATTTCATTGCTAATAAACATGGTAATGAAAGAGAGCCTTGGGTACAAAAAGCAATGCCTTTTCCTAATAAGAAACACAAATCAAAGGAGGATGAACATTATAACAAGTTTTGTGAATGGATGAAACATTTGTTCTTGCAAATTCCCTTGACTGGTGCTATTAAACTGTCTCCTTATTCTAAATGTATGAAAGATATTGTCTCTAACAAAAGGAAGATTCCTAATGAGGAAATTTCCACTATGCTTGATAATTACTCTTTCAATGGAAAGGTTCCAAAGAAGCTTGGAGATCCTGGTATTCCTACTATCCCTTGTTCTATTAAAAAAATAATTAGGTTAGAACTACCTTATGTGACTTGGGAGATGGAGTTAGTGTTATGCCTTTTTCTCTTTATAAGAGACTCTCTCTGGAAAAATTAATACACACTGATATATCTTTGCAATTGGGTGATAAATCTACCGCTATTCCTGGGTGTATATGTGAGAATGTTCATGTTCAAGTGACTACTAATTGTTTGATATTAATCGACTTTGTTGTGTTGGAAATGCCTGAAGATGATAATATGTCTACTATTCTTGGGAGAACTTTTCTTAACACTGCAGGGGCTTTTATTGATTGCAATCAAGGAAAAGTAACTTTTAATGCTAATGATAAAGAGCATACAGTTTATTTTCCCAAGAAGATTGATAGAAGATATGGCTTTAAATTCAATTGAAAATATTGAGACCATTAAAATTGGAAAATTCTATTGTGCCATTCCAATGCCACCAAAATAATATGAAATTATTATGATTGGGACTATGTCTATCAAGGTTGAGGTAACATAATTATTTAGTGATAAGCAAAGTTTTTGCTTCATATAAAAATTGTTCTGGTAATAAGACTTGATCAACCTTGTTAACAAAATGATTTTGAATGAAGATAACAATGTATGCACTATGTTTTCACCTTCCCCATTATGTTTTGACCTTGTTATCACCTTGCTACTTTAGTGTAGTTACGTTTTCCATCATCGATAGTCATGCTTTCCTCATGTCTTCATCTTGATTACTGTGGTTATGCATGTTTTCAACATCCATATTTTTGAGTGTCATAGAACCTCTGTAGTTCTGGTTTTGTTTTTGTTTTCCACATTTCCACATTTGTTTTTCTGGGTTTTAATTAATTATTAAATTCTGAAAATACCTTGAAAATAAAGTTTCTCGAAAAATTCCAGAAAATTTATAATAAATTTTTACGTCAAAAATGAGGCAGAGAGGCACCTGGGGCACCCCATGGGGACCCACTAGTCAGGCACACCATAGGGTGGCGTGGCCAGCCCCTGGTGGCACCTAGGCATGGTGTGGGGCCCCTGGCCCTCCACTAACTCTCTCCCCTGCCAAAGATTCCCTTCTCTCACCCCAAACTCAAAATATTTCCGGGAACCCAAGTTCTTGATGTTCTTCCTTGAGATTTTTTGATCTCTTTGATTAGCCCACCATTGTTGCAAAAATTTGGTGCATTTGCTCTCCGGTATGTGACTCCTCCTATTATCCAAGTAGAATTTTATTTGGTGGAGTATTTCTTGAGTATTTTGGCACTGTAGGCGACAACTTATGTGAGTTTGCATGCTTGATTTAAGTGAAAATAATATAGTTTTGAAATCAATTTTTGTTATGCTTGTTTAAATATTTCTGAGATGGAGCACAATGGGTATCAACTTAACCAGCATGAGTTGGAATTACATGAGGTCATGCTTGTACACCATGAAGACAGAGTATTTCCATCAATCTATCCATGCCAGGAATTTATGCGCGCTACGGGAATTCTGCAGGATTTCTCTACTCTTGTACAAAATGCAGGATTGGACCGCTTCATTGAGGATGAACCTACCCAACATATTAAACTAACCATTTCTGTGGTGCAGGACTTTTGCTTTAGCTGGTCTTTGTCTAACCCTATGGTCCATTACAAAATTTATAATAAAGTTGTAGACTTGCCTTTCAGTGATTTTTGTGCAGCTATCAAGGTTCCACAATGGGGTTCATGTGAGAAAATAAGAGGGCAGCCCAAACCACTGCTGGATTTATATGGGGATATTTGCCAAGGCAGAAGCCTCACCAGGAGACTGGTAAAACACGAGAAATTAAACTCCCATCCATTCGATAGTTCGCTTATTTTATTTTTAAATGTGTGCTAGCTAGAAAAACTGCCAACAAGCTATATGTTTATGATCTAGCTTTTATCTCAGCTGCTTTAAGATAGGATAGGTCTGATACGTCATAAACGTATCCTTAATTTCTGATGTTCCATGTTGTTTCCTACATGTTTGCTATACACTTTATGTCATTTTATCGATTTTCCGGACTAACCTATTGATAAGATCCCACAGAGCCAGTTCCCCGTTTTCTGCTGTTTTTAGTTTCAGAAAAGTTATTCTGAAAATATTCTCGGAATTGGAAAATTCGAAGTTCGGAAGTCTGAAAATTCCCGAAGGTTCCACGGAGTCTCGAAGAGGCCGAGAGGGGGGCCACACCATAGGGCGGCGCGCCACCCCCTGGCCGTTCCTGGGGGTGGTGTGGGCCCCTCGGGCCTCCACCGCCTTCGCCCTTTCGCCTATTTATACCCCCCGATATGTCAACCCTAAAAATATACCACTTCATCCCGCGAAACACCCGAGGCCACCGTCATCATCATCCCGAGATCAGGAGGGTTCTTGAGCTCTCCTCGGCACCCTGCCTGGAGGGGAATTCATCACCGGAGTGATGCGTGAGTAGTTCATCCCTGGACTACGGGTCCATAGCAGTAGCTAGATGGTTGTCTTATCCACTTTGTACCTCATGTTTAGATCTCGTGAGCTGCCCTACATGATCGAGATCATCTTTATGTAATGCTACATGTTGTGTTTGCTGGGATCTGATGAATGTTGAATGCTATGCCTTCTGATTATCAATCTATCATGTTATCTTCATGCTTATGTTATTTATGATATCGCATGCTCTCCGTTATTAGTAGATGCTCTATCCAAGTAGATGTTAGTAAGTCCAAAAGGGAGTATTTACGCTCGATAGTGGGTTCATGCCTCCTATGCATATGTGCTCGAGTGATAGAAACATGACAGATGGAGGATGTGTTGTTGCCATTAGGGAGAAAAAAACAGTCTTTAGCTACTTTACATTATTTACATTACACACTTTGCTTACTGCGATAATCTCTTGCTTGCAACTTAATACCCAACGTTTGTTCGGATGATATTCGGAGGGTGGATTATGAGTCATAGATGCAGTTGGATGACGGTCTATGTTATTTTGTTGTAATGCCCGCATGAATCACATAGTAATCTGTATGTCTTGCATATGCACTACGGTGCAATCTTCATTTCTATCAATTGCCCAAATGTAATTTGTTCACCACACATGTTATTTATCTTCTACGGAGAGACACCACTAGTGAACTGTGGACCCCGGTCCATTTTCTCATACTGATAATACACACACTGTTTCCACTACTTTCTCACTGCTTTCATACTGCTTCTACTGCTTTCATACTGTTCTCATATTGTTTTCCACAACATACGTTTAACCTCTTTGTGTTCAGCAAAACCGGTGAGATTGACAACCTCACTGTTTCGTTTGGGAAAAGTGATTTGATTGTGTTGTGTAGGTTCCACATTGCTACTGAACCGGTAGTGCGCCCTGCCACCTCAGCTGCATCAACCTTCTGAAGTTACTCCTCCCTCCTACTGGTCGATTCAACCTTGGTTTCTTTCTGAGGGAAACCTGATGTTGCACTCTTCATATTTTCCTCGCGGGGACTCCCAACGAACGTGTGTTCACACGCATCAAAGCATTTTCTAGCGCCATTGCGGGGAGGAAGAGAATTTCTTCAAGGGGAGTCTCTCACTTCCAATCTCTTTACTTAGTTTTTGTTTTGCTTAGTTTTTTTTTCTTGTTTGCTTCTCTTTATCAAAAACACAAAAAAATTAGTTCTTATTCTAGTTGTAGTTTTATTCCTATTTTTTGTCTTGCTAAAATGAGTGTTCCTGAGGTTGAAGTTATTTCTTTTAAGCAACAAGGTGGAGAAATTTTGAAAGATGTTTGGTATAAGATAAGTGATGCTCATCATAGATGCACTAAGAAATATTCCAGTTTAATCTTTCTTAGGAATTTTTATGTTGGTATTACTAGCTGGTATAGGTATGTTCTAGACACTCTTACAGGCGGTAATTTTCTGGGAACACCTGCTATGGAAGCCTGTAATTTAATTGAAAGTTTACTTGGAACACCACCTACTAAGGTTGTTAAAACTGAGATCACTTTAGATGATGTTATTAAAAAGCTAAACTCTATGGAGAAAATTTTGCCAAAGTTCGTTCATAATGCTAGCAAAGTTAATGAATCAATAGTAAGTATCAACAAGAAAATCATTGTTTTATAAGCTAGCAATTACCATGATAGTCAAAATATGAGGATTGGTAAATTAGAGGAGGCTATGGAAACTTTAAGCTCAACCTTTTCTTCTCTTAAGTTTAAAAGGGAGAAACCTTATGTGGGAAAAGAGAGAGAAAAAATGTATGTCCCCAAGGTACCTAAATCGAAATCCCCTAATGTGCTTAAAATTAATAAAACTTTTAGTGAAACTAAAAGTGATTTGCATGTTGAATCATCTTCAGGGGTGTCTAAGGTACCCATTGCTACAATTGGAGTTTTGGAGGAAATTATTGATTTGGATGCTTCATACCTCAATTTTGTAACACTGTTTTATATTGTTATTTTCTGTTATTCATCGACATATTTCATGTTATGATGCATCACTTATGTTATTTTATCTTATTTTGTATGTTTCATAGTTTTTGGAGAATAAACACCGGGACCAGAAATCTGATGGAAAAAGCACCATCAGGATACCCTATTTCAGAAGTTCAGAATAAGAGGGGGGACACCAAAGATGTCTTAGAAGTTCAGTGGAGGAGGCTAGACAGAAGGGGAGCCAGAGGGGGGCCACCAGGGGCCCACATCATGGGGTGGCGCGCCCCCCTTGGCCGAGTCGCCATGTGGTGTGGCCACCCTGGCCCACCTCTGGTCGAGCTCTTTCGCGTACTTGACCCCCAGGGAACCCTAAGCCCCGGACTATCATCGAAGAATTATTCCGCTGCCGCCTCGGGGCGAAAAGCACCAGAGAGAGAAAAGCTCTCCGGCAGGGAGAAATCTGCCGGGGAAATTCCTCTTCGGAGAGGGGAAATCATCGCCATCGTCACCATCATTGCTCCGGGAATCATCAAGATAATCATCATCATCATCATCACCACCAGCACCATCACCCTCATCATCCACCTTCATCCTGCTGTAACAATTAGGGGCCTCTATCGTTGTTTTACATTAGATCTCTCTCCCGGTGTGGATTACTTGTTAGTAGTTGATGCTTGTGAGATTTATCGGTGTTAGCACTTTATGAACAGATTGTTATTATCCATTATATCACCTCTGATTATGATCCATATGATATCTTTTGAGTAGTTCGTTAAGTTCTTGAGGACATGGGAGAAGTCATGATGTTAGTAGTGAAGTTATGTTGAAGTAATATCTCGTGGTTCGGTATTTAAGTTGTGGTGCTATTCTTCTAGTGGTGTCATGTGAACGTAGACTACATGACACTTCACCTTTATGGGCCAAGGAGGATGAATTGTGTATTTGTCTACTAATCGTGGGGTTGCCGGAGTGACAGAAACCTAAACCCCCGTTAGGAAACCAATGCACGAGGGAGCGTAGAATCCTGGAGTTTTGAGGCTGTGGTTAGATTTATCTTAATTACTTTCTTGTATTTGTGGATTCTTACGAGGGGTATAATCACAAGTATTTGTTAGTCCTAGTTGGTTGGTGCATTAGCATAGGTTCACCCACACAACACTTCACGAACCAATTGATATTAATCAACCATAATGAAGCAAAAGCACTTGACGAAATTCCCGTGTGTCCCCGACAACATTTGGTAGTCATAAGTAGAATAACCGACTTGTCCTTTGCACTCAAAAGGATTGGCACTCGATTATTTACTTTATTTATTTACTCGTACTTTATTTATCCGCTATATCAAAAACCTCCAAAAACTCGTTTGCTAGTGTTTATAGTGAATCCTCTATCCAACCTGCTTGTCAACACCTTCTGCTCCTCGTTGGGTTCTACACTCTTATTTATCGAAAGTATTACTATACACCCCCTACACTTGTGGGTCATCAATGCTTCTTCACTTGAAAACACTTGATTCCACTTTTCTGGGCCTAGCTAAAAGGCGTTAAAGAAAAGCACTTCTTGGGAGATAACCCATGGTTTTATTTTTTTTCTTTGTTTTTATCTGTTTTCTTTGAGTCAAGGGGTTGTATACTTCTGTATCAACTCCTTTGTATCTTTATTTTCATGTTTTAGTTGTGCCAAGTAAAGTTTCTGACGAGAGTTGGAGTTCGTTTTGGAATTCTGCGCAGGAAACAGATTTCTGTTGTCCACCGTAAAAAATCATACAATTCACAGGAACATAAGAATGACCTTAAATTTCTTGTGCTGATTCATCAGCTATATAAGCAACTTTTTAATTCTTTAAGTTTTTCGATCTAAGCAACATAAGTGCCCCGAAAAAATCCGTCTTTACAAACTGTTCTGGTTTTGACAGATTCTGCCATTTTTCTTGTATTTGCTCTGGTACGATGTCAGGTGGATTTCCCTGCTTCACGAAACATGAGTGGTTGTAGATAATGTTTTAAAAGTATCAATGTCACTTGTTCCCATATAGAACCCATGGGTTTTCAATTGTTGCACTAACCCTCTAATACGAATTACTCTTTGAGTGTGGCGTGAAGGAAGTTTTCAAGGGTCAAGAGAAGAGGGTGATATATGTGATCAAGAAGAGTGCTAGGTCAAAGCTTGGGGATTCCCCCATGGTTCATACAAGAAAATTTTAAGAAGACTCAATCATCTAAGCTTAGGGTGCCCAAGGCATCCCCTTCTTCATCAACAATCTATCAGGTCACTTCTAGTGAAACTATATTTTTATTCGGTCACATCGTATGAAGTTTATTTGGAGAGTCTGTTTGTTTTCCTTGCTGCAATAATATAGTTGGACCCTAGCATTCCTTGTTTGGGAGAGATACACGCTCCTCTTTTTCGTTTGAATACTCGTCATGCTCGTATTCTTAGTTTTTCTTCTGGTTGTTGCAAAAATTTCTTTTTAGCTCTTGTTTTCTTTGCATCTCTTATTCAGAGCTGTTAGTTTTAGTAGTGTTGTGTGAGTACTCTCATGTTTTCTTGCTGTATCATTTAGAGAGTTTTTGTTAAAACATATTTTGTATGGTGCTTGTTGCGAAAAGAAACTACAGCTTGTAGTAGAATTTATAAGGTGCAAGTAGAATCTTGTATAGACTGTGGCTAGACTTTTTCGTATCATTCTAGATGTTATTTTAATTCTAAAGCCTAGTGGTTATTTAGTAGCATGATTATTCTCAAATATCTGAGAGTGTTTAATGTGCCATTGAAAGAATCATGCACTAGTAGAAAACGGGCCTATAGTCCCGGGTCGTAAGGGGCTCTAGTCCCGGATTGCAATCCGGGACTATGTAATCGGGACGAGAGCCCCCCATTTAGTCCCGGTGGCCCACGAACCGGTACTAAAGGGCCTGCACGCGACCGTCCCAGTCGCCGCGGGCTGGAGGTCCTTTAGTCCCGGGCCGTAACACGAGCCGGGACTAAAGGTTTCCTGCCGCGGCAGAGTTTTCCGTAGTTTCTCTGCCATAGCTGGATTTGTGTTGTTTCTTCGTTTTTTATCCATTTGATTTCTGTTTCAAATTGTGTTTAATTTCTAATTTCAAACATGTTTCCATACACATATTCCCAAGATAGTCCATGGTATACTGATTATGCTAACTTTATTGCTTCAAAGTATTTGCCTCCAACATTTACAGCTCAACAAAGAAGAAAATTCTTCTATGATTTGAGGCATTATTTTTGGGATGACCCACATTTATATAAACAAGGAGTAGATGGTATTATGAGAAGATGTGTTCTAGATCATGAACAACGTGAAATATTGAAGAAGTGCCATGGTAGTGCTTATGGAGGACATCACGCTGGAGATATAACCGCACAGAAGGTTCTACAATCAGGTTTCTATTGGCCCAATCTCTTTAAAGATGCACGTAAATTTATTTTATCTTGTGATGAATGTCAAAGAGTTGGTAATATTTCTAGACATAATGAAATGCCCATGAGTTATTCTCTTGTTATTGAACCTTTTGATTATTGGGGATTTGACTTTATGGGTCCTTTTCCTCCTTCGAATGGTTACACTCACATTCTTGTTGTTGTTGATTATGTTAATAAGTGGGTAGAAGCTATACCTACTAAAAGTGTTGATGGTGAGACCTCTTTAAAAATGCTTAAATATGTTAATTTCCCTAGGTTTGGTGTGCCTAGATATCTTATGACTGATGGAGGTTCTCATTTTATTCATGATGGTTTTTAGAAAATCCTTGCTAAATATGATGTTAATCATAGAATTGCCTCATCTTATCATCCTCAAACCAGTGGGCAAGTAGAAGTATCAAATAGATAAATTAAAAATATCTTGCAAAAGACTGTTAATAAATCTAGGAAGAATTGGTCTGATAAGTTGAATGATGCTTTATGGGATTATAGAACTGCTTATAAAAATCCTATGGGTATGTCTCCCTATAAAATGGTTTATGGAAAAGCTTGTCACTTGCCTTTAGAATTAGAACACAAAGCTTATTGGGAAGTGAAAGAATTAAACAAAGATTTTAAACTTGCTGGTAAGAAAAGAATGCTTGATTTGAATCATTTAGATGAATGGAGATGTGAAGCTTATGAAAATGCCAAGATCTTTAAAGAGAAAGTTAAACAATGGCATGATAAAATAATCTTTAAAAGAGAGTTTCATGTTGGTGAGAAAGTTCTATGGTACCGGTATCGTCTCAGATTTTTTGCAGGAAAATTACTCTCCGGATGGGAAGGACCTTATATTATTGAAGAAGTGTATCGTTCGGGTGAAATCAAAATTGCTTCCCTCAAAGATAACACTACACAAGTGGTAAATGGTCAAATACTCAAAAATTATATTTCTAGGGATTCCTATGATGAAGATGTTGATGTTATTCAAGTAATGACTCCGGAGAAGTTCATTAGAGGGAATATTCCAGAATCTGTAGAGTTTTTTTTTGGAATAGGTAACAGTTCTGTTGAGAAAAAGTTCGTGGATTACCTTCCAAGTTGTAATTTATTGGTTTTTGGAAAATATGAAAAATACCGAGCCGACGAGGAGTTGGAGAAGGTGCCCGGAGGCACCACACCACCTGGGCGTGCGGGCCCACCCCTGGCCGTGCCACCCTATGTTGTGGTCGCCCCAGAGCCTCTATCTGACTCGTTTTCGACCTGGACTTTCCTTTTGTTACGCATATTTTTGCTATATAACCCCCCGGACCCCCCAAGGTCCGTATATCGTTTTCTCGCCGTGTTTCCGTTTCGAGCTATTTCTGCCAGGATCTGTTTTCAATTTTAGAAGCATCATGGTCTCCGCCAACAACAACAAGGGGAAGGGACCGAAGGAAGATGACCTCCATGACCGAAAGCTGGAGGAGGAGATTGAGAGTGGAGCTGAAGGAGATGTAGAAGAAAACCCTCGAGTGCGTCCACGCGCTACCATCGCAAGAATTGGAGTGGTTGCAAAACCTTCCAAGCAAACGGCGAGGATGAGCACCGGAGGGAAGGCCCCACGTCACTGCTTATCTTCAAGGACACCAGTTTCAGGCATAAAGAAACCTTTCCGTACTTTAATTCATGAGTATCAATCTAGGAGGGTACCCGAGGCAGAGTTGCCTTCTTGCTGGGATATGGATCGTTCTAACCGTGCAGATAGAGAAAGCTCTCAACCTAAGGAAGTGTGGGGGAAAAATCTTGATGGCTGGAATTCACCGTCTAACAAGCATGCAAACCGTATTGATCACAATACGGAGATGATGCGTATTCTTATGTTCGCAATTGAAGATTTTAAGAAATCAATTGATAAGCTCATCGAGAAGGGTTCACCACCACCACCGAAGAATTGATTCGTCATTGGTATTGGCATCCCCTTGGTTTGTTCCAAGCTTGGGGGAGTGCCGCGGTATCACACCTTTATCTTTCACCATTTTACCTTTTAGTAGAGTCATATCATGATTAGAGAAAATATCATATAGGATGGTTTGCAGTATGGAAGTGTCACTCTCTGGTTGGTTATCGTTGTATCCTCTGGTTTGAGTTGCCGTAATGAAATATTAATGAGAAGGTTCATCATCTACTTGCTCTACTTTATTTGAGTTTGCAATTTTTGTTATGCGATTTATCTTGTTATTAGTATTGGTATCAATGTTGGAGCTTCAAGTTAATCTAGTTGGTTTTGGCAAACTTAGCATCGGTCAGTAGCAACAATTTGTTGAGACTTAAGTAGAAAAGAGGGAGTTGCATGTAGATATATTAATTCATGATCTTTCTTTCTTGTTAGCTCATAATCTTAGTATTCTCAAATAAGTTTGTTTGCACATTCAAGGAAGATTGCATGATTGGCTTTATCATATATGTTTTGTTTGTTTTACTTCAATTCTTATGCTTGCTACCCAACCTTGCTAGCCAAAAACCTGTACTGAGAGGGAATGCTTCTCATGCATCCAAACCTTGATCCCCAAAACCTTGCCATTTGTGTCCACCCTACCTACCTATATGTGGTATTTCACCGCCACTCCAAGTATATTTCTTGTGTGCTACCACCTTCAAAATTACACCTTTTTGTGCCCCTGTTTTAGCTTATGAGGACGCAAATAGAGAATCTTTATCTCACTTGTTGATTGGATTTCACACCCTGGACTAGTGGCTTCATCCGCTTATCCAAATGGTAGAAGAGCCGGCAGCGGGGTTCCCAGCCCCAAATAATAATACAAATTCTCTTCACTATTTTGCCTCTGATTTATGAGTCAAAGCATAATTGTGTAAGCAAAAGAGAAAGAGGGATGAACTTCTATACCAATTGCGTCCTTCAATGGGAGCCGCTCTTGTGAAGTCTAGTTGGCTTATGACATACTGTATTTTTTGTTTGCCATTCGTTGACATAAGCATACACCTCTCTCAAAATTAGACACTCCTCCACGGTTTGTGATTGTTGGCAGGCACCCGAGGATTCGGTTAGCCATGGTTTGTGTAAGAAAGGTTGGAAGGAGTGTCAACCATTTCATACCTCTGTTTTACAAAATAAAAGCTCTAGCACATGAGTGATCCATGCTTCCCTCAGCTGTGACGCCCCGAGATCGGGCATTATGCAGATTCCAGCATTTCCGCCAAATCCGGATAATAACCGATTCCAGGTTGCCACTTATGATAACATTACAATAGTTCACGAATATTCCACAATTACAACAGAAACAGATAGATACAAGATGACTCAGACGAGCCAGGGATACAACTGATACATTACAAAGATCCAAAAATAACAGCGGAAGAAACAACATATCGTCCGTCTACGGACAAGATCCAAATTGGACTAAGAGTCCTGAAGATAACCGAGAGCGTCCAATCCCTGCCCAGGCCAAGCCGGAGGGATTCCCAAGCTAACGTCGTCAGACTTCAAACCTGTTGACTGCAAGTTGGAATTTGCAGCCACGAAAGAGATTCGTGGGTCAGTACGGTTAAGTACTGGCAAGTGGATAAACCATACTCACAAGATACCGGCGTAGCCAGTCATCACAAGTTACAAATACTTTAGGATCAACGAAAAGTAAGGTGTTATTGCAAAAATAAGCGACAACGGGCTGCACTAACCAACTACAGAGAGGTACTACAACTTCCGGCTAACAGAAAGAAGATAAGATCGAGTATTGTAACCAACTGAAAGATAACTTCAAACAAACCCATCCTGGATCTCGCCCCTTATCCGAAGAAGCAATCCGAGGATAACTCACACAGTTGGATTAATGATGGTTCAGATTATTGTGTCAATAAGCCTATTACTAGTCAAGTTGTTAATCATTGGGTGAAAGGTTGTTAATCATTAGGTTTAAGTTGTCCTGAGTACTTGTTAGCCAGTACTTTCACCAAGTAATCCATAACCGCGGGAAACACGGCTTCTCGAGAAGATTATCCCTGCAGGGTTGCACCAATTTAGCCGTACACGCAAGAATAACCCGCCAGATGGGGAGCTAACCCACCAAGCGAGGTACTCTACACAACTCAACTCTTCTTCGCATCAAGCCCAAAGAACCTTGGGCGCACGGCTAATCGAGCCCCGAAGAAAAGGGACCCTCATAGCACTCTAAGACCGTGTCCCCCTATATGCCGACTACGAAAGTTCCACCCGGGATCCAAGGGCTCGCAAGATCATGCATGCAGCAAATGGAAAACCCGAACTAAATGAGGCGATTTGGACGAGATGCGAATCGAGTCAAATTGAGGGGGGCGCCCATACTCGCTTCCCACATGCGGTTAGTGCGCTCATCATGGATCAGTAGACAAGACCCTTTTCCTATTAGGGTCGACACTAGCAGGCCTCAAAACCACAAAGGGCCTCCTGCCGGTGCCTTATCATCAAATTATTATTTAACAATAACAGTAGCATGATTGATTGATTGATTAAACATCGAGCCCCCCAGAACATAATGGAATATAGTAACAGAAAGTAACGGGTAACAGACTCGAGCAAACAACCTAAGCATGCTAGTAAGATACGGGCACAAGCAATGGTTATAGGTGTGGAGGTGAGGCAATATCAAGGTTAAGGGAATCATGTGATGGGTTCGTAACAGAAACAACTACTACTAAGGATAGCAGAAAAGAACAACGGAAAGAATCGGTAACAAGTGATGAAAGGCAGCCATTTGGCAGCAAGTGAGTATACTTGCCTGAGATCCCGCAAGGTAGCCGAACTTGTCGTTGCTCACATCAGCTCAACGTCCTATCCGGGAAGAAGCAACGAACCTCGAACAAACACCGGATGCAACAATTACTACTACGGCAAAAGATCCAGCATGATCTAGATATGGATGCATGACAGGTTAAAGATGCATCAAGGTAAACTAGTTGACAAGATAAACAGATTTAAATGGACCCATATGCAATTTGAGTTGCATATGAAAAGCCCATGAATTATGGTTAGATTATTTGTTTTCCAACTAATCAACAGATGAAGGTGGATCAGCATGATGCATGGATGAGGAAAACAACAAAATAACAACAATAGAATCAATTGAAATAAGGTTTAACAATTTTAGAAATTTTATTTATTAAGTTAGAGAATTTTAGTTCCTTAAGGGTGTCACACAAACAATTGTTGTTTTCATCAAGTTAAAGTGTTCAAAACAAATAACAAAATTTATATTTGAAAAGAACATCAAATTTTAGTTGGATTACATGTTTCAAATATTGAAATTGGAATTAGGATAATTTAATTATGAATTAAACAATATTAAACAAGTTTTAAATGGATTTGAAACAAGTTTGAATTTAATTGAAGTTTTATTTGTTCAAAACATAATTTCAAAATCACATTTGAAAAGTTCACACTTTGATGGTTTGAAAACATATTTTGCATGTTTAAAATTATTTTATTTTGAGCAAGTTATGATTTTATCAAATTTAAATGAATTGAACAAGTTTTAGATTAGTTAGGCAATTTAAATTATTCAAACAATGAAACAAGTTTTATATTTGAATAGGATATTCAAATTGGTATGAAAAACATATTTTATTTGTCTTATTGGGAATTAGTATGAATTATTTATGAATTATTGCAAATTACATTTGAATTATTCAAATTTGAATTTTGAATGCATTTTGAAATTCCAAAACAGGAAACAAAAGTTATATTTGAAAAGGTTATTTGAAATGGCATGGATAACATATTTTATTTGCATTTATTGGATTAGTAATGAATTAGTTATTGATTTTAGAAATTTGCAATTGATTTGTTTGAATTCAAATTTAAATTGCATTTTGGAATTTCAAAACAGTGAACAAATGGATTAGGTGGATGGACAATTTAATTTGGACCAACAAACATATTTAGATTTTATTATTTGGGGTTATGGATTAAAAGTTATTAACAATTTAAATCAGGGGGCTAATCTGCAAGTTAAAAGGACCTAGTTTGAAAAGGAAAAACCGGGCAGGGAGTTTTTGCACTGTGCAGTGGCATACCCTGGGCCACTGCCAGCGGGCCCAGCCCAGCGTGGCAGCCACGCAGGCGTGTGCGCGGTGAGGTGGCCACAGGGGTCACCGAACGGTGGGCCTGCCCAGGCGCGCGCGGGGGGGAAAAAGTGGGGTTTAATTCCCCTAGCTGGGAATCGAACCCGGAACCGGTTGCTGCACGCTAAGGAACTGAACCAATGCAGTGTGGCTCGCTGTTGTGACAGTACAGGGGCTCGACGAAATAAGAGGAGAACCGCGACGCGTTAACTGAACTTCGTTCGTCAGGAACTCTGAACCACGACGGAACAGAACCGAGCGGAAGGCCGCGGTGATCTCCAGTGCGCACGACGGGCGGGTGCTGGCGAGGATGGATGCGTGGTGCGGGCGTGTGTGTGGAGGCAGGCAACAAGAAGGGGACGGGGAGAGGATAGGAGGCGTTGCTCACCTGCGGTGGTCTGTCGACGACGACTGCCGACGGCAGGAAGCAGCGAGCTTTTCTCCGGCGATGGCGCGGCGTCCACGAGGGCTCCCAGCCACTGGCGAGGGGACGGGGAGATGGAGGGAAGCGCACCGGTTCCATTCCCGCCCTCGGGTGCCCCTCGAGGTGGAAGTGTGACCGGCGATGAGGGGAGGAGGTGGCGGTCTGTGGTGGTGATCGGTGGTTCAGTTGGGTTCAGGCAACGAACTACCAGAGAGGAGGGGGAACTAGAGAGGACAGCGGCGATGGGAAGGAGGGGCGCTAGGGTTTTCTGCGAGGCTAGGGCAGAGGTGGGGATTTAAGGGGGAAGAGGACCTGTACGGCATGGCATCGGGGTGGGGTGGGGAGGATCATACGGTGGAGGACATGTTCGTACACAGGGTGACGTCTGCTGGGGAAGACGACAGAAGGAGAGGGGAGGGGTGCTGGGCCAGAATAGAAAAGTGGGCTTAGGGGGAGAGAAAAGAAAGGGGTTGGGCTGGGGTAGTTAGGTTAGCTGCTGCTCACTTTCTTTTTCTTTCTGTTTTTTTTTTCTGAAAACAGATTTGGAAGAAAATTGATAGATTTGTTTAGGAAAAATTCCAGTAAATTTAGGGTAGGTTATTTAGGTAATTAGAAATACATTTCCAAGATTGGTTTGCAGAAAATTTGACATTTTAAAATATTGTTTGTATTTGAAACCATATTGAATGAATTTTCAATATTAAACAAACCTTATTTAAAACAACATTTTTAATAGGGTTACCCCTAAGATTTAATCTGATTGAAAATTAGTTGATTGGCTTGTTAAAGGTTATAATTTCAAAAGTGGTTATGTTTGAGGCATTTGATCTAAAAATGAAGGGGATTTAATTAATTGATTGAAAATAGTTGTTTGATTAAACCCAACAAGTGAATGAGTGATTTGATTTGAATTTTTGAATTAGTCATTAGGGTTTGTTAACAACAGGGACAAATTTATTTAGCAGGCAATTTGTTTAAAACAATTTTCAAACTATTGAAAACAAATGAGGGGTTTAGTTTGCAAGTTGGAACTTGGAAATTTTGAGCAAGGGTGAAAGTTTAAATTGTGTTGAAATTTTCAGTTGTGATGCAAACATGGTGCAATGCAATGTGATGCATATGATGCAAGCAAGACAAACAGGTAACACACCAGGTGTTACAGACGACACCACTAACAAGGGATTGCGCCCTCGCAAACCACCTGCTAACCCGGGAGGGGGAAGAAGTTCGACTATCGATTCTTCGTGCTTCCGTTTGATCTCCTCGACACCGCTAACAAGGGTTTCTCGACACCACTAACAAGAGATTCTTGCTCGGAGTGACGACGATGTTCTTCCACCAGGAATCTTCCGATGATCGAACCTATTAGGTTAAGGGCTCAGAAAACGTCCACCCACGTAGGATCCTAACACTTTGAAAGATTGACAAGGGGGAGAAAACTCAAAAACAAATAGGATGGGAGGGGAAATAGAATAGGGATAAGGAGAAAAACAAGAATCCTATTGAGATGTTTTTCCAAAATAGTTTAGCAGAAATAGTTTTTGACACTCTAGAAACAACGACCGTTAGCGAGGTTATCCTACAGGCTTTGCGGACCCGTTGCTTCGATAACCATTCGTATCGAAACAATATCGGGAATCGGAACCAAGGCTCTGATACCATTTGTGACGCCCCGAGATCGGGCACTATGCAGATTCCAGCATTTCCGCCAAATCCGGATAATAACCGATTCCAGGTTGCCACTTATGATAACATTACAATAGTTCACGAATATTCCACAATTACAACAGAAACAGATAGATACAAGATGACTCAGACGAGCCAGGGATACAACTGATACATTACAAAGATCCAAAAATAACAGCGGAAGAAACAACATATCGTCCGTCTACAGACAAGATCCAAATTGGACTAAGAGTCCTGAAGATAACCGAGAGCGTCCAATCCCTGCCCAGGCCAAGCCGGAGGGATTCCCAAGCTAACGTCGTCAGACTTCAAACCTGTTGACTGCAAGTTGGAATTTGCAGCCACGAAAGAGATTCGTGGGTCAGTACGGTTAAGTACTGGCAAGTGGATAAACCATACTCACAAGATACCGGCGTAGCCAGTCATCACAAGTTACAAATACTTTAGGATCAACGGAAAGTAAGGTGTTATTGCAAAAATAAGCGACAACGGGCTGCACTAACCAACTACAGAGAGGTACTACAACTTCCGGCTAACAGAAAGAAGATAAGATCGAGTATTGTAACCAACTGAAAGATAACTTCAAACAAACCCATCCTGGATCTCGCCCCTTATCCGAAGAAGCAATCCGAGGATAACTCACACAGTTGGATTAATGATGGTTCAGATTATTGTGTCAATAAGCCTATTACTAGTCAAGTTGTTAATCATTGGGTGAAAGGTTGTTAATCATTAGGTTTAAGTTGTCCTGAGTACTTGTTAGCCAGTACTTTCACCAAGTAATCCATAACCGCGGGAAACACGGCTTCTCGAGAAGATTATCCCTGCACGGTTCACCAATTTAGCCGTACACGCAAGAATAACCCGCCAGATGGGGAGCTAACCCACCAAGCGAGGTACTCTACACAACTCAACTCTTCTTCGCATCAAGCCCAAAGAACCTTGGGCGCACGGCTAATCGAGCCCCGAAGAAAAGGGACCCTCATAGCACTCTAAGACCGTGTCCCCCTATATGCCAACTACGAAAGTTCCACCCGGGATCCAAGGGCTCGCAAGATCATGCATGCAGCAAATGGAAAACCCGAACTAAATGAGGCGATTTGGACGAGATGCGAATCGAGTCAAATTGAGGGGGGCGCCCATACTCGCTTCCCACATGCGGTTAGTGCGCTCATCATGGATCAGTAGACAAGACCCTTTTCCTATTAGGGTCGACACTAGCAGGCCTCAAAACCACAAAGGGCCTCCTGCCGGTGCCTTATCATCAAATTATTATTTAACAATAACAGTAGCATGATTGATTGATTGATTAAACATCGAGCCCCCCAGAACATAATGGAATATAGTAACAGAAAGTAACGGGTAACAGACTCGAGCAAACAACCTAAGCATGCTAGTAAGACACGGGCACAAGCAATGGTTATAGGTGTGGAGGTGAGGCAATATCAAGGTTAAGGGAATCATGTGATGGGTTCGTAACAGAAACAACTACTACTAAGGATAGCAGAAAAGAACAACGGAAAGAATCGGTAACAAGTGATGAAAGGCAGCCATTTGGCAGCAAGTGAGTATACTTGCCTGAGATCCCGTAAGGTAGCAGAACTTGTCGTTGCTCACATCAGCTCAACGTCCTATCCGGGAAGAAGCAATGAACCTCGAACAAACACCGGATGCAACAATTACTACTACGGCAAAAGATCCAGCATGATCTAGATATGGATGCATGACAGGTTAAAGATGCATCAAGGTAAACTAGTTGACAAGATAAACAGATTTAAATGGACCCATATGCAATTTGAGTTGCATATGAAAAGCCCATGAATTATGGTTAGATTATTTGTTTTCCAACTAATCAACAGATGAAGGTGGATCAGCATGATGCATGGATGAGGAAAACAACAAAATAACAACAATAGAATCAATTGAAATAAGGTTTAACAATTTTAGAAATTTTATTTATTAAGTTAGAGAATTTTAGTTCCTTAAGGGTGTCACACAAACAATTGTTGTTTTCATCAAGTTAAAGTGTTCAAAACAAATAACAAAATTTATATTTGAAAAAAACATCAAATTTTAGTTGGATTGCATGTTTCAAATATTGAAATTGGAATTAGGATAATTTAATTATGAATTAAACAATATTAAACAAGTTTTAAATGGATTTGAAACAAGTTTGAATTTAATTGAAGTTTTATTTGTTCAAAACATAATTTCAAACTCACATTTGAAAAGTTCACACTTTGATGGTTTGAAAACATATTTTGCATGTTCAAAATTATTTTATTTTGAGCAAGTTATGATTTTATCAAATTTAAATGAATTGAACAAGTTTTAGATTAGTTAGGCAATTTAAATTATTCAAACAATGAAACAAGTTTTATATTTGAATAGGATATTCAAATTGGTATGAAAAACATATTTTATTTGTCTTATTGGGAATTAGTATGAATTATTTATGAATTATTGCAAATTACATTTGAATTATTCAAATTTGAATTTTAAATGCATTTTGAAATTCCAAAACAGGAAACAAAAGTTATATTTGAAAAGGTTATTTGAAATGGCATGGAAAACATATTTTATTTGCATTTATTTGATTAGTAATGAATTAGTTATTGATTTTAGAAATTTGCAATTGATTTGTTTGAATTCAAATTTAAATTGCATTTTGGAAATTCAAAACAGTGAAAAAATGGATTAGGTGGATGGACAATTTAATTTGGACCAACAAACATATTTAGATTTTATTATTTGGGGTTATGGATTAAAAGTTATTAACAATTTAAATCAGGGGGCTAATCTGCAAGTTAAAAGGACCTAGTTTGAAAAGGAAAAACTGGGCAGGGAGTTTTTGCACTGTGCAGTGGCATACCCTGGGCCACTGCCAGCGGGCCCAGCCCAGCGTGGCAGCCACGCAGGCGTGTGCGCGGTGAGGTGGCCACAGGGGTCACCGAACGGTGGGCCTGCCCAGGCGCGCGGGGGGGGGGGGAAGTGGGGTTTAATTCCCCTAGCTGGGAATCGAACCCGGAACCGGTTGCTGCACGCTAAGGAACTGAACCAATGCAGTGTGGCTCGCTGTTGTGACAGTACAGGGGCTCGACGAAATAAGAGGAGAACCGCGACGCGTTAACTGAACTTCGTTCGTCAGGAACTCTGAACCACGACGGAACAGAACCGAGCGGAAGGCCGCGGTGATCTCCAGTGCGCACGACGGGCGGGTGCTGGCGAGGATGGATGCGTGGTGCGGGCGTGTGTGTGGAGGCAGGCAACAAGAAGGGGACGGGGAGAGGATAGGAGGCGCTGCTCACCTGCGGTGGTCTGTCGACGACGACTGCCGACGGCAGGAAGCATCGAGCTTTTCTCCGGCGATGGCGCGGCGTCCACGAGGGCTCCCAGCCGCTGGCGAGGGGACGGGGAGATGGAGGGAAGCGCACCGGTTCCTTTCCCGCCCTCGGGTGCCCCTCGAGGTGGAAGTGTGACCGGCGATGAGGGGAGGAGGTGGCGGTCTGTGGTGGTGATCGGTGGTTCAGTTGGGTTCAGGCAACGAACTACCAGAGAGGAGGGGGAACTAGAGAGGACGGCGGCGATGGGAAGGAGGGGCGCTAGGGTTTTCTGCGAGGCTAGGGCAGAGGTGGGGATTTAAGGGGGAAGAGGACCTGTACGGCATGGCATCGGGGTGGGGTGGGGAGGATCATACGGTGGAGGACATGTTCGTACACAGGGTGACGTCTGCTGGGGAAGACGACAGAAGGAGAGGGGAGGGGTGCTGGGCCAGAATAGAAAAGTGGGCTTAGGGGGAGAGAAAAGAAAGGGGTTGGGCTGGGGTAGTTAGGTTAGCTGCTGCTCACTTTCTTTTTCTTTCTGTTTTTTTTTTTCTGAAAACAGATTTGGAAGAAAATTGATAGATTTGTTTAGGAAAAATTCCAGTAAATTTAGGGTAGGTTATTTAGGTAATTAGAAATACATTTCCAAGATTGGTTTGCAGAAAATTTGACATTTTAAAATATTGTTTGTATTTGAAACCATATTGAATGAATTTTCAATATTAAACAAACCTTATTTAAAACAACATTTTTAATAGGGTTACCCCTAAGATTTAATCTGATTGAAAATTAGTTGATTGGCTTGTTAAAGATTATAATTTCAAAAGTGGTTATGTTTGAGGCATTTGATCTAAAAATGAAGGGGATTTAATTAATTGATTGAAAATAGTTGTTTGATTAAACCCAACAAGTGAATGAGTGATTTGATTTGAATTTTTGAATTAGTCATTAGGGTTTGTTAACAACAGGGACAAATTTATTTAGCAGGCAATTTGTTTAAAACAATTTTCAAACTATTGAAAACAAATGAGGGGTTTAGTTTGCAAGTTGGAACTTGGAAATTTTGAGCAAGGGTGAAAGTTTAAATTGTGTTGAAATTTTCAGTTGTGATGCAAACATGGTGCAATGCAATGTGATGCATATGATGCAAGCAAGACAAACAGGTAACACCCCAGGTGTTACATCAGCGAAGGGCCTATCATTTTCCTTTATGTTGAGTCAGTAAACCTATTTGTTTCTGTCTTAAGCAAGCATTTGAGTTGTTGGGATTCATCCAGCTATATGGGTATTTACTCAATCATGTTCTTTATTCTTACTTGTTTGAACAAATTCTCTTATCTGTTTGAATACCAATTTGAAAGTTACCAATGTCTGCAAAGAGACTGTTATAATTGAGCATGATAAACTTTGCAATATAAGCTCTAGTATAAAGACTCTGATTGAAAGATAAGTACACTGTTAATTGTTCTCTGACCAAGAACAAAGTTTGCCTTTACCAATTTTGATTTAGTTTTTGCACCTTTGTTGTTCCTTTACTTGTTTCAACTTTGATTATATGAGAGGAAGTTGTTGTCTAAAATGATTTGTTCTTTGTTAGATGTGATACCTCTAGTCCGTATTTTATTTATCGACACCTCACTCCATAAACCTGTGGTCATGTTTACTGAGTTCAGCTTCGCTTGGGGACAAGCGAGGTCTAAGCTTGGGGGGAGTTGATACGTCCATTTTGCATCACTGTTTTATATTGTTATTTTCTGTTATTCATCGATATATTTCATGTTATGATGCGTCACTTATGTTATTTTAACTTATTTTGCATGTTTCATTATTTCTGGAGAATAAACACCGGGACCAGAAATATGATGGAAAAAGCACCGTCAGGATACCCTATTTCAGAAGTTCAGAAGAAGAGGGGGGACACCAAAGATGTTTTAGAAGTTCAGAGGAGGAGGCTAGACAGAAGGGGAGCCAGAGGGGGCCACCAGGGGCCCACACCATGGGGTGGCGCGCCCCCTGGCCACGCCGCCAGGTGGTGTGGCCACACTGGCCCACACCATGGGGTGGCGCGCCCCCTGGCCGCGCCGCCAGGTGGTGTGGCCACACTGGCCCACACCATGGGGTGGCGCGCCCCCTGGCCGCGCCTCCAGGTGGTGTGGCCACACTGGCCCACCTCTGGTCGACCCCTTTCGCATACTTGACCCCCATGGAACCCTAAGCCCCGGAATATCATCAAAGAATTATTCCGCCGCCGCCTCGGGACGGAAAACACCAGAGAGAGAAAAGCTCTCCGGCAGGGAGAAATCTGCCGGGAAATTCCTCTCCGGAGAGGGGAAATCATCGCCATCGTCACCGTCATCGCTCTGGGAATCATCAAGATCGTCATCGTCATCATCATCACCACCAGCACCATCAACCTCATCATCCTCCTTCATCCCGCTATAACAATTAGGGGCCTCTATCGTTGTTTTACATTAGATATCTCTCCCGGTGTGGATTACTTGTTAGTAGTTGATGCGTGTGAGATTTATCGGTGTTAGCACTTTATGACCAGATTGTTATTATCCATTATATCACCACTGATTATGATCCATATGATGTCTTGTGAGTACTTCCTTTAGTTCTTAAGGACATGGGAGAAGTCATGATGTTAGTAGTGAATTATGTTGAAGTAATATCTCGTGGTTCGGTATTTAAGTTGTGGCGCTATTCTTCTAGTGGTGTCATGTGAACGTCGACTACATGATTCTTCACCTTTATGGGCCTAGGAGGATTCATTGTGTATTTGGTTACTAATCGTGGGGTTGCCAGAGTGACAGAAACCTAAACCCCCGTTAGGGAACCAATGCACGAGGGAGCGTAGAATCCCAGAGTTTAAAGGCTGTGGTTAGATTTATCCTAATTACTTCACTGTATTTGCGGATGCTTATGAGGGGTATAATAACAAGTATGTATTAGTCCTAGTTGGGCGGTGCATTAGCATAGGTTCACCCACACAACAGTTCACGAACCAATTGATATTAATCAACAGTAATGAAGCGAAAGCACTTGACGAAATTCCCATGTGTCCTCGAGAACGTTTGGTAGTGATAAGTAGAACAACCGGCTTGTCCTTTGCACTCAAAAGGATTGGGCCACTCGCTGCAATATTATTTACTGTTATTTATTTACTCACACTTTATTTATTTGCTATATCAAAAACCTCCAAAAAACCGTTTGCTAGTGTTTACAGTGAATTCTCTATCCAGCCTGCTTGTCAACACCTTCTACTCCTCGTTGGGTTCGACACTTATTTGTAGAAATTACTACAATACACCCCCTATAATTGTGGGTCATCAATGCTTATTCACTTGAAAACACTTGATTCCATTTTTCTGGGCCTAGCTAAAAGGCGTTAAAGAAAAACACTTCTTGGAAGATAACCCATAGTTTTATTTTTGCTTTGCTTTTTTCTGGTTTCTTTGAGTAAAGGGGTTGTATACTTCTGTAGAAACTCCTTTGTATCTTTATTTTCATGTTTTAGTTGTGTCAAGTAAAGTTTCTGACGAGCGTTGGAGTTGGTTTTAGATTTCTGGGCAGGAAACAGATTTCTGATGTCCACCGTAAAAAATCGTATAATTCACAGGAACATCAGAATGACATGAAATTGTTTGTGATTATTCCTCAGCTATATCCGCAACTTTTAAATTCTTTAAGTTTTTTTATCTGACTAACGTAAGTGCCCCGCAAAAATTCGTCTTTACAGACTGTTCTGGTTTTGACAGATTCTGCCATTTTTGTTGCATTTGCTCTTTTACGATATCAAGTGGATTTCTTTGCTTCACGGAACATCAGTGTCTGTAGCTAATGTTTAAAAGTATCAATACCACTTGTTCCCATACATAACCTATGGATTTTTTATTGTTGCACTAACCCTCTAATGCGAATAACTCTTTGAGTGTGGTGTGAAGGAAGTTTTCAAGGGTCAATAGAAGAGGGTGATATATGTGATCAAGAAGAGTGAAAGGTCAATGCTTGGAGATTCCCCCTTGGTTCATCAAATAAGATTTTAAGAAAACTCAATCATCTAAGCTTGGGGATGCCCAAGGCATCCCCTTCTTCATCAACAATCTATCAGGTCACTTCTAGTGAAACTATATTTTTATTCGGTCACATCGTATGAAGTGTACTTGGAGCGTCTGTTTGTTTTTCTTTTGTGTTCTCTTATTTTTTTTTATCCTTGATGCAATAATATAATTGGACCCTAGCATTCCTTGTTTGGGAGAGAGACACGCTCCGCTTTTTCGTTTGAATACTCGTTATGCTCGTATTCTTAGTTTTTCTTCTATCTGCTGCAAAAATTTCTGTTTAGCTTTTGTTTTCTTTGCATCTCTTATTCAGAGCTGTTATTTTTAGTAGTGTTGTGTGAGTATTCTCATGTTTGCTTGCTGTATCATTTAGAGAGTTTTTGTTAGAACATATTTTGTATGGTGCTTGTTGGGAAAAGAAATTGCTGCTTGTAGTAGAATTTATAAGGGTGCAAGTGGAAACTTGTATAGACTGTGGCTAGACTTTTTCGTATCATGCTAGATGTTATTTTAATTCTAAAGCCTAGTGGTTATTTAGTAGCATGATTTTTCTCAAATATCTTAGAGTGTTTAATGTTCCATTGAAAGAATCATGCACTAGTAGAAAACGGACCTATAGTCCCGGGTCGTAAGGGGCTCTTGTCCCAGATTGCAATCCGAGACTACGCAATCGGGACTAGAGGCCCCCCTTAGTCCAGGTGGTCCACGAACCGGGACTAAAGGGCCTCCACGCGGCCGTCCCAGTCATCGCGGGCTGGAGGTCCTTTAGTACCGGGCCGTAACACGAGCCGGGACTAAAGGTTTCCTGCCGCGACAGAGTTTTCAGCAGTTTCTCTGCCGCGACAGGATTTGTGTTGTCTCTTCGTTTTTTATCCATTTGATTTCTGTTTCAAATTGTGTTTAATTTCTAATTTCAAACATGCTTCCATACACATATTCTACGATACTACGACATACACAAAGTAGATGCATACACACACACACACACACACACACACACACACACACACATATATATATATATAATGTTCGTTCTCTTGCGAGCATACGTACATATATATACAAGTTCGAACATATAAGTATCACATTGTTTTGAACATGGGAATTCACTGTCGTGGTCCACCTAAAAGGAGTCCATCGTCCTGCTGATAATGTTCTCCTTTTGGATTAATGAACTCCGTCATCAGAAATCCTGCCGGTTCCTCTTGAATTGCTCGTAGGCGCTCGTCAGGTAGGAGGTTCCGTCGTACATTCATGATATGTATTATAATTAAAGAGTTCAATAAGATATATAAGTTGACTGAAACACAACGCAATTCATAGAAAATAAAACTTTGAATATTGTTTACGTACTTGAATTGTGTTTGTATTATGTGTTCGCTCAGTGGTCAACGACCGAATGTACTAGCAGACGTAGTATCTACATAAATTAGTCCCCGGTGGCTGCTGCAAACCCTTCACCAGTTTAAAAGATAGCCCAACTTTGAATTCACCTCGTGTGACCGATATGAACCATTTCCAACACTTGCTTGGCAAGGAAAATGAACAAAGGAGTTACTAATTACTTGATATCAGAAAATGAACGAGAAATATATATATATATAATAATAATAATAATAATGTGATACTGATTGAAATTACTTTTGCAGCATTGCTTTCATTCCTTTCCACTGGGTGTCGTCGCTCCTATTTAATGAGTCCATGACTTCAACATGGGACTTCTCAAGGTTAATGTTTATTAGAATCCAGTGAAATCTACGGACGTTTACATAAGAAGACGTGAATAATAACTCATCAATTGCACTTAACATCGAGTAAGCAAAAAAAGTATATATGTACAAAGACAAAAACACTCACTGAAAGTTTAAAGGAAATAGTATTTCGGAAACGAAGTCTTGCTTGACTAAAAATCTGTACAGGTCATCCTCCACGTCGCCGGGGTGGCGCTTTAACACATGGTCATTGACGATATATGGGTCAATGAACCCAACTAGGAAGACACTCTGTCTTTGGCATTCGAGCTTCTTCATTCTGCATAATAGCGTACAAAAGAATTTAGTCAGGATAGCAAGACAAAATACTTAATTACATTAATATATAAATCAGTTACAAAACATAGCAAACGACGATCAATTTTTCAAGGGTGCGCAGATTAAATAACTGAAACAATTCTGACATATTAATCATTATGGAGTAAGGTTTGTAGTGATGCTCCACTCTAACATCGGCCGCAAACCAGTCTTTCACGGCCTTATTCTCTGTTTGCCTCATATACCAAGCGTGGAGATTTCACATATGTGTTGGTAGCTCCCGTTCCTCCTTAGCATCGACCAGAGGATCCCCTTTGGCATATTGCCGTTCTACCCCAGCAATTGGCATATCTCCTATGCCTAACAAGGCACCAACAGACATACCAATTTTGTCAGCACGTCTTTGGGCCTCCGATACAGAAATACCCATATCTTTACATGTAGCTGCCACTCTGGCGTTCATTAATATGAAGTCCTTATCCATTTGGGTTCTATATTCGTTGTCGACATAAGAACTCACTACGAGCGGGAGGATCGATTGTTGTTCCTGTTCTCCGAGCTGGGCAGTTTGTTTATTTGCAGCAACTTTCATAATTTGACGGTCATAGTCTGATCTCGGATTCATCTTATATTGTGTTGGTTGCTCAAGAAATCCCTTAGCCCATGCTACGTTTTTTTTAAAAAAAAACCTATTTCTCCACGAGCTTCTTCGGTGCAAAATGGGCCTTCACTTTGAGAGCCACATCCGCTGTTGTTTCCTCATCAGTCTTATCATAAGGTCTTATTTCAATAGGCTTTGGTTCTTTTGGTATCCTCTTCTGCTTTGGAGTAGAGTTAATCTTCTTAGACGTCTCACGAGTGGCAATGCTCTTCCGCTTTATCCCTGGACATCGAGGGGGAGGCGTCGGCTGACGCGCCAGAGGTGGACTAGGGGTAGGCGTCGGCTGACGCGCCGGAGGTGGACTAGGGGGAGGCGTCGGCGGACGCTCCTAAGGAGACATGGTGGGAGGCGTTGGCTGACGCGCCGGAGGTGGACTAGGGGAGGCGTCGGCTGACGCGCCTGAGGAGACATGGTGGGAGGCGTTGGCTGAGGCGCCGGAGGTGAAATAGTGGGAGGCATCGGCTGACGCGCCGGAGGTGGACTAGGGGGAGGCGTCGACTGATTCCTCGGAGTCGGTCGCCTTGGAGCCGAGCCTGGAAACCTGATGAAATTCTTTTGACATAGAATGATATGGCGCATGACATCTCATAGTTTCGTATCCCCTTCGGGTGTAGGGATGTCAATCTCTAGGTCCTCATACCCCTGCACTAGTTGATCCACCGTGACACGAGCATAGCCAGGTGGAATTGGATTCCCATGGTGGAGTGCTCCAGGTAGACAAGGTAAAGCAGTGCCGGACGCCACCTTTAAGAACATGTTCTTCATTGGCTGATGTAGCTCACACTGTTTCATCTCTTTGACATCATCCATGAGGTAGCGAGGCGCTAGTGTATCATCCCTCATTGTATGATCAGTAGCCTGCGTGGAAGCCACGCTGCTTCTCCGCTGGCTATTATTATCCATTGGAGGGTCGTCAACCGGATGAGATGTCCTTTGGCTAAGTGCTTGCATTGCTTGCTTCAACTGAGTCTTTTCTGTTTCTATTTTCCCGATCCAGGCTGCGGCCTGCTCTGCTAACCAGTCCTTCTTTCTCTGCCGGCTTCTGTAAGTGTCAGCGGAGTGGGAAAACTCATCCTTCCAGTTAACATCGGCCCCTAAGCCTCATGTTCTTCCTGATTTCTCCTCATTTCCGAGGGCGCGTGTTAGCTCGTCGTTCTCTCTGTCGGGCCGGAACAATCCCTTTTGAGCGCCAGCCATTGCTTGAATTAGTGCGTTGGTGGGTACCACAATTTTCTCATTAACAATTGTCTCTCTTGTTTCTTCGTTCAGCGTCCCCCATGCCCGTACCACCACCACTTGGCCCTGTCGGGCCATCCATCTGTACATGGGGTGATCCCTCTAGCCCTGATCCGCGCCTCCATAGATTTAGACACGACAGTCTTGTAGCCACATGTCCCCAATTTATGGCGGTACACCTTTTTGTCAGTATTTATCTTATTTTTTCTCGACCTTTCCTTGGCCACTACAGATTTCTTGTAGTCCTGAAATTCCTTCCACTGTCCTCTCAATCTCTCTAATGCGCCGGAGAAATCTGGAGTTTTACCTTTCGCGACATATTTTGCGTATAATTTCTTCTTGTAGTTCCGGAATTGTTCGGCCATCTTACTTAGAGCCCAGGACTTCACTTTATCTCTTCTTTCCTTGCCTCCCGGAATTGCGATACCATCTGGTCCGTATTCTTCATAGTTTGCAGGTAGTCTGAAAAAATCCTTAAGCTTGTCCCAAAGATCATTCTTGGTTCTTTCACCAACATAACTAGCTGAATCATCGGTTTTCTTTGGCTTAACCCACTCTTGAATGGTGATAGGTACGTTGTCCCTAACAATCACTCCACATTGATTTATGAATATCCTCGCGTGATCTGTTGGAGCACTCGGTCTACCATTCTCTTGGATTGCGTCAATGTTGAACCTTTTTTTACCGTCCAACTTTTTGTTCGGCCCTCGTTTTGTAGCTGTCGACGATTGCATCGATGTGGAGGGCTAAAGGAAGAAAGAGAGATCGATTAATATATATATATATACACACAAATGAATCAATGAATCTGCTCACAAGACACTTAATATATATACATATACCTCGCTGGTTATTGCCGAGGGCTCAACGGTGTCATCTTCTTCACCATTATCGCTGTTTGTTGTCGAGGGATCAACTGTGGCATTTTCTGTGTCCACCGGTTCTTGTAGAACTCCCTGGTTCTGCTCACCCGTTTGGAGGTCTAGATATGAGTCAATCTCATCCTCATTTTCGACATGGATGCCTTCTTCATATTGAGCGGTGGTACCTTCTCTTATCATTTCCCAGATAGCGTATTGACCAGTGTTTCCTGTGGGGTCGTCCATAACTTAACTATTCCAGAAATAAAAGTAAACAAGTTAGAAAAAAGAGTAACTATATGTTGCAGATCCTCACTTCAATTATAAAAGCAACATTGATGAAATATGCAAAAGTACCAATACACACCAAGAGTTACATAGCTTGGGTTCATTTTTATTTAACCCTAATACATCACGATCGAATAATGTCACTTATACATTCATGAAACATCTCTCAAACTAATTAACTCCGACCAAGTCCTAAGTCGCGGGGTGCTGAGTCGCGGGCGCTGTGCATCCATAGGTAAGGAACCCTCACGGGGTCATAGCTCACGTGGCAAGGAACACTCCGAATAATCGACCAAGTGTTGCTATACTCCATATCGAGCAAGTACACGTAGCGACGTACGTGCTCGTCCTCCTCCCTGATACCCTGACGTACCACCTCCTCAGGGGCCGGCTCTCTTCGCACGGACCGTGGCCCACGCGATCGCCACCAAAGAAGATACGGGTCGACCACGTCACCCGGATTTCTCACCAAGCTGCTTCTCCCGGTAGTAAGGACCTCCGAGTGCCAGCCCGGCGGAGCTCAGTCTCGGACATCGCCCGTCGGGTCCAACAGAGACATCGTCGCTAAGAAAAATAAACTAAAAACACGTGCATGATATATGGACTAAGTAAATATTCCTAATTAAGTAAAAGTTCACTAAGTAAAAAATTCTACTAATTATAAACATTCACTAAGTAAATTTCTAAACTAAAATTCCTAGATTGTAAAAATTCACTAAGTTTCTAAACTAAAATTCACTAAGTTTTTAAACTAAAAATTCTACTAATTATAAAATTCACTAAGTTTCTAAACTAGTTTTCCTAAGTAAATATTCGTAATTAAGTTTCTAAACTAAATATTCCTATGTTTCTACACTAATTTTACTAGCTAACTAAAATCAACTAGCACTAACACTAGGTACACTACGTACGTACGTGTGTGCATGCATGCATGCATTCTCACCGGTGTGGAGAGGATCGTCGATCGGAGTTTCTCGATCGGACTTTGCCGGGCACGTGACGGAGGAGTGCACCGGAGCAGGCGGCGGCACGAGTGTAGCACGGGGCGGCGCGGGGAGCCACGGGGACGTGGCGGTGCGACGTGGGGAGGTGCGGTGGAGGACAGCGTCGGGCAGCGCTTCCGCGTCTCCTTGTCTGTATTCTCATCGCGTGAATGAAATTGTGAGGAAAAAGATCGTGGTCTCCCCGTTTAAATAGCCAAGACCTCTAGTCCTGGGTCGTGGCACCGTCCGCACTAGAGGCCCCCCTCTAGTCCCGAGCTGTGCCACGACCCGGGACTAAAGGCGAAATTTGGGCGCGGAACAACAGTTCGCGCGCAGGACCTACGACCCGGGACTACATCTCCAATTTTGGAAATTGTTTTTCTCACTTAAACATTTAAATTCTTTTAGTGTTTTGGGTTTTTGGTGACTTTCCAATCTGACAATAGTATGAACATGAAAAATGTCTGAACCAGAATATAAATCTAACATTAGGGAGGGAACCGGTACATCTAGATAAACAAGGCAGTACATAATGGCAACAGCGGATCTAAACCTAAACGGAGAGCATAAATCAAGCTAACAATACGGAGGGGGCCGATGCATCTAGATAAACAAGGCAGTACATAATGGCAAGAGTGGATCTGATATGCTAGTCATACTCCTGCCTAGGCCTATAGTACTCCGACTCGTAGTCGTCGTAGTCGCCGATGTCGTTGTCACTATCGTCGGACGGTGCTCTGGATTCCCTCGGAGGATCAGGACGCATGGACTGGGCGTGAGGGTAGCGCAGGCGGGGGTTATCGCCGGCCCTAATGTAGTTCTTGACGCTCTGAAGAGTCCGTCTGTCGCCCCACCACAGCTGACGACCGGCCTCGTTGAAGTTCGAACGAGGCGGGCCGTTCTCCTCGTACCCGGCGAGCGCCCTCTCACGCCGATTAATGAAGAAGGCATCCCAAGTAGGGTGGTAGTCGGGATTCCAACGGGGATTCCTCCGCTGCTCCGGTGTGAGATCGTGGTAGTAGTGGTTCGTGATGGCCGCCCGACGCGCCACACCTTGACGAACACGAGGGACCGGCACTCCTCCGGCGCTCAGCATCCAACCGGCGGGGATGCTGTAGCCGGGCGGGCAGGGGTAGTTCGAGGCGGAAAGCGCCTCCGCCTGCAGGAAGGTTAGAGTGGGTACGGTAGAAGCCATGGGAGAGTGGTGAGGTTGCAGATGTGAGTTTATATGTGTTTATGCCAATGGTGGAAATGCATACATATATATAGTGAGAAGAAACATACCCTTTAGTCCCGACCTGTTTTACCAACCGAGACTAAATGGTTAGGGTTTTGTTGGGACCAATCAGAAAGAATCACACAGATCGTGTGTTTCTTTTAAGCTCTTGTGAGTCGTTGGATCAGGGGTATGTTTCTTTCGAGCTCTTGTGAGCCTTTCGATCAGGGGTACGGTGTGTTTCTTTCGAGCGCTTGTGAGCCGTTGGATCAGGGGTATTTCTTTCGAGCGCTTATTAACCGTTGGATCGAAACCCTAGCACAACACTTTGTGAGCCAGAGGACACTATATATAGCCCACCTCTTAGATTCCCTGCATACATCATTCAGTTCACGACCGAATACAAATCATCTGGATTCGCCAGCATACGTCCCACCATGCATTTGATATGCATATATGCACTCAGGAGCCACGGTAGGGATGTATGCTGGCAATACCGATTGTTTTGTTCTACCTCCGGCATAAAAGGTTTGACAAAAGGTTTGATACATCATTCAGTTCATCGAACGAATACAAATCATCCGGATTCGCCAGCATACGTCCGATCGTGCATTTTATATGCATATATGCACTGAGGAGCCACGGTCGGGCTATATGCTGGCGATACCGATTGTTTTCTCTACCTCCGGCATAAAAGGTTTGACAAAAGGTTTGATACATCATTTAGTTCATCGATCGAATACAAATCATCCGGATTTGCCAGCATACGTCCGACCGTGCATTTGATATGTATATATGCACTCAGGAGCCACGGTCGGGCTGTATGTTGGCGATACCGATTGTTTTGTTCTACCTCCAGCATAAAAGTTTTGATACATTTATTATTACACATCCTCCACATTCTTCTTCGCATATATATATGTCCGCTTATGATCGCCTCGGCCGTAACCATGGAGCATCTTCATCATTTAACATGATTCTTGGGTCAGTCTTCACATTGAAGGGGGAATTTCACTGAACTGATTATAATATTTTGACATGTCTGTCTTGTCCTCCACCCCCACGATCTTTCTTTTCCCTGAAAGAACTATGTGACGTTTTGGTTCATCGCTTGATGTATTTGTTTTCTTTTCTTTTTTGCGGTATGGTAGCCATGTCCTTCACAGAGAAAACCTGAGCAACGTCTTTGGCTAGGACAAATGGTTCTTCTCTATACCCAAGATTGTTCAGATCCACTGTTGTCATCCCGTACAGCTTGTCTACTTTTACCCCGCCTCCTGACATCTTGACCCATTGGCACCGAAACAACATGACTTCAAAAGAAGGTCCATAGTCAAGTTCCCATATCTTCTCTATGTAACCATAATATATGTCCTTTTGCTCATTGTTGTTTGTTGCATCAAAGCGGACACCACTATTTTGGTTGGTGCTCTTTTTATCTTGGGCTATCGTGTAAAATGTATTCCCATTTATTTCATACCCTTCGAAACTCATTATAGTCGAAGATGGTGACCTGGCCAAGGAGTACAACTCATCTCCAACATCTCTTGTAAATCATTAGATGTGATTGCAACCAATTGTCGAAAGTCGCCATGTGGAGCCGTGAAACAAAGGCGTTAGTCTAGCCGGGGTTTTGGGAGCGTACAATATTCTTGTGTTCCTCAATGTATGGAGCCACCAAGATGGAATTTTGAAGAACTGTGTAGTGTGCTTGAGCGAAAGAATTCCTGTCCATACATATTTTTGATTTCTTACCAAGTGTGCCTTTTCCACTAAGTCTACCCTCGTGCCGCGATTGAGGAAGACCAATCGATTTAAGGTTAGGAATAAAGTCAACACAGAACTCAATGACCTCCTCTGTTCCATAGCCCTTGGCGATGCTTCCTTTTGGCCTAGGACGGTTACGAACATATTTCTTTATCACTCCCATGAACCTCTCAAAGGGGAACATATTGTGTAGAAATACAACACCGAGAACGAAAATCTCTTCCACTAGGTGAACCAGGAGGTGCGTCATAATATTGAAGAATGATGGTGGGAACACCAACTCAAAACTGACAAGACACTGGACCACATCATTCTGTAACTGCGGCGGATCTTCTAGATTGTTTACCTTCTGAGAGATTGCATTGAGGAATGCACATAGTTTCACAATTGGTAGTCGAACATTATCAGGTAGAAGGCCCCTCAATGCAACTGGAAGAAACTGCGTCATAATCACGTGGCAGTCATGAGACTTTAGGTTCTGGAACTTTTTCTCTGCCATATTTATTATTCCCTTTATATTCGACGAGAAACCAGACGGGACCTTGATACTGCTCAAGCATTCAAAAAAAGATTTCCTTCTCTGCTTTGGTAAGAACGTAGCTGGCAGGACCTCGAAACCGTTCTGGATGCAGTCCTTCTAGGTCTTTAATATGTTGATGGTCCTCCCGTGCTTCCGCTGTATCTTTTTTCTTCCCATACACGCCCAAGAAGCCTAGCAGGCTCACACAAAGATTCTTCGTCACATGCATCATGTCGATTGCAGAGCGGACCTCCAGGAATTCCAAATAGGGTAGATCCTGATGTCTACGCACGCTTCTATTCTTGTAGACAGTATTGGGCCTCCAAGTGCAGAGGTTTGTAGAACAGCAGCAAGTTTCCCTTAAGTGGATTACCCAAGGTTTATCGAACTCAGGGAGTAAGAGGTCAAAGGTATCCCTCTCAAGCAACCCTGCAATCACGATACAAGAAGTATCTTGTGTCCCCAACACACCTAATACAATTGTCAGTTGTATAGGAGCACTAGTTCGGCAAAGAGAGAGTAAAATACAAGTAGTATGGATGATTATATGTGACAATAGCAATCTGAAATAAAAATGGCAGTGATGGTGCAGATCTTGCACTCGTTGGGATACCCCAAGAGGAGGGTGTGATGATCACAACGGTAGGAGTTTTCCCCTTAGTTAAGAATCAAGGTTATCAATCCAGTAGGAGAAGGAGGACCTTTGGAATGTTGATGCCACTCACGGTGGTGCTGGCGCTTCACCGGTGTCAGCAACAACGTGGAACCTGCACACAACACAACCAAAATACTTTGCCCCAACGGTACAGTGAGGTTGTCAATCTCATCGGTCTTGCTGAAAACAAAGATTAGACGTATAGTGTGGAAAACAGTGTATGCTTGCAGAAAGTAAAGAGAGTAGGAAATTTTTGTGGTTTGTTTAAAAGTGTGGAAAAATGGACCGGGGTTCATAATTTCACTAGTGGTGTCTCTCCATAAAAGATAGCATGCTGGGTGAACAAATTACAGCTGGGCAATTGACAAATAGAGGTTGCACCGTAGTGCACAATATGACATGAAGATTACTATGCTATTTAGTGTGGGCATTACAACAAGATACATAGACCGACATCCATCTGCATCTATGACTAATAATCCACCCTCAGTTTATTATCCAAACCCCCTCAGGTATTAAGTTGCAAGCAACAGATAATTGCATTAAACAAAGTGTGTAATGTAAGCAATGATTATGCACGCGGGCGCTCTCACCGCTGTTTTCTCCCTAATGGCAACAACACATCCCCCCTTCACGTTTCTGTTACTCGAGCAAGGCAACAAGGAGGCATGAACCCACTATCGAGCATAAATACTCCCACTTGGAGTCACTAGCAACTACTTGGCAAGAATAACCACTAGCAACGGAGAGCATGCAAGATCACAAATAACATATGCAAATAAAGAATATAATCAACTTGGCATAATTCAATATTCATCGGATCCCAGCAAACAAAGCACAAAGAATTACATAAGATCAATCTCGATCATGATAGGCAGCTCACGAGATCTAAACATGGAGGCATATGAGAAGAAGACAACCATCTAGCTACAGCTACAAACCCGTAGTCCAAGGATGAACTACTCACACATCACTCTGGAAGCAGGCATGGTGATGAAGAGGCCTCCGGTGATGATCTCCTCTCCGGCAGGGTGCCGGAAACAGCTTCAGAACCCCCTGATCTGGGGTTGATGGTGACGTCGGCCGCATAACTTTTTCGGGGATTTTGATCAGGTGCCTAGGGTTTTCCATCCGGGGGGCTTAAATAGGCGAAAGGCCAAAGGCGGTGGAGGCAGGGGGACCCACACCTATGGTTGGCGCGGCCAGGGGGCGCGCCACCCTATGGTGTGGCCCCCTGCTGCCCCTCTTCGACTCCTCTTCGGTCTTCTGGATCCTTACGGGGAAAATATGACTTCGGGCTTCGAATTTTCCAATTCCAAAAATATTTCCAGAACAACTTTTCTGAAACTAAAAAAAATAGCAGAAAACAGGAACTGGCTCTGTGGCATCTTGTTAATAGGTTAGTCCGGAAAATCGATAAAAATGACATAAAGAAGGGAGAAAACATGTAGCAATTGGCATAATATGATCATAGAGCATCAGAAATTCTAGATACGTTGGAGCCGTATCAAGGTTATAAATGCATATAGTCACGGGCCAGGTGCTATGGCTGGTGCTCTGCTCACTAAAAGGATTCATACCATCTGTACTTAGACCAAACCTTAAATTTCTTGCGTCACCAGCAAAATCTTTGAACTCCCTGTCAATATTTCTCCACTTCGACCCATCAGCCGGGTGTCTCAACATCCCGTCTGACTTACGTTCCTCTTTGTGCCATCACAACAACTTGGCATGCTCTTTGTTTCTAAATAAACGTTTCAACCGTGGTATTATAGGAGCATACCACATCACCTTGGAAGGAACCCTCTTCCGAGGGGGATCGCCCTCAACATCAACATGGTCATCTCGTCTGATCTCATACCGCAATGAATTGCATACCATACATGCATTTAAATTCTCGTACTCCGGACCACGGTAGAGGATGCAGTCATTGATGCATGCATGTATCTTCTGCACCTCTAAAACTAGAGGACACACAACCTTCTTTGCTTTGTAGGTACTTGCGGGCACTTATTTTCAGCAAATTTTCAAAAATCTTATGAGATAAACCGGACTCTGCCTCCCATTGCAGTATTTCCAGTGTGCTACCCAGCTTTTTCAGACCATTTTCACAAGTTGGGTACAACAACTTTTTGTGATCCTCTAACATGTGATCCAACTTCTCACTCTCCTTTTCACTATCACAGTCTCTCCGTGCATCAGCAATGGTCCGTCCAAAATCATCAACGGGCTCATCATGTGCCTGTTCTTCAGCTTCCCCATGAAAGTATCACCATATTCAGGGGTAATTGTCATCATCCTATTCTTCTTCATTCTCTTTCATTATAACCCCTCTCTCACCGTGTTTGGTCCAACAATTATAGCTGGGCATGAAACCAAACTAAAACAGGTGGATGTGAAGGATCTTTGAGTCAGAGTAATCATTCTGATTCTTACAGGCACTACATGGACAGAATACAAAACCATTCCGCTTGTTCGCATTAGCCACATGGAGGAAATCTTTCACGCCATTAATGAACTCGCCAGAGCATCGGTCAGACCAGTACATCCATTGCCGTGGCATCTGCGTTATTGTATAAGTATATTAAATGCAATCACGATGCCAAAATTAGTACTTAGGTTTACGTGCTAACCTCTTGGAACACTCCAATAGAAGAGGCGACACCACCAATCGTGGAGAAAATAGGGATAAAAAGCTCGGTGGTGAAAAACAGAGGAGATCAAAGAAGCTAGCTAGCTCGGGAATTTCATCGAACACCTCTAGTGCATACAAAATGAAGAGAAAAGTAGCACACACCTCTCAGTTCCAAAATGGAAAAAACAGAGTAGAGAGGGAAGAGGTAGGGCCGGTTATATAGGAACAGAGGACCTCTAGTCTCGGTTCGTAACACGGCCCAGGACTAGAGGTTCTCGCTCCTGTCAGAACGTGGCCAGAACCCTCTAGTCTCGGGTCGTGTTACGAACCGGGACTAGAGGTTCCATTCAGATCAGGACTATCTCGTCCGTGCCTTTTCTTGCGAGCGAGGGCGATGGAACCGGAGCACCAGTTCCGGTTGGTAATGGAACTGAGACTAATGCTCCAAACCAAAGGCCATGTTTCTACTAGTGATGAGTTGTTCTTGTCATATTGAGGCATAAATTTGTGATGTTCTCCTTTGAATGTTTTATTTGGTTGACTTGGCGCATGCTCACACCATGTTTATGACTATGAACCAGTCACTTATAGCCTCTATGATCATTTATTTTTTGAACTTGTGGTACCACTTATGCTTTAATTAATGATGTTTATGTCGCTATGCATGATTATGGCTCTTATGCTCTCTTGATTTGTCACTCCCAGTCTTTTGCTAGCCTCCACCTGTACTGAGTATGAGTTCTACTCGTGCATCCAACTCCCAAAAACCAAATTTTGCCCAATGTGTCCACCATACCTACCTACATGTGGTATTTAACCGCCACTCCAAAGTAAATTGCTCATGTGTTACATTTAAAACTTTCAAAATTACTCCTGTTTTAGCTCATGAGGACGTAAATAGAGAATCTTTATCTCACTTGTTGATTGGACTTTCACACCCTGTACTAGTGGCTTCATCCGCTTATCCAATCGATAGAAGAGCTGGCAGCGGAGTGCCTAGCCCCAAATTAATAACAACAAATTCTCTTCGCTATTTTTTGCCCCTGATTTATCAGTCAAAGAATAATTGTGTAAACAAAAGAGAAAGATGGATGACCTTCTACCCAGATGCGTCCTTCTATGGGAGCCGCTCTTGTGAAGTCTAGTTGGATTGTGACGTACTGTATTTTCTGTTTACCATTCGTTGACATAAGCATACACCTCTCTAAAAAATAGACACTCCTCCACGGTATGTGATTGTTGGCAGGCACCCGAGGATTCGGTTAGCCATGATTTGTGTAAGATGGATGGGAGGAGTGTCAACCTTTTATACCTTTGTTTAATAAAATAAAAATCTCTAGCACATGAGTTGATCCATGCTTCCCTCTGCGAAGGTCCTTTCTTTTACTTTTATGTTGAGTCTCCATCTTCTATATTTACGCACAGTTGAGAGAGCATAGTTGCCATTCTGATTTTTATGTGCATTTGTCCCAGAAACATTATTAATTGATTCATGATGTGTTATTGTTTGTTCTCTAATTATTTGTTCTAGTCTTCCTCGTGAACTTTGAAGATGTCCTAGCATTTATGTTTTGCCCCACTCTTACGGACTAGCAAAATATCACTTTGACATGTTTTCTCTATACTTTAAACAAACGTATATCTTTTGATGCATTGTTATTCATGATATCTTATTTGTGTTACTTCTCATGATGCAAGGTGATTGCTATGCTTTGTTGTTAAATTTCTATGATCTCAGCTTACATATGCTTTTACATTTTTTATGATCAAGTTTATGTTGGTAGCATGTCACCTATGAAATTATGTGTTTTAATCGTTTACCTACTCGAGGACGAGTAGGAACTAAGCTTGGGGATGTTGATACGTTATAAACGTATCCTTAATTTCCGATGTTCCATGTTGTTTTCATGTTATTTCCTACATGTTTGCTATACACTTTATGTTATTTTTATCGATTTTCCGGACTAACCTATTAACAAGATGCCACAGAGCCAGTTCCCTGTTTTCTCATGTTTTTTAGTTCTAGAAAAGTTGTTCTGGAAATATTCTCGGAATTGGAAAATTCGAAGTCCGGAAGTCCTAGAATTCCCGAAGGTTCCATGGAGTCCCTAAGAGCCCCAGATGGGGGCCACACCATAGGGCAGCGCGCCCCCCGGCCGCGCCGGGGTTGGTGTGGGCTCCTAGGGCCTCCACTGCCTTCGCCCTTTCGCCTATTTATACCCCCCGATATGTCAACCCTAAAAATATACCACTTCGTCCCGAGGAACACCCGAGGCCGCCGTCATCGTCATCCCGAGATCGGGAGGGTTTTGGAGCTCTCCCCGGCACCCTGCCAGGAGGGGAATTCATCACCGGAGGGGTCTACACCACCATGCCCTCCTCCGAAGTGATGTGTGAGTAGTTCATCCTGGACTATGGGTCCATAGCAGTATCTAGATGGTTGTCTTCTCCACTTTGTACCTCATGTTTAGATCTCATGAGCTGCCTTACATGGTCGAGATCATCTTTATGTAATGCTACATGTTGTGTTTGTTGGGATCTGATGAATGTTGAATGTTATGTCTTCTTGTTATCAATCTATCATGTTATCTTCATGCTTATGTTATTTATGATCTTGCATGCTCTCCTTTACTAGTAGATGCTCTGGCCAAGTAGATGCTAGTAACTCCAAGAGGGGGTATTTATGCTCGATAGTGGGTTCATGACTCCTTTGCATCTGTGCTCGAGTGACAGAAACGTGACGGATGGAGGATGTGATGTTGCCATTAAGGAGAAAACAACAGTGTTTACCTAGTTTACATTGTTTACATTACACACTTTGCTTACTCCGATAATTTGTTGCTTGCAACTTAGTAACCAGCGTGTGTTTGAATGATATTCAGAGGGTGGATTATTAGTCATAGATGTTGTTGGATGACGGTCTATGTATTTTGTTGTAATGCCCGCATGAATCACATAGTAATCTTTATGTTTTGCATATGCACTATGGTGCAGCCTTCATTTCTGTCAATTGCCTAGCTGTAATTTGTTGACTACACATGTTATTTATCTTCTACGGAGAGACACCACTAGTGAACTGTGGACCCCGGTCCATTTTCTCATACTGATAATACACACACTGTTTCCACTGCTTTCACACTGCTTATATTGCTTTCATACTGTTCTCATATTGTTTTCCACACCGTACGTTTAACCTCTTTGTGTTCAACAAAACCGGTGAGATTGACAACCTCACTGCTTCGTTGGGGCAAAGTGATTTGATTGTGCTGTGTAGGTTCCACGTTGCTGCTGAACCGGTAGTGTGCCCTGCCACCTCAGCTGTATCAACCTTCGGAAGTTACTCCTTCCTCCTACTAGTCGATTCAATTTTTGTTTCTTTCTAAGGGAAAGTTGTTGTTGCACTCTTCATACCTTCCTCTTGGGGTCTCCCAACGAACGTGTGTTCACACGCATCAAGGTCTTATAACTTTGGTGCTTTAATTCCTTACCGTCTCTCACTTAACCGTGAGAAGGGCGGAATTTTTGGAGGTCTTATGGCCTCTCGCTTGCTAGCTTTGCATGGTGTGGAGCCACACCCTCTAGACCTTCAGTTTCCTTTAGAGAGGTTGGACCTTATTTCAGTGATTCAACATAAGTTTCTCTCTACCCATGCTAACCTAAACAATTTATCTTTTGGAATGACTTTATCCAAACAATCCAGGTGGAGAATGACTAAAACTGATAGAGTGGTACTTCTGCATGCACCTCTTTTGTTTAACATTTATGGCAGACAAGGATGGTCAATTCTGAGAGTGGTCTGGACGCATACATTGAGAAGCACCCCCAGCATGGGGAGGATGCTGGAGAGGGGGACAATAGTGATTTTGCCAGCCCTCCGACACTGCGGGGTTTCCATACCAGCATCCCGGTTATGACTATGCGCCTGCTGATTCATCTTCTTCATGGGCGCCCGAGTTCGACCATGCGAGGGACGACCCACCTCAGTGGGGATACTTCCTGCGCCGGGATTGATCTCCACTTAGGCCAAATGCCTAAGCTTGGGGGGAGGTATACCGACATCACACTCATCTATATATCATGTTTCTGCCGGTTATTTGTATATCCATGTTTTCGTTTCTTTCGCTTCTTTTTTGTTTTTATTGTTTTGTTCCTGTTTTCCTAAACACAAAAAGACCAAAAATATTTCTGTTGCTTCTCTTTATTTGTTTCTTTAGTTTCTTTTGTTGGTTTGCTTTACTTTCTCGTTTCGGTTTAATATTCAAAAACCCAAAAATATTTGTTCTTCTTCTTTGGTTTTGTAAAGTTTGTTGCAGAGTTCATCGGTCTCCCGTGTCTCCATTGGAGCTTGGTTATCATTCTATATTATTCAATCCACATGAGTGAAGAGAAATAATGATGATTTACGACAATTCAAGTTGTGGTGAGAGGCTGGTATGAACTCTATTTGTTTTATTTTTGTACATATACTCATCCATGTGGACATACTTAGTTTGTTCGTGTAAGGTGTATGTTATTTAATTGATGCTTAGTAGTTCGCGCTCTCACATGTTTAGTTCCAACTTATTAATATATGATAGCATGTCGTATAAATGTTTGCTTGCATTGTTTTATTCATAGAAGGGTATAGCATTGTGGTATCTCCCTCTGATTGTTTCGCTTGAATTGACTTGGCACATGCTCACGCATGCTATGACTGAAAACAAAAAGTCAATTAAGCCTCGAAGATTTATTTTGCCTCAGAGTATTTGTATCACTTTTATGCCCCTGTTAATTTTTTTATGTCGCAAGCATGATTATAACAGTTGTTGCTCTCTTGATTGTCGCTCCCTGTCTATTGCTAGCCTTCACCTATACTGAGTATGAGCTCTACTCGTGCATCCAACTCCCAAAAACCAAATTTTTCCAAATGTGTCCACCATACCTAGCTATATGTGGTATTTAACCGCCAATCCAAGTAAATTTCTCATGTGCTACCTTAAAAACCTTCGAAAAATTATTACTGTTGTGTGCCCCTGTTTTAGCTCATGAGGACATAAATAGAGAATCTTTATCTCACTTGTTGATTGGATTTCACACCCTGGACTAGTGGCTTCATCCGCTTATCCAAATGATAGAAGAGCCGACAGCGGGGTGCCTATCCCCAAATTAATACAACAAATTCTCTTCACTATTTTTGCCCCTTATTTATCAGTCAAAGCATAATTGTGTAAAAAAAAGAGAAAGAGGGATGACCTTCTACCCAGATGTGTCCTTCTATGGGAGCCGCTCTTGTGAAGTCTAGTTGGCTTGTGACATACTGTATTGTCTATTTACCATTCGTTGACATAAGCATACACCTCTCTAAAAAATGTTTTCAATACCTCTGTTTAATAAAATAAAAAGCTCTAGCACATGAGTTAATCCGTACTTCCCTCTGCGAAGGGCCTTTCTTTTATTTTCATGTTGATTCTTCATCTTCTCACTTTATGCACCTTCTTGAGAGCATGGATGTCATTCTTAGTGTAATGTGCTTGTCCCAAAACGCGATTGATTGTGGTATAACTTTGATGCTTGTATCTTTGATATCTTTAATTCTAGTCTTCATTTGAACTTCAGAGGTGCCCTAGAATTTATGTTTTCCCCATTATTATGGGAAAGCGAGTACACTTTATCATACCCTATTGTGAGCATTGCAATCCTGCAGATTCATATACTTCATGTTGTTTATTATTAGTTTGTTGGCATCTCTTCATGGTTTGCATAACTGCTAGGTGACTTTTATCTTGCATACATTTTATTATGAATTGCCTAGCACTTGATCATATAGTGAGTATATTTACATCATATGAAACAAATGTGTTCGTAAAAGTTCTCTTATCGCACTCAGTTATCACCGAATTGCTTGAGGACAAGCAATAAGCTAAGCTTGGGGGAGTTGATACGTCCAAAACGTATCGCCTTTCCGAACACTTTTGATATTGTTTGCCTCTAAACTTGTGAGTTTTGGATACCACTAACACGGACTAACGTTGTTTTCAGCAGAATTACCTTGGTGTCTTGTTTTTGTGCAGAAAAATCAACTTTCGGGAAAATTCCCAGAAAAGATTCCAAAGACCTTAAAACACTCGAAGGCCGCCGGAGCCAGAAGGAGTCCCGGAGAGGGGCCACGAGGGGGCCACACCACCCCTGGGCGCGCCCCTTGGCCACGCCACCTGGTGGTGTGGGCCCCCCAGTCACCCCCTCGGGCTCCCGTTTTGACTACTTATCGCCCGTAACCGTAAAACAACAGGGGGTTCGTCATATTTCACAGAAACACAACAGAGCGCCGCCGCCACCTCGAAAATCAATTCGGGGATCAGAAGTTCATGTTTTGGCGCCTTGCCGGGACGGGGATTCAGAGGAGATCATCGCCATCGACACCGCCACCTCTTCTCCATCAACCATCCATGTTTCCCCCGTCCATGCGTGAGTAAACACCATTGTAGGCTGCGAGGGATGGAAGGGATTGGATGAGATCGATCATATAATAATGCTAGATTGTTAGGGCATAGTGCCTAGTATCCATTGTTAGTGTTATCCACTATTGTTGCAACTTGTTATGCTTAATGCTTGTAACTTTGGGCCCGAGTGCCATGATCTCAGATCTGAACATGTTATTGTTTCATGAGTATAATTATGTTTCTTGATCATATCCGCAAGTTGTTTACACATGTCATTGTCCGGAACCCGAGGCCCAAAGTGACAGAAATTGGGACAGCCGGAGGGGATGGTTGTGATGCGAGGATCACGTGTGTTCACGGAGTGTTAATGCTTTGCTCTGGTGCTTTATTAAAAGGAGTGCCTTAATTACCAGTAGTTTCCCTTGAGGCCATGCTGCAAACGGGCTGGTAGGACAAAAGATGGTGTGCAAGTTTCTCATTGCGAGCATGTATGCCTATGGTTTGCCTAGAACTTGGATGCTTTATTATTATTATCTGCAATGCCCATGTTTAGATTATTACATGGCACATCTTATCCATGCAACGTCCGTTCATCCATTCCCTATGCCTATAGTACTTTCATCCTGCTGTTACTATTGCATTCATGTTGTTATTTTATTACTACTGCTTATATAAAACTATTACCACTGATAAATTGTTGCGAGCAAGTCTACTTTAAGGTGCAGCTGAATTGACAACTTAGTTGTTAAGGCTTATAAATATTCTTTAGCTCCCCTTGTTTCGAATCAATAAATTTGGGTTTTACTTCACTCGAAGACTGTTGCGATCCCCTATACTTGTGGGTCCTCAGCAGGGCGCACTATTGGTTAAGTAGCAACGGGGAATCTACACAACACAATTAAATTACTTTGCCCCAATGAAGCAGCGAGGTTGTCAATCTCACCGGTTTTGCTGAAACAAAGGATTAGATGTATAGTGTGGAAAATAGTATTTGTCTGCAGTAGATGAAAGAGAGCAGTAATTGCAGTAGTAAAACATCGGTTGTAGTCGTTGTATTATTAGTGTAAAGAAATGGACCGGGGTCCACATTTCACTAGAGGTGTCTCTCCATAAGATAGATAACATGTTGGGTAAACAAATTACAGCGGGGCAGTTGACAGATATAAAGGCTGCACCGTAGTGCATATGCATGACATGATGATTACTATGTGATTCATGCGGGCATTACAACAAGATATATAGACCGTTATCAAACTACATCTATGACTAATAATCCAACCTCGAAGTGTCATTCGAGCAAACCTTGGGTATTAAGTTGCAAACAACAGATAATTGCATTAAAAAAGTGTGTAATGTAAACAATAAAGTTATTCTCAGACAAATCATTGTTGTTTTCTCCCTAATGGCAACAACACATCCCCCACTCGTTACATTTCTGTCATTCGAGCGTGATTGAAAGGGAGGCATGAACCCACTACCGACCATAAATACTCCCTATTGGAGTTACACACATCAATTTGGCTAGAGCATCTACTAGTAACGGAGAGCATGCAAGATCATAAATATCATACACTTGAAAGAACATGATAGATTGATAATCATTGGACATAGTATTCACAACATGTAGCGTTACAATAAGATGATCTTGATCATGTTAGGCATCTCAAAAGATCTAAACATGAGGCATAAAGAGGAAAGAACAACCATCTAGCTACTGCTATGGACTTGTAGTCTAGGGATGAACTACTCACGCATCACTCGAGGCAGGCATGGTGATGAAGAGCCCTCTGGTGATGATTCCCCCTCCCGGAAGGGTGCCGGGGAGAGCTCCAGAACCCTCCCGAGCTAGGGTTGACGATGACGGCGGCTACGGATCTTTTTGATGGAAAAGGCTTGGGTATTTAGCGTTAACCCGTGGAGGAGCTTAAATAGGTGAGAGGGCAATGTCGATGGGTGGCCAGGGGGGCCACAACACCAGCTGGCACGACCAGGGGGCGCGTTGTCCTATGGTGTGGGGCCCTGAGGCCCCCCTACGGGTCTCCTCCGGACTCCGTGTACGTGACGACTTTCTAAGACTGTGGGATTTTGTTTCGTCCAATTCCGAGAATATTTCCAGATCAACCTTTTTGGAACCAAAAACAACAGAAAACAGGAACTGGCTATGTGGCATCTTGTTAATAGGTTAGTCCCAGAAAATCCATAAAAATGACATAAAGTGTAAAGGAAACATATAGCATATGGCATGAAAACAACATGGAACATCAGAAATTATAGATACGTTTGAGACGTATCAAGCCAAGCTTAGTTCCTACTCGTCCTCGAGTAGGTAAAACGATTAAAAGAAATAATTTCTAAGGTGACATGCTACCAGCATAAACTTGATCATCATAATCTAAATCATGTAAACTAGGATCAAATGAATAAAGCATGTGGTTTATAGTTGGTATCAAATAGAGTAATGTATAAACCATTAGGAAGAACAAAGTAAACCTTTTCAATGAATCAATGCTAAAAGACAATCAACTGTGCAGAGTATATTAAACATGATTTAAGCTTCAAGAACAACAATATAATCATCCTAAGCATCAAACTCTCAGAACAACTCCTGTTCGGATCAAGTCAAGTGACAACAATATGCACGTAGGAAAATCATTAAACTATTTGTGCACTCAAAACAAGAACGCGTTCTGTATTGGTCCCTGGCACCAGGATGTTATGGCTAAAAGAACAATATGGGGGGGTTTGGAAGGTAAATGGAAGAAAGTCTCACACAACTGAAAGTGATCATTAGACAAGAGGAAGTCTTATAATCGAAGCTATGCAAGGAGTAGTGATTGCCACACAACGGATGCACACAGAGCTATAAGTGTATGAAAGCTCTCCAATGAAACTAGTGGGGGTGCATCCAACTTGCTTGCTCACGAAGACCTAGAGCACTTTTGATGAGGTTCATCATTGGAATATACAAGCCAAGTTCTATAATGTAAGGTTCCCCAGATAGTTATGCAAGTCATAAAATGAAAACTCTCTCCAAACTGAAGTATTTGTGCTAAATAAGCACAAGTGTGGAATAAATGATAGTAATGTTGCCCCCTTTCTCTTTATTATCTCTCTTGGCCCTTTTTTTTGGGCCTTTTCTCCCTTCTATATATAAACTCACCGGTAGGGGCAACACTCTATTTTAGAATGAATCATCACACTTTTAGTACTCATAACTGAAACTGGCATATCTCTGATGTATAAATCTGAATGCTCATGCCAGTGTAGCAGTTTGCAAAATAATAATGAAGCATGACATCAAGTAACATAATGAATATGGATGTTGTATGGCAATATATCTCGGAATGGCTATGGAAATGCCATGATAAGTAGGTATGGTGGCTGTTTTGAGGAATATATTTGGGCTTATGTGTAGGAGAACAAAGTCCTCCCACGGGTTTTGGATGTACTGGCGAAGTTTGCACCAACTCTCAATGTGACAATGGGCAATGCATAGTACCGAAGAGGCTAGCAAATATGGATGGTGGAAGTGCCAGAAAACCGCAACTTAGAACTCAGAAGTTAAAAGATTACAACTAGAAATATGATCATACAAGGCATAATGAAAATCACTCCAAGAGGGTCCATCGCAGTGACAAGTCTCTTTGGCTACCCTGACCATAGTGCGTAACAAAAAGCCATTACGATTGTTATTAGCAAGAAAGTCATATATCATTAATATCAACTGGTTTTGAGTGTGGCACGGTTTCAACCTTTTAGACCAGCCATTAATTGATTTTACTTTACTAAACCATCAGATTTACCATTAAGCATATTAATATCTCAAAACAACAACAAATAATCAAGTGAAACAGTTTAATGATCTACAAGAGTATGCAAGTCTTTTCCAACATACCATCTACCACATGTAGCATTTTTTATTTCCATCAAACACCAATCAATATATATTTCAACACAAACTCTACAACTAATATAGAAATGAAACAAGAGAGTACTAACACTAATCTACTAGAACTAACATCTCTAAATAAGAGATGCATGAAAAACAGGAGCTAAAAGGATTTGCAGCAGCTAGAAGAAAAACTAAGAATACGAGCATGGAAGAAAACGAGTATTCATATGAAAAAGCGGAGCGTGTCTCTCTCCCACACAAGAATGCTGGGTTCCAACTATGTTTATTGCAGCAAGGAAAACAAAAGAAAACAAAACAAAAAACAAATAGACGCTCCAAGTAAAGTGCATATGATGTGACCGAGTAAAAGTATAGTTTCACTAGAAGTGACGTGATAAGTTGCTGACGAAGAAGGGGATGCCTTGGGCATCCCCAAGCTTAGACGCTTGAGTATTCTTGGAATTTGCTAGGATGAACCACGGGGGCATCCCCAAGCTTTGTTTTTTCACTCTTCTTGATAACATTATATCATCCTCTTCTTTTGACCCTTGAAAAATTTCTTCACACCAAACTCAAAGTAATTCCCATTAGAGGGTTAGTGCACACTAAAAAATTCACATGTTCTCCTTTAACACAAGCATTATTAATATTTTTTAAACATTAGTTACAACCACTGATGTTTTGTGGAGCAAAAAAATCCACTCGACATAGTAAAAGAGAGAATGCAAGTAAAAATGCAGAATCTGTCAAAACCAGAACAGTCTGTAAAGACAAATTTTTTCGGGGCACTTATGTTGCTCAAATCAAAAAACGCAAATCTAGAATAAGTTTCAAAACTATATGAGGAATAAGCACAAACATTTGCAGATCATTTTGATCTTTTTGTGAATTTACACGAATTTAACGGTGGATAGAAGAAATCTGTTTCCTATGCAGAAATCCAAATCTAACCTCAACTTTCACTAGAGACTTTAGTTGGCATAACAAATGCGAGAAAATAAAGATACAAAGGAGTTGCTACAGAAGTAAACAACACCTTTACTCAAAGAAAACAGAAGAAAACAATGCAAAAAATAAAACCATGGGTTATCTCCCAAGAAGTTCTTTTCTTTAACGCCTTTTAGCTAGGCCCAGAAAACTAGAATCAAGTATTTCAAGTGAAGAAGCATCCAAATCAATAATTTCCTCTAAAACACCACTTGTAGAAATTGGTACTTTCGGTACCCCTGAAGATGATTCAACATGTAAATCACTTTTAGTTTCACTAAAAGTTTTATCAATTTTAAGCACATTAGGGGGTTTTGGTTTAGACACCCCGGGGACATACATAAATTTTTGGTCTTTTCCAATAAAAGCTTTCTCCCTCTTAAACTTAAGAGAATAAAAAGTTGAACTTGAAGTTTCCATAGCCTCTTCTAGTTTACCAATCTTGATGTTATGATTATCATGGGTATTGCTAGCCTCTAAAACAGTAATTCTCTTATTGATACTTACTATTGATCCATTAACATTGCTAGCATTATCAAGGAAATTTGGCAAATTTTTTGTCCATAGAGTTCAGCTTTTTTATAACATCATATAAAGTGATCTCAGTTTTAACAACTTTACTGGGTGGTGTTCCAACTAAACTTTCAATTAAATTACAGGCTTCCAAAGTAGGATTTCCTAGAAAATTACCACCTGTAAGAGTGTCTAGAATATACTTATACCAGCTAGTAATACCAACATAAAAATTCCTAAGAAGGATCAAGGTAGAATATTTTTTAGTACATCTATGATGAGAATCACTTATTCTATTCCAAGCATCTTTAAAACTTTCTCCTCCTTGTTGCTTAAAAGAACGAACCTCAACTTCAGGAATACTCATTTTACCAAGATTAAAAATAGGATAAAAATAACAACTAGAATAAGAACTATTTTTTGTGTGTTTTTGATAAAGAGAAGCAAACAAAACAAAATAAAATAAACTAAGCGAAACAAAAACAAAGTAACAAAGTAAAGAGATTGGAGGTGAGAGACTCCCCTTGCAGAAATCCTCTTCCTCCTAGACAATGGCACCAAAAAACTTGATGGAGTATAGACACATGCTCGTCGGGAGACCCCAAGTGTAAGCTATGAAGAGTGCAACGGCAAGTTTTCCCACAGAAAGAAACCAAGGTTGAATCGACCAGTAGGAGAAAGAAATCACTTATGAAGGTTGATGCAGCTGATGTTGGCAGGGCGCACTACCGGTTTAGCAGCAACGTGGAATCTACACAACACAATCAAAGTACTTTGCGCTAATGAAGCAGTGAGGTTGTCAATCTCACCGGTTTTGCTGAAACAAAGGTTTGACGTATAGTGTGGAAAATAGTATTCATTTTGCAGTAGATGAAAGAGAACAATAATTGCGGTAGTAAAACAACGGTTGCGGTGGTTGTATTATCAGTGTAAAGAAATGGACCGGGGTCCACAGTTCACTAGAGGTGTCTCTCCATAAGATAGATAACATGCTGGGTAAACAAATTATAGCTAGGAAATTGACAGATATAAAGTATGCACCATAGTGCATATGCATGACATGATGATTACTATGTGATTCATGCGGGCATTACAACAAGATACATAGACCGTTATCCAACTACATCTATGACTAATAATCCACCCTCAGAGTATCATCCGAGCAAACCTTGGGTATTAAGTTGCAAGCAATAGATAATTTCATTAAGAAAAGTGTGCAATGTAAACAATGAAGTTATCCTTAGAAAAATCATCGTTGTTTTCTCCCTAATGGCAATAGCACATCCCCCACCCATTACGTTTCTGTCACTCGAGCGTGAGTGAAAGGGAGGCATGAACCCACTATCGAGCATAAATACCCCCTCTTGGAGTTACAAGTATCAACTTGGACGGAGCATCTACTAGTAACGAAGAGCATGCAAGATCATAAATAACATACACATGAAAGAACATGATAGATTGATAATCATTAGACATAGCATTCAATATTCATAGGATCCCAGCAAACACAACATGTAGCATTACAATAAGATGATCTTGATCATGTTAGGCAGCTCACAAGATCTAAACATGAGGCATAAAGAGGAAAGAACAACCATCTAGCTACTGCTATGGACTTGTAGTCTAGGGATGAACTACTTACGCATCACTCCAGAGGCAGGCATGGTGATGAAGAGCCCTCCGATGATGATTCCCCCTCCAGGTAGGGTGCCGGGGAGAGCTCCAGAACCCTCCCGAACTAGGGTTGACGATGATGGTGGCTACAGATCTTTTTGGTGGCTACGGATCTTTTTGGTGGAAAAGTCTCGGGTATTTAGGGTTAGCCCGTGGAGGAGCTTAAATAGGCGAGAGGGCAACGTTGGTGGGTGGCCAGCGGGCCCACACCACCAGCTGGCGCGGCCAGGGGGCGGGCCGGCCTATGGTGTGGGGCCCCTGAGGCCCCCCTCCGGGTCTTCTCCGGACTTCGTGTACGTGACGACTTTCTAAGATCTGGGATTTTGTTTCGTCTAATTCCGAGAATATTTCTAGAAAAACTTTTCTGAAACCAAAAACAGCAGAAAACAGGAACTGACTCTATGGCATCTTGTTAATAGGTTAGTCCCATAAAATCCATAAAAATGACATGAAGTGTAAAGGAAACATGTAGCATATGGCATGAAAACAACACGGGACATCAGAAATTATAGATACGTTTGAGATGTATCATTGCCTTCTCCTGTTACTATTAATAATGATGCTTGTGCGACTAACTCTATTTCTTGTGAAGCATCTACATTGAAGGAGAATGTTGAGCTAAGGGCTCAACTTGAGTTGCTAACTAGGAATTCTGGGAAATTTGAAGAAAGCTATGAAAAGCTCGCAAGCTCTCACGAGGATCTTTTAGTATCGCATGATATGCTAAAGTTAGCTCATGATGCTATTATACCAAGGTGATATCTTGTGATTCTCATGTGGACATTAGCACAAAATCTACTCAAAAGTATATCTTGCCTCGTGCTAGTCCTAGTAATTCATCCACTCACAATATTGCTACATCTTGTGATGAATTACTTTCCATGCCTTGTTGCTCTAACAATGAATCATCTACTTTCTCTAGTACTTGTGTTGTCACTAGCCATGTAGAGGAAATAAAAGAGCTCAAGGCACAAGTCACTTCCTTAAAGAAATACTTGGAAAAGCGCCACGGGGAGTCCACACTTGATTATATGTTGAGTGTGCAAAAGATTTCCCAATGACAAGAGTGGACTTGGATTCAACTCCAACAATAACAAGAATTCCAATAATAATAAGAAGTACAATATCAACAAGAACAGGGGCCAAGAACAAGTCAAGAATTTGGCCAAGATTGTTTGCTTCAAGTGCAACGTTGAAGGGCACCATGTTAGGTCTTTCCCATTAAATAAGAAGCCTATTAGTGAGAATCAACAATGGAAGCGGTAACGAGTTCAATCTCATGCTCAACCTCAAGATGAAGAAAGGCCTCTTCCCAAGAATAATCAATCTAGAACTCTTCAAGTTGAGAAATCAACTAAGAAGAAAGAGGAAGCAAATGTTGCTACTTATGCCGTGAAAAGGGTCACTTTGCCTCTTCATGCACTAATGGTATTGTATCCAACCCTATCATAATTGACGATGTTTATTTCGTTCGGAAGGATAAGGCTGGCAATGTGTTTGCCAAATATGTTGGCACTCAAAGTGGTGCCAAGAAAAGAACCATTTGGGTTACCAAGCCTATTGTGACTAACCTCTTAGGACCCGGCTTTGTTGGGGACCAACAAGCTAAAACTTGATCAATAGATGTTGTTGGAGGGCATTGGAGACTTGGCTATCTCATGAAGAATTAAGGGATCTTCATTAATTATATTTACTCAAGCCAAGTCATTTAGATCATCATATATCTATCTCATACCCGATGTGTCTCCTTGTGGTAACTTGTATTCAAATTATATACATTGAAAGTTTCTTGCCCCTTGCATGTGTTAGTTTTGTATCCAGCATGTGTTTGTATACGGTGTGCTTACTAATTACCAATCTTGAGTAATCTAGTAAGTGTTTGTTGGTTTGCACTCCATGTACTTTTTTTCCTGTGTAGAGCCTTTATTGCAATTTATGTTTATTTTAGTTGGATCTTTTGAGAGATTAATGGACTATCCCATTTTGGGGGAGTGATATGCTTTGCCACCTCACAATCCTAAAATGTGTGTACATGAGGAATATCACTTATTATTAATGTGATAAGATTATATAGTCTCCATGTGGTATGTCATTCTCATGATAAATTCAAATTATACAATGGTCATTAATTATATCTTATTGGATTTCACCTGCCTATTGTTGAAAAGAGATAAATTATCATATTATGGGGGAGTAATAAGATATGTGCATATTACGATCCTAGAAAATGTGAACACGTGAGGTAATGCCACTTAGAATTGATATTATAAATTATATTGTTCCTATATGGCAAGATTAGCTCAAATAAGTTCCATATTTTCTTAAATGAGTTATGTATCTCATATTTTGGTTTCTTGAGTGTGAGAGAGTTTCTTGGTGTGGTGTTCCTCAAATGTGCACCAATATGTATTATTTTAGAAACCGGTTGCTTCAAGATATATTAATCATTGCTTTGCATGATAATTTGACTAGTTGAAGCCACCAAGAATCTCTATTCAAGCATGGTAATAAAATCATATCCTTTTCCATATGCTTTTGTGTTGTGAACATGATCATGAATATCTTTGCAATATACAGTCAAGAAGTAACACCATACCCTCCTTGTCCTTGGACAAGTTACAACCATATGTGTGGTAGAAGTTCTTGATCATTTTCACAATTGCCTTTGCTTCCATTTGTATTATCTTTTTGCAAATAAGAAAAGCAAGAATTCCCTTCTAGTGCATCTTGTATTCAAATGCACAAGTCGTGGGAGAGTCATCTTATTTCTTTTTATAATACTACCTTTTAAATTGGATCTTCTTGCCATTTCATGAATGTGTCTAGTGCATGAATATGGGGTGTGATGATCCCATTTGTTTCAAAAATCCAAAATCATGCACAAATAATGGGGGAGAAATCCTATATTCTTTTGAACACTAGTTGTCTTCAATTGATATTAGATCTTTTAAGTTGGTCTTTTAATTACTATCTTGTATGTTCGTGGAAGACAAAACTTTTCTTTTTGGTACTCTCTGCCATCATAAAAATTGTACAAGGCTTGGTTTGTTTGTTAGTACCTTGCTCTCTTAAGATTTGGTTATCTCATTCCTTGTTTTGCGATCTATCATTTTGAATAAGATAAGTCTTTGAGCATATGTTATATTTTTATCTTCTATGATCATTGGTTTTGCTTTGATACCTTCAGTTGGTATTTATTGGAGTTTGATATCTCATTCGTAGATATTTGCTTCAATTAGCATCTCTTATAATTTAACATGTTTTATTTTATGTCTGTTGGGATTTCAATAGTTTACTCCTTGATGAATCTTTTATTTGGTATCCCTCAAGTGATAATGATTTCTTTGTTATTTTATTTTCACTTGGTATATTTTTCCAATTGGTATCTTATCGATCATGAGTTTATTTGGTTTGGTTCCAATTGGTATCTCCTTTCATGTGTTGATTTGGATATATAATATAATTTGGACAACCTTTATGTCGTGTCACACCTTTGTGCGCATATCTTATTTTACTTGGGTTTTTGTCCAAATTACATCGCCTTTGGTTCTTGAAAGTGTTTGCATGCATACATACTAATGTATATGTTATGTCACGTTTATCTTCCTTGATCTCCATCAATTCCTAAATCTTCTAAGATGTGCATGAAATTCAATTTCTTATCTATATGCACATACTCATGTGGAGTTTTTCCTATGTATTGTAGTTTTGTCTAACTACTTCGGACCCAATGAGTTTGTGGACCGTTTTGTACTTAAATATGTTTTAGGTACATTTGATATGCATTGAGTGCTGACCTCATTCTCAAAGAAGATGTTATGACCACATGCTTATTGGAGACAAGCTATGATGATGGATGAATTCTTATCTACCACAACATAAACAATGCTATCTAGGTAATAAGTATCTACCTCATGCATATACTATAACATCTCAACCTTTTGTAGGTTTTATCATGGCATGAAACACATTTACTCTTTGTGATACTTGTTGCTTTTATCAAAACGTTCCAACTATCTCTTTTTCCCTTATTGATGTTTGTGATGTGTTTGTGTTGGAAGGTCATTTATATCCTCTAAGATAAAAATTAAAGATATGTGCTATGCTTTAAAGCAAACATCTTATTGTCATATTTATGTATTAAAATTGGATATCTCTCTCTTTCTCTTTGTAACTATATTGTGTGTACATGTTTATTTATAGATGTACATCATCATGATTGTGGTCTATTTAGAAACGTATACACATGAAAAGAATTACATGTCTTATTGCTGTCCTAATGGTTCGGTGTCCATCCTTTTATTCTTATTTACTGTTTGGTGGCTCCGAAAAGAACTTTCCTTATGAGTGCTTGCCATATTTTCACAAACCTATTTTGCACTCATATTTATTGAAGATTTTTTACCCTCATGCTTTCTTTGGCGAGCATGTTAGTTTCTTGCCATGATGGTCTCACAAGCCTTGCTTTTTTATTTAAAACTTGTTAAGCTTGTGACCCTAGCCATTTTCATTTGGTTTGAAAACCTTTTCTTTTGTGTGAAAAAGACACTATTGGCTCTATGCATATCATTATACTGAGAATATGATGATGCTTAAATGTTCATCATGTTATTAGTCTTTTCTAATGCCTTGTCTTGTCTCACACACATATATGTTTGGTTGAGCCTCGTCTTAACTCACATACTTTTATCGGTAACTTCTCTTATTGCTCAACCACCTCTTGCTCCAAGTGACATGCCTCGTTTTCCTTTATGCCCACTCGCACTTGTGTTTTTAACAACTATGGGGGAGTTATGATTCCATTTTTGTGCACTTTGCATTAAAAATGCAATACTTCTACATTATGCACAAATATTGGGGAGCTCCTCTATTTTCTTTAAAAACACTCATTTTCTCAAACCAATAATATCATTTGTTCATTGTGTTTGTCGGATCTTTTTGATTGCTTTCTTCTCTTTGGGAGAAGATTAGAGATTTGTATATCATCTTATTTTCAATCTTAAGATCCTTGGTATAGTTTGATTTCGTCCCATTATTCATCATTGGATAAGTGTATTTGATTCCACTAATATTATGAGGAATGCACATCCTACGAAGCAAACCTTACTATATTGGCCATCTAAAATTTATATGATCCCATTTTGGAAATGGATGCCGATGAGGGAGAAAGTTTAGAGGGCTTAAGGGAATTTGGTTTTATGCTTTGGTTTTGTTCTTAAGCATTTACCTTCCATCATCATGTATATCATGGTTTCCTAAGTTCATTACATAAACCCTCATAAAATATATTGTCATCAATTACCAAAATGGGGGAGATTAAAAGGGCATAGTGCCTGAAGTATGGTTTTGGTAATTGATGACAATCACTATGGACTAGTGGTTGCATCGAGCTATACTTGTAAAGTTTGTCCATAAGAAATGCTGGATGTCCATGTGTTAGATTCAAGATGATCAAGTGATGACCAAGGTGCTATTCATGTGAATATCCCAAGTTTGATCATGAGATAGTTGAGCATATTGCAAGTATATCTTGAATAAGAATATTGTGTGAACATTCATCTTTACCTTCAAGACATCATTATTATGAAGAGAGAAGAAAAGATACAATGTTGATCAAGGTAAAGTGCTAAGAGATGGTTAATATTGATCAACTCACAAAGCTAGAAGATGTACCATGTGGGATCATGGTATGGTAAGTAATTGTTCATATAGCTTTGTTTTCTAACTCATTATATGTGTGTGTGGTATATATATGTGGGATTATGTATCTTTCCATGGGCTTGCATTAAAGGAAGATTTCATATAGTCCATGGTGGATGACGTAAAATTGTGGTTGTCATCAAGTTTGAGAAGTAAAAGTCCAATAGGAGCATATCAAATATATCACATTCTTGGAGCTTGCCACCCTTTTAGAGATAATGACTAGTGAAGATGAACATAAAAGAGTCTCTCCCATAGTGGCGTGTGGGGGGAGAAATCTATGAGTCTTCATCGAGCGGAGCGTAATGAAGAAAGGTGTTCCATCTTGGGGCGATTAAGATCTTCATCATCTAGCTCAAGTGGAATGCTCAATGAAAAGTTGTAATCTTGGTAGGTTTTCTATTTTATCGATCGCATAGCATTAGTTGGGAGAACGGGTTACAGGATAGATGACCGTACTATCAAGAGGGGCTCTCATATTAGCAACATGATTGTATCATTCAGAAAGAGCTTAAACCTTTGCATTCTTGGCACCATCTTTATTGGTTCTTATTTGTGTTTTCTCCATGTGTGGTTTTATAAATTTTCATGTGCTTCAATACAAGCTCAAGTTTATCAAAATGGGTTTCACATGGAAAACTTATTGTGTCTTTGATATTGGAGGTTTTATCGATTGTTACTTTATAGAAAGGTCAAACCTTTCGCCATTTGGTTTTACTATCCAATGATGGACTGTGATGTTTCTTTGCATAATCTTGTAGTGCTCGTTGTTGTGATTTCAACGCGCGCAATATCATCGAAAACGGAGTCCGGAGGCGAAAGATATCACGTTTTAGTATCAGCGTTTTTCTGGAAACAAGGAGGCCGGTCGAGTTCTATTAGGTGGCCAACCTACCCGCAGGGAAGCCTGCCTGGCTGGGTTCCCAAACTGGGGACGCGCAGAATAGCCCTAATGGGCTGATTTTGGGGGCCTATATAAGTGGTCTTCTTCCCCATTGGTTCTCCACCTTTTGGGAAAGTTTCCCACCACCATTGTTGATCTTTAGGAGCTTGATTTGTCTCTATTCCTCCATGATTCTTGCCTCCAACTAGAGGAAAAATATAGAGGAGATCTAGATCTATATTTCCACCAAACCTTCTCTCTTCTTAGTGAGGGGAAGATTTTGGTATCTAGATCTTGGAGATTCATTTGTTGAGTTCTTCTTTGTTCTTCCTCTCTTGTCCCCCCATAACATTTGTTGCTTTGGTGGGATTTCAGAGTGAAGGATTTGATCACTTCTTGTGTTCTTGCCATTGCATAGCTTGCATCGATTTGATTTCTCCACGAGGATTCGTTCAAGTGAAAGGTTGAGAAGCTTGTTACTCTTGGGTTCTTGAAGTGCCATAGAGCTTGTCCTCTTGGATACTTGGAGTGCCCTAGGCGGTTGATTGTTGCCTCATAGCTTTGGAAGCTTTCGAGGCCTCGTTGCTATCACGGAGCTTTGGTAGCTCGCGGGATATTTTTGGGAGCCTCCAATTGAGTCACGGAGAATCCCCACCCTTGTACTGGATCGTGACCACCCTCAAAGGTCCCATAGTGGATTGTGGCACTCTGCATTGGTGGAGGCACAAGGATAATAAGGTGAGCTATTGGGAACTTGGAGTCATTGTGACTCCACACCTCCCCAACAGAGATTATCTTCCATTGGGATGTGAATTTGGGATAAATCATCGTCTCCATGTGTCTTTGTTATTTCTATACCCGATATCTTTACTTATGCAATTTACTTTGTGATAGTCATCGAGGTTGAAATAACATATCTTGCTATCACATAGTTGTTTGAATTGTTTCGCATAAGTTGTTGGTGCACATAGGTGAACCTAATTTGTTTAGGTTTTGGCTTGATAAATTAAATGCTAGTTTTATTCCGTATTTATTCAAACCTTAGCCGTAATTATTTTTAAACGCCTATTCACCCCCTCTAGACGATATTCGTGTCCTTTCAATCCGTCGCTTGAGACGACATGGTGACCATGTTGGACCGACAAAGATGGCGTTGTATTGACAATACCGAGAGGGGAGAAGACCAAGGCGCCTAAGTTGATCTCACCCCGATCCTCCACCAACACTACCTCCTCCGAAGAAATCCGATGGCAGCAACTCGTAGACATCCCAAGATCTGGCTCTATCATTAGGGAAAAGGCAGATCCATAGAGAGCATATCAGTTCATTAGCATTCCCGAATAGTCCGGTTGTGAGCGTGTGCCGCCATGATGAGCCACCGCAGGGGACCTCGGGTGGCAGAGCAGGTACTCGATTCAGATATGAATTCTAAGATACTATTGGTGAAACTCATCCATCATCTGATCAGATTGTGAGGCGAAGCAACCACAGAGTCGTCTTCACAGTGTCCATGCGGTCCATCGTATGACAAGATTTAGCCGGAGACACCGTGTCAGAGGAGATTGGCGACGCGGTTGACGGAGTCAAATAAGAAGCAGCAGTGACACTATCCTTAGAACTATTAACATATCTGTAGGCGCGTCGGCCGTTGATCTGCTCTTCTCGTCGTAGGGCTGGGGACCCTGGTTGAAGAGCCAATTAGGGCTGAGGGAGTTTATCAGTGCAGCGGCTTGGGATTGGGGGCAGCGGCGGTGCAGGAGGGAGGCCTATGGACGGCAGACGTTGACACGTGTGCTTGGCGGCGGTGGATCCGGGGCGAGCCACAACTGCGAGCAAGACAGAGTAGGGAAAGCACGTAGTGGAGGAAGGAAGTAGGCGGCGGCGTGCGCGATCTAGTGACAAGGGTGGCGTGGTGAAGGAAGGAAGTGGGCGGTGGCGTGCGCGATGGAGAGAGGACCTAAGAATTTTTTAGAGTGGGTTAATTTGGGCTCGGCCCACAGCGCATTTTCGGTAGCGATGACACTCAGAGCGAACGATGGTCTGGAGTGACGTACCGATCTACCAACCCACTTAATAGTAAATATATTTTCAAATGTTGAAAAAATCAAAAATAATTTTTTACAAATACGCCTTCTTATTCTATGTGTTCACAAAGTCGTTTCACGAAAAACGATATTTTTGGTGGCATTTGTAAAAAAGACATTTTTTTTTGTAAAAATGCTATTTTAGCATCAAATTTTTGGCCGCAAAAATGTTTTTTTAAAACGTCTTGACGACAAGATCTGTGTGCTGTAATTTTGTTGACAATTTAAAATGTGTTTAAAATACATTTTTAATGCCGGGAGCCAAATGTGTCTATCGGTCTTTTGCCCCTTCTTTTTTAGGATTTCGATGATTTTCCTTTTGTTTCAACTCAATTGATTTTTTGCGGGGCCCAATACCCAGCTAACGCTCATGAGACACGTAAATGACAAAACGCTCACCCATCATCTTCTCCTCGCGGCCCGCTTGCTCCCACATGCCTTGCAGCATGCCCCCGTCGCACGGGTCGGCGCATCCCGCGACACCTTGCCAACTAGCTCTCCACCAAGCAACACCTCCCTCGGTCCACACCCCAAAGTCCAATGATCCACATGTAGGGTTCGCAACATAGAAAACAAAAAATTTCCTACGCGAAGAACAACCAAGAGGCCAGGATCTAATCTAGAGGATGCGAGAAACGGGTAGAATAAGTCTTAGAAAACGTTACAAGATCAAATCTCGTGGATGATGTAGTCGAACACTCGCCGATCTCAAGATCGTGTGGACGATCATTCCAGTGCTACAAGCGGCATCACTTCCGTACTCGGTCACATGTGCGGTTGTTGGATGACGTCCTCTCCCTGTTCCAGCGAGGCAGCAATTGTAGTAGATCCTCCGGGAATCCTAGCAGCACGACGGTGTGGTGGTGGTGTTGGAGAAATTCCTGTAGGTTTTCGCTAAGCTGGTGTAGGGGAGAAGTGGAGGACGGAGGTGGCAACAAGGGAGAGATGTGCTACATCTTGGTGTGCCTCCCCTTCTCCTTTTATAGGCAAGGAGTTGTAGCCACATCAATTCTTAGGGTGGTAACCCCCTCATTCAAGAGTGGTAACCCCTTCTTTGAAGAGTGGTAACTCCCCTTTTAAAGGGCTACCAATTGAATGGCTGCATGGAAAAATTAGCGCTGGTCAAATGGGCCAGTGGGACACTCTTGGTCGTGATGGATATGTGGGCCCCACAGTGGGACCCTCTGGAATCTTCTAGAGCATTCTCACACTCTACCGAAAAATCCTCAACTTTTTCTGAAATCCTGAAATCATTTTGCCATATATGAATCTTTACCTCCGGACCATTCCGGAGCTTCTCGTGATGTCTAGGATCTCATCCGAGACTCTGAATAATATTCAGACTCCAACTCATATTCATGTATCTACCCGAAGCATCAACGAACCTTAAGTGTTTCACCCTACAGTTCGCGAATAATGCAGACATGCTCGAGACACCTCTCTGATCAATAGTCAATAGCATGATCTCGAGATCCGTAATGAATCCTACATATTCAATGGTGTCCTTGTGATCATGTGATCCATAAACATAGTAACCAATTCCTTTTGTCTCATGATATTTACTTGTCCGAGATCCGATCATCGGTATCAACCATACCTTGTTCGATATCATTACCGACAAGTACTTTTTTACTCGTTCCATGATATGATATCCTTGTGACCTAGTTACGTGCTTGCAAGCGGTGTTGATGTGATATCACTATGAGGGCCCTGAGTATATCTCTCAATCATTTTGTATGGACAAATCCCACTCTTGATCTATGAGCCTCAACTAACACTTCCGAATACCTAACATCACCTTTATAGTCATCCTGTTACAGCGTGTTGATGGTATCAAAGCACCCTTCCGGTATTAGTGATTGACATGATCTCATGGTCTAAGGAATAAGGTTACTTCGTATGCAAGATATAAAAATATAAACTAAATGACTTGATCGTATCTTTATACTTAATTTGGGTCTATGTTCATAACATCATTCTCCTAATGACATGACCCCGTTATTAACAACATCCAATGTTCATGATCAGGAAACCTTGATCATCAGTTAATCAACGAGCTAGTTTAAACGAGAGGCGTTACTAGGAACCATTGTTTGTTTATTAAACACACATGTATCAACGTTTCCGGTTAATACATCTAGCATGAGAAATAAAGATTCATCATAAACAAAGAATAATATAATAGCCACTTTATTATTGTCTCTCGGGCATATTCCCTTCAGTCTCCCACTTGCACTAGGGGCAATAATCTATATTACATTGTAATGAATCTAATACCCATGGAGTTCTGGTGTTTATCATGTTTTTCCCTTGAGAGAGTTTTAGTCAATTTATCTGCCACATTCAAATCCGTGTGTACTTTGCAAATATTCACATCTCCATCCTTGACATGCTCATAGATGGAGTGAAAACGACGCTTGATATGCTTGGAATTCTTGTGAGACCTTGGTTCTTTAGCATTGGCTATGGCACCATTGTTGTCATAATAGATGACCATCGTATCCAACGCACTCGGAACCACACCTAGTTCAGATATTAACTCCTTCATCCAAACTGCTTCCTGCGCTGCCTCCGAGGAAACAACATATTCCGCTTCTGTTGATGATCCCGATACTACGGATTGCTTGGAACTCCTCCATCTTACTGCTCGTCCATTCATAAGAAATACATTCCCGGATTGTGACTTAGAGTCATCCAGATCGGCGTCGAAGCTAGAATCGACGTAACATGAGCTCTTCTTCACCGCCATACACGAGAAACATATCCTTAATTCTTCTCAAGTATTTAAAGATATTCTTGACCGCCGTCCAGTGTTCCAAACCTGGATCGGATTGGTACATGCTAGTCAAACTAATAGCATGTGCCATATCTAGTCTTGTACATAGCATAGCATACATGTCAGAACCTATGGATGAAGCATATGGAATCTTTTTCATTATCTCTCTATCTTCTGCTGTAGCTAGACTTTGAGTCTCACTCAACGTCTTGCCTTGCAACATTGGTAAGAACCCTTTCTTAATTTCTTCCATTCTAAACTTCTTCAAAATCTTGTCAATGTATGTACTTTGTCAAAGTTCAATTAAGCGTCTTGATCTATCCCTATAGATTTTGATTCCTAATATATAAGCTGTTTCACCAAGTTCTTTCATAAAAAAACTATTGTTCAAATAACCTCTTACACTTTTCAAAAGTTCTATATCATTTCCAATCAACAATATGTCATCCACATATAGTACTAGAAATGCTACATAGCTCCCACTCACTTTCTTGTAGATACAAGTTTCTCCGTATATTTGGACAAATCCAAAACCTTTGATCGCCTTATCAAAACGGAGGTTCCACCTCCGGGATGCTTGCTTCAGTCCACAAATGGAATGTTGAAGTTTGCACACCTTGTCAGCATCCTTAGGATCAACAAAATCTTTGGGATACATCATATACAACTCTTCCTCAATGTCACCACTAAGGAACGCCGTTTTGACATCCATCTACCGGATTTTGTAATAAAAAAATGCAGCAACTGCTAACATTATCCTAACTGACTTTAGCACTGCTACTGGTGAGAAAGTCTCACCGTAGTAAACTCCTTGAATTTTTCGAAAACCTTTTGTGACAAGTAGAGCTTTATAGACGATCACATTACCATCGGCGTCAATTTTCTTTTTAAATATCCATTTGTTCTCAACGGAATTGTGGGCATCGGGTAAGTCCACCAAGGACCAAACTTGGTTTTCGTACATGGATCCTATTTCCGATTTCATGGCTTCTAGCCATTTGTTGTAATATGGGATCATCATCGCTTCATCATACGTCGTAGGGTCATCACTTTCATCTACGATGAAATTTAAGATGGGGTCCCCATACAGTTCAGGAGCTGTATGTTTCCTAGTTGATCTGTGAGGTACGGTAGTTTCCTCTTCAGGAGTTTCATGATCTTGATCATTAGTTCCCTCTTCAACTGGCGGAGTCGCACTAGAACAACTTTCGGCTCTGCGCTACTCACCATTCCAAGAAGAGAGGTTCAATAAACTCATCGAGTTCTACCTTCCTACTACTCACACCTTTCGAGAGAAACTCCTTCTCTAGAAAGGATCCCTTCTTGGCAACAAAAACCTTGCCTTCGGATCTGTGATAGAAGGTGTACCCACTTGTTTCTTTAGGGTATCCTATGAAGACGCATTTTTCCACTTTGTCTTCGATTTTATCAGGTTGAAGCTTCTTCGCATAAACATCGCATCCCCAAACTTTAGAAATGATAGCTTATGTTTGTTTCCAAACCATAATTCATACGGTGTCGTTTCAACGGATTTAGATGGTGTCCTATTTAAAGTGAATGCAGTTGTCTCTAGAGCGTGACCCCAAAACGATAGTGGAAAATCTGTAAGAGACATTATAGATCGGACCATATCCAATAAAGTACGATTACGATGTTCGGAAACACCATTACACTGTGGTGTTCCGGCAGATGTGAGTTTTGAAACTTTTCCGCATTATTTCTATGCATGCCAAACTCGAAACTTAAATATTCACCTCCACGATCAGATCGTAGAAATTTAATTTTTCTGTTACGGTGATTTTCAACTTCACACTGAAATTCTTTCATTAAGTAAATATATCCATATCTACTTAAATCATCTGTGAAAGTGACAAAATAACAATATCCACCGCGCGCCGACACACTCATTGGTCCACATACATTAGTCTGTATGATTTCCAGTAAGTCTATCACCCGTTCCATAGTTCCAGAAAATGGGTTCTAGTCATCTTGCCCGTAAGGCATGGTTCACACGTCTCAAAAGATTCATAATCAAGTGATTCTAAGAGTCCATCAGAATGGAGCTTCTTCATATGTTTAGCACCAATATGACCTAAACGGCAATGTCATAGGTAAGTAGCAATATCATCATTTAACTTAATTATTTTGACATCCACATTATGAATATGTGTATAATTACTATCAAGATTCAAAAGAAATAAACCATTCTTCATAGGTGCATGACCATAAGAGATATAATTCATATAAATCGAACAACCATTATTCTCAGAACAAAATGAATAACCACTTTGCGTTTAAAAGATCCAGAAATGATATTCATGCTTAAAGCAGGCACCAGATAACAATTATTCAGGTTTATAACTAATCCATATGGTAAATGAAGAGGTAGCGTCCCGACGTCGATCACATCAACTCTTGATCCATTGTTGACGTGCATCGTCACCTCATCCCTTGCCAGTGGTTGCTTATTCTGTGGTTCCTGTTTCGAGTTACATATGTGAGCAACCAAACCAGTATCAAATACCCAGGCGCTACTACGATTTCTAGTAAGGTACACATCAATAATATGTATATCACATATACCTTTGTTCACTTTGCCGACCTTCTTATCTTCTAGATATTTGGGGCAGTTACGCTTCCAGTGGCCAGTGCCCTTGCAATAGAAGCACTCAGTCTCAGTCTTAGGGTCATTCCTGGTTTTCTTCTCAGGTGCAGCAACAGTCTTGCCACCCTTCTTGAAGGTGACCTTTGGCTTTCCTTTCTTGACTTTCTTGAAACTAGTGGTCCTATTGATCTTCAACACTTGATGCTCTTTCTTGATCTCCACTTCAGCAGTCTTAAGCATTGAGAGAAGCTCGGGGAGAGTCTTCTTCATGCCTTGCATATTATAGTTTATCACAAAGTTCTTGTAGCTAGGTGGCATGAAAAACACGATGTATTCCTAGCTCATTGGGGACCCTTATTCCCAAAGCTATGAGCTTATCAGCGTACACAGACATTCTGACCACGTGCTCGCTAACGGAGCTGTTCTCTTCCATCATTCAGCTAAAGAATTTTTCTGAAGCATCATAACTCTCTACTGCAGCATGGATATCAAAAATAAATTTCAATTCTCCCATTGTAGCAAAAGAGTGTTGTTCTCCCAACATTTTCGCAGCTCTGGCTCTAATCCATACATGATGCCACATTGAACTATACTGGGGTCCTCTTGTTGAGTGAGATAAACATTTTTTATCTTCGTCAGAAGCATAATCAGCGGGCTAGTCACCTAGCGGTGCATCAGGCACATAGAGTTTCTTGCAAGCGGTGAGGAGAATCCTCGGGTTACGTGCCCAGTTGGTGAAGTTGCTTCCATTGTTCGCTAGTTTTTTTTTTCTCCATGAACATATTGAAATTGAAGGTAGGTGGTGCCATATCTACAACATATTTGCAAAGACTATTTAGACTAAGTTTATGATAAATTAAGTTCAAGTTAATTCTAAAATTATCCCATGAACTCCTAGTCAAAAGCAATATCCTCTAGTCGTTTTAATGATTACACAAACCAAATTTATTACACCGAAACCGACCATAACGTGGGACGGTGTAGTTGCAAAGGCGAACATCGACATGTTCATCATATCATCCATATGACTCATACTTTACCTTTTGGTTACGTGTTCCGAGGCCATGTCTGTACATGCTAGGCTCGCCAAGTAGAACCATTGTATTGCGTGTGTTTTAAGGCCATGTCTGTACATGCTAGGCTCGAAAACACCCGTTGTATGAGAACATCGAGTCTGTCACACCCGATCATCACGTGGTCTCTCGAAAAGACAAACTTTTTTAACGGTGCATACTAAGTGGAGGCATCATCTTATAATGCTACCGTCGCGATCTAAGAAAAATAAGATTCATAAAACGGATTAACATCACATGCATGTTTAATGAGCTATGCTATGGTCCTTTTTGCACTTGATCTCCATTTTGTGCATCATGGTATGATCTTCATCATTCCACCGGCGTGGCACCAAGGTCTGTGGTGCCTCCATCTTGATTGTCCATCAAAATTACAACATATCACATGGATATGATATATAGAACGCATGCCATAAATAATAAGACAACCATATGACTCATGCTGGTATGTCAATAATTTACAAACGAGATCATTTCATACATCAACTTTGTAACATTGACCATATCACATCACATGCTCTTCAAAAACAAGTTAGACGTGTCTTATTTATTTTTGTATATTTTACGTGGCTTAGGGCTTTCGAAGACAAAACCGTTCATACCTACAAACATGAACCACAACGTTGATAGACATATTTTTAACAACCATTTGTAGATTAGAGCTTAACTATAGTAGGAGAAACATGAGACCCGCTAAGCCACTTATGCAATACGATGTTGCATGTCAAGCGTGGAATATATCTCATGTATGTGGACATGTAAAGCTACCCCGGGCCGCTTCATCCCACTATGCCACTAAGATAAAAACTAATCAAGGAGGCAATAACATGATCATCAACACCCACATACACCTATGTGTTCTACCCGTATAAATCATCTACGCATAGATCCGACTCTGATACCACTAGGGTTTGCGACATAGAAAAAAATTACTAAGCGAAGAACAACCAAGGGAACAAGATCTAATCTAGAGGATGCGAGAAACGGGTAGAATAAGTCTTCGAAGATCTAACCCTCGAAGCTTGAAAATGTCACAAGATCAAATCTCGTGGATGATGTAGTCGAACACTTGCAATCTCAAGATCATGTGGACGATCGTTCTAGTGCTACAAGCGGCAACACTTCCGTACTCCACCACACGTACGGTTGTTGATGACGTCCTCTCCCCATTCCAGCGAGACAACAGATGTAGTAGATCCTCCGGGAATCCCAGCAGCACGACGGTGTGGTGGTGGTGTTGGAGAAGTCCTGCAGGGCTTCGCCAAGTCGGTGTAGGGGAGAAGTGGAGGAGGGAGGTGGCAACAAGGGAGAGATGTGCTACATCTTGGTGTGCCTCCCCTTCTCCTTTTATAGGCAAGGAGCTGCAGCCACATCAATTCCTAGGGTGGTAACCCCCTCATTCAAGAGTGGTAACCCCTTCTTTCAAGAGTGGTAACTCCCATTTTAATGGGCTACCAATTGAATGGCTGCATGGAACAATTAGGGCTGGTCAAATGGACTAGTGAGACACTCTTGGTCGTGATGGATATGTGAGCCCCATAGTGGGACCCTCCAAAACCTTCTAGAACATTTTGTCACTTTGTCGGAAAATCTTGAACTTTTTCCGAAATCCTGAAATCACTTTGCCATATACGAATCTTTACCTCCGGACCATTACGGAGCTGCTCGTGATGTCTAGGATCTCATCCGAGACTCCGAACAATATTCGGACTCCAACTCATATTCCCGTATCTACCCTAGGCATCAACGAACCTTAAGTGTGTCACCCTACGGTTCGTGAATAATGCAGACATGATCGAGACACCTCTCTGATCAATAGTCAACCGCGGAATCTGGAGATCCGTAATGATTCCTATATATTCAATGATGACCTTGTGATCGTGTGAACCATAAACATCGTAATTAATTCCTTTTGTCTCACGCTATTTTACTTGTCCGTGATCCGATCATCGGTATCAACCATACCTTGTTCGATCTCGTTACCGATAAGTACTCTTTTACTTGTTCCATGATATGACATCATTGTGACCTAGTCACCTGTTTGCAATCGGTGTCGATGTGATATCACCGAGAGGGCCTAGAGTATATCTCTCCGTCATTTTGGATCGACAAATCCCACTCTTGATCCATGATCCTCAACTAACACTTTCCGAATACCTAACGCCACCTTTATAGTCACCCTGTTACGGCGTGATGTTTGAAAATCACCCTTCCGGTATTAGTGATTGACATGATCTCATGGTCTAAGGAATAAGGTTACTTCATATGCAAGATGTAACAATATAAACTAAATGACTTGATTGTATTGCTATACTTAATTTGAGTCTATGTTCATCACCTCATTCTCCTAACGACATGACCCCGTTATTAACAACATCCAATGTTCATGATCAGGAAACCTTGATCATCAGGTAATCAACGAGCTAGTTTAAACGAGAGGCGTTACTAGGAACCATTGTTTGTTTATTAAACACACATGTATCAACTTTTCTGGTTAATACAATTCTAGCATGAGAAATAAACATTCATCATAAACAAGGAATAATAGAATAACCACTTTATTATTGCCTCTCGGGCATATTCCCTACACCACACTCCCAAATCCTAAGACTATTGCTCACCTTCACCGCGGTTAGTGCATCGTCGATGGCTCTAGCGTTATCCTCGGGGAAGAATGAGGTTGGGGAGAGACGGTAGCAAAGAAAAGAGAGAGAGAGAGAGAGAGAGAGATGGGGATCACACGGAGAAGGAGGGTGAAGGGATATGAGAGGGAGGAGATAGCATAGAGAGTGGGTGGTGGGGCGCACATGAAGTGTTTTTTCACTCACAATTGGCAGGGCCATTAGAAGTGTGTCGAGCTTTGTCGGAAGTAGACGTCTTTGCGGTAAGCAGTGATTTCCTTTTTCTCCGTCTATGTTTGCAGTTGAATCATTTGCCCTCTCTCATCACGACCCTACATATAAAGGCCAAAATAACCATGATTACATTGAGATGGACTTTGTTCTCGATAGAGCCACTCCCAGTCCCATTTCTTTCTCTCAAGAACTAGAACGAAAGATGCAATAAAAGGAGCAACAACAGTTTAACGCTCCCTACCACCTAATATAGCCTCTCCCTCATGTCCATTCGACGATGTCCAACAGCTGCAATGCCATAGTATCGGTACCACCAGGTGAGTCGGCGTTTTGTTTCGCGTGCCTCCTCTTCACCTCCTGCTCTGGCGCGGGATGACCCGGACCCTGTGCCTTCTCTGTGGCATAGGCATTCCCAATCCACGTGCATCCTCTCCGGCATGGGCATGCCCAATCCACGTGCCTCCTCTCCGGATGCAACTTCATCATTTTAAACCATCATGGACGACATTTTCGCCCCACCTCGCTCTATGTAAGTGTCCTTTGTTCGATGACATCGGGAGCGACATGTCGTCAAGCTGCAGTAGGGGTGTGGCGAAGGAGGTGTGCTCACTAGGCATGAGTGACTTCAAGCGGCCCTTTTAGCTTGTCGGTGGAGTCTCCTCGCTGGCACCAGGGTTAAAAGAAAACATATATGAAAGGAGTAAGGCATATCAGGAGGAAGAAGGGTAACTTGGTAAAAAAAAATAGATATTGTTGGAAAAATAAGAAGCGGCAAATCATCCAAGTGCAAACAAAGATGGGGCAGAAAATCAAATGCAATGAAAAGAAGGGCAAATCAAAGTCATAGAACGGGAGGTGCAAAAGATCAAATTCGCCAACCAAAATAGGGTTCGAAAGTCGAAACTCATCGAACATTTGAAACCACCAAATTCCCCATTCCTCTTTTCCCCGTCGACCATTTGACGCCAAAATAGGGTTCGAGACCGAGCTCGGTCCTCCTCTTCGTCGTAGGCGCATGGCGGCGCCGGAAGATGCGCCTCCGCCTCTGCCGCCAGCTCTCCCGGAGGACACCATCATGGACATCTTGTCCCGCGTGGGCGACGCCGTCGCCGTCGTTCGCTGCGCGGCCACCTGCAAAGCCTGGCGTCGCCTCATCTTAGAGCCGTCCTTCCTCCCCCACCGTCGCGCTGGCCCCTCGTCCCTCCTCGGGTTCTTCTTCCGGGACACCTCCCAGAAGCTGCCCCGCCGCCGCCTCTACCGCCGCCGTCCCACGCGCTTCCTCCTCCTCAGCCCCTCACAGCCCGCCCTCCACCTGTCCCGCTTCCTGCCGGACGCGGCCGACCTCAGCGGGTTCGCCCCCGTCGCGTCGTCGGGCGCCAGCGGGCTTCTCGCCCTCCGCCGCTCCCCGCCCAGCTCGGCCGACCCCGTCAGGATCTGCGTCTGCGACCCCATGGCCGGGACCTCGACATTTCTCCCCGTCCTTCCGCCCGCACAGTTCCCCGAGAGCGTCGTGTTTCTCGACGCCGATGGCTCCTCGTTCCGTCTGCTTGCAGCGATGGACTACCCACAGGCACCAGGATTCCTCCTGCGGGTCTTCTCCTCCCGAACGGGGCGTTGGGGCGCGGCTGTGATAGCCCACCTCCCTGACAACATGGTGGTCCTCATCGCCTCCCCTGCCGTCGTCCACCATGGCGCCGTACACTGGATATGTGGCACTCGTGCCCTCCCGAACGCAGGTGCACATGCTCGTGGCGCGCCCTGGCCAGGCCGAGGCGTCGGTGTGCCGAGTCGACCTTCCGCTGCGCGCAGGCATACACCGCCTGAGCCACGCCGCAGGGGCAGTTCGCTTGTCCAATTCAGCTCAGGGTTGTCTCTCCTTGGTTCTTCTGGATGAACCCGTTATCTCCATCTGGAATTTCAAAGACGACGGCGTTGGCGGCAAGTCGTGGGCGCATCACAAGACAGTACGTCTGATGTCCGTGCTGCCATCGGCAATCTTCGGTGCTCCCTCTGCGGAGCGGGGGCTCTCTATTGCAGCAGTGTGTGACCAGAGCAGCTCTTTGTTCTTGCGCGCTGTGGGCGAGGGCCTTTTTGTGCTCAACCTCGAGACGGAGATGATGTCGAAAGTATGCAATGTCCATCGTATCAAGTACCTGTGCCCATATGTGCAGATTTGAGCTCTTGCCTAGGATCCATGAAACATTTCTAATGTTGGATCGAAATTCAGGTTTCTATTCGTATGACCTACTTCAATGCCTATCTAGAGAGGAGTATTTAGTTCTGTTTGGATTTATTTTACCGGTCTACTCTTGTCTGTGATCTGTCACCTGTTTATTTCACACTTGGCAGCTTTATACTGTTTACTGAGCTTTGGCTTATTGTATTTGCGTTGCTTAATTAATTGGAAAGTTACTACGAAAAACGATTAGTTGCAAGGATGGCAACATTGCTCTGACTTGTAGTGTCTATTTCTAATCAGGGTCCTCTAGTGCCAAGCTTGAATTCAACCAGTGTCTATTTTTAAACCAACCTGATGGATAGATAATAGTGTACATTGTGCACATCTTGTTCATTACAAATATAATTTGGACCAGGATATGGTGTGAGATAGATTTAGTCTTGTAGCACCATTGTGTTGACTGCATAACATTTGGTTCAATTTCTTCGCCAACGGTGGAATTCAGCAGGCGCCTTTTAAACTCTGGGTTTAGTCTTAGACCTTAGCTTCAGTTCGTTGTGTGTCGTTTTTTACCGTTTTCTTTTGTTTGCCTTTGGTCGTTTTGTAAGAACCCTAATCTGTTATCCTACGGTAATGGAATCCGGCTCCCCTTGGGGAGGCGTATGTAAAAAGAAAAGAAAAGAATAGTGTATCTCCAGTATATACCCTGATTTTGTGTAAAACTGGTAAATGGTCTACCTGCTAATTTACATGCATAGGACCGTGTCCACATCGTGCACCTCTCAACTTGATGATCTGATGCACAGAGAAAACTGCAAACATGTGTCAGAGTAATGTCCTATATTAGATAGTTAAGCATTTACTACATGACAAATGGGAAGGCTTCCATAATGTGGATCAGAAATAATGCAAAGATAATAATTGAAGGATGGACTCTAGAAGCAGGATAAAATTTTGAGGATAGCAATGACATTGTTTTTATATTTTTTATAGGGAACCATATCTTTTAGAACTCTTCAATTACAGTTCATCATCTTAATATCTTATAGGCAAGGATGGTGCTATCATTTCCATTAGGAATTACAATCCATAATATAATGAGGCTGATGTACTCGTGAGAATACATATCAGAGAAACATCGTATCTTAGCTGGCTTGTTCCTGTATCTTGTATGTTGATATTTCATAATAGTGCACCATGCTTACTTTTGGTACTCCATGGAAGTGAATCTTCACCAAAGTTGAGTGGATACAGTCTGTCCAGGGTAAGTAGGACAGTAAGATGACACACATGTGCACGTCATTGAACAAAACACCGAACTTATATTGAATTAATTAATGGGCTGTTAAGCCTCAATTCTTTGTGATATGTTCTTTGCTGACGGAGATGGACTAATTCCAGTCTCCATCTTCTGTAGAGAGCTGACATGTGGTCATTTGAATCGCTGCACTTCAAAAGGTGCATGGTCATGCCCCATTTATTGAGTATCCCTGTGAAGGTAACAGTTTGATTCGATCGTGTCTGAAGTGATTAAATATTTCTTCGGGTCTTCTTTTGATATCGTGGTACTGTAGGGCTAAGGCACACTCTATACCTTTCTTAGTATTTGATTCCCTTTCCTACTGTAAGACTGTCTGGTGGTTTTGCGTTGTCCTTTATGTTGGGCAACGGTGACGTCTACATGTTTTATACAGATAATTTCGTTTCTAAGTTCGATGAAGGTAACCGAAAAATGGACTGAATGTTATGCCAGGTCAGCCTACATGGCCCGTGTAGGGATATACTGTTTGCGATGGTAATTGAGCTTATTTCAATGATGGATACTACAAATTTAGAACT